>JBBGZY010001879.1:742500-2085000 GCA_037952925.1 Lithobates clamitans
TACACCTGCTTCATCTCCCCAGAGCAGTGGTTCTCAACCTTACTAGCGCTGTGACCCCTTGATAAAATTTCTCAAGTTGTGGGGACCACTAATGGTAAAATTATTTTCGTAGCGTGTGTTGTCAGCACCCAAGGCAAGACAAGTAATTTGCGCCCCTAAGCCACGGATATTTAGCACTCCCCGAGTCCCTTCCACTTAGGATGTACCACTCTTTCTTTTTGTTCTCCTTTCCTTCCCTTTTATCCCTCTCTATCCTAATTTCTTGTTTTTTTTCCCCCATCCCTCTCTCGCCGTCTTTTTTGTTCTTTCTCTTATTCTTTCTCTCTCTGTCTTTCTCTTTGTTCCCCCCCCTATTTTCCTCTCCCTTCCATGTATTCCTGGGTGGGGATGGGATGAGTGGCAGTGCTGGCGGGGAGTCGGGTTGAGTGGCAGTGCTGGGGGGGGGGGTTCTGATCAGCCAACTTAGGTGCTCTTGATCAAAGTCATCTGCTGATTTGAGAACTGTAGTGGGGACTTTTAATGGCAACAATAATCACAGGTAGTGTTACTCACTCTGTCTCCGACTTTGTGGTGTCTCGCAGCAGTGACACCTATGCCGAAATCAGGAGATAGGGTCTCCTTCAGCCCCTCCCACTTCACATTCCTCACCAGTCAGCTGACCTCTAGTCACTGCCTCCCAGCCATGCTCTGAATTGAATGGGCGGCTGTGAAGAGGCTGAGTGGGAAGCCACAGGCTCCAGGGACAGCCGTTCTGGGTGGCAGCGAAAAGGCTGGGAGAGCAGTACAGGTTTCAGTGACCCCTGGCAAATCGTCATTCGACCCCCAGGTTGAGAACCACTGCCCTAGAGTAACAGGTGACTCCAGCCGTACAAACAAATGCCTCATTCACACTATATGGGCCAGGGAACCTTTGTAAATGAGCCCTCAATTTTTTTTATTATTTTTTATAATTTTTTTATTTTTACAAATATAAAAAAATTTTTTTACAGTGCTAATGGGTGGGGCTTTAACCACTTGCTGACCATATGCTGTAAATATACAGCGTAAAGGTGGCTCTCCTGCTCTGGATCACGTTCCTAGTACGTGATCCAGCACTTATGGGTTGGGGGCTCCTATGTTCGTCGGCACCTGCTGATTATTGGTTACACAGGCAGAACAGCAGTCTGCCTATGTAAACAAGGAAGATTGTTCTGTCAGCAGGGAAGACATTGATCCTGTGTTCCTCTAGTTCAAGCACCTCCCACAGTTTAGAAAAGCACAGGTTAGGAACACATTTAACCCTTTGATCGCCCCTCCCATTACTAGTAAAAAATAAAAGTTCCATTAAAATATCCCATAGTTTGTAGAAGCTATAACTTTTGCACAAACCAATCAATATATGCTTATTGGGATTTTTTTACCAAAAATATGTAGAAGAATACATATTGGCCTACATTGATGAAGAAATTAGATTTTTTTTATTTATTTGATTTGTTTTATAGCAAAAAGTAAAAAATATTTTTTCTTTTTCAAAACTGTCATTCTGTTTTTGTCTGTAGCGCAAAAAAAAAAAAAAAACCACGGAGGTGATTAAATACCACCAAAAGAAAGCTCTACTTGTGGGATAAAAAGGGTATACATTTTATTTTAGTGTCGCACAATCACACAATTGTCAGTTAAAGTAACGCAGTGCCATATCACAAAAAATGGCCTGGTCATGAAGGGGGGGGTAAATCTTCCAGAGCTAAAGTGGTTAAAGAAATATCAGGGGTCTAAACATAACAGGGGGGCCTGGGCAGCAGGGGGAAGCGGATCCTGGAAATGGATGGTGATCAATGCAGTGCGTGGGGGGGGGGGGCAATTACTAGATCCGGTCCCCTTGTGTGGTTCTCCCTGTATAAGCTGACGGAAGGGGGAGGAGGAGTAGCCGGCTTTCAGCTGCTGCATGGAGAGCCACACAGATGAATTGGTTCTAGTAATTGCCCCCCCCCCCCAGGCTGCATCCATCAACCTCCCTGTGCAGTAACTCCTTCCCCCTACTTGTCAGCTGCTTGGGCCTCCCTGTGTAACTAATGGGGCCTGGGCCTTGTACAGGAGTGCTAGTGGGTCCCCTTATTGGCTGCCCTGAAGACAACTCCTCTAGCCAAACAGTCACCTCTGGAAGACAGAACTCTACACCTTCATGTGTGGGCCCTGGAGTCAGCCCTGTCAACCCAGGAGATGGAACATCATGGGGGTCCATAGAATCCAGAATCTGGAGTGACTACTTCTCTTATGAGCAAAACAAAGCCCCTACAGATGAATATGTCAAATACTTTGACAAAATCTGTGTGGTCTTGTCCTCCAGGATCTTTTCAACTATATGGATGAGGCTTTGGGTGGAAGTAGCTGAAAGAGTCAATACAAGTGTCCAACACCTGTGCACCCTAGACCAGGTTAAGATGTGTTTTGTATACTGTATATTTGGCGAAATTACCAAAGCTTCCTGTGCCACTATAATGGCGCAATATACTGTGGCATTCACCATATTAACAAAGCAGATAGACTTTTTTTGGGGTCTATCTGTGTCACCTATTCTATTTCAGGGCTAACTAGAAACTGAAATGGGTACTGTACCTAATTAATGGAGGGATTTTGGAAACTTTCAATATAGCAAACTGATACAGATTTGTGCCAGACTGGACCTTGTTTATGACGTTACCAGTAGGCAATTTACATCTCTCTGCCTGTGCAGTGAACACCCTACACAGGCAGAGCCTACATATGGACAGGGAAAGCTTACAGTCAGATTGCTGTTGACACACACCACCTCTCATGAGTGGCAGCAGCTGTTTCACCGCTATTGCTGTGGCAGGGAGAGGGTAGTCATGTTCCCTCTGTACACTGAGCCACGGCCACTCAAGACAGGGAGGGGTATATCAGCAGCTTTCTGCATGTGGAGCGCTGGGAAGCTCTTTTCTATGGCCATTGCAGCCTATAGAAAGGGGGGCATCATCCTTCTCTTGTCTGTACACATAGCTGCCCAATACTCCATATGTGGGAAGTTGCTTGTGCACACACACACGCAGCCATCCATAGAGCTGTCATGTTCATCCTCTCCAGGGGGAGCAGCGTGGTGTTATGGGGGTTATGAGGGAAACCTGAGCCTGAGCTGAAGGTGAAAGCATCTAAACAAGCTGTGTTGTCCCAGGTGGATGCTCCTCTCCTTGCCTGCTCGCACAGTATAGGAAATAAAGCTGGAACCTGGCACAAAAAGCCCCTGCTTTTTGGCTATCCCTGCTTTATGCCTACACCATGTTTTTAATCCCCCCCCCCCCCCCCCCGCCCCATTGTGTGCTACCACAGTGGGATAGTGAGATATAACCTGTTTTACGGGAATACACTGCCCCACACTAGGAATTGTTTGCATGACTTTGGTCCTATGGGTGACCTTTGTATTTATTATGTATACATAGGGGGTGTTTTTTTACTAGGGGAGGGATAAGGTCTGCAGACTGTGTGATCTGTGTGTCCCCTCCCTTCTTTGTGAGGGTTTTTTTCCATTTACACCATTTACGCTGTTTGTGTTTTAGTTTTTGGGCTGGGTTAGACCACTGGGGAGAACCCCCCTTTTTTCTTGGAGGCCTTCCCCTTTGGTCTAACATATAGGGGGATATAGGGATTGGTGCTTTTTTCTATGTATGTCGTTTTTTTATGCAAAAAAATTATGGTAGTTTAACTCATGTAGGCGTGTGAAGATCTTTTTGTTTTTTATTTTTCTGTGTTTAAAATAGTGGTTGATTGTAAAACCGTTTATGAATAAAAACATTTTAAAGGTTTAAAAAAACGTACATTTTTTTAAAACTCATAAGACACTATAAAAATAACTATTTACATAACTAAACAAAAAAAAAACTTTTGGGCTGGCTTAGAGAAGGCCCAACAGTATGTGCAGTCTCCAGCTCTGAGATCCTATGGTGCTGCAATAACACTAGATGCTTTAACTCTTTGGTTAGCACTGTTTAGGAAACAGAAAACCAAAAATAAAAAGCCATTTAAGATGGTGAAACCATTAACAAAACATTCTTCACACTTTAAATGCAACCAAGAATGGTAGTATTAACATACAATACTGCCTGAGATTGGTTTGGATACAAGAAAGGAGTCTTAAAACTTGACCAACTAGATTTACACAAAGCTTGCTCTGATTCATTCATTTAAATGATAATTTACTTGTAGTCCTCCTTTAAGTTTTACACAAAAAAAAAAAGAATTTGTACTTGTCCTTTCCAATAATAACTAGCAGACATCATTTGATTTATACTGTGCCTCCAGCTAGACCTAAACATCTCAAATTTCCTCAACTTTCGAGAAGGTTTAGAGAAAAAGCAAGATGTTGGAGGCCTTGTTAACCCTATCAGGCTCAAAAAAATGATGCATTAAAGCCAAGGAGTTGGATGTCATAATCATTACCAAATAGTTACTGCATCCTATCAGATGCAACTAATATATCGGTATTAAGGCACAGTTGTCATTGCTTTTTAAATACTGTATTCAGCATAAAAGATTCATCCTTTTACATGGTTTTGCATAGATTGGGGAATTGTATTTTATGTTTCTCTTACTGTTTCATCTCATGAGCTAGAATATAGGTATGTATGAATACCTTCAACACTAAAAAATGTTGTAAAGCAATCAATAGGACTCTTAACTGCAGGATCTCTGGCCGAACATTCTATAGAGGATGGGGTGTCCAGGCTTTCCCCCCGCTGCTGCCCTTGGGGTCGGGGGGGGCATGGTTCCTCTGTGGTTTCCTGGGGCACTGGTGGAGCTGTCCGGATGGATTTTGACAGTCATCTTGGATCGGGTAGAGTCTGTTTGAGACCCTGGCCCCCAGGCTTGGCGTGCAATTTGCGTGTGGGTAGTGTAGGGACAGGTCACCCGTTTGTAAGATGAGTAGATAAAGAGCAGGGACAAGTTATCCTATCCCTTTGGGCATGAACCAGCCAGGCCGCATTCCACCCCTCAAGACAGTAGCTGTTTGTGCACCCGAGACCTACCTCTTTAATCTTCATTGCAACAGTCTATAAATGCACCCGGTCAGATTGTTTTCCAGCCAGGTAGTTGTGCTTTATTGAACTTTAACTTTAATACAGTTCTGTTTATGTACTAGGCTCTGAGTGTTTATTGCCACCGCACTTCCCCACATATGCTCCTAAATTAATTCAGTGCTAGAATAAATTAATATTCTGACCAGTAGAATGAGTTTAAGCTCATACATTGCTTAACACCACACGCCTGTAAATCAATCAAAAATCATAAATTACTCCTGTAAATCAATCATAAATAATTGCTTTTTTGATTGATTTTTTTTTCCAGCTCCTGGCAGAAAGAATCAGAGGAGATAGGAGTTTTAAATACTCCTGTGTACATGAAGCCTTACAATTATAACAAATCTAATAATTTATAAGTCTTAGTTCAACACACATGCTCTAGCATTCCTATTTCGTTAATTGTTAGTAAGTGAATATACAGTAGCTGCATTGCATTTTATGGAGCCTAAAACCAACACAGAACAGGGATTGATGTTTTGTTTTAAAACTTAAAATATATACCGTATATACTCGAGTATAAGTCGAATTTTTCAGCACATTTTTTTGTGCTGAAAGTGCCCCCCTCGACTTATTATCGAGTCAAGCACTTTTCTGCAGCAAAAAATTTCATTTTCCGAACCGACTTTGGGGCCCCATATCTCAGGGCCACTTGGTGCTAGGAACCCCAAATTTGGTATGCAAACACAGTGGAACTTGTACCACAACATATCCAAAGATGAAGTTCCTAGCACTAAGTGGCCCCGAGATACGGGGCCCTAAAATCGGTTCGGAAAATGTCATTCTCTGCTGAAGAAAAGTGCTTGACATTTTCTGAACCGACTTTGGGGCCCCATATCTCAGGGCCACTTGGTGCTAGGAACCCCAAATTTGGTGTGCAAAACTATTGGAACTGGTTCCATCACATATCCAAAGGTGGGGTTCCTAGCACTAAGTGGCCCTGAGATACGGGGCCCCAAAACCGATTCGGAAAATGTCATTTTCTGCTGCAGAAAAGTGCTTGACATTTTCTGAACTGATTTTTGGGGCCCTGTATCTCTGGGCCACTTGGTGCTAGAAACCCCAGCTTTGGAAATTTTATGGTGCTAGTTCCACTGGGTTTGCACACCAAATTTGGGGTTCCTAGCACTAAGTGGCCCCGAGATACAGGGCCCCAAATTTGGTCAACTGTGTCCATCTGCAGCAATGTCATTTCAGGACCCTTTGGGTTCAGAGACCCCAAATTTTGGCTGCAGCTAGGGGGCATCTAGGAACCCTTAACTACCGAGTTTGAAGTTCAGGGGACCTATGGCTGCAAATGGGCACAGTGAGGCATGCAAATGGGCACAGTGATGCTGCAAATGGGCATTGTTGACCCTCTTTTCCACTTACAGTAGCTGTGCATTTCTCACCCTCGTCTTATACTCGGGTCAATAAGTTTTTCCCATTTTTTTTGTAGTAAATTAGGGCCTCGACTTATACTCGGAACGACTTATACTCGAGTATATACGGTATTTGTAAAATTGTACTTTTTAAACAACAATGCATACATGCTAGCCACAATTTTTGTACTGAGGCTATATTAGTTAGAGTACTATCTGTGTGCAGTGTGTTACCTTGTTGTACTCGGTGCTCAGCCTTGAAGATCACTGGGGAAGCAGACACACTCCAGATTGGCCTGTTATGTTCTAATGTTGGCTGTCCTCCCCTCTAAAAACACAAAAAGGTAACTTATGTTGTTGGGTGACAGCCCCTTCCTCCTCCTGATTGGGGTCCAGTTGCCACATCCTCTTCCTCCTCCTCTATAGCAAAGTTATGCGTGCAGGGGGTGGCTGGAGATGTCCTGGGCCTGGAACTGCCCTACCATTCGGTATTCTGTAGAACATAATTGCCTAATTTATTCAGCTTTCAATGTGATAATGTGTAGGATGCCTGCGTACACACAAAGGACTACATTACTAATATTTTATTTGTTTAGGACAGAAGGTGCCAACCCCTTGAATTTTGTAATGCTGTCCAAGGGGCCATTACCAACATTTTCCCTCAAGTCATGTCTTGAGGCCAATATTTTAACAGACAGGAAGATGCATATGGGCAATATGAAATAGCTGACAGTTGCTCCAGAATTGGGCAACTGGGCCTGAATTAGCTATCTGATCCCAATTTTCTGTCTGGTGAAAAGGTGAGTCAAGAAAAATCTTCATAGTAGCTTCCTGGACAGCAGCAACACATAGGAAGGGTTCTAACCCTTTTCCTATTTTTACCAAACTTCAGGATCAATACACTTACCTTAAACAAGACATTTGGGGAGGGGATTTAGAAAGCGTTTTCCAAACTTTTCTGGCAGTAGCGTAAAAAAAAAAAAAGAGCCTAATTCTGGAGAGCTGTAGGACCTGTGGCGGCCCGTCCATTAGGGGCGTATGGGCGCCGCCCCCCTTATCCATGCATCTGGCCCCCTGATCTACATGCAGGGCGCCGGATGAATTGATTCCAATGGAGGGGGTATTTTTGTTTTGAAGCAGGTGATTGGAGCCAGAGGCTCTCTAATTGACTTTAAAAAAGGGTGGGCTCGGGGCGCAGAGCACTGCGCTTTGAGCCCCCCAAGTTGTGTGACAATAGCGAATGAATATTCACTATTTTCACACTGATTCTCCTCCCGGCCAATCAGGAAGCGGATCATGAGACCCGTCACCCGATTGGCTGAAAGGAGATGAGATCTGATTGGCCACCAGGAGGAGGAGGGAGGAGACACTGGGGAACAGAGGGAGAAAATGCCTGCAGCCCGGAGAGAAGCCGATGGGAAACCGAGGGAGGAAATGACAGCAGCCCAGAGAGAAGCCACTGGGAAACTGAGGGAGGAAATGCCTTGATCCGGGATAGAAGCCACTGGGGAACTGAGGGAGGAAACGCTAGGAGCACTTCACGCAAGATGGGGTAAGTGCGGGCCCTGACTGACAGATGGGCGGGACCCTGCCGGCCATGACCCCCACCCCCCCCCCAAAAAAAGAAAAATACCAGCCACCACTGCTTAGGACAGTTTTGTTGTCAGGTAACTCAGGTATTCACTTTAAGAACCCGTGGTTATGACTGTTAGAGATTACAAAATAAATAATGCCAGAACACAGATTAGTAAACTGACGGGAACGGCACCAGCAGTGTTCATTTTGACATCACATTTCGATTTAGTTTTAGTTATAGTATTTTGACTAAAATTACATTTTAGTTTTAGTCATATTTTAGTCATCTGAGTTGTTTTAGTTTTAGTCGTATTTTAGTCGACTAAAATCTCCAGTACAAATCATAGGAGAATTAGGATTGGGGGATATATGGAGGATAAGGAATCCAACTAAACAGCAATATTCTTGTTTTTAGAAAACTCACTCCACGCTCTCTAGGATTGATTTAGCCTTGGGCAGTGAGGATATATTGCATTTTGTTAGGAATATAAATTATATGCCCAGGGGTCTCTCAGACCACTCTCCATTGGTTGTATCACTGAGTCAAGGGGAGGAGTTCTGTAAAGGGGAATGGAAAATTAGCCCATATTGGCTAGAGATATTAGGAGGGAGTGACATCATCCCTGGAGGAATTCATGAGGATTAATGCTGGGACAGCATCCTCTGGGGTGGTCTGGGACACCCTCAAGGCATTTCTTAGAGGGATATTAATACAACAGGTAGCAAGAGTAAAAAAGACAGACTAGAGAGCAGGAAAAATTGATTGGGAATAAGGTTATAGAAGCAGAACAGCAGCACATAGAAAGACCAACCCCTGGGGCGTTTCAAGAGTTAAAATACTACAAGAATATTAGGATTTTCTTTCAAAAGCAGAGAATAAGTTAATTCAGAAACAGCTTTATTATGTGAAGGGAGAGAGTGCAGGACATCTACTGGCTCGATTGGCAAAGGCAAATACCACTACTACTGTTATATCCACCGTTAGAACAGATGGGGGAAGAATAACATCATATGGTCCTGAGATCAGGGGCGTTGCTAGGGGGTGGCTATGGGCCCCGAATCTGGGGCCCATAGCCCTGAGTCTCTTGCCGCAGGGCCTAACCAACGGGTGTCGGTGGCTGGAGCGGGCTGGCTGCATGAGAGAGGCAAAGGAGAGAAGCGAGCGGGCAGACGAGCAGAGATGACATCTCTCTCCGCCCGCTCCACATCAACGTCTTCACAGCCGGGCCTCTTCAATTTAGGAGCGAGGTGCGGCGAGCAGCAAAGATTACATCATCTCTCACTGCCCGCCACACATCAGCACTCTTCTGCCCTCACAGCATGGTGGAGTGGAGGTCACGTGCTTCCTGTCATCAAAAGCTATGAAGAGATATTGCTGCCAGAGCTGTTGAAAACATTCAACGGTGCATTAGTGGATGGTGTATTACCTTTATCTATGAGGGAATCCACCATCATTGTCCTTCCAAAAGAGGGAAAGCATCCACTTAATCCGGCTTCATATAAGGCAATAGCATTGTTGGATACAGATGTAAAAATCTTAGCCAAAATATTGGCCGTTAGGTTAAAAAAAAAAAAATCTGATTCTGGTCCATATGGACCAGACAGGGTTTATACCAAACAGGTCAACCAGTAATAATATAAGGAGGGTGTAGTTAAATCTGTAAGTACCGACGATTAACAAGGGGTCAAGGACAATATTGTCTCTGGACGCAGCCAAGGCCTTCGACCCAAAGTACGTTGGTTGGCTAAGGCTTTTAAATGAAAGTCCCAAAGCGAAATTGAGGATAAACAATATATGCTCTGAGATGTTTTCTTTGACCCGCGGGACATGGCAGGGGTGTCCTTTGTTACCCCTGCTATTTGCCTTGGCAATGTAGCCACTAGCTATAGCCATTAAGTCATCTGTGAAAATACAGGGATTTCAGAGGGCATCAGGAGAGGAGAAAATAGCATTATATGCTGATGATGTGTTGCTATTTCTGGGGGATATGCGGGGGTCCCTGGTGGCAGCAATGGATGTAATTGCAGATTTTTGGCGGATATCCAGTTTAAATATAAATTGGGATAAATCAATGTTGCTTCCGATTAACCCACTAAAGATGGACCTGCCACTAGAGATTCCACAATTGGAAATAGTTAATAAGTTTAAATATCTAGGAATATACATAAACCTAAATCCCAAAGAGTCTATAATTAACAATATTGTCCCACTTTTGGATAAACGTAGGTGTAAGGGGAAGGTATGGAGACAGCTTATCAGTGGCAGGAAGGTGCAATTTAATTAAGATGACTTGGATGCCTCAATTGCTGTATGCACTGCATAATTCACCAATCTGGATAAATAGGATGGTTTCAGAGGATTGACATCATATTTAGAGAGTTGATTTGGAAAAAAAACAGTCAAGGATAGTTACATACTTTAAAATTGCCAAGAGATAGGGGGGGCTTGGCAGTCCCGCACCCATGGTGCTATTTTTTGGCATCACAGCTGCAACATCTAAAGCAGGGGTCTTCAAACTGCGGCCCTCCAGGTGTTCAGGAACTACAATTCCCATCATGCCTAGTCATGTCTGTGAATGTCAGAGTTTTACAATGCCTCATGGTATGTGTAGTTCTGCAACAGCTGGAGGGCCGTAGTTTGAGGATCCCTGGGCTAAAGGGATGTAATGATCTGTCTGAACAGAATCCAGGTAGGGGAATGTTGCTATTGGACACATGCCATGATACTTTGATGGAGGCTCTGGAGGCTGATTCCTTTTCACTTAAATTCTCTACGCTTTTATTGATAAAGAAACTATGGAAAGTGGTTAAAGAAATATTAGAGTATCAGGGTTTTACTGAATTTTCACCATTGTGGAATAACAAATATTTGCAGGAACTATCTAATGTAGAGAAGAGTAGGGACTGGGAGAGATATGCGGTCTTGCTTATCTTTCTCAGTTATATAGGATGGGTGTATTTAAATAATTCCTGGAACTTAAGGAGGAATATGGTATACCAAATCAATCCTTCTTCAAATATCTGAAAGTCAGACACGCCCTGAAGACACAATTTAAAGAGAGGCTAGTGGAGTGGAGTGAGGTAAATATTCTCCGAAAAATAATTAACGCTGATACGTCCAAGGGGTTGATTTCATTCATATATGATAGTATATGTGACAGTGTAATAAGGGGAAACGAGGAGCTTCCATGCAGGAGGGGATGGGATGAAGACCTGGGGGATATATCTGACGAACAGTGGAAGCATATCCTTGAAATAGGTCCCTTAAGCACCCTGTCACCATCACAATCAGTGTCATACTTAATGCTGCTACAACGAGCATATAAGACACCTCAGAAACTATTTTTATATGGGTGGAGGATTACGCTAAATGCCCAAGATGTAGGGACCCAAAAGGAGACCTAGTTCATATGATGTGGAGGTGCTCCAAGCTAAATAGGTACTGGAGCGAAGTTATTGGAAAAATAAATAAGGTATTTGGAATAACATTTGACCTAGACCCCAAGATATGCCTACTGGGTTGTATGGAAAAGGATAATAACATGTGGGGGGAGACAAACAGCAATAGTTAGAAGCCTTTTCCTTGCACGGAAATTGATAGCAAGGAGGTGGCTGGCGTTAAATCCACCAACCCATGTAGAATGGGAGGATGAGGTTAATAAAACAATAAGTAAGGAAAGATTTGTGTATAACAAATGGGGAAATGCCAAAATGTTTTTAAAAAATATGGGAATGCTGGATTAGCAGATAAGGGAAGGGTGCGATGCAGAATTAAGGATAATGGGACCCTCTGTCTCGTGGATTCCAGGAATTTTTTTTTTCTCTCTCAACTTTTCTGCCTTTTGGAATTATGTATAGTGTATAAATAAATTTAAAAAAAATGTATATTATTTTTGATAGGGGAAAAATGAATGGTAGTGCATTATACAAATAAAGGTATGTATGCTAAATGTTGGGATGGTGGGTTAAAAGAGGAAGTGAAGGATGTACAAAAATGTGTATTTGTTCTTTATCTTTTTATACGAATAAAAAAATTACTTGATCAAAAAAATTAATAATGCAGGTTTAAATATGCCAAATGACACTTGCCCCATAGGATATAATAAAATATATACATCATTGGAGTACCCTGTTGGGGTCCTCCAACAATAAAATGATAAAAATAAAATGAAAATCTCCAGTACATTTTAGTCAACTAAAATCTAATGGGTTTAGTTAAATTTTAATGTATTATTTCTTTAGAACTGTCAAACATTATATACTCCTGGATTAAAAATATAATAAAGTTTTTACAAGTGGCAAATGCCGCACAGTACAGTAAAAAACACGCAACCCACAAAATGCCAAAATGTCCCATAGGCCACACGTAGTGCAGCCCATTGAAATCAACAGACTGCCGTGCTGTGTCATGACCAGGAAGTAAGGCAGAAACAATGTATACATTTGGAAACAATGATGAGCACAAGTGAAGTAAGTGTCTGTAGAATTAATGGAAAGCTTTGATATTTTTTGCAAAAAAAAGTACATTAATGCTATATTGGCACATAGGGGAGATGGAATTTAGAAGAGAAAAAAAAAAAGGTGAACTTATCCTTTAAGATTTGAACATGCACTACAGACACAGATTTAGCCGCTGTGATATAAATTAAATTTAGTTTTAGCCATAGTCTTTTGACTAAAATGCCATTTTAATTTTAGTAGTTTTAGTCATCTGAATTGTTTTAGTTTTAGCCGTATTTTAGCCAACTAAAGTAGTATTAATTTAGTCGACGAAAATATTTTAGTCTACGAAATTAACACCGGACACCAGGTCTGAGCTGGCATACAGAAAGATATCAGTGTTCAGAATGTAACATGTATGTGCTTGTAAACTGCCATGAATGAGACCGGTTCCCCTACAGGGCTCATGTGTTGCTAAGATATCATTGTCCACCGTGGTCATAGTAACCAATGGATCAGCAGATAGCAGTGCAGTAGGAAGATAGTAGTGGATGCACAGTGAGTAATAACTGCTATTCAGAAATATAGCGGGTCTCGAATCTATGCACTGCCATCCACTGTCAATCACAAGTCAGGTAGATCTGATGGTATAGTAACTTTATAGTTCCCCATCAGGCTGCACCCCCCCACAACAAAACATTGTAGCTGCTGTACCAGATGCTGCATGGTGGAGGCGAATATGGATGGATGTTTTTTTTTTTTTTAATAAGCCCGTACTTCTCCTTTAAATGTGGCCTTCCTTCTATCTGGCCTTTTCTTCCAGCCATAACCACTAGGGGGCTCCAGTCTCCAATCAACCATATTGTGAAGGCTATCAAAGAAGTTTTCTGCTCAGTTTTGTAATAGAATGCCTTTTAGCATCGCACTGCTTAAACTGTTTTATTTGCTTTGTTTTTTACAGCTACATTTAATATTAGATCAGAAAGATGGTCTCAACCACTGATATTCTTCTTGTGATTTAATAAGATGATCATAATCAAAGAATTCTCTCAAGAGGTCTACCTGTCTTTCAAATGCTGTCGAATACCAGACATCTTCCAGGAACATCTGATCGATCTGTCTGGTGCTGTATTGTTTTGTTACCAAATATATTAGTTCATAGTGGAAAGCAAAAAGTTCAACCATAAGAATTGTCTTGGTAACCACAAAACCGCCTGGCTGTTTCTAATAGAGTGATTAGTAAGATGTATACTGCAAAGTTGCTATTGCATAATATTAAATAATATAAGCATCAATAGAGTTTTATTTATTCATTTATTTTTAAAGAAACCAAACAATCCAAAATAACGCAAATACCTCTTTTCTAAATGTTTTGACCTTTTCACAGAATATACCAATTTTCTGTTTTTAAGTTAAACCTGTAATTTCTTTTGAATGTCTAAAACTAAAAATGCTGTAAAAATTGCATTACCGTCTACACAGTCGTCAAGAAAAGCATCCAAGCTGCCCTCCTGGCCCTTAACCGCTTGCCTACCGCCTCATGCAGATATACTTCGGCAGAAGGGCTCGTACAGGCAGAATCACGTACCTGTACTTGGCCCTTTAAGAGGCGGCCTGCGGGCACGCGCGCGCCGTCCGCGGCAAGCTCCGTGAGTCGGGTCGCGGGTCCCGCAGACTCGATGTCCGCTGGGATACCCGTGATCGTCTCACGGAGAGGAAGAACGGGGAGATGCTGATGTAAACAAGCATCTCCCCGTTCTCCCTAGTGACAGTGTCACTGATCTCTGCTCCCTGTGATCGGGAGCGGAGATCAGTGACGTGCCACACACAGCCCCTCCCCCCACAGTTAGAAACACTCCCCAGGACACACTTAACCCCTACACTGCCACCTAGTGGTTAACCCCTTCACTGCCAGTGTCATTTACACAGGAATCAGTGCATTTGTATAGCATTGATTGCTGTATAAATGACAATGGTCCCAAAAATGTCCAAAGTGTCCGCCATAATGTTGCAGTCCCGATAAAAATTGCTGATCGCTGCCATTACTAGTAAGAAAAAAAAATATTAATAAAAATGCCATAAATCTATCCCCTTTTTTATAGACGCTATAACTTTTGTGCAAACCAATCAATATACGCTTATTGTGATTTTTATTACACAAAATATGTAGAAGAATACATATCGGCCTAAACTGAGGAAAAAATTACCTTTTAAAAAAAAATTGGGGATATTTATTATTGCAAAAAGTACAAAAAAGTGTTTTTTTTTTTCAAAATTGTCGGTGTTTTTTTGTTTATAGCGCAAAAAATAAAAACCACAGAGATGATCAAATACCACCAAAAGAAACCTCTATTTGTGGGAAAAAAAGGGTGTCAATTTTGTTTGGGTACAACGTCCCATGATCGTGCAATTGTCAGTTAAAGCGACACAGTGCCACATCGCAAAATATGGCCTGCTCATTGAGCAGCCAAATCTTCCAGGGCTGAAGTGGTTAAACTAAAACCAAAGGCAAAACTTTTTCTTTAGTATTGGACAGAGTAGAGAGGGATTACAACACCTGTCTGTTTGTATTGCTGTCTGTGCCCCCATTAAGTAGAATCACTCTTCCTATTTGTCCTTTTTACTATTATCATTAAAAAAAAAAAAAACACATTTTGGGTTGTCCCCAAAAAAGTAATAGAGGGGAAATTTTCCAATGGTGACACTAGTTCTGGTGACCTTGGGTCCCCAAGGGATTTGCAGGGATTTCCTCTCACTTCCTGTTTTGGCTATGGGACAGGAAGTGAAGGGAAATCTCCCCAATGGGGCACAGATGGCAAAAAAATGAACCAGTAGTTCTAACCCTTCTTACGCTTTACAAAATGGGGAAAAAAATGTTTTGCCTATAGTTCTACTTTAAAGGGTTGTTGGGTTTGGGCAGGATGGGATTAACATATTAAAGCTAATATGAGATTTTAGTGATTGGGTTTAGGTCTACTTAAGTACAATAGGATTGTTTTTTGATTATTTGTGGCTCAGGATGATTTGACCAGTGGAAAAATACAGCAGATTAAAATCGTATTTCGGGTCTGTTAGTCATCAAGTGTCAGAAAACACTTGATGACTAACTTCCGGGGCCGTGGACTCCAGCTCTGTGACTGGCATGCGGGCGGGAGCCGACGGTCATGGCACAGGCTCTATAGAAACGGCACGACTGTGCCCTTTCTAAAGTGCGCATGCGCCAATGACGTCGGCGCAAGCGCATATGGTAAATATCTCCTAAACCGTGCAGGTTTAGGAGATATTTCCAGTACCTACAGGTAAGCCTTATTATAGGCTTACCTGTACGTAAAGGTGGTCTGTAAGGGTTTACAACCACTTTAAATTTTAAGTTCACTTTTTACAGAAAAATCTGTAAGGTGAATTTACACAGGTCCCCCCCCCCCCCAGTCCCGCTGACCTGAACCTCTCCAGGTTCTAAGCTCCAGTATATCCACACCAGGAGCCCAGGGCTTAGAAATCCTCTCTGCAGCCACGCGTCTTCTCAATAGCTGACAGGACGGGCTATGCGGCTGCTGATTGGTCCATGTGACAGCACTGACCAATTAGAATGCTCCAAAATGTCCCTTCTGATGAGGGACGATTCGGACATTCAGCCCAGGGGTTTTCTAAGCCCCGGACTCCTGGCGCGGATATACCGGGGCTTAGAACCAGAGGTTGCTGCGGTCTTGGTCAGCAGGACGGGGGGGAGGAGGGGGACCTGTGTAAGGGTTTTCTGTAAAGATTAACTTACCCTTTAAGTGCAGGGCATGTTTTCAGTACTGGTAAACAAAACAAAAATAAATACCATGCTATTGTTTTATTGTTGGGTAAAAATGTGTTCTATTGTGCATGTATTATTGCCTAAATCCTTCTATTTATTGACCTTACAGAATACATTTTTTATTCAATGGGTCAGTCAACTTTAAAGTGACCAGATTTTCAAAATGAAATCTAGAGACACCCTAATGACTGTCCAATTTTTTGAATTACCCACAAAATCATGCCCCCATTTTAATCCATATTTAAACAGTATAAACAATATGTAAACATTAATAATACTATAAGGGTGATCTTGTACCTCCCAACTTTAAGTGGACCATGAAGAATTGATATACTTAAAAATAATTGGTTAAACCCACAAGTGCTTTAATTTCTCTACTATTGTTTAAAAAAAGAGTGGCTTTTAAAAATATGATATGATATGCAATATTTAAGGGGATGAAAAGTTTAGTAAAGAATAACACTTTTGGTAGTTACATAATTTCATAGTAGGTGAGGTTGGAAAAACACACAAGTCCATCAAGTCCAACCTATGTGTGTGATTATATGTCAGTATTACATTGTATAACCCTGTATGTTGTGGTCATTCAGGTGCTTATCTAATGCCTCGTACACACGATCGGACTTTCCAGCAGACTTGGTCTGACGGTCTTCCCGCCAGACTTTCCGGCGGACTACCTGAAAGGACGGACTTGCCTACACAAAACCGGACTTTCTGGCAGGCTAGGTCCGCCCGTCTTTCCGACGGACTTTCGCCGGAGTTACGGCGGACTTTCAGAATGAACGGACTTGCCCACACACGGCCAAGTCCATTCATTTTGAACATGACTCGGGTACGACGGGACTAGAAAAGGAAGTGAATCTCGCCGCTTTTATCGGCGAGATTGACACCTTGCGAGCCCTGTCGTGGGGCATACCAGGCCCTTAAGTCTGGTATGGATTATAAAGGGAACCCCCTAAGCCGAAAAAACGGCGTGGGGTCCCGCCTAAAATCCATACCAGACCCCGATCCAAGCACGCAGCCCGGCCGGTCAGGAAAGGGGATGGGGACGAGCGAGCGCCCCCCCTCCTGAACCGTACCAGGCCGCAGGCCCTCAACATGGGGGGGTGGGTGCTTTGGGGAAGGGGGGCGCCCTGCGGGGCCCCCCCTCCCCAAAGCACCTTGTCCCCATGTTGATGAGGACAAGGGACTCTTCCTGACAACCCTGGCCGTTGGTTGTCAGGGTCTGCTAGCGGGGGGCTTATCGGAATCCGGAAGCCCCCTATAATAAGAGGGCCCCCAGATCCCGCCCCCCACCCTATGTGAATGAGTATGGGGTACATGGTACCCCTACCCATTTACCTAGGGAAAAAGTGTCAATAATAAAACACACTACACCGGTTTTTAAAATAATTTATTAGACAGCTCCGGGGGGGTCTTCCTCCGGCTTCGGGGTCCCTCCGGTTCCTCTTCTCCCGGCGTCCGGTTGGTTCTTCTCCGCTCTCTCTGGCCTCTTCTCCCGGTGTTCCAGTTCTTCTGCCGGCTCCTCCGCTGTCTTCATGCCGCTCTTTTGCCAACGGAGACCCGGACTTCTGGCTTCTTGTCTTCTTGGCTTCTTTCCTCTTCTCTTCTCCAGATGTTGACACGACGATCTCTCCGGCTGGACTGCTCTGTGAGCGCTCCGCTGTGACTTATATATGCGGAGACCCCGCCCCCTTATGACGTCACAGTCCCTGGGCATGCTGGGACTGTGACGTTTAAGGGGGCGTGGTCACCGGGTGATGTTGACCACGCCCCCTAAAACGTCACAGTCCCAGCATGCCCAGGGACTGTGACAGCATAAGGGGGTGGGGTCTCCGCCTATATAAGTCACATCGGAACGCTCAGAGAGCAGTCCAGCCGGAGAGACCGTCATGTCAACATCTGGAGAAGAGAAGAGGAAAGAAGCCAAGAAGACAAGAAGCCAGAAGTCCGGGCCTCCGCTGGCAAAAGAGCAGCATGAAGATGGCAGAAGAACTGGAACACCCGCAGAAGAGGCCAGAGAGAGCGGAGAAGAACCAACCGGACGCCGGGAGAAGAGGAACCGGAGGGACCCCTGAAGCCGGAAGAAGACCCCCGAAGCCGGAGGAAGACCCCCCCGGAGCTGTCTAATAAATTATTTTAAAAACCGGTGTAGTGTGTTTTATTATTGACACTTTTTCCCTAGGTAAATGGGTAGGGGTACCATGTACCCCATACTCATTCACATAGGGTGGGGGGCCGGGATCTGGGGGCCCTCTTAATATAGGGGGCTCCCGGATTCTGATAAGCCCCCCGCCCGCAGACCCCGACAACCAACGGCCAGGGTTGTGGGGAAGAGGCCCTTGTCCTCATCAACATGGAGACAAGGTGCTTTGGGGTGGGGGGGCCCCTCAGGGCGCCCCCCCTCCCCCAAAGCACCCACCCCCATGTTGAGGGCATGTGGCCTGGTACGGTTCAGGAGGGGGGGGGGCGCTCGCTCGTCCCCACCCCCTTTCCTGACCGGCCGGGCTGCGTGCTCGGATCGGGGTCTGGTATGGATTTTAGGGGGGACCTACGCCGTTTTTTCGGCGTAGGGGGTTCCCCTTAAAACCCATACCAGACCTAAGGGCCTGGTATGCCCCGCACTTGCCGCAATAGAAAAATTTGTTTTTTTGCAGCGAGATGCAATACCCTGTCTGTCGGACCAGCATACAGACGAACAGACTTTCCATCAGGAACGGAGTCCGGCGAGTCCGGCGGACTAAGATTTGAAACATGTTTCAAATCTAGGTACGGCAGACTTTTGGGAAAAAAAAGTCCGTAGGAGCCTACACACGATTGGATTGTTTGGCGGACTCTGGTCTGCCGGACCAAGTATGCCGGAAAGTCCGCTCGTGTGTACGCGGCATAATAGTTTTTTGAAACTATCGATGCCCCCCGCTGAGACCACCACCTGTGGAAGGGAATTCCACATCCTTGCCGCTCTTACAGTAAATAACCCTCTACGTAGTTTAAGGTTAAACCTCTTTTCTTCTAATTGTAATGAGTGGCCACGTGTCTTGTTAAACTCCCTTTCGCGAAAAAGTTTTATCCCTATTGTGAGGTCATCAGTATGGTATTTATAAATTGAAATCATATCCCCTCTCAAGCGTCTCTTCTCAAGAGAGAATAAGTTCAGTGCTTGCAACCTTTCCTCACAACCAGTGACGGAACTACCGCCATAGCGACCCACGCAGGTGCTATGGGGCCCGCAGCCAAGTGGGGCCTGCAGCCAAGTGGGGCCCGGCGAGTCGGCGGGCAAGCCGCCGAGCTGCTGGGCGTTCGCACAGTCACACTGACTGTGCGAGCGGACACAGCTGGGCGGCTCGGCGGGCGGAGCAGAGAGCGTACAGGAAGCTGCCAGCTGGGGGGCTCGTGGGTGGACTGGCCAATCAGCGGGTGGCGGAGCAGAGAGATGACATCATCTCTCACCACCCAGCACCTGCCCTGTATCCCGGCAGTTCCGTCCTAACTCACTGTGCAGGCAGCAGAGAGATTACATCATCTCTCTGCTGCCTGACTCAGACTGGGACACAGGAAGTGAAATCCCCATTCCCCACCTTAGCAGGAAAGTGACAATCCGCAACTTGTGGCAGGTGACGTGGCAAGTGGACAATCCGCAACTTGTGGCAGGTGACATGACAACTGGACAATCCGCAACTTGTGGCAGGTGACGTGGCAAGTGGACAATTTGCAACATGTGGCAGGTGACGTGGCAAGTGCACAATCCGCAATGTGTGGCAGGTGATGTGGCAAGTGGAAAATCTGCAATGCGTGGCAGGTGATGTGGCAAGGTGACAATCCGCAACTTGTGGTAGGTGGCGTGGCAAGTGGACAATCCGCAACTTGTGGCAAGTGACAATCCGCAACTTGTGGCAAGTGAAATCTGCAATGTGTGACAAGTGGACAATCCGCAACGTGTTGCAGGTGACGTGGCAAGTGCCAATCCACAACTTGTGGCATGTGACAATCTGCATCTGATGGCAGGCGACGATGGCAAGTGACACACTCGGGGCTCCCACTGATTCTGCATTATGGTGGGTTGAACTATTTCATTTTCTATAACAATGTAATGATAGAAATAATGCACTTCAATCATCCTGACACCATAACAACCATGGTGCCGTAATGATTGAAGCGTTAACACCAGCCATTTCCTAAATAAATTGCCCCCCAAAAATTGTATTTTCTGGCAGTGCCCCTCCTGAGACTAGATTCTGGATCCGCCCCTGGGTGAGGATGAGGAATGTAAGTTTACTGTTAAGCCTCCCGGACCCCGCAAGTCCGGCCCTGTCCCGACTCACGCAGCCGCATACAGCAGCCACTGTGCCATCAAACGCAGCCACTGTGCTATCAAACGCAGTTACTGTACCCATATATTGCCACCACAGTGCCCATCAAATGCTGCCACTGTGCCCATCAAATGCTGCCACTGTGCCATCAAGCGCACCACTGTGCTCATCAAGCGCTGGGGTCGGACACCTGAATAGGGGGCAGCAGCGGCGACAATAGGTAGATCCATACAATGCATGAATCTATCTATTGGAGATTGACAAGTGCAGGAGATAGGGGCAGCGCTCCTGCGCCCTCTATGGACGCACCGCCACTGAGGTCAGCAATGTGTGTCCTTCAGAGGCTGCATACAGTATACTGCATACTTTGTTGTTCAAAATTAATATAAGCTGTTGCCTGGGTACAGTGCCACATGTGTGTGGTAATGTGTTGTTCAATGGCAGTAGTTTATTTTTTTTTGGGGGGGGGGGGGGGGGCGGTTGTTTGCAGGGGGGGCCGGATACAACATTTTGCTATGGGGCCCTGTGATTTCTAGTTACGCCCCTGCTCACAACTAACATCATCCAGACCCTTTATTAGCTTTGTTGCCCTTCTTTGTACTCGCTCCATTTCCAGTACATCCTTCCTGAGGACTGGTGCGCAGAACTGGACATCATACTCTAGGTGCGGCCGGACCAGAGTCTTGTAGAGAGGGAGAATTATCATTTTATCTCTGGATTTGAGCCCCTTTTTAATGCATGCCAATATTATGTTTGCTTTGTTAGCAGAAGCTTGGCATTGCATGCCATTGCTGAGCCTATCATCTACTAGAACCCCCAGGTCCTTTTCCATCCTAGATTCCCCCAGAGGTTCTAGATTGCATTCATATTTTTGACACCCAAATGCATTATTTTACATTTTTCTACATTAAACCTCATTTGCCATGTAGTTGCCCACCCCATGAATTTGTTCACATCTTTTTTCAAAGGTTTCCACATCCTGCAGAGAAGTTATTGCCCTGCTTATCTTAGTATCGTCCGTAAATACAGAGATTGAACTGTTTACCCCAACCTCCAGGTCGTTTATGAACAAATGAAATAAGATTGGTCCCAGCACAGAACCCTGGGGAACCCCACTACCCATCCCTGACCATTACGAGTACTCCCCATTTATCACCACCCTCTGAACTCGCCCTTGTAGCCAGTTTTCAATCCATGTACTCACCCTATGGTCCATGCCAACGGGCCTTACTTTGTACAGTAAACGTTTATGGGGAACTGTGTCAAATGCTTTTGCAAAATCCAGATACATCACGTCTACAAGCCTTCCTTTAGGTTAAGTATTACATTTTGTTTACGTAGAGTACTGACACACTTGCAGCTCCCTATCTTTGCTTCTTCCACCAGAGTACTAGTATTTTTAGACATAAAGAAGTCATTTGACTCTGTCGACTAGGCCTACATGACAACGGTCTTGGAGGCTATGGGATTAGGTCCAAACTTTCGCAGCTAGGTTAAAACACTATACCGTTGGCACAAACTAAACTGGGACATAATCTCTGCAAACCCTTTTCCATAGCCCAGGGAACAAGGCAGGGCTGCCCCCTATCCGCATCCTTATTTGTACTCTTGATGGAGCCTATAGCCCAAGCCATACAAGACTCCGTTGATATTAAAGTTATTTGAGTCGGATCAATAACTGAATAAGTGGAATGACTTCATTTTATTTTTAAATGACCCTGATCACTCCCTAAAGGCTGCCCTAAATTTAATTACATCATTTCATCTGCTCCCTGGTTTAAAAGTAAACTGGGAAAAATCCCTTTTCCTTCCCATTGATAAGCATGTGCAAGTGGTAGCGGACCCTTCTCTACCCCTTAACCCTTTCGCTGCTGGGTCCGTACGTCATACAGACCTGACAGTGGGGGGTATTACACACAATCCAATGGCTGCAGCCACTGGGATTGTGTGTGAAACTGACAGGCAGACTCTTGCCTGTCAAGGGAGAGCATTGCAGGGCAGCGCTGCCGCCCCATTGCTCTCACACACCCCCCCACCGTCACCGCACCCCTCCGCTTGCCCATCTGTAGGCCCGGGAGCTCCATGACGGGTGCCAGCAGCTGGAGGGGAAGGAGAAGAGCAAACACAAGTCCACTCTCCTCCCCTTCCTCTTGTGACCCGGAAAGCGACATCTCTGACATCACTTCCCAGTCAAGCTCTCAGTATCCTTGGGTAGCTCATCCAGGAAATAATGTTTTGCAATGCAATCTGCATTGCAAAACATTTAGTGGAGCACAGGGGAGACATGCAGGGTCTTATAGACCCCCATATTTCAATAAAGAGAACCTGTCATCAAAAAAATCACATTGCAAAAAAATAAAGTTACACCCAAGCACATAAAATTCCCCCACCCCCCAAAAAATGTTTTTTTGAGGCCCCCCCCCATCCCCACATAGACACACGCACGAACGTAAACACATGCGTCCAGGTCGCCTATGCGTGAAAACAGTGATTGCATTACACATGTTACATATCAAGTGGAAGCAATATTTCTAACACAGGACCTCCTCCGTAACACTAAACTAAAACCTTTAGTGGGCTTTTGAAGTGTTGCCTATAGAAAATATAGGATACTTAAGTTTGACGCCATTTTGCGGACGCACCAAAATTTAGGTTTGGCATGTTGGGTATCTATTTACTTGGTGCAACTTTGTCTTTTATATTTTACCAAAAATGTGGGTATTTTATTGCGTTGGTTCGCCCTAAAAGTCACGTTAGTGTGTTTTTTTCCTGAAATTTTGCATTTCCTAGACCTTTGAGGTAGTATCGTGTGACATAAAAAATTGGAACTACCACTATTTTATTCTCTAGGATGTCTGCCTTCAGAAAATATATAATAAACACAGTCACTTCCAGCGCTAATAGGTCTTCCAAGGTGTGGAGTAACAGATATCAAATAAAATGGTGGTGTGAAAGATATATAATGGTATCCAAAACTGGGTGGATGCTGCCTTCCTCAGATGGGGTAATCTGAAAGGAACTACAAGAAAAAACAGAAATGGTAGGCTAGTCCCAGCCTAGCTCTGAGGAAGGGGGTGTGCCCCCGAAACGCATTAGCTGTACCCAGGGCTTTTTTTCTCAGAGAATAGGTGCAGGAACTCAACCATGCCCGCCACACTCACATACCTGCCAAATGGCATCAAATAGTAGTTCCTCCCTCTGCATACAACCCCCTCCCTCCACTGCCCTCATTTTCTCCCCCCTCCTTAAAAGCTCCACCATCTGTCATATATCTTACCTTTGTTGCAATATTAAGCTGAAACACCTATCCGGCTGTAGTACCTCCCAGCATACTATACTATACTACAGTCATTTGCAAGGGAGATTATGTAGTAGGAGCATCAACAACTGGTCACCAGGGAAAAAATGGAGACCACAGAGGGTGCGGCCTACCACGCACCCTCTCCTGCCCATGACTGCACTGAACCCTGGGCACCTGTTCTGTATCTCCCTTGTCCCTGTCCGGCACTTAGTGGGATCTGCACAGGAGATCTGACCTGTGGGAGCTACTGGGAGATGAGCTATCACTTGTAAACGCAGAAGCTGGACTTCAGTGTTACCAAGTGATAGTGGTGAGCAGGGAGCAGAAAACCTGAGCCAGAGGCGGTGGAACTAAGTTCCCCTTAGTTCCTGCTGAAAAAAAGCCCTGGCTGTACCCCGTGTTCTGTGCATATCCATGCATTGTTTTTATGGCCTTTTTGTCAATTCATTTTGTGAGTACCCACTTTTATATAAAACATTTTTATTATTAAATTATCTTTGGTAATGCACTAGGTGTGCACGCCTTCCATTTCTGTTTTTCTTGTTAAAAATCTATAATATCTGTGGGTTTTGTGTAATCTTCAGGCCATTAAACGTGTGCAAAAAAACCCCGCAAAAACGACTCTGGCAGCGAAAGGGTTAAATGGACCTTGCAAAGTATTTGGACTTAGTGATATCACCTAAGATTATTGAATACTGCTCTCTTAATTTTCTTCCCCTACTTTAATCAGCAAGACAAAGGTTGAAAACATGGAGCAATCTTCCCCTGTCCCTTGTAGGGAAAATCCATCTTATTAAAATTAAACAGTTTCCTTCCTTTTTATATGTCCTACGCCACACCCCGTTGTGGATACTACAAAAATATTTTAAGCAATTTGACTCTTGCTATGCTTTCCATTCTGTGTGTCTCCTCCCAACCTAGATTCAAAATAAAGGTCCTCCAGAGGCCCTGGACCTAAGGGGGTCTGGCCGGTCCAGACCTTCATGCATTTTATTTGGCTGCCCTACTTACTCATGCCCATAACTGGTTGATAGCGGATGAAACTAATGCTGCTGTGGTCCTGGAAGCTGCGTTTCTAGGGTCTTATGAAGCACTTTGTAACCTGTTACACTGGGGATCCTCAGTACCGCTTTACATTACTCAATCAATAAGTCGCTTATTAAATCCTGGCTTCTTCTGAATCCTAGAGCCACCCATCAGTGGTTTCCCCCATACCCCTCTATGGTACAATCCCTTCCTGCCTGAATTTGCCTATGGTTTGGACTAGTAAGGGGATCAAATACCTTAACCAGATCTGTGCAAATGGTACACTCAGAATGTTTGACTCTCTAAAGGCTCAATTTGCCCTACCCAACTCCTATCTATTCTGCTGCCTTCAACTGCTCCACGCTTTTCAAATGTGCTCACCTTTATGGAATCTGGCTTGGAGAGCAGGCTGCGGGACGACGCTTTGGAAAAACCTTTATCTACAATATACAAAGCTCTCCTTCCATCTATTCATGTTGGCCTTGATAAACTGCTGGCCAGCTGGCATGTGGAGGCCCTGGATGTGGATTTGGAGGCCTGGGAGGATGTCTGAGAATATGTTATTCAACAGTTGGTCTCAGCAAAAGACAGATTCAATTTAAAATATTACACAGGGTATATATTACCATGCTAAAACTGCATAGGATTTACCCAAACATTTTTGCTAAATGCTGGCACCGCCCAGAAGACCCAGCGCCGTTTATGCATGTAATCTGGCTGTGCCCAATGGTTCAATCCTCTTGGAAGGATGTTACTGAGTGTATTAGAAAATGTACCCTAATCGCCGTACCATTGACGGTGGATGTTTGTATACCTGGTCTGGTCCACTTATTAGCAATGTCCAGAGCAATAAGAATGCTGATAGGGTTATTATTATTTTACGCCCACATGGGTATGGTACCTTAATTTTTTTTTATTGTTTTTTATGTCCTTATGTTTACCTTAAGCCTGGGTATGCCCAATAGGCTTTGCTTTGCACCCTAAGTTCAAAATGTTCAATAAAGAGTATCTTTAAAACAAAAAAAGTATTACATTTTGTTATCAAACCAAAAAGAGGGACAACTAAGGCGGAATGAGGGACAGGGGGATTTGGTCCCTAGAGAGGGACAGTCCCACCAAATCAATTTTCATTGTGTCTATGGTGGTATCCATTGTTGTCATACAAGCTGGACTTTAAAAATGTCTGCTTTTCTTATGCTGGGTACACAATGAAAGTTTTTTTTTTTTCAACCCAGCGGGCTGAATGAAAAAAGAGTACAGATCGCTCTACTAACACATCTGTTGTTAGTCTATTGTGTCCTAATAGGGGGACTGTCCCCCCACCCCCCCTCCGCAAGAACACAGTGATGAGCACTGATCGGATGCTGGTCTTCCAGAATGCTTCTGTCGGATAGGGAGCTGTACACACAGGCAGAAAGTCGCTCGGTTCATGCCGAACCCACCGTTTTTGGACAATTTTCAGTGTACCCAGATATGTACCTAGCTTTAATCTCTATTACATGGTGAAATGATAGGATTAGTAGCTAGAAAAAAAATATTAAAGGTTATTTGTGTTTTTCTTTTAAACTCATATAGGAAGTGTCAAGGAAACTGCATTTCTGGCAAGATCAATTGGTATTTTCTGTGCTGAAAATATTCTTTGAATATGCTTTAACATAAAATAGCATGAATAGCAATAAAATAACATAAAGCTGAACAAATGGAGAGGTCATGCTATTTTGAACATTTGAGAGGATTTGGTCTAACAAGTTGGCTACTTCTGAGGACTACTTCTCTGTGACATCTCTTGACCAATTGGACTATCTTCCTTCCTGATCTCGAGCCCAGATGTAGAGGTCCCATACTTTGGTGTTTACACCATATGCCTTGTCGACTCACTAAGCATATGCCCATTTGAGTCCTTTTACTCCAGTAAGCCTCCTCACTAAACGGTGGTGGTTCTATTGTCTATGTCTTCACTTCAACATTGATGTCACATGGAATTCCACTTCTGGCTACATAATCTGTTTTCACTGTTTATCAAAGGACTGTTATATTTATGGTTTAAAAATCCTTACATAATGGCACATGGACTTTAGTTTGGGTGTGAATTTCACATCACTTTTTACAGTTTTTTTGTGGTCATTGCACAGTATATATTAATTTGTACATATATACATTTTTGAGCGCTGCACAAAATGTTATCTTTCAACCAATTATTGCCCTGAAGCTCTGTGTGTAGGTGGTCCCTGCTGCACGTGCTGGTCACACATATGGAGAAGGGGCAGCCTGCTTACAAGCAGCTGGATCGAACGCTACTGGAAGGGACAGTGGCAGTCTGGAATTTTTTGTTATATACAAAAATATTTTATGGCCAGTTGGCAATATGATGTGTCGGTGGACGTTTGCCACCCTGGCAGCCATGCAGGCAGAGTGGCCCTACATATAAATTTTTTTTTTTTTTACCATGTGTAAGGCTAAGAATACTGATAGATCAGACATGTTTCCATAATATATTTTGCACAGGAAATAAAGCTAAAGGGCCAGATTTGCCACTAGGTGACCATACCCTAGGGTGTTAGAGGCATCAGAGGTGATGCCTTGCTACCATACATTGTCAGTTTTATTACTTTTAAAGTTCAAATCACCAATCAACTACTTTCAACTAGCAGTTGGGTCCTTGCTGTCAGGAACCATGAATCAGACGAGGACAGAAAATGCAGTAAAAAAAAATCACACCTTCTAATATAATGGTAAAAATTTTACAAATCAGTAGACGTAATCAAAACATAGTCAGGGTACGGTAGCCAAAGTGGGTAGTTTAGAACAAGCCAGTAAATCAGGAAGCCAGAGATCAGCGTAGTCGGAGGCAGCAGACAGGATCAGGAACCAGAAGGGTCTTCAGCCAGGCAAGTCTTCAACAGGAACACAGCAGAGAGTCTCCAGGTATGTTTGACTCAATGACCCCTCCCCCTCGGAGGGCTACCAGGTTTGAGGGAAAAACGTCTATGGAAAACACAGAGGACAGGAGCATGTAGGTCCGAGTATGAGACCCAAGAGCGTTGGGACCGGCACAGTGGTACCTTCGAGAAGATGCCTCTATTCTTTAAGAGCTAAAATGATAGCTAACAATTTTCTGTCCCCAATCTCATAATTGCATTCTGCAGGAGACAATTTCTGTGGGTTACCGTCCTTTCTGGTCATATCAAAATCTTAGGATGCATAGCGCTCTAAGAGGTAGATCTTTGAGACAGAAGGGCGCCTACTCCAGTCTCGGATGCATCAACCTCAACCTCAAGAATGAAGGGTAACGTAGGATCAGCATGTGCCAGCTCAGGAGCTGAAACAAAGGCAGCCTTGGGAGACTCAAAGGCTTTAATGGAATCCGGAGACCATTTTTGTGGGTTACTGTCCTTTCTGGTCATATCAGTCAGGGGTTTGATCAGAGAAGAGAAGTTACGAATGAATTTCCCGTAATTGACAAAGCCAAGAAAATGTTGTAGTGGATGTAGACCTATGGGTCGAGGCCATTGTAAAACTGCAGATAGTTTCTCTGGCTTCATCGAAAAACTGGCAGTAGAAATTACATAACCCAGAAATTTAACCTGTTCACAATGAAACTCGCACTTTTCCAACTTACAATACAGGTTATTAACTCTCAGCCTATGTAGCACACAGAAGACATTTATATGGTTTCTCTCTAGGGATTTGGAATATATAAGAATATCGTCAAGATAAACCACCACACATTGCTGCAACATATCTCGGAGGACATCATTGATAAATTCCTGAAAAACTGCAGGAGTGTTGCAAAGACCAGACAGCATTACGGGGTATTTGTAATGTCCTGTCCTGGTATTAAACTCAGTTTTCCATTCGTCGCCCCCCTCCTTGATCCTCACAAGATGTATGCCTCTCTCAGATGGAGTTTCGTGAAAACCGTTGGACCCTTGAGGTGGTCAAAAAATTCCGTAATCAATGAAATCGGATACGCGTTCTTAATTGTGATGAGATTGAGACCCCTATAATTAATACAAGGTCTCAGTTCACCACTCTTCTTTTTCACAAAGAAGAAGCCAGCACCAGCAGGATACGAGGATTTGGGGACGAACCCTCGAGAAAGTGCATTGGCAACATAGTCCTCCATGGCTTTATCCTCTGAGACAGACAAAGGGTAAACCTGGCCACGAGTGGGCATGGCACCAGGTTGAAGATCAATTGGTCAATTGCGCAATCATACGACCGGTCAAAGGAGGGGATGTGCCTCTGTAACCATGGATAACCAATAACCACCGGGTAATGAGGTGAGGAAATTATTTAAAATCGGATTATCTCATTTTGAAGAGCCCCTACAGCCATGGTCAACGGAGCAGTCTCATAAGTCACATGGGCAGGCTGTAGAGGTCTCCCATCAATAGCCTCAATGGCAAGTGGAGTGGCATGAAGCTGCAGCGGAATCGAGTGCTTAGACACAAAGGCATTATCTATGAACAGGCCTTCAGCCCCAGAGTTGATTAGAGCCGGTGTATCGATGGACAACTCAGACCAAGAAAGGGTAACCGGAACTAGAGGCTTATCCTTCAGGATAACTGGGGACGTAACAACGCCACATAAGGTCTGTCCCCCACAGGATCTCAGGTGCAGCCATTTCCCGTGCAGGTAGGACAAGACTTCTAAAAGTGACCTGCCTGGCCACAATAAAGTCACAATTTCTCCCTCCTACTCTCTCAGAGTCTGGATTAAATGAGAATGGCAAACGTGATCAACTTCTCCAGATCTGTAGGTATGTCTCGGGCTTCTATCTCATCTTTGATGTTATCCGAGAGACCATGAGAAATAGCAGCCACAAGAGTCTCATTGTTCCAAGGGACCTCTGCTGCCAGAGTACAGAATTCAATGGCGTAATCGGCAACAGTTCTCGTACTCTGTTTGATGGATATGAGGCTCTTGGCAGCAGAAGTGGAGCATGCGGGAACGTCAAACACCCTTTTAAAGGAAGCCACAAACTCAGGACAATGGGTCTTTGTATTTCCCACAGAGGGTTTGCCCAGGCCAAGGCTCTATAAGAAAGCAAAGAAATAATGAAGCCTACTTTGCCTCTGTCCATGGGGAACGCCTGTGGCAGCATCTCAAAGTATATCCCAACCTGGTTGAGAAACCCTCTGCATTGAACTGGATCATCTCCAAATCGCTGGGGAAGCGGAGCGGAACCAGACATACCTCTTACAGAGGTAATATACGAGGCAGGTGCCTGCACAGCGACTGGAGCAGCAGCAGGGTTGGCCTGCAACACAGGTTGTACCGGAACAGCCACAGTGGGAGGATCCAGGTGAGCAGTGTTATTCAGGAGCATCTGTAACACTATGGCAAACTGATCCATGCGGTGGTCCTGCTCATTCAATCTGGCAAAAATATTACCACTAGGTGGATTGCCTGCATCTTCTGAATTCATGGCCTACTGTCAGGAACCATTTATCAGGCGGAAACAGTAAATGCAGTAAAAATCACACCTTTTAATATAATGGAAAAAATGGTACAAATCAGTAAACAGTCAAAACATAACCAGGGTATTAGGGGTGTTGAATATAATCGCAGCATCGGTGCATTGTGATTCGGGCGTTCCCGGTGCTGCGAGTCGGACGAATCAATTTTTGATGACATCATCCATTGATCTGCTCCGCTCAGTGCTCTGCCTCTCTGGGAGAAACGCAGAGGCAGAGCCTGCATGGTGGCTAGAGTCCCCTCCCCTTCACTAAGGAAGAAGAAAGTCAGCTGATGAGCTCACAGCCTGTACAGGAGCTCAAGGAGACCCAACATGAGGAGAGGCTTCAATGGAGGCACTGGAAGGGGGAAACACACTGAGCAGCATGGAGGAGGGGGAATCGACTGACACTAATAGCAGGTGAGTGCTAATGTCACTGATCCCATCCCTCCACTACCATCACCCCTCTGCCTCATCCCACCATGCCAGCCTGATCCCACCATGCCTCCGATCCCACCATACCTCTGATCCTACCATGCCTCTGATTCCACCATGCCTTGGATTCCACCATGCCAGTCTGATCCCACCATGCCAGTCTGATCCCACCATGCCAGTCTGATCCCACCATGCCAGTCTGATCCCACTATGCCAGTCTGATCCCACCATGCCAGTCTGATACCACCATGCCAGTCTGATACCACCATGCCAGTCTGATCTCACCATGCCAGTCTGATCCCAACATGCCTCTGATCCCACCATGCCTGTGATCCCACCATCCCAGTCTGATTCCATCATGATCCCACCATGCCTCTGATCCCACCATCCCAGTCTGATCCCACCCTGCCTCTGATTCCACCATTCCACCATGCCTCTGATCCCACCACGCCTCTGATCCCACCACGCTCTGCAACTGGAGAAAAATTTGTGTTTTTCTGACTGCTTGAATTTTTGGATAAAAAGTTTTTAACCATGTGCACTTGCGCAGTAATCCTGATGCATCGTGGAATAGAATCGAATCGTGGACAAGATAATCATAATCAAATCGAATCGTGAGACCAGTGGAAATGCGCACCCTTACAGGGTATGATAGCCAAAGCGGGTAGCCAGAACAAGCCAGTAAATCAGGAAGCCAGAGATCAGCATATTCTGAAGCATCAGACAGGATCAGGAACCAGAAGGGACATCAGCCAGGTAAGTCTTCAACAGGAACACAGCAGAGAGTCTCCAGATTTGACCAAGGCGAAGGCACGGAGGGAATGAACCAGGCAGTTTAAATAGCCAGAAAGGGCTGGCTGACAATCAGGAAATGATCACCAGGTAAGCCACTGTGGAACGATGAATGCTGGCAATTAACCGACAGCTGAGCACAGAACAGGGAGGGCTGAGCCCAGCCCTGACACTTGCATGCTGCCAGAATATTACCTATTCATATGCCCTCATTTGTACCTTGTTTAGGGCTTTTGCACATGGCTGTATATTAGGTGTACAGCCATAAGCTTAATGTACACTGGATGTTTTTACAACCTCTCTTGAACAATTTAACTTGACAGATAGTAACCCACATTTAAAATGTCCGTTTTGCCGCATTTACATGCCACGTTTAGCGGGTGTTTTGCCGCTTTTAGCAGCGTTTGCATTTAGAAGCATTTGAAAAAAAAAATACTATTTTTTTTTTCAAAATAGCCAAAAATGAAAAACGCCTGTAAAGGAAATGCGGCTAAACGCGAGTTACCGTGTTTAGCCACGTTTAGAAGCGTTTGGCGCATGAAATGCCTCTAAACTCAGCGTCTGAACTCATTTTTTTGCTTTCCAAAAAAGGCCTCTAAACTCAACTGGCTAGAAACAACTATAAACGACCCTGTGTACATGTACTGATAAGATAACATAGAAGAGAGTTCAGGAGCAGTTGGGAAAAAATGCACAACTGCTCCTAAACGTCCGTTTAGCAGCAGCAGTGTACATGAGGCTTATTACAGAGTTAAATACATTTGTTGTTATGGCTCCCAGGATGCACATCTGCAGTATACTTTTGCCCGTAGATATGCATTACAATAACCACTGTACACGGCTATACACGTTTAAATTCTGGCACTCGCGTCTACACACATATTAGTGTATTTGTCAAAACGTAAAATTTTATGTATTGAACAATATATGCCGTGTATGACGTTTTTGTAATGTACAGTATGTCTATGGGCAAAAGTATGCTGCAGCTGTGGCTCCCAAAAGCCACTACAACAAGCTTATTTTATTAGTTTATTCTGTGTGGCTATACATCTAATATACAGCCATTTGCAAGAGCCCTTAATCTTGCATTTGGCAAAACATCAAACTTCACACATGGAGTAAGGTGTACAGCCAGAGTGCTGGTTGTACCCGTGAGTGCAAGTAACTGAGCTAACCAGAAGATCGGCCTGTTCCATTGAAGAAGTGGAACCAATATACAGCATTTAGGTTTAAAAGCTTTTTGGTTCACAATTTGTTGTTGGTAGGATGCAAGATAAAAAAAATGTAGGAATGCGCGGCTGGCTGTATGACGTATGTAAAGGGCCAGAGGCCTTACAGATAAAAACTTGTTTGCATATCAGTAAACAAAGATCACAAGGCAATGGAAATAAAAATGTGTTCCTACCTTAAACGCAGTTAGTCCAACCTTTTTCAACCAGGGTGCCTTCTGGGTTCTTCAGAGGTGCCTGGTAAAATGCTTACAGTATATATTGCCCAAAAATTGTCAACAAGCCTGTGGATCGATTACGTCTGCCTTATTGTTGCACAAAGCCACAAGTTTTTATTGTTCAGCATTACAAACTTGAGCACCATGTGGGCCAGTCCTCAGCATCCTAACAACTGATGATGTCATTGGTTAATAAGGGGGATATCAGGCATCTGTACAGCATCTTTGTTCCCACCTTCCCTGCACCTTTCTGTCAGCACTGGGGGTCACATTAGCTGAGTGAGGGAGAGAAATTGAGGGAGAGGAGAAAGCTGGGATACTAGTCAGTACCAGTGTGCATTGTAAAAATTAATCACCTCTAATGTTGAGTGTTGTGTGTGGATGCTGCTGTCATATGTAATATCATTCATTAAATTTTTTACCTTTTAAAATGGGGTGCCTCGAGATTGTGCAGAATTTTAAAGGGTGCTTTGACTGGAAAATTGTTGAGAAACACTGAATTAATCTGCAAAATGCACACAGACACAAGGAGTCTTCAGCAGTATCGTACCCACAGCCTTTACTCATAAGGTCTTCTGAGTAAACACAGACGAAACGCGTCTAGCATATTCCATTGATACTGACTGCATACTGTGCTTTTATGTTAGAAGCAATTTGCAAGACACCACTGACGGCTTCTTGTGTCTCTGTGCATTTGATAATAATGTGACCTGGCAAAGTCTGAGGCATCTTTGGAGTTGAGAGCATGTATGGTAGAACTAATGGCTGAATTTCCCTAGCAGTAGCAGATGCTTGGGTTTATCCTTAAGCACTTAGTCTGTATTGGTTACAGAGCCCATGCCGAAGTGGAATTTTTCAATGCATACTTTTATAACATTTGGGATTAATTAAGAATTGCATAAAATAGCACAAAAATGGGCCATGCTGCAAACACAGCACCATTGCTGCTTAGTGAGTGCACTTATGAATTAGATAGATTAGAAGTTAGATGAATTCACATATTTTTATGTGTATATGTAGTCGATTTGGTAATAGATTGCCACATGCAATTTACATATTATATACATTTGATTTATTTATTTTATTTATGTTAGAAATACAATATTTAAAAATCTTTAAGTGTTTACAATTTTTTGACACAGCCACATGTACAAATAAATGATGGATAAGGGTGTTGCACAGGGTGTCTCTGGATAATTAGGAGAGCTGACACAGACACCCTTTAGCAGTTGGGCATCATTGCCTAGTCACTCAAGACAGGTTCTTTGCACAGGATTTGGCAGTTACCCAGATTAAATGCAATTAAAGGAATATTGTATTGGTTGTTTACTGAATATTTTGATACTGAAATATTTGATATAGGATGCAGTTCAGCCCGAAATGTATTGTACCAGTAAGCACAACTTACAAAACCCTTTAAAGGTGATACATATACAGACATGGGAACTTGAGAGGCACTTAGATTATGCTGCCAATAATTCAAGCAGAACAAAACATTTTCTCCTGTAGATGAAATCATGGTGTCAACAAGGAACAAATACCACCTTGCAACAGAAAGGGCATGCATGTTTCTATAATAGCTAACATGTAAGACAATGATAGCCTCTGCCTAACCACAGCTACGGATGTGGAAAATGGCATATCACATGGTTCATCCCCTATGCCCGATGTAGTTACATAGTTACATAGTAGATGAGGTTGAAAAAAGACACAAGTCCACCAAGTCCAATCTATGTGTGTGATTATATGTCAGTATTACATTGTATATCCCTGTATGTTGCGGTGGTTCAGGTGCTTATCTAATAGTTTTTTGAAACTATCGATGCTCCCCGCTGAGACTACCGCCTGTGGAACCCTCTACGTAGTTTAAGGTTAATCCTCTTTTCTTCTCATTTTAATGAGTGGCCACGTGTCTTGTTAAATTCCCTTCCACAAAAAAGTTTTATCCCAATTGTGGGGTCACCAGTACGGTATTTATAAATTTAAATCATATCCCCTCTCAAGCGTCTCTTCTCCAGAGAGAATAAGTTCAGTGCTCGCAACCTTTCCCCATAACTAACATCCTCCAGACCCTTTATTAGCTGTTGCCCTTCTTTGTACTCGCTCAATTTCCAGTACATCCTTCCTGAGGACTGGTGCCCAGAACTGGACAGCATACTCTAGGTGCAGCCGGACAAGAGTCTTGTAGAGAGGGAGAATTGTCGTTTTATCTCTGGAGTAAATCCCCTTTTTAATGCATGCCAATATTCTGTTTGCTTTGCTAGCAGAAGCTTGGCATTGCATGCCATTGCTGAGCCTATCATCTACTAGGACCCCCAGGTTCTTTTTCGTCCTAGATTCCCCCAGAGCTTCTCCCCCCAGTGTATAGATTGCATTCATATTTTTGCCACCCAAATGCATTATTTTACATTTTTCTACATTAAACCTCATTTGCCATGTAGTTGGCCACCCCATGAATTTGTTCAGATCTTTTTGCAAGGTTTCCACATCCTGCAGAGAAGTTATTGCCCTGCTTAGCTTAGTATCGTTTGCAAATACAGGGATTGAACCGTTTACCCCATCCTCCAGGTCTTTTATAAACAAAATAAATAGGATTGGTCCCAGCACAGAACCCTGGGGGACCCCACTACCCACCTCTGACCATTCCGAGTACTCCCCATTTATCACCACCCTCTAAACTTGCCCTTGTAGCCAGTTTTCAATCCATGTACTCACCCTATGGTCCATGCCAATGGACCTCATTTTGTTCAGTAAACGTTTATGGGGAAATGTGTAAAATGCTTTTGCAAAATCCAGATACACCACGTCTACGGGCCTTCCTTTATCTATATGACAACTCACCTCCTCATAGAAGGTTAATAGATTGTTTTGGCAAGAACGATTCTTCATGAATCCATGCTGATTACTGCTAATGATACCGTTCTCATTACTAAAATCTTGTATATAGTCCCTTATCATCCCCCCCAATTGCTTGCATACTATTGATGTTAGGCTAACTGGTCTGTAATTGCCAGGGATGTAGTGGCCTGCTGATCCTGACAATATTATTTGTGATCTCCTAAGCCAGAGGTTTCCAATTTTTGACCTTCCTGAGCCACATTGGAAGAAGAGGAATCGTCTTGGGCCACACATAAAATACACTAAAAATTAGGACAGCTGATGAGCAAAAAAGGACGGGCAGACCACAAGTTAACAATCACTGATATGCAGTAGATAATGTACCTATCTGAGTAATAAAAACTCTTTTTTTTTTGTAATATTTTTTATTATAAAAGTAAAAGAGGACAACATAAAACTAGCTCATCAATATCTGGTTTGATGGATGTAGTGGCCATTCACATTGGATTCTCCAGGTGCTCATTAGATATTTTGGTTCTAATTTTGCCCTTCGTGTGCTTCATTATTGAAAACAGCTGTTGACAAATATAGATGCTGCTGAAAACTGGTGTGATTGTGAACAATACATTTTTATTGGGCTGCATGTGTTCACAAAGTGTAAATGCATTTTTACAAAAAATTCCCCCAAAAAATCAACAATCAAGTAAGTTTACAATTTTGTGTAGGGCCACATTCATAGCTATCTTGGGCTACAAGCAGCCCATGGGCTGCAGGTTGGACACCACTTTCCTAAATAAACTTTTTATAACTAAGTCAACTTTTGAAATGGAATGAAGAAATTTAAGCATTTAAAAATTAAATTTGTAAATAGGGCTCATACTGCCAGGTGAAAATATATGGCCTAAAGTCTAATGGCCTGCTTTTGCAAAGCACCATTAATAATCACACTGTGCACTGAGAACATATATGTATGGGATATGTATAAGGGGTGGGGGCACAAGACACGTGACGTGGAGAAATGATAAACCTGGTTTTAACAGCACATACTAATGAGCAAGACTGTTGTCAGTCAGATGTCTGTCAATCTTGTGCAGGAGGAAGGAGTCAACATGTTCTGGCACATTTCAAATGGGTGTATCAGTTTTGATTGAACCAGTATTACAACCGGTTTGGGGTGACGACGTCCTAAATGTCTTCCTAGCGGTGATTAAGAACTGTAAAAGAATAAAGGCTGACACTGAATTATAATACTTTAGCTAAAACATACTGTACATACCAATCTGTTAAGACAGGAGTGTTTCTAAACTCTCACAGTTGTATCTGCAGCAATATAAAATTTGCAAAGTAAATACCAATCCAAAATTTGGCATTGTTCATTTGATCTGTGAGCAGCCATATAAGGTTCATTCTGCACAATATAAACACTCTCCTCCTGTCACCATTGCATATGCAATATTAATCGTCTTACTCACTAACATACTACGCAAGGAATCCTGAAGGGGGAGAGGTTAGGAATATCCTTCTTAGTAAGTTAATTTTTTTTTTCTTAAAGAACCCTTCACCTAGAGCATGACACTATTATGTATAACAGAAAATCTTTGCATCTTTTTTTATTTATGAAATATACTGTTTTTTTACATTTTTTTTATTGTAATCAATTTTTATTGTCATTAAAAAAAAAATCTGAGTGAAATGTACAATATAAATAAAATGGTAACTTCTGAATGGTTGCTAGTGGGACAGTGTTTTTAAAGCTTCATAAACGCCCTTGAGTTCCTGCAATGAATATAACAATGGGCATGATGAATAATAACAATGAATAATAATAATAATAATAATAATAATGGGCACCACACACAGGAGTGGTAGTGTTGTATTAAAAATTAAAGGCGTTGTAAAGTCAAGTTTTTTTATCTTAATGCATTCCATACATTAAGATAAAAAGCATTCTGTACTCAGCAGCCCCCCTTAGCCCCCCTAATACTTACCTGAGCTCCAGCGATGTCCACGAGTGTCTTGGCCTTCCGAGACTCTCTCTCCTGATTAGCTGAGACACAGCAGCGGTGTCATTGGCTCCCGCTGCTGTCAATCAGCCAATCAGGAGAGAGAAGGGGCGGAGGATGCAGCTCCATGTCTGAATGGACAACAGGGAGCTGTGACTCGACTCGGGTGCCCCATAGCAAGCTTCTTCCTGTGGGGGCACTTGACAGAGGGGAGGGGCAGGAGCACAGAAAAGGGACCCGAGAAGAGGAGGATCTGGGCTGCTCTGTGCAAATCCACTGCAACAAAGCAGGTAGAAAAACATGTTTGTGATTTTCATAAAAAAAAAAAAAGAGACTTTACAATCACTTTAAGCAGCATGTCTCGTTCAAGAGGCATCCACTGTTGTCAGCAGCCTCCATTAATTTCAGTGGTAGCATGCCATAGCTGCACCGTAACCACACCTAACGCATTAGTGAATAATTTATAAAGAGTTAGCTGGATGCTGAGGGCGAGGCAGGGAAGGTTCTTGTATCTCAGAATGCACTGGGAAATAATAGAGAACTAGGGCAGAGGAGTTCCAGCCACTTCCTGTTTTACAGAGCAGCCATGCTTCTGTGTGCACAGTGGTGGCCCATAATACAGGGTGCAGGGGCGCCGCCCCCTAATCCATGCGCCCAGCCCCTAATCTACATGCAGGGTGCCGGACGCATGGATTCCAATGGGGGTTTTTCTTTTTTTTGAAGCACGTTTAGAGCCAGAGGCTCTATGTGGCTTAAAAAAAAGGGTGGGCTCGGGTACATGACAGTGAATGTGTCAGCAAGTGTCATGAAGGCTGATATTAAAGTGGTTGTAACATAGAACATGGTTCAGGAGTGAGCACACACCATTGCCCTTACAGAAAGTGGCTTGCTATTGGTCAATGACCCTGCGGGGGACCCGAGAAGAAGAAGATCAGCCTGCTCTGTGTAAAACCACTGCACAGAGCAGGTAGGTATGACGTTTGTTATTTTTTTTTTTAAAACAGAATCTTTAATACCACCTTAATGTAACAGTACCCATAGAAGAGGAGGGCAATGGGCAGATTCAATACCTGATATTGACACAAATATCAGCTATGGAATCCCCTCATTGCCAATCACAAGGCAGGGGGACTTGATGGGATAATTGTGTTCCACAATGGCAATAAAGATAATATTTAAACAGGACTTGCCGCAAAGTTAAAGGGGGATGGTCTTCTGGTGACACAGGATACTTCATATTAATTGTGGCCCCCATCATTCAGGGTCTACCAATCTCAAGATGGAAATCAAACCTGGACACCTTTATGCGAGTATAATCAAAGAACTTTGGGGGTACACCGTCAATTCATGGTAAAGTGTATGGAAATGCTATGAGTAAGGCCAAAGGAGCCAAAACCTGTTAGCATTGTTTTACTGGATGCACTTGTGTAGCAAATAAAGATTTTCAATGTTTGAGTCCACCGAGTTGCCGACTTATATCTTTTAATGTTAAAAGTCCTGAGGAACTGCTCATCCCAGCCACATGCACCGATTCAGCCTTGGATAGCATCACCAGCAATAGAGCTTAGGTATTGTATTCAGTGATTCTTTGGATGTGCATGGAAATGCCCTTTGGAAATTCAATGCGAGACTATGGGATGCACCCAATGCCGGTGCAAAACCCTCCTGTTTTTCCACTGGGTCATTTTTTCCAAGTGTCAAAGAGATCAAAATATATGAATCCATCTTTCAGAGACTTCACAACAACCTAAATACTGTATGCCTCAAAGCAGATAATTTTTTCTACATCACCTTCCCTTTAGGCACTTCTCCCTGGAAAAACATCACTTTTATGGGTGTTTAACATGCTTTCTTATGCTTTATCAATGCTTCAAAAACACAACAAAAACATGTAAAAACACGTCATAAACGCCATAGGTGTTGCTTCAGACTTCATAACCAACACACATGTGAATGATCACTTAAACACTTCTCTGTAGAAAAACAACACTTTCATGGACGTTTAACAAGCTTTGCTTTACCTTTGCACAATGCCCAAGTTTTAAAGTGATTGTAAAGTCTTGTTTTCTTTTTTTCAAATAAAAATAACAAACATGTTATACTTATCTGCCTTGTGCAGTGGATTTGCACAGAGCAGCCCAGATCCTCCTCTTCTCGGGTCCCTCTTTTGTGCTCCTGGCTCCTCCCTCCTTTTGAGTGCCCCCACAGCAAGCAGCTTGCTATGGGGGCACCGAGCCAAGTCACAGCTCCCTGTGTCCATTCAGACACGGAGCTGCGGCCCGGCCTGGCCCCGCCCCCTCTTTTTTCTGATTAACTGGCTGACTTTGATTGACAGCAGCGGGAGCCAATGGTGCCACTGCTGTGTCTCAGCCAATCAAGAGGGAGAATCTCAGACGGCCGAGACACTCATGGACATCGCTGGACAGAGATGGGGCGTAAGTAAGTATTGGGGGGTCGCTACACACAGAAGGCTTTTTATATTAATGCATAGAATGCATTAATATAAAAAAAACCTTCTGACTTTACAACCCCTTTGCACATTGCACTTTCCATTATCTGTTTCCATCACTCTCTTTTCCAAAAAAGCCCTATTGTTACAATATGAACTGTACTATTTTATTATGAGAAGTGGATGTTGCTTTAGACAAAAGCCCTCTCACACCTAAGGGCTAGTTTACACCTGCTTTGCTTTCTGAAGAGCGATCTACATTGGGATTGCTCTTCAGTGAGCAATAGACAGGCAGTAAGGAGGCATTGTATCTTTAATCCCATAAATACCAGACAACCGTGCAGCAACTGCACGTGTTGTGCATGGTTGCAGATTGGCCCCATGCACTTGAATGGGTCGCACTTGGTAAATAATACCACCTGCCAAGCATGAAAGGGGGTTTAAGTGCTGCTGCAGCTGCAAAGCACAGAATCGCGGCTGCAGTATGTGTACACCCCGGACCGCTGCCTCTGCAGCAAAAGTGGGACTGGTTGAGGGGCGGTTAAAAACGCAGCTCAACCGCTGGGTTTTACGACCCCCTATTTGCAAGTGTAAACGAGCCCCAAAGGTATAAAAGCCCTATATCAAAACATTTTCTGTTTGCACATGTAGTGCAGTTTGAGGACTACAGTGGGGAAGATACAAAGGTGGTGTGGAGGTTAAAAAAAATCAGCTCTGAATCATGATGATTAAAGCAGCATTTAAAATCTATCAAAGGAGGAGATCTCTGGCAGAGAAAGGATTTAACATAATGTTTCGGTTGAAGGTAATAAAATAATTCAGAATTGGATCTGGGTTTTAATTCACTTGCATAATGGAAGGAGTTCACTCTCCCAAGATCAAAGACAGCATAAGTATTATTGAAGCCATTATTGAACCACTTAATGAACCACTTAATTTAGTAGGGTTCAACAGCCCTGGGGGAAACAGTGGGCAGCACCCCACAATACCAATGGTCTATAAGGTGACATTTGAGAACCAGAATATGTCATTCCAAAACTCTGAGTATTTTAAAGCTGGTGCCTTGTTGTTGGGTCCAAAGCAAATGCAAGGAAGAGATGAAAATAACATGACAGTCAACTATAGTATGTCTTCCTTTGTTTTCCTTCCAGTATTAATTTTCAGCAAGTAATATGTAAGGATGTTCCCAGAGAATCTGTTACATTTAAACAGATCCTGTCACCAATTTAAAAAATATATTTATTAAGTGATTCGATTGTCTGCAATGTTTTTTCCACTCCATAAATGAGATTTTATTAAATTGCAATGTGTTTACCAATTTGACTACTCCAGGAGTGTCAATTCTCTAGCACTGCCTCCTCACACACATATCATCCCTCTAATCTTCTGGGAGTGTCTAATTACTTTCTATGTTGGCCCTGCATCTCTGCCCCTCACTTCTCTATACAGTGCATCTGGCGAGTATTCACTTTTTCCACATTTTGTTATGTTACAGCCTTCTTCCAAAATGGATTAAATTAATTATTTTCCTCAAAATTCTACTAACAATGCCCCATAATGACAATGTGAAAGTAGTTTAATTGAAATCTTTGCAAATTTATTAAAAATAAAAAAACAAAAAATCACATGTACATAAGTATTCACAGGCGTTGCTCAATACTTTGCTGAAGCACCTTTGGCACCAATTACAGCCTCACGTATTTTTGAGTATGATGCTACAAGCTTGGCACACCTATTTTTGGGCAGTTTCTCCCATTCTTTTTTGTAGGATCTCTCAAGCTTCATCAGGTTGGATGGGGAGCGTTGGTGCACAGCCATTTTCAGATCTCTCCAGAGATGTTCAATCAGGTTCAAGTCTGGGCTCTGGCTGGGCCACTCAAGGAAATTCACAGAGTTGTCCCATAGCCACTCCTTTGCTATCTTGTCTGTGTGCTTAGGGCTGTTGTCCTGTTGGAAGATAAACCTTTGCCCCAGTGTGAGGACCAGAGCATTCTGAAGCAGGTTTTCATCAAAGATGTCTCTGTACATTGCTGCATTCATCTTTCCCTTGATTCTGACTAGTCTCCCAGTTGCTGCCATCACCATGCTTCACTGTAGGAATGGTATTGGCCAGGTGTTGAGTGGTGCCTGGTTTCCTCCAAACATGACGCTTGCCATACAGGCTAGAGAGTTCAATCTTTATTTCATCAGACAAGAGAATTTTGTTTCATGGTCAGAGTCCTTCAGGTGTCTTTTGGCAAACTCCTGGTAGGCTGTCATGTGCCTTTTTCTGAGGAGTGATTTCCATCTGGCCACTCTACCATACAAGCCTGATTGGTGGAGTGCTGCAGAGATGGTTGTTCTTCTGGAAGGTTTTCCTCTCTCCACAGAGAAACGCTGGAGCTCTGTCAGAGTGACCATTGGGTTCTTGGTCACCTCCCGGATTAAGGCCTTTCTTCCCCGATCGCTCAGTTTGGCCAGGTGGCCAGCTCTAGGAAGAGTCCTGGTGGTTCCAAACTTCTTCCATTTACAGATGATGGAGGCCACAGTGCTCATTGGGACCTTCAATGCTGCAGAAATGTTTCTGTACCCTTCCTCAGATCTATGCCTCCATACAATCCTGTCTCGGAGGTCTACAGACAATTCCTTGGATTTCATGGCTTGGTTTGTGCTCTGACATGCACTGTTTACTGTGGGACCTTGTGTGCCTTTCCAAATCATGTCCAATCAACTGAAATTACCACAGGTGGACTCCAATCAAGTTACAGAAACATATCAAGGATAATCAGTGGAAATAGGATGCACCTCAGCTCAATTTTGAGTGTCATGGCAAAGGCTGTGAATACTTATGTACATGTGATTGAAAGGTTATGTTAATGCCTCCATCTTGCCTTCTGTCAGCCATCTTAAATAAGTATGTACAGTTTGAGTATCTCTTTAGCTTTCCTGAGAAGTCTGTAATCAGCATGAATTCTTGCAAATGAATTGTTTCTCACACTGTTTTCTCTTTCCCATGTTCTTTTATCTCCCCCCCCCCCCCCTATCACCTTGTAACCAGCAGCTTGGGAAAAGAAGAACAACGACTATTTGTCTTATTGTAGTTGCCTTGATATCTACTGCGCATATTTTTAACTATGAAACTTCTGTGTGATTTTTGCTATAAGACATACCCCCTGATAACACAATACAACCAGTTTTTAGAGAGTAACGCCGTGTGAGTGTCTTTTCTTCATTATCTAAAAGCTGATTCCAGATATCTGAAATTACATGGTACATCGGATCTGAGGTCTGAGAGGTTAACAGGGGACCCCCCCTTAGACACAGCATTAACCCTATCAGCACTGGGGTCTCAGTCCGGGAGATTGGAATCTACCCTTAATGGAGGATGAAAGGCTGCTTTTAACGGATACGGTAAGTTAATCTTATTCTTATTGAGTGAAATTGACTTGCCGGGGTCCAGGTGTGTAGCTTCAATCCACAGGGATTGCTGGTGGGCTATAGAACCTCTCATAAGTAGAGATGAAAGTTGACCAGTCATATAAATAGTGTTTTGGGGACACTTTAAAAGGTTTTGATGACCTTAAGAGAAGTTAAAGAGTACTCTAGAGTTTTTTCTGTTTAGTACAGAACAAGAGACTGACGATCAATGTATTTTGTAAACTTTGTATGATTGTTTAACTGCTTTAACGGCTATAACTGCTTTAAAAGTATCACGCTGGATGAATTGCGCTGAGTGTATATGTGGATTGCTATTTTGTTTAGAGAACCTCAGGGCATATTTGGTGAGTAATGTCCCCAGGGGTTGTATGAAGCAAGACAGCAGGTCCGTGAGCAAGGTTGTATATTTATTGTATGTCCAAAAACTTTTGAATTTGTTCCAAATGTATTCTGTTAAGGAAAATAAATTGGCGTTGGCAGGATACTCTGAGGCTAACTCTTGATCAAAACATGCTATTTGAATAATTCTTTTTCCTACTGACATCTCTTCTACAGGGGAAGTCAGGTGCAAAATTTGGATATTTGGCTTTTTGACAACAGGGTTCAAGTGCTAATATCTCCCTAACCATAATAGATAGTGGGGAATTGTTTGTGGCATTCGTACTACCGCAATTGAAGGCACTGTTTGAACCTGTTAGCACTCTGCCAAAAAATGTGAAAAATATATAAAAATTGTTTGGTTATAAAAATAAGAAAAGTAATAACGTGCAAAGCTTGCTTGTGATCAGGGGAACCTCTGACCATAAGGAGTGATTATTGGCATTTTGCCAAAAAAACAAAAAAAACAAAAAAAAGACTCAGAGTATCTACAAGAACCTAATCAGAATGTTTAGAAAGAAAAATAAAGACATAAATCCGCCACTCTCACCTACCTGAAAAGAGCTTGTAAAGGCAGAAACTACACACAGGAAGCTATGAGGTTAATTATTGAGGGTGTTGTAGGGACTGGTACAGGTTGGGACTGGACCAAGGTTGGAACTATATCTACTGTAGAACCGGCGGGTACAGCTGCAACCGATTACAAGCTTAACACAGAACAAGGGAGAGATGATATGTGGACTGAATTAAAAACTCACATGCTAGAGATTTTTAAACCAAAATCTTCATTGCCCACCGCCATAGCATGCAAACAAAAGTCAGGAGAATCAGTTCTTGAATTTTGGAAAAGATTCAATGATGTGTGGACACAGGCAGCTGGTTTGGGTATTCAGCCAGATATGGATCCATTATTGATCCAGACTTTCCTGAGTAATCTCAAACCCCATTTAGTGGTCCCAGTCAAACAAATGATTACTGAATGGTCAACTCTTTCTAGAACTGACTTTGGCAAAGCACTTTCACAGAAAGATGCAGCAGGTTGTTTTGATATACCAAAGCCATCACCTGTCTCCACACATTTCCAAGGAAATATGAAGGGAAACTTTAGTTTAGAGGAAGAGGTAGAGGCAGGTTTAGAGGCAGAAATGGAAGAGGGATGAGTCGCCCTAGGAACAATGGATGTTTCAACTGCGGTGTCGAGGATCACTGGGTGAGTCAGTGTCCTCACTCCACCTCTCCTCAGACTCCCGACTCCAGCTCTGCCCCTAACCAGACACAACAACCACAGGCATCCACCCAACAAGGTCCAACATTTCCAATCAAATGGGGAAATCAACAACAATGATGGGGCCCAGAGGGTAGTGTCCAAGCTTTTCCTTTTGTCTCAAATGATTTCACTGACAGTCAAATGGTTGTTATTTCAGTAAATGGGAGACCCCTTCCCTATCTCGTCGATAGCGGGGCCACTAGGAGTACTATTTGTGAAGATCATTTTAAAGGCAAATGGGAACCAGCAGAACCCTCTTTGGGAATTAATGGGATACTGACAAAAACATATAGGACCCCACCCCTACCAATAGAAGATGATGAAGGTTACACTATATGCACACACTCTTTTAGGATAATACCAAGGTGCCCTGTAAATTTGATGGGAAAAGACTTGTTTGGGCCACTAGGAATCACAATTAGAACCAACTCAGAAGGAGGTCTAGACATTTCCTCAGATAAAATCACTATAGTAGCATGTAAACCAGGTTTGTTGATGCTGTCACAACAAAGCAGTGAAGAAGATTTTGAGGATATAGACCCCCAGGTCTGGTCTACATCAAATCTGGATGTAGGACTTATTTCATGCACACTATACAAAGCCACTCTAAAAGAAGGTACATTTCCTATCTGTCACAAACAATATCCACTCTCTAAGGAAAAGATGGATGGCATAGTGCCAATGGTGAAAAAGTTTCTGCAGGACGGGGTCCTGGAAGAGATTATTTCTCCATACAACACACCTGTTAACCCTGTAAAGAAGCCAGATGGCTCCTTCAGGTTTGTACAGGACTTGAGGGCCATAAATGATCTCATAGTCCCAATAGCACCCATTGTACCTGATGTTCCATCACTCCTGTCCTCCATTCCAGCAACAGCCAAATGTTTTACTGTGATTGATTTAAAGAATGCTTTTTTCTCCGTCCCTGTAGATGAGGAGACACGGCCACTCTTTGCTTTTACTGTGTCGATTTACCAACACAATTGCCAGTTTACCTGGTGTAGAATGCCCCAGGGTTACATAGAATCACCTGTGGTCTATTCTATAGTACTCCAAGCCACCCTCAGGCCTTGGACTGTCCCTTGTGGTTCTGTACTGTTGTAATATGTTGATGATCTTTTGATTTGTAGTTCTTCAGAGGAGGACTACCGAGCTGATAGCCTATCCTTACTGAAATGGTTACATGTATGTGGTCACAAAGTGTCTAAGAAAAAATTACAATGGTGTAAACAGGAGGTTGAGTACCTAGGGTTTGTGCTGTCTCCGGGAGTTAGGAAAGTCAGTCACAAAAGAGCTCTTGTGGGTCTGCCCCGCCCACTTACCAATAAGGACATGCTTACCTTTCTTGGAATGATTGGTTACTGCCGCCAATGGATACCTGACTGTTCTTTCTATGACAATATATTGAGACAAGCAACCCTCTCTGAAATGTCTGATATTGTAAAATGGCCTGATGAAATGTTAAATGCTTTTGCCATGTTGAAATGTGCAATGGTTACCAGCCCGAGCCTCGGCCTACCTGAATATGGCAAAATTTTTCACTTGTTTGCCAGGGAAAATTGTAGAACCATGGCGGGAGTATTGGCCCAGGAACATGGTGGGAGACTACGCCCTGTAGTTTTTTCTCAAAGGTGGTTCCAGTACAGGTGCAGGGCATGCCCGCGTGTCTCAGAGCGTTCACTTCTTGTGCTATGGTTGTAGAGATGGCAACACCATTTACCTTGGGTCATGACACTACCTTACATACTACACACAATGTCACCACACTCCTCAAAACTCTACATACTCAACATATGTCAGCACAAAGATTGAGTGGGTATGAAGTCATCCTCCTGTCCAATCCAAACCTGAAAATAAAAAGTTCAAACATAAACTCCCAGCCCAGCTCCAATTTTGAATGCCTTATTAGGTCTTAAAGGAGAACAGGATGACTTACCACCACCTCATGACTGTACACAATCAATACATCAGGACACTTCACCTAGAGCAGATATGCTTTCAGTACCAATCCCTACTGCACAAACTGTTTTTGTTGATGGTTCTTGCAGCAGACCAAGTGATAATGTCTATCATGCGGGATATGCTGTGGTCCAACTGCTGGATACTGTCCTTGAGGCCAATCCAATACCCTATCAGTCTGCACAAGTTGCTGAACTGATAGCATTAACCCGTGCATGCCAGCTGTTTGCAGGAAAAGAGGTAAACATATACACCGATTCCAGATATGCTTATGGTGTGGTCTGGGACCATGGTGTAATATGGCTTCGCAGAGGATATGTGGCAGCAGATGGAAAGAGCTTCTCACATTCTGACTTAGTCACAGCATTACTAGATGCAATTCAGTTGCCTTCAAAACTAGCTATCATGCACTGTAAGGCACATACCGGCCAAATTACTGATATAGCCAAAGGGAATGCATTAGCTGATCGAATTGCCAAAGTAGCTGCATCTACACAAAAGGCAAACATTCAAATGCCCATACTAACACCTCAGCCATGTTCCCTGAAAGAGACACATTGGCTTACGGAACTGCAGGCTTTTGCCACCCCTAATGACATTGCGCAATGGAACTGTGATGGAATAGTGCAAAAGGATCCTAAAACAGGATTAATCTGCCAAGAGGGGAGACCGTGTATTCCTGTTGCTAGCGCCCCTCTGTTCATTGCACAATACCATGGACTGGGTCACAAGGGCTGGCAGGCCACATGTGAACTCCTAGATGCAGATTTTTTCATTGCAGGACTACCTAATCTAGTCAAAGCTTTTGTACAGAGATGTGTCATTTGCATTAGGAACAATCCAACAAACCCAAAGAAATCAAAAGATGAACATCTAGAGTACCCAACAACACAGTTTACCCATTTACAGATAGACTTTACACATATGCCCAAAGAAGGAAAGAAACAATAATACCTTTTGGTCATAGTGGACATGATGTCACGATGGCCAGAAATCTTTGTCACCAACAATGAAAACGCACAGACTGTGGTGAAGATCCTCACACAGGAAATTATTCCTAGATGGGGATGTCCATTACAAATAAATTCAGACAATGGCCCAGCCTTCACAGCTAAAATCTGCCAAGATCTTGTAAAAGTACTAAAAATAGACTGGAAATTTCACCTCCCCTACCATCCACAGAGTTCAGGGATTGTAGAAAGAATGAATAGAACAATTAAAGATAGGATAAGGAAAGCTACGGGTGGGAATTTTGGCAAATGGAGAAAAGTTCTTCCAGCTGTATTAGCTGAAATCAGAATGACCCCTCACAGTGTGACGGGTTATTCTTCCTTTGAGGTACTCATGGGTAGGCCATTCCCCACACTGTGGGCTAGTCATCCTTTGATGGTGGAGGAAGGTGATTTGGAAAAGAATACAGGAGGAATATGTAAAAAAACTGATTTAAATTCTTGATATTGTTGAAAGAAGAGTTGTTCGCACCTCTCCTTCTTCTTCACAGGTACCAACCCACCCGTTCCAGGTCGGTGATCGAGTTGTGGTCCAAAGGCTTCAGAAAGGTTGAAAGCCACAAGAAGTTCCATTCGGACCATTGACCAAAGTGTAAGCCGTCACCAGGACCGCCATCCTTACCGAGGAAAGTCCTACCTGAATCCATGCCAGCAGGATAAAGAAGGTTGATCTAAGCCCAGGAATTGAAGAAAGGCTAAAAAGAGGCGAAGCAGGTGTTTTAAGTCCCCCAAAGACAAGCATAGAAATAAAGGACAGTGATGTTACTCATTTCACCACAAACTTCTGGGAAGGCCTTTTGCCTTCTGGTGATGCGTCTACTTCTGATCTTTGTCCCAGTGTGGATAATAACTAACTGTATTTATCATCCTGATGACTTAGGAGCCTTGAAACTCATATGTGGTAAAAGCGAAGTACACACCAACCATACTGACTTTCACCCCAGAGATCACAGTAAAAGAGATGTCTCTAATGAATTGATCAAAGAAACTGTTTTTTTCTGGAAAAATGTTACTGTTAAAATTTAAATATGCTTATGCTAGAAAGTCAGGATAAGAAAAATGCTGGATTTGTAGTAAGTTACACCCAGAAACTGCTAAGATCCCACTTTTAGCTGTCCCTCTAAACCTAAAGTCATTATTGAAAAATACTCTAGTCTTAAGTATTAAGAATGTCTCAGAAGGATACCGCAATCAGAGTATTATGTTTTACAGTTTAGGAATGACACATGAACCCGAGTGGTGTGTTCAGTTAGGCAATACATCCAAAGGAATAGGTATGTGCTCCAGGTCAGATGTGTAGTTACAAAAATCAATCCCTTAACAACACCATTAGTGAACTTACTAAATATAAGGATACAACCTCTGGGATACTTGTGGGTAAACTTGTTAGTGCTGCGCTTGAGGCTGGAGCTGAGCCCCAACGTAGTTCTCTAAGAAGTTTTTCATTGGGAAACAATACATACATATGCTGTGGTAAAATTTGTTACCCATGGATCCCCGCAGGAGTGAAAGGATGGTGTTATTTAGCACAGTTAGTACCAGTCATGTCAGCCCTAGGCCAGAATCAGGAACATCACATACAAGTTACTTCAAGTCCAGTACATAGTTTAACTTATAAATACAAGAGAGAAAAACCACCTATGTTTTCTGCCTCAGATAAAATATGGACATGGTTTCCATCCTGGATAGGATGGGGCATAACCATGATGGACAAATTAAATAACTACACTAGTCTAATAAATGATGTTATGGAAAAAAACTCCCAAGATATAGAACTATTCAATGACGAGCTCAAAGCAATTAGAAGACAACTAGAGTTACACGAAGTAGCTATTGAAAGCATGAGTGCAGCTCTAACAGGTTTATGTAAAATGACCCAGGATTATGAATGTTGTACATGGATTCATAATACCAGCTTAGAAATCCCAGACTACTATGACGTTATTAACCACTTCAGATCCGGGCCATTGCCAAATGACGGCAACAGCGCAGATCTACATTACCGGGACTACGTCTATTGACGTCATCCCCTTTCCTCGCTCCCAGCGCGCTCTCATGAGCGCGCCTCGGGGAAAATCTGTGTTGGCCGTGTCCCTTGGACACAGCCAATCACAGATCGCTGTAAACGGCCAGTTTACAGCGCGATCACCGCCTCCAATGAGTGATGATCTGAAATGTAAACAATTGAGATCATTTCTCATTGCCGGCTCTCTCTCCTCACACAGAGACAGCGTGTGAAGAGAGAGAGCTTCTGTGAGTAAATTTGTGACAGTATTAAAGTGAAGTGTGCCCAAAAAGTGCCCAACAGTGCCCACAGTGACATCTATCTAGTGCCATCTGTGCCCACCTGTGAGCATCAGTGCCCACTTGTGCCATTAGTGCATCATCTGTGCCCATCTGTGCCCATCAGTACCTGTCTGTGCCCATCAGTGCCCATCTGCAATCAGTGCGCATCTGTGCAATCAGTGTGCATCTGTGCCAACTCATCAGTGCCCATCTGTGTCATCTCATCAGTGCCCATCTGTGCCACCTCATCAGTGCCCATCTGTACCAATCAGTGCCCATCTGTGCCGCCTCAGTGCACATCTGTGCAATCAGTGCACATCTGTGCTGCCTTATCAGTGCCCATCTGTGCCGCCTCATCAGTGCCCATCTGTGCCACCTCACCAGTGCCACATCAGTGCATATCTGTGCCCACCTGTGCCGCCTCATTAGTGTAAATCTGTGCAATTAATCAGTGCACTTCTGTGCTGCTTCCTCAGTGCCCATCTGTGCTGCCTCAGTGCCCATCTGTGCCGCCTCATCAGTGCCCATTTGTACCGCCTCATCAGTGCCCATCTGTGCGATCAGTGCCCATCTGTGTGATCAGTGCCCATCTGTGCCACCTCATCAGTGCACATCTGTGCCATCAATCAGTGCCACCTCATCAGTGCAGGCTTAGCACACACCTGTGCAATCTCATAACCACCAGCAGCCATGTCCAAAAAAAGCTTTTCCACCGAGGAGGCATACCAAATTCTTTCCACGGCCGACAAGAGCAACGGGGAGCTCTCTTTTTCGGATTCCCTTACCAATTCGGATTCTGAAGTAAATTTACGAGCCAGTCCTCAGTAGCGGAACACTAACAGACTCAGAGGAGGAAGAAACTCGGCCCGCCAAATGAAGGCGTTCTGGTGAGGAGGCAGTGGCATCCACCAGCACCGCAGTGGCATCCACTAGCACCGCAGTGCCATCCACCAGCACCGCAGTGCCATCCACCAGCACTGCAGTACCTCGGCAAGAAAGGCCAAGTACCAGTGGGGTGTCACCTCAGCCCCAAAGGGTTAGGTCCCATGCCAGCCTTCCCTATGCCCTCCAGAACCCCTTGTGGCTTCCTCCTAATTCAGGAGAAGCTAGTGTTCCCCCTTTCACTGCCCAGCCAGGAGTCCAGGGGGATACAGAGAACTTTACCCCAATTAATTTTTTTAATTTAATTTTTACGGAGGACATGTTGGCATCAGTTGTTACCCAGTGCAACCTGTATGCACAGCAATTTATTTTGCAAAATCCCACATCATATTATGCCCGTCCCTATGAGTGGAGAGACCTGACAGTGGAGGAGTTCAAGGTTTTTTTGAGCCTCACATTTAATATGGGGCTCACCAAAAAAAACAAATTCCATTCCTATTGGTCAACCCACTCCCTCCACCACATGCCGCTCTTCTCCGCGGTAATGCCCAGAACCAGGTATCTGATGATAATGAGGTTCCTACATTTCAGCGACAATACCCAGTGCCCTCTCCGAAATGATCCAAATTATGACAGGCTTTACAAAATTCGACCAATATTAAATTATTTTTCTGAAGTATTCCCCCAGCTGTTCACCCTGGACCAACACATATGTGTGGATGAGTCCCTTGTTAAATTTAGCGGAAGGCTTAAAATGAAGCAATTTATCCCCAGCAAAAGGGCCCGCTATGGGGTGAAGGTGTACAAACTATGTGACTGAGCCACAGGGTACACATATTCCTTCATAGTGTACGAAGGGAAGGACACCCAGCTGCAGCCCCCTAATTGCCCGGACTATTTGGGATCCAGCGGGAAAGTTGTTTGGGACCTCATATACCCCCTACTCGACAAAGGATACCACCTGTATGTAGACAACTTCTACACTTCTCTGCCCCTGTTCCACAACCTTCATCGGAAGAAGACGCCAGCATGTGGCACCGTAAAAAAGAATCGGAAGGGCTTTCCTCAAAGTCTTGTTAATAAGAAGTTGAGAAAAGGAGAAACGGCAAGTCTGCGTAACAAAGAGATTCTGGCAGTGAAGTGGAGGGACAGAAGGGATGTGTACATGTTGTCTTCCATCCACAATAACACCTATGTGGAAATCCCCAGAAGGAATGGCCCCATCCAGAAACCCACATGCATCCATGAATACAATTCGTTTATGGGGGGGAGTCGACTTCAACGATAAAATGTTGGAACCATACCTAGCCACAAGACAGACATACCCTTGGTACAAAAAAGTAGCAATTTATTTTTTTCAATTGGCCATATTCAATTCCTATATCATTTACCACAACTCCACCCAAAACCCCCAACCCTTCCTTGGCTACCAGGAGGAAATTTACACTGCCCTTATATTCCCGAACGGCCCACCAGAAAACATCCGATCAGATGTTGTTAGTCGACTCTCCGAACGCCACTTTCCAGATAAACTCCTTCCCAAACCAACAGGCCAAAGACGTCAAAAAAGATGTAAGGTGTGTACCAGAGCAGGAGTCAGAAGAGACACATCTTATTATTGTGCACAATGTCCTTCCCAACCAGGCCTCTGCATAGGTGAATGTTTCCGCCGTTACCATACTTCACTAAATTATTAGTGAAGTATGGTAAACGTAATCCTCAGTTCCTGCCTTCACACCCCTTATGCCACTGCCTGCTCTGTAACTGACCCTGGCTTGTTATTCGACCACGCTTCTGCCTGACGATTTTGTACATACCGCTGCCTGACCTGGAACTGACCCTGGACTGTTATTCGACCATGCTTCTGCCTAACAATTCTGTACATACCTCTGCCTGATATGGAACTGAGCCTGGACTGTTATTCGACCATGCTTCTGCCTAACGATTCTGTACATACCTCTGCCTGATCTGGAACTGACCTTGGACTGTTTGACCATGCCTCTTGCCTGCCTCTTGGACTGATCTTGTACCCTGCAAATGGACTAGTGGGATTCAACACAGGGGTCTCACATATGTGAGGGGCTCCAGAATAGTTTTTCTGGATGAAGAAAACAATTTTCTTTGTTTTCTCATTCCTAGATTAGGGTCTGGAGACTCATAGGCTTCAAAGAGATTTGGGTGGGAGACGCCTCTACCCCTGTCCCTATTCTGTCCTGAACGAGGCCCTACTTCTGCCTGCTGCCTGTAGGACTTACTGCCGTCATGCCTCTGTCTGTCGCACTGACCACAGCACATGGACCATGTTCCTGCCTACTACCAAGACCAATATTTTGGCACTGCTGACAATCTCTGCCTGCACTGACCCTGCACTGCACTGACCTATGGACAGTATACCTGCCTGCTGCCTGTACTGACTATGGACAGTATTTCTGCCTGCTGCCTGAAAAATTGTGTTCGCTGTTGCTGACCAAGTCCCTGCCTGCTGCCTGGACCAGTGCTATCCTCCTGTGGGCAACTGTACTACTAAAACCACAGGTAATCTTTTGTTTCTCTTTGCTCAGCATAATGTATTTTGGGGTGTAATTCTTGGTATGTGCATGCTATGTGTCTCTGGAACACCTGATGGTGTTCCTTGCATGTTGGATCTCTGTATGTGGTCAGGCTGTGTAAAAGTCTCACACATGTGGTATCATTTTACTCAGGAGGAGTAGCAGAATGTATTTCGGGGTGTTATTTTTGCTATGTAAATGCTATGTGTTGGAAATATCTTATAAACAGACAACTTTGTGTAAAAAAAAAGCGTTTTCATTTTTTTCCACATTTTCCAAAAACTTCTGGGAAAAAATGAACCGTTCAAAAGACTCATTATGCCTCATAGATTATACGTTGGGGTGTTAGCTTTCCAAAATGGGGTAATTTTGTGCTCGTTTCCATTGTCCTGGTGCTCCAGGACCTTCAAAAGTGTAATAGGTGGGTGAGAAATGAGATGTGTAATTTATGCTCCTAGAACACCTGAAGGTGCTACTTCAATGTTAGGCCTCTGTATGTGGTCAGGCTGTGTAAAAGTCTCACACATGTGGTATCGTTTTACTCAGGAGTAGCAGGATGTATTTTGGGGTGTTATTTTTGCTATGTAAATGCTATGTGTTGGAAATATCTTATAAACGGACAACTTTGTGTAAAAAAAAATGCGTTTTCATTTTTTTCCACATTTTCCAAAAACTTCAGGAAAAAAATGAACCGTTCAAAAGACTCATTATGCCTCATAGATTATACGTTGGGGTGTTAGCTTTCCAAAATGGGATCATTTTGTGGGCGTTTCCATTGTCCTGGTGCTCCAGGACCTTCAAAAGTGTAATAGGTGGGTGAGAAATGAGATGTGTAATTTATGCTCCTAGAACACCTGAAGGTGCTACTTCAATGTTAGGCCTCTGTATGTGGTCAGGCTGTGTAAAAGTCTCACACATGTGGTATCATTTTACTCAGGAGGAGTAGCAGAATGTATTTCGGGGTGTTATTTTTGCTATGTAAATGCTATGTGTTGGAAATAGCTTATAAACGAACAACTTTGTGTAAAAAAAAATGCGTTTTCATTTTTTTTTTTTTTAGATTATATGTTGGGGTGTTAGCTTTCTAAAATGGGGTCATTTTGTGGGCGTTTCCATTGTCCTGGTGCTTTAGGGCCTTCAACTGTGTAATAGGTAGTCAACAAGTTAGATGGGTAATTTATGCTCCTTGAACATCTGATGATGCTCCCTGCATGTTGGGCCTCTGTATGTGGCCAGTTAGTGAAAAAGTCCCACACATGTGGTATTGTAATACTCAGGAGTAGCCTAATGTATTTTGTGGTGTCATTTGTGGTATGCACATTCCATGTGAGAGAAATAAGCTATTACAATGACAATTTTCTGAAAAAAATATAAAAAATAAAAAAAAACCTTAATTTGCAAAGAATTGTGGGAAAAAATGACAACTTCAAATAACTCACCATGCCTCTTACTAAATACCCTGGAATGTCTACTTTCCAAAAAGGGGTCATTTGGGGGGCATGTGTACTTTCCTGGCTTGTTAGTGTCTCAAGAAATGAGATGGGCCTCAGTACATCAGGTGTGATCAGATGTGATAATTTTTTTATGATTTGCACACAGACCACATAATATCCACTTATTTGAGTTATTTTTACCAAAGATATGTAGCAGTATAAATTGTGGCCAACATTTATTAAGAAAAATTGCTAATTTGCAAAATTTTATCACAATAACGAAGAAAAAAGCATTTTTTTTTCAAAATTTTTGGTCTTTTTTCATTTATAGCGCAAAATTTAAAAAACCCAGAGGTGATCAAATACCACCAAATGAAAGCTCTATTTGTATGAAAAAAAGGGACAAAAAGATCATTTGGGTACAGTGTTGCATGACTGAGTAATTGTCATTCAAAGTGTGAGAGCACTGAAAGCTGAAAATTGGTCTGGGCAGGAGGGGGTTTTAAGTGCCCAGTAAGCAAGTGGTTAATCAACACCGAACACAGGTAAATGAATTAATGAGACAAGCAAGGGACGTAGGTAATTATGGATGGACCCCCTTTTCTAGTTTGGGTTTAGGTGGAATGTTTTCATGGTTAAAGAACATAGTAATTATGATTATCGTAGTACTATTGTTAGGATTGATAGGCTACCTGATTTTCAAGCTTATTTTACTCTGTATTAGCAAATGCACTACACCAGACTAACCTTCTCACTCATATACACAATATCTGCAGCTTTATGTAAACGAATACACAAAACCTAAAAAAAGAACCGTAGATTTCAGGAGGCCGCGGATCTGTAGAAAGTCATATTTATGACTTAAGAGGGGGTTGAAAGATTATGTTAATGCCTCCATCTTGCTTTCTGTCAGCCATCTTAAATAAGTATGTACAGTTTGAGTATCTCTTTAGCTTTCCTGAGAAGTCTGTAATCAGCATGAATTCTTGCAAATGAATTGTTTCTCACACTGTTTTCTCTTTCCCATGTTCTTTTATCCTAACCCCCCCCCCCCCCCCCCAATTACCTTGCATCCAGCAGCTTGGGAACAGAAGAACAAATGACTATTTGTCTTATTGTAGTTGCTATGATATCTACTGCGCATGTTTTTAACTATGAAACTTCTGTGTGATTTTTGCTATAAGACATACCCCCTGATAACACAATACAACCAGTTTTTAGAGAGTAACGCTGTGTGAGTGTCTTTTCTTCATTCTCTAAAAGCTGATTCCAGATATCTGAAATGACATGGTACATCGGATCTGAGGTCTGAGAGGTTAAAAGGGCCCCCCCCCCCCAGACACTGCATTAACCCTATCAGTGATTTATTTATTTTTTTGATACATTTGCAAAGATTTCAAACAAACTTCTTTCATGTTGTCATTATGGGGGATTGTTTGTAGAATTTTGAGGAAAATAATGAGTTTTATTTATTTTGGAATAAAGCTGTAACATAACAAAATGTGCTGTGAATACTTTCAGGATGCACTGTATATTTTTATTTAGCTGCTGGAGGAGAAGTAAAGGAAAAACTATATCAGGTGTATGAACTATTATTTAGGTAATAGGAATTCATAATACCCCTCCAATATTATCCTTTTATCATGGGGCATTTTTTGTCAACTTTCCTGGACATTTGAGTAGTCCATTTTGGAAATTTGATTTGCCTCTATTGCACATCAAAGAAGCAGCATACAGCAGGAGTACAAACACCACTCCCATGAGCCAGTGTGCCACAAGGTCTTTTTTCCTTCATCACCCGCTATGTTTGGCCTACCAGCCAATCAGAAAGCAAGTACTGCTGATGTTATGTAGGTACACTAGGGGATGCTACATCACCAGCTATGTTCCATGCAAAGACCAGTCAGACTAATTTAGGTAATCTGTGTACACCTGGAGATAAGTAGAAGTCTACCGATTACAACTCCCTGGATGGTCATGTGCTGTTACTGGCAGCATGCCGTCTTTTGACGACCAGTGTCTCTACAGCACACAATGCTATTTACAATGCAGATATCACAGGACATACAAGGGTAAGTGAAAATGATTGACCTGCTGCAGTTACATACTAAGGGAAAACTATACAGGGGCAAAAGTAAATGGGGCTTTCAAAATCCATTAGAAAGTACAATTATAAAATAACCAAGTTATGCAAAAATATAGAATAGACATTGTCTCAATAAAGAACAAAATCTGTTTTGCTATCTGCTTTCTCTAATCGTATTAGTTATCATTCTCCTGGCAATGCCTGCGTTTTACAGCCTTATAGCCTAGCTCATATCTATGGGACCATCTCAGGCCTCAGGACACAGCCCCACAGTCTATGGCACACTACTGTGTAGATGTGGGCAGGACTATGAAGGCTTGTGGCCTTGGGTGTAAATAAACAATGGTGCCAGAGCTGACATATAGGAAGGTAGTGTTTTATGCTGCCCCAGTTGGAAAGTTAGTGTTAATTATGTTTCCCAGTTCTTTCTTGGCAGGCTTTCTTGAGTCACTGGCCCTGTGCTGTATAAAAATAGGACAGGGGTTTGATTTGAGGGAAAGCGAGTGCGAGCATGTAAGAAGGTTACTGAAAGTCTGGGGTTCTTGCTGTTACGTTGCCAGAACCTGTCCTGTTGGTCTGCTGAACATGCTGAGTCCGGAATGACAATTACTGCACTTTTGCCTTCAGGATCCTGCTACAGCCAAAGGGGAACGGCTGGGACTTGCACTCCACTCAGAAGTTGCCACAGCTAGGGTCAACTAAGAACATTAGGATATGAAAGCGCCTACATTGGGCATGTGAGACTCAGAACTATACCATGGAGCAATGGAAGGTGGCCCGGTCTGATGAATCACACTTTCCTAAGATAAGAACTAGGTGAGCTAATTACCCATCCTGAAATACAGTAAACACATTCAAGTAGAAGTTCACCCAAAACCCCAAAACTAACTCTAAACCCACTTGCAGCCACAACTAATCTATCTAACCTTGTAAAATAGAAATTGCTATACATACCTTTTTTGCAGCTGCTCCTGTCCAGTCCCAAGCTGAGCTGTCAGCGGCAGCTTCTGTGTGTAGGCGTGTGCAGGAGAGGCAGCCGACAATAGAAGCCCCATAGTAACTCTATGGGTGATGTCACTTCCCAGCCATTGTCGGTTCTCTCCTGCACATAGGATCCGCCACTGGAGACCAGACGAGATCGGCTTCAGAAGAGGTATGTATGGCAATTTCTTCTTTACAGGTTTAGAAAGATTAGTTTTAGAATGTGGCTGCGAGTAGATTTAGAGTTAGTTAGGTTTTGGGTGAACTTCTTCTTTAACCACTTCAATACAGGGCACTTAGAGACCTTCCTGCCCAGACCAATTTTCAGCTTTCAGCGCTGTCGCAGTTTGAATGACAATTGTGCGGTCATCCAACACTGTACCCAAACTAAATTTTTATCATTTTGTTCCCACAAATAGAGCTTTCTTTTGGTGGTATTTGATCACCTCTGCGGTTTTTATTTTTTGCGAAACAGATAAAAAAAGACCGAAAATTTTGAAAAAAATAAAAGTTTTGCTTTTGTTTTTGTTTAAAAATTTTGTAAATAAGTAAGTTTTCTCTTTCACTGATGGGCATTGATAAGGCGGCACTGACAGGCACTGATAAGGCGGCAGCGATGAGGTGGCACCAATGAGCGGGCACTGATATGCGGCACTGATAGGCGGCACTGATGGGCATTCATGGGTGGCACTGGTGGGCACTGATGGCCACTGTTAGGCGACACTGATGGGCACTGAAAGGCTGCACAGATGGGTTCTTATGGGTGGCACTGATGGGCACTGATACGTGGCACTGATGGGCATCCCTGGTGGCACTGGCAGGCATTGGACTGGGCACTGATTGGCAGCAGCCTGGGCATTGATTGGCAGCTGCCTTTGCACAGATCAGTATTTCCCTGGGGGTCTAGGGGGCATACCTGGTGGTCCTGGGTAGGATCCGAGGGGGGGCTGTGCTGATAAACAATCAGCACAGACCCCCCCTGTCAGGAGAGCAGCCGATCGGCTCTCCTCTGTCAGACGCGAGTGAGGAAAAGCCGATCACCGCCTCTTCCTATTTACATCGTGATCAGCCGTGATTGGACACGGCTAATCACGTGGTAAAGAGTCTCCGTCAGAGACTCTTTACCTAGATCGGTGTTGCGGGGTGTCAGACTGACACCCCGCAACAACGATCGCCGTGATGCGCGCCCCCGGGGGCGAGCAGCGGCTCAATATCCTGCGGACGTCATATGACGTCCAGTCAGGATATTGAAACCACTTTGCCGCCGTCATTCTGCTATATGGCGGGCGGCAAGTGGTTAAAGTGGTTGTAAACCCTCAAGGTTTTTCAGTTCAATGCATTCTATGCATTGAAGTGAAAAACCTCCTGTACTGCTGCAGCCCCCCCGAGCCCCTATTTTACTTACCTGTACCCTTTGTTTCTCACTCCGGGGACTAGCACACCAGCAAAAGCTGGTGTCTCAGGTCCTGATTGGAAGGATTGATAGCAGCGCAGCCATTGGCTCCCGCTGCGGTCAATCAAATCCAATGACCCGGTGGGCGGGGCTGAGTCCTGCTTTCTGCGTCAATAGATGCAGAAGCAGGACTTGGGTGCGTGCCCGCACTGGTGTACCGAAGGAGAGCGCTTCTCCGACGGGGCACTTGAGAAGAGGAGGAGCTACTAGCACCGCTGAGGGACCCCAAAAGAGGAGGATCACGGCCACTTTGTGCAAAACCAACTGCACAGAGGAGGTAAGTATGACATGTTTATTATTATTATTTTTTTTTTTTAACTGAAGCTTTACAACCCCTTTAAGGGTGCACAAGACAGCTCTGAATTTCTAACAATTTCTTACAGCGTCACTACGTCACTTCTGGTTTGGAGTTTCTGGTCTGTGGAACGCAAGGCATCCCAGACAAACCGTTATACAGCTGTATATTGTTTTGCAGCACTATTGACTTATTAACGTTTTACCTAATAAATTTGACCATGCGGATTTAGACGATGGGATGTCCTCTTTCTTTACCCATTCATATGTGATTGCACCCAATGATCATGGATGACGAGGAGGGAACACAGGATAAAGAGCTGACTCCATTGTGAGGCTTTTCACCCCTGCAGGGGTACATCTTTTTGATGAGCGCAGACCTGAGTGGGGAGCACGCGTGAAGATTCACCGATTTTTTTTTTATTACAAGCATTCACTCAAGCACCAGTCACTTTTTTTGAAGATGATCGCTTCTGTGAAATTATGAACTTTGATGCCTTGCTGATATATTTGTTTGCTTATATATTGAATATTTTTTAAGAAACAGACATTATTTTGTTGATTTACACTATTAGCACTTTATTTGTTTATACTTATGTCAGTAATTGATAGACAGCAGAGTTGTGTCTGCACACTTCACACACTTACACATTAGTGTGTACTTGCTACTTAAAGTGACATTACACTATTTTTTATTTTATTTATTTATTTAATTTTTACATCACACAACAGGCACTAAGCAGTGCCCCCTTTTTCTCTTATAACTCTCCACTGATCCCACACCTGTATGTTTAGCTGGGGTGGGCAGCAGCTATTATACCAGGCATGTCCAAAGTCTGGCCCGTGTTCCGGTTTTATATGGCCCCACTGGTAATTTGGATATATATATATATATATATCTTTTGTGACCCCCAACGAATCCCAGAGCGCCGATTCAAATGTATATACCGTATTTATCCTTCCTCGGAGGAGACAGGGAGGTGGCAGGAGGAGTGCCGTCAGATTACATACAGGACAATCTCCTGTTTACTCGGCGGCCTCTGTAATAGGAAGTCCCCTCTCCTGGGCTGGCATTGGATGACTGTCCTGTCTATCAGAGGAGGCGGGACTTTGTATTAAAGAGGCCGCCAAGTAAACAGGAGATTCTCCTGTATGTAATCTGACGGCACTTGTCCCGCCCCCTCCCTGGCTGCAGATGGCCATGGATCAGGCTGCACTGATGGCACTTGTGAGGCTGCATTCATGGCAATGGTGAGGCTGCAGATGGGCACTGACCCTTAATTTGCTTCACAGTTCTTTATTTAAAATTTAAGTTTTTTCCTGAAACTTCCCTCTTAAAGTGAAGGTGCGTGCTATACGCCGATAAATACAGTATATCTGTCACTTCTCTGGTGTGAGGCCGGGTTGCTGAGAGGGCGCCCCTTGCGGCTAATTGCAACGCACCCCTGGGAGTGATACAGGGAGTGTGGTGCCCAAAGAAGCACAGATTTCCGGTACTGCTGCTGGATGAGCTGATTAGCAGAGGGCAGCTGGGGTGCGCTGGGTGAACTGTGTTGGCAGCCGTGCAAGGAGAGATCCCAGGTATGGAGCAGGGTGAACCAGGAGCAGTCAGTAGCCAGGCCAGTGGTCATACACAGTGGAATCAATTCGAGATGGATACAGCAGCAAGCCAGGTCATACACAGTTGTCAGGAGATAGCAGAGTAGTCAGAAAAGCTGGGGTCAAACACGGTGAGACAGACAGTAGCACAGGTCAGGGCATAAGCCGGGGGTCAAGCCAGAGGTTCAGGATAAACGGGTATAGCATGCCAGGTCGGTAGCGGGAAGTCCAAGGATCAGGATACACAAGGCACAGGAGACACAGAAAGCTGACGACAATCCAGAAACCTGCATGTGTCAGTGGCAGGTTTAAATAGGCCAAGGGGGCGCCAACGTCTGTCACAGCATGCGCGCGCGCATCTGCTTGCAACCGCCATCATGCGCATGCCCACTGGGATTCGTCTGGCGCAACCATGACGGGTACTGGCAGGATTGCCCTTTCTTCGGCCATTTCCCTGACAATATCTAAATAAGACGCCCAAGCTCATCCTTAGACTCTTCACCACACACAGCCACGAAGGCAAGAGAATTCTTGTTGGGCAGTGTATTAGTTAATTTGCATTTAATTTTAATGGTTCAAAAGAATATCAGGCAAAATGGTCGTCCCTCATGCATGTTCACTTCATCAAATCTGGCCCTCTTTGAAAAAAGTTTGGACACCTCTGGAGTATGTTCACATACGAAGCAGTATCATGGTCGTATTCCCAACATGTTTTGCCTATCACGGCTTCTTCAGGGGGTATTGGTGTCCACTATTAGTGTGTAAACCAAAATAGATGATAACCAAATAGGAGGGTGCTGTCGGTCTTTGCTATGCTGAGTTCAGAGGTCAATACCATACCTTACTCCATCTACAGTCCAGCCTTTGACTATCTGCTATCTGTCCTGGACTCAGATATTAAGCGCCCCCTTGTGTTTATCTTAATACACAGCTTGGTCTTTCTGTGTCTCCGGCGGTCACACCATACCTCAATTTCCCACTTGTCTGTTATTCTTTGGACAAGGTCCTATTTGATTATCATGTATTTTGGCTTACACGCTAATATTGGACACCAATATCCCCTGAAGAAGCCATGATAGACAAAACAGGTTGGGAATATGACCATGATACTGCTTTGTATGTGAACATACTCAGATCAAGATGTATCTATGTTATGCACATTTACTGCACTGTTATGTAAAATTTTATATTCTCTTGTAGTTACTTTCCATGGCACCTATAAAATCCCATATTGTTACTATTACTTTACATTTGATTATCTAGGGATGTGGTGCATATATATTGAATCACTTACCCACATTAACATACTTCTATACTCAACTTCAGGGTGCCGCTGTAAAAGCTTTGCGGCCAAAGGCTATATCCACAGAGGATTGGACGTCCACGTGGTAAACCTTTTAAAAGATATGAACAAAGGACCAGATGGAGGCCTTGCAAAGCTTGACCACAGAGGCTTTGTGCTGGAATGTTCAGGAAAAGCCAAGCGACCTGGTAAGAGTGGGTGCATAAAACTGCAGGAGTTTGTCCTTTAGCCATCTTGATCCATTAACCACTTGCCTACTGGGCACTTTTACCCCCTTCCTGCCCAGGCCAATTTTCAGCTTTCGCCACTGTCACATTTTGAATGACAATTGCGCGGTCATGCAGCACTGTACCCAAATTACATTTTTATCACTTTTTTAGAGATAGAGCTTTCTTTTGGTGGTATTTAATCATCACTGGAGTTTTTTATTTTTTGCTAAACAAACAACAAAGACCAAAAAAACAAAAAAAAAACAAAAAACATTTTTCTTAGTTTCTATTATAAAATATTGCAAACAGGTAATTTTTTTCCTTCACTGATGTGCGTTGATGAGGCTGCACGGATAGGCAAGACTAATTGGTCATTGTTGGGGCTGTACTGATCATCAGGACACTGATGATTAGTGCAGATGTCCACTTTCACACTAGTCGGTTAGCAGCTATCTCCTCTCCTCACGCTGTCAGTGTGAGGAAAGGAATGCCGATAACCGACAAGTGTCTTTACATCGTGATCAGCTTTGATTGGACACAGCGGATCATGTGGCAAAGAGCTGCTCTGATTGGCCCCGATCTGTGATCAGCTGTGTCCAAAGGACACAGCAATCACAGAGTGTGCCGGGTGTGCGCCACAGCAGACGTGATTTTGGAAGGACGTCAATAGACCCCCTCCCAGAACTGAATGGCCATGCTGTAGCCGTCATTCGGCTATATTGTGGTGTCGGCAAGTGGTTAAGCTAGGGAATTCCATGCTTGCCTGCACAGGAGCATGCTTGTTCCAGGTCAACAAGTTATTGTTCTAAAGAGGCCTTGAATGAAACTGGGTAAATAGAACAGCCTAGATGAAGGCTACAATGAGGCCTAGAACTCTTAAAGAAAATCTCAACGGGGAATGTCTTTTTAGCGCAATTCCCAAGCATGAGCTCTGAGAAAAAATAATTTCTTCTCTGGAAGGAAAACTCTTGCTTGGGATGTGTCCAGGTTCAGACCCAAGTATTCCAGGCAAAGAGAAGGCTGGAGAGCAGATTTTCAGAAATCAGTTACCCAACCGAAATCCTGTGGTTTCCTTTCTTCTCCCTGGCCAGGAGCAGGATCGCTGCTGTCCATCCAGGACCCCCTCCCCAAGCAGTTATAGCTTTTTAATTGTGAGTGGATATTGGGGTTGATTTACTAAAACTGCAGAGTGCAAAATCTGGTGCAGCTGTGCATGATAGCCAATCAGCTTCTAACTTCAGCTTGTTCAATTAGGCTTTGACAATAAAACCTGGAAAAATATAAGAAACAATACAATCAGCACAAAGCTTAATTAAAAAAAAAAACTAAATAAAAATAATAAATACGCCAGCTGGACACCTAGGAAATTCTGAGGCCCAATAACAATATAATAATCAAAAGGGTGCAGCGTGTATATATATATATATATATATATATATATATATATATATATATATATATATATATATATATATATATATATATATGTGTGTGTTTAAAATGTCCATATCAAGGTATAAGATGCATAAATCAGAAAAGTCCTAAACGACGCCTTGTGATTGAAATCCCAGAAAGGACAGAACACACAACACTCCTTGTGAGAATGAGCCCACCACCAACACCCCACTGACGAAGGGGGGACGTAACGCGCACGGGAGGAACCACATTCTACTGACATCATCCGCTGCCATCTGATCTCATCGTGTGGAACCACTCCCCCCCCCCCCCCCGTGAGTGGGAAAACTGCTTGTTTTGGCCTGTGTTACAGAGGTCAACTGAGTGAGGTGAGCAAAGCACTATTAGTGTTGGTGGTGGGCTCATTCTCACGAGGAGTGTGGTGTGTTCTGTCCTTTCCGGGATTTCAAGCACAAGGAGTCATTTAGGACTTTCCTGATTAATACATCTTATACCTTGATATGGACATTTTAAAACACATTTATATGCACTGCACCTTTTTGATTACAATAAAACCTGGAAGCCGATTGGTTTCTATGAAGAGATGCACCGGATTTTACACTCTCCAGTTTTAGTAAATCAACCCCACTGTGTTGTTCCATAAACGGTTTCTTACTATAGATTGGAGTTTCTCTGCCCTCCCTGCCAGTTACCCTTTCAGTCCTTGGACGGCTGCTGTTGACTTCATTCAATTGGTGTACCTCGCGGGTGAAAGATTATCTGGGCTTTCTGTCATACAGCAGTGCAAACCAATGTGTTTGGAATTTTACATGGACTTTTTGCCATTGTAGTGTTTTATGTTATACCAATTCATACAGGTTAAGGGAGTTTTTGCGCTTTTTTAAATTTTGTCACAATACATACTAGGCTCCACTGCTGTACTTACAGCTTCCATTACTCAGCAGGTAATATACTTAGCAGGTGTCATGGAGAGGAAAAACTGTTCCTTAAGCCAAGCATCCTAGTGTCAGGGCTGGCTCAGCCCTTCCTTCTCTGAGCTGGCCGCTCAGCTGTTGGCTAATTGCCAGCTCTCATCTCTCTCCAGTTACCTAGCTGTTCCTGATCCTGCTCATCTGACCTGCCTACTTAAAGCTGTCCAGCTCACTTCATCTCTGCATTCGCATTTGTCAACATCACAGAGACTTTCTCCTGCGTTCCTGTTGAAGACATGCTCGGCTGACGTTCCTTCTGGCTCCTGATCCTGCTTGCTGTACTACTACGTTTATCTCTGGCTCTCTGACATTTGCTTGGCTGACTACCCGATCCGCTTACTGAACTCTGGCTTGTTTTGACTAAGCTTACTCTGTTTACATTATTATTATTATATAACAAGTGTGATTTAACTATACTTCTGTCTCGGTCTGATTCATGGTTCCTGACAGTAGGCGAAGGCCATGAATTCAGAATATACAGTCAATCCACTTGTTGGTAATATTTTTTCCAGATTGGATGAGCAAGATCACCGCATGGATCAGTTTGCCATGGTGTTACAAACGCTCCTGAGTCACACGGTTCACCTGGAATCCCCCACTGTGGCTTCTCCGGTACAACCTGAGTCGCACGCCCTGGTGATGCGCCAGTCTCTGTGCAGGCACCCGCCTCAAGTATTAGCTCTATAAGAGGTATGTCTGGTTCCGCTCCGCTTCCCCAGCGATTTGGGGGTGATCCAGTTCAATGCAGAGGGTTTCTCAATCAGTTTGAGATATACTTCGAGGTGCTGCCCCAGGCGTTTCCCACTGAAGGAAGCAAAGTGGGTTTTGTGATATCTTTGCTTTCTGAGAGAGCCTTGGCCTGGGTTAACCCTGGGAGACGCAAAAAACCTGTTGTCTTGAGTTACCCTGAGTTTGTGGCCTCCTTTAAAGGGGTATTTGATGTTCCCGCACGCTCCGCTTTTGCTGCCAAGTGCCTCATGTCCATCAGAGTACGAGAACTGTTGCCGACTACGCCATTCAATTCCGTACTCTGGCAGCAGAGGTTGCTTGGAACAATGAGGCCCTCGTGGCTGCTTTTTCTCATGGTCTCTCAGATTCCATCAAGGATGATAAAGCCGCCCGAGATATACCCACTGAGCTGGAGAGCTTGATCTCGTTTGCCATCCTCATTGACTCCAGACTCAGAGAAAGACTTTTTTTTAAGGAGCGCTTGCGGAAGCCTGCTGTACGTTTGCCTCCGAGCTTTGCAGTCCCACCCGTGCCTCCCTCACCTCCTATGCCTCCTGGTACTGAGTCGGTCAGTGAAGATGAACCCATGCACTTCGGCTTCACACGTCTCTCTGAGCCAAGGAGGAGGGAGAGATTGTGCCTTTATTGTGGCCAGGCAGGTCACTTTTTGAAGTCTTGTCCTACCCATCCTGGGAACACCCGAACCTTGAGGTCCTGTCATGGACAGATCTTAGGTGGCGTTGTGTCGTCCTGAGTTATCCAGAAGGATAAGCCTCTGGTTTTGGTCACTCTTTCTTGGGCTGTCCTCTATCGTGATACAGGCTCTAATCGACTCGGGGGCTTCAGGCCTGTTCATTGATGCTGCCTTTGTATCAAAGCACTGGATTCCACTGCAGCTGCGTGAAACTTCACTTGCCATTGAGGCTCTTGACGGGAGACCTCTACAGCCTGCCCATGTGACTCATGAGACGGTTATGTTGTCAATGGCCGTAGGGGCGCTTAACCATCAGACAATCCAATTCCAAGTTATTTCCTTATCTAAGTTTCCGCTAGTTATTGGTTATCCTTGGTTACAGAGGCACAACCCCTCTTTTGATTGGCTCCATGCTGAGGTTCTGTCCCAGTCACCACAATGCAGTGAGACATGCTTCCGGAAGATAGCTAAGGTCCTGTGCACCCCTTGACAAAGGTCAGCCGGTAGTTTACCTCCACACCGGCTGTATGATTGCGCAAATAACCTTCAACCTGGTGCCATACCCCCTCGTGGCCAGGTTTACCCTCTGTCGGTCTTGGAGGATAAAGCCATGGAGGAGTATGTTGCAGATACACTTTCTCGAGGTTTCATCTGCAAAACCTTGTCTCCTGCTGGTGCCGGTATCTTCTTTGTAAAGAAGAAGAGCGGTGAACTGAGACCTTGTATTGATTATAGGGGTCTCAATCAATTCACAATTAGGAATGCCTACCCGATTCCATTGATTACTGAGTCATTTGACTGCCTCAAGGGGGCAACGGTTTTCACGAAGCTTGATTTGAGGGGCTTACATTCTCGTGAGGATTAAGGAGGGTGACGAGTGGAAAACTGAGTTTAATACCAGAACAGGCCATTATGAGTACCTCGTAATGCCTTTTGGCCTTTGTAACACCCCGGCAGTTTTCCAGAAATTTATTAACAATGTCCTCCGAGATTTGTTGCAGTTATGTGTGGTGGTTTATCTCAATGATATCCTCTTATTTTCCAAGTCCCTGGAGAGCCAGCACACAGATGTCTGTCAGGTGCTTCAGAAACTAAGAGAGAACAATCTCTATTGTAAACTGGAGAAGTGCGAGTTCCATCGTGAACAGGTTAAATTTCTGAATATATCAAAAAGAGTAGTGCAGCGCTGGATTAGTAACAAAGTGAATTAATGTGTGATTATGCACATATAAATTAATTAAACCAAAAAATAGTAATTAAACCATTAAATTAACCTATAATAATAAAAAAGAGCAACAAGTAATGATGGCTAGTAAGGCTATACCATACAAAACATGTAGGTGATAAAAACACAAATGCAAATGTATAGAATAAATTAAAGTTCATAAATGAGTTTGAAGAAGCAAATCCACAGATAAGGCCATACAGAGTTTTGAAGTTGTGTGATCCACCGCTTATATAGCCCGTCACCAGATGATAAAAATGTCACCTTTCACCGTGCCCCATGCAGCCCCAGGATTGTCAGTGCAGCCTGCAAGCTTCCTCCACTTCCCAGAGTGGCAGGGATCAATGCTCTCTATCATCTAAAATAGCTAGAGCTGCACTGACAATCCTGGGGCTGCATGGGGCACGGTGAAAGGTTCTTCAAGTCACCAGACCAGCGCATAAGCTTTATTCAAATCTTCTGAGAACTTAACAGTCTGTCCAAGTACTGGCAAACCTCTGGAATGAATTTACTGCGGCCACTTTGGATAGCTGGAAGAAGGTGAAAGGATCAAGAAGGATTGGAAGCGTCCCCGGGAGCATTTCCTCTGTATTGGTGCCCTGGCTACTGCTAATTAGCTGCCTGAGGAGACCGGCAGGTCAGTCCATGGAATCCACTGCGGGACACCCCCAGGAGTTTCTCCTCCACTACTAAGCCTGTTTTGACCTCCCTGAGTAAGGGCGGTCGCAGGCTCTCTGGTAAGCCTCCAATTTTTATCATCTGGTGACGGGCTATATAAGCGGTGGATCACACAAATTCAAAACTCGTTATGGCCTTATCTGTGGATTTGCTTCTTCAAACTCATTTATGAACTTTAATTTATTCTATACATTTGCATCTATGTTTTTATCACCTACACGTTTTGTATGGTATAGCCTTACTAGCCATCATCACTTGTTGCTCTTTTTTATTATTATAGGTTAATTTAATGGTTTAATTACTATTTTTTGGTTTAATTAATTTATATGTGCATAATCACACATTTATTCACTTTGTTACTAATCCAGCGCTGAACTACTCTTTTTGATATATTTCTGTATGTGCCCTCGTATTGGAATTATAGTGCTTAGCTGCAGGATCTCCCTCACTGTTTTTTCGCTCATTTGCACTTTTACTTTCTATTTTAGCACCTAGCAAAAAACTTTTTTTCTTTTTATTTTAGGTTAAATTCCTGGGCTATGTCATTTCCATTGCTGGTATTTCGGTGGACCCAGAGAAACTTTCGGCAGTCCTACAGTGGCCTCGACCCGTGGGTTTACGTCCTCTGCAGCGTTTCCTGGGTTTTGCCAACTATTATCGGAAGTTTATTCGTAACTTCTCGTCTCTGGTCAAGCCCCTGACTGATATGACCAGAAAGGACGGTAACCCACAGAGTTGGTCTCCGGAGTCCATTAAGGCCTTTGAGAGTTTCAAGGCTGCCTTAGTTTCTGCTCCTGTGTTGGCACATCCTGATCCTACGTTACCTTTTATCCTTGAGGTTGATGCTTCTGAGACTGGTGCTGGCGCCCTTCTGTCTTAACGTCCCACCTCTGAGAGTGCTATGCATCCTTGTGGCTACTTTTCCAAGAAATTGTCACCTGCGGAGTGCAATTACAAGATTGGTGACAGAGAGCTGTTAGCAATTATTTTAGCCCTGAAAGAATGGAGACATCTCCTCGAAGGTACCACTGTGCCGGTTCTCATTTTTACTGACCATAAGAATCTCACATTCTTGTCTCAGGCTAAACGCCTCTCTCCCAGAAGGGCACGATGGGCTCTTTTCTTGTCAAGTTTCAATTACATTGTCTCATTCTTACCCGGTACTAAGAATGTAAGGGCTGATGTCTTGTCACGACAATTTTCCTTTACTTCCAAGTTGGAGTCGGTTCCGGTTCCTGTGATTCCTCCTGTTTGTATTCTGGCTACGGTTCGCACCAGTCTTACTTCTCCTTTGGGTGACAAAATTCTTGCTGCTTAGGTCGATGCTCCTTCTGAGAAACCTTGTGACCGTTGTTTTGCCCCAAAGTGTCTCCGTACTGCCATGCTCCAGACTGACCATTCTCCCAAGGCAGCTGGCCACCCTGGGAAGAATCAACTCGTTTGGGCCATTTCCCAACAATTCTGGTGGCCTAGTTTACGTGCTGATGTAACTGCCTTTGTAGGTGCCTGTTCCGTGTGTGCTCAGAGCAAGACTCCACGACACCTTCCAGTGGGTCTCCTATAACCCATACCCAATGGAGAGAGGCCCTGGACCCACCAGTCTATGGATTTCATTGTGGAGCCCAACTCCCAAGGCAACACTGTTATCCTTATGGTGGTTGACTGGTTCTCAAAGATGTGTCATTGTATTCCACTTAAGAAGTTGCCTACTTCTAAAGGAACTGGCTTCCATTTTTGCTCGGGAGATCTTTCGCTTACATGGGCTACCCAAGGTGATTGTCTTGAACAGGGGCAGTCAGTTTGTTTCCTGGTTCTGGCGAGCCTTTTGTGCACAGTTGGGAATTCAGCTTGCTTTCCCCTCTGCGTATCACCCGCAGTCTAATGGGGCTGCAGAGCGAGCCAATCAGTCCTTGGAGCAATTCCTACATTGCTATATTTCTGACCATCATAACAACTGGTCAGACCTATTACCATGGGCAGAATTTGCTCACAACAGTGCCTTGAATTCAGCCTCCCGATTGTCTCCGTTTATGGCAAATTATGGTTTCCAACCTTCCATGTTGCCTGACTCGTTTGTTCCGCAGAGTATTCCTGTGTTAGAGGACATCTCTGTGGTCTTCGTTCCACTTGGGCACAAGTCCAGGAGGCTTTGCGTCATGCTAATGATAGGTACAGACTCCATGCTGACCACAGACGCCTGCCTGCGCCTTTCTACCAGGGGACAGGGTCTCGCTGTCATCTCGCAACCCCCAACTTTGTGTTCCCTCACTAAAGTTCGCACCTCGGTTTATTGGGCCTTTCCATATACTTTGCAGGATTAACCCAGTGGCTTACGCGTTGGACCTTCCTCCTAGTATGCGCATCTCAAATGTGTTTCATGTCTCCTTATTAAAACTGTTGGTCTGCAACTGATTTACCACCTCGGTGCCACGTCCTCACCCTATACAGGTTGAGAACCATGAGGAGTAGGAGGTACAATCCATTGTTAACTCCCGTAGGTTCCGTGGGTGCATACAGTACCTGGTGCATTGGAAGGGGTACGGTCCGGAGGAACACTCCTGGGTCTCATCCTCGAATGTACATGCCCCTGCCCTCCTCTGCGATTTCCATAGATGGTTTCCCCTCAAGCTGGTGGTCCTCCGAGGGGGAGGGATCGTTGAGGGGGTACTGTCAGGGCTGCCTCAGCCCTTCCTTCTCTGAGCCAGCCGCTCAGCTGTTGGCTAATTGCCAGCTCTCATCTCTCTCCACAGTTACCCAGCTGTTCCTGATCCTGCTCGTCTGATCTGCCTACTTAAAGCTGTCCAGCTCACTTCATCTCTGCCTTCGCCTTTGTCAACATCACAGAGACTTTCTCCTGCGTTCCTGTTGAGGACTTGCTCGGCTGACGTTCCTTCTGGCTCCTGATCTTGCTTGCTGTACTACTACGTTTATGTCTGACATTTGCTTGGCTGACTACCTGATCCAGTTACTGAACTCTGGCTTGTTCTAACTAGGCTTACTCTGTTTACCTTATTATTACATAACAAGTGTGATTTATCTATACTTCTGTCTCGGTCTGATCCATGGTTCCTGACACCTAGTAGGCGAATATAGTGACAGAGAAGTGTGGACTGCTTGTGCAAAGGAATATGGATTTGTTTATTCAAGGTCAAAAACATACCAACTAAAACCATATAAATATAAAACACCCAGGTTAGGTACACCTAAACCCACTTGTGCATGGCATGACAAGCATGCTCTAAAAACACAAACAATACACACAACACATAGAAAACAAATCAACTGGACACCAAGTGTACTGGCACATGGGGCACCACCACAGCTAATGGCTGTATCACAGGGTAATCAAGTCTGTGAAGGTGGTGCTAACATGGGTCAGCCCCTTGGAGGCTCGAGCTGGGGGAAAGTGAAAGGCAGTCTGCCAGCTGAAGGGTGTATGGTAATTTTGATGTACTTGGAACCAATCCTGATGCACTAAGTATGCAAGCAACTAATTCATCACAAGTGCAAAATTCCGATATCACTATCTGTTAGTACAGCAATCATTCAAGCACAACAATGAGACCTTTATGCACAGCAGAAGCGAGTACATGAACATTTGCAAGCATATTGCGTGAAGCTGCAACTTCAGGTGTATAGGAGTCTAGATGTGAGAAATCTTTCACAGATTCCTTTAACACTGCTCTGGGATCCTTTTCATTCCATTCTTTGTCCTCCACCTCTTCTGTGCCGAGCATATTTGGACCTCACTCAGGTAGACAATGGAGCTGGTGTTTTTGGAGCCCCAGACAGGAATGGCTGTATTAAACCTGTTAGTTGTTTGAGGAATTGTGACAAAGTAGCAGAAAAATCTGCCTTTGACAGGTAGGTTGTGTGCTGCATGCCTAAAGAACTAGAGTTGAATGGAGACTGGTGTTAGAATCAAGTCCTGCTCCGGTGCAAGGGCAGCATCATAACTCTGAGGTTGAGGGTTGCGAAGACCTTTAGTAAAGCAAAATGTTTGGCTGAGTTTTTGCCTGGTTTCCACCATAGCTATGAGAAAGAGTAATTCCCTGTGGGGTACTCATGGAGTAAGGCACCAGGAAGTTGTCCTCAAAAGCTTTGCCAGTGTCCAATCACCTAAAGGTACAAGTCTATAACTCAGGGTGTATGAATACTTAAAACATGTTACCCCAACACTTCATATTCCTGATATGTGCCTAAGGTACCATGTACTTGTATGGGAAAAGTATCCTGTTCTCTTTGTATTACTTCCTTTATGGGGAATTTGTGATGTTTCTGCCAGTCACTCTGCTTCCTGATTTTAAAAAAAAAAACTGACCACACTAAGAAGAACACACTGTGGTCAGTTCTCTACCTATGCTGGAAACTCAGCATGCTCTCCTTTAATGATCCACCACGCTACATATTAAAAGCAGAATTCCACCCAGATGATTTTTTTTTTTTAATTTAGGGATTACGTTCTATTAAACTGTTTAATAAACAAGGAATCAATGCTATTACAGAAACCGACACTTAATTCCAGGTTTTTTTTTTTTTTGCTCTGCAGAGCGCTTCCATCTCTAGTGTGGGCATGTGAGGCCTACTGGAATGCTCTTCCTCAATATAGTGATGCTGGTTACCTAGCATGCACCACATGTGCAGTTTACACAGGGAAAGGATAATTAACTTGTTGCCATAACAGTCAGAGGAGGAAGTGCCTGGCCCATTGTCATGGTTTCATAGATACGCGATCTAAAGCAAACACATTGAGCCTCAGAGCAGCGCCCCATCCAGTTTCCAAATAACGCGATGACAGCCCTTAGCACTGCCCACTGACTCCTGGGAAAGAATGACACACACATCTCCCAGGAGCACAGGCGCCAAGAGGAATTACATAAGGCCCCTGTCAGTTTTGAAGGCGGACCTGAATGGGCACTCCATGCTAGTCTATGGAGCAACGGATGTCAGCGGTGACATGTCCGCTGACAACCGACCCTGTCCAATCTGCTAAAAGCAGACAGATGCCCCTACGTTCACATCCGTCCCTGGTGGATCGGGTGAGATCTAATGAAAACAGACCTGCTGTCCATTGTCGTCCGATCTGTCCATAGGAAGCAGCAGCAGCGCTCAACAGGCCCCTCCCCGCTCAGTGAGCAGAGAGGGACCTGTCATCCACCGGTTTAACGGAGAGATCTCCCCCTGAGCTGGCAGACTCCAAGGCAGTAGAACCATCTCATGAGAATGATGCCTAAATCGCCACAGAGAGGAAGTGGCAGATTACAAGGGAGCCCATAGCAACAGAGCAGGAGTAAAATAAAATATTCCAAACGTTGCTGAAGGATAAATGCTGTTTATTTCTGTAAAGTACATTTTATGGGTGGAACTCTGCTTTAACAAGTGATGCTCCCACATGTAAGCATTGCTTGCTGATATTGAGCAGTGTGACAGGATAAAGGGCAAGAATAATGCTTTGTGCGGTCAGAAGTACTCAATACTGGCACTAGGAACATCTTCTGATGTGATAAATGCTAAACATGAAAATTACATCAGCACATGCAAGAAAGTATTTCTAACATTTCAAATCAAGCTAGAACAGAAAAGATCTTCTGTCTGACTGACTACACCCTCCCACTGCTGACCCACATTATAGTGGCTCACTGGCCACTTTAACTGTTTGCTTGTCCAAAGGGCAGTTCAGTCTCTTAGTACTGCATGCATTGTTCCTCAACAAGGAATGTGTAACCACATTTACAGTATAATTAGAGTATTATGTGATTTACTTCAGGACTAGAGTCATTTGGGCCTTTCTAGGCTGCATTGCCATCTAATAATTTCTATCCTGAAATATATTCATTTGCATTGGAGAATGGTTTCCTGGCAAAATGGAACATTTAGTAAGCCATTAAAAGTGGGGTTCCACCAAAAAAAAAAAATAAAGTCAGCAGCTACCAATACTACAGCTGCTGACTTTTAAAATAAGGAGTTACCTGTCCAGGGCGCCTGCGATGTCTTCACCCGAAGAGTCTCTTGGCTCCCGGGTGTAGGCACCGGCATCTACAGTAAGGGAAGCAGGAAGTGAAGCCTTGTGGCATCACAGCCTGGTTCCCTACTGCGCATGTGCAAGTCGTGCTGCGTGATCTGAATAGTCCCTGCTCTCTTGTGGGACCTGTGTGTCTTCCCAGAAGACAGTGGGGGTGGGGGGATGGGGGGGGGGGGGGAGGACAGAGTAGGGGCCAGACATGTCATAGATCACTGCAGATTCCCCTTTTTTGTCCATGACACCACAGACTTGATACATGGGTCATTAGGACAGGAAGCGACTAAATAAAACCTCAAAATTTCTACTTTATCCACTATTAAAAAAAGTGTGTTTTTGGCTCTGCTCCCGTTGGAGAGATTTAGCATTAGCTCCTTTTTCATGACTAAGATATAAGGGCAAACTTCTGTAGCAGTAATACATTTAGCATATTGCTGCAAGCTAGGGTGAAAGTAAAAGCAAGGTGTTACATTTAGATTTAAAATTGATTTATGAATTCCTCCCATTCAGTATTAGTTCCCCACTGAGTTGATTTAGGACATTTTAGTCGTTTACAGTCCTACTTTGGGCAGCACATGCTGAAATGCAGTTACCATCATGTGTTTGGGAGGGGGAAAAAAAAAAAAAAAAAATAATATAATAGGGGCCAGCCATACAAGGTTTGAATCACGACCAGTTCAGAAGGAACCGGTCAACATTCAACTTGTAAACAGGCTGGCTAAATGCACGAAGATCGATCAACTTAAGTACAACCAGCCTAAAATGTTTGCTTGCAATTATCGCAAGCGACAATTGCCGATTCCCCCATCAGCACTGACTGCACTGATGGGGGAAATCTTGCAAAATTTCTTTCCTACACCCTATAGGATGAAAGACATTTACACCATGTATGGCCTGCCTAAGTTAGTGTAGTCACACCGGGCGGGTGGGTGTGGCATTAAGACAGACATTTCTTATGCATCACCATAATCACAGGGAAGCACCCTCTGGGAATAATTTTACAGCCAGTATATTGTTTTGGATGGGCTTCTGGTAAAAAAAAAATAAATAAAAACCACAGCACAAACTGTTGGGGAGGCACCAATACTTACTTTTTTTTTTTTACTACTTGACAGATTGCCTTTAAACTGACTTCATCTACAGAGCGACATTCATCCCATTGATCTGTAGAAACGGAAAGATACAAAAACACAAAAAACTGTCACATGATAAAAAGCAGCCCGAGAACTTGTCAGGAGTTATCGGGCTGATAACAGAAAAACAGAGTAGGAGACAGCTACGGGACATAGTGCTTTAGAGAGATAACACTGCAGATGTGCCCAGCTCAAAATTTCATAATCCAGGTTTACATCCAGCCATAGACTCAAATCTCAGCAGGAACTGGCTGAGATTCAAACCATGTATGATCAACCTGGCTACAACGAGCCTGTAGGTTTTTACATGTGATTTTAGCCACTATAATGTTATCCTTTGAAAACGGCTTCCCCGCCCCAAGAACACAATGGCTCCATGGATTAAGGGACTATTCATACTGCCCTTGCTGGAGACCCACAGGTGCCATTAATAGTTACTGGCACCCCAAACACCTCTAGCAGACGTGTCACAATTTTTAGGCTACTTTCACACTGAAGCGTGAGGGCGCTGGCGGTACTAAATATAGCACCGCTTTACCGTCGTTTTAGCGGTGCTAGTGGGGCAGTTTTAAACCCCCCCGCTAGTGGCCGAAAAAGGGTTAAAACCACCCACAAAGTGCCGCTGCAGCAGCGCTTTGCGGGCGGTTTTGCATCGCTGCCCCATTGTTTTCAATGGGAAGGGGCGCTTTAGGAGCGGCAAATACACCGCTCCAAAGATGTGGCTGTCAGGACTTTGACCGCCCGGCAAGCGCACCGCTCCAGTGTGAAAGCCCTTGGGGCTTTCAAACTAGAGTGCATTGAGCAGCTTTCAGGGCGCTTTGCATGTGCTATTTTTAGCACCTCAGTGTGAAAGGAGCCTTAGAAGTCACACCTTCCCCAATTTTTGGAAGATTGACATGAATAGGCTGTCAAAAACCCAGACGTGTTGGCTCTCTAGTCAGCTAGAAAAAGGGCAGCAGTATAGATTTAGACCAAAGTCAATTCCACACCCCTAATCAAGCAACTAAGATGGTTTCACATGCAGTTGTCAAACTTTTTTGGCCTTGAATATGTTTAGTACTTTTAGGCCACATTATGAAAAAAAAAAAAAAAAAGCGCAACCTAGGCAAGAGCCCAAGTCTTGGGCCAGGTGCCCAGCAACAATCTTCATTATTCTCCAGTAAACAAATATAGTGAAAGTCAAAGCTGTGCACCTACCTCTGCCACCTGACAAGAGGGTTTCTGGCATCATACATGTGGTGGTATGCTGCCATGGACTGGCACCAGAAAAATGAAAATTACAGCAAGTATTATAATGGAAATTTGAGACAGGCCATGGTAGCAGACTACAAACAGGCCAGATTCTCCACTATTGCAGTGCTTGGCCAAAAATTGGAGATGGCAGGGAGGTTCAGGGGGCAAAGCTACTACTGCACTTATGGACCGATTCCGCTTTATCTGTAAATTTTAAAACACTCAGTGTTTTAAGTTTTGGTCTAAGCACAACCATAAAAACTTCAAGTCAGATTGGCATTTACCAGCCATTTATATTTTGTCAGTATATATTTGTTTGCAGCACTGTCATCACTATCAGGCACTACATAAAACATGTAAAATACACATGTGGGTGAGTATTTCACCTAGACCAGTAACTCACCATTTCAGCATAAAAAGGCAGTACATTTTGTAGACATGTACACACACACACACAAATAAAAAAGACAGACTCTGAGAAAATAGATTTATTTTTTTCTCCACAACCCAATAAGAGAGTGGTAATAACACTGCACATTTTCCCCTTAAAAAAAATAAAATGGGCCACGTTGGAAAATATTCTGGTTACAGAACATTGCAAGCAAAAAGAGACATTAACTCTCAAATGCAACAGTTTAACCTCAAAACAACATGATGGAGCTGAGACAAAAAGTAAAGGCACAATATCAAGCTAGAAGTAATGGTATGCCTGACTAGTACATGCAAATCAGTTTACTTTGCTGTGTTAAAGTTGAAACATGGGCCCTGGTATGGACTAAAGAGTTAAACGTGTGCTCAGATTCCAGGAATGAGCTGAGCAGGCAGCTACAAGAATGAAGTCACCAATTGTCAGGCGCTCCCAACCCTAGAGAACGCTGCCTAAATTTGGTCAGAACTATATAGTGCTTTTTCTCTGTTAGCAAAGTGAAAAAGTAGAAGTGCTCTGGTAAGCCACACCGACTGCATTTGTCAACATATAAAACTAGTTGTGTAAGCTCCTACAGGCCTGAATGAAAACCAGACTTGGAAAGTAGCAGGGGGTACAGATGCCCAAAGTCTTTTTTGCATATTATAAAAACAGCAAGACAATGTTAAGCTGCCCTTATGACTCATTAGTGAACATGCATGGGTTCCACCCAAATTCTGCAGCGTCACAAATTGTGTTCTCATTAAGTCAGGCAGTGCAAGACAGTAATTTTTACAAGCAGGGTCAGGACAGGTGTTGGCTGTAAAAGCAGAGTAAAAATAGACACCCCACACTAGGTTCTATGAAATTATGCTAGTGCCTAGCAAACTACTGGTATTCATAGCACTCAAAATTATACTTGTTTTTTGCAAAGTAACAAAGTTTTGGATTGCATTTAACTTTGGTATAGCAAATTAACAGTTCTAGTCTTTTCCTGCCGTTAAGGGATGGTATCTAGGACCCGGCGCTGAGATGTAGGCCATGTACCACTTGCTATGCCCCCTCTAACATATTGAACAGTTAGTACAGCCTACACAGGATATAAAAGTGGCACCCCTACTATATCTTTCACCTATTAAGTGACAAGGTGGTTCCTAAACCCATCAATTTGCACTTGATGCTTTTCATAAGCACGTGAAACTGCATTCTCTGCCATTGCTGTAGTTAAATTTTCCTCATGCAGTTACAGCACCATCAGTTAGGTTCACAATATATGCATGTGTGGGACTGCATTTAAATCACACCCCTTCTCATATCAAAAACACTGCTGTTTGGCGTGCGTGCACACAGGTGTGCCATTAATTCTTAAGTGCACCCCCTATTACTGGAAATCAGAGCATTTTCCCATGCTGTGAAGCACATAGGAATATGCAGTTTCCCTGCAAATGTGAAGGCAGAAGGACCTTCTCTGCACCTTCCATACAAACACAGATGCAGGGAAATCGCAATAGTGTTAACCTAGCCCAACTTTGATAGCATAAATCTGTACTACAGAACAGTTTTTTGTGCAATTACACATTTAGACCAAAGTTTATATTCTTCATATATTGTGACATTATAAACCCATGCATTTTAGAGAGGTTTGAAGCTAACTAGATAGCTAGCTGGGTTTGGCAAAAACACGCAAACTAAATAGATGGTCTTACGTGTGTTAACCTAAATACTTTTTTCTGCGTGGTCACAGACATGTATTTTGGAAGTCATTTTCATGTACTACTTCCATATGAACTACCTGGTTGAACCTACCAGTTACCTTATTTAACTGGTTCAATACAGGGCATTTTCACCCCCTTCCTTCCCAGACCAATTTTTAGTTTTCAGCGCTGTCGCACTTTAAACGGCAATTGCGCGGTCGTGCGATGTTGTACCCAAACAAAATTGACGTCCTTTTTTTCCCCCACAAATAGAGCTTTCTTTTGGTGGTATTTGATGACCTCTGCGGTTTATTTTTTGCGCTATAAACAAAAGAGCGACAATTTTGAAAAAAAAAAACAACTATTTTTTACTTTTTGCTATAATAAATATAGCAATTTTTTTTTTTTTAAACAAATTTTCTCCTCAGTTTCGGCCGATACGTATTCCTCTACATATTTTTGGGGAAAAAAAAAAAAAAAAAATTGCAATAAGCGTATATTGATTGGTTTGCGCGAAATTTATAGCGTCTATAAAATACAGGATAGATTTATGGCATTTTAAAAATTTTTTTACTAGCAATAGTGGTGATCGCAATTTTTTTTCGTGACTGACATTATGGCAGACACATCGGACACTTTTGACACATTTTTGGGACCATTCACATTTATAAAATTGCATTGATTACTGTGTAAATGTGACAGGCAGTGAAGGGGTTAACCACTAGGGGGCGGGGAGGGGTTAAATGTGTTTTCTAGGGAATGCTTCTAACTCTAGGGGGAGAGGACGCACAAGGGGAGGAGACCGATCAGTGTTACTCCGTTCTGGGAACACAGATCGCTCTCCTCTGAGCTGACAGGACGTGAATCTCTATGTTTACACACAGAGATCCACGGTCCGGCCAACAGGCAATCGCGGCCGCTGGGCACACGCACCGGGTCCCGAGCGGCGCGCACCCCCTAGGCGGCCGGGAACCCGAGGTCGTCATATGACGTCCACCCAGGATGGGAGATCCCATCTGTGGACGTCATATGTACATACGCGTGTAGGGAAGTGGTTAAACCTGATCACATAAGAGTAAAAAGAAAGAGTTGAGTAGAAAGCCAGTGACTGACACCTCCCTGGTCATGGAGCACTGAGACATGAGCGATCAGCAGTCTTTGATCACTTGGTTCTCAATCTTAGATGGCAGGGGACTGATGCAGTTTCCACCTAGGCAAGTATGATTAAAATAAATAAAATAAATAATTCCCACCCCCAAACTTTTTAAACTAAGCAAAAGCAGTTACGGTACCTGCATGATTATAATAGAGTGTCTAAGTTTACACCAATTTCCTCAAATTGGTCTCTAAAAGTGCTATAATTCCCTGCATAGCATTAGTTAGAAGTGGGGACAGAGACATACCAAAAACATGTCTAGAACACAAACCAGGGGCTGCCATTGCAGACTTCCATATGAAATGCTAGGTGCCATGACCAACTGCAAAGTAAGGGTCCACCCATGCCAAGCTGTTGCTTGTTCGCATCCTCCCTTGCCCCACTGCCACATTTGGCACTTTTCGAAGCAAGACAAAAAAAAATAAAAAAATCTGCACCTTCACAATTTCTTGTAACACAGCACAGGGCACAATAGTGTTACAATGCAGGTGTTGATGCAGTTTGAAAGGCATCCCAACCCACCACATGCATGGTATGTTACTGAAGGTTGTGTTTTAATACTGTGCACTGAACAAGCACTTACTGACCTTGAGCAAGTATATAGTGCAGGAGTGTCCAAACAAAAATAGATATTGTTCTAATCTACCTTCAATGTAGTCACCAAGGATCTACACTACAACTGGAGCTAAGATTTACAGCATCCATCAGTAATGAACAGGATCAACACTACCTAACACACACACACACACACACACACACACACACGAGAAAGCAAGCATATTTACTGCATGCAATAGCCAGTAAAGTAACTGACCCAACTGCATGCAGTAGCCACTTGTTTACTCGTGTAGTAAATGACCTATAACCAAGCTAGGGAATTAGTTACATTCTGCAGAAAAAACCTGGCTAGAACACCAACATGCCTGTTATAAATGTAGGAAGAGATAGCTCAAATGGCAAGTGTAGCTACAAAGGGCAGTAAAGAGGCTTTTAGACCTGGTTCAAAAAAAAAAAAAAAAAAAAAAAATAGTATGCCGCACATTCCTGTGCAATTCACGTGCATTAAATTTGCATGGGCTCAAATTAAATCATAAAGTAGCGCATGGTGCAATTTAGATAAACACACTGCAACCAGATCACATGGTACTTTTGTACCATGCGACACAGTGCTTGCAGAAACCTACCATTAGGCAACTATTGTCTTCCTGTCAGCGCATGTGTGATCACATGTGCATTATATTTGGCCTCATTAGAAATCCTGGCTAGAGATTTTTGTACTTTCTGTAAAACCCTTTTCTTGGGAGTCCATTGGGAGACAAGCATACTAGGACTGGACAACGGCAAACGATTGTAGATAACCTTACAAACCAGTGTTAATTGTTGACTAAAACATTTTAGTAGACTAAAAACTAAAATGACATTTTAGTCAAAAAAGTAAAACCAAGTTGAAATTTGACATCAAAATTAACACTGGTCTGTAGTGCATGTTCATACCTCAATACCATAAACATTTGATTTTTCGCTCCAGCAGTAAATGAGTTTGGAAATTGTAGAGAAATGCTTAAATAAATGAATTACAATTTAACTACACCCATTCGATTTTAGATGGCCAAAATGAGTGCGTTGACTAAAATGTACTGGAGATTTATGCAGCTAAACATGACAAAACAATTGCAGATGACTAAAATGGGACTAACTAAATTGAAGTTTGCTGCCAAAATTAACACTGCTACAAACAGCATGCTTCAGTTATGGAGCACACGGTACCCAGAACCTCAGAAACCAAGGAGTGAAACCAGTGTCCCTTTGGTGGACTCCAAAATTCCCACTTTCTATCATACAGCTCAGGACAAAGTCTGTAATAGGATGTCCAAAAGCAGTCAAACCTCAGGGGTGGTAGCAACAACTTCTAATAGACCCAACATGAAACAGAACTGGGGACTGTCTGCACCTCAAGGTGGTCTTAAGGACAACACCCAAAGTTGGTACTAGATGAGGCCAAATCTCCCCACCTGATGTCCTAAAGACCAAGAGAAAAATTAAAAAACATAACCAAAGAGGATTGTATCAGCTTAGGAGGGAAATCCCCAAACCATAGACTACAAGCATGAACGCTGGTCAACCTGATACAAAAAAAAAAAAAAAAAAAGTTTTGCCTACAGGTTAAAGATAAATAAAAAAATAAGTCTTTAAAAGCAGAGTTCCACCCAAAAATGGAACTTCCGCTTTAAGTACTCATGACCCCCTGAAATGCCATTTTTAGGGGGTGTACCTAGCTCCCATTTCCTCTCCTGTCACTGGAAGGAAGGTCACCGCTCCCTGCAGTCTTCTGGGACAAGTCTCAGAAGATTGCCCAGCCATTCATAATGCGCTGGCGCAGTGTGCGCCCGGCTGTGAAGCCACAGCCGGGCACCCACACTTGCAATGCGGGAGCCAGAGCAGGGTAGAGAAGCAAGGCTTTAGGTGGCTGCATTGCTGGACCATGAGACAGGCGAGTGTTTATTAAAAGTCAGCAGCTACACTTTTTGTAGCTGCCAACTTTTAAATGGGTGAAACTCCACTTTAACATCAGGCTCTATAAAACCAGACTGACACTAGGAGCTAACCATTTGTAAATAGGTGTATGCCCATTCACACCTATTGACAATGGGCATCTTATTGTCACCCCATCAGTGGGTACATATTATATTTTTTTATTCCAAAAACCTTACTTTTATAAAACTTTGTATGGTACCATGAAAGTCCATAGTAGCCTTGTAAGCAAATGTCAGAAAAAGGTTAATGGGATTTTGCTTGGGCGTTTTGGAACTTTAGATGAGGATTTTACAAGCTGAATACGCTCAGGTGTGATGCAGCCCGAACGTTTATAGTCATCTCAGCCTAAGCGATGTGAGAAACTTGGTGCAGGCTGCCTGGATTTGACAGCTGTCAGCTTGAGCAGAGAACTTTCTGCACTAAATTGAGGAAATGCTTGGGGGGGGGGGGGAAATCCATTATCTTGATTCTTTAACAATTAAGCGTGCTCTAGTAGACACATGCAAGTGCTGGAACTTGCATTTACACATATAGCATGTCGTTTCCTAAATAAGAAAGTTCCATGTTTGGGAAACTTGCATACTTCTGCAAATGCAAGTAGAGTATGTTGTACATGGCTATAGACCTACAAACACTATCAATAGAGTCCTATGGCCAGAACTGCACACCAGCTGCAGCTCCTTAATACAGGTGTATGTCCATATGCCAATATTTACATCTGATCAAGAGCTCCAAGAAATCAGCTTGAAGTATATCCATTTAATATGTACACCCACTAGGTGTACTTTATGGAGCCTCAGCTACATATACAGCACTGTGTTCCAGGTGTGAGGAGACCTGTTCTACCAGAAATAGTCTGGCTGAGCAGCACTCAACCAATCAGAAAGAAGCTTTGTATTCAGAATACAAAATTGCCCAAGGTTGGCTGAGTCAGATTGTGATGTCAGTCTGCTTCTGACATGGCCAACCTTCTAATTTTTAGGTCTCATGCACACTGGAATTTGACCAGCTCCTCTGAACACCTTTACTCCTTGCATGACCAAAAAAAAAAAAAAAATATTTAAATTAGAATATATGTTGGCGGTGCTATTGGTTGAAACTACGCATCTGTAGTAATTTTGTGCAATAGCCAGCAGGGGTGCTAGTCAGTGGTACTGGTGGATGCTATGTCCACTGGCCACCCTCAATTGCCCCCCAGAGAAATAGGGGTCTGCCGATAAACAAGTGCTAATCAGGAACATGGATCAGTTTCTCTAGCAAGTCCACCCCCACTTAATCCTTTGATCACCCCTAGTGATCACCCCCATCCCTGCCAGTGTCATTAGTACAGTAACAGTGCATATTTTTAGCACCGATTACTGTAGTAATGTCAACCCCACCCCCCATAAAAATTATCCTATGGTTTGTAAACACTAATTTTAGTGCAAACCAAATTATATATTAAAATCTGTAAAATTGTATTTTTTTACCTGTAGGTAGCTTGGTCCCCTCAGAAGCCTGGCTAATAAACTACTAGTTGCCCCACATCCTGACATGTTAGATGTAAAAAGCTGGAATTCCCATTCACAGCATTGCAGAACAAAAAAAAAAAAAAATTTTCACTTTAACAGGACAGAGGTTGCCAACTAGAAGTATTAGTCAGGCTTCTGAGGGGAGCCAAACTGGCCTCCAAGTAAAAGGACAAAGCGGTACAGATTTAATATCTACTTGAGCCCCTTGCCTGCATAGGCCATTTTCAGGAAAATTAAACAGCCTTTAGACCCCTTTCACACCGAAAGTGCTTTTCAGGCATTTTGGTGCTAAAACTAGTGCCCAAAAAGCACCTTTCAAGCCTCCCCAGTGTGAAAGCCTGAGTGTTCACACTGGGGGCGGTGCACTTGCTGGGGGGGCGGCGCAGAGAACACACCCCCACAAGCAGCATCTTGGGTGCAGGAGCAGTGTATACACTGCTCCTAAACTGCCCCTGCCATTAAAATCAATGGGCAGCACGGCTAAAGCTCAGGTGGTCTGTGTGAAGTAGCCTTAAGAACATAAATATTTCAATGTCCATAGTCTAGCCACAGTTCTATTAAATACTGGAATAGTAACTCATGGGAGGGGGAATATACCAATACTGGAGCAAACAATCTACAGCAGCAGTGTTGGTCAATGAGTAGATCCACCGTTTAAAGTGGTTGTAAACCCTTACATATACCCAGTGAATTTACTGGCCTCACATGATACAGAAAACAAATACTCCTACACAAGTTGTACCCGTTTGAAAGGCTGTAGAGTGATAAAGTTCAGAAAAAAAAAAAAAAAAAAAAAAAAAAAGTCTAAAAACTGAGAAAAGGGACAGAGCTGAAGTGACTCTGCAGAGCTGTGAGGAGAGCTGATCCTTTTCACAGGAAAACAGAGGCTGCCAATCACAGGCTGCATGTTGGAGCTCCCTCCCCTGTCACTTGGTCTTGGTGTCAGGAACACTTGTCAGAAGTGATTCATGCTGGCATAGCAGAGGAACAAAGCAGCAGACAGAAGAGAGTGCTCTTAACGGAGACAAGTACACACTATAGAGGAATAGGCTTTGTTCAAAGTGTTACTAACCACAGGACCCTGCATTTGCCATATCTGGCCTCCAACAGGACATGGAAATGCAATTTTGGTAAACAGCCTTTTCACACAATGCAGAGGATTAACCCCATAGGTTCCTTAGTGAATATAACAAGCATGCTTTACTGCATATACAGACTGATTTTGGAACACTGATGTCTGAAGTTTACAACCACTTTAACTGAACAACCTTATAACCCCCCCCCCCCCCCCAATATATCAAGTCCAGACTTCAATTAAATGTTTTCCATCCCAATGTACACTTGCCCAAGGCCAATATGGAGCATACATGTGCCCTCCAATCTAGATTAGACTTTTATGGAATTTCTGCAAGAATATATCTAGTTTTTTTTTAAGCAATGGAAACGGAGTTTTGGTAACAGTTACAGTAAACCTATGCATAGCAGAGTTTGACAGGTACACAGGGATGGGTGCAAGGTACCCACTTTCTATGGGATGCCTGCAGCAGCTCAGTGGTAGTATGAAAGTAAACAAATGGCTCTGGCTGCTGCATGGGAGTGAGCACCCATGCAAGTGAGCCCTTGGGCCAGAGCCTTCACAAGCCTGAAACTTTTCAGTATTACCGATCCATACTCAGCTGGGTGCAATGTCCCATTGAAATAAGATGCATTGTCGGAGCAAAAAAATAAAAATCCTGGAACTAAAAATATAACTGATTATTGGCCTAGAAGAGATGATTCAATGGCTAGCAGTAGTGTTGCTTATGATGAACATGAACTGGCAAAAAAACCACTAGAATGTGCCCGGCTGTTAAGGGCAACGGGCGGCATTTTCCACCTTCAAGGCCAACAGCAATGGGGAAATTAACCCTACTGTGTCATTCTGACAGCAGGAGTCCTTCGTTTTTGGAATACATAGACTAGTACTGCAGCCTATTAGCTGCATGCACTGATCAAGCGAGACTTTACAAGCTGGTTGAGAAGTCAATTGATGTCTCTTGAACAGGAACTACCCATACATGGAGCAAAATTCTGCCAGTACCTGCTGAACTGGCCAAAGTTTGATCCATGCATGGCCAAGCTAAAGGAAACAGACTGCATATGTACCATCTACTCTTGCTGGGCAAGTGTCTCAGGTGTGCTCCATCCATGGCCACCTTATCACATGTAGTCAGTTTCCCATGGTAACAGCTACCCTTCCATGTTTATAGAACCCTAGGCAGCATTTGAAAAAAAAAAAAAAAAAAAAAAAATTTTTTTTAGATAAAACAAACACTCTTAGATGGACTTTCTAGAAACACAGAATACTAAAGTGCATTATCCAAGACATGCAAGACTGACAATGCACTATACAGAAGGAACTGCAAGACTGAATAATAAAGTGCACTGTTCTGAAAATAATCTGCATAGTACCTCAACAGGCCTGGACTTTTGCAAAAATAAGGTTTACAATAGCATGGCAACTTTTCAGGGTAGAAAACTTGATTTAAAAAGAGTCAGTCCTTAACATTCTGCATTTACTAAATATTAGAGCTGCATGATTAATTGTCAAGAATCATTATCACGATCTTGACTAAACCGTTTCCCCGATTCTTTCTATGCAAAGAATTCTCTCTGCCCTCCTGAAGCCACAGCCATCAAAAAGGAAAAAAAAAAAAACCCAGGCATTCCAACTTGAATGTTGGTTTCAAGTTAAAACTTGGAAACCCCCCCCAAAAAAATTATATATAATCATGGTGGTTGTTGCAATATTATGTCACTGTATTTGCATAGCAGTCTTTCAAAAAAAAAAAAAAAAAATTTACTTAAGTTAGCTTTTTTGTACAAAAAACGATTTACCGTCACAAGAATCGTGATCTTTTTATTCCAATCATTGTAAGCTAATAAGTTTTAGTATGTGGTGAACTTTAAAGCGTATTTTTTTTTTTTTTTTTTAAACACCCCACCTTGACAATATTTGTAGATCAGTACTTCTAGGAGGGAGTGAAACATCTGAAGGGGGGGGGGGGGGAATTTGAGTTGACATGATCTACATTTAATGACATAAAGCAGTGACGGAAACTGAAGTGGCCCTATAGCACCAAACAAAATATTGAAGTCTAAGACTGATATGAAAACACTAGAATTCTCTGCAAAATGCTAAGTGTATAAAGATATGGCACTTAAAAACACTACAAACTGACAAGTTTGGGTCACCAACAGCTACTTTACCCTATAAATCAGTAATGTAAATGACATAAGTCAGAAGAAGCTGAGCTGGTAGGATGTTCAGCAATTCAAACACTGAAAGTAGGCAGAAAGGATCTCTGGAAGCTAGGAGTTAAACCAATCAGGCACTTGAGTTCTAACTCCTATTCTTTGGTCCAAACACCCAGTATTTACATTTCTAAAGCCTGCAGCAGTTTTACATAGAAGTCGTAGGGGAGAAAAAAAAAAAAAAACCCCACTTGAGAATACTAATGGTAGTCCTTCAGTAAGTCCTATTTGATGGAAAAAGTATATGCAAATGAATGCTTTTATGATCTCCAGCTAGGAGGAAAAAGCCACTTTAATAAGAACACAAAATGTAGGTTTCCCCTGTCAAGTGTAGGAGACCAACAGGCAAAGCATATACCCCAGTCACTGCTCAGCCTGCATGTCAGTTGCAGCATGGGAGCCATGTCTGGTATGAGGAGTGACTGCAGGACACAAGAGGCTGTACAGGAGTGAAATAGTAGCTGTTGTAGTTCCCATCACTCATGAATGGAGCTGGCTGGTAGTAGCAGGTGAAATTTGGGACTGCTGGGACAGCGTTCTGCTCAGATAGTACCTGAAGTGCTAAAGAGGCAATTAGTGTCAATGTCTGGCGCCTCTCATGTCCCATTAAACATACTGTGCTCTCATTCACCACATTGTGAAGGGTCATCAGGCAATCATAACGCTTGCCTTCCATGCCCACAAAGTGGTCCTGCAGGTAGCACTTTAGCTTTCTTAACTGTTCTCTTATATCTGGGAAATCTATGAAGTATCGAGAGCACATGTACCGCTGCATTGTTTTCATATCCACTTCTGATTTTGGTTTAAATCCTCGAACCAGCAAGTTGCAGTATTTAAGAAGTCCACCTCCCCTGATCTCTTCTGGGTTACGTGTAGCAATGATCTTGTTACGCAAGTGGTCCATGGATTCCTCAAAGTTTCCATACATGCTCTCTCCAGTCACAGTGGGATGGAAGCTTTGAGTCATAAGAGTGTCTGAACACTGGTTGAATAAAAGCATTGAATCTAGTATGATCTGGAATGAGTCAACACTAAACTCAAACTGACGTCTTAGAGTGTCCACAAACTTTAATTCCATGTTTTTTCCATTGTTATTTGACAAGGATATCAGACTCCAGCGATCACTTTCAGTACAAACCTTAACTAGCTTCTGTACATAAGCTTCCTTTAAAGTCATCGGTGTGATCTTTTCCTTGTTAACGCCAGGTGGCAGGAAGTCCAAGAGGCAATCCAACACTGCATGCTTCACCACCTGAAATGCATCAGGCCCTTTCAAGTCAACCATAAATATAAGGTCCAAATCCTTATATCCAAGACCACTGTCTTCATGCAGCACATGACTTGCAGCAGAGCCATTTAGTCGCACATTGTGAACTACAATACCCTTTTGCTGTAGGCGACTTCGCACCACCTGCAAGAGAACATAACAGTTATGAATGCTAGCAAACCAATAAAAAAAGATGCAGTTGCCCATAAATTAAACATGCTAAAATGACCATTTCCCCACCCCTCCACTATAGCGGACTCTAAAAGCACCCCCGCACACAAGTGTGGATACCACTGGTTCCGTAGTCCATATTGGAGCATTATTAGCTCCTAAAGCTGCCAAGCATGATGTTCAGCCTGTGGTCTCTGCATAATGTTTGAGCGTATTTCTAAAGTCCTATCAGCCTGTTTTAGTTATGCGTTGTGCAATAGTTCATAGCATTTTACTGTACAAATACAGAATTGTATATGGAAGTTAACTGCAAATCTAGCATGTGAAATCTGACAAACTGAGCTGGTTTTGTTTGCATAGTGCATTAAAGTACTACAATGTTAGGCGTTTAATGTATTCTCAACATTAGGGTAAGAGATGCCCCAGTACTATACTGTGCCACTGTCCAAACACTTAGGAGTATGTTAAACCATGTACTTGTGTTAAAGTATCCTGCTCTTCATATTTGTCTGAAATACCTGGTGATCATGCCAGTCGCTCTGCACCCCAAAACTTACCACAGCAGGCATGATAGCACATCCATCTTAGTGGAGTCAGCTTTGAGAGGGATAGAAAATATATGCCTTTATGATTTATATTTATTTATCTACCCAAACAAGTGTTTTTCATTTCTATTAAAAATGAAAGGGATTTTTACAAGGCAGGGTTCACATACTTTAACCTGCAGTCCATATTCACTGTTGCTGCATCCTCCATGATCTGCACCACTCCCCCAATTTACAAAGGGTACTGAGGGCATAGTGATAGGCACTATGCAATTAAACTGCTAGGAAGAGCGCTAGGGTGTGGCTTAGGGACCAGCTGCAGGAGAAACCCCCCCCCCCCCCCCAAAAAAAGTGAATTGGCCTAAAATCTTAGAGTGTAATGGGAAGCAGAGCTACCCCTATAGGACTGTCAGATTAGATGGCCTATTTGGGGCTACTTAATACCTAGTGGAGAAATACACCAAGTTGAAGGTTTGCATATGGAAGGACCAGCAGCACTAGTTTCTGCTCTACAGCAGAGAAGTTGGCAGGATTCCAGACATGTTGACAGTAAAAGGGATGGTGTATAAAACATGCAGGAGAACACCACATTCCTAGCCATCAGCACAAATCCTTTACTGTGATAGGTCTACAACACAGGACCATCCTTTGTGACTCACCAACTGCATTCTTTCCATCATACGTGGCTGTTTGCAAGGAGCTCTGGCAGGGACCAGAAAAGGGGAGGATTTGGGCTGCTCAGTGCAAAAACCATTGAACTGGGCAGGCAAAGACTTTTTAAACACAAATCAAGGATTTACAATCACTTTACCTTGATTAACCAAGTCTGTTTTTAAAGCAGCCAATTTAAATTTTCAACAAAGCATATGGATCCGCTCATATTTGGTCTGGTGCATTCAGGGTTTGTTTAAACTGTGGTGACATGGTTTTCCACATTGGATAAATGCAAATTAAAAAAAAAAAAAAAAAAAAAAAAAAAGCGCAATTGTGCCCCTTTCACACCATAACACTAGTTTGATCGGTTTGCGTTTTCATACAGTACACTGGATGGCACCACATGTCCCCACAGTGCAACGTAAAAGGCATAATTTAACCACTTAAGGACCAGACCTCTTTAGATGTGTTTACAAGTTAAGTTTTTTTTGCTAGAAAATTACTTAGAAGCCCCAGTTATACATTTTTTTTTCTAACACCCTAAATTGTGGTCGTTGCAATACTTTGTCACATCGTATTTGCACAGCGGTCTTAAAAAGCGCACTTTTGTTGGAAAAAATATTTTTTTGAACAGTAAAGTTAACCCATTTTTAAAATTTTTTTATAGTGTGAAAGATAATGTTACGCCAAGTAAATTGATACCCAACATGTCACGCTTCAAAATTGCGCCGGCTTGTGGAATAGCAACAAACTTTTACCCTTAAAAATCTCCATAAGCGACGTTTAAAAAAAATAAATAAATAAATTCTACAGGTTGCATGTTTTGAGTTAGAGGTCTAGGGCTAGAATTATTGCTCTCGCTCCACCGATCACTGCAATACCTCACATGTGTGGTTTGAACACCGTTCTTATATGCGGGCGCTACTCACGTATGAGTTTGGTTCTGCACGCGAGCTCAGCGCGTTTAAAAGTTAGATAAAATATTGTTTTCTTATTTTACCTTTTATTTTTATTTTTTAAAACAGTGTAAAAATAGGTGTCACTTTTATTCATATTAAAAGGAATGTAAACATCCCTTGTAATAGAAAAAAGCCTGACAGGGCCTCTTAAATATGAGATCTGGGGTCAAGACCTCAGATTTACACGGGTTATGTCAGCTAGCTGCTGTCATAACAATATTTGTCCTCAAAGCGAGGATGTATATCGGCGGTCAGCAAGTGGTTAAAGTGAGGGGAAAAATAAATACATTTCCTACAGGGGCTTATACTACAGCTGCCTGCATAAAGAGAACCACCCTCATGAACCAGGTATTACGCATGAGGTTTTTTTTTGCATTTAGGCACTATAAAGCATACAAGTTACTTTAGAGCATGTAAATCAGTGCATAGGTAAACACTCTAACCAGCCTCACAGGATTCTATCAGAGCCACAACCCACCTACTACTCCTGACTACTTCAGTGGTATCAGGGGGCCCAGACTAGGAAGGAACAGTCAACTGGTGATATTTTGCACCTCCAATATGGTGGCCATCTCAGTTGTAACATTAGAGAACTGTAGAGCAGACTGAATGCTATACAAAAAAAAAAAACCCCACACCCCACACAACTGGATGGTCCTGCACTTGACAGATAAGTCAGTCTGAGTTTTAGGTCCACATACTAACTGGGTGTTTAATTAAAGTCTATGCAAACACTTGAGGAATTACATCACAAGGAAATAAAAAAAAAAAATTATACATAAAAACACCATAAACATACAAGATGTGCAGATCCAGCAATTCTCCATGCTCTGACATGTTTTCTTGAGACAATTCTCCCCTCAGCGTCTGTCAGGCTTCCAAGCTTTGATCAGACAGGTGTGTGTATTTTAATCCAGACACTCCCATTCCCATGTTATTTAACTTTTTGCTGTTAAACGATCAGTCAGAACCAATTTGCAGGTAGAAAAATCAAAAAGCTTAACCATTTTGCAGCTACTGTATGTAAACACATACATAGATGCAAGCTGGTCTTATACAGTGCTAAGCACTGGTGATGTCTGAGAAACTGGAACAGAGGGAAATTGTTGCCTACAGTAACAAGATTACTACTTCTCTGGACTAAATTGAAAAAGTAGTCCATTTATAAACCACTGGTTGCCAGGTGCTACAGTTCAATCTCATTTGCTTACTTCTCCCTCATAGCTCAAGAGATGGTTTTAAGTATATCCAGCAGGTTAAAGTCTACATAGTAAAAGTAGAGAAAAATATAAATTTGCTAAGCCCCAGTGTCCTGCAGGTTAATTCTGACCCTTTCCTCCCTCCCAAATTGTGTCGATGTGTAATCAAATGGCTGACAAGCAGGGCATTTATGACAGAAGAGACCGTATTGGTCTGTCACAAATGCATCATTCTGCCTGTCAGCAGTCATGTTCACCGAGCCATGCATGTGCAGCTCAGTGAACAGTTGCAATCCTGATTGGCCCCAAGGCAGTGACTCCTGTGCACATTCATGAAAGTTGCACCATCGTGGCCTGGCCTATCAAATAGGCCCGGGACCTGGAAGGAAGAGGGCAAAGACAGAAGCGCTGGGGGGCCCACGGGATTGGTCCCAGTGCTGTGCTAGACAATATGACAAGTCTTCCATAATGTAATATGCTGTGCAATGTGCATACTATTACATTATGTCACAACTCACGGGGGGGGTGGATGTAAGAAAAATTAGTGGACTTTACACAAAAAGAACTGTTCCCAAATAGAGTGGGTCCATGTTTCTTCACATTTGAAACCAATACAGTAATGGAAGTTCAGCAGCAGGAAGAGGACAAGGCATCCCTGCAGACACTATACTAAAGTATCAAGTTGTCTACATGGCCCAAGGGCACAGTGAGTACATTGTTAACCACTTAAGGACCGCCTCACGCCGATTTACGTCGGCAAGGCGGCACGGGCAGGCAAAATCACGTGTACGTGATTTGCCTCCCGCGGGTGGGGGGTCCGATCGGACCCTCCCCCGCCGCCCGAGGCGGTCACGTTTGGTCCCCCGGCGATCGGAGACGAGGGGGAGGCCATCCGTTCGTGCCCCCCCTCGCGATCGCCGCCGGCCAATCAGATCACTTCCTTTGCTGCTGTATGCTAAACAGCAGCAAAGGAAATGATGTCATCTCTCCTCGGCTCGGTATTCCGTTGCAGCGCCGAGGAGAGAAGACTTCACTGTGAGTGCACCAACACTACACAACACAGTAGAACATGCCAGGCACACAAAACACCCCGATCCCCCCCCCCCCCCCCAATCACCCCCCTGTCACAAACTGACACCAGCAGTTTTTTTTTTCTGATTACTGCATTGGTGTCAGTTTGTGACAGTTACAGTGTTGGGACAGTTAGTATTACCCCCCCCCCCCTTTAGGTCTAGGATACCCCCCTAACCAAGTTTTAACCCCTTGATCACCCCCTGTCGCCAGTGTCACTAAGCGATCATTTTTCTGATCGCTGTATTAGTGTCGCTGGTGACGCTAGTTAGTGAGGTAAATATTTAGGTTCGCCGTCAGCGTTTTATAGCGTCAGGGACCCCCATATACTATCTAATAAATGTTTTAACCCCTTGATTGCCCCCTAGTTAACCCTTTCACCACTGATCACCGTATAACCGTTACGGTTGACGCTGGTTAGTTCGTTTATTTTTTATAGTGTCAGGGAACCCGCCGTTTATTACCGAATAAAGGTTTAGCCCCCTGATCGCCCGGCGGTGATATGCGTCGCCCCAGGCAGCGTCAAATTAGCGCCAGTACTGCTAACACCCACGCACGCACCGTACACCTCCCTTAGTGGTATAGTATCTGAACGGACCAATATCTGATCCGATCAGATCTATACTAGCGTCCCCAGCAGTTTAGGGTTCCCAAAAACGCAGTGTTAGCGGGATCAGCCCAGATACCTGCTAGCACCTGCGTTTTGCCCCTCCGCCCGGCCCAGCCCACCCAAGTTCAGGATCGATCACTGTCACTTACAAAAGACTAAACGCATAACTGCAGCGTTCGCAGAGTCAGGCCTGATCCCTGCGATCGCTAACATTTTTTTTTTGTAGCGTTTTGGTGAACTGGCAAGCGCCAGCGGCCTAGTACACCCCGGTCGTAGTCAAACCAGCACTGCAGTAACACGTGGTGACGTGGCGAGTCCCATAAGTGCAGTTCAAGCTGGTGAGGTGGCAAGCACAAGTAGTGTCCCGCTGCCACCAAAAAGACAAACACAGACCCGTCGTGCCCATAATGCCCTTCCTGCTGCATTCGTCAATCCTAATTGGGAACCCACCGCTTCTGCAGCGCCCGTACTTCCCCCATTCACATCCCCAACCAAATGCAGTCGGCTGCATGAGAGGCATTTATATGTCCTCCCGAGTACCCCTACCCAGCGAACCCCCCAAAAAAGATGTGTCTGCAGCAAGTGCAGATATAGGCGTGACACCCGCTATTATTGTCCCTCCTGTCCTGACAATCCTGGTCTTTGCATTGGTGAATGTTTTGAACGCTACCATGCACTAGTTGAGTATTAGCGTAGGGTACAGCATTGCACAGACTAGGCACACTTTCACAGGGTCTCCCAAGATGCCATCGCATTTTGAGAGACCCGAACCTGGAACCGGTTACAGTTATAAAAGTTAGTTACAAAAAAAAAGTGTAAAAAAAAAAATATATATAAAATAAAAAAAAAATTGCTGTCGTTTTATTGTTCTCTCTCTCTCTATTCTCCCTCTATTGTTCTGCTCTTTTTTACTGTATTCTATTCTGCAATGTATTGTTATTATGTTTTATCATGTTTGTTTTTCAGGTATGTAATTATTTATACTTTACCGTTTACTGTGCTTTATTGTTAACCATTTTTTTGTCTTCAGGTACGCCATTCACGACTGAGTGGTTATACCAGAATGATGCCTGCAGGTTTAGGTATCATCTTGGTATCATTCTTTTCAGCCAGCGGTCGGCTTTCATGTAAAAGCTATCCTAGCGGCTAATTAGCCTCTAGACTGCTTTTACAAGCCGTGGGAGGGAATGCCCCCCCCCCCCACCGTCTTCCGTGTTTTTCTCTGGCTCTCCTGTCTCAACAGGGAACCTGAGAATGCAGCCGGTGATTCAGCCAGCTGACCATAGAGCTGATCAGAGACCAGAGTGGCTCCAAACATCTCTATGGCCTAAGAAACCGGAAGCTACGAGCATTTTAGGACTTAGATTTCGCCAGATGTAAATAGCGCCATTGGGAAATTGGGGAAGCATTTTATCACACCGATCTTGGTGTGGTCAGATGCTTTGAGGGCAGAGGAGAGATCTAGGGTCTAATAGACCCCAATTTTTTTTTTTTTTTTTTTTTTTTTGAAAAAGAGTACCTGTCACTACCTATTGCCATCATAGGGGATATTTACATTCCCCGAGATAATAAAAAAAAAAAAAAAAAAAAAAGAAAGGAACAGTTTAAAAATAAGAAAAAAAAAAAAAAAAAAAAAAAAAGCGCACCCCTGTCGCCCCCTGCTCTTGCGCTAAGGCGAACGCAAGCGGCGGTCTGTCGTCAAACGTAAACAGCAATTGCACCATGCATGTGAGGTATCACCGCGAAGGTCAGATCGAGGGCAGTATTTTTAGCAGTAGATCTCCTCTGTAAATCTAAAGTGGTAACCTGTAAAGGCTTTTAAAGGCTTTTAAAAATGTATTTATTTTGTTGCCACTGCACGTTTGTGCGCAATTGTAAAGCATGTCATGTTTGGTATCCATGTACTCAGCCTAAGATCATCTTTTTTATTTCATCAAACATTTGGGCACTATAGTGTGTTTTAGTGCATTAAAATTTAAAAAAGTGTTTTTTCCCCAAAAAATGCGTTTGAAAAATCACAGCGCAAATACTGTGTGAAAAAAAAAAAAAAATGAAACACCCACCATTTTAATCTGTAGGGCATTTGCTTTAAAAAAAATATATAATGTTTGGGGGTTCAAAGTAATTTTCTTGCAAAAAAAAGTAACTTTTTCATGTAAACAATAAGTGTCAGAAAGGGCTTTGTCTTCAAGTGGTTCGAAGAGTGGGTGATGTGTGACATAAGCTTCTAAATGTTGTGCATAAAATGCCAGGACAGTTCAAAACCCCCCCAAATGACCCCATTTTGGAAAGTAGACACCCCAAGCTATTTGCTGAGAGGCATGTCGAGTCCATGGAATATTTTATATTGCGACACAAGTTGCGGGAAAGAGACAAATTTTTTTTTTTGCACAAAGTTGTCACTAAATGATATATTTCTCAAACATGCCATGGGAATATGTGAAATTACACCCCAAAATACATTCTGCTGCTTCTCCTGAGTACGGGGATACCACATGTGTGAGACTTTTTGGGAGCCTAGCCGCGTACGGGACCCCGAAAACCAAGCACCGCCTTCAGGCTTTCTAAGGGCGTGAATTTTTGATTTCACTCTTCACTGCCTATCAGTTTCGGAGGCCATGGAATGCCCAGGTGGCACAAACCCCCCCCCAAATGACCCCATTTTGGAAAGTAGACACCCCAAGCTATTTGCCGAGAGGTATAGTGAGTATTTTGCAGACCTCACTTTGTCACAAAGTTTTTTTTTTTTTTTCTTTCAAATTTCAAAAAAGTTTGTCTTTCTTCATTTTCAAAAACAAATGAGAGCTGCAAAATACTCACCATGCCTCTCAGCAAATAGCTTGGGGTGTCTACTTTCCAAAATGGGGTCATTTGGGGGGGTTTTGTGCCACCTGGGCATTCCATGGCCTCCGAAACGGTGATAGGCAGTGAGGAGTAAAATCAAAAATTCACGCCCTTAAAAACGCTGAAGGCGGTGATTGGTTTTCGGGGCCCCGTACGCGGCTAGGCTCCCAAAAAGTCCCACACATGTGGTATCCCCATACTCAGGAGAAGCAGCTGAATGTATTTTGGGGTGCAATTCCACATAGGCCCATGGCCTGTGAGCAATATATCATTAAGTGACAACTTTTTGTAAATTTTTTTTTTGTCATTATTCAATCACTTGGGACAAAAAAAAATTAAATATTCAATGGGTTCAACATGCCTCTCAGCAATTTCCTTGGGGTGTCTACTTTCCAAAATGGGGTCATTTGTGGGGGTTTTGTACTGCCCTGCCATTTTAGCACCTCAAGAAATGACATAGGCAGTCATAAACTAAAAGCTGTGTAAATTCCAGAAAATGTACCCTAGTTTGTAGACGCTATAACTTTTGCGCAAACCAATAAATATACGCTTGACATTTTTTTTACCAAAGACATGTGGCCGAATACATTTTGGCCTAAATGTATGACTAAAATTGAGTTTATTGGATTTTTTTTTATAACAAAAAAGTAGAAAATATCATTTTTTTTCAAAATTTTCGGTCTTTTTCCGTTTATAGCGCAAAAAATAAAAACTGCAGAGGTGATCAAATACCATCAAAAGAAAGCTCTATTTGTGGGAAGAAAAAGACGCAAATTTCATTTGGGTACAGCATTGCATGACCGCGCAATTAAAAGTTAAAGCGACGCAGTGCCAAATTGGAAAAAGACCTCTGGTCCTTAGGCAGCATAATGGTCCGGGGCTCAAGTGGTTAAAGAGGAAGTAAACTGATTTTTCTTCTTTCCCTGCACAGAAAAGGCATAATGTGCTAGTATGTACAACATACTAGCACATTATGTGACCCTTACCTGCAAACAAAGCCTGCGTCATCCCCACAGCCATCTTTGCCCGTCTTCCTTCAGGGGCCACGAACTCCGGCTGTGTGACGTCTTGGCACTGACTTCTGAAGAAATGGCATGGGCATCCATTCCTTCAGAGCGCATGCGCTTACTACATTTCTGCAGTACACAGTAAATATCTCGTAAATGGCACATGGAGATATTTACAGGAAGGTTCACAACCTCAAACACTGATAATCAGGGCACTGATCAGTGCCCCAGTTATCAGTGCAGCCTCATCAGGTAAGAAAAATTACTTTTGCAAAATGCTTTCATTTGCCTAGCAAAAAATAAACCCAGTGGCGATTAAATACCACCAAAAGAAAGCTCTGGACAAAAAAATAAAGTGCGACAGCACTGAAAGCTGAAAACTGGCCTTGGGCAGAAAGGGGGTAAAAGTAAGGGAGTAAGGCAGGTGGTGCAAGTTTTACTGCAGCCACAGGTTTTGCACAATTTCCCCATCACCACAGGCAGTTGCGACAGGGGAAGCCATACCACCACTAGTAATAATTGCAAGAAAATCTGGCAGGCTGGTTGTACCCAAGTTGAGAGGTCAACTTGGTACATTCAGCTTACCCATTAAGAAAAACTGCATGTAAACATATACACAGAAAGAAATAGAAACCAGACAGGTGTCCCACTCCAGTAGGGAGATCTAAAAATTTTGCTTTAGAGATTACTTAAACGCCAGTAAAAAAAGGCTAATGCCTTGTGCAGTTCTAAAGTACTAGTGACAGCAAGTATAGCAATGCAGCTTCGAATTAGGAAGATAATTTGTGCCAAAACAGGTGTACAAACCTTGTGGCACAGCGAGAAGCTAAAACAGTGGACTGATAAGCAGCATTAAAGCTTATTGTTTGGGTGGAAAACTGCACCACACCTTACAGACCTGTCAGGAGCAGCTGTATGATAATACTCTCAGTACTGTAATTATCCATGTGGCATAGTAAGAACCTGTTAATAGCTTTACACTTTAGAGGCTAATAAGCTCATTGACACCTCAGTTTGAAGTCTCAAAGCTTTATTTGCCATCTAGACCATCTCCATGCTACTTTAAGTACTTGGCAGTCTGCTGTCCCAGTTCCAATAACCTACTGTTAGGCCAGAGAAATAAGGGATTTTCACATCAGAATACATGCAAGACTTCTAATGCATTGCATTTTGTAAGAATATTCTTGAATGAACTTAAAAAATCCAAAACATAAAAAAAACAGTACTTCTTCCCAAGATACTGCATGAACACACTAAGGAAAAGCATTTTCTCAGATCCATTTCTTGCTGCTTTTTACAGCAAAGAAATGGATATGTGATCTGTACCAGCACCGCAAGAACTAATATGGCTATAAATACTTAATTTTTATCGAGTACCCACTAAGTATTAGGGCTGAAACAACTAATCGATTAGTTGTCAACTAAAAGATTCTGAAAGTAGTCAACTATTTCCAGAATCGATTAATCGGCCAGCCAATTAGTTGGCCTGCGTACAGAATGCATTTGTTTACATATCAGGAAATACAGTGCAGCCCACATACAGCTCAGTACACCGTCCACACGTCAGTAAGGGCCTGAGAGCCTGTGAATGTGTGAGGAGCAATGCCTCATGGGATATGTGTCATGGGCAGAAAGTGAGTGGGTCTAAAGGCAGAAGTTTACACATTGTATAGAGTGCCCCTATAGCAAGAATTTGCAGCTTGCTATTGGAGCACCCTGAAGGCAGGAGGAGCCAGAAGCATTGGTGGGGGACCCCAGAAAAGAAGAAAAGTGATGATATTTACTAGATTCAACCTACAATAGTATATACAGTACATCTCTGTTATTCTCAGAGTGGATTAGAGATTTTGCTCCCTAACCATAGATTTTTTTTTTAAGAATAAATTGCCTTCTTTTTTTTAAACGTTACATATTAACCATTTAAGCCCCGGACCATTTTGCTGGCCAAAGACCAGAGCACTTTTTGCGATTCGGCACTGTGTCGCTTTAACTGACAATTGCGCAGTCGTGCGACATGGCACCCAAACAAAATTGACGTCCTTTTTTCCCCCAGAAATAGAGCTCTTTTGGTGGTATTTGATCACCCCCGCGGTTTCTCTTTTTTGCGCTATAAAAAAAAAAAAAACCACACACAAACAAAAAAAAGCAATTTTTACATTTTGCTATAATAAATATCCCCCCCCCCCCCAAAAAAATAAATAAAAAAATAAAAATATAAATAATATATATATTCAGTTTAGGCCCATACATATTTTGGGGGCAAAGAAAAATTGCAATACGCGTTAATTGTAAACACTAACTTTTGCGCAAACCAAACTAGGGGATAGTTTTATGGCATTTTTTTATCAATTTTTTTACTAGTAATGGCAGCGATCAGTGACTTTTATCGCGACTGCAACATTATGGCGGACACATCGGACATTTTTGGGACCATCGTCATTTATACAGCAATCAGTGCTATACAAATGCAAATTCCTGTGTAAATGACATTGGCAGTGAAGGGGTTAACCACTAGGTAGCAGTATAAGGGTTAAGTATGTCCTGGGGAGTGATTCTAACTGGGGGGCGTGGCTACATGTGACACCTCCTGTGATCGGGAGCAGAGATCAGTGACACTGTCACTAGGCAGAACAGGGAGATGCTTGTTTACATTAGCATCTCCCCGTTCTTTCTCCATGAGGCGATTGAGTCTGCGCAACCCGACTCACGGAGCAGCTGGCGTGCACGCACTGGCACAGTGGCAAGTTTAAAGGGACGTACAGGTACGCCCATTTGCCCAGCCGTGCCATTCTGCCGACGTACATCGGAGTGCGCCGGTTAAATTATACGCCACACTTAAGGTTATCTGATTAATCGAAACAATAGTCGGCCAACTAATCGATTATGAAAATAATAGTTAGTTGCAGCCCTACTAAGTATGCACATTCTGAACAGAAAAAAAAAAAAATTCTGACCTGTCTGTAAAGTTACACAGGTAGAGGGCAGGCTAAGTGTTCTTAGGCTCATCCCTTCAGGTAATTGGACACTGGCATGCTTCTGAAGATACACCCACAGATCTGGTGGACTGGGCATGCAAATGCAAGATTTGTCCTCAGCGCAAGCTCTAGCAATCAAGATTCATCCATTCTGCAATTATGCACTTGGAAGCAGGCTGTACTTTGAGCTCCTGAGGATCAAACAGGGAATCAATCTGTCCGATGAGGCAGACTACAGTCTCTGACTAGGCATAGGCCATGAAGAGATTTCCTTTGGAGCAGTGCACAATGATAGCATTCCATCTCAGATTTAGGCTCCATTCACACTTGCGCGTTTGATGCATTTTGCAGAAATGCACGGGAATTTTTTACCATGGGTTCCTATGGAACATGTTCACATCAATGCCTTTTTGTTTCTCTGCATTTTTGGAAAGGGTCGGACTTTTTTTTTCATGCAAAATACAGCGTTTTGCATGTAATAGAATTCAATGGACAAGCATCAAAAACGCAAGTGCACTGTTTTTGATGCGTTTGATGCCGTTTTTTTTTTTATTTAAGACAAAAAAAAAAAAAAAAAAAAAAAAAAAGCAAATCGCGGCAAAAAAATGCTGCTCAAAAACGCGGCAAGCATGAAAAAAAAACCCTCCAAAAACGCTCAAAAGCAACATGCATAGGTGTGAATGGAGCCTTAGTCCTGATACAACCTTTGGGAAGACAGGGTGGTCCTGGGTAAAGACAACCTTTCCTTTGTGAAGCATGAGGAACAGCTCCTTACAGGAGAGATCACAACCAAAAAGGCTACTGCAAGGAGGTTATCCAATGAAATATTCCATGATTTGTTTAAAGGGTGGTTTCTTGCAGGGTAGAGAGAACCAAGTTGAGATCCCAAGAAGCACAGGGTGCTGTGGTGGGGTGTATTGCAAGATACCCCTTACAGGGAAGGCAAAGCCAGGGGTCTTTGAAAGATGGGAACATACCGAGACCCATCAAGAGCACTTAAAAAGTGTTGCTAAACGCACAACAGTAAAATCTGTATGTGCAGTAAAGCATGCTGTTTATACTCACTGTGGAACCTAAGGCGGTAATCCTGCACATTGTGTAAAAAAAAAAAGTTTGTTGCTCCTGTCTTTGATCCTCCCTTTTACTGTCCAAGCCATCTGCTGATAGTATAGAGCCTTGGAGGCATTCTGCACATGCTCAGTTTGGTGTGCATTTTTTTGGGAGGTTGCATGTGAACAGCATGGGGCCAATCAGCACTGTCCAAACTTTTTCAAAGAGGGCCAGATTTGATGAAGTGAACATGCGTGAGGGCTGACCATTTTGCCTGACATTCTTTGAACCATTAAAATTCGGTCTAAGTGTTTGTCTGAACACCAAAAGGATTTTAAAAGAACTGAAGCAAAATAAGGGTCAGTGCCCATCAATTCAGCTTAGTTAGTGCCATGAATGATCGACGTCCATCTGCAGCCTTGGAGACAGGGAGGGGGTGGGACAAGTGCTAACAGATTGCATACAGGAGAATTATTTTTTTTGGTGGACTCTTTAATACAAAGTCCCGCCTCCTATGATGCACAGAACGGTTGTCCAATGGCAGCGCAGGAGACGGGACTTCCCGTTAGAGGCCACCCTGTAAACAGGAAATTCTTCTACATATACGTCACTCGTCCCGCCCCCTTCAAGGCAGCCAGCATACATCTTGTGGCTCTGGGGATTCGTTGGGGGCCACAAAAGATATACATGTCCAAATTACCAGCCAGGCCATTCAAAACCAGGATGCGGGCCGCAATTGGCCCACGGGCTGGACATTGGAATGCCTGTTCTAGACAGAGGGTCAGGTGTCCTGCATCCTCATAGGACAATTAGGGGAGAATGAAGACTTCTACAAGTTTTAACCAGACATCACAAGACTGCTATATACCGCTGGATGAGAAAAGTTACTTACCGTATTTATCGGCATATAACACGCACTTTTTTCCCCTGAAAATCAGGGGAAAATCGTGGGTGCGTGTTATAGGCCGATACCCCCCCCAATTGTGCGTGATCGGAGCGATCGCGGCAATTGCCGCGATCGCCGCCGACATACACAGCCGTGTGGAAATTCAAATACGGCGCCGAGACTGCAGTGTCTCGGCGGAGCTACACATAGCCGAGAGTCTTCGGGTTTTCTCGGTGCCGCTTACAGTCCCACCCATAGGGCGGAACTGGGCGGGACTGTAAGCGGCGCCGAGAAAATCCGAAGACTCTCGGCTATGTGTATCAGCGCTCCGCCGAGACACTGCAGTCTCGGCGCCATATTTAAATTTACACAGGCTGTGTATGACGGCAGGGATCGCGGCGATCCCACAAAGCTGGACGGGGGCAAGGCTGCATGGAGGCAAAGCTGCACTGACATGGCTGCACTGACATGGCTGCACTGACATGGCTGCACTGACATGGCTGCACTGACACTGACAAGGCTGCAGATGGACACCGATAACGCTGCATTGATGGGCATTTTAAATGTAAGTCTTTCTTCCTTAAACTTTACTCCTAAAAGTTTTTTTCCTTAAAATTCCCTCCTTAACTTGGGTGCGTGTTATACGCCGGCGCGTGTTATACGCCGATAAATACGGTAGTTTATTTACTAAAGTTGCCTTTCCAGGTTCTGTGAACTGTGGGAGAACAGATAGTGAATGCAGGGTCCTGGGTTTAGTAACACTTGAAGGCCAAGTTATGGTCAAAACCAAATTGTAAAAAGGTCAGAATGTAAACTCTGGGGATTAAAGCATTTTTGCTCACACCAGGGGAAAAAAAAAAAAAAAAAAAAATTCAGGAGCTATGAGATAGCAGATCTTCCTTGTTTCAATTGTAATTTTTTGCACAAAAAGGAAACATTTGCACAGGCGGGAATGTGTATATTAGCGCTAAAAAGGTTTGGTCCTGGCTTTCCAATTAGATTTGGAGGTCTACAGCCGAAGTTCCATTTTCAGCGTGTCAGACTCATGTCCAGGTGAAGGGCCCAATCGTGGAAATTTGGAAAGCAACCGCTGGACTGTTTCCAACCATGACATTATCTGGATTGCTTCTTTAAAAACTGCCAGACACCTGGTGCCCCCCTTGGTGGTTAATGCAAGCCATGGCATTGTCTAACCACATCCCAATGGGTGCAGAAGTTGCCCAACCATCTGCTATGAGCTCCAGGATGTTGATGGGAAATGTGGCTTCCAAAATGTGAACATGCTCCCTGGACCATGAGGGACTATGTCATCACTGCAGTGATTAAAGAAATGTCCTTGTTAGGGCTGGGCTTGAAATCCACCAAGATCAGGGGGTCCATCCTTGGCAGACAGAAGCATGGGTAGGTTGAGAGAAAGAGCAAGTTTGTTGCAGAACAGGATGTGTTGGAGAGCTTATTAAATTGGACAAATGGTATAACCTTTAAGAAGGCTACCATAAAGCCTAGAACACCATGGGGAAGCTTACTGTAGGAGGTCTCCATTTCAATAACTATTACAACAAGTGCACTGGTATTCTGGGGGAGAAGAATCTTTGCAGCCTTCTACAATACTGCCTCTGTCTTTATTGCATACCTTTTAGGGCAGGCCTATCAGGATCCGACTCTGGTAGAGAACCAGGAAAAATATTGTTTGAGTCCTAGACAAAGATAACTATATTAAAGCCATTTGGCCAAGGATCTGACAGATGCAGAAAACTGCTTTTGTTAAATAGGCGGCTTATTGCATGCCTGAAATAGAGCTAGCATCAGATGCAGAGATCAGTTAGAGCTGGCTCCTACTCTGGTGCAAGGGTCTCATTGTCACCCAGACAGACAGACAATGTGGTGCAGGCCTTCAACTGTTCACTTGTAGTTTTGCAATTGTTCCCTTCCGCCTGATCTCTGCAACAGCTACGTGTGAGGGCATTTCCTTGTCAAGAACTCAAGTAGGGTGCAAAATTACAGGGTTAGCAGGTCCTGAGGAAGAATGCAGCAACCCGTTTTTAGAACATACTGTCGCAAATCCTCATGGTGTAAAGGTGGGAGAACGGCCCTTTTAAAGGTCGATATCGCACCTGGTCATCCACCTGAGATTAAAATGGAGTGGTTGAGCTTAGTGCCAAATTGGAAAAGGTTACACTTTAGTGAATACAATTTATACATCATTGTAATTGTCAGATATAGGGTGACCATGTCTTACCGGTCCACTGTACTGTTCACAAGTTCAGGCTTCACTTGTAAGCATGTCCCAGTTCAATTGCCTAATGGAGACTAACTGAGATACACTCATAAGCGCAAAGCACATCAGGCAAGGAGGAGAAATTTCCTTGGGATGTGTCAGAACAGGACACAAGGGGACTGTATCCTGGGAGCCACCATAGGGATGAAAGCCGTCAGACCCGAGGACAATCTGGGCACTTTAAGACACTATAGGATAAAGCTGCTAACCCAGAGCAGCTCCCTCTGCACATTAATCACAGGAGGTTGCCTAGTCATTATGCCATGCATAAAATTTATTTCTATGGAAAAGGAGTTCTATAAATGAGGAGGAAGGGTAGTGACAGGATCTCCAACGTGTCTAAAGAATGCTTAGCATAAAATAAAGATGGTTACTTCCTCTTGCTCTGGGAAACCCTGCAAATTAAAAGCATAAAGGGCTAGTATGCATCACATAGTAGCCCATTATGTGACACTTGCCCATGGTGTCCCCTGTGCAGAATGCATCCATCTTTGCGCCTCTTCCTTCTGGGGCTGCAGACTCTGACTGGCCACATTAAGCCACTCCCGCTGGGGAAGAAAGCAGCACATGCGCTGACGACATTGGCGCACTACAAGGGAAATATCTCCTAAACAGTGCATGTTTTAGGAGATATTTTCACTACCTATAGTATAGTTAAGCCTTACCTATAGGTAAAAAGACAAAGGGTTTACAACCACTTTAATAGTCATAGAAGTCTTAGATTTTATTGAAGAAACTCATTTCTATATGAATGCAGCCTAGTCTGGTTAAGTATGACCAAAACTTGCAGCGCAAGAATTTGGTCACCACTTGCTGATCGCGGTGGGTGTGGAGATGGACATTAGTCACCATGTTGTACTTATATGCCTATACAATTATGTACATTACGACACATCTCTGGAATCTTAGCATGCCATCACTGCAGTCAACTTTCAGGAATTTAAATAAAAATTATATTATGGTTTTATTGCAGCATACATTAATTATTGTTAACAGCTGTCACAACATGTGTACCGCAAAATTTCCTTTTGGGTCCTGCAACCAGAAGAGCGTAGACAAGCTAGCAGTCACTAGAACAAGTGTCAGAAGCTTTTCCCTTGCATTCTGTTCTGGGGACAATTTTTTTTTTTATATCCCCCCACAAAAAAAAAAAAAAAATATAATAGATACAGACGAGTGCACAACCACAGCTCTATTTCCAGCTCTGAAGCCCTCAATTCAGAGGTTTGCCATTGCCTCCTGCAAAAATACCCATTCAAGAGCATTACCTACAACCAATCCTTCCACCTGTCCCTTCAATTTTTATTGTAAGCAGCTACACATACTGTAGCTGCCGATTTAACATTAGGACACTTACCTGTCCTGCAGTCCAGCAATGTCAGCACCACAGCCAATGTTTACATCGGCTGGTCGGGTGCTGCCATTGCAGGTAAGGGAAACCAGCAGTGTAGCCTTGCACTGTGCTCACTAGCTCGGCGGGAGGGAAGATGGACAGAGCTGCTGACTTTATTCACTGTGGCCCAGTCTTCCAGAAGTTGGAACAGGGTACATGTAAAAAAAGGTACCCACTCCAGCTGTACCAGGGTGGCAAAGGTGTAACATCCAGCCCTGCTGCCAACAGCCAATCAAAGATCTATGAAAGGCTGAAACACATTGTTTGGATGCAGTGTCAAGCTAGTACTCACCTTTAGGGTCATACGTGTCAAGTGCCATTCTGCATTCTGTCCAAACATCCCTAATGACTGACCCTAAACATGAGCACCACTCAGTAGTGCCCAGATGCTGCTTATTTCAGCCTGTCACATTTTGCATTAACAGCACCTCTTGCTGGCTGCACCCCATTCTAAGGCCTAATTTATGTGCGTTCCTTTGAGAGAAGCCATAGGCAACACTGAGCCATGGCACCCCCCCAGAAGTGGACCAATTACTCATCACTTAATCAGTGCCGCTTGGCAGGATGAATCCAAAAAGGCCAAGTTCTTCATGCACCCTGTCCGAGGGATTTAAGAGTTTTTAAAAAGCGAGACCTCAACTTTAAAGCTGAGCTCCAGGCAGATCTGGGTCAGCCTCCTGCACATCAGAGCACAGAGGATGGCGGCAAATGAGTCATGTTGCAATATAAAGAACAAGCCAGGAAGAGAATAGTGGCAGGTTAGCTTGGCATGCCACTTAATGTCCAGCAACAGGGTGAAGGTGGGGAGGCGGCCTGCAAGTGAAATCACCTTGGGAGAAAACTGGAAACTTAGACGTTCAGCTTTTGTGGAATCATGCTTACCTAGGTGGATGCAGCATTGGTCTAAAGAAAGAGCATTTAAAGATCACTCAGTTCTCAGAGCTTTGTAAGCAGAGAGCTGGTGATGGCCAGTTACTGGCTACCTGGAACACTAATTCCTCGTTTCCACTGAGCAGTTTGGAAGGCCTAGAACGGTCCGGCCTATTCAGGTGATCGTTTCCACTGAAAGTTGGACCGCCAGCGGCCATACGTGGGTTTAGAAAAAATGCCTAGCATGGCATCACACATCCGCCAATCAGTGGAATGTATCGTAGCTCCGCCCTAACCGAACCATACCATTTTCTATGGCCCCCACATCTGAAGCAGGACCCAGAATGATGCGGCTCGTTGTATGGGCCGCTTTCATAATGGGAACACTCAAAATAGCGTACCGTACCGAACCAATCCACTCAGTGGAAACAAGGCATATGAAGTGGAGGGGTGGGATTGGCTGGCTCAGGTTCTCAGTGGGTCACTGAGAGCTGGATCCAGGGTTGTGGGTAGATCCTGACTATTGCCACAATCTTGCCCCAGCCTGAACCGGCTCTGACATCAGCCAACTTCAGCTGAAAACAGGTCACAGGAGTGCAGAACAAACTGCACTCCTGTGATCCAAGCTTTAGCTGTACTTTAATGCAGCCATCACATTAAGGACTATTAAGCTGCAAAATTGTAACTGTTGCTTCACAAGTACCTGTGAGCCACCTTGTGACACAAACAGGAGAATAGCTATAAAGTGCATGTTAGCCTTACATTTTAACCTCTTGCTGCCAGCACCTCCCAGCCCTTTAAGAGGTTTGTGACACCAAGAGGGCAGCTCAAAATCACATGACCACTGTGACTGGCTGTCATGTGGTCCAAAAACTTTCAGTAAAGCGACAGTAACTGCAGGGAGCGTGTACTCGGCACAGATGTATTGGGGCAGTTAACGCAAACATGTAGCTCCTCGGCGCTGAGAGGCTGCATACGGCTGGTGCCAAGGGGTTAAAATACATTAAACCTAAAGGTTTACATACCTCCTAGTCTCATTCACCTATATAGAGGGGAAAAAAAAAAAAAAAACACCCTTCTAGAAGTGCAAATATCAGTAAAAGGTGTTGGCAAGTTGCTAGATATTTCAAGTTCTGACTACTTGCATTATCTAGAGTCAAAAATTTGGCATGATGCCAAAGCCATTTATCATGGCTCAGCACAGCACAATCTAATCCTTACTAGTCCTGTGTAAATAACCCACCACAAAGTTAAAGGGTACACATCTTGTGTCTGTAGTCAGACTTTATGCATTCTAAGGGTTAACAACTCATTAGATTGATTGGTGCAGAAACAAGTCTGCAAGTCACTTTATGACTTGCTAATCTGCAAAATTACACCTAGAGATTAAGCTTTACATTTGTTACAATCTAGACAATGTTGAGTAACATTACACTATGCACAAGTCAAACATTAATAGCTTTATCCTGCACTCATCAGGTTGAAGTGCAAAAAAGTAACCGCCAAGGTCTTAATTTGCAGATAAAATACTGTCTGCAGTTAAAAATGGTGCCCTGAAGTGATCCTACTGCAGCAAAAAGATTTACAAATTAACGGTATTCACACTGAAGCGGTGCCTTGTCAAAAAAGTTCCCCCAGCGGATAAGGACCCCCCTGTACTGAGCATTTGCAGCGTTTGCGCAGTACGAAGCTTGCCAAAAAAGTTCCCCCAGCGGAGAGCCGCAGAAAATACACAGCTGAGAGGTAGCTGTACACCGCGCCTGCGCAATGAACACCACATTCTAACAGACGCTCTCGATGCTACCAGACAATGCCGCACGCTCCCGATGCTCGTGCAAACAGCTCTGCCCCTTAATTTAATATTCGACCTCTTTTGTAGCATCCGCCCCTTACCACCATATGACAGTAATACACCCGCCCCTTGCAGAGTAGCACGAGCATCGTGAGCATGCGACAGTGTCGGGCACAATGTCCTGCTCATTGCGCAGGCGTCTACAGCTGACTCCCAGCTGTTCAGCTTTGGATATTTTCGGCAGCTCCCTTGTTCACACTGCGCAAGCGCTGCACGGGGGGGGGGGGGTCATTATCCGCCGAGGGTAACTTTATCGGCAGAACACCAGCGTTGGCTAACTGCTACTTTTGCTGGACAGCTTGGTCTGTTAAAGTAAGTTGAACAGATAAGCTGGCTATAAACAGATTGGCCAGTCCACCAGGGAGCAGACAAATTTTGATCAGTGTGGCCATCCCCACTTAAATTTTTTTAAAATAAACTTTAAGAGAACATGTTGGAAAGTTCACCGATCAGCTGCTGATCAGTGCGTCCTGACAGCAGTGGGTGTCACTGTCAAAAACACAATGTTCTGGTGGTCCTCCATCCACCTCACTTGAAAGGTTGGGCGGGGGGGTAAGTAAATAGCCTGCAGGCCAAAGCCTGGAGACCATTGTTCTACAGGACAATTAGTATAAGCCTTAAAACAGAGGCAGGAGCAGGTTTAGAATGGTTGTATAGGCAGAAGAGTTTTTACCTCATTTTATGTAGCAGAGTAAAAAACCTTCAGCGTGCATCTCTCCCTGCAGCCCCCCTGAATACATACCTGAGCCCAATCCAGCTGTTTTACAAGAGCCAAGGCCCTCTGCCTTCTTATTGGCTCAGATACAGCAGCAGGAGCCATCAGGGCCTGTGACAAGGAGCAGGGGGGCAGGACTGAACAGGGCTTGGGAGTGAGCACACATGAGTGCCCCCATAGCAAGCTGCTTGCTATAGAAGTAATCTGCAGGGAGGGGGGAGCTCAGCGTACCAACGGGGGACCCAAGAAAAGGTAAATCAGGACAGCTCTGCAAAACCATTGCAAAGAGCGGGTAGGTATAACACATTGATTATGAAAAAAAATTTTTTTTCTCTTTACGATTGGTTTGCGCAAAAGCATCTACAAAATAGGGGACTGATTTATGTGATTTTTATTAATGGCGGGGATCTGTGATTTTTAACGGGACTGCAGCAGAACAGACACTTTTGGGGACCATTGACATAGCACCAATCACTGTATCAAATAGCCACTGATTACTGTGTAAATGTCACTGGCAGGGATTGGGTTAACACTAGAGGGTGATCAAAGGGGCCAAGTGTGTTCTAACTGTAGGGGGGACCTGCCAGAGACATGACAGATCACAGAACAGTAGATCCTTGTCATGCCTCCTGTCATAACAGGGAATCACCTAGTTTACAAAGGCAGTTCACCATTCTGCCTCTGTAATAGTCAATTGCTGGCTGCTGGTGGACTTTGAGCCCTCCCGACCCATGGGCACACTGTACAGCTACAGCAATTTGCACAGGAGAGCCGACCTGCCGCCGTAAACACAGCGTTTGGTCAGCAAGCGGTTAAAGAGGAACGCCAGTCTGGCACCACTCACTGGAGAGATTGCCAGGAAGGGAGAGGCGAGGGGACAGAGTCATAAGAGGGCCAACGAAAGCAGAGGGCTGCAGAGCTTGGAGGTGCGTCTCTAAATCCAGGAAGTGAACAGGCAGCAGCTTCAGCTGCCCACAGTTAAAATGGATGCATCCTCTAAGAGGGAGACTTCAGAATGGCAGAGATTTTTTTTATTACAAATTTTGAGCAAACTGCAGTCCGAAAAAAAAAAAAAAAAAAAAAAAAAAAAAAAATTGTATTTAATTTATTAGGGGGAGCGATATGCTCCTGACAGTCAAACTCCTGAAAGGGAGCAGGGGGTGTGGCTTACTGGCACTGCATGTCTATGGACACACACTGACTGCCTGGATTGTGAGTATACCCGCTGCTTGCTAAGGAGGCACTTTGAGTGACTGAAAGGTGATAAGGGACTGCTCTGTGCAAAGGGGGAAAAAAAAAAAAAAAAAAAAAAAAAAAAAAAAAAAAAGGTACACAATATATAAATCCCCAGGCGGTAGCCTGCTGTGGGGAGCACATTGGTTACGTAATGACCATGCAATGTTCTGAGGCAGCATTTTTCACTGGTGCCCATCAGGCCAGACCTGAGAGACATGCTGTCTCCTAACTCTCTATAGGACAGTCCATGATCGGCCTAAGGATGCCAGGCACTGTCTCCTAACTCTCTATAGGACAGTCCATGATCGGCCTAAGGATGCCAGGCACTGTCTCCTAACTCTCTATAGGACAGTCCATGATCGGCCTAAGGATGCCAGGCACTGTCTCCTAACTCTCTATAGTACAGTCCCTGATCGGCCTAAGGATGCCAGGCACGGTCTCCTAACTCTCTATAGTACAGTCCCTGATCGGCCTAAGGATGCCAGGCACTGTCTCCTAACTCTCTATAGGACAGTCCCTGATCGGCCTAAGGATGCCAGGCACTGTCTCCTAACTCTCTATAGGACAGTCCCTGATCGGCCTAAGGATGCCAGGCACTGTCTCCTAACTCTCTATAGTACAGTCCCTGATCGGCCTAAGGATGCCAGGCACTGTCTCCTAACTCTCTATAGGACAGTCAATGATCGGCCTAAGGATGCCAGGCACTGTCTCCTAACTCTCTATAGGACAGTCAATGATCGGCCTAAGGATGCCAGGCACTGTCTCCTAACTCTCTATAGGACAGTCAATGATCGGCCTAAGGATGCCAGGCACTGTCTCCTAACTCTCTATAGGACAGTCCCTGATCGGCCTAAGGATGCCAGGCACTGTCTCCTAACTCTCTATAGGACAGTCAATGATCGGCCTAAGGATGCCAGGCACTGTCTCCTAACTCTATAGTACAGTCCCTGATCGGCCTAAGGATGCCAGGCACTGTCTCCTAACTCTCTATAGGACAGTCAATGATCGGCCTAAGGATGCCAGGCACTGTCTCCTAACTCTATAGTACAGTCCCTGATCGGCCTAAGGATGCCAGGCACTGTCTCCTAACTCTCTATAGGACAGTCCCTGATCGGCCTAAGGATGCCAGGCACTGTCTCCTAACTCTCTATAGGACAGTCAATGATCGGCCTAAGGATGCCAGGCACTGTCTCCTAACTCTCTATAGTACAGTCCCTGATCGGCCTAAGGATGCCAGGCACTGTCTCCTAACTCTCTATAGTACAGTCCCTGATCGGCCTAAGGATGCCAGGCACTGTCTCCTAACTCTCTATAGGACAGTCCATGATCGGCCTAAGGATGCCAGGCACTATCTCCTAACTCTCTATAGGACAGTCCCTGATCGGCCTAAGGATGCCAGGCACTATCTCCTAACTCTCTATAGGACGGTCCCTGATCGGCCTAAGGATGCCAGGCACTGTCTCCTAACTCTCTATAGGACGGTCCCTGATCGGCCTAAGGATGCCAGGCACTGTCTCCTAACTCTCTATAGTACAGTCCATGATCGGCCTAAGGATGCCAGGCTCACCACACACCGGCTCCAACTAGCAGAGACGACCTTTAAAGGAGCACGTGTGTGTGACAGGCCGGCCGGGGTCCCCTCCCCCTCCGGTCACATTGGGCACACACGAGGCTTACCTGCACCAGGTGGCGAGGCCGGCATGACAAGGTGGGGAAGTTGCCCCTTCCGTGGATGGGCACGGTCTCCCCGAGGATGGCGTCCAGGCGGCGGAGTTGCGGCCATGAGAGGACGCTGAATCTCGGGGAGGGGAGTGGGGTGTCGGCCGCCGGTTGGCTGGACATGGCGGGTGCTCGGCGCTTTCCTCGGTCTCCTGACATTCAGTAGATGAGGTGCTGAGGGAAGTCCCGGCCCGGTTCTCTGACACGCTTCGGCAGTTGGAGGGCCCCGGCAACAGGTCCTGCAGTCTTCACTACACGCTGCGGCTCAGGGAACGTGCTCGGTGGGGAGGCGGCGGCTGGCGCTTTGACAATTAAAAACGGGGTTTTAAAAAAAAGAATTATTGGGTGTAAAAGAGTAAAAACAAGTAAAAAGTGAACCGTTAGGCCGCTCGGGTGCCGCTGTCAGGGTCTTGGCTGAGTGGGGCGGGTCACACAGCTCCTGCCTGCACGCGGTAATCGCTGTTACTCCTGACAGCTGTAACACCCACTGAGCTGATCCCCTCCTCAAGCCTCTCCTCTTATATGCCGAGCTTTTATTGCCACTCATTGGCTGAGCTGGCCGTCACTCATAGCCTCTTCCCGGTATTCCTTCTCTGATTTGTTCGGCAAACCTCGGTTGCCGCCTACACGTAGGGTCGTCACACATAGCAGCAAGGCGCTGCTATTGGACAGCTGCCAGCGGCTCTTCAAGCTTATTGGTGAAGTACAAAATACCTCTAGGAGTAAGGAATCCCAGCGCTGATTGGCCCGTAGGAATGCCAGTGGGTTTAAAGGGACCAGCGGACCGGTACCGGCGTGATGGCAAGATTAACGCTTTTGGTGCACGCAGCAGGATTTTTATAGAGCAAGGCTTTGTTAGTGTGTGCAAGGCGGACCGTGCCATGTTTTATTCAGCGTTCCTCCGGCTTCATTTCCTCACAAATGAGCTTATTCTAGAAATTTCTGAAGCGGAATGTCTCGTGGCTGGCAGCATGGTACATTTAAAGCTACAGTACCCCCTCTATAAATCCAGCGATATAATGTGAAAGTGTACGTGCCTGGGGCCATGTGACTTGTTCATTTTCCTCATCTCCTTTTTAATCACTTCAATACCAGACACTTCCACACCTTCCTGCCCAGACCAATTTTCAGCTTTCAGCGCTGTCGCAATTTAAATGACAATTGCGCGGTCATGCTACACTGTACCCGAACACATTTTTTATCATTTTGTTCCCACAAATAGAGCTTTCTTTTGGTGGTATTTGATCACCTCTGTGGTTTTTATTTTTTGCGCAACAAATAAAAAAAGACCGAAAATTAAAAAAAAAAAAAAAGTTTTTCTTTGTTTCTGTAAAAAATTTTTGTAAATAAGTATGTTTTCTTCAATGACGGCCACTGATATGGCTGCACTGATGGGCACCGATGAAGTGCCTCTGATGGCACTCATAGGTGGCATTGATGGGTACTTATGGGCACTGACAGGTGGCACTGATGACACTGATTGGTGGCATTCATGGGCACTGATATATAATGGTGCCAGTCAGTGCCCATTTGTAGTTCCTGAATGGGACCTGTTTTTCATAATCTTCAATACATTTTTATTGATTTTTCACAGGGACATATACATAACAATATGAACATTGTTCGTCGTACAGTAATTTACTTGTGTCCTTAACCAAACTGTCAAACCATCAAATGGCTGGTGTCATAACTGATCACATACAGGCATGTACTGGCCATCGGGACTACCAGGAATTTCCCGGTGGGCCGATGGCTCAGTGGGCCGGTTTCAGTGACAGGGGAGGAGAGAGATACACAGCACCAACTAAGTGTAGCATTAAAACAACTTTTATTTCACTGAAAGAACATTACTGACAAAGAGAGTAGGGTGAAAGGCATTGAGACACTGTGCAAGAGTCCAGGCTTATCATCAATCTGAATTAGGAGCCGCCAGCGGTAACTGATCGGGCCAGTAGATGCAGAGTACCAGTGTGTACTTCTACTTCCTGGTAGCAGTCGAACGCACGATGGGGCGGACATGATGTCAGCAGCTGGAAATGATGGTCCGAAGAGGGAGCGCTTGCTCCGCAAATGCGTTGCCTCCCACAGCTTGCATCATTTCCGGATGATGACATCATGTCTGCCCCATTGTGTGTTCCACTGCCACCAGGAAGTAGAAGTACACACCGGTACTCTGCATCTACTGGCCCGATAGGAGCCACCAGCGGTAACCTAATTCAGATTGATAAGCCTGGACTCTTGTACAGTGTCTTAATGCCTTTCACCCTACTCCCTTTGTCAGTAACGTTCTTTTAGTGGAATAAAAGTTGTTTTAAATGCTACACTTAGTTGGCGCTGTGTATCTCTCCTCCCCTGTCCACAGAGTCGCTTCTTGCTTTGGACATGGCAGCCTCTACAGTGGGCCACATCTCCATGGCAGGCAACACGGCAAGTGACAATCTGCATCTGCTGACAAGTGATGTAGCAAGTGACGCGCTGCATCTGGTGGCAAGTGACACGCTGCATCTGGTGGCAGGCGATGGTGGCAAGTGACACGCTGCATCTGGTGGCAGGTGACGGTGACAAGCTGCATCTGGTGGCAAGTGACGTGCTGTATCTGGTGGCAGGCGACGGTGGCAAGTGACACGCTGCATCTGATGGCAGGCAGCGGTGGCAAGTGACATGCTGCATCTACTGACAAGCGATGTGGCAAGTGACACACTGCATCTGGTGACAGGCGACAGTGGCAAGTGACATGCTGCAGCTGCTGACAAGTGACGTGCTGCATCTGGTGGCAGGCGACGGTGGCAAGTGACATGCTGCAGCTGCTGACAAGTGACGTGCTGCATCTGGTGGCAGGCGACGGTGGCAAGTGACATGCTGGGTCTGCTGACAAGTGATGTGGCAAGTGACACGCTGCATCTGGTGACAGGCAACAGTGGCAAGTGACACTCTGCAGCTGCTGATAAGTGACGTGGCAAGTGACATGCTGCATCTGGTGGCAGGTGATGGTGGCAAGTGACACTCTGCATCTGGTGACAAGCGACATGGCAAGTGAATACTCAGGGCTCCCATGTATTCTGCATTATGGTGAGTCGAGCTATTTCATTTTATATAACAATAATAGAAATAATGTGCTTCAATCATCCTGACACCATGTGTTTGGAGTAAAGTGGGCCGTTCTGGATGAAGTCTAGGGCCAATTTTTTGTCTCAGTCCAGCCCTGATCATATATGCAGGATTATGGCAGTTACAGATGAAACAGAGGCAAAGATGGCAGCTTTCTACGAGAGGGTTTAGTTCCACTTAAAGGGGGAAGGCATCATATTATATGTGTGTTTATCTGACAAGCCAACCGCCAGGTCGAAGCATTCCAGCGACCGAGCAGCCACCAGATCGCTTCCAAACATCCCTGGTAGCAGCCCCCTCCAAAGTACATGCAGTCTCACGATGTATCACAGACTCCACAAGCCCATCAGGGCATCAGGGCATTCAGGACCAGCATAGTGGGTACCACCTGGTAGAGGAGAGGGAGCAGAACAAACATCCATCCACTCTCCTCCCCTTCTTGCCTACCTGGCAGTGATGTGTAAAACTTACATCTAGGTCCCCCTTTCACTTTTCCCAGCCTGCATGGTTGGGGCAGAAGCTGACAGAATCGAATCTGCATTCCATCAGCTTCATTGGAAGACAGGTGAGACTTCAGGGATCTTTGAGACCCCTGGTGTCACATTAAAGAGAACCTACCACCAAAAAATCATCACATGGGGACTATGTCCACTATTTGAATATAAAAAAGAAAAAAAAAATTGTCAAAAAAAATAAATAAATTGTAAAAAGTTACGCCCAAGCACTTAAAATCCACTCCCCCCCCACTCCCACACACATGAACAAACATGAATGCATATGCATTGGGGGTGCCCGCCTATATTGATTGAGCTACACAGGTTACATATTGCTATGTACACAGGAGAGAGAGCAATAATTCTAGATCAAGAGCTCCTGGCTAACTCTAAACCGATGACCTGTAGGAGCTTTTAAAGTCTCACCTATAGAAAATATAGGGTACTGAAGTTTGTCGCTATTTCATGGGCTCATGCAATTTTAAGGTTTGACATGTTTGGTATCTATTTATTTGGCGAAACCTCATCTTTTATATTTTAAACAGAAAATTGAGTAATCGTTTACTGAAATTTTGCATTTCCTAAAGCGCTGCACTAATATTGTGTGTTACATACAAAAATTGGAACTACCACTATTTAGTTCTCTATGGGTGTCTACTTTCAGAAAATATATTATGTTTGGGGGTTTTATGTAATCTTCAGGGCTAAAATGATTTTTTTCAACATGTGCAAAAAAAAACAAAAAACCCCAAAAAACTGCTCTGGCAGCAAAAGGGTTAAAGTCCAACTCTGGGCACAAGAGAAAAAATACTCTTGCAGTGCTCCCCCTGGCACTGCAAGAGTTAAATGCTCACTAAGCAGAACTAAAGGTACAAATACTTACCTTGGTTTCAATGTGAGGTCTTTCATCAGCGGCAGCATCCTCTTCTGTTTCTTCGGCTGTTTTGGCATGGGATGACATCACACGCAAGCATGCGCAGGACTACAGTCATCCCAGCACACAGCCAGTGTGCCAAAATGTTAGCAGAGCTGCCATGTGCAGCTCGGTGTACATTCTGCACGGGATTATGATCAGGCAGGTAAGTGTACTTCAGGGCTAGTTCACACTGGAACACATACTGGGTTTGCAATCTGCTGCAGGTTTCAATATAATACTATAGACACCCCAAGTACGTTTTCCTGCAACGGATCACATGGTACCACAGTATAATGTGATCCGGTTACAGTGCGTTTTTTAAAAGTAGTGTATGCACTACTTTAAAAGTTTTGCTCAGCCGCTATATTTTATATTCAGGAGCTGGAGTCGGGTGCTGTGGCTGGGACGTTCAACTCCCAAGGTAGTAGATATCAATAAGATTAAAGCCGGCGACTCGGAGTGCTCTTGCAAGGAAAATTCTTTATTGGCTACATGTATCAAAGCATGATACAATAGTTGCTAACGCGTTTCAGCTTTTGCAGCCTTCCTCATAGCATACCTATCAACCCCTACCTCGTAAAACAACAAGGTCATCATACATACAGTGGGTAAAATAAGTATTGAACACGTAATTTTTCTAAAGGTGCCAGCGACATGAAATTTTCACCACATGTTGGTAACAATCCATGCAACCCATACATACAAAGAAACAAAAAACAAATAAGTTCAGAAATTAAGTTATGTGTAAAAAAATGGAATGACACAGGGAAAAAAAAAACACATGAAGAAAAGGAGGTGCCAAAAAAATACCAGGACACCAGCTATAATCTATCAGTAATTAGAAAGCAATCCTGCCCTTTGTCAGTGCAGATAAATATTAGCTGGTTCAGTCTGATGGCCTATAAAAAGGTGTCTCATTACCAAGGTGTCACACAAGAAACATCTCATGATGGGTAAAAACAAAGAGCTATCTAAAGACCTTTGAACTCTTATTGTTGCAAAACATTCTGATGGCATTGGTTACAGAAGGATTTCCAAACTTCTGAATGTTCCAGTGACAACTGTTGGGACCATTATCCGGAAGTGGAAAGAACACAATTTCACCATAAGGTGGCCACGACCAGGTCCTCTTCGCAAGATTTCTGACAGAGTATCAGAAGAGTTGTCCAAGAGCCAAGGACACCTTGTGGAGAGCTTAAGAAAGACCTTGAATTAGCAGGTACAATTGTTTCAAAGAAAACAATAAGTAATGCACTCACTCGCCATGGTCTGTATGCACGCTCACCACGCAAGACTCCATTGCTGAAGAAAAAGCAAGTTGAAGCTCGTTTAAAGTTTGCTGCACAACATTTAGAAAAGCCTGTGAAATATTTAGAGAATAAAGTCTGGTCAGATGAGCCCAAAATGGAACACTTAGGATGCCATAATACACACCATGTTTGGGGGACAAATGGCACTGTACATCACCTCTAAAACACCATACCAACAGTCAGGGGCGTTGCTAGAGCCCATACCAGCGTAGTAAAGAAAGTCATACGCTTGGGCGGGCATACACATGTATATACAGTAATATACGTGTGTGTGTGTGTGTATATATCCCTAAAGAGCCCCCCTTACATCAGGGTCACCAGAGAGCCCCCTCTTACATCAGGGTCCCCAGAGAGCCTCCTCCTTACATCAGAGTCCCCAGAGAGCCTCCCCCTTGCATCAGGGTCCCCAGAGAGCCCCCCACTTACATCAGGATTCCCAGAGAGCCCCCCTTACATTAGGGTCCACAAAGAGCCTCCCCCTTAAATAAGGGTCCCCAGATAGCCTCCCCCTTAAAATCAGGGTCCCCAGAGAGCCTCCCTTTTGCATCAGGGTCCCCAGACAGCCCCCCACTTACATCAGGGTCCCAGAGAGCCTCCCCTCCCCTTGGGGACCCCTGCAGAGACTCGGGGCTATGGGCCCCAGATTTGGGACTGTAGCCCCAAAAGCCACCCCCTTGCGACGCCACTGCCAACAGTGAAGTTTGGAGGTGGGAACATCATGGTGTGGGGCTGTTTTTCAGCATACAGTACTGGCAAACTTCATATCATTGAAGGAAGGATGAATGGAAAAATGTACCAAGACATTCTTGATAAAAATCTGCTGCCATCTACCAGAATGATGAAGATGAAACGATGGTGGACATTTCAGTAAGACAATGATCCCAAACACAAAGCCAAGGAAACTCTTAATTGGTTTCAAAGAAATCAAATAAAACTGCTAGAATGGCCCAGCCAATCTCCTGACTTGAATCCAATAGAAAATCTATGGAAAGAACTAAAGATCAGAGTTCATAGAAGAGGCCCACAGAACCGTCAAGACTTGAAGAGTGTGTGGAAGAATGGACCAAAATCACACCTGAGCAATGCATGCGACTAGTTTCTCCATACAGGAGGCGTCTTGAAGCTGCCATTACCAATAAAGGATTTTGGACCAAGTATTAAAGCTGAGTTCGACCCACTTTTGAGAGGTGGTCTTAAGCGAAAGACCACCCCTTGTTTTTGGATATTAATTTTTTTTTTTTTAATTCTATAGTACCGTTTTATGAACTACAGCCTGTACTTCAGATCCATCCGGTCCATGGCGCGGGACTTCATATCCTTTTGTACAGGGAGCCCCCCTGCTGTCTTCTGGGACCTGTGTGCATCCTAGATGACAGTTGGCCATTCACAAAGCGCTGCCGACTCGCGCATGCGCAGTAGGAAACAGACAGTGAAGCCGCTAAGGCTCCACTGCCGGTCTCCCTTAGTTAGAATGGTGGCGCCTGCACCCGATCCGATGGACAGCTCGGCCTCGGAGGGCCGACATCGCAAGCTCCCTGGACAGGTAAGTGTCCTTATTAAAGTGGTTGTAAACCCTGTAAAAAAAAAGGACTTGAAGCCCTGCATCAGTCCTCGTTCACCGCTCTGGCGGACAACATCTCTCCAGGGGGTTACTTCTGGGTATCATCACTCATGCGCGCGGGAGATGCCGGTAACGGCACAGTACAACTGAAGCAACGGCACGTACGTGCCGTTGCTTAAGTGCGCATGTGCCAAAGACGTCGGCACATGCAAATACAGGGGTATCTCCTAAACCGTGCAGGTTTAGGAGATATCCAGTGTACCTACAGGTAAGCCTAATTATAGGCTTGCCTGTAGTATAAAGTGGCTGTAAAGGGTTTACAAACCACTAAATAAATAAATAAAAATTTGCAGGTGGAACACTGCTTTAAATACATTGCAGTTAGCATGTAAAATATTTTTTTCCTGTGTCATTCCATTTTATTACACATAACTTAATTGCTGAACTTATTTGTTTTGGTTTCTTTGTATGGATTGCATTTGTTGTTACAGACATGTGGTAAAAATGTTGTCAATAGCACCTTTAGAGCCGGTTCACACTGAAGCAGCACGACTTGCAGCGCGACTGCCTCAGGCGACCTGCACACGACAGCAGCGGCGACTTACAAAACGACTTCTATATAGAAGTCAATGCAAGTCGCTCCCAAAGTAGAACAGGAACCTTTTTCTAAGTCGGAGCGACTTGCATCGCTCCTATTAGAACGGTTCCATTGCACAGAACAGGACACGACTTGTCAGGCGGCTAGGTTGCCTGACAAGTCGTCGCAGTGTGAACCGGATCTCAGAAATATACCTACCTAGTAAAATGGTGAGGTGTTCAATACTTATTTCACCTTTTCTTTTTTTTTTTCTATAAAAGTGATCTCATAACCTCTGTTCTCAGCTGCTTAAGGGGCTTGGAGAGGTGGAGGTGGAGATGGAGAAATAGTAGACGTGCACTGCTGAAATTTTTTTTTGTTTTCGTTTCATTTGTTTAGATGCGGCATTCGTTATTTTGGATAATTCGTAACTTCGGATAAATTCGGATTCCTTACGTTCACTAACAGCCAAATTTTACAGGAAATTCCAATACCTATAATTTAATATTTAGTACTAGTTATAATTAGTCAATTATTTTTGATTTTCAAATTTCAGATTTTCATTCTTTCAAATTTTCTGAAAAATTTGTTTTTCGTTAATTCGAATATTTCCAAATTAACGAATTTGTCAAATTTCATAGAAAAACGAATTAAGAACCAAACGAATTGCACATGTCTAAGAAATAGCAGTACACTGATCTTCCCACTAAATGACTGTGCAGAGGGGGCTTTCAGCAAAAGTCTGATCATTGCAGGGCAGGCAGGATGTTCTCCCAGCACAGCCAGAAAACTGACCACCCTGGGATGAATGTGCTCTCATGCCTAGTGTGGTCAGTTTGAAATGGGAAAGCAGAGGGACTGACAGGGTAACCAGGGATTTAACACGAAGGAAGCAATACAAAGAGAACAGGATACTTGTCGTCAACACAGGTATATGGTACAACATACACATATCAGGAATAGGAAATATTGGGGTAACATATTCTTTAAGTCTAGGGATAGAGTAATGCCACAATCCTTGCACCAGCAGGTTACCTTAATCTGTGTGACCAGTCCCCCCACAGCCTCCCCTCCCAGACACAGTTACACACTTACCCCCTCATCATACAAGTCAGAACTTAGTCCTGTTAGGGCCACAAAAGAAAAGTGGCCCTATGGGATTATTACCCCTATCACCCATTCATTTTGTGTTGTAAATTAATTCTACTAATAACAGAAGGCTATGGTTACTGTTAAAAAGTGTTACTAAACCCAATACTCTGCATTCACTATATCTGGTCTCCCATAGTACACAGAACATAGAGATGCAATTATTTTAGTAAATATAAACTGTGTGAGGAGGTTAGGTTGGCAGCGGGTGTGTGTGACCCCCTGGATGGGTTCACTACACAAAAATTAGGCACAGCAAACAGTGAAGGTAAAAAAAACAAAAGGTGCGGTTTATTTACAATGGTCTAAAAACAGCAAAACAAAAAGAAACATGAAAATAAATCCTTGCCAACTTGGCCATTACTACACACAGGTTTCCCTGGTTATCAGCTAGGTACAGCCTTGTGCTGTCCTCAGCACCTATCTCCCTGTTACAGAGGCTTGCCACACAGGCATTGTCTCACCGCACAGACAGGTATCACACTCCCCAGTCTAACCAGGCACAAAACTGTTTCCAGGATGGAGCACCTCCCTAAGCATGCTGGGAGTTTTTGTAGAGGTCTTAATGAGCCAACTTACTTCAGCTGGGCTCATTAACTCTACCCCTGCAGGACTCTCAGCACTCCCCCCTAGTGGTACAAATCTGCATAGAGCATGACTCTGGAACACACATATTTGCCATCCTGGATGCAACCAGGCGATTTTACCTGCCTACAGTCACAACTGGTAGATAACTTTTCTCATCAGCAGTATATAGCAGTCTTGTGACTTCTATCAGTGTCCTGCCGAGCACTAGTTAAAGCTTGTAGAAGGAGTTTTTATTCTCCTCTGACTGTCCTATGAGGCTGCATGACCCCTGACCCTCTGTCTGGACAGTGCTGATTGGCCCTGTGCTGATCACGTGCAACCCTCCCCCCCACTCTCTAGCAATGCACACCAAACTAAACATGTGCAGAGTGCCCCCAAGACTCTGTACTATCAGCAGATAGATTGGGGATTTTGGAAGAAGGGGAGGATCAGAGAATAAAGGACCAAACTGCCTTTTTACACAATGCACAGGATTAACCCCTTAAGTCCCACAGTGTGTATAACAAGCTTGTTTTACGGCATATAAAGACTGATTTTATTGTTGTGAGTTGTGTAACACTTTAAGTAGAAGTCTCTCTAGGGCAGCTTTGCTGGTTCTTTCTGTTTTGTTTTTTGGGGTTACAAGCTGCCTGCTGTTGCTAGAAGGATTTACCTCAGTTGCTTGGCAGGTTTTTAGCCAGATCTTTTGGTGAGAAAACAGCTAGCCAATGAGAGTAACCTTTCACTTGTATATCCTCTCCTGTCACTGGGCAATGCCAGCAACTACTTCAGGTCTGTCATCTGTAATCACCTCTGGATTGTCTTCAGCCTTCCTTTGAATCTTTTCTCGTGGGGTAATGTCGGCCACTTTGTGGGTGAACAGTGATTGGTAACCTATTAGTTGATTGTTATAAAATATTGTTGCTTGAGTCATAATGACTAACATGTTGGTCTGCTAATGTTTAACAGTGGTTCTGTTTGGTAATAAAGGTTAAAGTTTTTTTCATAGTAAAATTGATTTACACCGAATAAAAGGGCTGCGGCCCAAACTTTCCCATAATCATCGTTATGTATTTACCTAATTATTAAACGTCTTCCTGCATTTCAAAAAAGTTATAAATTTATTTGCATTTTAACCACTTGACGACCGCCTCACGCCGATGTACGTCGGCAAAGTGGCACGGACAGGCAAAATCACGTACAGGGTACGTGATTTGCCTTCCGCGGGTGGGGGGTCCGATCGGACCCCCCCCCGGTGCCCGAGGCGGTCGTCTTTTGTCCAGCGGCGATCGGTGATGAGGGGGAGACCATCCGTTCGTGGCCCCCCCCCTCGCGATCGCCGCCAGCCAATGAGAACACTCCTTTGCTGCTGTATGCTAAACAGCAGCAAAGGAAGTGATGTCATCTCCCCTCGGGTCGGTATTTTCCGTTCCGGCCCGAGGAGAGACGACATGTGAGTGAGTGCACAACACTACACACACAGTAGAACATGCCAGGCACACTAAACACCCCGATCCCCCCCCCGATCGCCCGCCGATCCCCCCCCAATCACCCCCCCCCCCTGTCACAAACTGACACCAGCAGTTTTTTTTTTTTTTTTTTTTTTTCTGATTACTGCATAGTGTCAGTTTGTGACAGTTACTGTGTTGGGACAGTGAGTATTACCCCCCTTTAGGTCTAGGGTACCCCCCTAACCCCCCCTAATAAAGTTTTAACCCCTTGATCACCCCCTGTCACCAGTGTCGCTAAGCGATCATTTTTCTGATCGCTGTATTAGTGTCGCTGGTGACGCTAGTTAGTGAGGTAAATATTTAGGTTCGCCGTCAGCGTTTTATAGCGTCAGGGACCCCCATATACTACCTAATAAATGTTTTAACCCCTTGATTGCCCCCTAGTTAACCCTTTCACCACTGATCACCGTATAACCGTTACGGTTGACGCTGGTTAGTTCGTTTATTTTTTATAGTGTCAGGGCACCCGCCGTTTATTACCGAATAAAGGTTTAGCCCCCCGATCGCCCGGCGGTGATATGCGTTGCCCCAGGCAGCGTCAGATTAGCGCCAGTACCGCTAACACCCACGCACGCAGCATGCGCCTCCCTTAGTGGTATAGTATCTGATCGGATCAATATCTGATCCGATCAGATCTATACTAGCGTCCCCAGCAGTTTAGGGTTCCCAAAAACGCAGTGTTAGCGGGATCAGCCCAGATACCTGCTAGCACCTGCGTTTTGTGCCTCCGCCCAGCCCACCCAAGTGCAGTATCGATCGATCACTGTCACTTACAAGGCACTAAACGCATAACTGCAGCGTTCACAGAGTCAGGCCTGATCCCTGCGATCGCTAACAGTTTTTTTGGTAGCATTTTGGTGAACTGGCAAGCGCCAGCCCCAGGCAGCGTCAGGTTAGCGCCAGTACCGCTAACACCCACGCACGCACCATACGCCTCCCTTAGTGGTATAGTATCTGATCGCATCAATATCTGATCCGATCAGATCTATACTAGCGTCCCCAGCAGTTTAGGGTTCCCAAAAACGCAGTGTTAGCGGAATCAGCCCAGATACCTGCTAGCACCTGCGTTTTGCCCCTCCGCCCGGCCCAGCCCAGCCCACCCAAGTGCAGTATCGATCGATCACTGACACTTACAAAACACTAAACGCATAACTGCAGCGTTCGCAGAGTCAGGCCTGATCCCTGCGATCGCTAACAGTTTTTTTTGTAGCGTTTTGGTGAACTGGCAAGCACCAGCCCCAGGCAGCGTCAGATTAGCGCCAGTACCGCTAACACCCACGCACGCACTGTACACCTCCCTTTAGTGGTATAGTATCTGATCGCATCAATATCCGATCCGATCAGATCTATACTAGCGTCACCAGCAGTTTAGGGTTCCCAAAAACGCAGTGTTAGCGGGATCAGCCCAGATACCTGCTAGCACCTGCGTTTTGCCCCTCCGCCCGGCCCGGCCCAGCCCACCCAAGTGCAGTATCGATCGATCACTGTCACTTACAAAACACTAAACGCATAATTGCAGCGTTCGCAGAGTCAGGCCTGATCCCTGCGATCGCTAACAGTTTTTTTGTAGCGTTTTGGTGAACTGGCAAGCGCCAGCGGCCTAGTACACCCCGGTCGTAGTCAAACCAGCACTGCAGTAACACGTGGTGACGTGGCGAGTCCCATAAGTGCAGTTCAAGCTGGTGAGGTGGCAAGCACAAGTAGTGTCCCGCTGCCACCAAAAAGACAAACACAGGCCCATCGTGCCCATAGTGCCCTTCCTGCTGCATTCGCCAATCCTAATTGGGAACCCACCGCTTCTGCAGCGCCCGTACTTCCCCCATTCACATCCCCAACCAAATGCAGTCGGCTGCATGAGAGGCATTTTCTTTATGTCCTCCCGAGTACCCCTACCCAACGAACCCCCCCAAAAAAGATGTCGTGTCTGCAGCAAGCGCGGATATAGGCGTGACACCCGCTATTATTGTCCCTCCTGTCCTGACAATCCTGGTCTTTGCATTGGTGAATGTTTTGAACGCTACCATTCACTAGTTGAGTATTAGCGTAGGGTACAGCATTGCACAGACTGGGCACACTTTCACAGGGTCTCCCAAGATGCCATCGCATTTTGAGAGACCCGAACCTGGAACCGGTTACCGTTATAAAAGTTAGTTACAAAAAAAGTGTAAAAAAAATAAGAAATAAAAAAAAATAGTTGTTGTTTTATTGTTCTCTCTCTCTCTCTATTCTCTCTCTCTATTGTTCTGCTCTTTTTTACTGTATTCTATTCTGCAATGTTTTATTGTTATTGTTATTGTTATTGTTATTATGTTTTATCATGTTTGTTTTTCAGGTGTGTAATTATTTACACTTTACTGTGCTTTATTGTTAACCATTGTTAACCATTTTTTTGTCTTCAGGTACGCCATTCACGACTTTGAGTGGTTATACCAGAATGATGCCTGCAGGTTTAGGTATCATCTTGGTATCATTCTTTTCAGCCAGCGGTCGGCTTTCATGTAAAAGCAATCCTAGCGGCTAATTAGCCTCTAGACTGCTTTTACAAGCCGTGGGAGGGAATGCCCCCCCCCCCACCGTCTTCCGTGTTTTTCTCTGGCTCTCCTGTCTCAACAGGGAACCTGAGAATGCAGCCGGTGATTCAGCCAGCTGACCATAGAGCTGATCAGAGACCAGAGTGGCTCCAAACATCTCTATGGCCTAAGAAACCGGAAGCTACGAGTATTTCATGACTTAGATTTCGCCGGATGTAAATAGCGCCATTGGGAAATTGGGGAAGCATTTTATCACACCGATCTTGGTGTGGTCAGATGCTTTGAGGGCAGAGGAGAGATCTAGGGTCTAATAGACCACAATTTTTTCAAAAAAGAGTACCTGTCACTACCTATTGCTATCATAGGGGATATTTACATTCCCCGAGATAACAATAAAAATGATTAAAAAAAAAAAATATGAAAGGAACAGTTTAAAAGTAAGATTAAAAAAGCAAAAAAATAATAAAGAAAAAAAAAAAAAAAAAAAAACACCCCTGTCGCCCCCTGCTCTCGCGCTAAGGCGAACGCAAGCGGCGGTCTGTCGTCAAACGTAAACAGCAATTGCACCATGCATGTGAGGTATCACCGCGAAGGCCAGATCGAGTGCAGTAATTTTTCCAGTAGACCTCCTCTGTAAATCTAAAGTGGTAACCTGTAAAGGCTTTTGAAGGCTTTTAAACATGTATTTATTTTGTTGCCACTGCACGTTTGTGCGCAATTTTAAAGCATGTCATGTTTGGTATCCATGTACTCGGCCTAAGATCATCTTTTTTATTTCATCAAACATTTGGGCAATATAGCGTGTTTTAGTGCATTAAAATTAAAAAAAGTGTGTTTTTTCCCCAAAAAATGCGTTTGAAAAATCGCTGCGCAATTACTGTGTGAAAAAAAAAAATGAAACACCCACCATTTTAATCTGTAGGGCATTTGCTTTAAAAAAATATATAATGTTTGGGGGTTCAAAGTAATTTTTTTGCAAAAAAAAAAAACTTTTTCATGTAAACAATAAGTGTCAGAAAGGGCTTTGTCTTCAAGTGGTTAGAAGAGTGGGTGATGTGTGACATAAGCTTCTAAATGTTGTGCATAAAATGCCAGGACAGTTCAAAACCCCCCCAAATGACCCCATTTTGGAAAGTAGACACCCCAAGCTATTTGCTGAGAGGCATGTCGAGTCCATGGAATATTTTATATTGCGACACAAGTTGCGGGAAAGAGACAAATTTTTTTTTTTTTTTTTTTTTTTTGCACAAAGTTGTCACTAAATGATATATTGCTCAAACATGCCATGGAAATATGTGAAATTACACCCCAAAATACATTCTGCTGCTTCTCCTGAGTAGGGGGATACCACATGTGTGAGACTTTTTGGGAGCCTAGCCGCGTACGGGACCCCGAAAACCAAGCACCGCATCATATTTTTTTTTTTTAATCATTTTTATTGTTATCTCGGGGAATGTAAATATCCCCTATGATAGCAATAGAAATGACATAGGCAGTCATAAACTAAAAGCTGTGTAAATTCCAGAAAATGTACCCTAGTTTGTAGACGCTATAACTTTTGCGCAAACCAATAAATATACGCTTATTGACATTTTTTTTACCAAAGACATGTGGCCGAATACATTTTGGCCTAAATGTATGACTAAAATTTAGTTTATTGGATTTTTTTTATAACAAAAAGTAGAAAATATCATTTTTTTTCAAAATTTTCGGTCTTTTTCCGTTTATAGCGCAAAAAATAAAAACCGCAGAGGTGATCAAATACCATCAAAAGAAAGCTTTATTTGTGGGAAGAAAAGGACGCAAATTTCATTTGGGTACAGCATTGCATGACCGCGCAATTAGCAGTTAAAGCGACGCAGTGCCAAATTGGAAAAAGACCTCTGGTCCTTAGGCAGCATAATGGTCCGGGGCTCAAGTGGTTAATGAGTGAAATAAGTATTTGATCCCCTATCAATTAGCAAGATTTCTGCCCCCCAGGTGTCTTCTATACAGGTAACAAGCTGAGATTAGGAGCACCTTTGAGGAATATTGCTCCGATGAGGGGGTATTACCCCATGTTCTTTATAAAACTAACGATCTATTGATCACCCCTCCTGCAGACCATTGTTTACCCTATGTAACAAAATGGGAAACTGATCTGGATTGTAATTTTACAACTGATCAACAGAATAAAATTATGAAATTTTACCCTAAATCCTCAATTTGCACAAGGATTCAAGAAACCAATTTTAACCTTCTGACACAATATCATACACCATCTCCCTTACATAAATTCTTCCCAAAAACTACCGACCACTCTTGGAGATGCCAGGAGGGGCGGGGAACGCTGCTTCATATCTTTTGGTCCTGCCCCAAACTTGACCCTTTTTGGAGAGAGGTTCGGAGAACTGTTCAAATATTCACTATTAAGACGTCCCTAATGATCCAGCCTTTTTCTTACTACATGTTTCAGCTATACCAGTTAAAATTTGCAAATGATCAATTATATGCCACCTCTTAAACGCCACTAAATCCTGCATTCCTTTTAACTGGAAACAACCACAGCCGCTGACTTTTGGTCTCTGGCTTAATAAGGTAGAAGAAATCAACAAGATGGAGGACTCACAGCATAGCATAGACGTGAAAAATATTCTAAAACTTGGATGTTATGGAATATGATGTCTGTCTACTCTGAAGAGGGGAGGGCCCTTTTTGAACTATAGTTGGTTGATGGTAGCTGCTCCTGAGCCCTTTAATTGATACATACCACCAGGTTATTTCTTCCCCCTCCCCCCCTCTTTTTTTCCCCCCTGTCCTCCCCACCCTTCTTTACTCTTTCCCGTCCCCCTTCTACGCTTCCTTAACTTTCTTCGCTCCTGCCTTGTCTTTCTTTCTCCATTTTAATTTACTTTCCTTATCCTATACTGCCCCGTACACACGGTCGGACTTTGTTCGGACATTCCGACAACAAAATCCTAGGATTTTTTCCGACGGATGTTGGCTCAAACTTGTCTTGCATACACACGGTCACACAAAGTTGTCGGAAAATCCGATCGTTCTGAACGCGGTGACGTAAAACACGTATGTCGGGACTATAAACAGGGCAGTGGCCAATAGCTTTCATCTCTTTATTTATTCTGAGCATGCGTGACACTTTGTCCGTCGGATTTGTGTACACACGATCGGAATTTCCGACAACGGATTTTGTTGTCGGAAAATTTTATATCCTGCTCTCAAACTTTGTGTGTCGGAAAATCCCATGGAAAATGTGTGATGGAGCCCACACACGGTCGGAATTTCCGACAACAAGGTCCTTCACACATTTTCCATCGGAAAATCCGACCATGTGTACGGGGCATAACAGTTATTTTAAAATAAAAAAGTTTGGGCAGTCCTGTTTATTCTTATGGTGGCCAGACCATTACAGATTTTAAGTCACTGAGAGGGAATGGTGAGTATGTCTTTGTGAGGGCCACTCTCTTTCCATAACCAGATCTCATTTATGAATTGGCTTTGTATATTCTATGCATACTGGTGTACCATTGTTTCTGTATTATTGTTCTTTATGACCTGGATCTGCTTTCTCTGGTGAAAATAAAATATTTGAAGAAAAAAGGGGGGGGGGGGGGGGGTAGAGGGTTATAGACAGAAATACTTACCTTATTCCTTTCTCCTGCAGGCTTCCTCCCTGTCTGACTACCGATCCAATGAAGTCTCTCACCTCTTTGCCGGTTGTGGCCTGCCACTTGCCATCGCTATTGTGTACAAGGATGCAGAGGGCCTGCTCACATTCGGAGAATGGAGGAGAGTGCTGGCAGTCTATGTAGAGATTAAGGTAAGTATTTCTGCCTATTTCTTAGTCTAGACTAAACAAGCAACAAATGTTTATATTACTTGCAGATCGGAGTTGAGCTTTAAAATGCATGTAAACTTCTCTTATTGGTTCCTTTGTGGTAAGGTAAATATACCATTGACAGCATTTTGTTACATCTTTTTAATACTATACATGCAAAAAAAACCCGATAATCCTGACAGAAGTTGAGTGAGCTTGTAACAACCCATACACTACTCTGCATCTGCACTGAAGTCTCAAACAGTGCTATCAGTCCTGTTAAAGTGGTTGTAAACCCTTATGTATACCAATTAGCCTCAGGTGATGCACAGAGATTAAATAAATCTTCCAATATACGTTATACCTGCTCTCAGCTCCAGAAGCCAGAGGGTGAGGATCAAATGTCACAAATTGCACAGCATAGAGCAGGAAGCTGAATGTAATTTGGGGACCTAGTGGAGGGAAAGTACACACCCACCCTACACAGTCTCATGGAGAAACATGCAAAGCTGAGGCTGTCAATTACCTGCTGTGTGCTGAGGGTGGGGAACGGGGCTGTCTCCTGGGATTGCTTGGTGTTGGGATTAACTGTCAGAAATTACTCATGCAGATAGCCGAGGTAAGGGAGAGCAGACAGAAATTACACTAGGTGCTTTGGATTGAGGCAAGTACACACAATAGAAGGATATGCTTTGTTCATTTTTCATTTCAGGGGATAACAACCACTCTAGATTCACTTCTGTAGACTACAGAACACCTCCTCCCAATGTCATAGATAGGGGGTTGAGTTCTGTTTTTCAATAATCAGGTGCAGGCAACCTAGGATGACACCACTGCTCCTCCATTGAAATAGTATAGTTGTTGAGCCTTGTCATCCTAGGACAGGAAGTGTTTTACTGGCAGGATCACCATGTAAAAAAAAAAAAAAAAAAAGGGGGTATAATGCAGCGCTAAATGATAGTGCAAGTATGCAAATGTGCAAACAATAAAGTGACAGTGCAAAATTATAAAAATAACCAATATTTTCACCTGCAAGGCAAAAATATTATACAAAACTGTGAAAAAACATATGAAAAAGCATAATGTCCATCAAACTGTGCCAAGGGACACGTGAATAAGTCCAAGTAAGTGTAGAAGTGAAAATATGATTCAAATGGTGGAGGGTAAATGTTCAGCCTTCAGGACGGAAATCACCCATATGAATATGTACTAGGCTCCTCAGAGGGGACAACCAAAGAGAAGAATCACCATCCAATGTGCAACCACCACCAATGAAGGTATTAGGGTACTCTTACCAAATGGTGTGGGCTACCTGCCAGCAGCCAGGAGCCAGATAAGCAGAACTGATGAAACTTTAACGTCACAAGAGCTAGCATGTAGACTGCACAGCAGTACAGATTCAGTATCCAGGCATTCCAGGAACCAGCATACAGAAAGTGTAGCGACCCAGGTTCAGCATGTAAAGACTCTTAGGATCCACCAATCAACAGGAGGGGGTCATAAGAGAAAAAGATTGCCACAGAGCATAAAAAAACTTGGCTAAAAATGTATTAAATAAATTATTATTGCACTTACATCAATGTAGACAAGTACAGGCACTGTATATAATTTGATCACAGGGAATGGAGAAGAACGCAGTTTTATGGAGCCAGCACAATACGTTCCGACGCGTTTCATCTACCAAGACATCATCTATATCCCAGATGTCTTGGTAGACAAAATGCTTTGGGACGTACTGTGCTGGCTCCATAAAACTGCATTCTTCTCCATTCCCTGTGATCACATTATATACAGTGCCTGTATTTGTCTACATCGATGTAAGTGCAATACTTTATTTAATACATTTTTAGCCAAGGATTTTATGCTATGTGGTGATCTTTTTTCCCTCATGACCCCCTCCTGTTGATTGGTGGAGTCTAAGAGTCTTTACATGCTGAACCTGGGTCGCTACACTTTTTGTATGCCGTTCCTGGAATGCCTGGATGCTGAATCTGTACTGCTGTGCAGTCTACATGCTAGTTCCTGTGACGTTAAGGTTTCATCAGTTCTGCTTATTTGGCTTCTTGCTGCTGGCAGGTAGCCCACACCATTTGGTAATGGCGCGTACAGACGATCGGAATTTCTGACAACCAAACCGTGGATTTATTTCCGACGGATGTTGGCTGAAACTTGTCTTGCATACACACAGTCGCACTAATGTGTTCTGAAATTCCGATCGGCAAGAACGCGCTGATGTACAACATGTACGACAGGACTAGAAAAAGGAAGTTCAATAGCCAGTGCGCCACCCTTTGGGCTCCTTCTGCTAATCTCGTGTTAGTCGAAGTTTGGTGAGAGACGATACGCGCTTTTCAGCCTCGTGCTTTTTTGATCGTTACTGCTCTTCAGTTTGTGCTTGTGGGTTCGTATCTGGTTTCCAGTGCGTGTAATCAGTTCGCATCTGGATTTCAGTGCGTGCTATGTCTAGTACGTATTTGATTGTCAGTGTGTTCTTGTCCGCTCGTTTCTGATTTTCAGCTCGCTCTTCTCACTCCTTTCTGATTTTCAGTGCGTTCTGTTAGTTCGTTCTGAGCAGCCGACCGTTTTGAAGCCATGTTGCGGTTACGTACTCGTCATAGAGTTCGTGCTATGTGGGGGCTTGGTGTTGGGGTTCTTACTTTCACCCAAGCCCATTCCATGAACAGGGCAGGGAGGAGTTCATGGACGAAGAATTGGTTGCTCCAGCATGACCAATTCTCGCACATGCCTTTGTTGCGGGAGATCCAGGAGAATAATCCTGATGATTTCAGGAATTATCTCCGGATGACGGACCCCGTTTTTCACCATTTGCTGGCTTTGCTGTCCCCTTATATTACGAAGCAGGACACCTGCATGCGGCAAGCCATCACTCCCGAACAGAGGCTCGTCGCCACCTTGCGGTACTTGGCGATGGGGAAAAGTCTGTAGGACATCAAGTTCTCGACAGGCATCTCCCCCCAGGCTCTGTAGATCATTACTCCAGAGACCTGTTCTGTCATCATTCAGGTCCTGCAGAAGGACTATATTAAGGTAAGTTTTATCCTTTATCATCACATTCTATGTATTTAATGTTTGCTAATGTATTGTATTTCTTTTTCTTTCATCATTCTCTAATTACCATGATTGTAATATGCTGTGAATGTCCCCATTATCTCATGCATGCTGGAAGTTTTTAATGCTCCCTTTTTGTCCTTCATGCATATTTGCCTTCACTAACCTCCCCAGCATGCTATCCTGGGCCCATACATACCTAGCCTAGTCACTTAACAATGTATTTTGTCAGCTCCATAGTAGTGCTTTACCCTAAACACCCCCTAAAATGTGTACAAATGTGTTTTTTGTCCGTTATTTTTTGAGGCCAAAACTCATTTGGAACCCTCCCTCCCCTCAACCGCTAAGTCAACCGATACCAATACTCTATCTGCTGACTTTGCCAAACCCATCTACATTATACCTACATCTTTTGTGTTCATATTTACGGATGAATTCACCAAAGCATGTAGTGAAAGGGCCTGCCTGAATACTTTCAAATGGTACTGTTTAAAGTTTTGTTCTCCTATTATCTTGATAGGTAATTGCAGAATGTAAAAATGTGCTTCAATTTGTACAGTGTGTATTTATATTTTTGTATTATGACACTTCTTACCTGTCCAGTGGGCTGCCAATAGTGTAAGTAAGGAGGGCCTGGCCAAAGTAACACACATTATTTTTGCATTCAGCTCTCAATGAAGTGGAGAGGGTTACCTGTCCAAAACACCCCCCCACCCTAATTTTTTTACAATGGGCCATCAGAGGGGGTGAGGAATCTGATAAGTGGACCTTATATTTTTGTCTTTAAATACTCCTTAAAATAAATGTTTTTTACTTTTGTTGACCAAGAATGTTTGTGTCTAATCTGCTTGCAATGTTATGTGCAAAAGTACTAATTTATTTTTTTCTTGTTTCACTCCACAGTTTCCTTCAACGCCACAGGAATGGCAGACTGTGGCTTCCCAATTTGCCCAGCGGTGGGACTTTCCCAACTGTGGAGGGGCAATTGATGGGGAACACGTCCACATCATGCTATCCCCCAACTCGGGGTCATACTATTACAACTATAAGGGGTTTAATAATATAGTGATGTTGGCGGTGGTGTCGGCGACATAGAAGTTTCTCTATGTGGACGTGGGGAAGAATGGCCGGATGTCGGATGGTGGAGTCATCGCCCAGACCGAGTTCTACGGATGGCTCCAGAGAGGTGGCTTGGGCTTGCCACCTCCGGAAGACAACGTGGCTGGTCTACTGTTCGTCTTTGTCGCTGATGAAGCATTTGGGCTGGGTGATCACCTGATACGGCCGTTCCCGATGAGGACCCTCACCCCGGACCAGAGGGTTTTTAACTACCGGCTGGCCAGAGCCAGAAGAGTGGTGGAGAATGCTTTTGGCATAATGGCCAGCCAGTTCTGCCTATTCCTGACGCCAATCAACATGGCGGAATATAAACTAAACCATATAATAGTTCCAAGCTGCATTCTACACAACTTTCTCAGGAGAAATGCTACAAACTATGTTTCCTCAGTTGGGCCTGAGGCCAGATTTCCAGAACAAACAACAACCCTGACGGCGCTTGAAGCTGGCCGTCCTGGCTTGCCCCCCCAAAGCACCCGCGAGGTCCGTCAAAAATATATGGAATACTTTGCAGGTAGAGGGCCCATTAATATGCCAGCAAATGTTTGATAAACATTTTTAAAATAATTTTTTTTGTTAAACTGAAATATTTCATTGGATTTACTGCTTGTGTTTCTTTTAGCTGTCCCCTAGGTTCTCCAATGGGCTTTTCTTTTTGGCCATTTTCTTCAATAGTGCAAACGTAATTTATTTGGTACATGCGGTGACAATCTCTTCTTCAGCTAACTATTATGTTGTGGGTCTGCTACACACACACCTTGTTTTTGTTGTTAATGTACGTAATACATTAATGATTAAAAAAACACATCCTTTTCAGCACCATGAATTAATTGTTTTGAGTCCCAAAACTGGCCTGATTGGGGCAAATTTTAGCACACTGTGGGGTTGTGCAGTGCATTTGAAAGTGCACTGAAAGTACACTTGTAGTTCCAAGTGGATTTGCCTTCATTAAATAACCCCCCCATTGTCACTGTAAACATCAAATTACTCCAAAAACTGGTATTGAGTATTGAAAGAAGAAGCCACACTTTGTTGAGTAGAAAACATTTTACTCAAAGCACATTAACATGTGCGTTAGAAAAGGGTTTTTGAACAAACCAACATATTTGTTGTATAACATTTTTAGGTTTGACAGTAGAAATAGCCTTTTTTGGGTTAAACAGGCATGTTTAAAACCATAAACATACACAACTCAGGAACTTACAAAGTTCAACTTTGATTGTTTTGTTTTTCAAGTTTGATTGTTCAACTTTGAAGTGAAGGCAACATCAGACATTAGTATGTCCAAACTGTGTTGATATTGCCTTCATCAGATGGGGGTGATGCCACCCCTGTGAAAGCCAAATTTTGAAGATGCACACAAATTGGTAGTCAAAGTGGGGATTTTCCTCCTGATCCCATGCCTAATGTCAACATGTGCTATCTCTCATCATGGGGGATCAATAGACGTGTTTCGGGGGTGCAACCCCTTCCTCTCAGCTACTTTAGTTGCGAGGAAGGGGTTGTACCCACAAAACGCGTACAGTGATATCCCATGATGGCAGATAGCACATGTTGACACACTGTGTGCATCTTCAAAATTTGGCTTTCAAAAAAATTTTAATAAGTTTGAAAAAATTGAAAGATAAAAACAAACTTGAATAATTTTGGTGTGTTTTCGATTCTGCCTAAAACATCAATGATGTTTTTGAGTCTTTTTTCCACATTATTGATGTGTTCCTTGATCTTCTGTAAATCACGATTGCACACCATTATCTTCCCGATGAGGATCTGTGCACTTGCACTTGTGAAATTACATTCTTCTTCCACAACATCTACATCACCTAAAATAAAAAAAACCTACCATGTATTATAAATATGCAGGCATTACATCTATTACCTGAAGCTGTGGTCTCAGACACTCACCTGTTGTGGTCACTATTTTGACTACTTCATAAACCTCTCCTTCCTCCTGAGGTTGTGGTGTGGTGACTTCCCCTTCTTTATGAGGTTGGGGATTCTGGTGTCCTCTGATGTCCCAAGTCTTTTCTCCCCTATGTGAATTAAAAAAAGTTTTACTTAGCACACAGATATTTGAGGCCAGAATTAGAAATATGAAACTGCTTGGAAGTGTCGTACAATTGTCTGTTTTGACAGAGTTCCAAGCTGAAAACAATTTTTTTTCCCTTTCTAAAGCTGGAATAATTACCTGTTTTGTGCAAGTTTCACACATGGAGTTACCCCTAGTATCCACTGGATCACCTGTGTGGGACACCCTAAAAAGGGTGTTCTGGTGTCCCACACTAGTGCTCCTGTGTCCAGATGTGTAAACAGCTGCTGAGTGTCCTCTCTTTACACTGAATCAAGTTTGCATTTCATTCTAGTTACAAACCCATCTAGACAACAATGTACTAATCTTCTTTTAATACAAATACCATATTTATCGGCGTATAACACGCACTTTTCCCCCTTAAAATCAGGGGAAAAGCGTGGGTGCGTGTTATACGCCGATCCCCCGCTGATTGTGAGCGGAGGATCGAGCCGCCGAGATACATAGCCGAGTATACTCGGCTCGGCTCACAGTCACGCCCAGTCCCACCCTATGATGGACATAACACAGGGACTGGGCGTGACTGTGAGCGGAGCCGAGCCGAGTACACTTGGCTACTCTCGGCTCCGCTCGGGACTGCGAAAGGATCCGAGAGCCACCGAGAGGACTCGAGTGCCGCCGAGAGGACCCGAGAGAGGCCAAGAGGACCCGGCGCCATTTTTAAACTGGAAGACTGCAATGAAAAGGCTGCAATGACAAGTCTGCACTGACAAGGCTACACTGACAAGGCTACACTGCAAGGCTGCACTGACAAGGCTACACTGACAAGGTACACTGACAAGGCTACACTGACAAGGCTACACTGGCAAGGTACACTGACAAGGCTACACTGCAAGGCTGCACTGACAATCTACACTGACAAGGCTGCACTGACAAGGCTACACTGACAAGGCTACACTGACAAGGTACACTGACAAGGCTACACTGACAAGGTACAATGACAAGGCTGCACTGACAAGGCTACACTGACAAGGCTGCAAATGTCACTGACAAGGCTGCAAATGACACTGACAAGGCTGCAGATGGACACTGATAAGGCTGAATTGATGGGCATTTAAATGTAAGTTTTTTCCTTAAACTTCTCTCCTAAAAGTTTCTTTCCCTAAAATTCCCTCCTAAACTTGGGGTGCGTGTTATACGCCGACGCGTGTTATACACCGATAAATACAGTAGGCATAAACAAATGTAGTTAACTTGCATCTGCCAAAAACATCGCATTAGTGGCCGAACGAATGATGTTTACTATGAACGATTACTGTGCCCACGAACCTGAAACTTGCCATTTTAAACTGTACAACAGTAAAGAAAAGCACATGGAGTAGCACAAAAGGAATAATAATAATAGGAACACACGACAAAATACTTACTTTTTTGCAGCACTCTCTTGATTCTTCTGATCCTGCTCCCTCAATTTGAGGTCTGACCATCGTTTCCTCAGTTGATCCTTGGATCACCGTACCTCAAATTTCTTCTGCAGACTTTTCACAACTTTAGCCATGATCTTGGCTTTCTCACATTTGGGTTTGGGTAAGGTCCATGCTTCCCATCATAGTCGTCCCTCTTCAAGATGTCCACCATCTCTACAAAGGACATATTTGAGGCCTTAACTCTCCTCCGGGATTGTGACGTTTGTGGCTCCAGGCTTTCGTCATCCTCCTTGTTGCTGCTCTCCTCTGCATGCACCTGCTCTTTCTTCACCATATGCTCTCCCACTGGGCCGAAAGAGAAGGGGCGGGGAATATACTAGAAAGAAGGTCAGGGACGGGCAGAGTTTCACGAGTGTGCAGTGTTTATAAAGCGTAACGCGCGTCGTACGTACGATCTGTGAGTGGAGGACGGAGTAGCGTAAGCGCCGATCGTGATAACGAAGGTACAATTTGAACTTGGGGCATCAGTGGTCTATACTGCTTATAGATTGAGGCCTATATTGGGACAAGATTATGAGAGTTTAGCCTGACTTTAGGGTTTGTCTTGTGATGTGTCTTGCAGATAAAATGAATCGATTCAATCAGCACAGCTTCCTCCCCCAATTCATTGATATGTACAGAGAGCTGCCCTGTCTATGGCAGGTAAAACACCCCTTTTATACGAATAAAATAAAGAGGCAGGCAGCGCTGGATCAATTGCTGGAATTGGTGAAGCCACAGATCCCCACAGCAAACATCAACTATTTGAAGGTCAAAATTGGTGGCCTGAGGAGCACATAGGGAGTGCAAGAAGGTCCAGGATTCCATGAGATCAGGAACAGCAGCAGATGATGTTTATGTACCCAGGCTGTGGTACTACGACAGACTGCAATTTCTGTCGGACCAGACTGAAATCAGGCCATCACTTTCAACCCTTCCTTCCACACTTCCTTCCACCCCAGCTGAGGCTTCCGACGTCCAACCTGGGCCTTCCACCCAGGAAGAAGTGGAGGAGCCCAGCTTGAGTCAGGTATAGCATTTAACATATATGGCATATGGCAGCCAGGAGGTGGCGGGGGAAAGAGGCAGGCAGGAGGTGGCAGGGGAAAGTGGCAGCCAGGAGGTGGCAGGGGTAAGTGGCAGCCAGGAGGTTGCCGGGCCCAGTAGCCTGACTGAATCCCAGGTTCCTCCCCTCCGCCTTCCAACAAAAAGGACCAGGGAGGGGAGGAACGTGTAGGAGTCAGCCCTTTTTTTGATTTCTTTGACTGCGGCTCTCAGAACCACCCCCCATATTCAAGAGGCCTATGCCTGCATGGCTACCAGCAAAATGCAGGAAATGGAGGTGGGCCAATGCCTCATTTGTGAGGAAGTGATGTATCTGGCCCTAAATAAGGGGTTGAGGGGTGAACTCACAAGCCAAACCCACCTGTGCGAGTTGGACCATCCTCCTCCACCTCCTCAACTTCCTGCCACAACTCCAACACCAGAGCCACAGCCTGGAAGCAAGCATGGAGGCAAGCGTGGAAGGAAGACAAGAGTGTGATGGCCTGGGTTCAGTCTGGTCTGACAAAAGACGCAGGCTGTTATATGACCACAGCCTGGGGACATATGTCATCTGCTGCTGTTCTTGATCTCTCGGAGTCCTGGACCGGATTGTGCTCCCTATTAAATGGACTCCCCAGGCTACCAATTTTGCCTGTCAAATATTTGAAGTCTGCCCTGGGGTACAAAAGCTTCAAAAGCCAATTTCACCAGTTTATCCAGCGTTGCCTTCCTCTTTATTTTGTTATGACCCCTAATAAATGTCAATTTTTTTATCACAAATACTTGGCTATGTGTTTTAGTTCAAAAAGGACAGTTTGTTTGTGAGTGAGTCGGCAGGTATATTTCAAAAAGACAATGTCAAATTAACAAGGGACACCAACACCAACCAATCTCTTTGAGGTTAAAAAATACAAGATAATAATGGTGTTGTGGTAACTTGACACACAAAATGAAACAAAATATTATGGAGATCACTATAAAAACAAAAAATAAACAGGAGATCTTGATAAAAAAATAAAAAAAGTAGATCACTATAAAAAAAATATAAACATTATTCTGGAGATCTGGCAAAAAAAAAAAAAATAAAGATTATTCATGAGATCACGAGAAATAATAAAGAAATCAGTTTGTCAGAACTCTGTGTGAATATCTACAGCAAAACAAATTCATTATTCTAGCATTATAAAGAAGATGAGAATGTGCTGCATTAAAAGTTTAAAAACTGCAGCGTGACGAATGTGCTATCTCCATTACGAATGCTAGTTTTACCAGACCGAGCTCTTGTCATGGTTATGCAGTAATCTTTGTCTGTCAGCTTACCTCCTCCATGTGTTCACCTTTAGAGGCCAGCCACTCTTACCTGACTGCTTATATAATCTTCCCTCAGCATAGTTACACTATGTTAACCTGTGCATTGCAAGCCAACCTTGCTGATCAACCATTGTGTGTTAGCTTTCATGTGTACTTGCTGTGTTTCCTACTTCTGATTCCAGTTACTGACCTTGGCCTGTTCTCGACTATCCCTGTCTGCTTGTGACCCTGACCTTTGGCGTGTTATGTTTATCCTTGTCTGCTAGTTGCCCCGACACTTGGCTTATCCCTTACTTTCCTTGTTGTTCCAGCCTGCTGCTTCCTATCTCTTCTCCTGTAGTCTAGCGTGAGCTGTGAGAACCTAGAGGCCACTACCTGGAGCCAGACTGCAGCACAGTCCATCCTCACCACTAGAGGCTCTGGTGAACACCTGCTGGCTCTTACACTAGGCACCCCGGGGAATCTATGCTCTAGCTCAAAGTGGGATCTGTGTTAGTGATCCAGTAGACCTGCTTCCTGAACCTCCCAGGGTTCAATCCGCAGCAGTCAGTCCTAGGGTCCACTACCTTAGGGGTGCACTCCTGACTTCCACGGAGTGCATCTGTCACCTGGTCTCAGGTGACCTGACAACGATTCCGTCTCGTACTTGATTCAGAGCATGCATGGAATTTTGTGCGTCAAAATTGTCGACACACGCTCGGAATTTACGACAACAAATTTTGTTGTCGGAAAATTTGAGAACCAGCTTTCAAATTTTGTTTGACGGAAACAAAAAAATGACAAAAAATGTCCGATGCAGCCTACACACGGTCGGAATTTCTGACAACAAGCTCACATCGAACATTTGTTGTTGGAAATTCCCATCGTCTGTACGCAGCATAAGAGTGCTCTAATACCTTCATTGGTAGTGGTTGCACATTGGATGGTGATTCTTCTCTTTGGTTGTCCCCTCGAGGAGCTTAGTACATATTCATATGGGTGATCTCTGTCCTGAAGGCTGAACATTTTCCCACCACTGATTGAATCACTTTTTCACTTCTACACTTACTTGGACTTATTCACGTGTCCCTTGATGCAGTTTGATGGACATTATGCTTTTTCATATATTTACTCATATGTTTTTTCACAGTTTTGTATAATATTTTTGCCTTGCAGGTGATAATATTGGTCATTTTTATAATTTTGCACTGTCACTTTATTGTTTGCACATTTAGCTCTTCATTTTACCCCTTATTCCCTTCACACAATTTGTCTAATTGTAGTGCCAGCAGCTTACTCAGCCAGTCGGGAGGCGCAGTAATGTTTTACTTTTACGTGTAAAAAAAAAAAAAAAAATGAATGCAGCCAGCACATCGAAGGACTGGTAGGGTGTAATATATAAAATTTTAGTTATTGGGTTTAAATACACTTACACATATTTTCTACTATATTATGTGTATAATTCTTATATATGAAATGAATACATTTGCTACTGTATATGAAACAATTACTCTCTTTATTGCTTGTTATTTAATATAACCAATAAACACTTTATAAATGTTATTTAAAGATGTTACCATTCCTTTCCACTACCTAATTGCTTCATTTAAAGTCCCAAATCTCCTTTTTTGTATTACCAAATATCGGGATGGAGGCGCTTAATTGCACCTCATCTAAAGTCCCAAACTCCCTCTTTTTTCATTTAATATCGGGATGGAAGCAATTAGGTACATGGGATTGGTAGTGTTCCCCTACCCTCCCGGTGTGAGTTTTTGCCCTTAATTATAGGGTATTATCATATATAAGATATTGTCCCTTTATGGTATACACATCATTCATATTAAATTTAGTCATGATCTATATTGTTCACTATTGTTCATTTATTTTCATGCTACTTCTTAATTTTCTTAGGCAGCACCCTGGCTACCGATCAATTGCCATACATGGCTTTCCCCTTATAGGGATCCCGGGCACGCCCTCCACCTGGCCAGTCCTTGTGCCTGTGTGTGGTGCATCGGACGTTTGGGCGTCGCTGGTCTTCCTCTCTGTGGGAGCTGCGATGCGCCAGTGGGTCCTCCCCTTCTCCCCTTTCACCTTGGTGACGGGAGATTTGGGCGGACGCCCCTCTGCGCATCGGCGCCACGTATCCTACGTCGGGCGTGTGACGTCATATTCTGACGTCACCGCGCCGACGTACAGCGTGTCCATCTCGGTGTCATCACGGTGGGATTCCCTCCGCGCCGACCGCTAAGTGCACACTCAGCTCAGGTGCGGCGGCTCCTCCTCTATGTCACCCACGTGGCGTTGGCGGCATATTTATATTCCCCACTTGGAGCTGGCGGTTGACACGGCTGGTCTCTTTCTGGGATGACTGCACACCAGCCTTGCGGGTCACGTTTGGCTGTTGATGCTCCCATATGCCACAATGAGGTAGGCTGTTACATTTGTGCATTTTCACCCTTGTATATTTTCTCCACCTTTTGGTTGTTTCACTTGGGTTTAGACGTCTTCCTTTTGGTGACTTCACTTCCTTGTGTCACCCCTCCTTCTTCTCACAGTCAACCTTTTCTTTGCACCAATCACTACTATTTCTCATCTCAATTTGGCCACTCCACTTTTTCACTCCCACAGTCATTTATGTGTAATATATAGATTTTCAATATTTATCACACACATTATCATTTCCTTTGAGTTCACGTAATTCACCATTTAGTTTGATCACTGTTATTATTCAAACACTATTGCAAATTCATATATACACATTACACTTTGTTTCCAGATACGGTTTGCTCCTATCCCATCCCATCACAACATACTCCTGATTTTGAACACTTTCTGCTTCATCCTGTCCTTCTTCACCCTGCCCGTTGTCGCATCTATACTTATGCCGCCTCGGCTCCCGTGGAGGGGTTATGTTTCTGGCCCGCCCTGCGCCCATCGCCGCGTACTGGACTTGCTGTCCGGGTTGGTGAGTGTGTTCGATCCAACTATTTGGATATACCAACATCCAGTCATTTACATATGCATTATTTTTTACTTTATATAAGGACATTATGGTTCATTATATTTATGTGTATTTTTTAGGAATTTTGGGGTACATCAGCTCCTGATGAGTGGGAGTGCCCACGAAACGCGTCGAGCTCCATTTGATGCCCCAGTTACATTTTATATGGACAACTATTTTATTCATACATATACCATGCGAATGCACCTATCGGTACCAGGCATGTGTCTGCCAAGAATATTATGCTTTCTCATTCTCAACATCAAACCATGTGCTGCATATGTGTATATATTTTCTACTATATTATGTGTATAATTCTTATATATGAAATGAATACATTTGCTACTGTATATGAAACAATTACTCTCTTTATTGCTTGTTATTTAATATAACCAATAAACACTTTATAAATGTTATTTAAAGATGTTACCATTCCTTTCCACTACCTAATTGCTTCATTTAAAGTCCCAAATCTCCTTTTTTGTATTACCAAATATCGGGATGGAGGCGCTTAATTGCACCTCATCTAAAGTCCCAAACTCCCTCTTTTTTCATTTAATATCGGGATGGAAGCAATTAGGTACATGGGATTGGTAGTGTTCCCCTACCCTCCCGGTGTGAGTTTTTGCCCTTAATTATAGGGTATTATCATATATAAGATATTGTCCCTTTATGGTATACACATCATTCATATTAAATTTAGTCATGATCTATATTGTTCACTATTGTTCATTTATTTTCATGCTACTTCTTAATTTTCTTAGGCAGCACCCTGGCTACCGATCAATTGCCATACATGGCTTTCCCCTTATAGGGATCCCGGGCACGCCCTCCACCTGGCCAGTCCTTGTGCCTGTGTGTGGTGCATCGGACGTTTGGGCGTCGCTGGTCTTCCTCTCTGTGGGAGCTGCGATGCGCCAGTGGGTCCTCCCCTTCTCCCCTTTCACCTTGGTGACGGGAGATTTGGGCGGACGCCCCTCTGCGCATCGGCGCCACGTATCCTACGTCGGGCGTGTGACGTCATATTCTGACGTCACCGCGCCGACGTACAGCGTGTCCATCTCGGTGTCATCACGGTGGGATTCCCTCCGCGCCGACCGCTAAGTGCACACTCAGCTCAGGTGCGGCGGCTCCTCCTCTATGTCACCCACGTGGCGTTGGCGACATATTTATATTCCCCACTTGGAGCTGGCGGTTGACACGGCTGGTCTCTTTCTGGGATGACTGCACACCAGCCTTGCGGGTCACGTTTGGCTGTTGATGCTCCCATATGCCACAATGAGGTAGGCTGTTACATTTGTGCATTTTCACCCTTGTATATTTTCTCCACCTTTTGGTTGTTTCACTTGGGTTTAGACGTCTTCCTTTTGGTGACTTCACTTCCTTGTGTCACCCCTCCTTCTTCTCACAGTCAACCTTTTCTTTGCACCAATCACTACTATTTCTCATCTCAATTTGGCCACTCCACTTTTTCACTCCCACAGTCATTTATGTGTAATATATAGATTTTCAATATTTATCACACACATTATCATTTCCTTTGAGTTCTCGTAATTCACCATTTAGTTTGATCACTGTTATTATTCAAACACTATTGCAAATTCATATATACACATTACACTTTGTTTCCAGATACGGTTTGCTCCTATCCCATCCCATCACAACATACTCCTGATTTTGAACACTTTCTGCTTCATCCTGTCCTTCTTCACCCTGCCCGTTGTCGCATCTATACTTATGCCGCCTCGGCTCCCGTGGAGGGGTTATGTTTCTGGCCCGCCCTGCGCCCATCGCCGCGTACTGGACTTGCTGTCCGGGTTGGTGAGTGTGTTCGATCCAACTATTTGGATATACCAACATCCAGTCATTTACATATGCATTATTTTTTACTTTATATAAGGACATTATGGTTCATTATATTTATGTGTATTTTTTAGGAATTTTGGGGTACATCAGCTCCTGATGAGTGGGAGTGCCCACGAAACGCGTCGAGCTCCATTTGATGCCCCAGTTACATTTTATATGGACAACTATTTTATTCATACATATACCATGCGAATGCACCTATCGGTACCAGGCATGTGTCTGCCAAGAATATTATGCTTTCTCATTCTCAACATCAAACCATGTGCTGCATATGTGTATATATTTTCTACTATATTATGTGTATAATTCTTATATATGAAATGAATACATTTGCTACTGTATATGAAACAATTACTCTCTTTATTGCTTGTTATTTAATATAACCAATAAACACTTTATAAATGTTATTTAAAGATGTTACCATTCCTTTCCACTACCTAATTGCTTCATTTAAAGTCCCAAATCTCCTTTTTTGTATTCCCTTCACACAATTTGTCTAATTGTAGTGCCAGCAGCTTACTCAGCCAGTCGGGAGGCGCAGTAATGTTTTACTTTTACGTGTAAAAAAAAAAAAAAAAATGAATGCAGCCAGCACATCGAAGGACTGGTAGGGTGTAATATATAAAATTTTAGTTATTGGGTTTAAATACACTTCATTATACAGAATGCAATGGTTGCATGTTTGAATTTCACACAATTGTCTGTGTTTAGTATTGTTCAACAGCTTAGTCTTTTAAGTATAAAATAAGTTGGGAAAGTAAGCATACATTATATTACTATCTACACTCAGCTCTGGTGTCTGATTCTGTGATCCACTGATTAAAAATCAGTCCCCAGAACATTGTGGAATGTGCAGCCTTTGCTTTATTTTGTATGCCTGTCACAAATTCATGCAACATACATGTTGAATCCTGAATGGAGAAATATTCATGTGAATCTGTTGTTGATAGTTTAAATTAGAGATCTGTGTGTCAGGTTTCTGGTAAATCTGTTGAGGCTTAAAGAGACACTGTTACCTTGTCCTTGCAGGGCAAAGTGACAGTTTTTGTGTAGCAGACATCCCCTGACCCCTGATGCCTACCTCACCTCACCACCCTCACACCTCTTTCCTTGATCACAGCTGGCACCATATTTGTCAGTGTTGGTGACCCTGGTAGTAGTAATATCACTACCCCAGTCATTTGCGAGGGCCCCCCCTTTCCTGAACCATACCAGGCAACATGCCCTGAACATTGGGGCCCTGACCTGGTGGTTTTTGTGGGGGTGCAGGGTGTGACTTATCGGAATCTCAAAGCCCCCTTTAACAAGATCCTGGCCCCTCCATGTGAATGAGTTTGACAAGTCTTTAAAAAAAAAACACACCCCCCCCCCCCCCAAAAAAAAACAACAATTTCCTCTGAAGTAGAGCCAACGTCAATCACGATGCCCGCTGTTACTGCTGACCTGAAAAAAAAAAAAAAAAAAGCTCTGCACCTGACGAACGCCCCCGCTGTCTGACAGTGTAATGAGTAAGCATGAGAGTGTAAAACACGTCTACAGAGCACCTGTGGACCTTATGTGTGTCATATTTCATCTTTTTTATGGATCTTGAATAAAGAGATTTTATATAAAGAGATGGTTTTATTCCCTGGATGTGCCACCACTTTCTTCATTTTCCATGGATTGCTTTGGCTGCCGACCAGGCAGACACCCTGGTCTTCCCAGCAGTGCATGGGATCTCACAGGCTGCCTTTGGAGCAGTGTAAACCCAGCTCTCTTCCATATCCTGTTGTCTGAAAACTCCTTCGTCTGACAGTTTTTAAATAACTAAGGAGCGGGCCACTCGGTGATGTCATCGGATTACCCCGTCCCCTTGTGACATCATCGACTGGGGCCTGCTGGGTTGACAACGTCACAAGGGGGTGGGGGGTCACCCAATGACATCATCGGGTGGTCCCGCCCCTTAGTTATTAAAGGAATGTCAGATGGCGGGAGCCTTTGTTGGGTGCAGAGCTCTTTTTTTTGGGTCGGTGGTAGCAGTAGGCATCATGACTGAAGTTGGATCTACTTCGGGGCCATTTATTTTTTGGGGTTTTTTTGTTTTTTAATGAAGGACTTGTCAAAATTGTTGTGTTTTTATTTACGTTTTGCACTTTTTTGCTAAATGAGTAGGAGTACTATGGTGCAAGGTGCTTAGCTCCTGCCCCAAAGCACCCCCCCATGTTAATGGCATGTGGCCTGGTATGGCTCGCTCGACCCCTTCCTTTTCTGGTTTGTCGGGCTGCATGTTCAGATAAGGGGCTGGTATGTATTGGGGGGGACCCCAGGCTGTTTTTGTTCTGCATTGTTCATTGCCGCCATTTTTTTGTTTACATTTCAGCTGTCAGTGGGGAAGCCTGCTGACAGCTTATTAATCATTAATTGTTAAGGACGCGGTGGCCAGCTTCCCGGCCCATTCTTAAAACAATCAGCTATTCTTCACACCGAATTCAAATCGTTCTGAGAATTTGGAATTGATTAGAAAATTAAAAACTAAACTAAACAAATTCCGAAACAAATCAACTAAACTAAATTAGTAACATAACAAATCTATCCGAAACAAAACAAATATTTTCATTCTGCACATGTCTAATACACAGTACTATATATATATATATATATATATATATATATATATATATATATATATATATATATATATATATATATATATATATATATATATGTGTGTGTATGCATTGTTCCCCTAATTGTAATAGTGTAAGTTTGGAAACCTTTTAGGAAACCTAATTACTGGAAGATTGATCCTCTTCCTACCTTCTTTCTGATTAATTATTTCTAGTTTTAGTACATGGATTCCTACCCCTGGCTTCTCTGCTGGGGATTCTGCCATTTGCAAGACTTGCTTTACTGATTCTATTATCATATATTTAATGTTTAATCAGGTAGGTTGTGGTGTAACTATCACACCTCTGAAACATTTTTGAGTGTGAGTTTGAAAGATACCTTCTTATCTCTTATATGATGGATCACCGTCTGTCTGCAGTCAGGGGTTTAGGGTGTTCTGCTTAAAGCTCTGGCTGTTAAATGGTTGGTCTTTTGGTCTGAACATTCCTTGTGTGTCCAGGCTTCTTTTCCCTGAAGTCAAGGGTTAGGTATCCTAGGTTTTGGCTTTTACTCTAAATATTCTGTTTTCTTGATGTACATTCACGGACATAGGTCCCGCCCCTATGTGTTTTTTGCTTTACGAACTGCTTGCCCTCAAAATTAAGGCATGATGGTTGGAGGCAGAGCTACACTGGGTCTGGCTTAACATTTTTCATTTGCCAGTGTCCAGACCTCCTGAGGGCAGCAGTATGACCTACATTTCTGTGTTTCTCAATGGACTTCAAGAAAAAGATTTTACAGTAAGTACAAATATGTTATTTTTCACTGGCTGCAGAAAAGCAGGGAGCACAGGTAAGGTGAGTATATGGGCATGTGTTGTCCGGCTGACCTAAATTTTACCATTTCAAGCAAGTTTTGTATTCCTGTAGACTTGTGCAGGAATGCAAAACCCACTCGGCTTGTACAAAACCCTGTCGACACAAGACAAGTGAAACACTGTCACTTTTCATTATTCCTAGGTTTTTATGCCCACATTCCATTTCGTGTTTCCTGCTGCAGTACAGCACAACTGCAGACTAAGGCCCCTTTCATACTTGTGTAACTTGTCCTGTGACTTGGGACTGCCAAGTCGCATGACAAATCGTACCCCATGATTTCCAATGAGTACTGTTCATATCTGTGCCACTTCAATGTCCCTGCACTACTTTGGTCCGACTTTGATGCGACTTGAGGTCCATAGACCTCAAGATTACACAGGCATTGCTTCAAGTCATGTCAAAGTCGCAGCAAAGTTGGTCGTCAAAGTCACGTGACTTTCATGTTCTACAAGTGTAAAAGGGGACTAAGGCTTAATGCATTCAGGACATTTTCTAAACTATTCTAGAACCCTTCCTCCTGGCAGCAGCGTTTTGGCAAAAAAAAAACACCCGACGCTTGTAAAAGTGTGTAACACGTTTAGCCGCGTTTACCCGCATCAAGCATTTGGGCGTCAATTAATTTCATTGGTCAGAATAAAATATTTATTCTGGCCATTGAAATGAATTCACGCTCAAGCTCTAAACTCGCCTAGCGGTAATTCACGTTTACATGTGCTTACATGCGTCCAGCATTTTCACGTGCTTACAAGCGTTTTTCTGCCAAAGCTCTGCTACTCCTGGACGCACTGGCAGTGGATTTTTTTCTTGCCTCTAAACTCTCCTGCCACTAAACACTTCTAAAAGTTTATGTGTGCATGGACACATAAGCTAACATGCAGGGGAGTTTAGAGGCAGGAAAAAAAAATGCCAGGCACCCTAGGAGCAGCTGTAAAACCATCCAGTATGCATGAGGCCCAATGATTGTATGTTTACTAAAATCTTCTCTAATATAACAATGGATGATGACTCGTAGAAAGTGTGAAAGCTCTCAAATAACTAATCAAGAGTCAAACATTCTAATGCCGCATACACACGACCAGTTTAGCCGTCGGAATAAACTCTGAAGGTTTCTCCAACGGAATTCCATTCAAGCCTACACACGGTCAACACAAAGTCCGATCAAAGTCCGACCATCCAGAACGCGGTGACGTACAACACTTACGACGGGACTAGAAAAAGGAAGTTCAATAGCCAGTAGCCAATAGCTTCCATCTCGTACTTGCTTTACAGCATGTGCAGTTTTTGGTCCGTCAGAACAGCATACAGACGATCTGTGTTCCCGATAGGAATTGGTTCCGTCGGGAATATTTAGAACATGTTCCATTTCTAGGTCCGTCAGAATTTTCGAAAAAAGAAGTCCGATGAGGCCTACACACGATCGGCTTAGACGATGAAAAGCTTCCATTGGACTTTTTCTGTCGGACATTCCGCTCGTGTGTACAGGGCATAAAGGTCTGAGTGAGATCTGGGATTATTGTAGATTTCCTAATTACTCACCATGCTCAGATGCAGGCACAGGCTCCTTCAGCTCCATTTCCCACAACTCCCTGGATTCCTGAAAGTGGCCAGTGAGTATAAATTCCATAGATTCTCTTCCTCAGCAGCTAAGACAGGTCACACCTAATGAGGAAGAAGTAGCTGGACAAGTAATCTGCAGCCAGGTGACAGGCTCAACAAAAGGGTAAGCTCTGATTGTTCGAACCCTCCACCACTCCACTGCCACATTTGGCACTTTTTGGGAGGGAGTGGGTAAATAGTTTTGACAGGTACTTTCAGGTAAGATTGCCGCGGCGATCTTCGAGCACCCCCCTGCCTTCTGGCCTTCTGGGACACACACAGGTCTCAGAAGACGACGGGACCATTCAGATGGCTTGGCTGCCAGTTTCTCTTACTTACAATGCTGGTGCCTGCATCCAAAGCAGACTTACTAATCGGTTTGGGATGCCGACATCATTCATCATTCTTTTATAGTGCCTTGAAAAAGTGTTCATACCCCTTGAAATTTTCCACATTTTGTCATGTTACAACCACAAACATAAATGTATTTATTGGGATTTTATGTGAGAGACCAACACAAAGTGGCAGGAAAATGATAAATGGTTTTCAAAATTTTTTACAAATAAATATGTGAAAAGTGTGGCGTGCATTTGTATTCAGCCCCCCTGAGTCAATACTTTGTAGAACTGTCTTTTTGGGTATGTCTCTACCAGCTTTGCACATCTAGGAGGGTGACATTTTTGCCCATTCTCCTTTGCAAAATAGCTCAAGTTCTGTCAGATTGGATGGAGAGCGTTTGTGAACAGCAATTTTCATGTTTTGCCACAGATTCTCAGCCCAGGTTCACACTGACAGCGGGAATGAAATTGCGTGAGTTCAACTGAACTCGCACGATTTCATTACCGCATGTAAGTCCCAACTTCGGGGGCGATTTCAGAGACATCTGTGCGGGTTCCTAAAAGTAGTACAGAAACTACTCTTGGAAATCGGTGCCGGGCCGCAAATGCAGCGTCGCACCAATTCGGACGGTGTCATTGCCAGCAATTGCAGCTGATTTGAATCGCATGCCAAATCACTCCAATGTGAACCTAGGCTCAATTGAATTTAGTGAAATAAGAAAGTCGCGCTTAAAATGCGAGAAAGGCCAGAATCGAATGTCTCTAGCCTAAAGGGATATATGCACACAAAGTGATAGTCACTGTGCTTAAAAATTAGAATAATTGAAATAATGATAATAAAACACAGGAGTTACTCCTAAGTCTATACAAATGTGAATAAATGGACGGTGTAAAGGGTGATAAAGTGACAAATATATACCTCAAAACACTCTACCAAAAATACACTAGCGTCACTGTGAAACATAGATATCTCAGAAACACCATAATGAATGAATGAAAATCTCCAAAGTGCAAAAAATGTCCCTGATAACAGTACATAAAGCAAAATTGATAACAGTCCAAAAAGTTGAATGAGAAAAAGTATATCCCCAAGTGACAGGTGAATATAAGTAATCTTGCTGCAGTGAATAGGGTGCGTTGATGAACCTCCACCTTCAAAAACTGCTGCCTCTTACCAAAAGATGTTGGTCTCTAAATAATAGGAGACCTTACTGGGCGGATGGCTGCAACCCCAGCCCGGGATCTGTATGACAGGTACTGGATATCATCCGGTCTGTAAAAAACTCCTCAGCCGGCCGCACCAGAATGGTTGGGATAGGTCACTGGTTCGCAGGGTGGAGGTGTTTCTTTGAGATGGAAAGTGTCCTGGGATGTGCTGTTATCTTGTTTCCGGCTCAGATTTCATTCCTTCAGGCGTCTGGGTGTGGAGTCTGTACACAGGCTGAACTGCTGCATCCAGTGCATGGAAAGCTCCACGCTGACCACTCTGGAGTGCAGAAGAGGAAATGACGTCACTGATGCACGGCAAACGTCCAGGCTGGTGTTGGGGATAATGCAGGGATAGTACAGGCTACGCGCTCGGGGCTCACAGCTCCTTCTACTGGCCTTTTCAATTGAATTTAGGTCTGGACTTTGACTGGCCATTCTAACACATGAATATGCTTAGATCTAAACCATTCCATTGTAGCTCTGGCTGTATGTTTAGGGTCATTGTCCTGCTGGAAGGTGAACCTCCACCCCAGTCTCAAGTCTTTTGCAGACAGGTTTCCTTCTAAGATTGGCCTGTATTTGGCTCCATCCATCTTCCCATCAACTCTGACCAGCTTCCCTGTCCCTGCTGAAGAAAACCATTCCTACAACATGATGCTGCCACCACCAGGTTTCACGGTGGGGATGGTGTGTTCAGGGTGATGTGCAGGGTTAGTTTTCCACCACACATAGTGTTTTGCTTTTGAGCCAAAAAGTTCAATTTTGGACTCATCTTACCAGAGCACCTTCTTCCAAATGTTTGCGGTGTCCCCCACATGGCTTATCGCAAATTGCAAACGGGACTTCTTATGGCTTTCTTTCAACAATGGCTTTCTTCCTGCCACTCTTCCATAAAGGCCAGATTTGTGGAGTGCACGAGTAATAGTTGTCCTGTGGACAGATTCTCACACCTGAGCTATGGATCTCTGCAGCTCCTCCAGAGGCCTGTCAGTTTAGGTGGACGGCCATGTCTTGGTAGGTTTGCAGTTATGCCATACTCTTTCCATTTTTGAAATAAGAATTGAACAGTGCTTTGTGAGATGTTTAAAGCTTGGGATATTTTCCTATAACCTAACCCTGCTTTAAATTTCTCCACAACTTTATCCCTGACCTGTCTGGTGTGTTCCTTGGCCTTCATGATGCTGTTTGTTCACAAAGGTTCTCTAACAAGCCTCTGAGGGCTTCACAGAATAGCTATATTTATACTCAGATGAAATTACACACAGGGGGGCTCTATTTACTAATTGGGTGACTTCTGAATGCAATTGGTTCCACTAGATTTTAGTTAGGGGTATCAGAGTAAAGGGGGCTGAATATAAATGCATGCCACACTTTTTTTTTTTTTTTACAAATAAATATCTGAAAACATTTATTGTTTTCCTTCCACTTCACAATTATGTGGCACTTTGTGTTGGTCTATCACATAAAATCCCAATAAAAATACATTTAGGTTTTTGGTTGTAACATGAAAAATGTGGAAAATTTCACGGGATATGAATACTTTTTCAAGGCACTGTATTTGAACTTTATCACTGACCAATTTTGATGGTATATGGCTACATAGTTATGATTGCACTTATTAATCACAGGCTAATAGTCTCTTTTGTGTGGACTTTATCACATATTATTTTTGACATTATTAAAGTGTCCCTAAACCCACATCATAAAAAACTATCACTAAATGCTGTATTACATGCTGTTCATACCCACTATGAGATTTGCTTGCTATATTCTGCCAAAAACCTGGTTTATCCTGCTGCTCTCTATCGCCACCTTCTGTCCATGTCTCCAATTCAGCTATGGATTTTGCAGCTGTGGTGGCAACTGTGCACATGCTCAATTTTCAGTGAGTTTCTATGCTCAGCATTTCCTCCCTATCACATCTGAGCAGCCCATGTGACTATAGAGTCACACATGTGGGCGTATACACAGTGGTAAATGACAGCTCACTCCATCCCTCCTCTATGCCCACTAACCAGCTAAACACAATGGGAGCGGGATGTTACATGTAGATTGATGGAGGCTTCACCTTCCCTTATTCTAAGACACAGGCGGGATGGGTGTGACACAGACTGTGTCTGGCAGAAATCCACCCACACCATGTTATTGCCAAAAAATAACAAAGGTTTGATTTCAAATATATATAAACTGTATATGTATAACAATCTAAAGCTTATTGTTACTTAATTTTTTATTTTTACTCCGTATCCCAAAGGCTGTTTTTTTATTTTGAACATGTGACCAGCAGCAAAGGCCTAGAAGCTCCTCCTCCCTATGTTTCCCTACAGACAGGCTGGGAAAGAGCTGGGTCATGTGACAGCTGTATAACGATTAGGAAAAGGGTACTTAGATATTTATTTTTAATTAAAATAATTATAGTGCCGTCATCCATTTAGAAATAGAAGAGACAATGTAAATTAAACAGTGTGTGTTTAGTATCACTTTAATGATATATTGCAGGGGTAGGCAACCCGCGGGACCCAAAGCCTCTTTTGCCGGCACTCGACTCCCTTACCATCAGCAGAGCAGCGCAGGGGAGTGTTACTGAGACACTAATGCATTCCATTTTTAGAATTCCCTATGCCGACCTGCACTGAGGGGGAGGCACTGTGCCCCCACCCATTGTAAAGGTGGGAAATATTGTTTGGTTCTCTAACTTTGCTCTGTAGCTACGATCGTCAGCTTTTGTGATGGGGACGCTTGGTTGCCACTCCCAATCTCAGAAAGAAGGGATTTCCCTGTGATTGAAAAAAACCACAATCAGGTGACAGTTTGTGGAATTACTGTTGAGCTTCTGGGAACTTTGTTGAAATTATTCCTCAACCTTTGCGTCACTTACTACTGAACTCCTGCACTCTGTGTCCCTTTAAGCCACAGCCAGTATTCAGCGCAGTGAAAATCACACCTAACCACTTTTTCTCAGCCCAACTTATGATCCTGCACACAGGCCCACTGCTTTCAGAAAATGCCCCTGACTTGAGCTCATCATTGCGCATCCATTCCAGATGCTTGTATGTGACATCACATACATCACATACATTCCATACATCACCTACAAGTACGTGGGCTGGATGCGAGAGGTGGATCAGCAGGATGAGTGTGCCAGGACAGGTAGATGTGTCTCATCTCTGCTTCCTTTCACCACTCTGCATATCATGCATATCATAGATGAGAAGAGGGTACAGTGGTGGAGCAGATGAGCAGGAGGGTACAGCGGTGGATAAAACGAGCAGGGGGGTTCAGAGGTGGAACAGAAGAGCAAGAGTTTACAGCGGTGGGCCAGATGTGCAGGGAGGTACAGTGGTGGAAGAGATGAGAAGGAGGTTCAGCAGTGGGACAGAAGAGCAGGGGGGTACAGGGATGGGCCAGAAGAGCAGGGGGGTAGAGCAGTGGGGCAGATGTGAAAGAAGGTGTATTGGTGGAGCAGATGAGCAGGGGGTTACAGTGGTGGGGCAGGAGAGCAGGGGCAACAGAGGTGGGACAGAAGAGCAGAGGGGTACAGGGGTGAGACAGAAGAGCAGAGGGGTACAGGGGTGAGACAGATGTGCAGGAGGTACATTGGTGGGGCAGATGAGAAAGCGGGTTACAGTGGTGGGGAAGATGAGCAGATGGGTTTAGTGTTAGGACAGATGAGAAGATGATTCAGTAGTAAGACAGAAGAACATGGGGATAGGGCGGTGAAGCAGATGTGCAGGGAGGTACAGTGGTGGGGCAGATGAGAAAAGGGGTGCATTGATGGGGCAGATGAGCAGGGGCGTTACAGTGGTGGGACAGAAGAGCAAGGCGGTACAGTCGTGGGGCAGATGTGCAGGAGGTACAATGGTGGGAGGGATGAGAAGGGGGTTCAGCGGTGGGACAGAAAAGCAGGGGGTTACAGTGGTGGGACAGATGAGCAGGGGGGGGTTCAGAATCTGGTGCAGCTGTGCATGGTAGCCAATCGGCTTCTAAGGCTCGGTTCACACCTATGCAATTTGCTTTTGATAGTGTGTGCAGTGCTTTTTGCTGTGGGTTTTGTGTTTTTGCTCACGCGATTTTGCCGCAATTTGCGTTGTGGGTGAAAGTGAAAAAAATTGGTTTAAATTTTAACCCTAATGCCCTGTACACACGATAGGATTTTCCAATGGAAAATGTGTGATAGGACCTTGTTGTCGGAAATTCCGACCGTGTGTAGGCTCCATCACACATTTTCCATAGGAATTTCCGACACACAAAGTTTGAGAGCTTGCTATAAAATTTTCCGACAACAAAATCCATTGTCAGAAATTCTGATCGTGTGTACATAAATCTGACGCACAAAGTGCCACGCATGCTCAGAATAAATTAAGAGACAAAAGCTATTGGCTACTACCCCGTTTATAGTCCCGACGTACGTGTTTTACGTCACCGCATTCAGAACGTTCGCATTTTCCGACAACTTTGTGTGACCGTGTGTATGCAAGACAAGTTTGAGCCAACATCTGTCGGAAAAAATCCATGGATTTTGTTGTCGGAATTTCCGATCAATGTCCGACCGTGTGTACAGGGCGTTAGTGCAAGTTAAAAAAAGTTTCATGGACAATATGCAATTTGGTTGTTGCAAGTGCTCTAATAAAGCTACAGTCACCTCTAGCATTCATTAAGTTAACAATGCTTGTTCTACTTACAGTGATGACCCAGCACTAGCAAGCATTGAAGTTCATCATGCAGATAATGGTGACAAATTTGTTGTTTGGCTAACACCCAGATTAGCTGGCATTCCAGTTAAGATGGAACTAGATGAAAGATGGAACTGGATCAGCGAGATCAATTATGACAAATACAGAGTCATAACATACTTTTTATTTAAAAAAATCTTTGTTTAAAGACGTGCTGAAAAACAACTCTACTGCTGAAAACTAAGGATGAGCTCAGGCGTGTTCGCAAACAGCACGTGCAGAGCCCGCCAGGAAGTCGGCACTGCACAGCGCTAATCACAGGCAGTGAGACATTTCCCGATCTCTGGAGCCGCGCATCGGGACAATGTCTCACTGCGTGTGATTAGCGCTCTGCAATGCCGACTTCCTGGCGGGCTCTGCACGTGCTGTTTGCAAACACACCTGAGCTCATCCTTACTGAAAACACACCAAAAGGAAGATACTGCCACTAGAAATAGTATAGAAAAGGGTATAAAATAACAATTTCAGATACCTGTTGGACTTATATGTGGTGTACACAGGTGAATAAGCAAAATACCACTTAACTGGATGGCAATTAAAAAGTTACACTCAGGGGTTTATTTACTAAAGCAAGAGCAGGGAAAATTAGTCACAATTCTGAAGAGCAACCAATCAGCTTCCAGGTTTTATTGCTAAAGCTTAATTAAACAAGGTGAGGTTAGAAACTGATTGGTTTCTCTGCAGAATTGTGACAAATTTGCCCTAGCTTTAGGCTCGATTCACATCTATGCATGTTGCTTTTGAGCGTTTCTGCAGTGCTTTTTGTGGTGCTTGCTGCGTTTTTGGATACGCGTTTTTACCAAGATTTTGCTGCAATTTGCATTTTTTTTATTTTACACTGTATATACCAGGTTGCTACGGAGGGGGCCGGGAAGCCGGCTGCCGCGTCCTTAAAAACTGATGAGTCATCAGCTGTCAGCAGGCTTCCCCGCTGAATGTAAAAAAAAAAAAAAGAAATTGCCGGCTAAAAAAAAATTGTGAAAAAAAAACAAAAACTTGGGGTCCCCCCCCCCCCAGGTCCATACAAGGTCCTTGGGTCTAGTATTGATTCGGAGGGGACCCTCACGCCAAAATTTTAAAAAAATGGCATGGGTCCCCCCCAAAATCCATACCAGACCCTTATCTTTCATTCACTTCACACAGTATAATAAGCCTTGGGATTTGCATGTCCTGCTGGAGCAAACAGAGCACAGGGGGTCACTTAATCTGCAGCTCGTCTATTTAGTAAACATCCTGCATAGCATTTACTTATGAGATGTAAGACGTTTTGTGAATGGAGGAGGTGCAGAAGAAAGTCAAGATATATACTCCTACAGAGCACCTTGCATTTTGCTAAAAGAATGCAAGATGTTTACTGAATGGATGTGCTGTAAAATTAGCGTCCACTATCATCTGTGTACTCCAGCTTTCACAACTGTGCCTACTATTCTGTATGGAGTAAATTTGTTAGAAATTCTGTATATAGCCCTACAAAACACACAGACAGTGCACAGTCCACGTGCACTTTGCTGCTTAACTGCAGACAGGAACAGAAATTTTTATTCAGGAAAAAGACAGAATATACAGTACCGTAAATGCAGCTACAAACTTATAAACACTCACATCTACTGACTGATGTAGTTGTTGCACAAAATACATGAACAATGTATTCCAACAATTCATGTAGCCGACACACATGGCTTACACTTGATTAGTTTTACAGTGCACATGTCCAAATATGGTCAGAGTTGAATTTTAATGATTTGTGAATGTACAAACTTGGCAACTGTGCTATACTCATTAAATTGCTTGCTCCAGAAAGACCAGAGATTGCAATAGAATGAACAATGCAATGAAGTATTTAAGGAAATGATAAGATCTCTTATCCTGTCTACCCTGTATGGAAAAAAAGAAAAATCTGTATACTTACATTACATATTTTGATTTCGTTCTGGTCCGGTTACGTGATCCCACAAATCTGGTCCCTCTGTGTCAGTAAGCGACTGCTGCTGGGGAGAGAAGGGAGCACCAACAACGGCTGGGCCATGGGAGCCTATGGGTGACAGGATCCCTTGACTAGGCCAGATTAAAAAGTAGGTTAATACACACACACCTTTTTTATACAGGTTAGGCAGAATAGATAGGAGGAGGGGGAGGGAACGTTTTTAAAAATAATTAGACTTTTCATCCACTTAAAATTTGACCTGAAATATGCTGTGTTGTTAGGTACGAAAATCTGTGAACATTTGAGGACTTGCATCATAATGCTAAATCACCATATTTATTTCTTGGTAGCATTCAGTATGTTCCAGCTTAGTTTACTCTACTCCTTGGGTCAAAGTCTAGCATAATTGATTTACTCCTATGACTAAGCCCATAATATGGGCAAAACACGTCAGTGGCGGAGTCACGTCTTGCAGGGAACCACATGCTTGACTGACCATGTTTAGTATCAATAAAGCTTACTGTGATTTGAACAAAAACGTATACCGAATCAGTATTATTATTACTTAGCAGCGCAATTGCAGCACTTAACGGGGTGGCTTAAAGTGGAGTTCCACCCAAAAATGGAACTTCCACTTTTTTGGATTCCTCCCCCCCTCCGGTGTCACATTTGGCACCTTTCAGGGGGGAGGAGGGAGCAGATACCTGTCTATTACAGGTATTTGCTCCCACTTCCTGGCATAGATCACCGCGATTACAGGTATTTGCTCCCACTTCCTGGCATAGATCACCGCAACGCTTGCGGTGACCTACGCCACTTCCGGCTCCTACACTCTCCTCCACCGCTGTATTCTGTGAGACACAGAACACAGCAGGGACCAGAGAGCACGTGCAGCGCGATTCGCGCATGCGCAGTAGGGAACCAGGAAGTGAAGCCGCACGGGATGGCGGCGGCAGCAGCCAAGAGCCGAAGGACGGATCGGCTTCGGCTGCCGACATTGCGGGCTCCCCGGACAGGTAAGTGTCCATATATTAAAAGTCAGCAGCTGCAGTATTTGTAGCTGCTGGCTTTTAATATTTTTTTTTCAGCGGACCTCCGCTTTAACTCTGAGTCCTCTGACACTATTAGGAACATGGTACGCCCTCTGCTTTCTAGTTAAGACCTTGTGGAATGTATAGAGGCAGGTGACAATGACCAGTTGTCCCACATTAATGTTAATAGACAGAATATGGAGCAAAACCAAGTAACACTTATAATATAGGGGATATACTAAATGGTCCTGTATTTGGAACAATAGGAACTACTCTGAACTGAATAAGCTATGGGGTTTTTACACCTAGTCTAGATGTGATATAGTGTATATTTCACAGTTATACCAGGGAAGGCTCTTGAAAGATTTTCCGTCCCTGCGAATGGAATTTGGTTTACCAAACAAACTATTTTTCCAATACCTACAGCTTCGACATGCCATTTCGGCGCAGTCTACAATAACTAAGTGGGAATAAACTAGTCCTTTTATGCTTACGCAATTAGTGTCATCTTTGTTTTGGAGAAATTGCAGGTATGAGATATATACATACATACACGCACGCACGCACGCACGCACACACACACACGGCATCAACAAAGCTTCAACAAAGCTTCAAAAGAGCATAACTAAAACATCACTTAAAGCTTCACAGAAGCCCCACCAAAGCTTAATCGAAGCGCCATCGAAGCTGCATTAAAGCACCATCGAAGCATCAAAAACACATCATAAAAGCGTGTTGAAGTGTTAGGCGTTTTAATGTGTGTTGAAGCCGAAGCAAGTGTAAATGAGCCCTTATAGCATTCCTTCTGTTCATGCTGTGAGTCCCACAAGATATCATCTACTGCTTGGGATTGGCAACATGTTTGGCTGGAACATTGCTGGGAGCAGTGGTAGCACCCGGGGAAGTGGCAACCCAAAATGAGAGAGCAACTCTTTGTGCTGTTTCTGCAGTTGCCAAGAACAAACTAGGGGAGTGAAGCTCACCAGAACTGCGAATGAAGAGGTTCCACCGAAAATATTCACTAGGCTATCCCTAGTGCCTATTTCTTGTCAGTACAATACGTGACATTTAGTCTTTACTATGGTTATATGCAGCTACCTTCAGGTGATTGGGCTCTGGCAAAAACGCTGCTGGGGCTTCCCTTATATAATATATCCCACTTGCAACCAGCCGCCATTTTTTGCTAGTGTCCTTAGGCTTTTTGAAATTGTAACGAGGGACAACTATTAGAAAAAGTATGTAGGAATAGGACACACCCACTGCCATGCCCCCTTAAAGGAGTGTTATACAAAAATAATTTGTTAAACCCACAAGTGCTTTTTTTTCCACTACTGTAACGTTATACTAGCTTTTGAAATGTAATCATTTAAAGGAGTTGTAAGGGGCAGAAGGTTTTTTATCTTAATGCATTCTATGCATTAAGATAAAAAACCTTCTGTGTGTAGCAGCCCGCTCCTGTCCCCCTAATTACCTATCTGAGCCCCTTCTCTTTCCAGCGATGTCCACGATCCCCTCAGCCACCCAGGACACTCCTCCTGATTGGCTGAGACAAAGCAATGGCGCCATTGGCTCCCGCGGCTGACAATCAAAGTCAGTCAGCCAATCAGGGAAGAGTGGAGGTGGCCCCAGGTCGGGGCTCCGTGTCTGAATGGATACACGGAGCTCTGACTCAGCTTGGGTGCCCCCTGTAGCAAGCTGCTGGCTGAGGGGCACTCAAAGAAGGGAGGGGCTAGGAGCAGCAAAGAGGGACCCGAGAAGAGGAGGATCTGGGCTGCTCTGTGCAAAACCAACTGCACAGAGGAGGTAAGTGTAACGTGTTTGTTATTTAAAAAAATACTTTAAGGACCGGGCCTATTTTTCAGACTTGGTGTTTACAAGTTAAAGGGGTTGTAAAGGTAAAAATTTTTTCACCTTAATGCATTCTATGCATTAAGGTGAAAAAACTTTTGACAATACCGCCGCCCCCAGCCCCCCCGTTTTACTTACCTGACGCCTCGAATCTTCGCTGCTCGTTCTCGTCATCTCCACTGCAGCTCAGCCTGGTCGCTGATTGGCTGCAGTGGATGGATTGAAAGCAGCGCAGCCATTGGCTCGCGCTGCTGTCAATCACATCGGATGACGCGGCGTGCCGGGGGGCGGGGCCGAGTGATACAGCGAGCGGCTATAGCCGCCGGCTGTATCACGGGAGCGCGCCCGCAAGCGCTCACCACCATGCGAGGGAGCCGCATTAAGGTGGTGAATGCTTGCGGGGAGGAGCTGAAACAGCCGCCGAGGGACCCCAGAAGACCAGGTTCGGGGCCACTCTGTGCAGAACGAGCTGCACAGTGAAGGTAAGTATAACATGTTTGTTATTTTAAAAAAAAAAAAAATTTTACCTTTACAACCCCTTTAAAATAATTTTTTTTTGCTAGAAAATTACTTAGAACCCGAAACATTATATATTTTTAAGACACCCTAGAAAATAAAATGGCGGTTGTTGCAATACTTTACGTCACACCGTATTCGCGCAGCGGTTTTACAAGCGCAATTTTTGGGGAAAAAATAAAACTCTTTTTTTTTACTTAAAAAATAAGACAACAGAAAAGTTAGCCCAATTTTTATTTATATTGTGAAAGATAATGTTACGCCGAGTAAATTGATACCTAACATTACATGCTTCAAAATTGCGCCCGCTTGTGGAATGGCGACAAACTTTTACCCTTAAAAATCTCCATAGGCGACGTTTAAAAGTTTCTACAGATTACCAGTTTTGAGTTACAGAGGAGGTCTAGTGCTAGAATTATTGCTCTTGCTCAAACGATCGCGGCGATACCTCACATGTGTGGTTTGAACAGTTTTCATACGTGGGCGCGACTTACATATGCGTTCGCTTCTGCACGCGAGCTTGGCGGGACGGGGCGCTTTAAAAAATTTTTTTCTTATTTATTTTACTTTTTTATTTTTTATTTTTACACTGTCTTTTTAAAAAAACATTTTTGGGTCACTTTTATTCCTATTACAAGGGATGCAAACATCCCATGTAATAGAAAAAAAGCATGACAGGACCTAAATGTGCGATCGGGGGTCAAAAAAGACCTCAGATCTGATATTTACACTAAAATGCAATAAAAATAAAAAATAAAGAATTTTTGTTTTGCACGTTTTTTGCACATTTGACATTGCTTCCGCCCTCCAATGTTATGGAGCCAAACGGGGGGCCATCTTTCCCTCACTCTGCATCCAGGCCTGTGAGGAAAGAGAACCCAATCGTCTCCTCCGCTATCGACAGCTCCGGTAAGTGGCGGAGACGACCGGAGCATGGTGGGAGGTGGGTCCTCTCCTGTCCCCGATAAAAGTGATCTTGCGGCAAATCCGCCGCTGAGACCACTTTTATCTGAAAGAGGACTGTTTGCTCTTGAAGAGAATACTGGGGTTATTGCAGCTAGATTCTGCCATAATAACGGTATTCCTTATCAAACAGCCGACGTAAAACGATGGCGGGCGGTCCTTAAGTGGTTAAAGATGCAGCGATTCAGAAATTGGATGAAAAATTTAGCACTGTGAAACACTTTTTGAAAGATGAAAAGTGCTTTTATATACAACGATATCGAGCAGACCAAAATGATGGACAAATAAGGAGGCAAGAGGGACAGAGGGACTTTTTTCCAAACTCAGGGACAGTTGGGAGCTATGCCTTATGCCGCGTACACACGGTCAGACTTTTCGGCTACAAAAGTCCGACAGCCCATCCGACAGACTTTCGACGAACTTTTGGCGGACTTGCGGCAGACTTTCTAATGAACGGACTTGCCTACATACGATCACACAAAAGTCAGACGGATTCGTACGTGATGACGTACACCGGACTAAAATAAGGAAGTTGATAGCCAGTAGCCAATAGCTGCCCTAGCGTGGGTTTTTGTCCGTCGGACTAGCATACAGACAAGCGGATTTCTGGGTCCGGCGTAGTTACGACGTAAAGATTTGTAGCATGTTTCAAATCTAAAGTCCGTCAGATTTGCAGCTGAAAAAGTCCGCTGAAAGTCCGGGGAAGCCCACACACAATCGGATTGTCAGCCAGCTTTGGTCCGTCAGCGTCCGTCGGACTTTTGTAGACGAAAAGTCCGACCGTGTGTACGCGGCATCAGGCTTAGGTAATGGACCTCTTCTCCCTGCAGAGGTAAGCTTGCCTTTCACACAAAGTTTTTTTTTCTCTCACTCTGATGATGATTCTTCTACCAAGATTCTTCTTTGAAGATTCCTGTCTGCACCATAGTAAATGGACTGCAGCTTCTGGATCTGTTGACTCCTTATGTCGCGTACACACGACCGGACTTTACGGCATACTTTGCCCGGCGGACTTTTCGATGGACTTTACGACGGACTTTCCGAATGAACGAACTTGCCTACACACGATCAACCAAAGTCCAACGGATTCGTAAGTGATGACGTACGACCGGACTAAAACAAGGAAGTTCATAGCCAGTAGCCAATTGCTGCCCTAGCGTCAGTTTTTGTCCGTCGGACTAGCATACAGACGAGCGGACTTTTCGACCGGACTCGAGTCCGTCGGATAGATTTAAAACATGTTTCAAATCTAAGTCCGTCAAACTTTTGAGAGAAAAAAGTCCGCTGGACCCCACACACGATCGTATGCCAGAAAGTCCGCTCGTGTGTACGCAGCATGAGTTGAGCCTTGGGGGACCATACCTGGATTGAAGAAACAGGGCCAGCCTGTAATGTTGTTGAGACCACTGGATTTTGCCTAGCTGCTCACCTTATCTCACACAAATCCCTGTGCTGTCAGAAGAGAGGAGACATGTCGTTTGTTCCTAGTAAGTAGGAACAGCGATATGTCTCCTCTCCTACTCAGGCCTATCCCTATACAGTTAGAACACACTGAGGGAACACACATTTAACCCATTGATCGCCCCCTAGTGTTAACCCCTTCCCTGCCAGTGACATTTACACAGTAAGCAGTGCATTTTATAGCACTGATCGCTGTATAAATGTCAATGGTCCAAAAAAGGGGTTAAAAGTGTCCGATCTGTTCGTCGCAATACTGCTAAAAATCGCAGATCAACGCCATTACTAGTAAAAAAAATAAAAATAATAAAAATGTCATAAGTCTTTCCCATAGTTTTAGACACTATAACTTTTGCGCAAACCAATCAATATACGCTTATTGCGATTTTTTTACCAAAAATATGTGGAAGAATATATATCAGCCTAAACTGATGAAGAAATTAGTTTTTTTTTAAAAAAACCAGGGGGATATTTATTATAGCAAAAAGTAAAAAATATTGTTTTTTTTTTAAATTGTTGCTCTTTTTTTGTTTATAGCACAAAAAATAAAAACCGCAGAGGTGATCAAATACCACCAAAAGAAAACTCTATTTATGGGAAAAAAAGGACGCAAATTTTGTTTGGGTACAGCATTGCATGACAGTGCAATTGTCAGTTAAAACAACACAGTGCCAAATTGTAAAAAGTGCTCTGGTTAGGAAGGGGGTAAAATCTTCCGGGGCTGAAGTGGTTAAGGGACAGGATCCACTTTTAAATTTTTTTTTAGGGTAACAAACGCTTTAATGCGGAGAATGCATTAAGATTAAAAAAAAAAAAAAAAAAAAAAAAAAAAACTTTAGCCTTTCCCAACCACTTTAACTGTTTAAGGTTTGTTGGGTTTGAGCCTTAATTGCAGAGCCAGTTTTTTTTGTCATAATTGAAAGTTTATATATTTAAACATTTATTTTAACCCCAAATTACCTACCATTGCTATTTTAAAGGCACTTGATTTACTGTGTCATTGTGTTTTTATTCATCAATTATATTCTAGTTTCATTTGAACTTCCCTGGTGTGATGGGGTAGCTGGGATTGGCGTAATGCAGTCTCACACAGGTGGGACCAATGCTATTCTACCTGGCCTGAATTCAGTGTGTCAGAAAATAGGTGGTACAGAGCTATTGTTGACCTTGAAGAGTAATAGGATCTATATCACTGTAAGGAAGATCAGCACAACCTTAGGGATAATCTTCCTACAGAGCTGCGCTCATAAGTGCGGGGAGAGGGATATCACAAGTAAATAGTCCAGAGCGAGAGAATAACTACCAAAAATGGGATGTAGGAAAAGAAAATAATATCTAGAAAAACTGACTTAAACAACAAGCAAATTCACACATGAATCAATATCTACTCTACAGCTACAGCAGATAGTTTACAGGTAGACGTTTTAATGCATTGTACATGTTCTCGGTTTGGTTGAGTGTTAATATTCATGCTAAGCAGTGAGACATGTATTTTTGTGTAGCACCCTGTAGTTTAGGCAGGGAGCTCCTCACAGATTTACTTGCCAGGAGTAGTTATCCTGGTTGATTGATAAAGATTTATTTCTTTCTCCCTAAGTTTGGCCTTGTTGCACTTTTCTCTTCTACCACTAGGTGGCTGGGTACTTGGTGGTACTAGATATGAGAAAGGCAACCCAAGGTCAGGTTATGGGTATATGGGGTATCTCAGCCAATGGGCAGGGGTTTTCTTGAATCCCTTGGCCTGCTGGGAGCACCCCATGATGCTCAACTACACTACAGAGTGTATGAGCATCATGGGAAATGCAGTTCCAAAACATTTGGGGTGCCAAGGTTCGCCATCACTGACCTATATATTTGGATGGAGTCAGGTGATCTATGTTCTGTATAAAACAAAGGGATGGAGGTCATCAGCTCACTATTGAGTAGCCGCTGTACCATGCTAATTAGGTACCTACTGATGCAGCGTCCCTTAATTTGCAGACTCACCAGGTTGGTGCGGTCTCCGTAAGCTAAACCTTGAACTCAAAAAGAAAAAAGAGGAAATGGGAATCCTCTAAAAAGAGCTACGGGCGGACCAGACTGCTTGAAAAAGGTATAAGTTTATTGTATAAAAAGAAAATTAGTTGTACATATTACAAACACTAAATACCCATCACCTTAGCTCATTTAAAAGTTAATAAGACAACATTGTCTAGTAAAATCAATTACGTCACATACGTCACTAGACAACGTTGTCTAGTAAAATCAATTACGTCACATATGGTGCATGCATGCATCAGATACCCACTGTAAAGCTACCCAATGAGATACAAAAAATGGCAGGCGATTAGCTCACGGATCCCGGTGAGTATCACCGTTGGTCAGTGTGCTCAGCCCGTTAGTGGTGCTCAAAGGGCCCCCCCGCTAGGGAATACACAAGGGCAATGATGGAATTTGCTGTACATTTGAAGTCCCTGGGATGGTGTACCGCTAGTTAGCTGAGTGATGAACTGGTATTAGGGTCTGTGTAGAAGGTGGCATATAGGCATTAATTGCTGGAAAGTCCAGATAGTCAGTCACTAGTAAGACCAAATAGTTCAAAGCTTAAGCACAGTACAGTCCAAGGATATGAGCAGCTGAGGACAGTTGCCTCAAATCAGAACACGTATTTTAATGACAGGTATAGAGCAGAATCACATGGACCACTGGTCCTCTCACCCAGCCAAGGTACACAAAGAACGTTGGTGCACAGACAAGTGTCCCGGTGTGTCTACAGGTGGCTGAGGGTCATGCACTGCGGGGCTTTTGCAGCTAGGGCTTTTGCAGCTAGAGTAGTATACTGCTGACTCTCGATCCAGGTGGCTTGGCTGAGGGTTCTGCTGGAGATTGGGCCTATCCCGGGGGGGGGGGGGCAATCTGCCTGCCAGGCTGTGTGAAGGCCTATCCAGAAGTAAGAGGGCAGCGCAGGGTTGGGATTGCGGCTTGCAGTCCAACCAAAAGTGACAGTTCTGCCGGCCGGAGAATCTGACATGGTCGGAGGTAGAAAAAGGGAGCTGTAGCCACTAAGGGACCAACCACCTTTACCAAAGACCACAGTGAGTAACTGAAGCATGTACCAGAGCAGTATTCTCACCAAACAGGCACGGTGAAGAATCGGGAAACTTCAGGCAGTGATCAAGTCAGGGACCCAACCAGCGGAGGTGACGCTTGCAGAGCAGCCTTGTGTGTCAAGCCAGGGACTAAGCCGGTCAGCAGGGGGGAAGCTTGACAAATATCTGGAGTGCCAAGCTAGGGACCCAGCAGGGAAGCGTGGGTGACAGTTAAAGAAGATACCACCACACAGATTGGAGGAGCTCAAGGGATTCAGAGTCAGTGAATCAGAGGGTCTAGTGAGAGACCTAGAGCTCAGTGTTGAAGAACTACAAGAAGCAGTTGCAGTGAAGCTGAAGGAATTGTTACGTTTGAGTTAGGAACTGTTAAAGACTGTTGCCATAGGAGACAGCATCCCTGCATGTGCAGATGTGGAGCTTTGCTGGGGCCTTTCCCTGTACGGCTGTCCTCCTAATGAAGTCTCGGAGTCTAGCAATTGAATCTACAGCTACTTAAGGGTGTCCTGCCCCTAACCCTCTTTCCCCAAAAAATACGAAAAGGACTGTTAAAAGAAATAAAACCTCTTTTACATCCAAGAAGTGTCTGGCGCCCACTGACTTTCACCATCTTTGCACCCACTTTGCCTCAAAACCCACTACATATGGAAGGATGTCAGCTATCTTTGGCCTTAGTGGTCCTCATTAGACTGGAAGAGGCTAAAGACTTTGCTGCATTTGCTTTTTTATACAGTTCCTCCTACCCCAGAGTGCAGCCTGCACTTGTACTGCCCTATTTACAATATCAGTTTAGTGTTTGGTCAGTGGAGAAATACTTTTATCAGTGTTGATGAGAGGCTTTCTAAAACGTATGTGGAAGTTTTTGTTTAGTTAAAAAAACATGCAGAAAGCTGTACTCCTTAGATTCTGCCATGCTGTACAAAGGTATATGATGTGAAACTCCATTCAGCAGGTTCTGTGGTAGGTACACAGGGAAGTTTTTACATGCGCTTGACCATTCAAAGTCACCAGTAGACTGAAACAAAAAATGTGTTTTTTTTTTTCGTCTTAATATAAAATGAAAATCATTTTAACCGGTTCCCGACTGGCTCACGCAGATTATACTGCAGCAGAATGGCTCTCCTGGGCGAAACCCCGTACAGGTACATTCTACCTTTTTTCGGCCACCAGAGGGCGCGCTGCACAGCGGGGGACCCGAGGCATGTGGCCGGCAGGCACGATCACTGACGGCCACGCGCGATCGCGTGCACAAGCTACAACATGGGGATTTGTGTGTGTGTGTGTGTAAACACACAAATCCCTGTGCTGTCAGAGAAGAGGAACCATAGCGTTTGTTCCTACTAAGTAGGAAAAACGATATGTCTCCTCTCCTAGTCACTCCCATCCCCACACAGTTAGAACACCTCGAGGGAACACACAGTTAACCCCTTGATCACCCCCTAGTGTTAACCTCTTCCCTGCCAGTGACATTTACACAGTAATCATTGCATTTTTATAACACTGATCGCTGTATAATTGTCAATGGTCCCAAAAAAGTGTCAAAAGATCTGTCCGTCACAATGTCGCAGTACTGCTAAAAACTGCAGATCACCGCCATTACTAGTAAAAAAAGAAATAATAAAAATGCCATAAATCTTTCCCATAGTTTGTGGATGCTATAACTTTTGCGCAAACCAATCAATATACGCTTATTGCAAATTTTTTTTAATCAAAAATATGTAGAAGAATATACAGTAGGGACGAAAAGTATTCAGACCCCCTTAAATTTTTCACTCTTTGTTATATTGCAGCCATTTTCTAAAATCATTTGAGTTGATTTTTTTCCTCAATGTACACACAGCACCCCATATTGACAGAAAAAAACAGAATTGTTGACATTTTTGCAGATTTATTAAAAAAGAAAAAACTGAAATATCACATGGTCCTAAGTATTCAGACCCTTTGCTGTGACACTCATATATTTAACTCAGGTGCTGTCCATTTCTTCTGATCATCCTTGAGATGGTTCTACACCTTCATTTGAGTCCAGCTGTGTTTGATTATACTGATTGGACTTGATTAGGAAAGCCACACACCTGTCTATATAAAACCTTACAGCTCACAGTGCATGTCAGAGCAAATGAGAATCATGAGGTCAAAGGAACTGCCTGGAAGAGCTCAGAGACAGAATTGTGGCAAGACACAGATCTGGCCAAGGTTACAAAAAAATTTATGCTGCACTTAAGGTTCCTAAGAGCACAGTGGCCTCCATAATCCTTAAATGGAAGACGTTTGGGATGACCAGAACACTTCCTAGAGCTGTACGTCTGGCCAAACTGAGCTATCGGGGGAGAAGAGCCTTGGTGAGAGAGGTAAAGAAGAACCCAAAGATCACTGTGGCTGAGCTCCAGAGATGCAGACGGTAGATGGGAGATAGTTGTAGAAAGTCAACCATCACTGCAGCCCTACACCAGGCGGGGCTTTATGGCACAGTGGCCCGACAGAAGCCTCTCCTCAGTGCAAGACACATGAAATCCTGCATAGAGTTTGCTAAAAAACACCTGAAGGACTCCAAGATGGTGAGAAATAAGATTCTCTGGTCTGATGAGAACTTTTTGGCCTCAATTCTAAGCGGTATGTGTGGAGAAAACCAGGCACTGCTCATCACCTGTCCAATACAGTCCCAACAGTGAAGCATGGTGGTGGCAGCATCATGCTGTGGGGGTGTTTTTCAGCTGCAGGGACAGGATGACTGGTTGCAATCAAGAGAAAGATGAATGCGGCCAAGTACAGGGATATCCTGGACGAAAACCTTCTCCAGAGTGCTCAGGACCTCAGACTGGGCCGAAGGTTTACCTTCCAACAAGACAATTACCCTAAGCACACAGCTAAAATAACGAAGGAGTGGCATCACAACAACTCCGTGACTGTTCTTGAATGGCCCAGCTAGAGCCCTGACTTAAACCCAATTGGCCATCTCTGGAGAGACCTAAAAATGGCTGTCCACCAACCTTCACCATCCAACCTGACAGAACTGGAGAGGATCTGCAAGGAGGAATGGCAGAGGATCCCCAAATCCAGGTGTGAAAAACTTGTTGCATCTTTCCCAAAAAGACTCATGGCTGTATTAGATCAAAAGGGTGCTTCTACTAAATACTGAGCAAAGGGTCTGAATACTTAGGACCATGTGATATTTCAGTTTTTCTATTTTAATAAATCTGCAAAAATGTCAACAATTCTGTGTTTTTCTGTCAATATGGGGTGCTGTGTACATTAATGAGGAAAAAAATAAACTTAAATGATTTTAGCAAATGGCTGCAATATAACAAAGAGTGAAAAATTTAAGGGGGTCAGAATACTTTCCGTCCCCACTGTATGATGGCCTAAACTGATGAAGAAATGTCTTTAAAAAAAAAAAAAAAAAAATTGGGGATATTTATTATAGCAAAAAGTCAAAAATATTTTTTTTTCAAAATTGTTTTTTTTGTTTATAGCGCAAAAAATAAAAACCTCAGAGGTGATCAAATACCACCAAAAGAAAGCTCTATTTGTGGGAAAAAAAGGACACAAATTTTGTTTGGGTACAATGTCGCACGACCGCAAAATTGTCAGTTAAAGCATCGCAGTGCCAAATTGTAAAAAGTGCTGTGGTCAGGAAGGGGGTAAAATCCTCCGGGGCTGAAGTGGTTAACTGTAATCGTGCCCAAATAAGTCATCCTTATCTTCCCTATTTAGCTATTATCTTTATGCGTTTTTTTCAGTATGTTTTCTAATTATACATTTTTTACCTTTTTAAAGCTGAACTTTCTAAAATCCGCTTGTTTACTATGGGTCAAGTCTAACAAGGTGCATGCCACCTTGTAGACTCATTACATTTTATTTACATCTGGGCTATACTCCTGGCGCTCTGACAGGAGAGATGCTACTTTCTCACACAGCAGCCCCTCTGCTTTGTATATTGTGAATAAGGGTTACATAATACAAGGTGCTCAGTGATTGGGCAGGAGGAGGGGGGGGGGGGGCATAGCGGCTGCATAGGACTCTGCAGTTGCTGGAGCTACCAAAAGCATCGGAAGTATAGTGATAGCTATGCTTCTGTCGCTTATTAAAAATGTAAAATATAAATTAAAGAGGTCAAGGAGGTGGCATGTGAAGATGTTAATCACACCACCAGATGAATATCAACTTCCAAGCCTCAACAAATGGGAAATGGATCTAAACTGCCATTTTACCACCAAAAAAAACACAACACATCCTCAAATTCACACACAAATCCTCCATATGCACCAAAATTCAGGAAACCAACTGCAAAATCCTGTCACGCTGCTACAGAACCCCAGCTCTACTAAATAAACTCTTCCCTACAACATCAGACCTATGCTGGCATTGCCAAACGGAACGACGAACCATGATACACATTTTCTGGTCCTGTCCCCGGATCAAGAGCTTCTGGGGAGAGGTTCGCCGGATAGCACAAAAATTTACAGACCGCACAATCCCAGATGACCCAGCATACTTCTTCCTGCATGCGAATGACACCCCCGAACGTGTCTACAAAAAATCAGTAATACACCACTTACTAGATGCAGCCAAAGCCTGTATTCCACTTAACTGGAAGTCACCACACCCACCGACCATTGACTTATGGCTCAAAAAAATAGATGACATTAATAAAATGGAAGACCTAATCTTCACAAGCCAAGACAGACAACAAACATACTCCAAAACATGGCAATTATGGAATATATTTAAATATTCAGAAGAAGTCCTCAGAGGAGGAGACCCGGTGGCTTAAAAACTTATTAATCAACCACACAGTTCCCCCATTTCAGACAAAATAACATAACTTAGAGGAAAAGCATCTACTGAGCGGATTCATAGATCCTTGTTCATGAATCCCCCCCCCCACCTATACAACCACGTCTACTACCCCCCTCCCTGTCTTTCTGCACTTTAGGGCAATGCCCACTTTTCAACTATCCCTACCCCACTTTAATGTTAAATATTTAGGAAAAGAAAGGGAATTGGGCCCACGGGGCTATGGAATCCTAGCATACCACAATCAAAAACACGAGACAACCCTATGGATATGGGGACCTACAACAGAAACCCGCAAGAACAACTCTGTAGGTAGCTCAAACCAAGAACACCATCACATCCACTATGATTCCAAATACACACCAACATGGAAAAATGATGCAAATTACATCAATCTTACCTACACTTTGTAACCTATGTCCATGTACCTTTATTTGTATCACTGTTACGTTGGTTGTATTGTTATTGTGGTCTTTGTGGACGTTTCCCGATATAAATAAAAAAAAAAAAAAAAAAAAAGGAAATGGCATGCACTTTGTTGGACTTAACCCACAGTAGTTTGACACATTTTCTAAAGTTTCTGAAATTTCAGCTTTATATTTTGTCATGTTCTTTCCCAGAAACTGAATTGTAGTGGCATTTAGTGTCATTATAAATGGGATTAATCACAGAATAAAATTTGCCTTTTTATCTTCGGTAAAACTGGTTGTTTGGAAACAAAGGGCAGCCATACATAAATCGAAATCTAGACGTTTCATCATGGACCGGCTGAATTTCGATCCATGTATGGGCAGGCTGGTTGTACAGAAGTCATTCTACTGATTGGCTTCTGTACAATCTGCCTGTTGGCAATAGCCAGCAGCACTGATCATTGTATTCTGACAGCGGGGAAGTATCCTCTTTGTCAGAACACAATAGTACAGTGGGAGTGATTGCCCTGTCCACATCTTATTTCTTTCAACTCGCTGGTTGAACGAGAAAAATTATTAATATATAGCCACCCTTCGCTATTCAAACTAGAAATTTATTTTTGTTTTGTTACATCTTTGTGGCTTTAATTTGCATATCATTTTTTATTTTTTTTTTGCAAGACAGTATTATCAAAAGAAAGGTTTGTATGTCCTTAAAAAAGTATAATCATTAGTTTTGGTGTACTGTATGTAATGACCAGGTTATTGCTTTATTAGAAGAAAACCAACAGCAGGGCCCTGAAGTCCATATCAAATAAACATCACTTAAAATAAGCAGCACATTTACATTGAAGTTGGCATGAAACAGCATAAATAGGGAATACCTGAGACCAAGCTGATGCAATCAGTGTGAGGCTGTAGGCATCACTGAGCAAACAGAGACCAAGGATGACAGGGCACCAGCGAGCTCAAGGTATGGATTTTAGCATTGGCGTTCTCACGAAGATGACAGCTGTCAAAATGTCTGATGGCTGTCAAGAGAGGGGATGTGCATGACACGTTTCCAGGGACTTCACCCTCTTTTTCAAATGCATGGTCTGTCATCCTTGTTCTCTGTTTGCTCAGTGATGCCTACAGCCTAACATTGATCACAGCTGCTTGGTGTCAGATGTTCCCTATCAATGTTGTTTCATGCTAACTTCAATGTAAGTGTGCTGCTTATTTTAATAAAGTGATTTTATTGTTTATTTTCTTCTGCAGTGAGGTGACCCTACCCAGATCTTTTGCGGGAGCTTCAGAGGTTCCAGTCTCGGTCCTTTCTCCTGCTCATCTATCCATCAATTACTCTCTCATCCATCCATCCATCCAGTTGCCTCATCCCTTCTTCTACCCTGTTGATGGTCTACAGATACAGATGAAGGTTCCAAAGGTCTAAGTGACTCTGCACTTCTCCCAGGAGTGCCGTATGTACTGTATACACTTTTTGGATTTGCCATATTGTTGTATTAGTAGGCTTATGCCCCGTAAACACGGTCGGATTTTCCGACGGAAAATGTGTGATCGGAGCGTGTTGTTGGAAATTCCGACCATGTGTGGGCTCCACCGGACATTTTCCATCTGATTTTCCGACACACAAAGTTTGAGAGCAGGCTATAAAATTTTTCGACAACAAAATCCGATCGCGTCAATACCAACCGTGTGTGGCCAATTCCGACACACAAAGTGCCACGCACGTTTAGAAGAAATTCCAAAACAGAACAGCTCTGTCTGGTAAAATTAGCGTTCGGAATGGATACAGCACTTTCGTCACGCTGCAATGTTTTAAATTGTTTAATACAGCGCACTCTCTTCTTCTATATAATGTGAGAAGAATGAAGTAGCTTTGCTGCTCATATTCACACAGACTTCTCACAAACTTCTTTCTTTATTATTTATCATGATTACCTCAATATATTTTGATTTGTCACATCTGATCAAATTTCTATTTGTTGTTTTATTTTTGTTTTGTATTTTTTTCAAGGCTAAATTTTCATTTAGTTTTGTTTTGTATTTTTTTCAAGACTGTTTTTTGTTTTTTTTGGGTTTGTATTTATTTTCAAGGCTGATGTATTTTTTTAGTTTTTTTGGGTTTTACTCCATAATATTTTTGTGTGTGTTTTGTGTGTCAAGTTACCACAACACCATTATTACCTTGTATTATTTAATCTCAAGGAGATTGCTTGGTGTTGGTGTCTCTTGTTAATTTCACATTGTATTTTAGAAATGTACCTGCCTCCTCACAAACAAACTGTCCTTTTTGAAGGAAAACACACATAGGCGAGTATAATTAAAACAAAAAATCCTTTATTAAGGGCTCAGAACCAAACAAACAGGGAGGCAACGCTGAAGAAACAGCAGAAATTGGTGAAGCCTTTGGCCCCCAGGGCACACATCAATTCTTTTACTGCAAAATTGGTGGCCTGAGGAGTCCATCTATAAGGGAGTGCAGTCTGGTCCAGAAGTCCAAGAGATCATGAAAGCAGCAGATGACATCTGTGTCCCCAGGCTGTGGTCATACAAGAGCCTGCATCTTTTGTCAGACCAGACTGAGCCCAGGACCATCACTCTCTGGTCTTCCTTCCACACTGTGGCTGTGGTGGTGTAGTTGTGGCAGGAGGAGGAGGATGGTCCAACTCAATTACGTCGGTATTGGGTGTGATTTCGCCACTCACCCTCTTAGTTAGGACTTTATAAAGAAGTTTCTCACACATGAGGCATTGACCCTCCTGCATGCCCTTCAGTTTGGTGGCAGCCATGCAGGCAAAGGCCTCTTCAGGAGTGGGTAAGGCTCTGAGGGATGCAGAAGCCTCCTGAATGAGCCTGAGAGCTGAATACTGTCAATCCTGCACGTGACTCCCCTTCCTGGGTCTTTTGTTTGGAAGGCGGAGGGGAGGGACCTGCGATTCTGTCAGGCTCCTACTGGGCCCAGGCTTCTCCTGACTGCCCATTAGCCCCGCCTCCTCCTGGCTGCCACCAACCCCCGCCTCCTCCTGGCTGCCACCAACCCCCGCCTCCTCCTGGCTGCCACATTCCACAGCCTCCTCCTGTGTGCCACATTCCAGAGCCTCGTCCTGGCTGAGGTCTTCCTGTGTATGAAAAAGGGACATCTTTTTAGTTTTTTATTCATCAATCACACACAATTTTCATCTCATGACTGTTGAAAATTGAATGTTAACAAATATAACAGACTATCCTTCTGAGTCCAGCATTTTTCATTCTTGTCCCAATTATTTTTGCCCACTACTGTCTATTTATATGTAAAAAACTGTATTAAATCAGCAATTAGTGATCAATAATAACATCTAGTAAACATCATTTATTTATTGACCAGAAATCTGTAGAACAATGCTATACCTGACTGCATCTGGGCTCCTTCACTTCTTCCTGGCTGAAAGTCCCAGGTTGGACATCGGAAGCCTCAGCTGGGGTGGAAGGAAGAGTGGAAGGAAGGGTTGAGAGGGATTCCCTGACTCCAGTCTGGTCTGAAAGAAATCGCAATCTCTCATAGTACCACAGCCTGGGGACATAAATGTCATCTGCTGCAGCTCCGGATCTCTGGGAATCCGTGACCTTCTTGCGCTCCCTAAGATAAGTGCTCCTCAGGCCACCAATTTTGGCTTTTAAATAGGGGATGTTTGCTGTGGGGACCACCGGCTTCACCAACTCCAGCAGTTTCTCCAGCGCTGTCTGCCTCTTTTGTTTATGATTATAATGCGGGTGTTTCACCTGCCACAGACAGGGCAGCTCCCTGTACTTGTCTATGAACAGGGGGAAGAAGTTGTGGTCATTGAAGCCATCCATTTTATCTGCAAGACACATCACAAGACAAACCCTAATGTCAGGCAAAACTCTCCTAATCTTGTTACAATATAGGCCTCAATCTAGAAGCAGTATAGGCCCAAGTTTTGCTCTTACCTTCGTTATCACGATCGGCGCCTCCGATACTCCTTCCTCCGCTCACAGATCGTACGTACTACGCACGCGTGTTACGATTTATAGACACTGCGCATGCGTGTAACTCCGCTCACCCCTGACATTTTTTCTAGTCTATTCCCCGCCCCTTCTCGTTCAGCGCAGTGGGGGAAGAGCACATGGCGGAGACACAGCAGGTGCATGCTAATTACAGCAACGAGGAGGAGGAGGAAAGCCCGGAGCCTGAAACGTCTGGATCCAGAAGGAGAAAATTTAAGGCATTGAATATGTCCTTTGGGGAGATGTTGGAGATGGTCGACATCCTGAAGAGGGCCGACTGCGACGGGAAGTATGGACCTTACCCCAACCCCAATGTCAGAAAGGCCAAGATCATGGTGAAAGTGGTCAAAAGTCTGCACCGGAATTTCGGGGTACGACGATCGAAAGATCAGCTCAGGAAGCGGTGGTCGGACCTGAAATTAAGAGAGCATGAGCAGTACCGAAAGATCCGGAGAGTGCTGCAAAAAAGTAAGTAGTTGTCCTGTGTTTTGTTTATTACGTTCGTGCTGCTCCATGTGCTTTTCTTAACTGTTATCCAGTTTCAAAAGGCAACTTTCATGTTCATGGGCACATTATTAGTTCGTATAAAACATTCTTCGTTCGGCCTATAAAACACCATTGTTTTGGCCATATGCATTTGCCCACATTTTTTAGGGCCTACTTGTCTGAAACTAATTTGGTTGTGTAGATGGGTTTGTTACTAGAATGAAATGCAAACTAGATTCTGTGTAAGGAGAGGACACTCAGCAGCAGTTTACACATCTGGATGCTGGAGCACTAGTGTGGGACACAAGAACACCCTTTTTATTAGGGGTCCCACACAGGTGCTCCAGTGTATACTATAGGGGTGTCTCCATCTGTGAAGGTTGTACAAAACAGGTAAGTATTGAAGCTTGACAAAGGACAAGAAAAATGCAACATCTTGGAACTCTGCCAAAACAGACAATTGTACCCCACTTCCAAGCAATGTTTCACATTTATAGTTCTGATATCAAATATCTGTGTGCTAAGTATACCTATTTTTTTTTACATAGGGGAGAAAAGACTCGGAGGACACCCCTCATCCGAGGAGACCAGAGACCCCCCACCTCTGGAAGAAGGGGAAATCCACCCAAGACAAGCAGAGCAGGAGGAGGAAGACGTGGTGGAAATTGACACCACAACAGGTGAGTGTCTGCGACCACAGGCTCAGGTAAGAGATGGATGCCGGCATATTTTTAATACATGGTGTTTTTTGGTTTCTATCTTTTTAGGTGATTGTGATGTTGTGGATCCGGATCCTTTCACCTCGGAAAGTGCACAGATCCTGATCGGGGAGATCATGGGGTGTAATAGGGACTTGGAAAACATCAAGAAAAACATCAATGATGTTCTTCAAAAATGAAGAACATCATTGATGTTTTAGGGAGAGTTTAAAACCCCTCCAAATTCCTTTGGTTTTTTGTGTGCTAAAAATTTTAGATATATTTTGTCAAATTTGAGAAAAGCCAAATTTTGAAGATGCACACAGTGTGTCAACATGTGCTATCTGCCATCACGGGAGATCAATGGACGCGTTTTGGGGGTGCAACCCCTTAATAATAAAGTAGCTGTGAGGAAGGGGTTGCACCCCGAAAACACGTCCCTTGATCCCCCGTGATGGCAGGTAGCCATGTTGACACACTGTGTGCATCTTCAAAATTTGGCTTTTCTCAAATTTGACAAAATATATCTAAAATTTTTAGCACACAAAAAGCCAAAGGAATTTGGAGGGGTTTTAAACTCTCCCTAAAACATCAATGATGTTCTTCATTTTTGAAGAACATCATTGATGTTTTTCTTGATGTTTTCCAAGTCCCTATTACACCTAGCACATAGCACATGTTGACATTCGTAAATTTGTGTGCATCTTCAAAATTTGGCTTTTCCTGGGGTGACTTCACCCCATCTGAACGCAATATCAAACACAGTTTGTAAATACTCATGTCTAATATTGTCTTCAAGTTCTACCAAATGCGAACTTTGTAAGTTCAAGATTTGTGTCTTTCTTGTTGGTTTTAAACATGGCTGTTTATCTTAAATGGACATTTCTACTTTTTCTAATGTGACACCAAAAATTGTTATACAACAAACTTGTTGGTTTGTTTTAAAAACCTTTTCTAAATGCACATGTGATTGTGCTGGTATTAAAAAGATTGTTAATCAAGAATGTGTGGATTATTGTCTCAACACTACCACACTTTTGTGGTGCTCTAATTGGTGTTTTCTGTGACAATGGGTGTTATTTCCTAGGGGCAAATCCACTTTGCACTACAAGTGCAGTTTCAAGTGCACTTGTAGTGCAAAGTGTCTTTGCCTTTAGTAAATAACACCCAACAGTGCTTTGTAAGGTTACACAAGCATGCCATTTTCAGGACTCACCACATTTCTGTCAGGGTCAGCTAAAACAAACACAAGCAGTAAATGTCACCAAAGATTTGAGTAGTTATTTGTTTTTTTTTATTAGTCTGGCATAGTCTGGCATATTGATAGCCCCCCTACCCGCAAAGTATTCAAGGTATCTTAGCCGGACATCACGGGCACTCAGGGGGGGCAAGCCAGGACAGCCACTTTCGAGCGCCGTCAGGGTTGTTTCATTTTGAATTCCAGCCTCAGGCCCAACTGAGCCAGCATAGTTGGCAGAATGTTGCCGTAAAAAGTTGTGTAGAACACAGCACGCCAGGATTATATGATTCAGTTTATACTCCGCCATATGTATGGGTGTAAGAAATAGGCGGTACCGGCTGGCCATGATTCCAAACATGTTCTCCACCACTCTTCTGGCTCTGGACAGCCGGTAATTAAAAACCCTCTTGTCCGGGGTGAGGGTCCATACCGGGAATGGCCGCATAAGATGGTCCTCCAGCGCAAATGCTTCTTAAGCAACGAAGACGAATGGGAGTCCTTCCACATTGTCTTCTGGAGGTGGCAAGTCCAAGCTGCCATTCTGGAGACGCCTGTAGAACTCCGTCTGGGCGATGACTCCACCATCGGACATCCGGCCATTCTTCCCCACGTCCACATACAGGTACTCATAAGTAGCCAACACCACCACCAACATCACAATACTATTGAACCCCTTATAATTATAATAGTACGACCCCGAGTTGGGTGGTAGGACAATGTGGACGTGTTTCCCATCAATTGCCCCTCCGCAGTTAGGAAAGTCCCACCACTGGGCAAAGTGGGAGGCCACAGTCTGCCATTCCTGTGGCGTGGAAGGAAACTGTGGAGTCAAACAAAAAAAAAATTTAGTCATTTTGCACAAGAACAGGGAAAGCTGATTAGACACAAACATTCTTGGCCAACATCAAGATAACATTTATTTGAGGGAGTTTTTAAAGACCAAAGTATAAGGTACACCTATCAGATTCCCCCCCCCCTCTCATGGGCCATTTCTAACATTATAGGGGGGGGGGGTAACTCTTGGACAGGTAACCCTCTCCTCTTCATTGAGAGATGAATGCCTAAATAATGGGTATTACTTTGAACAGCCCCTCCTTAGTTTCACTATTGGCAGCCCACTGGACAGGTAAGAAGTGTCATAATACAAAATATATAAATACACATTGTACACATTTGAGCACGTTTGGACATTCTGCTATTACCTATCAAGATAATATTAGTATACAGAAACTTGAAACAGTACCATTTGAAAGTATACAGGCAGGCCCTTGCACTACATGCTTTGGGGAATTCATCCATACATCTGATCACAAAAGAGATGGGTATAGTGTGTATGGGTTTGGCAAAGTCAGCAGATAGACGATTGAGGATAGATAGAGAATTGTTAGCAGCTGACTTAGCAGTTGGGGGGAGGGAGGGTTAAAAATGATTTGGGGACCCCCAAAAAAAAGCCTCTGGCACTCTGCCTGAATTTAAAGCACAAATCACATTTCAAAACATTTTAGGGGGTGTTTGGGGTAAAGCACTACTATGGAGCTGATAAAATACATTGTTAAGTGACTACACGAGGTGAATATAGGGCCAGGAGACCATGCTGGGGAGGTAAGTGAAGGCAAATATGTATGAAGGACAACAAAAATAATTAAATAAAATGCATGCATGAGGACAAAGGGGACATTCACAACATATTACAATCATGGTAATTAGGGAATGAGGAAAGAAATACAATATATTAGCAAACATTAAATACAATAAAATGTGATGTTAAAGGATAAATCTTACCTTAATATAGTCCTTCTGCAGGACCTGGATGATGGCAGAACAGGTCTCTGGGATAATGATCGCCAGAGCCTGGGGGGAGATGCCCGTTGAGAACTTCAAGTCCTGCAGGCTTGAAGAGCGACCTGAAAAACAGTAACGAACGAACAAGAACAGAATGACAAGAGTCACGCATCACTTGCTTGCACGCACTGAAGAGCAGATACAAACCCACAAGCACAAACTGAACAGCAGAAAACGATCTGAAAACCACGAGTCTGAAAAAGCGTGAATCGTCTCCCACCAAACTTTTACTAACACGAAATTAGCAAAAGGAGCCCAAAGGGTGCCGTGCTTGGTTCTGAACTGGCCTTTTCTAGTCTCGTTGTACGTGGTGTACGTCACCGCGTTCTTGGCGATCGGAAATTCCGACAACTTTGTGCAACCGTGTGTATGCAAAACAAGTTTGAGCCAACATCCGTCGGAAAAAATCCATGGATTTTGTTGTCGGAATGTCCGATCAATGTCCGACCGTGTGTACGGGGCATTAGAATTAAATGTAAAAATTGCTCTGGTCCATAAGAGGTATATAGATGCGAGAGCTAAAGCAATTAGATTCCTACTCCAGAAAATCTAGAGATTTTAGGCACAATGGTTGTAGTTTTATCTTGTTTTCTGCAACAGCTTCAGCAATTTTTTCAAACTTTAAGACTCCATTCACACTTGCACCACTCCAAAGTCACACTATTTCCACTGCAACTTTGATGTGACTCTGGCACTAAGCTGCATTTAAAGTCACATCAAAGTAGTTCTGGCACCTTTTCAAAATCGCTGTGACTTTAAGTAGCAGCGATCTGAATGGGTGCCATTGAAAACAATGGGCTGTGACTTGTCATGCGACTTTGTGTCCAAGTCGCACAAGTGTGAATTGAGCCTAACAGATAGTGTACCTATAATTGCCAACAACTTTCATGGAAAACCACCAAAATAATGAAATTACGTTGATATGTAAACCTTCCTTTTACTGTTTTGTTTTGTGCAGTTCCTGTTTTCTGCAGTGGCTAGCTGCATACCATATATTCTGCAGGTCGTACGTTTGACTTTGCAGAATTTAGGTTTACAAGCATGGATGCCATCTGGGCCTAAGCCCTTATATATTTTATATTGGTAACGCTGAACTCCATAAATTATAATTTTTGAATACCTACACTGGGCCAGCTTGGCTTGGTTTAAGTATGCATATCTAGAGAGCTGCTGGGTATGCTGTAAATTACTGAAGTAGTCGCGTCACATACAGCAGAGCCGCGCTCTGCACAATGACAACAGGGGGTCACTCCCCATTCATAAAACGCTTTGTAATTTTTCAATGAATACAGGGTGTTCCCTGACTGGATGAGGTGGAGAGGAGAAGCAGGGACAAGTTATATTTGTTTTGAAAGATTTATTATTTTTTTGTGATTTATTATTTTATTTTAAAAATACTGTCGGTATGTAGAAAAATGGTGTGACATTCTAAAAATCCCAGTTACTTCTATTCTTCAAATGTCCTTTATTATAGGGATGGGGTGTCTGGATTTATTCCATTAGTCACAAATAGAGATATTGTCTAAAAACTTTGTTTCGCTAAATTTTTATATATTTTATTTATATTTTTATATTTTTATATATATTTTAGTTGAACTTTTAGATATTATCCAATCACAAAGTAGATTAAAATTAGGATCAAATTACCAGATTGATTTGTGCATATACTTTCTTAAAAATATAATCCAAGTAATTCTAATGCAATCTGGATATGCAATCTGGATATTTGCAGTTGAGTTTATTTTTTTTGTAAATGTGACTTATTCTACTTGTTCAAATTATAAACATAGATATTGATATTTCAGTTTAATCTGCACTAGAGTGCATGGCAAAATATCAACTGGAAATCAATAGAAACCTACAGAGATATGCATACATGCTGTTGAGGCGGGGGTGGGGGAAGGACATCACTTTCCTGATCTGCAAACAGCAAACCAGCATTTAAAAGGATTTACACGTAGACCTCTATTGCCATCTACAGGATATAAAAGTTAGTGCACATTAAACCAAGAGACGTTTTCCTTAATAAAGTCATACTTTACAAATTTAGAAATTGAATGAAAGTTTTAGCACTGGGAAACACTTTTTGAAAGATAAAAAGTGCATTTTATATACAACTATATAGATCAGACCAAAATGAGGAGGAAAGAGGGATGTCGGGGTAAGTATTATGGGGTTCATGGTTGTGATTATTATTATTATGAGAGTTGTGATGTCATAGTTAAGAGAATAATACATCAAATTCAGTATTGTGATTTCATGGATATTGTATTTTGTATTTTTATGATCTTGTCAGTTTTATTTAACCAGTATTGTAAAGTTATAGTTGGTTTTGCGATGTTGTAGCAAGTACTGAAAAGTCACTGTCAGCACATGCACTAATATACATTAAGGTAAATAAACCTTCTGTATGCAGCTCCCCCCAGCCCCCTCTAAATACTTACCGGAGCCTGATCTCAATCTAGCCATATGCACAAGAGCAGCAGCTCTCTCCTCATCATTAGACAGAGAGGCAGCAGTGGGAGCCATTGGCCCCTGCTGTCAATCACAGCCAGTGAGGAGAGCGCGGGGGTGGGGCTGAGCCACGCTCTGTGTGTAAATAGACACACAGAGCTGGCTGGGGCATAAGCACTCACGAGTGCCCCCATGGCAAGCATCTTGCTATGGGGGTTCTCGTCAGGGGGGAGGAGCCCAGAGCACCAGAAGAGGACTCGAGAAGAAGAGGATTGGGGTTGCTCTGTGTAAAACCACTGCACAGAGCAGGTAAGTATAACATATTTTAAAGAAGAAAAATTAATAGGTTTAGAATCGCTTTAAGCAGGATTCCTCGTGGCTGTGGAACAAAACCCAGACGAGGAGGTATCTTAGCTTTTCTCTTACTTCACTGATCTGCTGATATGTGCCTGACCAGTATTAGAACAGCAGAGCTGGGGTGCTTTTCAGTGACTCCAGGAACAATATAGCGGGATCCAGAAGGTCCCTAAACTATCCCTATATAGCAGGAGCCTTTCCCTGCAGTAAGCCTCTATTCACACCAATGTATTTTTTCATGCATTTTGCAGAAACGCAGGACATTATTTTTAACATGGGTTTCTGAGGAACACATTCACATCAATGCATTTTTGTGCCTCTGTGTTTTTGGAAAGTTTTAGGGACTTTTTTAAACGCAAAACGCTGCTTTTTTTTTAAGACTTTAATGGAGAAGCTGCAGAAAAGCATGTAGTTTGTTTTTACTGTGTTTTTGCCGCAATTTGTGTTTTGCATTTTTAACTCTGCCCAACAACAAATTTGCCTAAAAAAACCCATAAAAAACACAAATCGTGGCAAAACTGCAGTAAAATCCCACAAAAGCACAGCAAAAAGCACTGCAGAAAGGCTCAAAAGCAACATGCATAGAGGTGAATGGAGCCCAAGAGCTTGTTTATACCAGGTGCAGTGCAGGAATGCATGCAAAATTGCATGCAAAAAAACGCACTGCCTTTTGCAGATACGCATGGGTGCCATTTATTCTTAATGGCACCCCCATGCATCTAGCAAACGTGCGCACATTCTTTCCTGACAAAATGCATAATACCACAGTACCATGCGTTTTGTTGTGATGTGATTTAAAAAAAATCGCACCAGCAAATTTCTTGCATGTTTCATGCACATATGGGAGCCCATTAAAATGACTGAGCTGCCCTAAAATGCGACTCATGGGAAAGCAAAAAAAGCCTGCATGCTCAGATGTTGCACGTTTCACTCGCATAGGGTAGACCATTGAAATGAATGTGCTGCTCTAAAACACAACATGTGAGAATGCCCATAAGGCCTGCACGCTTAGACGCACCACCTGGTGTGGACAAGCCCTAAAACCTGTCTCTAATGAGACAGGCTCCTGCAGGCTGCTCTGCAGTTTTTGATGGAACTCCTCCATAAACTGTCCAGTTGGAAACTGCCCCTTTTCGACCGCATAGTACTTTTCTTTGGTGCGTTCGACTGGTTAGACCTGTAATGACCCTGACAATCTAAGCAGATATTATCCGCAATGATGCCTCTGCCCCTCTTTGTTCCCGTAGGAAACATAAACAGTCTCTCTAAATGCTTGCAAGAAACTTCAGCATCCTGAGATTATTATTATTATTTAAGGTACTTATATAGCGCCGTCAATTTACGCAGCACTTTACATATACATTGTACATTCACATCGGTCCCTACCCTCAAGGAGCTTACAATCTAAGGTCCCTAACTCACATTCATTTACTAGGGCCAATTTAGACAGAAGCTAATTAACCTACCAGCATTTCTTTGGAGTGTGGGAGGAAAACCCACGCAGGCACAGGGAGAACATGCAAACTCCAGGCAGGTAGTGTTGTGGTTGGGATTCAAACCAGTGACCCCTTTTTACTGCTAGGCGAGAGTGCTACCCACTACACCACTGTGCTACTTTTACCATCCAAGCAGGAACATCTGCCAAGTTTGAGAACCGATTACCCAGCTCATCGATCGAACTCTGATCAACCCTCGGACATTAAATTGCAAGTATTCTTCCTCTCCAATTCTACTTGAATTCTTTGTGGATGTATATTTGTCGTGATCTCTTTGCAACATCTTTTTTCTGTAAATATTTTATTTGTACCAACTTTGACCTTTTCATATTAAACCCTTATGTTGAAAAGTGTTAACTTTGTCTCTAATGGGCCATATGCACGATCGGATTTTCTGACGGTAAATGTTCGATGTGATCGTGTTGTCGGAAATTCCGACAGTGTGTATGCTGGGCGTGTGTACACAAGTCTGAGGCACAAAATTCCACGCATGCTCAGAATCAATTACGAGACGTAAGCGCTTGGTCTGGTAAAACTAGCGCTCGTAATGGAGATAGCACATTCGTCACGCTGCAAATTTTGAAATATTTCAATGCAGCGCATTCTCTTCTTCTTTATAATGCTAGAATAATGAAGTTGTTTTGCTGCTGATATTCACACAGAGTCCTGACAAACTGATTTCTTTATTATTTCTCGTGATCTCCTGAATAATTTTTTTTTTTTCACCAGATCTCCAGAATAATGTTTTAAAATTTCTTTTAGAGTGATCTACTTTTTTTTCTTATCATGATCTCCAGTTTTTTTTTTTCTAGTAATCTCCATAATATTTTTTGTCGTTTTGTGTGTCAAGTTACCACAACACCATTATTATCTTGTATTGTTTAACCTGAAAGAGGTTGGTTGGTGTTGGTGTCCCTTGTTAATTTGACATTGTATTTTTGAAATGTACCTACCTACTCACAAACTGTCCTTTTTGAACTAAAACACATAGCCAAGGATTTGTAAAAAAAAAAAAAAAAAGTAATTTATTAGGGGTCATAACAAAATAAAGAGGAAGGCAACGCTGGATAAACTGAAATTGGTGAAGCCTTTGTACCCCAGGGCAGACATCAATTATTTGACAGGCCAAATTGGTAACCTGAGGAGTCCAATTAATAGGGAGCACAATACGGTCCAAGACTTCGAGAGATCAGTAGCAGCAGCAGATGACATATATGTCCCCAGGCTGTGGTCGTACAACAGTCTGCATCTTTTGCCAGACCACACCAAACCCAGGCAATCACTCTCAAGACTTCCTTGCACGCTTCCTTCCAGGCTGCGGCTGTGGTGTTGGAGTTGTGTCAGGAGGTGGAGGAGAAGTATGGTCCAACTCACATATGTGACTTTTCTTGGTGAGTTCGCCCCTCACCCCCTTATTTAGGACCTGAAATATGAGCTCCTCACTAATGAGGCATTGGCCCACCTCCATTTCCTGCATCTTACTGGCTGTCATATACGCAAAGGCCTCCTGGACATTAGGGGTGTTTGTGAGGACCGCAGTAACCTGCCGAATCAAACCAAGCGCCGACTCCTCCACGTTCCTCCCTTTCCTGGGCCTTTTTGTTGGAGGGTGGAGGGGAGGAACCTGCGATTTGGTCAGGCTACTGGGCACAGCCACCGCCTGGCTGCCACTTTCCACGGCCACCTCCTGGCTGCCACTTTCCACGGCCACCTCCTGGCTGAGACTTTCCACGGCCTCCTCCTGGCTGGGACTTTCCTGTGTATGAAAATGGGAAATAGTTTTAGGTTTTTGGTCATCAATCACACACAATTTAGAGCTTATGACTGTTGCAAATTGAATGTTAACAAAAAGAAAAGACTATCCTTCTGAGCCTAGCATTTTTCATTCTTGTCCCAATCACTTTTGGCTACTACTGTCTATTGATATGTAAACCACTTTGTTAAATCTGAAATTAGTGATCAATAACAATATGAAGTTAACATCATTAATTTTTGGTCAAGGAATATGTTGAACAATGCTATACCTGGCTCAAGCTGGGCTCCTCCACATCTTCCTGGGTGGAAGGCCCAGGTTGTATGTCTGAAGCCTCATCTGAGGTGGAAAGAAGTGTGGAAGGAAGGGTTGAGAGTGATTGCCTGATTTCAGTCTGGTCTGACAAAAACTGCAGTCTGTTTTAGTACCAGAGCCTGGGGACATAAACGTCATCTGCTGCTGCTCCTGATCTCATGGAATCCTGGACCTTCTTGCGCTCCCTATTATACGTGCTCCTTAGGCCACCAATTTTGCACTTCAAATAGTTGATGTTTGGCGTGGGAATCGCCGGCTTCACCAATTCCAACAGTTGATCAAGCACTGCCTTCCTTTTTAGTTTGTTATTATAAAATGGGTGTTTAACTTGCCCCAGACAGGGCAGCTCCCTGTATTTATCAATGAAGTTGGGGAGGAAGTCATGGTCATTGAATTTATCCATATTACCTGCAAGACACAACAGAAGACAAACCCTAATGTCAGGCTAAACTCTCCTAATCTTGTCCTCAATCTATAAGCAGTATAGGCCACTGATACCCCAAGTTAATATGGTACCTTCGTTTGCACCATCGGCGCTTACGCTACTCCGTCCTCCGCTCACAGATCGTACGTACGACGCAGGTGTGTTATGCTTTATATACACTGCGCATGCGTGAAACTCTGCCCCTGACCTTCTTTCTAGTATATTCCCCGCCCTTCTCTTTCGGCGCAGTGGGAGAGCACATGGCGGAGACAGAGCAGATGCATGCAGAGGAGAGCAGCAACAACGAAAGCCCGGAGCCAGAAACGTCCCGAATCCAGGAGGAGATTTAAGGCGTCAAATATGGCCTTTGTTGAGATGGTGGACATCTTGAAGAGGGCCGATTATGATGGGAAATATGGACCGTACAGCAACCCAAATGTGAGAAAGGCCAAAATCATGACTAAAGTTGTGAAAAGTCTGCAGAAGAATTTTGGGGTACGACAATCCAAGGAGCAACTGAGGAAATGACGGTCAGACCTCAAATTGAGGGAGCAGGATCAGTACAGAAGGATCAAGAGAGTGCTGCAAAAAAGTAATAATTTTGTTGTATGTTCCAATTATTATTATTACTTGCATGCTGCTCCATGTGCTTTTCTTTACTGTTGTACAGTTTAAAACGGCGTTTAAAATGGCAAGTTTCCGGTTCATGGGGACAGTAATCGTTCGTAGTAAACATAGTTTGTTCGCCCACTAATACGATGTTTTTGACAGATGCAGGTTACCTACATTTGTTCAGGCCTATTTGTATTAAAAGAAGTTTATTACATTGTTGTCTAGATAGGTTTGTAACTAGAATGAAATGCAAACTTGATTCAGTGTAAGGAGATAACACTCAGCAGCTGTTTACACATCTGGACGCAGGAGCACTAGTGTGGGACACCAGAACACCCTTTTTAGGGTGTCCCACACAGGTGCTCCGGTGGATACAAAAAAGGTAAGTATTCCAGCTTTAAGAAAGGGAAAAAATCATGTCTTCAGCTTGGAACTCTGCCAAAACAGACAATTGTATGACACTCCCAAGCAATGTTTCATATTCCTATTTCTTGCCTCAAATATCTGTGTGCTAAGTATACCTCATTTTTTATTCACATAGGGGAGAAAAGACTCGGACATCAGAGGACACCAAGAACACCACACCTCCTAAAGAAGGGGAAATCCCCACACCACAACCTGAGGATGTGGATTCCTTGGTACATGAAGTGGGCTAAATAGTGACCACAACAGGTGAGTGTCTGAGACCACAGCTTCGGGTAATAGATGTATGCATGCATATTTATAATGCATGGTGTGTTTTTTTATTTTAGGTGATGTGGATGTTGTGGAAAAAGAAACTCATTTCACCAGTGCATGTGCACACGTCCTCATCAGGGAGATCATGGTGTGCAATCGTGATTTAGAAAAGATAAAGGAAAACATCAATGATGTTCAACAAAAAATGAAGAACATCACTGATGTTTTAGGCAGAATCTAAAACACACAAAAATTGTACCATTTTGTCGTGGAATTTGTTCTTTTAAATCAAGTTTTAAAGTGATTTGAAAGCCAAATTTTGAAGATGCACACAGTTTGCCAACATGTGCTATCTGCCATCATGGGATATCAATGTACGCGTTTTGTGGGTGCAACCCCTTCCTCGCAACTCAAGTAGGTGAGAGGAAGGGGTTGCACCCCCGAAACATGTCCATTGATCCCCTATGATGGGAGCTAGCACATGTTGACATTAGGCATGGGGTCAGGAGGGAAATCCACATTTTGACTCATAATTTGTGTGGATCTTCAAAATTTGGCTTTTACATGGGTGACATCACCCCATCTGATGAAGGCAACATCAACACAGTTTGGACATACTAATGTCTGATATTGCCTTCACTTTTTCAAAGTTGATCTTTGTAAGTTCCCGAGTTGTGTATGTTATTATGGTTTTAAACATGCCTGTTCAACCAAAAAAATGCTATTTCGAATGTCAACCACAAAAATGTTATACACCAAAGATGTAGGTTTGTTCAAAAACCCTTTTCTAACGCACATGTGAATGTGCACGGAGTAAAATGTTTTATACTCAACAATGTGTGGCTTCTTCTTTCACTGCTCAATACCAGTTTTTGGAGTAGGTTGGTGTAGTTTACAGTGACAATAGGGGTATTTACTAATGGCAAATCCACTTTGCGCTACAAGTGCACTTTCAAAGCAGTTTCAGTGCACTTGTAGTGCAAAGTGGATTTGCCTTTAGTAAATAACCCCCACAGTGCTATAAAATTTGCTCCAATCAGGCCATTTTAGGGACTCAAAACAATTCATGGTGCTGAAAACGATGATTATTTTTATTGTTAATGCATTACATACATTAACAACAAAAACAATGTGTGTGCGTAGCAGACCCACAACATAATAGTTAGCTGAAGAAGAGATTGTCACCTCATGTATCAAATAAATTACGTTTGCACTATTGAAGTAAATAGCCAAAAAGAAAAGTCCATTGGAGAACCTAGGAGACAGCTAAAATAAACACAAGCAGTAAATCAAATGAAATATTAGTTCAGTTTATAAAAAAAATGTATTTAAAAAATGTTTCACATATTCGCTGGCAGATTAATGGCCCTCTACCCGCAAAGTACTCCAGATAATTTTGTCTCACTTCGCGGGCGCTTGGGGGGGCAAGCCAGGATGGCCAGCTTCAAGTGCCGTCAAATTACTAGTTGGTAATCCGGCCTCACCCCTAACTGAGGCCACATAGTTTGTAGCATTTTTGCAGAGATAATTGTGTAGAATGCAGCAGGCAAGCACAATATGGTTCAATTTATGTTCCGCCATGTGGATTGGTGTCAGAAATAGGCGGAACCGGCTGGCCATTATTCCGAAAGCATTCTCCACCACTCTTCTGGCTCTGGCCAGCCGGTAGTTAAAAACCCTCTGGTCCAGGGTGAGGATCCTCATGGGAAATGGCCTCATCAGATGTTCACCTAGCCCAAACGCTTCATCAGCGACGAACACAAATGGAAGACCAGCCACGTTGTCTTCTGCAGGTGGCAAGCCCAAGCCACCATTCTGGAGCCATCTGTAAAACTCCGTCTGGGCGATGACTCCACATCCGACATCCGGCCATTCTTCCCTACGTCCACATACAAAAACTTGTATGTCGCCAACACCACCGCCAACAACACAATACTATTAAACCCCTTATAATTATAATAGTATGACCCCGAGTTGGGGGGTGGGACGATGGGGACGTGTTTCCCATCAATTGCCCCTCCGCAGTTTGGGAGGTCCCACTGCTGGGCAAACTGGGATGCCACAGTCTGCCATTCCTGTTTGTTTTAAGGAAACTGTGGAGTCAAACAAGAAAAAAATAGTATTTTGGCACATAAACATTGCAAGCAGATTAGACACAAACATTCTTGGCCAACATAATTATAACATTTATTGAAATGAGTATTTAAAGACAAAAGTATAAGGTCCACTTATCAGATTCCTCACCCCCTCTGATGGCCCATTGTAAACATTTTATGGTGGGGGGGGTTATGTTTTGGACAGGTAACCCTCTCCACTTCATTGAGAGCTGAATGCATAAATAATGTGTTTTACTTTGGCCAGCCCCTCCTTACTTACACTATTGGCAGCCCACTGGACAGGAAAGAAGTATCATAATCCAAAAATATGAATACACACTGTACAAATTGAAGCACATTTTTACATTCTGGAATTCATCAAGATAAAAGGAGAACAAAACTTTAAACAGTACCATTTCAAAAGTATTCAGGCAGGCCTTTGCACTACATGCTTTGATGAATTCATCCATAAATATGAACACAAAAGAGGTAGGTATAGTGTGTATGGGTTCGGCAAAGTCAGCAGATATAGTATTGTTATCAGCTGACTCAGCGGTTGGGGGGAGGGAGGGTTCCAAATGAGTTTTGGCCCCCCCCAAAAAAAGCCTCTTGCACTCTGCCTGAATTTAAGGACAAAAATCACATTTGTACACATTTTAGGGGGTGTTTAGGGTAAGCACTACAATGGAGCTGACAAAATACATTGTTAAGTGACTAGGCTAGGTGTGTATGGGCTCAGGATAGCAAGCTGGGGAGGTTAGTGAAGGAAAATATGCATGAAGAACAAAAAAGGAGCATTAAAAGCTTCCAGCATGCATGAGGACAAAGAGGACATTCACAGCATATTACAATCATGGTAATTAGGGAATGATGAAAGAAATACAATAGATTAGCAAACATTAAATACATAGAATGTGATGTTAAAGGAGAAAACTTACCTTAATATAGTCCTTCTGCAGGACTTGTATGATGGCAGAACAGGTCTCTGAAATAATGATCTCCAGAGCCTGGGGGGAGATGCCTGTCGGGAACTTGATGTCCTGCAGACTTCTCCCCGTCGCCAAGTACCGCAAGGTGGCGACGAGCCTCTACTCGGGAGTGATGGCATGCCGCATGCAGGTGTCCTGCTTCGTAATATAAGGGGACAGCAAAGCCAACAGACGGCGAAAAAGGGGTCCGTTATCCGGAGATAATTCCTGAAATCATCAGGATTATTCTTACTGATCTCCCGCAACAAAGACAGGTGAGAGAATTGATCATGCTGGAGCAACCAATTCTTCATCCATGAACTCCTCCTCGCCCTGTTCATGGACTGGGCTTGGGTCAAAGTAAGAACCCCAACACCAAGCCCCTGCACAGCACGAACTCTGCGACGAGTACGTACCCGCAACATGGCTAGAAAACGGTCGGCTGGTCAGAACGAACAAACAGAACGCACTAAAAATCAGAAAGAACCTGATAAGAACGATCTGAAAATCAGAAACGAGCAGACAAGAATGCACTGTAAAACAGATACGAACTGACAACACGCACTGAAAAACAGATAGGAACCCACAAGCAGAAACTGAAGAGCAGTAATGAACTGAAAAGCACGAGGCTGAAAAGCACGAATCGTCTTTCACCAAACTTCTACTAACACGAGAGTAGCAGAAGGAGCCCAAAGGGTGGCGCACTTGGTATTGAACTTCTTTTTTCTAGCCCCGTCGTACTTGTTGTACGTCAGCGTGTTAATGCCGATCGGGATTTCCGACAACATTTGTGTGACCGTGTGCATGCAAGACAAGTTTGAGCCAACATCCGTCGGAAAAAAATCCATGGTTTGTTGTCGGAATGTCCAATCGTGTGTACATAGCATAAAGCTCTTAATGCAAGCTTTATACAAACCTGCCTCTTGAAGAGCGCTACTGTTTTAGAGTAAGGCCTCTGAGCAGACCTGTCTGTGGTCGCATTGTGTGTTGCAGACACTTATTCTTAAATCATAATTGGCATTGCTAAATTGATGGAAGTCCTGACCCTTCCTAAACAAACGTCAGTGGTGGCAGTTAAAGAGTTATTCGCGTAATTAGCCCAGTAACGATCGCTCTCAGGCTGCTGGCACCTAGATTGTGGTCCCGCAAGATGGAAAATCTTTGTGCTGGTCGCAGCTGAGAGTGGTATTGTTACGTAAGTGAAAGTGTGGTGTGAGGTTGGCCGGTCCTTCGTTGTTAGCGAGGAGGGCAGGGATCTGACACCCACGTTCGTCACATATTGATGTCAAGTTCCTTTACATGTTGTGGGTTAGTCTCATTTGCTAATGGTGGTATGGCTGGTAATACTCAGTCCAGAACAATGTGAAACTTCAAGGCAAGGGATAAATCTCAGGACTGGACATATTGGGGGAGATTTACAAAAACTGGAGCACTCAGAATCTGGTGCAGCTGTGTATAGTAACCAATCAGCTTCTAACTTCAGCTTGTTCAATTAAGCTTCGAAAATAAAACCTGGAAGCTGATTGGTTACTATGTACAGCTACACCAGATCCTGTGTGCACCAGTTTTAATAAATCTCCCCAAATGTGACAAATGTCTGACAAAAGTCCAGATAGGACGGTTCACACCCCCTAGAGCATGTAACTCCGAGACCCAGCAGGCCAAGCATATTGCCATTAAAAAGACAGTCTTCGGTATCAAATCATGATGGTACAATTCTTAAATGGAGCAGGTGACAGCTCCAAAAAGTGCCTTAAGACCAGGGACAGGTTCTACTGAGAAAACTGTGGATTCGTACAGGAATCGGATCGCATAGGTGAGAACACTCATGCAATCCGATTCCAGTGCGGGGGGAAAAACAAGTCCCTGCACCTTTTTCTGTGGGAATCCAATGCAAGTTCAGCCATACAACTGTATGGCTGAACTTGCATTGCTCAGACATCGCATGTGATCGGCACCTGCGGTGCGGGTGCGAATCACACGCGATGTCTGAGATCGCACTAGTCTGAACCTAGGCTAAAAGGTGCAGATAGCTACCGAAGATCCACTTTACCTAGGAGAGTCTGAATCTGAGTGGACACCATGTACACAGGAGAGGTAAGGGGTGTTTGCACCACTGGCTATCAATTCTCTGGGGACAAAAAAAAGATATGTGGCCAACTCTTCCTTCTACACACTCACATGTGGCTGCTCTGGCTGATCGAGCAGCTGAAACTGGGAAGGGAGCACTGCTTACTGACTGGCTGTCCTCACCGCACACTGCTCACTGACTGGCTGTCCTAACCACATACTGCTTACTTACTGGCTGTCCTCACCGCACACCGCTCACTGACTGGCTGTCCACACCGCACACTGCTTACTGACTGGCTGTCCTCACTGTACACTGTTTACTCACTGGCTGTCCTCACCGCATACTGCTTACTGACTGGCTGTCCTCATTGCACACTGTTTACTCACTGGCTGTCCTCACCGCACACTGCTCACTGACTGTCTGTCCTCATTGCACACTGTTCACTGACTGGCTGTCCTCATTGCACACTGTTCACTGACTGGCTGTCATCACCACACACTGCTCACTGACTGGCTGTCATCACCGCACACTGCTCACTGACTGGCTGTCCTCACCACACACTGCTCACTGACTGGCTGTCCTCACCGCACACTGCTCACTGACTGGCTGTTCTCACCGCACACTGCTCACTGACTGGCTGTCTTTACCATATTTTTGACAAGTTAAAAAAATGAAAATGTTTGTTTACTCTTTTGATGTTTTAATACGTTTGTATAAATGTTTGTTTAAATATGTTTATAAAAGTGTGTGTGTGAATATATATATATATATATATATATATATATATATATATATATATATATACATACATACATACATACATACATACAGTATCTCACAAAAGTGAGTACACCCATCACATTTTTGTAAATATTTTATTATATCTTTTCATGTGAGAACACTGAAGAAATGACACTTTGCTACAATGTAAAGTATTGGGTGTACAGCTTGTATAACAGTGTACATTTACATTCCCCTCAAAAGAACTCAAGACACAGCCATTAACTTCTAAACTGCTGGCAACAAAAGTGAGTACACCCTAAGTGAAAATGTCTAAATTGGGCCCAGTTAGCCATTTTCCCTCCCTGGTGTCGTGACTTGTTAGTGTTACAAGATCTGAGGTGTGAATGGGGAGCAGGTGTGTTAAATTTGGTGTTATCGCTCTCACTCTCTCATATTGGTCACTGGAAGTTTAACATAGTACCTCATGGCAAAGAACTCTCTGAAGATCTGAAAAAAAGAATTGTTGCTCTACATAAAGATGGCCTAGGCTATAAGAAGGTTGCCAAGAAACTGAGCTGCAGCACGGTGGCCAAGAACATACAGCAGTTTAACAGCCCAGTTCCACTCAGAACAGGCCTCGCCATGGTCGACCAAAGAAGTTGAGTGCACATGCTCAGCATCATATCCAGAGGTTATTTTCTTTGGGAAACAGACGTATGACTGCTACCAGTGTTGCTGCAGAGGTTGAAGGGGTGGGGGGTCAGCCTGTCAGTGCTCAGACCATACGCTGCACACTGCATCAAATTGGTCTGCATAGCTGTCGTCTCAGAAGGAAGCCTCCTCTAAAGATGATGCACAAGGAGGCCCACAGTTTGCCGAAGACAAGCAGAATAAGGACATGGATTACTGGAACCATGCACTGTGGTCTGATGAGACCAAGATAAACTTATTTGGTTCAGATGGTGTCAAGCATGTGTGGCTGCAACCAGGTGAGGAGTAAAAGAAAGTGTGTTTTGCCTACAGTCAAGCATGGTGGTTGGGGTGTCATGGTCTGGAGCTGCATTAGTGCTGCTGACACTGGGGAGCTACAGTTCATGGAGGGAACCATGAATGCCAACATGTACTGTGACATACTGAAGCAGAGTATTATCTCCTCCCTTCAGAGACTGGGCTGCAGGGCAGTATTCCAACATGATAATGACCCCCAAAACACCTCCAAGAAGACCACTGCCTTGCTAAAGCAGCTGAGGGTAAAGGTGATGGACTGGTCAAGCATGTCTCCAGACCTAAACCCTATTGAGCATCTGTGGGGCATCCTCAAACAGAAGGTGGAAGAGCGCAAGGTCTCTAACATCCACCAGCTCCGTGATGTCATCATGGAGGAGTGGAAGAGGACTCCAGTGGCAACCTGTGAAGCTCTGGTGAACCCAATGGCCAAGGGGGTTAAGGCAGTGCTGGAAAATAATGGTGGCCACACAAAATATTGACACTTTGGGCCCAATTTGACATCTTCACTTAGGGGTGTACTCACTTTTGTTGCCAGTGGTTTAGACAATAATGTCTGTGTGTTGAGTTATTTTTAGGGGACAGCAAATTTACACTGTTATACAAGCTGTACACTCACTACTTTACATTGTAGCAAAGTGTCATTCAGTGTTGTCACATGAAAAAATAGAATAAAATATTTACAAAAATGTGAGGGGTGTACTTACTTTTGTGAGATACTGTATATTTATATATACACACACACATACATACTTACATATACTGTATATGTGCACACATGCATATGTGTTTGAGTTTAGGGGTGCACATCCTAATGCAATAGGCTGTGCACACCTATGGCTCAAACATTTATCTAGATTTACTTTTTATGTTAGTAGTTAGACTGCTTTCACACTGAAAGCACCGCTAGTTAGCACCCATTAGCGCTAAAGCTCTGCTCATTCTAGCGGCACTTTAGCATCGCTTTTCGGCCGCTAGCGGGGTGCTTTTAACCCCCCAAAAAAGGGTTGAAAACTCCAGTTTTGCGGTGAAATACCGCGCTCCCAACCCACCCCAAAGATACTGCTTGCAGGACTTTTCCGAACGACCCACAAGCGTACCGCCCGAGTGTGAAACACTGGAATGAATGGGAGGCGGTTTTCAGACACTTAGCAGAGGCTATTTCCAGAGCTAAAGCACCTGAAAACTTCCCCAGTGTGAAAGGGGTCTTAGGGACTGGGCTAATAACATAATGCATGCTGCTATTTAGATAGATGTTTATGGTATTATTAATGTAAACCATGCCCTCAGAAGAAGCTGCTGTCCTTGGAAAACACATCATGCAATATGATGTTCTGGTACATAGAGGTTCCCTGCTTAACAAATCTCTACAGGGTTCTAGATGTAGCAGATTTACACAGATTTACAGTCTGAATACTTTGAGGGAATATACACGAAAACATTGGAAAGTGCCCTTATATCAGAGACTCTTAAGACATAACTGGCAATGTTGCACATAACACATATTTAGTTTAATATTTACACAAATAGGAAAATTAATGTCTTAGATGTACAGTGCAGGAATCAAGATCTTTAGTCTTTAACCATGGGTCATATGCAGCTACCTTCAGGTGATTGGACACGGGGGAAAAAAAAAAGAAAGCTGGGAGACACGTCCACTATATAAACTCTGCCAATCCCAGTTAGCAATAGTTCTGAAGCAAGCAGTAGGGAGATCATAAAGGGAAGGATTTTGCTGGCAAATCAAACAGTCCTTTTTCTTTGTCATACGTTACATGACACAGGATCTTTAATATTTGACACAATTTTTCAGGTGGTTTGGTGCAAGACTGGCTATTGTGCAGCCTAGTTTTCAGTCAATGAGAACGTGTATGACATTTTTTTCATTTGGACCCTGTTCTCCTAGTCGGCACAAGCAGCTTTGGCTCCCTATTGTACAGAACAGCAATCTTTGGATGCCTACCTGGGTGCAGCAGCCTGTAGTGACTGGCGCAGAAGGCTTCACCTTTCCCTTTTCACAGCTGTGGAAGATAATCCAAGGACCTGGTGGTCAAAAGGTTAGAGGCCCTCTTTAAAGCCCTTTTTCCTTGGCAGCCCCCTCCATGAGACCTACAGTTTCCCAGATCCTTGTTGCCTGAACTAAGCACAAAGCTCTACACTAGACATGTGTGATTAGTTTTGTACAAATCCGAAATACGAATTTTTATGCATACGAATTCTGTATGAAATACAAAATTTTGTTTACGAATTTCGGATCCAAATTTATAACGAACATTCGTAATTGTTACTTGTCAGAGTGAGGGGACATCTGTTAGCCTTTTCCACATTTTGGTCACAGGAAATCTCAGATGTTTGGTTCCAGAGTGCAATTTCCTGTGGATACAAACTGGAGTTTCAGACTTTACCTCCTCCTTGCTTCATGACCTTAAAATTTCTCTCCTTCTCCTCAAACACAGGTGTATCCTCTTCCTGTGGCTCGTTGTCCCAGTTCAAGCAAGAAAAGCTTTCAGGGTTTCTACTCCAACCTGTTCACAGTTCCCAAGCCAATTCTGATCCTGAGGATTCTCAATTTTTCCCTGCGGGTTCAAAAGTTAATCGAAGTTGCATGGAACTAGGCAGGCTGGTGATCACCTCCCTCCTTCGGGGGGGGGGGGGGGTGATTTCCTGGCTTCAGTAGATATCCAGGATGCTTACCTGCACATTTCTATTTGTCCAGTGAGTGATCAGCATTACCAGTTTGTCAATCTTCTCTATGGCCTATCTACAGCCCCCCAGGGTTTTAACTACAGTAAGGATCTGCAGACATTCGGTTGGATCCTCAATAATATGGAAGTCAAAGCTGGAACGTACTCATCAATTAGAATATCCGGGGGTGATGTTAGATACAGTCCTGTCCAAGATTTTTCTGCCACAGGACTTCTGTCCTTCCGTACCTTCCGTGTCCTTCAGTACCTCTAGCCAGGATCTTCTGTCCCAGCATTGACCCTCGATTCATGACTGCATTAGGGGCTTGGGCCTGATTGTCTCCTCCTTCGCGGCAGTGACGTAATCCAATTTCACTGCAGACCGTTGGTCATCAGAGGAAGCCTGTTTTCCTGTTAACATCCTAGAACTCAAGCCTATTCCAGTTGTTTCTTCATTACCAGATTTCTCAGTTGTTGTACATTATCTGCATCATGGCGCAGTTCCAAGCCCTTTTCTTCAGGTGGGGGACACCAGACGTAGTTTCTCTGCCACAAACTGGACAGGATTGTCACCAGGTCCAGAAACCCTCAGGGTTTCACGGTAGATACTCTGGTGACACCATGGTATCAGTTCCATCCGATCTATGCCTTTCCACCTCTCCATCTTCTCTTTTGTTTGCTCAACAGGATTGAGATGGAGAGCATTATCTGACCAAATTTGCAAGGTGGCCTTTCTCGTTGCTACCCCCTTTGTGATGAGGGTCTCAGAGATAGCAGCCTTATCCTGTAAATAGCTTTTTCTAGTATTACACAAGGCCAAGGTGGTCCTGAGGCCTAAAATTTCTTTTCTCCCCAAGGTGGCTTTTCCTCCTCCCCTAATATCATGCTCCAAAACATCCAGAAAAAAATGTTTCTCCCCTCTGCTTGACGTGGTACATGCTGTGAGAGTCTACTTCTTGACTATAGCCTCTTTTAAGTAATTAGATTCCCTCTGTGCCTTTTCTTTTTTTCAAATATAAATTTTTATTGTTTTTCAAAAAAAAAAAAAAAAAGAAGGAAAAAAAACCAAAGAAAAAAAACCCAGAAGGTACAGTACAATGACAGCCATAACCACTGATGTTCACAGGTAAGTACATGTAACATTAATAACAGTAATATCAATAATTGTGGTGGGACATTCATCACCCGTACTTCCCATCTACTAAAAAAACAAACAAACAAAAAAACAAGTGTAATGGGCAAGGAATCTCACGTCTTGTTATTTGTAGGTCTGGTTGTACTGCCCAATCCTTCCATACAAATACCTCATAGAACCATAAAAAGAGAGGAGAGAAGAAAAAACAACAACACAGAAACTAGAAATAAGGGGACAAAAGGGGCACATGAGACTGGAGAAGGGGGGGGGGGGGGGTGTCAGGGAGGGAAGAGGGGGAAGGGAGGGAGGGAAAGGAAGAGGGGGAAATTGGGCCGGGTGAGGAGGGCATATTATCTTTCGGCTTGTAGTGTTTTATTATTCATGTGGCAAGCATAGCCACTCCTTCATCGGAGAATATAAACAGATTCCAGAGCATCCATGCTTTGAAGTGCTGTTCTTGTTTATTTTGTGCTGTCATTACTAAGTCCTCCATCTTCCTGATCTCTTCCACTCTGCGTAGCCACAACCCAATATTCGGTGGTGAGCTTTTCTTCAACATAAGTGGGATGCAAGATTTAGCTGCATTCAATAGGTTTCGTATGATCAACTTTTTGTAGCTCCATGCCGGGATTGTAGTGGCATGGAGCAGGATGAAAGCAGGATCATCACTTATCGTGTAATCCGCGATTTTTTGAGTAATCATCCCGACTGTCGTCCAGAAATGCTGAAGCAGAGGGCAAGACCAGAAGATATGGAGGAGTGTCCCTTTGTCCGTCTGACATCTCCAACATTTGTCTGTGGTGAACGGGAAATATTTGTGTAGCCTTTGAGGTGTATAGTACCATCTGGTCAGGATCTTATAGTTAAGTTACTGTATCTTTGTGCAGATGGATGTTTTTAAGGAGAATCTGAAAATCTTTTGAATTTGGGTGTTGGTAAACTTGCGTTGTAGGTCGGTTTCCCATGTCTGTATGAATGTCAGGTACTCTGCTTTTTCTGACTTTTTTTTTCAAATGGTAATCCTGTGAATAACATACTTCATGTCCATACTCATTTGTCCACTGTATCTAAGTGGGTAGCCATAGTTGTACACACAGGCTGGACTTCAAATGTCTGTCTTTGCTCATCTACATTACATGGTGGATTGATGGGACTAGTAGTTAACACAACAAAGATATGTTTCTTTTTAAAAAGAACATTGCATTTCTGGAAAGAGCAACAAGTATTTACTGAATTTGTACCCTGACCCAACTACTGCATTACTTAACCTGAAACCATTGTGTCTAACTCACTGTCAATTTAAACTTTTTGTCCATCTACTTACTGCCACTAAACAAACAATAGCAAAAGCATGGAAATCCACTTCATTGATTATAGTTGAGACAATGAATAGAATGCATAACTTGATGGTTCAGGCTAAAATAGCAGCCATAGAAAAAGATCAAATACCCAAATTTGAAAAACTTTGGCATCCATGGATAAAACATCATCTTCCTTCGACTTTCGATGAGATTGTTCTCTTGCCGTGGTAGTTGATCTACATATATCCAGACTATATCCACAATGTCTTTAGGACCTGCTGATTGGACACCCCTATCTTAGCCTCTCCACCTTCTCTCTTTCTCTTTGTTCTCTTTGGTTCACCCCTGTCTACCTCTCACAAACTTGGAGCTCTTGTTACAACAGTATTTTTTCTGTATCTCAACTTTTCAACATTACCCGTTACTCCTTATAACTAATTTAATTTAACTTATTGGTTTTATTAACAAAATTGTCCTTTTTCTTTGTTTGTACTTACTTACATGACGATTTATGTTTACACCATACTTATTTAGTATGTATATATACCACCATAATTTGAGCTTCAACTCAATTATTATTTTGTAATGTATTATTTTTTCTGTTATCACCTTGCATGTAATAAATGACATCTTTTGACAAGGAAAATGTTCTTAGCCTGAAAAGGTAATACAAATGCAGTCACCACATCCAAGGACTAGCAAACTTAAAGCGGAGTTCCACACAAAAATGGAACTTCCGCTTTTCGGAACCCTCCCCCCCTCCGGTGTCACATTTGGCACCTTTCAGGGGGGAGGGGGGTGCAGATACCTGTCTAAGACAGGTATTTGCACCCACTTCCGGCATAGACTCCCATGGGAGTCTACGCCTCTTCCCGTCCCCACCGCGCTGTCTGCTGGGAACACACAGCTCCCAGGAGAGAGCGGGGACCACTTGGGATGCGCAGCGCGACTCGCGCATGCGCAGTAGGGAACCGGGAAGTGAAGCCGCAACGCTTCACTTCCTGATTCCCACACCTAGGATGGCGGCGGCAGCTGCCGAGAACCGAGCGGGTTCTCGGCGTCGTCTGCCGACATCGCTGGACCCTGGAACAGGTAAGTGGCCATATATTAAAAGTCAGCAGCTGAAGTATTTGTAGCTGCTGGCTTTTAATATTTTTTTTTTGGGCGGTGTGGGTGGACCCCCGCTTTAATTAAGGTTTGTTTTTAGGTTTAAATATTCTTTAAGAAAAGAAAATGCGGTGGTATGGCTTGTAACTCCAGTCAGGGTTTACCAACCATCTGTATTGTCACAGAACATTTGTGAAAAACACCCAAATTTCTCCTGTCCGAAAAAGTCAGTGGATGGGAGAAACTGCACATGAGAATACAGAGGCTGTTAGCAGCAAGTAATAATTCAGAATGTGCAGCTTTTTATAGTCTCTCAATGGCCATAGTCTCCAGGCACTGTTCTCTCTGCATGAAGAGGACAGAAGCTGTATGATCTACTCTGCCTCCTCTCCAAACACCAGTGTCCATCCAGCCCCACACTCTGCCTCCCGTCCTATCTCCTGTGTCTGCTCAGCCCCACACATCAACCCCAGGTGTGCAGTGGGATAGCCCTGTACCTGTGAAAGGGCTTCTGTGGGCGCTTTGCAACAGATTTGAAACAGTGCAGTAGACAAAGCTGATCCTTGCTGCTAGCTGCTGCCTGGGCCTCGGGGGGGGGGGGGAGACGAGCCTGGGGGGGGGGGAGGCGTAATTGGTGAGTGCGACTTCTGTACACTAAACACTCCCACCTATCTGTCTCTCTCCCAACCCTCTCCTACCCTCATCCTGCACTCTATGCATTGGGGTTGTTTTACTAAAACTGGAGAGTGCAAAATCTGGTGCAGCTGTATATGACAGCTAATCATGACGTCACAATCTCCTCCTCAGCCAATCCCATCCCACTGAAAGCTAAAAGATCTAAACTTCACAAAAACCTAGGGTTAGTCTTTAGGCCCTTTCCACTGTGAGGCTCAACCTTACCATGAGCATTGTTTCCCACAGCAAGCAGATAGAATCTTTTGTGGGCAATAGTGGCCTGGAGCGGTAGCATTTACTCACTGGTGATATATTTCACAGTTACCAGTGGGCTTATTTCTGCTCTCATCCAATCATTCAAGCCCTCGAATGGCAGGTGTTATAGTTGGTCATGTTTGCAGTATCCATGGCAACTGCAGATGTAAATATAGGCTAAGATGACAATTTCTGCAGTGAATAGAATGGTTTAGTTCTGCTTTAGATACACAGATGAAATGCATGTTTCCCTCCCAGTACTTGTATATCTTGCTAGATAGCATAGACAGGAAGTAACCTGATTTCTCTTTATGGCAGTTGAGAAATACAGCTGGGACATCAACATGCCTTCATTTTCTGGACAAGAACGTGAAGGCAGCACATTGTTGAGGGCATCACTTTGCAGTATTTTCCTGCAATAACATTCAAACTGTTGCAAGACAACTCTGATTGGCTCACAATGTTCTTTTTGCTTTTGTAATGAATATACAGTGGGTATAGAATAGAATCACCCCCCCCTTTCTGCAAAGAGTGGGCAAATATTGCAAAGATAGTAGACATATCCCAACAGACTAAAGCTGTGATTAAAACAAAAGGTGGTTCAACAAAATACTGACACAAGGGGGTTATCCTTTTTCCAACTCAGTGATTCTGTATTTTTTTTTTCCTGACATGGTGTTATATCTTTCACTTGGATGTTATAAGTTGCACTAGTAAATACAGCTGGATAAAACAAAAAACTGTGTCTGTCTTCGTTTCACGCCGCAAAGCAACAAAATGTGATTTTAAAGGGGGAGGGATTCTTTTCTATACCCACTCTATACAAAGATTATCTGCCTGGAGTTTAGCTTTAAAGTAATAATAAGGGGCTCCAAGCTCCCGCTACTCAGTGTGTCCTGTGAAAGCTGAAGAGAAAACAGCACTGGATCGCTGGAACTCAGGTAAGTGTTGAAGAGGGGGAGGGGGGTTTGTTAAATACTGTTGGTAGAAAAAAGGACAAGTAGTAAAACTTAGTTAAGTATTGTGGTTTTAAGATATGAAGGTGTGGTAGGGTGGCTAGGAGCTACAGTATACCACAGCTTTTGCAGCAATTTTAAAAACCATGGTATGTTTGTACTGCAAAATAAAAATCTGTATGTATTAATACAAGCCCAGCGTGTGGCTGGTGATCAGATATGAGTTCAGAAGCCCCGTGTAGATTTCATACACGTCTTCATGTAGCCATAGAGTTTATGGCACTCAGGGATCCTGTTAAAAATCATGGGGCCCCGTACAGCCTACCTGATGGAGTCCCCTTTGACCCCACCCTCAATCCTTCCCCTGGCCCCACCCCTGTTTCTTCCTGAGACCTCCCCTGTACAGTTTGTGTCCGCATACACACTACACAGTGGACACGGGTGGCCTTGTGATGGATCTATGGGTGGCTAGATGTAAAATGTCCATTAACATCAGGCTACCTCTGATCTGTTCCAGTTAGGTCTAGAAAAACAGAAAAAGACGCAATCATTTCAGTCCCTGAAAATTATTAAAAGGTCCCTGCAATGCTCCCACCGCCTGGTCCCCTCTGTTGACCTAATGGGACCCAGGAAAATGTATTTATACACCCCCTATGCATGTAGGAGCGGGGGGTGTATTTTAGTAAGCCCCATTTCTTTTTTTGGCAGACATTAACTATAAAGCTGCCTGGGCCCCCCTGTTGAGCTGATCGAGCCCGGGAAAACAGGACAGGTTGTACTGCCTTATCAGCTGCCCTGGTCACACTTGCAATACCTGAATAGCCTTCCAACCATCATACCACCAGCAGATTCTTTTTGCCAAAGGTACACCATTGTTACTATATAAATCAGCAGACAACTTATCACTACACTGTAGACTGAAGTAAGAGGCCGATTTCAATGTGCTGACTGATGAGATGTGCATAAGGTCTACAGAACTCTGGCCTTTCTCCAAAAGAAAAATGCCTGAGAAACCGTATTGTAGTAAATGCAACTCGAATCAAGGTGATCTCAAACATCTACTGTGAAAGAGCCAACACTTAACCACTTCAATACAGGGTACTTATACACACTCCTGCCCAGACCAATTTTCAGCTTTCAGCGCTGTCGCAGTTTGAATGACAATTGCGCTGTCATCCATCACTGTACCCAAACTAAATTTTTATCATTTTGTTCCCACAAGTAGAGCTTTCTTTTGGTGGTATTTGATCACCTCTGCGGTTTTTATTTTTTGCGAAACAAATAAAAAAAGACCGAAAATTTTGAAAAAAAATAAAAGTTTTGCTTTTGTTTCTGTTAAAAAATGTTGTAAATAAGTACGTTTTCTCTTTCACTGATGGGCACTGATAAGGTGGCACCAATGAGCGGGCACTAAAGATGGGCACTGATAGGCGACACTGATGGGAACTGAAAGGCTGCAAAGATGGGTTCTTATGGGTGGCACTGATAGGCATCCCAGGTGGCACTGGCAGTGTTAAGCATTGTGAGTGGGCACTGATTGGCAGCTGCCTGCATGCCCTTCTGCCACAGTATATCTGCGTGAGGCGGTCAGGAAGTGGTTAATATGGACTAGATGGCTGGATGCTGTGATCATGGAGGCTGGCCACAGGGGTAATACATAAGAAATACACAGAAATATGGCTAAGAAAAAAAAAACAAAAAAGGGGCAATAGATCATACACTGTAACTAAAATTAATATCATCGTTCTTGTTGAAGCTCCCTCGGTCTTAAAAATGACCTTATGTTCCCATATTCTGTAGGTGCAGGATAATACGCGTCGTGGAGGCCTCTGCTGATAATCAATGTGCCGATTATCAGCGCAGAACCCCCCCCCCCCCCCCTCTGACAAGGAGAGCTGCCGATCGGCTCTGCCTGTCAGCGTGAACTGAGGAAAGCCGTTTACCGGCACTTCCTGGTTTACTCTGATCAGCTGTGATTGGTCACAGGTGATCACGTGGTAAGGAGCCTCTGTCAGAGGCTCCTTACCAAGATCGGAGATGCGGTGTGTCATTGACACACAGCACCACTGATCACTGTGCGCGCCGGTATGTTATCCTGCTGGACAACATATGACGCCCAGTCAGGATAACTAAACCTCCGCCCGGCCAGGAAGTGGTTAAATTGAAGTGATCCTGCACCTTCACCTTTTGTTTCGGCCATCCCACAGTGCAGCACCATCATTTTTACATTTTCTATTTATCTGCTACGGATCAGCCGACCAGTGTCTGCTGCAGTAGGTTGTTCATTTTATTTAGTTCCAGCTGACAACGCGAGAGTACTACCTTTTATTCATTTTTTCTTAGTATCCTATTCCCTCTTGCAGCAGTCATGGAAATTTTTATGATTAATGTGTGTGAGTGCGCTACTACATACACCACTCATATTTATACAGCACTTTCCTATTACTGTGCAATAATTGCAAATTTAAAAAAAATTAATTAAAAAAACCTCCCATTAATTAATTCCTCTTACAATATAGATAAATCGCCAATCTATATATCAAAATTACTAACATGCAAAATATATGTTACAAAGTCCTTGTGCAAAAAGTGCAAATTCCTCTATTGATACCGGCTCTTTTCGTGCTGCTGTGTATCATCTGTATTCATTTGTGACTTAGTGACACACCACCACCTTTTAGATCAGCCACTCACCAGATATTTCTTATGTAATACGCCTTTGGTTCATTAATGGGATAACCACTCCACCTTTTTACTGCTCACCACCGGTTATGCTTGAGCTTTGATTCTCCTCATGCAAAGTATATGGACAACGATCATTGCACAATACGTTTAAAACTGTTTATTATCATAAAATACACAAGTGTACACTCACATTTAAAAGTGCCCTCGAGCCGGCACTAAGCTATTCCAGCAGTTAGGCTCGGTTCACACAGGGACGACTTGTCAGGCGACCTAGACCTAGTCGCCTGACAAGTCGCCTCCCGTTCTGTACAATGGAACCGTTCTAAGGGGAGCGACGCAAGTCGCTCCGACTTAGAAAAAGGTTCCTGTACGACTTTGGGGGCGACTTGGGGCGACTTGCATAGACTTCTATACAGAAGTCGTTTTGCAAGTCGCCCAGGCAGTCGTGTGCAGGTCGCCTCGGTGAGGCGACCTGCAAGTCGTGCCGCCTCTGGTGTGAACCGAGGCTTAGGGATGGGTGTCATTCAATAGCGTGGTCAGCCTATGTGCGATGTAAGTAATCTCCGCATTCGGCTTGCGCTTCACCCCTTGTTCCCGTTCGTATCTCCGCCAGCTACGGACGTTCCCGCTCACGTGACTCAAAATCTCCCAGCAGCCTCTACGCGTTTTGCATCATAGTATGCGTCATTTTTACATTTGTTTAACAAAGAGAGATCAATTTGGATGAAGTCTTTAATAGTGAGAACACCAAGCAAAATAGCAATGTGGAAAGTTTAATGGAGGAAACTGGGCCATCACATGGAAAAGAAAGTTAGCCTCTGGTGGGATGTCACCACTTTTGATAGCTCTATCAAAGCAAATATAGTACCAAGGCGTCTTCAGTGGAAAGTCCTACTTAATGACGACCTTAAGATCAAGAATCTGTAGATGAATGGTTCAGGTTCTTTAATTAAAAAGGGACTTGAGCGATTACATTTTTTCCTGAAAAGGAAACAGACGAAGATTAGGAAGATTGACCAGACAATAGCAAAAATAAAAGGAACTAGAGATTCATAAGGAAACAGCTGAATTTTTAACAGGTTCAACAGAGGAACAGTAAAAAATATTCCAGAGATATTAATGATTTTAAAACGGATCAATTTTAAGTGGCAGAGCCAAATAGTTTTCAATGACCCTATTTCTATAAAACTCTACACCAGAGAAAGTAGTGAGGGTTCACTTATATCATACAGATCAAACACCAGTACATAATATACCTAAACCACCTCACCGAGAAGATCGCTCTAGAGAACAAGTTGGACATAACCCAAGAGAAGAAACCCCGAGACATCAGAGATATGACGATTGACAGAGAAGACCCAGTAATACTACACCTATTGGACCAAGAGATACAAGAGGCCCACCCTATGAGCCCTATAGACAATACGAGGAGGGTCCAGCTCACAATAAATCCCTAGAGATAAAGACCTAGAGATACAAGGGAAGCACCATACAAACCCTATAGACAGTATGAGGAATCCTGTACATAGTTATCACTATGGACAAAGAGAAGTGAGAAGCCCACCACATGAACCATACAAACCATATGATAGAAGTCCAATCCCCATGTATAATTATTATGCTCCCTTAGAGACTACAGGGAAGAAGAGAGACAACAGAGGCACCAGTATGGAAGTTAAACGGAATCAGGCCACAAATCGATCTTTTTTAGGGAAGGGAACAGAATACCATCCTCCGAGATGAAAAGAAGAAACGGTAGAGAGAAGAAAAAGTCCAGTAAGAAAAGAGGATGCAGAGCAGGAAAGAGAAAACAAACACAAAATAGAATAGTGGGAGAAGGGACCTTCAATCTCGGTAATATACTACTAACACAAGAGGAAATAGGGGTACTAGATAAGGGTTTAAAATATGCACCCGTTAGAAACCTTGATAAATCCCAAACTTATATTGGAGTTCAAAAATACGTGAGGAAACTTAATATCAAGAAATACTTGTTGGGCAATCCAGTGAAGGTAGGATCTCAGCACTCAAAAGAAGTGATTATACGTACCAATTTGAGGCATAAATCCATATTTGATCCTAATATAAATGAGAACAAATATATTGAGGTGTTTAAGAATCTTCTTACACAGGACATCACGGATCTGAAGATCAAGCAGATAGAAAGAGCCCAAAGAGAAAAAACCTTGTTATTAGACCATCGGATAAAGGGGGTGGTATTGTCATCCAGTCTTCAGAACAATACCATACCAGTATGCTTAAATTATTGGATAACAAGGAAACTTACCTCAACTTAATAAGTAATCCCATATTTAAATGGAGGAAAAAATTGGAACAAGTTGTCTATTTGGTACTAAAGAGGAATATATAAAAAGGAAGCAAAATATCTGATACCAGAAGCATGCCGGAAGCCACGCATTTATGCATCGAAGATCCACAAAGATAAAACGGACCCCCCCTCTAAGACCCATTGTAAATGGCATTGAGTCAATAACAGCAAGAATGGGCCAATACATAGATAAATACCTCCAACCAGCGTTTCAAAAAAACTAGAGCCTATTTAACCACTTCAATACCAGGCACTTAGACACCTTCCCGCCCAGGCCAATTTTCAGCTTTCAGCGCTGTCACAATTTAAATGACAATTGCGCGGTCATGCTACACTGTACCCAAACAAATTTTTTTATCATTTTGTTCCCACAAATAAAGATTTCTTTTGGTGGTATTTGATCACCTCTGCGGTTTTTATTTTTTGCACAACAAATAAAAAAAGACCGAAAATTTTGAAAAGAAGTTTCTTTGTTTCTGTTAAAAATTTTTGTAAATAAGTACGTTTTCTTCTTTAATGACGGGCACTGATGGGCACCGATGAGGTGGCACTGATGGGCACTGATAGGTGGCACTGGTATGCGGCACTGATGGGCACTCGTAGGTGGCATTGATGGTTACTTATGGGTGGCACTGATAGGCACAGATGGGCACTGACAGGTGGCACCGATGGACACTGATTGGTGGCACTGATGATACTAATGGGTGGTGTAATGGAAATTTGTAAGTTCTGTATATAATTGTATTGTATTTTGTATGTATTGCACACTGCCCTCACTGTACACACGGCACTAATAATATTTTCAGTAAATGTTTACATTCTTTTGAGTCCTGATTAGAATAAGCCTGCCTATGTAACGCCCCTTGTTACCATGAACGTACAATTGTAATATTAATGTGATACCTACGTAATCATGTGCATAAAAACCTTCAATTGCGTCATAATAAAGCAGAACAGTTATTTGGAAAGATGCTGAGCGTATCTTTTGTGTCTGTTCCCTACTGCAGTAGTTATTATTAATTTGGAACCACTAATCAATATGAGGATAGGAGTTGCCTATCATCAATTTAACCGAGTCAGCATGGCGAGCTTTGCCTTCGGAGGGGATTCCAGGTGACCCTGAGTATCCGAAACGAGGAGCTTGAGACGATCCGGGAATTTCTGATAATCAGCCGGCTGAGGTAAGTCTTTTGCTTACATTTGAGTTATCAGACTTCCTTGATCGGTAAGGCATTTTCGGGACAAAGGGTACCTATTTTACTCCCCTTAATCGAACTGTATTGATTGGTGGTTATATGTTATGTTGTCCCTGTCTATTGTCCATTGGAGTGTTATAGATAAGAAAGGGAAGAATAGTGCTGTTCACAGGTATATGTAGTACATCTGCTAGATAAAGTAGTTTAGAGGCAAGAGGGTATAGGCACAAGTAGAGAAGAGAGAAGACTGGCCAGTCATTATGGGCATTGAATTAAGTAAGGGAATGAAGGGTAAGAGACCCTCAAAAATGCCCAGCGCAAGAGGAGCGCTATATATGAACCAAAGGTGCGGTTCCGCCTATACTGAGCCCCTAGATTAATGGTTAGAGTGGACAGGGATCCACAATGGGTAACTGGGTTACCAAAGGCCATAGGGACTAAGAATCATGCAGAGTAAACAGCTAGAGAAACAGCTATCTATGTGAGCAGGATGGATCAAGGGTGACATTAACACTAGACAGAAAGGGACATTTTCATGTTAAGTTGTGGGATGAATTTGGGTCAGGCACTACAACTAGTAAAATCAGAAACAGAGAAATGAGAGTTAAAACAGAATACTTTATATGTTGTCAGAGAGGGAAGATGGGATGAGCACTCTGGCTCCCCGTCTGATCATAGAAGCTAGATATAAAAGTTATTTGAACAAAATAAGGAAAGCAGAATTTAGGCAGGGAAATATTAATGAGAGTTAAAAGAAATTGAGAGAATGATATGCATGTGTTGTGTACAAATGGGAAAAATGTAAGCGATTTTAGAGAGATATTGGTGTATGTGTGTGCGAATGCTGGGACCTTTAGTTCTATTGCTTGTGTGTGTCATGTACGCAGATGTGACCCCCTCCTTTGTGCTCTCCTGAAAGAATGTGGTCAGTGATAAGCTGGAAAGACACACTGCCAATTCCAGTTTTTTAGACAAAACATGTGCCGGGTTAACGAATCTAATGGTAAACAATGTGATCACAATTATTTTGAATCTGTTTTCCAAACATGGTAAAATGAAGGTTACATTTAACCGTGTATTACACAAATTGAATATCCTTTGATAGTGGAAACAGTGCATTTAAAAAAAGGGAAATTAAGTAAAATTAGGTAATAATGAGTATTAATTTCTAATATGAGTTTAACAATTTTATTAATAATATAGATATATTGAAACTGGTTTAGACAACCTTTGGTTGGAAATGAAATTCAGGTTAATGGGGAAATTTGTAATGAATGAGATTAGTTTAGATTAAGATAACAATTTTGTAATTTTACATTTATACAATAAGCCCTTATTGAGAGAAAAAAAAGATTAAGATGAGGTTGTTATTTGGAATAAAGCTGCCATAATATTTAACAAAGCCAAGATGGATGGAATACATAAGAAGTTCTTCTACAAAAATGATATTGTAAGGTTCTTAAAAATAACAAGATGTGCGGTCCATGATGTGAGAGTAATAGTAAATAAAATTTAAATATAACAGACCCATCACATCAAATCCACACACCCTGTTAGGATAGATGCCACCTGCAGCCAGTTGTTTTATAGTTTTTGATGCTTTCTGGTCCATCATACAGATTGTTGATCCTTTTGTTTTATTTATTTTTGTAATCCAAAGCAGAATGTGTGGATTGTGAAATGATGTGCCCCTTTTCCTTGTAAGTGCCGTGGTATAAGCAGAAGAATATTTTGGATTTATGGGCATCTCTGCATGACCACAGGGTATTGTTATCATTTATTATAATATTGCCAGGAAGAAGTTGTCTTTTGAAACATGAAACTGGAGTTCTTACACAAATAGCATGATAGAAAACAAGCCATTGTAATATATTTATGCAAGCTGGACCCAGTAATGAAGGGTTCATCCCGACATATCAGAGCTGTAGCTTTTATGCAAAGGTGCCATTAGACAAAGTTAGATATTGTTTTGGTCAAACATTTAATTTTTAATGGTCCGACATTCTGTGCAGCAAATATACAGATAACTAAATGTTTGTCTAATGAAAGGTTTAAAATATGAGTTTGTTTATGTACAAATCTAACAATGAAAAATGCGTACATTTGAATCCAGCCACCTTATTGCCTCTATTGGAGGAGGCTGGAGACAAAGGAAGACATGTGTGTTAAATTGATGTGGGAATCAGCTGCTGTGAGCCCGTGCAGAACACACTCCCTGAAAACCCAGATATTACATTTTTTGTAGATTTGAGTATGCAGTTCATCACCCAGAAGAATACTCTGTATTCAAAGTCATTGGATCCTTTTTCCCCAGCTCAAGAAGCAGAGCTCCATGTTTTAGCAAAGCCTGTGAGCTATAAAAAGAGTGTATATTTATATAGATAGTCGAGATATAGAGAGCTTTTGGTTTCATTTGAAGGGCCAGAAGTTTGTTTTTACTTCGGCAGGTAAACCAATAAAGCATGCCAAGTTAATTTGATTGGCTGTTTTCAGCCTTCCAGGTTCTTGCTGAGGTAGCCATATTAACTTTCACACATGGAAGCAGACCAGGTGACTAAGGATGCTGCATTTACAGCCTCGGACACTTGATGGGTCTGTGCAACTCACAGATTCCACCCTAGTTCTGGCCCAGTATAGCTGGGATTAATAATTCAACTTTAAGGACCCCAGAACGAGAAGAACAAGTGGTCCACAGGGGGCAACTTATTATGAAACAGGACTTTGGAAAAGGTGATCATTTATGTCTGCCAGCCACTCTTTTCCCTCCAGCTCAACACATGGATTGTGTCATCAGTCACAAGCAGTTATGGCTGCCTTAGTAAATGAGCGTGGGATAGAGCCAGGGTTCTCCACAGTTGTTTTACTAACATACCACTTCTTGTTTTACCTGTTACCAAAGGTGTTACCAAAAGCTGAACATCCCTCCTAGAGATTACAAAAAAGATATATCCAGATGCCCAAGTCATCTTACGAGTATGCATTTTGTCTGTATGGACATGTTTTTTGGATGTCCAGTGGCAAATTCTACTGCAAAGGCCACAGTAAAAAGTGTTATCAGAAGTAGTTTGTAAGTACAGAGTGCCAGAAAGTACAGAGAGTAACAGAGGAAATCATTTTTTTATAGGAGAGTCCTTAATAGAAGTTTTGAGGTTTTGTTTTTACACCCCTTATGCCGCGTACACACGGTCGGACTTTTCAGCTACAAAAGTCGGACAGCCTGTCCGACATACTTCCGGCGTACCTTCGGCGGACTTGCGGCAGACTTTCTTACGAACGGACTTGCCCACACACGACCACACAAAAGTACGACAGCTTAGTACGCGGTGACGTACACCAAGTCCGACGAGACTATAAAACGGAAGTTCAATAGCCCGTACGACACCCTTTGGGCTCCTTCTGCTAATCTCGTGTTTATCTCGTGTTAGTAGAAGTTTGGTGAGAGACGATTCGCGCTTGTGAGACTCGTATTTTTCAGTTCGTTTTAACTGTTGTTCAGTCTGTGCTTGTGAGGTTTGTATCTGCTTTTCAGTGCGTTTGGTCAGTTGGCATTGAGAAATCTTTGTTTTATTGGCCGCTCGTTCCTGATTTTCAGGTCGTTCTTCACAGGCCTTGCTGTTCTTCAGTGCGTTCTGTTTAGTGCGTTCTGACCAGCCGACCGTTTTGAAACCATGTTACCTGTACGTACTCGTCATCGAGCTCGTGCATTGTATGTGTTTGGTGCTGTAGTTTATTCTTCAGCCCAAGACCAGTCCATGAACAGGGCGAGGAGGAGTTCATGGACCAAGAATTGGTTGCTCCAGCGTGACCAGTTCTGTCACATGCCATTGCTCCGTGAGATCTGTGAGAATAATCCTGAGGATTTCAGGAACTTTCTCCGGATGACGGACCCCGTTTTTGACCGTTTGGTGGCTTTGCTGACCCCCTATATCAGCAGGCAGGATACCTGCATGAGGCAAGCCATCACTCCGGAGCAGAGGCTGGTCGCTACCTTGCGGTATTTGGCCACAGGGAGAAGCCTGCAGGACCTTAAGTTCTCGACAGGCATCTCCCCCCAGGCTCTGGGGATCATTATCCCAGAGACCTGTTCTGCCATCATCCAGGTCCTGCAGAAGGACTATATTAAGGTAAGATATTTTGCTTTTATTAGCATCACATGTTCTTTTATGTAATCTTTGATAATGTAATGTATTTCTTGCTTCAAACACTACTTACCATCATTGCAATATAGTGTGAATGTCCCCTTTTTATCCTCACACATGCTGGATTTTTTTCCTGTTATTTTTTGTCATGCATGTATATTTTCCTTCAATAACCTCCCCAGCATGCAGTGATGGGAACATATCTACCTAGTCTACTCATTTTGAATGTATTTTGTTTGAGTGTATTTAGTGTGCTTATAATTAGCAATTAGCTAGATTTCCCAACCCCCCCCCACCTAAACTCACTCCAAATAGTGTGCTGCTAATTAGCAATTAGCTAGATTTCCCAACCCCCCCCCCCACCTAAACTCACTCCAAATAGTGTGCTGCTAATTAGCAATTAGCTAGATTTCCCAACCCCCCCCCCCCCCCACCTAAACTCACTCCAAATAGTGTGCTGCTAATTAGCAATTAGCTAGATTTCCCAACCCCCCCCCCCACCTAAACTCACTCCAAATAGTGTGCTGCTAATTAGCAATTAGCTAGATTTCCCAACCCCCCCCACCTAAACTCACTCCAAATAGTGTGCTGCTAATTAGCTAGATTTCCCAACCCCCCCCCCACCTAAACTCACTCCAAATAGTGTGCTGCTAATTAGCAATTAGCTAGATTTCCCAACCCCCCCCCCACCTAAACTCACTCCAAATAGTGTGCTGCTAATTAGCAATTAGCTAGATTTCCCAACCCCCCCCACCTAAACTCACTCCAAATAGTGTGCTGCTAATTAGCAATTAGCTAGATTTCCCAACCCCCCCCCTCGTAAAAATTTGCTTGAATGTTCTGTGGTGTTGATTTGTCTAAAGCAAATATATGTTGCACTTTGCAAAATGCATGTGCACTCTACAAGTGCATTTGTTCCAGTGCTTTAGTAAATGAGCAGAAGCTCTGCTGATTTCCATCATCAAATCATATGCAAGCCTCAAAGTGTTTTCATTAATTGCCCTTGCATGTGATTGTGTACTCCTTGCAACATGAATGCCTTTTTACATTACCTCATTTACTGTAAGCTGGTTAGCAACTGCAACTGCAGAGTGCGACAACTGCAGTCTTGTAGCCTTTTTAGTCCCTAAATTCCTGCGTGTCCTAAAAGAAATCTATTTTACGGATTTCACAACCCCCTAAAATGTAATCAATGTTCCATCAGAGGGGGTGAGCAATCTGATAAGTGTGCCTTTCCATATTAGTTTTTCCTGACGAATTAAATTATTTAATGTTATACTGATGCTGGGGAATAATGTTTTGAATTATCTAATTTTATTGCAATGTTAGCTTCCAAATTAATTGATTTTGGTTTTCTTGTTTGATTCCCCAGTTTCCTTCAACGCCACAGGAATGGCAGACTGTGGCATCCCATTTTGCCAGCCGTTGGGACTTTCCCAATTGTGGAGGGGCTATAGATGGGAAACATGTCCACATTGTGCCACCACCCCATTCGGGGTCATACTATTTCAATTATAAAGGGTTCCACAGTATTGTTTTAGGGGCGGTGGTGTCTGCACACTATGAATTTTTATATGTGGACGTGGGGAAGAATGGCCGGATGTCGGATGGAGGAGTATTTGCCCAGACGGAGTTCTGCCAGTGTCTCCAGAGTGGTGGCCTGGGATTGCCACCTGATGCGGATAATGTGGAAGGACTCCCCTTTATCTTCATTGCCGATGAAGCCTTCGCTCTGAGCAAGCACCTCATGAGGCCATTCCCCCAAAGAACCCTCACCCCGGAGAGGAGGGTTTTTAATTTCCGGCTGGCCAGAGCTAGAAGAGTGGTTGAGAATGCGTTTGGAATTCTGGCCAGCCGGTTCCGCCTGTTTCAAACAGCCATTAATTTGGCGGAATACAAACTTAATTTTATCATTTTATCGTGCTGCATTCTGCACAACTTTTTAAACAAACATTCTCAGAATTATATAGGCACAGTTGGGCCTGAGGCCGGACTTATAGATGACAACCTTACGGGCCTGGATAATGTCCGTACTGGCTTGGCCCCCCAAAGTGCCCGTCAAGTTAGACAGCAATATGTTAATTATTTTATGGGTAGGGGGGCCATTGCAATGGGCCATGATATTTAATTTTTTAAAATAAAAAAAATATGGATGAAATCTTGAATTATATTTCTTGCTTGCCTTTCTTTTGGGCTTTCTCCTAGGTTATGGTCGAGCAGTTGTAGTGCCAACTGTATTTTCATTTTAAATGTCTAAATAAAAGCTCCATTGCCACTGTAAACAACTTTTTGACAATTATAACCAAACTGATACTGAGCATTGAAATAACAAACCACACATTTATTTAATTCCTATAAGGAGATGTTTTTATTAATGGTTGTTATGCATTCAGTTCTGCATTTAGTATAAAATGTTCATAGACAAAAATATAATGATATCTTAATAATTTCGAAAAATATAATTATATTTAAATATTTATACATAATCCACAAAAAAATATTTTTGGCTTTTTGATTTTCGCAAACAGGCTTTTTTTTGGTTTTTTTTTTTAAATCAAGTTTTTTACTTTTTTGCGTTTTTTAAAATCAAGTTTTTTATTTTTATTTTTTTTTTGCAAATAAAGTTTTTTTTTTATTTTGTTTTTAAAATCAATTTTTTTTAAATTTTTTTTTAAATCCAGTTTATTTTTTTATTTTGTTTTTGAGAAAATCAATTTTTGTTTTTTTTTGTTTTAAAATCTTTTTTTTTTTTGTGTTTTAAAATCTTTTTTTTTTTTGTGTGTTTTAAAATCAATTTTTTTTTTTTTGGTTTTAAAATCAATTTTTTTATTTTTTTTGGTTTGAAAATCAATTTTTTTTTTTTTTTTTTAGTTTTAAAATCAATTTTTTTTTTTTTTTGGTTTTAAAATCAATTTTTTTATTTTTTTTGGTTTGAAAATCAATTTTTTTTTTTTTTAGTTTTAAAATCAATTTTTTTTTTTTTGGGTTTTAAAATCAATTTTTTTTTTTTTTTTTTATTTAAAATCTTTTTTTTTTTTTGGTTGTTTTTTTGAAAATCAAGTTTTATTTTTTTGTGGATTTTGAATGTATTTTCGAGAAACAGCCCTCCTTTTTAAAATTAGGTTAAACAGCCATTTATGTTCAGCCAAAAAAATAAAGAGAAGGCCCAGAATGGGGTCAGCAAAACAGGAAATGAAGGACATGATCGATGTTTTGGGGTTTCAAAAAGGGCATTTAGATTCGACCCAAAACATCAATCATGTCCTTCATTTCCTGCTGCATACGATCCAGCCGATTCCGCATTTCATCCATGTCCTTATTCCAGGCCATTATTTGACCAATTAGCCGTTGGGCACTTTCAGAAGTGAAATAGTCACTTTGTGTACCTAAAGTGGAATGAAACCAAAAAATGTATTTAGAAATATGCACACATACATAGTTTACCTTACCATAATAAAGCTGTTGTCTCAGACACTGACCTGGTGGGGTGCCCATGTAGCCTAATTCCTCCACATCCTCGGGGGTGGCACTGTTGCTTGAATCAAGCACAACCAGATCCCCTAAAATAGAGTAGAAAAATTACATTAAACAAAAGGCAGCCATGCATAGATTACCGTAAGCTGGTGTGTCAGACACTCACCTGGTGGGGTGCCCATGTCGCCCACCTCTCCTTCCTCCACATCCTCAGTGGGGCTTGGGCTGATTTCCCAATCATGTTTGGCTTGGGGTGGACTGTCTTCTTGTTGGCTGAGTGATTTTTCCCCTATGTGAAACAAAAAATTATTAATCTACTTAGCACACAGATATTTTAGTACATAGTCATTTTCTAACATTTGTAGTGAAGTGGTTTGTGTAGAGTTCCTATTTTACCTCAATATTTAAAATTATAAAGACATATCGGATAGATAGATATCTAGATATCAATATCTCAAAATATAGTTAATAATCTTTTGATCTCTCTCTCTCTCTCTCTATATCTGGAACAAAATCTATAAATATCTAACTAAATGTAAATAAAAAAAGATAACTTAAAATATTCCAAAAGAATGTTTTACATTTCTATATCTATCTATCTATATATCTATATCTATATTTTTTTTTTATATATATATATATATATATATTTTTATATATATATATATATATATATATATATCTAAAAAAAAATATATATATATATATATATATATATATTTTTTTTTTTAGATATATATATATATATATATATACCGTATATACTCGAGTATAAGTCGAATTTTTCAGCACATTTTTTTGTGCTGAAAGTGCCCCCCTCGACTTATACTCGAGTCAAGCACTTTTCTGCAGCAAAAAATTTCATTTTCTGAACCGAATTTTGGGCCCTGTATTGCAGGGCCACTTGGTGCTAGAAACCCCAAATTTGGTATGCAAAGCCAGTGGGTCTTGTACCACAACATATCCAAAGCTGAAGTTCCTAGCACTAAGTGGCCCTGAGATACGGGGCCCCAAAATCGGTTCGGAAAATGTCATTCTCTGCTGCAGAAAAGTGCCTGACATTTTCTGAACCGACTTTGGGGCCCCATATCTCAGGGCCACTTGGTGCTAGGAACCCCAAATTTGGTGTGCAAACCCAGTGGAATTGGTACCATAACATATCCAAAGCTGGGGTTCCTAGCACCAAGTGGCCCTGAGATACGGGGCCCCAAAACTGGTTCGGAAAATGTCATTCTCTGCTGCAGAAAAGTGCTTGACATTTTCTGAACTGATTTTTGGGGCCCTGTATCTCGGGGCCACTTGGTGCTAGAAACCCCAGCTTTGGAAATTTTATGGTGCTAGTTCCACTGGGTTTGCACACCAAATTTGGGGTACTTAGCACTAAGTGGCCTCGAGATACGGGGCCCCAAATTCGGTCAACTGTGTCTATCTGCAGCAATGTCATTTCGGGACCCTTTGGGTTCAGAGACCCCAAATTTTGGCTGCAGCTAGGGGGCATCTAGGAACCCTTAACTACCGAGTTTGAAGTTCAGGGGACCTATGGCTGCAAATGGGCACAGTAAGGCATGCAAATGGGCACAGTGATGCTGCAAATGGGCATTGTTGACCCTCTTTTCCACTTAAAGTAGCTGTGCATTTCTCACCCTCGTCTTATACTCGGGTCAATAAGTTTTTCCCATTTTTTTGTGGTAAATTAGGGCCTCGACTTATACTCGGAACGACTTATACTCGAGTATATACGGTATATATATTTTTAGATATATATATATATATATATATATATATTTTTAGATAGATCTATCTATAGATATGTAACGAGGTTTTGTAAAAGATCGTTTGAAACGATGAACAAAAAAATCGTATAGGAAGGAAAAGCACATGGAGCAGTATACAAGGTAATAAACACAAGAGAAAAACACGACAAGTACTTACTTTTTTTAAGCACTTTCCGGATCCGTCTATATTGATCCGGCTCCCTGAGTTTCAGGTCAGACCATCTTTTGCGAAGTTGATCTCGGGAGCGCTGTACCCCAAAAGAAGCCTGCAAAGTGTCCACGACCTTCGCCATTATTTTGGCCTTGCGCAAATTTGGCCGTGCGTACGGCCCATACTTCCCATCATAGTCGTCTTTGTGAAGAATGGCCACCATCTCCACCATTTCTTTAAAACTCATATTGGAGGCCTTAAATCTAGGCCTCACAGGTTTTGTGGACGTTCCAGCCTCCGGGCTTTTTCCACTACCTGAGGACATGTCAGGTGTCTCCGCCATTATTTACCCCACTACGCGCCGTAACTAAAAATGGGCGGAGAACATGAGTTAAAATCTAACGTCAGGGGCGGGCGACGCAGGCGGAGTTTCACACATGCGTAGTGTATAAAGAGGGGCCTTGCGCACGTGTCGTACGTACGTTCTGTGCGTCGAATTAGGGGGCGGAGAACATGAGTTAATTTCGAACGTCAGGGGCGGGCGACGCAGGCGGAGTTTCACACATGCGTAGTGTATAAAGAGGGGCCTTGCGCACGTGTCGTACGTACGTTCTGTGCGTCGAATTAGGGGGCGGAGAACATGAGTTAATTTCGAACGTCAGGGGCGGGCGATGCAGGCGGAGTTTCACACATGCGTAGTGTATAAAGAGGGGCCTTGCGCACGTGTCGTACGTACGTTCTGTGCGTAGGTGATAGTGGACCAGGACGTTACAAAACAAAGGTAATTTTATTTTTTATTTTTTTCTTTGTTTTTTTTTGGGGGGTTTTATGGTCATGACTTTGTAGCAAGCGGCCTATATGGCTTGATAGATTGATGAGGCCTACATAGGGAGAAGATGATGAGGGGTTAGCAGAAACCTATAATAAGTGTTTTTGGTCTTGTGACTTTCTCTTTTCCAGATATAATGAATCCCCTATTTAAGGATCCAGAGTTCCTTACAGCTTTTATTTCGAAATATCGAGAGATGAGGAATTTGTGGGAGGTGAAACACCCTCAGTATTATGCCAAGCATGTGAGGAAGTCAACGCTGGAGAGACTTCTGTCCTTTGTCCAGGCGACCATCCCGGGAGCAACAATGGAGACAGTGCTCAAGAAAATTGGGGTCTTGAGGAACATGTATAAGAGGGAGCATAGGAAGATCCAGGAATCAAGGAGATCAGGAGCATCAGCAGATGATGTTTATGTACCCAGGCTGTGGTACTACAATCAACTCCGTTTTCTTGATGACCAGAATGAAGCCAGGGCATCACTTTCAACCCTTCCCTCCACCCTTCCCTCCACCCCAGCAGAGGCTGATGAGGAGCAAGCTGGGTCTTCCATCCTGGATGAACCGGATATGACCATCTGGAGTCAGGTAAATTATTTTAACAAATATTTACTGTACTAATATTAATGATGTTAACTGGATGTTATAATTGTCTAAAATAATTTTGCACTCACAATTGTGTATACATATCAAATGACAGTAGTGGCTAAATATGTTTGGCACCTGCTTGAAATAATTAGGGTGTCTGATTAGACTCTTTTATTAAAGAGATGTATTCACATTGAATTTGCTAGTCATGAGAAGCAAACTGTGTGTCATTGATGAACCCAAAAAAAGAAACTAAAACTATTGTCCTTTTTTTATACACAGGATGAGTCCATCCAGGAGGAATGTGGGGAAAGTGGCAGGCAGGAGGAGACCGGGCCCATGGACAGCCTGGAGGAGGCCGGATTCACCATCATCCTGGAGGAGGCTGGGCCCAGTGTCAGGCAGGAGGTGGCTGCTCCCAGTGAGGTGGCTGGGCCAAGTGAGGTGGCTGGGCCAAGTGAGGTGGCTGGGCCCAGTAGGAGCCTGACCCAATCCCAAGTGCCTCCCCTCCACCTTCCCAAAAAAAGGGCCAGGAAGGGGATGGTCACACAGGACGCATCCCTGCGCCTCATGCAAGAGGCCACCCGTTTTTTAACGAGCCCCCCCGAAGCGGAAGAATCCTATGGCTGCTACTTAGCCAGCAGGCTTCTTCAGATGGATTGGGAGCAGCGCCTCATTTGTGAGCGACTATTTGGGGAAACAATCCATAAGGGGCTGCAGGGCACGCTAACACAAAACACCCAACTACATGAGGCAGCCCCCCCTCCTCCTCCTCCTCCTCCTGCCACAACTGAAACACCAGAGCCACAGCCTCAAAAGAAGGCTACAGGGAAGGCTGCAGGGCAGCGTGGAGGAAAGGCTGCAGGGAAGAGAAGAAAGTGATGACCTGGGTTCAGTCTGGTCTGACAGAAGACGCAGGCTGTTGTAGGACCACAGTCTGGGGACATCTAGATCATCTGCTGGTGCTGTTGATCTCTGGGATTCTTGGACCAGATTGTTCTCCCTCTTATATGGACTCCGCAAGATCCCAATTTTCTTGTACAACGACTTTTTCCAGCGTTGACTTCCTCTTTATTTTATTTTGACCATGAATAAATGGATCTTTTTTGAGTTTAGCAAAAGACTTTATGTGTTTTCTTTTAAATCATTGATTTTACACACAATGTTAAATTAACAAGGGACAACAATCTCATTGAGTTTGAAAAAAAACACACCAAAAATACATTACTAATGTTAATAATGTTCAAGTGGTAAGTCTTGAAACGAAAAAAATCTACATAACCAAAAACGGTGCTTTGGGTTCACTTTATATAAAAACTAAAAAATAATCACTAGAAAAAAAAAAAATAGAATAATGGGTTCTTTGTGGTAACTTTACAAACCTAAAAAAAAAAAATATAAAAGGGAAAAAGTATTATTAGTATGGAAACATTGTTTTTAAAAAGCATACTATATCATTCATGAGATCAAAGAGAAAAAGAATCCAGAAATCAGTTTGGGAGAGCTCTGATTATGAACAGCAAAACACCTTCGTTCTTTAGAACATTCGTAAAGAAGAAATAAAATGCGCTGCATTCAACGATCACAGATTTTACAGCGTGATGAATGTGCTACCTACAATACGAACACTAGTTTTACTAGACCGAGTGCTTCCGTTTAGTTTTTGCTTATGAGCATGCGTCGTTTTTTTGTCCGTAGGACTAGCATACAGACGAGCGGACTTCGGGGTCCGTCGTAGTTACGACGTAAAGATTTGAAGCATGTTTCAAATCTAAAGTACGTCGGATTTGAGGCTAAAAAAGTACGTTGAAAGTCCGGAGAAGCCCACACACGATCGGATTACCAGCCAGCTTTAGTCCGTCAGCGTCCGTTGGACTTTTGTAGCTGAAAAGTCCGACCGTGTGTAGGCGGCATAACTGTCTACAATGTAGCGGACAAAGTAGAGTAAGAAACTAGAAAACTTTTGCCTGAATGTTTTCTTATATTTTATGAAGCCCCTAAGGGGGATGTTGGACTCTCTCCCTATGGGATTGGGTTTGGGAGTGTATTACTCACTTGCTTATATTTTGTCTCAGCAGCTGAAGTCCTTCATTCGGATCTCACAGAGAATGTTGCTGATCTTTTAAGGTTTTTTGACAAACTCATTTATGTGTTTTCTCCCCAATTCCAGATCCTAAAAGTTTGGAAGGATCTAAAACTAAAGCCAGGTGACTTGTGGATTGTTAAGAGACATTTATATATAAGGAAAAGTTTGGAGACTCAATACAGCATCTATTTCATGTACAGTTTTTGCAAAACGTGAAGAAAAAGTCACCTGGATCCACACCAGACACTGCAAAAATGACTTAATTAAAGAAATCTCTGAGTTTGATTTGTTTCCCTCTTGTGATCACAGTCTAGGGTACTTTTTGATTAAATTACTTTAATTGTAAGGGATATATATATATATTTCAAAAGTAGTTTAGCCATGTTGAAGTCATATTTTGTCTTTTGTACATCTTCCATTTTATGTAGAATTGTCTGTGTTTAGATATGCTGATAAGTCAGCATGCCCACAATTCAGCTAGAAGGCCATTCTGGCCTCAGGAGTGTACAGCCAGTACTCTGTAAATATGTCTTATCAATCATTTGTTTTTCACAATGAAAAGTCATTTTGTAATGAAAAAGTTGCTCAGCTATTATTTTCTCCACAATGGAGTTTTTTTTGCCTCTTTGGCCAGGACTACCTCCACCGAAGCGTGTGGAGGTTCCAGGTTAAAAGGTGATAGCAGGTATGGTTAGTGATCAAAATATTGATCAAAAGAGGGGAGACTGTAATGGAAATTTGTAAGTTCTGTATATAATTGTATTGTATTTTGTATGTATTGCACACTGCCCTCACTGTGCACACGGCACTAATAATATTTTCAGTAAATGTTTACATTCTTTTGAGTCCTGATTAGAATAAGCCTGCCTATGTAACGCCCCTTGTTACCATGAACGTACAATTGTAATATTAATGTGATACCTACGTAATCATGTGCATAAAAACCTTCAATTGTGTCATAATAAAGCAGAACAGTTATTTGGAAAGATGCTGAGCGTATCTTTTGTGTCTGTTCCCTACTGCAGTAGTTATTATTAATTTGGAACCACTAATCAATATGAGGATAGGAGTTGCCTATCATCAATTTAACCGAGTCAGCAGGGTATCACTGAAATATAATGGTGCCAATCAGTGCCCCTTCCCTGGTGGTCCAGTGTGGTCATCTGAGGGGGGTCTGCGCTGATAATCAGCGCTGACCCCCCGTCAGGAGAGCCGCCGATCTGGCAGACGCGATTGAGGAAAAGCCGATCAACGGCTCTTCCTATTGACATCGTGATCAGCCGTGATTGGACACGGCTGATCACGTGGTAAAGAGCCTCCACTGGAGGCTCTTTACCAAGATCAGTGTAGCGATGTGTCAGACTGACACACCGCTCCACCGATCGCCGCGATGCGGGCGTGGGGCGGCATTTTATCCTGCTGGACGTCATATGACGGTCAGTCAGGATAACGGAACCACCGCCCGGCCGTCTATCTGCTATAGGCCAGGCGGGAAGTGGTTAAGAGACACTAAACAAATGCTACAATTACTGTAAGAAAGAACAGATGAAGGATTATGGATTATGGCGACAGCTGATGTCTCTATATTATACACTTATTTACCACCACCAGGCATTTGAAGCGACAAAATGGGGGCTCAGAACGTACACCAACCTTCTCTGCATTCAAAGAAAATTCCTCATCAAGCGTTTAGATTTTTGTCTCAAACATAGTAATATTTATGATGGTACCAAAAGTAGCTAACAGAAGACAGGAGTGGCCATGGGAACCAGATTTGCACCTAGTGTGGCAGGACTCTTTATGGCTCAATGGGAAGAAGTCATCTTCCGTAATCCACCAGTGGAACTTGTACTCTACAGAAGGTACATCGACAATGTTTTTATTTTATGGAAGGGCGATCGTGAACAGCTACAAAACTTTCTCAGTACATTGAATATTAATAACAGAAACCTCAAATGATCATGGGAAATTGATGCAAAAACTATAGCTTTCCTTGATTTAGAAATTTCTTGAGATAAATTTATCATTATCACCAAAACACACTTCAAAAATGTAGATCGCAACAACTATTTACCAATGGAGAGCTGCCACCATAAAAAACTGGCTCTTTAATATTGCCAAAGGCCAATTTATACAACTGAGACGCAACTGTCCCAATGTTGGAGATTATTTTGTTACAAGGGAATACGATAGGAAACAGATTTGTACAGAAAGGATATGATGGGGAATTTGTAGAAGAGAGAATTGCAGAGGTAGCACAAATAGATATAGGGAACTTGATTAACTGATTGCCAACTGCTTCACGCAGATATACTGCGGCAGAAGGGCACGTACAGGCATGCTAACGTACCTGTACGCTGCCCTTTAAGAAGCGGCTTGCGGGCGCGTACCCGAACTAAACGCCCTAACGAAAGTTCAATTTCAAATCAACATGCAATGGAACTGTATATGATATACAGGAATTTATAGGATGTAATACTGAGGGGGCAGTGTATGCCTTAGAATGTAGTTGTGGACTACAATACATTGGCCGTACAAAGAGACTGTTCAGGATCCGTCCAAAAGAACACATGCAAAATATATTGAAAGGCTATGATAAGCACAGCGTGTCCAAACACTTTGCAAAGGTTCACAATAAAGATCCCACACATTTAAAATTCTGGGGTATTGTACCTTGTAAACAGACATTGGGGAGGTAGCCATAAGGTTAGAACCCTTAATCAACTTGAATCCAAATAGATATTTTTAATGGACACTTTTTCACCTCACGGACTCAACATTGAGTTTGATTTAAATTGCTTTATTAATGATTTCTGAACATCGATTTTAATTTCTAGTAATGTCTTCTAATCATCCATACGTCATATCAGCGGTATCATGCCTCGTACACACGGTCGGATTTTCCGACGGAAAATGTGTGATAGGACCTTGTTGTCGGAAATTCTGACCGTGTGTAGGCTCCATCACACATTTTCCATCGGATTTTCCGACACACAAAGTTTGAGAGCAGGTTATAAAATTTTCCGACAACAAAATCCGTTGTCGGAATTTCCGATCGTGTGTACACAAATCCGACGCACAAAGTGCCACGCATGCTCAGAATAAATAAAGAGAGATGAAAGCTATTGGCTACTGCCCCGTTTATAGTTCCGACGTACGTGTTTCACGTCACCGCGTTCAGAATGATCGGATTTTCCGACAACTTTGTGTGACCATGTGTATGCAAGGCAAGTTTGAGCCAACATCCGTCGGAAAAAATCCTAGGATTTTGTTGTCGAAATGTCTTGAAATAGGTTTTAGCTGGTATCTCCGATTTTACTTTCATTTTATTTTGGTACAATTCGTTTTTAATCAATATATGCTTAGTCTTGAAATCACAAGATCCTGCAGCCAAAAGTACATTATTTGGGTGCCAGTCCAGGCTTAGCACAGTAAAACGAATTGGTTTCCTGATGTGTTTGCCCAACCACCAGTCATTTTCTGACTCAAAGTAGCACACGGATATAAGTCTTGCTCTGTTCCCCACTGCAAAGTTATTTTCCAAAGGTGACCACTTGACAAAGGTTGCTGCTCGATTTATAAGCAAGATAACCAATATAGGTGTCCATACTCCATCTTTTTTGTTCCACACATAAGCATTCCGATCAGCTCCACAGGTCACTATACGATCACTTTTTGGAGCCCAGTCTATGCCTGTAATGTGTCCATTGTGCTGCCTTCAGCTTATGAACCTTCACCCACTGGTTCCCATTTTGCTTGTAGATGTGTACCTCATGGTTATTGGGGGTTATTGCAATCTGTGTGCAGTCTTCATTCCAGGCATGGCAACTGATAGGTTCAAGTAGGAACTGGTATAATGTCATTCTGAATTTGTTTCTCCATAATGAGCTTTACAGCGGGGATAGAAAGATTTGCAGACTCTGGTCAATCAACACGAATCCACCGATTCAATGGAGTCTGGAAAAGTAAGCGGAATGGCAGTGCTCATCCTTTTATTCATTTTCACTGGCTGACTGCCATCTGTGCCTAGGCTGGCATACTGGACATTTATCAAATTGCATTGTCTTTAGTATTGCACTGTTTCAATCATTTGACTTTTGTTTTTATCAATATTATGTGCTTACTTACTTGCACATCCTATCATTTGCACTTTAAATTGAAGTTATCTTGCACCTTCACCTTTTGTATCAGCCATTCCACAACGCAGCACCATCATTTGTACATTTTCCATTCATCTTCTATAAATCAGCGGAATGGTGTATGCTGTAGTAGGCTGGTTATTTTATTTAGTTTCAGCTGACAGCGCAGGAGTACTACCTTTTATTCATATTCTGTATACTTGTGATCAAGCAGTGTTTTGCACCTATGTACCATACAAAATTGTCTTGTTTTTATTTTCTGCATTTGAAAAAGTAAATTAAAAAAAAAAAAAAAAGTAAAAAAATACAAAAATAAATTATAAACGAAAAAAATAAAAACTCCAGGAATGGAATTACTTTATACACTTACAGTCCAGCTGGGTTCAAATGAATTATACAGCTGCCACCTCTGCGTGATTGATGGTAAATATGCGATTTACCGTTGTAGCCTATGCTACATACAGCAGCAGGGTCCTCTTCCAGTGGGTGCCCCAGTCTAGTGACTGTCTGTGTGCTAAAGAAAGAGAATCTCTTGCTCCTGCACCTCTGCCACTCAGAAGAAGCTGTGTGTTTTTTTTGTTTTTTTTTCAAGGAATAAAAAAAAGACTTCCTCTGATTGCCCAAGGAAGATGATATTTGGTTATCCCCACCTGCCTCTCCAAGCAGATTTTTTTTATATGAAGAAAGACTACAACAGCAGGCTACAGATTTATCAATGGCCACACAAAGCTAATTCGTTTGAGCCAAGCTGGCCTGAAATAAGTGTATGAAGTACTTCCATTTCCAGAGTTCTTTCTTTAAGCGCAGATAAATTTACATTACTTGGGTTTACTGGGAACAATGGTCATTTACTTACATTTAATAGCATGGTTTGCAAAGCTAAAAACAAACACAGAATTTAAAAACCATACATTTATTTTCAAAATAATAATAAAAAAAACAAAAAACTCTTCTATATTTCTCACAGATACCAGAATGCTGATCACCTTTATACAAGAAATTGCAATAAATCACTGTGCAGGAGAACTGAACACGCAAAGGCATCTCTGCACACATTTAACATGTACACACTTGTAAAATGCTTAACCTAGACATATCTTCTGTATGCAGAGCAAAGGCACATGATGCATGCACATATCTCCCTCGCACAAGCATTCACAAGATCTGGCGCTATTATTGCACAATAAATTGAGTTCTACAGCTGTAGAAGCAGTGCTGCTTATGAGAGAATTTGTTCCCTAACATGAACGGATAACTAATGTAACTCATTTTTGGGGGGGCAGAGATATATAGCCCCAATATATCCACATAGAAATGTTTAGTGGAGAGATATGATGTAAGAACTGTGGTTATTTCTAACAAGTCTGTAATATATGTATCTAACTGTAGACAGTGAGAGTGGCAAGCACCCAGAGCTAAGAAAAATTGCATGAAAAAAAAAAAAAAAAAAAACGTTCAAGAAGCTGAAGTACCGTGGTGATGGACACTAAACTGCTGGTGTACATGTATATAGTACATTTCTGTAGGTGCATCAATAATTCTATTATACATTCATATGAATAAAATCTGCAGATGGTAAGTGTGTTTAGCCTTCTTGAAGCTATGTAATGTATGCAATTTAAGATTTCCATGCCTAAGGCACAGACAGACATGCAGTTGTCTTTTTCAGCTAAGTATGATATTTTTGATAGGAGCTCAGTGCTGCATTGGTTCAGACATGTATGATATATATATATTTTTTTTAATATGAATAGGTTCACCTTGTATATAAAACAGCAATAAAATGAAAAATCGTACAAAAAAAATTAGCACGTTCATAATTCTTTGGTTACAAATATAAAATAAAAATATTAAAAATGGCAAAAAAAAGAATGAGAATGTAGGTGGAGAAAAACAGAAAAAAATCATTGAGCAAAAAAAAAAAGAAAAAGAAAAAAAAACACGTGTTGGTGAAGAGTGTAAGATTGAGGCAAAAGCCTACTTCATGTGTCTCATTGCTGTTTGGCTCAGTCCATCAAAAGAATATGGATCAGTCCTTCGGCAGGAAAGGCTGGTTCTCGTCAGGCTGAGGTCCAGGATCACTTAAACAACGCTGTAACTTTTGGGTGTTAGGGCTGTCACTGGGGCCAAACACATCATCTGCCCCTGGAGAAGGTGGCTCTCGTGCAACCATTGTAATCCCACCTTCATCTTCTTCCTCCTCTTGAGTTTCATCCACAATATCTACAGACTCAGGTGAAGCTGGGTCAATGGTGATCACAGGGACATCCTCAGAGCCTTGTTTTGGCTCAAATGCAAGGGAGTCTAAGGTGTAGAGGGAAAAAAAAAAAAAAGTAAAATGGATTAAAACAGATCATAATCATAATCAGCTAGTGTAAGGTTTTGCAGTCAGTGCAGGGCTGTGTTGCTTAATACAGGTTCAGTGGGCCTCTAAGGAACTTGTTTGTATGAACTACCAAGTCTGTTGGGCACACATTACTGGAGATAAGCAAGTGCTTTGGGCTTACACAATACTAAAACAAGAATGAGTTCAAACCCCATATACCAGACAAGTAAAAATGAAGGGCTCCCATGGGACTGGGAATGAGGGCGGTCTTAGGACAAACATAATACTAGCGACAAGGACAGTCTTGGGGCAAAGCATTACCAAGTGATAAGGAGGGGCTCTGTGTACACACTAGGGCTGCAACTAACGATTATTTTCATAATCGATTAGTCGGCCGATTATTGTTTCGATTAATCGATTATTCGGGTAATAACCTTAAAAAAAGTGTGATGTATAATTTAGTTAATGTGTACAGTTTAAAAAAAATGTAATTTCTTCTTAAAAATCTCTATGTAGTGGTAAATATAAATAACCAACTATATGGTTAGGGAGCAAAATATCAAATCCACTCTGAGCATAACAGATAGAAGAGATATACTGTATATACTATTAGAGGAGATATACTGTATATACTATTAGAGCAGATATACTGTATATACTATTGGAGGAGATATACTGTATATACTATTAGAGGAGATATACTGTATACACTATTAAAAGGTTGAATCTGGTAAATATCATCAGACTCAGTGATCAAATTTTTTTTATTAAAAACAAAAACAATGTCTTCCTTCAAAAAAAATGTCATTTTAAGAACGTTCGTTCTTTCATTCAGTGAATGTACAAAGATTTTTTGTCTGACTATTCTCGTCCGAAAATTGATCGGTGTGGCCAGCATGAGGCTCAGTACACACTTATGCAGTTTGCTTTTCATCTGTTTCTGCAGTGCTTTTGCTGTGCGTTTTGATTTTTGTGCACGTGATTTTGCTGCGATTTGCGTTTTTGCATTTTTTTTGGCCAATTTGTTGTTGGGCAGATTAAAAAACACATATTTCTGCAAAAACTCATTACATGCTTTTCTTCAGCTTCTCTGTTGAAGTATATTGAACCAAAAAAAGCACCGTTTTGCGTGAACGTGTCCCATAGGAAACCATGTAAATGAACTGTAGTGCATTTCTGCAAAAAGCACCAAAAAACACATAGATGTGAACCAGGTCTAAGATGTTTAGTAACATAATGGGGTGAAAAAAACTAAAATTAGCCCTTTATAGTACAAAAAAGCAGATAATCACTACTGTAAAAGGGTTAATTTTTTTAGTGTAGAACAGTGAAAGTAATATTTACAGTAGCGATTATTTGCTCTTTTTGTACTATAAAGGACTCATTTTAGTTTTTTTTTTAACCCCCATTATGTTACTGGCCGATTAATCGATTATGAAAATCGTAATCGATTAATTTCATAATCGATTAGTTGTCGATTAATCGATTAGTTGTTTCAGCCCTAGTACACACATGCATTACTGTGAATAAAGAGGGATTCCGGATAATCCACATACAGTATTACTCAACATAAAGTGCTGAGCTCTGGGCACACAATAACCAACATCATTTGCACTCACCTGAACCCACACGAGCTCTGGAAAGGGTGGGAGAGTCCAACTTGTGTGCAGGAACAGTCAAATAATGATTAGCCTAGAACAGACAAAGCAATTACAAGCGTGGTCTTAATAAAAAAAGTTAATGTCTATAATTATAAATATTTAAATTGTTATTATAAAAAGGAATTCTTTTTAAACAATTACAAAACATGCATTTTTCTTTTGATTACCAACCAAAGGACCATGATTGTGAAATATACTTTATTGTAATAACTGTATATGGCCAATACAGGTTACGATAGTTAAAAAAAAAATTATATTATATTATATTATATATATATATATATATATATATATATATATATATATCACACATACACACACACATATATATATATATATATATATATATATATATATATATATATATATATATATATATATATATATATATATATATATTTATTTATTACACATATATACATATACACATACATACATATATATATATATACATATATACATACTTCATTTGGTTAATTTCTGTTTTCACATTCTTATTAGCATCACATCTTCATGATTAGGTCATGGCGTTACCATTGCTGCACTACCTATCCCGTTTATTAGGTACGCACAGATTGAGATGGTCGTTTCAAATTGGCTTGTATGGTGGCAAGTCTCCTCCTCTGTTCTTACACTACGATCATTTCACTACTCACATGGGTAGCCTCACAGGTTTTCAGGTTTCAAAGGCCTGAGTTCTCATTAACCGTTTGGCGACCGCCGCATGTAGATATAAGTCGACACAATGGCACGGACAGGCAAATGGGCGTATAGGTGTGATCGCCGGTCCTGCGGACTCGATGTCCACGGGGATACCCGCAATCGTCTCACGGAGAGAAAGAACGGGGAAATGCTGATGTAAACAAGCATTTCCCCATTTTGCCTAGTGACAGGACACCGATCACTGCTCCCTGTAATCGGGAGCGGTGATCAGTGTTGTGTCACACATAGCCACACCCCCCCCAGTTAGAATCACTCCCTAGGACACACTTAACCCCTTCACTGCCAGTCACATTTACACAGTAATCAATGCATTTTTAAACTCACTGATCGCTGTATAAATGTGAATGGCGCCAATAGTGTCCGCCATAATGTCGCAGTCACGTTAAAAAAAAAAAAAAAAAAAAAGATGATCGCTGCCATTACTAGTTAAAAATAAAAATGCAATAAAACTATCCCCTATTTTGTATACTTATAACTTTTGCACAAACCAATCAAACGCTTATCGCAATTTTTTCTACCAAAACTGAGGAAAAAAATGTTTTTTTTAAATATATTGTTCAGGGATATTTATTATAGCAAAAAGTAAAAAATAATGCGTTTTTTTGTCGCTATTTTTTGGTTTATAGCGCAAAAAATAAAAAACGCAGAGGTGATCAAATACCACCAAAAAAAAACTATTTGTGGGGAAAAAAGGATGTCAATTTTGTTTTGGAGCCACATCGCACAACCGTGCAATTGTCAGTTAAAGCGACGCAGTGCCGAATCGCAAAAAGTGCTCTGGTCTTTGGCCGGCCAAATGTTCCGGGGCTTAAGTGGTTAATTTGCCTTATTACGCCTCGGGTAACTCGGCCTGGTAAATTCACGAGGCGGACACATTTCAGTCCTGCACAAAACATACCTTCAAAACATACCGCAGGTCAGCCTGTGTTTGTAGGAGGAGTCCGGCTGCATAAAGTCTGCCCTCTTGTCCCTCCTGCCCTGTCGACGGTGGCTCACGTATCCCACCCATCAATTCCCTTCTTTCTTTTACTTTCTGTTTAAATGTTATACTTGGGTATGCCCCCTTTTAGGCATACTGACCACGGCACACCCCAGATCAATTTTCAGTTTCTTCTTCCTTTCCTAAAACAATCCACACGGAGTACCAGAGTACAAATAAACCTTGACTGCCTGGACAACGTCCAAAGAATGCAGTCTTCTCTTCAACCGAACGAGGCAGAGAGAAAAAAGAAGGAAAACTGGTGTCCTAATTTAAATGAAAGGCCAACACCACTTTTGGCAAAAAGGATGGAACAGGTCGTAACACGACCCTGACGTGGTGAAGGATCAAGTATGGCTCCCTGCACAAAAGGGCCGCCAACTCCGACACCCTTCTAGCCGAGGTGATGGCCATCAGGAAGGCTAGCTTGCCTGACAGCAAGTCTAATGGAATTTCCTTAATAGGTTCAAATGGTTGTTTTTGTAACACAGACAGCACCAAGTCCCAAGGACACATAGGTGACCTAATGGGGGGAAGCAAGCGAGTTGCCCCCTGCATAAAGGTTCGGATCAGTGAATGGGAGGCTAAAGGCCTTTGGAAGAATACTGATAGGGCCAAAACTTGACCTCTGATTGTACTCAAAGCCAATTTGATTTCCACAGCTGACTGTAGAAAAGAGAATTCTCCCAATCACGTATTTCCGAGGATGCCATTTTTTGGCTTTACACCAAGCAATATACGTTTTCCAGACCTTATGATAGATCTTCCTAGTGACAGCTTTTCTAGGACACCACTGGTCCAGAGATGCCATGGTCCTTTAACACCCTGGCTTCAATAGCCATGCCGTCAAATTTAGAGACTGTAAATTGGGGTGGAAAATAGGACCTTGAGACAGTAGATCGGGGCAACGTGGAAGCGTCCATGGCCCATCTATTGTCAGTCACACAATCACCGGGAACCAGAGCCTTCTAGGCCAGGCTGGTGCCACCAGAATGACTGGAACTCCCTCTCTCCAAATCCTGCTCAATAAATGTGGAAGGGGAGGGATCGGAGGGAAAGCATAAACCAGGGAGTACTGGCTCCATGGAACTACCAGAGCATCTGCTCCAATTGCCAGAGGATCTCTTGTTCGATACACAAACTGTTGTAGTTTGTTGTTGAACCTGGATGCCAGTAGGTCGACCTCTGGTCATCCCCAACATTGGCAAACTTCCTGGAACACCCCTGGATGTAGGGACCATTTCCCCGGGCAGATTTGCTGGCGGCTGAGATAATCTGCCTACCAGTTCTCTACTCCCATGATATGGATTGCTGATAGAATCGGCACATGTCCCTCTGCCCAGGCTAGTATGTGGTTCACCTCCTTCAGAGTTGAACAACTCCAGGTACTGCCTTGGTGGTTTATATAGGCCACTGAAGTGGCATTGTCGGACTGAACCCTGATAGGGTAGTCCTGAAGCTTCACAGTCCAGGACCATAGGGCCAGTCATACTGCCCGTAATTCCAGGACGTTGATGGTGTCAGGAAATCACTTCCAGCAAACGTTCTAGCACTAAAAGAATTCCTGTGCACAAAGGAGCCGTCCGGCGCACGCGCAATAGCGGCGCACGGGCGGGAGCGCGCGCCCCTTGTGACAGCACTTGGCGCCAACAGGGGGCTATTTAAAGGAGACTGATGCTTTGCTTCCTTGCTGTCCGGACAGGCAAATGGGCGTATAGGTGCACCTCCCTGCTGTCTGCATCCTGCTACGGGACTACAGTGCACCTCCCTGCTGTCTGCATACTGCTATGGGACTACAGTGCACCTCCCTGCTGTCTGCATCCTGCTACGGGACTACAGTGCACCTCCCTGCTGTCTGCATCCTGCTACAGGACTACAGTGCACCTCCCTGCTGTCTGCATCCTGCTACAGGACTACAGTGCACCTCCCAGCTGTCTGCATCCTGCTACAGGACTACAGTGCACCTCCCTGCTGTCTGCATCCTGCTGCTGAACTACAAGTGCACCTCCCTGCTGATTACAGGATCCAGCCCTCTTCTCCAGTGTTCCAGTCAGGCACTTGTGCCCCTTTGTACTCTCGAGCCCCTGTCAACACTATCAGGGGTTCCCGAGTCAGAGGTATACGAGAGGCAGTTCTCTGCATTCCAGGCTCTACCAGGTACGTGACAGTACCGGACAGCCATGTCCGAGCCCACGCAGGGAACGTCGCCCATGGAGGACTTTTGCCGTCATCTAGCTGGACTCACACAAGCTGTTAAGGACTTGCAAGACGGTTATAAACAACTAGAAGAATGTGTCCAAGTTCTCTCTACCCCAGATCCGGGTCCACCCACTGCTCCTTCAGTAGTCATGTTACCTCCAGAACCCAAAGTTCCCACACCAGAAAGGTTCTCCGGGGACCGCAGCAAGTATAGGACATTCTGTAATGCCTGTGAACTTTTCTTTGCACTACAGCCCAGAACTTTCTCACTAGAAACCACTAAGGTGGGTTTCGTCATTTCCCTTCTACTGGGCGAACCCCAGGCATGGGCCCATCGACTCCTGGAGCAGAAGAATAACTGTCTTAACCAACTGGACACTTTCTTCCAAGCTATGACCCTTCTCTATGAGGATCCGCAACAAGCGGCAACCGCAGAAGCAGCTTTATTCTCACTCCAGCAGGGCCGTAGGGCGGCGGAGGACTATGCATCTGAATTCAGGCATTGGCGTTCAGACACAAACTAGAACGACGCCGCCCTATGTCACCAGTTCCGCATGGGTCTTTCCGAGCCATTGAAAGAGGAGTTGGCCCGGGTTGGCATTCCGGCAACACTTGAAGCTCTTATCAACCTATCCATCCAAATAGCCAGGCGTTTAAGAGAACGAAGAGCTGAACGGACTGCTGGTCCCTCTCGCCCAGTATGGATACTTCCACGGGTACCACATTTAGGAAGAACAAAAATCCTGTCAGGATGTTCCCAAACAGCATACACCGCCTGTTCCAACAGACGGTGTAGGGGAAAGCCTGTGGGCCTGAAGAGGCCTCAGGGATCCCAAAGAGGACCAGGGAGGCTCAGTAACCTCTGCAAGAGACAACTTAAAAGGCAGAACGAACCATTTTGGTAAGAGGCAGGATCAAAAGCCTCTAATTGAGAGACAGACACCAACTGGATATCTTCTTGTCCAGATTGCTCGGAAGCAGACTCATCCGCTAGGCCATCGACAGCATCCTGAGCTTTAGGCCTCATGCACACAAGACACTGTTAAACGCTTGTTCAGAGGCAGTTGGACACTTTTTTCTTAACTGCCCCTGAACTCATTCAATGTTATCCTATGTGTCCATGTACACAGTCTCGTTTTTTGGCGTTATTAGGCAGTTGCGTTTAACCTCGTTTTTCCAGAAGCAAAAAAATGGGTTCAGACGCAAAAGTTTTCCACGTTTCAGACGTTTTTAAAAGGAACCCTATTTTTTGGACAAGAAAACACAGAAATATGATGGTAAACTGCAGCAGAGAATGACATTTGGGACCTGACTTTGTGGCCCCATATCTGGGGGCCACTTGGTGCTAGGAACCCCAAATTTGGATATGTGGTAGTGTTAGTTCCACTCTGTTAGCACACCAAAACTTGGGGTTCCTAGCACCAGGTGGCCCCGAGATATGGGGCCCCAAATTCAGGTCACAAAAATGTCATTCTCTGCTGCAGAAAAGTGCTTGACATTTTGCGACCCGATTGGGGCCCCATATCTCGGGGCCACTTGGTGCTAGGAACCTCAAATTTGGTGTGCTAACACAGTGGAACAATACAACATATCCAAGCACCAAGTGGCTCTGAGATATGGGGCATTTTTCTGAAGCAGAGAATTAAATTTTGTGACCCGACTTTGGGGCCCCATATCTCGGGGCCACTTGGTGCTAGGAAAATTTGTTTATGTTGTAGTGTTAGTTCCACTGTGTTTGCACACCAAATTTGAGGTTCCTAGCACCAAGTGGCCTCGAGATACGGGGCCCCAAAGTTGGGTCGCAAAGTGTCATTCTCTGCTCTGCAGACACTTCTGGACGCAAATGCGGTAAAACGCGGCTAAAAGCGGCAAAACAGGCATTTCTATACCCCGGTTTCAGCTTTTAAAAACATGTGTTCAGCAGAGTTTGCACCGGCGTCTCGCCTGAATGAAGCCTTAAGCTCTTCTCCATCCTCAACCCATTCCTGCTCCAGACTCAGGGGGGGGATCTTTCACGCTTCTTGCCACCCTGCAGGATGGAGGCAATCATGCCAGCAATCCTGTGCTCTAACCCGGATAGGGCTGAAGACAGTTCATCCTTAGTGATAAAGGGTGAAGCAGCAGCGTTGACTGTAGGCACAATCCCAGATAGGCGCAGCGGCTCAGATTTCCCGGAAGCCTCTGGTCCTTCAGGGGATATGACTAGGTTAATTAGGAACTACTGATGACATAGGTGTGCCCTTCCCTGTAGTGTTAGTCCCACTCCTCTTTTTTGAAGACATTTACTAGCCACAAAAAGGGAGTACCTGGGTGTAGTATTAACACCTCAGAAGGGAGACCCTTTAATAGGGCTCACCAAGCCCCTAGGCAACAAACCTGCTAAGCACCTTTAGCCTGCCAAGCAACACCTGGTGACTCATGTGACCAGTGTAAGGAGAAATGAACCTCTTCAAATGCCCGGTTTGGAGCCTGCTCTGTGTCCCACAGCTGCCTTCTGGAAGCCCCGCATGCTGCTTGACATATACGGCTTAAATAAGCTGACTGTGCACTGGAACAGTCTGTGCATGCGTGCGCATGTGGACCCGGCAAACGGGCTTGGCTGTTTTCTCGTATGATGCGAATCTTCGTGCTCCCAGATAAAGGCTACTGCGCAAGTGCAGCGAAGCCGCATGCGCCATGGCCGCCAAACAAACTGCTGAGCCTAGCGGTTCTCTTGCAAACGCACGTGCGCAATGGCGAACCAAAGGAATTTTCGGTCTTTCCTTTTATAGCGCAAAAAATTAAAAACCCAGCGGTGATTAAATACCACCAAAAGAAAGCTCTATTTGTGTGAAAAAGTACAAAAATGTCATATGGGTACAGTGTTGCATGACTAAGTAATTGTCATTCAAAGTGTGAGAGCACTGAAAGCTGAAAATTGGTCTGGTTAGAAAGGGGGTTTAAGTGCCCAGTGGGCAAGTGGTTAAGAACTATCTTCAATGTAAGGACAACAAGGAGTCCTGGAAGAGATGGTTTGGCCCCCACAGAGCCCTGATCTCAACATCATCCAGTCTGTCTGGGATTACATGAAGAGACAGAAGGATTTGAGGCAGCCTACATTCACAGAAGATCTGTGGTTAGTTCTATAAGATGTCTGGAAAAACCTATCTGACAAGTCCCTTCAAAAATTGTGTGCAAGTGTACCTAGAAGAATTGATGCCGTTTTGAAGGCAAAGGGATTGGATTTGGATTTCTCTTTTGTTCATTTACTTTCCATTTTTTGATACAATTACTTTACTAAAACTATTAAACGTATTTCTGAAAGCATTCCTAATTTACAGCATTCTTTCACATTTTCCTTAACTAATTATCAGGCCTAAATTTTTTTTTTTTTTAAATGTGTGAAAAAAAAATGGCTCTGGTGGTTGTCCATGGAAAATTTTGAGTGCCATAGTTTTTGCGATTGGACAGGTGCACTGAATTTCAACGCTTGACATGTTTGGTATCTATTTACTTGACAAAACCTACATTATATTTTACCAAAAATTGGGCATAATAATGTGTTTGTAATAAAATTTGAGTATGTTCTGTAGAAAATATGCACAAAAGTCCTGCAGCATAAAATTTTGCAAATGCCACCATTTTCCATAATCTTCCCATTTTTTGGGCTAAAAATTACTTCAAAACACCCATACAATTTTCAGATTTTCTGAAAGCAGATTTTAACGTGTAAAAAATAAATAAAAATAATTAAACCATTTGTCTACTGTGGCAATTTAAGGAAACACAGGTCCTTCCCCTCTGTTCTTATGATCCCCTCCTATTACTGCAAAACTGGAGCATGATAGGAGTGGTAAGGGGTATCTTACACCTTTGATTGCAGGTGTTCAATCTCCTGAAGGAAGCAGGATAACCCAATGTACCTGAATTATTTCATCCTGTACTTTAACCACTTCATTACCGGCCCATAGTAATATGACACCCGCAGGAGAGATCTCCCATCCTGGGCATGCGTCATATGACTTCCTAGGCTTCCCGGCCGTCTAGGGGGCGCCCGCCGCGTTGCTCGGGACCCTGTGTGCGTGCCAGCGGCCACGATTGCCCGGTAACACAGCAGGACCGTGGATCTGTGTGTTTACACACTGTCAGGTGAGAGGAGACCGATCTGTGTTCCCAGTACAGAGGAACATCGATCGGTCTCCTCCCCTTGCGAGTCCCCTCCCCCTACAGTTAGAATCACTCCCTAAGAAAACAATTCACCCCTCGATCACCTAGTGTTAACCCCTTCCCTGCCTGTCACATTTACACAGTAATCAGTGCAATTTTATAGCACTGATCGCTGTATAAATGTGAATGGTCCCAAAAATGTGTCAAAAGTGTCCGATATGTCCGTCGCAGTCACGAAAAAAAAAAAAAGCCATAAATATAATTTTTGCACAAACCAATCAATATACGCTTATTGCGATTTTTTTTTACCAGAAATATGTAGAAGAATGCATATCGGCCTAAACCGAGGAAACAAATGTAAAAAAAAAAAAAAAATTGGGATATTCATTATAGCAAAAAGTAAAAAATAGTGTTTTTTTTTCAAAATTGTCGCTCTTTTGTTTATAGCGCAAAAGATAAAAACCGCAGGGGTGATCAAATACCACCAAAAGAAAGCGCTATTTGTGGGAAAAAAGGACATCAATTTTGTTTGGGTACAACGTCGCACGACCGGGCAATTGTCATTCAAACTGCGACAGCGCTGAAAACTAAAAATTGGTCTGGGCAGGAAGGGGGTGAAAATGCCCTGTATTGAAGTGGTTAATGAACTCCATGAAATGGATTTTACAGCAAGTCTAAAATTCTATTTTTCATGACCGGATCTTTGTCATCTACAGTTTGATATGTCTTACCATACAAATACACTTAAAAAATATTGATACAAAAAAAAAGAAAGGAGCGACAGCGACATTTCCACAGCACTGAAAATATTCAGTATGTTTTGTGAAAAAAGGCCGTGCTTTATTAGTTACAGTCAAGTTTCTTCACATTAAAAGCACTTACCCTCTGGTCTATTTGATTTATTTTTTGTCTTCTAAGTAACATCTGATTCCAGGCCTCTTCATAGGGATCAGCAACCAATGTGTGACGATTGTATGAGCGTAGCTGGAGAGATTGTAGTTAAAACAAACATGTTTAAAAAAAAGACCACCATATTCTATTGCATACAAAGTTACATTACATGTCTAGGTAAACAGACTTCGATTTAAAGCCCAACCCTGTTCTACATCAACCACTTGCCGACCGCTGCACACCGATATACGCAATGGCAATGGCAGCGGTGGGCAAATGGGCGTAACTGTACGTCCCCTTTAATTAGCGGGGCTAGCAGGCATGCCGCGTACAGCGTGCTTGTGGGACCCGCGGACACGATTTCCGCCGGTGTCCCGCGATCATGTCATGGAGCTGCAGAACGGGGAGATGTAAACAAGGCATTTCCCCGTTCTGCCTAGTGACATGACCGGAATCTACTGCTCCCTGTCATCGGGTGCAGTGATTGCGGTCATGTCAGTGGTAGCCCCCCCCCCCCCCCCCACACAGTTAGAATCACTCCCTAGGACACACTTAACCCCTTGATCGCTCCCTAGTGTTTAACCCCTTCCCTGCCAGTGTCATTTACACAGCAATCAGTGCATTTTTATAGCACTGATCGTTGTATAAATGACAATGATCCCAAAATAGTGTCAAAAGTGTACGATGTGTCCACCGTAATGTTACAGTCACGATAAGAAAAACAAAAAAACCCTTACAGATCCCTCCATCCACACAAGTGTTGTGTATACAGGGATTTTCCCCACTATGATATGGTATCATGAAAGTGCCCCCCCCCCTCTCCCCTTTCAGAATACACAAATCAGATCAAATGCTGGTTTTCCAGCATCAGAAAAAAAAGGGGGGGGGGGGGAGAATTGAGAAATGGAATTGGGTACCAATTCCAAACAAAAGCAATTCGTCAAAGAGGAGCAGGCAATTAACAAAAATAGAAATAAAGTTTATTGATAACTCACCCTATATGGGATTAACGTCCAATATGCAAATGTCAATGAGGGGAACTAACAGTGACCGACTTAGCACTATGCCTTAAGAATTACAGTCCTAGTATGCAGAGTTCACCATAGACATATATTGCCGTGGAAGACAGATTGCAAGGGAGGAAGTCCTGTATCTGAGTGACCGTGGGTATTGGAGGAATGGAGCAGGCTTAGATGGACAGCTGTGTCAGGCAAATCATCAGTGCATTTAGGGGAAAAGAATATGAATAATGAATCCCAATAATGGGGTATAGAGGCAAGATTTCACCCAAATGTAGGCACTGGGATGTGACACCGGTCAGATGAAAGCCGTATCTTGCTTAAACCGTCTCTGGGTATCCGGTCAAACTATCTTCCAGCCAGATGCGTAGTATTGCCAGTAAAGTCCAGCTGGTGATGAACGGGGAACATGGTGCTTAACTGGTGAGATGCGGTGAGCGGTACGATACATGCATGCATCCAGTTCCCGGGCTCGTTTGAATGACCTCACGGAAGTGCGGACGGAGTTCCCAAGGCTGGTGGGTAGGTCTGTGGCTGTGCTATTGGGAGCGTGATGGCGTGATCAGCATGACGCCATCACGCTCTCCATCGGTCTTGCACGGCAATATATGTCTATGGTGAACTCTGCATACTAGGAATGCAAATCTTAATGCATAGCGCTAAGTCGATCACTGTTAGTTCCCCTCATTGACATTTGCATATTGGACGTTAATCCCATATAGGCTGTATTCAACATCCACCTTCCCTCCATCCGCAATCAGCCTGAACGCTGACACTTATCAGGACAATCAGCTTCCTGCTAGATGACCCAATAGGAGACATCATCTTGTACCCACTTGATAGGAGGTGTGCATGTTTTTTATGTGTGGTGGCCATCTGTGTTTGACAACGTTGCCTATTTTATGAATTGGTGGCGGTACCTGTTTTTAAACTATTTTATTGGTGTTCAAGTGAGTTATCAATAAACTTTATTTCTATTTTTGTTAATTGCCTGCTCCTCTTTGACGATTTGCTTTCGTTTGGAATTGGTCCCCAATTCCATTTCTCCCCTCCCTTTTTTCTAATATGTGTATTTAATTCAGGGGAGCACACCCACATTATGGCCTGAGCGCCACCGGTGTTAGCAATTACTTCTACCATATACAGGCACAGATACCATTGAACCTCTGCCTGTTGTCACTACATAGTCAAACAGAGCCTGTTTGTTCTTTTTTTACCCCCTTGTTGTCTTATGTATGGCATCCAGCATAACCAGTCAACAGAAGCCGGTCATTAGAACAGAGAGTAAAACACATGGAAAGTCGGCCAGTTCCTGCTGAACCAACTGAATTTTGGTACATGTGTATCCGGCTTTAGACCGACAACACTGCACTGTAACAGGGCCTTAACACCCTCTGCTACAACTTCCTCTCCTCTAGTGATGCCGATTACAAAACGCTAACAAAAAAGACAATCTGTTTTTTTGTTACCAGTTGTTTGATTTTCTTGAATGCATATAAAAAAATAAATAAAAATAAATAATTTTTACATCCCCACATGGCTCTTAAACTTGCAGCTTTTTTAAAAAAATTATTTACAGAATGGCAAATGTTTCTGAAAAAAAAAAAGTTTAGCTATCTTACCCTTTGGCGGGTCTTTTGCAAGTTTGTGCGCAGGATCTTGCGTATCTCTTCCTCTTTCACCTTGGACAATGCTGGAAGGATTCTCTCCGGCTTAGGTTTAGTTTGGATATTTCTAAAAAAAAATAAAAAATACCTTTGGTCTTCACACACGGATTATCTCAACCAGTCAATGACTGTCTGAAGCCACAGCCAAAGTCTGGGAAGCTGAGCACTGAAGCAGACCATACAGGGCTCACATTTCTGCTGAATAGGATTTTTGACCTACCGTAAAATCAGTTTCTCTGAGTTCATTGACAGACACAGCGCTTCCTTATTCAGAACCATAGGGTTATATCACCCCCTACAGGAGTAGAATACTAGGCAGAAAAAAAAAAAAAAGAAGACTTGGCTACACCCATGGGCAGTCCTAGGCGATATACACCCCCCTCTCTGCTATAGGCCTTCAGTTTTGTCCCAAGCAGTGTCAGAAGCATTAAAAACTCCATAGAGGGGTGGGTGCTGTGTCTGTCAATGAACTCAGAGAAACAGATTTTACGGTAAGTCAAAAATCCTATTTTCTCATTCGTTCATTGACAGACACAGCGTTTCCTTATTCAGAACCATAGGGACATCCCAAAGCAGTGCCAAACATGAGGGGTGGGACAATGAAAAATCCCAAGGCTAACACAAGAGCCAACAAGGTAACAGGAGCTCAACACAGAAACAAACTGGAGCCCAACCTGAACAATACCCCTTCAAGGAGGGAATAGACCCTTTAAACAGCAGCCTGCAACAAGTTGCGGCCAAAAGAAGCATCCTCAGATGCCAGAACAGCCACTTTGTAGAATTTTGTGAAAGTGTACACCGACGACCAAGTGGCCGCCTTTCAAACCAGCGCAGCTGACGCCTGATGATGGAAGGCCCCAGAAGCAATAAAGCAGTCAAGTAGAATGCGTCGTGACAGGGAAAGTAGGAACCCAACCCCTGATAGAATAGACCAGAGTCATCGTCCGTCGAAGCCATCTAGAAAGGTCGCAGAAGAAGCAGACAGCCCACTTTTTGGCCCGTCCGTGATCACAAAACAGTGAGTCTGATCTCCGAAAAGGCCCTGTGACTGCCAAATGCACCCGAATCGCCTGAACACATCCAGAGCATGTAAGGTAAATCCCTTAGGACATTTTGACCTGGGACACAGGGAAGGCAATACAACGTCCTTAATCAAAAGGAATCAGAGGAGGGAACCACGGACAAGGGCGAAGAGCCACTTAATCTTTGTGGATCACCAGGTAAGAAGTAGGACATGGTAACGCCTACAGTTCCGACACTCTGCGAGCAGAGATGATAGCAACCAAAAAAAAGCCACCTTCTGGGACAGAGCAAGCAGAAGAACCTCCTGAATATTTTCAAAGGGAGGCTCCTATAGAACCGAACGCACCAAGAGTAGATCCCACAGCGGTAGAAGCTATTGCACCAGTGAAGGCAGATGTTGAACCTCTTGATTAAGAGTACGCACCAGGGAGTGAGACCAGGGGGCGCTGAAGAAAACCACCAAGGCTGACACCTGGCCCTTGATGGTACTCAAGGCCAAGTTCTGCTCAACCCTCCCCGTGAAGGTCAGTAGAAATCCAAGCCACCGAGAAAGAACAAGGGTAAATGGCAAGCACCTCACACCAGGATATGCATGCTATCCATGTCCGGTGGTAAATCTTCCCAGAGGAAGGCTTCCTAGCCTTGAGCAGCGTTGTAACCTCAGCACCTGGCTCATAACAGCCAGGTCTTCAAAAACCAGCGTCTGAAATAGGATGGAATATCGGCCCTTGAAACAGTAGAACCTCCCTGAGAGGCAGTCGCCAAGGGACATCAGCAACCAAGCGCACCAGGTCGGCATACCAAGACTGACAAGACCATCCGGGCTCACCAGAATGACCGGAATCCCTTCAGCCTTGATCCTGTGCAAAAGCCACGGCAGAATCTTGAGAGGCGGAGAGGCGTAGATCCGACTATACCGGCCCATGGGACCACCAGAGCATCTGCAGGGTCCACCAGAGGAGCCCCAGACCTTGCCAGAAACCTCAGTACCATTCCGTTAAGCCAGGACGCCAACAGGTCTACCTCGGGAGGGCCCCATCGGAGACATATCCAATGAAACATGGCCTGGTGAAGGGACCACCCCGTAGACCAACACTAGCCGATTGAGGCAACTGCCTGCCATTTTTCCACTCCTAGAATGTATACGGCGGAGAGAGGCGGAACAAGGCGTTCTGCCCACCGGAGGATGCTGGCTACTGTCAGGGCTGCCAACGCACTCTTCGTTTTGCCCTAGTGATTGACATAGACCACCACCGTGGCATCGTCCGACTGGAGCCATACCCGGAGCCCCTAAAGTCAACCTCCAAGATCCATACATATAGTCTGATCGCTCAAAGTCCCAGGATAATCGTTCAGCAGTCCTGATTCGTCCAACGACCCTGAGCAGAACCCAGTCCCAGGACACCTCCCCACCCGTACAGACGCATTGGTGGTGACCACTGTCCAATACAAGAGGAGAAAGGATGTGTCCTGCCGAAATCCCAGAGAGTGAAGCCCCCAGACCAGGGACCCCCGGTTTTCTGGCTCAGCCGAATCTGATAGCCCAGAGACCTCAGGGACTTTACACCAGGATCTCACTTGAAAGGAGCTTGTATGGAACTGCGCAAATGGAACCGCCTCGAAGGTAAATACCATCAGGCCCAACACACCTGCAGGACCGCAGAGAGGCCCACCTGCGAGACAACAGTAGTTGAAATGCAGCATGCAACTTCTGGAGTTTGTCCATAGGAAGAAACACTCTGGCCAGAGATGAAACCAGAGTCAGGCCCAGATAATCCAATTTTATGGAAGGAGCCGGAGCAGACTTCAGGTAGTATTGAAGCCAACTGAAAACTGAGGTCTGTATAGCGAGCTACGGTGCTCCTCAGGGTAGCCGAGCACTCTGCTCGCAGGAGATCGTCCAAGCAGCCCAGGACCACAATTCCTGCTTACGTAACCATGCCAGAACTGGTGTCAACACCTTCGTGAGAACCCGAGGGGTGGAGGCGAGATCAAAAGTCAAAACCGCAAGCTGAAAATGCTCTTTTCCCACAGTAAAATGGAGGAAGTGTTGGTGTTGGGCAAATATTGGTGTGCGTAAATAAGCATCCGTGATGTCGACAGAAGCCCGAAAGTCACCATGGTGAAGGGATGCCACCACCATGTGGATGGACTCCATTCTGTACCCACTGGAACCGGGACAAGTACACCATGAAGCAACAGGGCTTGCACAGCCCCAAGAAGAACTGTCAACAGTCCGGTGACAGATGCCAATTGGAAGGAAAAAACCCTTCTCTGGGTTCAAGGCCGGAACACTAGGAGATAGTTGAGGGCACACCTTCATGCAGAAGAGGCCTTGTCCTTGGGTTTAGGAAGCCCCGCTCTCGGCTTGCCAGACCAGGTCCATTGCGCGCTGAGAAGTAGGACCGCATCTGCTACGAGGCCCTTTTCCCCCCCATTTCAGACTGTGGAAGACATTTACACTTCCCTCCTGTGGAGGCTCGTAGAGATGTCATCCAGGGTAGTCACAAACAGACGATTGCCTTGAAATGGTAACCCAGTCAGAGCTTAGAACTCAGCGAAAGCAGAGGGAATCTGCTCCCCCTCCAGGTATGTCAGCCGGATTTTTAAAAGTCGGAGACTCCTCCCAGAATCATGGGTCACCTCACACACCCTAGAGACGGGTGGAACAGTCCACTCCTTAAGGACCCCACAAAGGGGTACCTCACAGCGAAGCGTATTTGGAACCACAAAAGGGACGCTTTGGACACTTCCAGTCTTTACGAACAAATATCCCAAAATAGGAGGGAGAAGGGAAGGCTTTTGCCATGCGAGACAGTTTATGGGTGCCAAAGGGACCGGCACCTCAGCCACAGCCACATCCTCCAGATTTAAAGTTTCCCACACAGATGTAATAAGGGAGACAACCAGCACCTTCTTGTGCTTCACTGCAGTTGTGGAGGAACAACCTCACTGACAGAACAGGGAGTGTGGCCACATTGGACTCCTAACAGGGGCACTGGCTGAGACCCCAGCACAGGGGGCACCACTGAACCCCTCACAGGGGGCCACCTACGGATGCCCCACACAAGGGACACCACTGAGCCCTTCACAGGGGGCACTGGCTGAGGCCCCTCACGGGGGGCATTGACTAAGGCCCCTCACAGGGGTGCCTATGGAGGGCCCACTTAAACAACCCCCCCAAAATGGGGTCCCACTCAGAGCCCCCACAGCGCCGTCCCTCTGGAAGAAGGCGTCCGGCGTGGCCGTGCGGACTAGCAGGCCCCAGTCTAAATTTTCGGCTGCCCGCCACGAGTGCACAGGTCCATGGTGGGACCGGACCAGGCTAGAGCAGAGGAGGGAGGGCGGATGCCTGCAACGGAAAGCAGCGCCCGCTGCCGTCCACTCTAGGGCCGCCCGTTGCCCAGTCCAGGAGTTGATTGTAGATCTCACAGGAAAAAAATCCAAAAGAAAAAAAAAAAAAGTAGCTTACACCCTGTTCCAAATTATTATGCCAATGATATTTTTCTCATTTACCGAAATAATTGATGTAAACAACAGTCAGCATAATTCTTATGTTATCAACTATTACAATGCACTGTTCCAAATTAATATGCACAGTAAGTTTCAAAACACTTTATAGGTTGTAAAGAACTGAAAATTGTCATTTGTTGTGTTTGCAGCATATTTACTGAAATCAAAAGCCATTTCAATCAAACTTTGAACAACATTTTAACTTTTTAAACATTTTAACAGGTCACGTTACATTTTAACATAGGACCCCTTATTTGATAGCAGCTTCACAAGTGTTGCATCCATTGAACTTGTGAGTTTTTGGGCAGTTTCTGCTTGAATTTGTTTTCAAGATGTCAGAATAGCCTCCCAGAGCTGCTGTTTGTATGTAAACTGCCTCCCACCCTCATAGATCTTTTGCTTGAGGATGCTCCAAAGGTTCTCAATAGGAATGAGGTCAGGGGAGGATGGAGGCCACACCCTGACTTTCTCTCCTTTTATCCCCATAGCAGTCATTGATGCAGAGGTATTTTTTGCAGCATGAGATGGTGCATTGTCATGCATGAAGATGATTTTATTACGGAAAGCATAGTTCTTCCTTCTGTACCAGGGAAGGAAGTGGTGAGTCAGGAACTCCACATACTTTGCAGAGGTCATCTTTACACCTTCTGGGACCCTAAAGGGGCCGACCAGCTCTCTTCCCATGATACCGGCCCAAAACATGACTCCACCACTGCCTTGCTGACGTCGCAGCCTTGTTGGAACAGGGTAGCCGTCCACCAACCATCTGGACCATCCAGGGTTGCATGGCACTCATCAGTGAACAGGACTATTTGAAAATTAGTCTTCATGTATTTTTCTGCCCAATGCAGCCGTTTCTGCTTGTGAGCATTGCTTAGTGGTGGCTGAATTGAAGGTTTATGCACAGTTGCATAACTCTGGAGGACTCTACACCTTGATGTCTGTGGGACTCCAGGAGGCACCAGCAGCTTCAAATATGTTTGCTGCATTGTAATGGTGTTTTAGCAGCTGCTCTCTTGATCCGATGCATGGACCTGACAGAAATCTTCCTCAATGTGCCTTTATCTTCACGAAACCCATCTGTGCTCTGAATCAGCCACATCTCTCTTAAGAGTGCGATGATCGCGCTTAAGTTTTCGTGAAATATTTAATGTTTTCATACCTCGTCCAAGGCATTGAACTATTTTACTCTTTTTGGCAGCAGGGAGATCCCTTTTCTTCCTCATATTGCTTGAAAATGGTGCTCTGCTTAATAATGTGGAACACCCTCCTTTAGTAGTTTCTCCTTTAATTGGGCTCACCTGGCAATCTAATTATCACAGGTGTCCGAGATTGTTTTCAGTGATCAAAAGAGCCCTGAGACACAATGCCATCCATGAGTTAAACTGAAAAACAAAATTTAATCTTTGTGACACTGAAATAGAATTTGCATAATAATTTGGAACAGGGTGTAAAAAGCAAAAACAAAAAATTGCCAGAACCAGAGATCCCAGCAGGAAACTAGGTCCTTACTCCTGACTAGGCAGAAAAAAAACTGAAAGGCCTATAGCAGAGAGGGGGGTGTATATCACCTAGGACTGCCCATGGGTGTAGCTTAGCATTTCTTTGCCTAGTGTCCTACTCCTTGTAGGGAGCAATATAACCCTATGGTTCTGAATAAGGAAGCACTGTGTCTGTCAATGAACGAATGAGAAATATAATTTATACCATAAATTGGAGCGTTACCAGGGAGTTAGTGGGAATGACCTGAGGAAGGAGGCCATGCCTCCGAACGCATTGTCATGGGAACCGTGTGACGTCCTCACTCTCTTCCCCCCTGTATCCTGCTTGTGTGTGTTTGTGTGTCCTCGAAGAGCAGCGCCGGCTGGAGCAGATTCATGCGCATTAGGATCTGCATGTTGAGCGTGGCGGTGGACAGCCTTGGATGTGGTGGACAGGCTTGGATGTGCTGCCAGGACATGGGCAGCTAGGTTGAACATCCACGGCTCCCCCTTTATCTGTCGGGATCTTGAGGTGGTTGTAGGAGTGCGGCCACAGTGGAATCCTTATGCTGCATCTATCTTCACACAATGCGAGTTTGACCATTGTAGTGTTTTTAACTTTACCATATTAAAGCAGAGTTACACTAGGGCAGCTTTGCGCTCTTCTTTTGTCTAGATGCGTTTCTGCCACCCAGAGAATCCATAGAGAGCAGCAGCACCTTTGACTTGTCTAACTATCACCAATAGCCAGCTGGAGGGCTATACCAAACTTTTGATCAGCGCACCTGCTAGTCATTTCTTTCTTGTGTGTATTTTGTACACACACACACACACACACACACACAAACAAACACACACAGTGCATTTCTGATCCCAGGAGTTAGAGTACAGCTGCATTCTCAAAAGGCTGACAGATACTGCAGCTATTTGCATGTAATCTCATGTCCTGGACACAAAACTGAGCTACTCAAATCCCTATATGCAAGTTTTTAAGCATAGCATAGTAAAAGCCCAGAATTCTACTTTAAAAGTTGCACTAGAGAAGGTTATCTAAAGGAGGCAGGCATACAAACTCCAGGACTCATCCTTATCAAGGCTGCCCACAAACTGATGGATGTTGATTATATAAACATGCTACAGGAACTAAAGATGTAGTAATTTAAACTTTGTTAGGGTTAGAAAAAGTAGGTCAGGAAAAACAAGAAACAGTGGGGTTGATTTACTAAAGGCAAATCCACTTTTCACTGCAAGTGCACTTGGAAGTGCAATTGCTGTAGATCTAAGGGGAAGATCTGAAATGATGGGGAAGCTCTGCTGAATTTATCATCCAATCATGTGCAAGCTAAAATGCTGTTTATTTTCCTTGCATGTCCCCCTCAGATCTACAGCGACTGTACCTCCAAGGGCAGTGCAAAGTGGATTTGCTTTTAGTAAATAACCCCCTATGTGTGCCTAGAAGCAATAACAGAAAAGCAGCAACATCAAAGCATCTTTGACGTTATAGGCAGGGGCATATGAAACCACATGTACCCTGAGACAATGGAAAATTAAGCGTATAATGTTAGTTGAGAAAAAGTTATTAAAATAAGCAGACTTTATATCAGGAGAAAACCATTTTAATATATATATAAAACTCAGTATGGAGGTAATAAAATGTGTATATGTGTTGCTCATCTAAAATACAGGCTGGTCATATTAGGCCTGGTTCACACCTATGCAGGTTGCAGTTGGCATATTTCAGGTGCGCTTCTCAATACATGTTTTTGATCCAATAAAGTCTATGGAACCAAAAACCAGAAACAAAAAGTCCCTGGCCCTTTCCATAAAATGCATAAAACATGACCCATAGCAAACACTGCTAAATGGACTGTTTGAGGAGTTTTTGTACTGCTACTGATTAAGTGTCACTGAAATATTAAAAGCTGCTGTGTGGCTTTTAGCACTAAATCATAAAAAAAAAAACCTTCAAATTGAAAACAGCTTTCACATCTATTCAGAATAATGCACTGATCAACACTGCTCATAATTAGTGTTCAGTAAGTGGTCATCCTATGCTCCTAAACTGCTTCTATCCTAAACACAGTGCATGCAACTATTATACAGGTTAAAACACTGATTAAAAAAAAGCAGCTATATTTAATGTATGTAGACACCAAGCATAATTTTATTATTTCCATTGCCTCATCTGTTCATAGTAAAAAAGTTTTGGCTGGAGCTGCACTTTATATGCGATTAATGAATGTGCCATCATACTTACAGCATGGAAACGGTAGAAACGGCGGATGGGATTTTTCCAATGCCCCCGCTCTCTACCAATTCTATTGCCTGCTTCATCTCCATTTTGTGATAAAAGGCAATGAGCTGAGGCTCTGTGGACCGCTCCCCTGCAATAAGGCACTTCTTCACATAAGTTTTATTAAAACGATTCAGCCTATGTAGTAGAGCAAATGAGAGAATGTTTTATTATTAGTTAGTTTTGAGCAATATTTTAATTTTTTTTTTTTCATTCGCAGTTTTAATGGAAAATATTTTAAATGGTCAAGCCCCCCCAGAGAATTAGGCATTCTATGTATTTAAGATTCAAATATAAAAAAAGTCTGTTCTGTATAATATTATACACTCTACATCCCATATATACACACACACACACACACACACACACACACAGGTTTATATAAAATATCTGAACACAAAAGTGAAATATTCCAGGACCTTTGAGAAGAAGGATTCCAGCCAGGTTTCATTTCACTTTAAAGTGGAATTCAAGGCTAGAATTACTTAAAACTGCTCCCTGCTCCCCTTTAACTCCCATTCTAACTAACCCGTAGAAGGCAGATGCTTATACTTATTTTCTCAGCGCCCCCTGGTCTGGTCACATGATTTCCCCAGTGGCCAGCTTCAAGGGAAAGAGAAGAGTGCCCACAACGGATGGAATGACTGGGCTTACCATGGGGCACCCATTGTCGGCTGCCCCTCTTCTCCCCTGAAGTCGGCAGCTGGGAGCTGATCACGTGACTGAACCACTGTGAGAATAAGCAAGTATAAGCATTTTCCTTCATCAGGGTAATTAGTAGATGGGTTGAAGCAGTTTTAGTTTTCGTTTAACGTGTACCGTTTTCGTACGAGAAAAGTCAGAAACAAAAAGACTGCGCATGATCAGAAACAAAAAAAAAAAAAAAAAAGCCTGCCGTACAAGGATTTTTATACAAATTTTCCTTCATCAGCTCCATTTTGCTGTGAAACGAGAAAGAACAGACGAACGTTCGCCCGATTTTCTTATAGGGTATACCCCACTTTACTGAACATGTGAAGTACAGTGTACATCCTCAGCATGGGTTGATGCCAAGATGATTTGACTTCTGTGCACAAGTTATATCATCTCCAGCTAATCAAACAAAATGGCTGAAGATGCCAAATCTGGAAAATTAACTCAGAAAAAAAAAAAAAGTCATGGTTGGCAAAAGAGTGTTTGCAGCTGTCTTTAGAGGGGAGGAGCGTATAGCAAATTTGAATTCTGTTTTTAAAAAAAATAAAGAAAGAAATAATACACAAAACTCATTAAGTCCTTTTTTTAAATTTTGAGGGATTAGAACACCTGTGATATTTTCATTGCCATTTGTGTCCCAGTTAGGGAGATTCACCCTCTATTTGTCCTGTTTACCATTAAAAAAAAAAAAAAAAAAAAAAAAAAAAAAAATTGGGTTGTCTCCAGAAATTTAATAGAGCAGAAATCTTTCAATGGGGAGGCTAGTTCTGGTGACCTGGGGAATCCCTAGGGATTGCCTTGGAGCGAATTTACGCATAGTTCGGTGACTGGTGTTTTACTGCATTGGAAACCACCTGTCACTGCAAGGACACAGAAAACAGTTGCTTTGAGTTGTGTATGATGCGCGAAATTGTGTACCACACTGCCCACTACCGCAGGGGTAAAGCGCTCTGACAGTTGCCTGTTCTAGTGAGAATTCGCCCTTAATATGCAAGTATTCTCTCACTTCCTGTTTTAGCTAAGAAACAGGAAGTGAAGGTAAATCTCCCCAATGGGACACAGATGGAAAAAAAACCGACAGGGGTTATAACTCACTCTTACTCCATCCAGTTAATTGTAGTCTAACAGAATTCTATTTAATAAGATTCTTTTAGCTTTCATTTATTATACATTAAGAGTTTTGCATGACTCACTTGTCTTTCCAATGATGATGACCATAGTGACCACATACATCCTCAATTCCAGTTAAAAGGTGATCAAGGAACTATAAAAAACAAAAAAACAAAAAAGGGGGAGAAGAACACACACAACAGCATTAGTCTTACTGCAAACATGTTAAAACGTGTTCGTGACAATCAGGGTAGTTTTACAGCTAGCCTTGTAGAAATTTACAATGCTACTGGATTTGCAATATGAAAAGCTATTATGAGAACAAGGTGGACACCATTTTGTCAGACTCTTCCGCAAAATGCTAGTGACCTGCTCTGCTGGCCAATGAACTAAAATATTTTCTGAGTCACTATCCCTGATCAAGTATGTAGCAAGCAAAGTCAGACACTCTGTTCTACATGATTCTTTTAACATGTAAGTGTCCAATGAGTGGGACAGCGATTTCCAATGTTTGAAGCTGTTCTATAATTAGGGGATCACCAACATGTTGACATCAATTGCTTCATTCAGTAAAGCAATGCAGACAACTCTCATGGCTTCTTCAGTCTTGTTCATTTTAGTGCAGCAAAACGTATGAATTCTGATGCATAGAAATGCATTTCATGTAGAAAGCATATTCTTTACTATGAAGATGGTTCACATCTATGCACTTCAATTTGGTGTAAAACTAGAAAGGTCTGAATGTACCATACCTATTAGTGTCTGTCACACACACACACACAATGCAAATGAAACAGCACTAATAGGGCCTTGGGCATACTGGTCAGGACTTCTTACAGCCTCACCGAATCTTTAAACTTTGACAAAACTTCACAAAGTGTGCTGGAACCCCAATAACAAATTTTTAGCAAATTACATAAGGCCAAGAAGTGTCAAACTACCCTAGTTGTAAAGCCCAATTCCAGCCAAAAGAAAAGTTTAGAGAATCTGTTAGCTTTTATTACTGTATGCAAGTCTACTGGTAAGATTCACCATCATTTGTTCATTTCTGTGGCTCTAGGAGAACTGAGTGGACAAGGAGCCATCGAGACAGGCAGCCAAAGACAGTAATAAAAAAATAAAAAAAAAAGGAATTTTTGTTACTATACACACAGTATGTTCATACTGGAGTGATTTTCCATTAATTCTTGGCCCTTCAAACACCCTATTGATTCAATTTGTTCTAGGGGGGGGGGGGGGGGGGGGGGTTTGGGGGTGAGGAGTTCCTTCCTGCTCTCCTGGGAGGCAGATTTGTCTATCCATTAGAATGTATGCGTTTCCACTGTGGAGATGCTCATAAATTTACTAGTGTTAGGACTGCAAGCAATACAGGGTGCCGTGAAGAGGACTTGCAGCTTATGCATGCGTTTGCAAATGTGTGCCAACTAAACCCCTGTTTTTAACCCAGACTTTTGGACAGGTTAATTCAGTTGGTAAGCAGATTGGTTGGTTAGCTGGGAATTTCCTCTGGTATGGTCTTTCAGGCAAATCGAATATTTCCTGATCAACTACCCCTGTTGTTATTACCTCTAAATATTAAATATCCACTTAGATTATTTGCATTTAGGAATGCATCCAGGCCTTTTTTAAAACAAATCGACTGAGCTGGCCAGAACCAGCTCTTGAGGGAGTCTATTCTAGGTTTCCACAGCAATTCAAGTAAAGAAGCCTTTCCGTATGTGTAGGTTAAATCTCTTCCTCCAGATGTAGAGAGTACCCTCTTGTCCTCTGTAATGACCTGAAAGTGAATAACTCTACACCAAGTTTACTATATGGACCCCTTATGTCTTTAGACATGTTGATAATATCCCCCCTTAGTCTCCTCTTTTTGAGAGAATAAATTCAGTTCCTCTAATCTTTCCTCATAGCGGAGTTTCTCCATACCTCTAATCAGTTTGGGTCGCCCTTCTCTGCACTCCAATTACCCAATATCCCTTTTGTGAGCTGGTGCCCAAAACTGAACTGCATATTCCAGATGAGGTCTACTGATTTGTACAGTGGCAAAATGATTTCTCCCTCTCTCTCTGCAGTCCATACCGCTCTTAATACAAAAAATGATTTTGTTGGCATTAGAAACTGCAGCTTGGCATTACATGCCATTATTAAAGTGTTACTAAACCCACAACAGTAAAACCAGTCTGTATATGCAGTAAAGCATGCTTGTTCTACTCACTGTGGAACCTAAAGGGTTAATCCTCTGCACTGTTTAAAAAGGCTGTTTGATCCCACCTTCCCTGATCCTCCCCTTCTAACACAGTCCCCAATCTATCTCCTGATAGAACAGAAGCTAGGGGACAAGCTGCACATGCTCAGTTTGGTGTGTATTACTAGAGGTTTTTTTTGTCTTGGGAGAGTGGATGTGATCAGCACAGGGCCAATCAGCACTGTCCAGGCATAAGGTCAGGGGTTCTGCAGCCTAATAGGACAGTCAGAGCAGAACAAAAACCCACCTACAAGCTTTAACCAGACACTGATAGAAGTCACAAGACTGCTCTAGCTGCTGATGAAAAAAAAGATTTAGCAGTTTATATTTCCTAAAACTATTGCATTTCCATGTTCTGTATAATGCGGGAGACCTGTTATCGTGAATGCAGGGTCCTGGGTTTAGTAACACTAAGTCTCAGCTACCAGAACACCAGATCCTTCTGTTATTGACTCCCCCATGTGTTCTCCTCCTAGAATGTACAATGCATTTGTGTGCTTATCCCCAACTGCATAACTTTACATTTATCAATAATAAACCTAATTTGCCACACAGTTGCCCAATTAAACACTGCATTGAGGTTAGCTTGAAGGTTGAAGACATCCTAGAAGGACATTATTTCACTGCATAGCTTGGCATCATCTGCAAAAACTGAACTTTTAATCCCAGATCCTATATCATTTATAAAATAGGTTAAAAAGTATGTATCCCAACAATGAACCTTGGGGTACACCACCGATAACCTTAGACCATTCAGCGTATGAATATGAATACATTTGCCTTCTCTTTGTCCCCAGTCACCCACTCTAGATTACAAAATAATCGAAAGGACAAACAAATAGACATGGGATGCTTAATACATTTTGTAATCAACTCAGATTGGGGGTGTTAAGTGTTCCTTTTTTTTGTTTATTTTGAAAAGGGTCTACATGCTCAGATCTGACCTTTTTATTGTTATTATATATTTCAATTTTTTTGGGTTTGACCTGCTCTTTAAGGCAACCTGATGTTTGTTTATCATCAATGAAAGTCTGACAGAAGTTCAATCCGACGCCTTACAAAACTCAGCATGCCCCCGAAAAGCAAATGTCGGCACGGGCGACAGGTTCATGTACCTGCAGGAAACAGGTACTTGAATTTTTGGCAAGCATCGCATGTAAAGGCGCAATGAGGTCTAAGGTGTCCAAAGACAGACACTTGATCCTCAGTGCGGCTGAGCTTCCTCCCTGCCATTACATATTCACAAGTTATGTAGCTAGGTGGGTGGAGCATTTAGAGGCGCTAGTTTCCCAATAGGTCACTCCCCTTCTGATTGAAAGCAGGAAGATCCATGGCCAATAAGAAGCTTACTTTTGGCTATACAATCCACCCACTGCCTGCTGTCAATTACAAGGAGAAAGCAGACCTGATAGGGAAATAGTGCTTTAGCTCACACATCAGGCTCTGCCTGCTGTCAGCATCACTATTTGTTAGGAGCCTGTCCACTTTGAAGATTGCTCTGCTACACAGCGTACAGAGACAGGCACAATGCTTGTCTCTGTACACCAAGTTAGAGTTGGTCTTAATTACCTCCAGTTTCATTAGCTATAAACTGAGATATATTCCCCCCCATTTAGTGCAGCTATTTTGCAAAGCGGTGCTTTTAAGAACTACCTGAATCTACCACATGGCAGAAAAGCTACCAAGACTGGTGGTAGGGATGGGTGAATCTGGTACAGGCGAAAAGCGTGGTTAGTGCTTTACTGGATTCCCCTCTGTTTCTTATGGAGTGTTTTATTTGCACAAACATGGATATATAGTCAAGGCCACTGAGAAAGGCTAAGACAGCCCAACAACCAAATAGGAACACCAGCCCTATATAGTAAGTGGTAAATAGAGATAAGTGAAATGACTGGGCCTTAAATGGTAGTTCCCTGATGATTGAATTCAATCATCAGGGAACTACCATTTAAAGCCTAGTCATTTCATTTACCTCTTTTTACCACGTCTTTATTAAGGTTATATTTAATTTAGCAACCAGATTAAAGAGGAAGTAAACCCTAATAGGTTTTACTTCCTTTTTCGTTTCCTGCAATCCCTGCAAAGTAAAAGTATAATGGGCTAGTATGCATTGCATACTAGCCCATTATGGGGTACTTGCCTGCAAAGAAAGCCCGCGCTGTCCCCGCTGCAGGAAGCGTCAATCTTCACCCCTCTTCCTTCTGGGGCCATGGACCCTGGCTCTGTTACTGGCCAGAGTCGCATGTGCACGGGAGCAGACGGTCAAGGCACAGGCACTATAGAAACGGCACGATCGTGCCCTTTTAGTGCGCATGCGCCAATGATGTCAGCGCAAGTGTATATTGTATACAAGTGTACATATACCGTATATACTCGAGTATAAGTCGTTCCGAGTATAAGTCGAGGCCCTAATTTACCACAAAAAAATTGGGAAGAACTTGATGACCCGAGTATAAGACGAGGGTGAGAAATGCACAGCTACTTTAAGTGGAAAAGAGGGTCAACAATGCCCATTTGCAGCATCACTGTGCCCATTTGCATGCCTCACTTTGCCTATTTGCAGCCATAGGTCCCCTGAACTTCAAACTCGGTAGTTAAGGGTTCCTGGATGCCCCCTAGCTGCAGCCAAAATTTGGGGTCTCTGAACCCAAAGGGTCCCGAAATGACATTGCTGCAGATAGACACAGTTGACCGAATTTGGGGCCCCGTATCTCGGGGCCACTTAGTGCTAAGAACCCCAAATTTGGTGTGCAAACCCAGTGGAACTAGCACCATAATATTTCCAAAGCTGGGGTTTCTAGCACCAAGTGGCCCCAAGATACAGGGCCTCAAAAATCAGTTCAGAAAATGTCAAGCACTTTTCTGCAGCAGAGAATGACATTTTCCGAACCAGTTTTGGGGCCCCGTATCTCAGGGACACTTTGTGCTAGGAACCCCAGCTTTGGATATGTTATGATACCAGGTGCACTGGGTTTGCATACCAAATTTGGGGTTCCTAGCACCAAGTGACCCTGAGATATGGGGCCCCAAAGTCGGTTCAGAAAATGTCAAGCACTTTTCTGCAGCAGAGAATGACATTTTCCGAACCGATTTTGGGGCCCCGTATCTCGGGGCCACTTAGTGCTAGGAACTTCAGCTTTGGATACGTTGTGGTACTAGGTCCACTGGGTTTGCATACCAAATTTGGGGTTTCTAGCACCAAGTGGCCCTGAGATACGGGGCCCCAAAGTCGGTTCGGAAAATGACATTTTTTGCTGCAGAAAAGTGCTTGACTCAAGTATAAGTCGAGGGGGACACTTTCAGCACAAAAAAAATGTGCTGAAAAATTCGACTTATACTCGAGTATATACGGTATATTGTATATAAGTGTACATTGTATATCCCTGTATGTTGCGGTCGTTCAGGTGCCGAATAGTTTTTTGAAATTATCGATGCTCCCTGCTGAAACCATTACCTGTGGAAGAGAATTCCACATCCTTACCGCTCTTACAGTAAGGAACCCTCTACGCAGTTTAAGGTTGAACCGCTTCTCTTCTAATTTTAGTGAATTGCTGAGTGTCTTTCGCGAAAAAGTTTTATCCCTATTGTGGGGTCACCAGTACGGTATGTGTACACTGAAATCATATCCCTTCTCAAGCATCTCTTCTCCATAGAGAATAAGTTCAGTACTTGTAACCTTTCCTCATAACCCCCTCTCCTCCCCATTTAATACACAAGAATACAAAGAGATGAGAGATAGACATATTTGCAATAAATTTTTCAGTTATTTGTTCTATACCAAGATAGCCTTCCTCCCATAAACTTCCCATTCGAAATCTCCTCCTCTACCCTCACAACACCCTCTATCACACCATCCACTTCCTTCCTGTTCCATCTCTTTCCTTGATATCCCAATACCCACTCTTATCCTCCCTCCCCCCCATATTCCACACCTTTCACCCTCATTCGCACTACTCTTCCATACCTTTGTGTCACCGCTTATTTTAATTGCATTCATTCTCAACCCTTTTTCTTTTTCCTATAGCAAGGGTATTGTTTATCCCCATCTTCTCTTCAAATATTTATGTCCTCCTTCCTTTGTTCAAATGGTTCATGGCCATCTATTTCTTCCACCTCCCTCTAAAAAGGGTATCCTTTTACCTCCCACAAGGGTTTCCAAATTTCTTCATATTTCTTTAAACAGCCTTGTCTGACATATACAGATTTTTCCTTCAGGATTGTCTGGTTCATGCCTCGCTCCAATTCTATACAGGTTGGGGGGGTGAAACTGACTGCCACCTTTGTGCTATCAATTTCCTTGCCTGGAATAAACACTTGAGGATTGCAATGTGGGTGTGTCCGGGGTTACCCTCTCCCTCTACAAACCCCAGCACACAATGCCTTACTTCCGGGTTTGGAACCTCCAGAACACGTGGATTACATCCCCCTTCATTTCCCCTGCATCTTTAACAAATTACGTCCAATCTAAGGCCGAACAGGAAGAGTCGTTGGGGGGTTTATTACGCTCTGTATAACAGGAACAGGTGTGACATCTTTTGGGAGGGGGAGAGTGAAACCAGGGGGCCCATTTCAAGGATTCTACTCCATTGCTCTTCTGATATAGTTCCTAAGTCTTGTTCCCATCTCCTACTTGGTGGGGCCCCTATCCCTTCCGGGCTCCCCTTAAATACAGTGGGGACGGAAAGTATTCAGACCCCCTTAAATGTTTCACTCTGTTATATTGCAGCCATTTGCTAAAATCATTTAAGTTAATTTTTTTCCTCATTAAAGTGGGGTTCCACCCAAAAAAACAAAAATACCTGAAAAATTTAAAAAACAAAAAAAACATTTGGATATTTTTTTTTTTTACTTACCTTTAAATGCCTGTTGCTAGGTGGTCCCTCGTAGTCTGCCTCTTCCTTTGCCTGGGCTGGTGACATCACTTCCCCCTCGGCACAGGAAGGGCTCTGCTCCCTCCCTCCTGTCAATCTCCTGGGACCCATTACAGGTCCCAGGTGATTGAGCGGCCAATCACGGTGCGCGGCGCCGCTCGCACAAGCGCAGTGGGTGCCAGGCTGTGAAGCCACAGCCCGGCGCCCACAGTTGCAATGCCGGCGCCGACGAGCGGGGCTTCGATCCCCCGCTGGACCGAGGGAAAGGTAAGTGTCCAATTAAAAGTCAGCAGCTGCAGTATTTGTAGATTTTGTTTTTTTAATGGACCCCCTGGGTGGAACTCCTCTTTAATGTACACACAGCACCCCATATTGACAAAAAAAAACAAAACACAGAATTGTTGACATTTTTGCAGATTAATTAACCACCTCAATACAGGGCACTTAAACCCCCTTCCTGCCCAGACCAATTTTCAGCTTTCGGTGCTCTTACACTTTGAATGACTATTACTCAGTCATGCAACACTGTACCCAAATGAAATTTGTGTCCTTTTTCTCACACAAATAGAGCTTTCTTTTGGTGGTATTTAATCACTAATGGGTTTTTTATTTTTTGTGCTATAAATAAAAAAAGACCGTAAATTTTGTGAAAATTGCCTTTTTCTTTGTTTTTGTCATAAAATTTAGCAAATTAGTAATTTTTCTTCATAAATTTTGGCCACAATTTATACTGCTATATATCTTTGGTAAAAATAACCCAAATTAGTGTATATTATTTGGTCTTTGTGAAAGTTATAGAGTCTACAAACTATGGTGCCAATCACTGAAAATTGAAAACATCTGATCAGGCCTTCAGTACATCAGGTGAATCTCATTTCTTGAGGTACTAACAAGTCAGAAAAGTACAAATACCCCCCAAATTACCCCTTTTTAGAAAGTAGACATTCCAAGGTATTAAGTAAGTAGCATGGTTAGTTTTTTTAAGGTGTAATTTTTTCCCACAATTCTTTGCAAAAGGAAGATTTTTTTTTTTTTTTTTTTTTTTTTTTCAAAATGTTCATATTAACTGGTTATTTCTCTCACAGAGCATATGCATACAACAAATTACACCCCAAAATACATTCTGCTACTCTTACCGAGTATGGGGATACCACATGTGTGGGACTTTTACACAGCCTGGCCACATACAAAGGCCCAACATTGAAGTCGCACCATCAGGCGATCTACGAGCATAAATTGCACATCTCATTTCTCAACCACCTATTACACTTTTGAAGGCCCTGGAGCACCAGGACAAAGGAATTGCCCACAAAATGACCCCATTTTGGAAAGCAAACACCCCAACGTATAATCTATGAGGCATAATGAGTCTTTTGAACGGTTATTTTTTTTCCAGAAGTTTTGGGAAAATGTGGAAAAAAAATAAAAACGCATTTTTTTTTACACAAAGTTGTCCATTTATAAGATATTTCCAACACATAGCAAATACATAGCAAAAATGACACCCCAAAATACATTCTGCTACTCCTCCTGAGTATGGCGATACCACATGTGTGGGACTTTTACACAGCCTGGCCACATACAAAGGCCCAACATTGAAGTCGCACCATCAGGCGATCTACGAGCATAAATTGCACATCTCATTTCTCAACCACCTATTACACTTTTGAAGGCCCTGGAGCACCAGGACAAAGGAATTGCCCACAAAATGACCCCATTTTGGAAAGCAAACACCCCAACGTATAATCTATGAGGCATAATGAGTCTTTTGAACGGTTATTTTTTTTCCAGAAGTTTTTGGAAAATGTGGAAAAAAAATAAAAACGCATTTTTTTTACACAAAGTTGTCCATTTATAAGATATTTCCAACACATAGCAAATACATAGCAAAAATGACACCCCAAAATACATTCTGCTACTCCTCCTGAGTATGGCGATACCACATGTGTGGGACTTTTACACAGCCTGGCCACATACAAAGGCCCAACATTGAAGTAGCACCATCAGGCGATCTACGAGCATAAATTGAACATCTCATTTCTCAACCACCTATTACACTTTTGAAGGCCCTGGAGCACCAGGACAAAGGAATTGCCCACAAAATGACCCCATTTTGGAAAGCAAACACCCCAACGTATAATCTATGAGGCATAATGAGTCTTTTGAACGGTTATTTTTTTTCCAGAAGTTTTTGGAAAATGTGGAAAAAAAATAAAAACGCATTTTTTTTACACAAAGTTGTCCATTTATAAGATATTTCCAACACATAGCAAAAATGACACCCCAAAATACATTCTGCTACTCCCCCTGAGTATGGGGATACCACATGTGTGAGACTTTTACACAGCTTGGCCACATACAGTGGCCCAACATCCAAGTAGCACCATCAGGCGTTCTAGGAGAATACATTACATAGATAATTTCCTGGCAACCTATCATTTTTGAAGGCCCTTCATATTTCTAACACATAGCATGTACATACCAAGAATTACAATCCAAAATAAATTCTATTGCGGAAAGGATAAAAAAAAAGTATTACCTGTGCTTTTAGTAGTGTCCACAGAAGAGAGCACTGGTCCAGGCAGCAGTCAGGGATGTGCTTAGCGACAGCAATAACTATCCAGGCAGCAGGCAGGAATATTGTCTATAGTCGGCACAGCACAGTCCATAGGAATTGTCCAGGCAGAGACAGCCAGCACAGCCATAATATTGGTCCTGGTACACTGTTACCTGCAGACACACATTATTGTACCGCTCTCCAGCCCTTCATAAACATACTGCCTTTTGCTACAGCGAATTATTTTCATAGTCCAGGTAGCAGGCAGATGTGTGGTCCGTTCATGCGGCAGGCAAAGGCATGATGGCAGTAAGTCAGCAGAAGGCTGAGGGCCGCAATTGGGTAAGACCTGTGCACAGGGGCACAGGGGTAGAGGCTTCGACCCACCCAAATCTCTATGAAGCCTCCGGACTCCAGACCCTAATCCGGAAATTACAAAACCGGGAGAAAACAAAAAAAATTGTTATCTCCATCCGGAAAAACTATTCTGGAGCCCCTCACATATGTGAGACCCCTGTGTACTATAGTAGCAGGGCAACAGATCAGTCCAAGCGGTAGGCAAAAGCATAGTCCATAAAACAAGCCAGGGTCAGTTAACGTGCAAGCAGTCCAAGCGGTAGGCAGAAGAGTAGTCACAAAACAGGCCAGGGTCAGTTCACGAGCAAGCAGTCCAAACGGTGGGCAGAGGCATAGTCAAAACAGGCCAGGGTCAGTTCATGTGGAAGCAGTCCAAACGGTAGGCAGAGGCATAGTCAAAAAGCAGGCCAGGGTCAGTTCACATTGAAGGCAGTGGCATGGTTATTTGGGGAAGCATGGAAAATGATCAGCGAAAATGGGGAAAATATGGGCTAATAACTTGGGGATGTATGATACAGTTCGAAGCATTCACCAATACAAAGGCCAGGTTGGGAGGGACACCGGGGACAATGGAAGCTGGTATCTTTTCGAAAACCTCTTCTGCTGCACACACGACATTTTTTTTGCCGTCTTCGGCCTGCTTCCGATGGTGGAATGTTGTACGGGAAGTGCCATTCATGGAGTCGGCTAACAGCATCAGAACGAGGTAATTCTGGGAGGGGTCTTTGTGGATAGATGAGGGACGTGACTACTTCTTCTATGAATTTTAGGAAGGAGGCGGGGCTTTCTGTGGATTTTGTGTAGATTACGTAGGAATTGTAAATGGCCAAATGAATTAGATACATTGCTACCTTCTTATACCAGAATCGGGACCTCCTTATTGACAAATAGGGCTGAATCATTTGGTCATTGAAATCCACCCCCCCCATGTAGAGATTATAGTCTTGGACACATGTCGGTTTTTCAATGGGACCTCGTCTTCGCTGAACTACAACTGCAGTGTCATCATGAATGGTGGACATCATGTGCACATCCCTCTTATCCTTCCACCTCAAGGCCAGCACTTCATTACATCTCAGTGTTGCTCTTTCCCCCTTTTTCAGCCTTTTGTTCACAATGGATTGTGGGAAGCCCTTCCTATTTTTTCTTGAAGTTCCGCAGGCCAGGGTTTTTTGAATATATAGGTGTCTGAAAAGGGGCAGGCTGGTATAAAAGTTGTCCAGGTATATATGATAGCCTTTTTTTAGAAGTGGGTAAGCCAGATCCCATACGATTTTTCCATTTGTGCCCATGTAGGCTGGGCACTCAGGGGGCTGGAGCTGGGAATCTCTTCCCTCATATATGCGGAATGCATATAGATATCCCGTGGCTCTCTCACACAGCTTGTAAAATTTGACTCCATATTTGGCCTTTTTGCTAGGAATATACTGTTTTATTCCTAGCCGGCCTGAGAATGGTACCAGGGACTCATCCACACATATATTCTTCTCGGGGACATAAAGTTCTGCAAATCGTTGGGAAAGTGAATTTATTAGTGGGCGAATCTTGTATAGCTTATCTGAATTTGGATGATTGTTGGGAGGGCACTGGGTGTTGTCGTTAAAATGAAAGAATCTCATAATCATCTCATATCGGGACCTGGACATAGCGGCAGAATACATGGCCATATGGTGGATGGGGTGGGTGGACCAATAGGTATGTCCTTCATTTTTTTTTGTAAGCCCCATATTTAGGGTGAGGCCCAAAAACAATTTGAACTCCTCAATATTCAAATCTCTCCACTCAAACGGACGGGCATAAGATGATTGGGGGTTGCTGGCAATATACTGCTGGGCATACAGATTTGTCTGGTCCACAATGAACTGCAGCAAAGTGTCGGGCAAAAACAGGTGAAAAAAATTGATCTCTGTAAAATTTTGGGTGTTGGCCTGCACACCTGGCTGTGCTGTGAAAGGGGGAATATTTGGTGATCCCGAGTTGGAAGGCAGCCATGTTGGGTTGGCAAGACCATCTGGCATATAGGTAGCGGCCCTGGCTCTTGGGGGACGTGACACTCCAGTAGTTGGGGGAGTTGAATTTCCTGTGCTGGAACTCGGGTGTGATGTGGCAGCACTGGTACTGGGCATTTGTGCGCGGGGCCCATCTCTGGTGGCAGCACTGGTACTGGGCCTTTGTTCCTGGGGCCTATTGCTGGCGGCAGCACTGGTACTGGGCACATCTTCCTGGGGCCTATTTCTGGCGGCAGAGCTGGTACTGGGAATATAATCCCGGTTGCTGGCGGCTTCCTGGGTTCCAGAGTGTCGTGCCCTTTTAGAAGGGACCCATTCTTCATCCGAACCATTGCTACTCTCGATCGGCTCAAATGCCGAACTTGTTTCGGAATCAGAATGGGACTCTGATGAGAGCTCCCCGGTGCTCTCATCAGTCATAGAGAGGATCTGGAATGCCTCCTCACTTGTATATCCTCTTTTGGACATGGCTGTGTGGCGGGTAGCTGTGACAGATGGGTGACAGATGGGTGGCAGGTGACGGTCACTGATGGGCTGTGCGATGGGTGGCAGGTGACGTTCACTGAGCGGTGATGGTGTGATGGGCGATGGTCACAGATAGTTGACAGGCGACGGTCACTGATGGGTAACAGGTGCACCGCTGATGGTCACTGATGGGTGACAGGGCACAGTCACTGATGGGTGACGGGTGAGAGGGCCCGGTCACTGATGGGTGACAGGCCACGGACGGTGACAGGTGATAGTCACAGATTGTTGACAGGCGACGGTCACTGATGGGTGACGGGTGCACCGCTAATGGTCACTGGTGGGTGACGGGTGACAGGGCACGGTCACTGGTGGGTGACGGGTGACAGGGCAGGTCACTGATGGGTGACGGGTGACAGGGCAGGTCACTGATGGGTGACGGGTGACAGGGCAGGTCACTGATGGGTGACGGGTGACAGGGCACGGTCACTGGTGGGTGACAGGGCACCGCTGATGGTCACTAATGGCAGTCTCTATGTGACAGGTGCACTTTTTATGGGGTGACTGTTGGGTGACAGATGACAATTGGGGGGGGCGATGGGACAGAAGTGGTGTTGGTGCAGACACTACAAATACAAAGATCTGTAACTCACTGCTCCTGGCTCTTCTCTCCTCACACTGGAAACGGTGTGTGAGGAGAGAAGGGCTAGTAACAGCTAGTGACAGTTCTTTGTTTACACTTAGTGATCGGCTGTGAATGGATCACAGCCGATCACATGGTACACAGTACTGGCCAATGGCTGTAAACTGTCGTCGGTGACGAGCAGTGTTCCCGGGGAACACTCCGCCACCGACGTGCACGCGCAGCGCGCTCACGATCGCGCGCATGCGCCGTGCAATGCGGGATGTACCATTAGTGATCAGCCGTGACTTCATCACGGCCGATCACGTGGTAAACAGCCATGCCCAGTGGCTGTTCACCCCTGTCGGTGACGAGCGGTGTCTCGGTGACACGCCGCCACCGACAGTACAGGGCTGCGCGCTCACGATCGCGCGCATGCCCTGTTTAAACGGTGGACGTCATATGACGCCCACTCAGAACAATAGGCTTACCGCCCGGCCGTCATATGACAGTGGGCGGTAGGCTACTGGTTAAAAAAGAAAAACTGAAATATCACATGGTCCTAAGTATTCAGACCCTTTGCTGTGACACTCATATTTATTTAACTCAGGTGCTGTCCATTTCTTCTGGTTCCACACCTTCATTTGAGTCCAGCTGTGTTTGATTATACTGATTAGACTTGATTAGGAAAGCCACACACCTGTCTATAGAAGACCTTACAGCTCACAGTGCATGTCAGAGCAAATGAGAATCATGAGGTCAAAAAGGAACTGCCTGAAGAGCTCAGAGACAGAATTGTGGCAAGGCACAGATCTGGCCAAGGTTACAAAAAATTTCTGCTGCACTTAAGGTTCCTAAGAGCACAGTGGCCTCCGTAGTCCTTAAATGGAAGACGTTAGGGATGACCAGAACCCTTCCTAGAGCTGGCTGTCCGGCCAAACTGAGCTATCGGGGGAGAAGAGCCTTGGTGAGAGAGGTAAAGAAGAACCCAAAGATCACTGTGGCTGAGCTCCAGAGATGCAGTCAGGAGATGGGAGAAAGTTGTAGAAAGTCAACCATCACTGCAGCCCTCCACCAGTTGGGGCTTTATAGCACAGTGGCCCGACAGAAGCCTCCCATCAGTGCAAGACACATGAAAGCCCGCATGGAGTTTTCTAAAAAAAAAACACCTGAAGGACTCCAAGATGGTGAGAAATAAGATTATCAGGTCTGATGAGACCAAGTAAAGAACTTTTTGGCCTTAATTCTAAGCGGTATGTGTGGAGAAAACCAGGCACTGCTCATCACTTATCCAATACAGTCCCAACAGTGAAGCATGGTGGTGGCAGCATAATGCTGTGGGGGTGTTTTTTAGCTGCGGGGACAGGACGACTGGTTGCAATCAAGGAAAAGATTAATGCAGCCAAGTACAGGGATATCCTGGACGAAAACCTTCTCCAGAGTGCTCAGGACCTCAGACTGGGCCGAAGGCTTACCTTCCAACAAGACAATGACCCTAAGCACACAGCTAAAATAATGAAGGAGTGGCTTCACAACAACTCCGTGACTGTTCTTGAATGGCCCAGCCAGAGCCCTGACTTAAACCCAATTGAGCATCTCTGGAGAGACCTAAAAATGGCTGTCCACCAACGTTTACCATCCAACCTGACAGAACTGGAGAGGATCTGCAAGGAGGAATGGCAGAGGATCCCCAAATCCAGGTGTGAAAAACTTGTTGCATCTTTCCCAAAAAGACTCATGGCTGTATTAGATCAAAAGGGTGCTTCTACTAATAACTTAGCAAAGGGTCTGAATACTTAGGACCATGTGATTTCAGTTTTTCTTTAATAAATCTGCAAAAATGTCAACAATTCTATGTTTTTCTGTCAATATGGGGTGCTGTGTGTACATTAATGAGGGAAAAAATGAACTTAAATGATTTTAGCAAATGGCTGCAATATAACAAAGAGTGAAAAATTTAAGGGGGTCTGAATACTTTCCATCCCCACTGTATATGCGGATATAAGCTTGAAATAAGGCCTTTTGGGGTGGTTGCATTAATTCCCTTCTGGAGCAAAGGTATCTTGCTCCATTTCAGCGCTCTCTCTCTAAACTGAGCCCCCAGAGCATACCTAATCTGTAGGTACCCAAAAAAGGATTTATTCGATATTGTATATTGTCCCCTCAGTTCCTGAAAGGATTTCAGAATGCCATCCCTGTGTACCTGGCTAACCAACTTTATTCCACACCTTTCCCATTCCTTAATTGTCCCCTTCTTCTTAATTAAATTTCTGTTCTCCCATACGGGAGTATACTCTGTTAGTCCCTTATACCCCAACAGTGTCTTAAACTGTCTCCCATGTTTTAACCATTAGATTTAATGTGGGAAGCCTAGAGGGGAAAGAACCCTCCTCCATAGCTTCCACCATTGATCCATGTGGGGTATTTTGTAGCAACATTTCCCTCCCTACATATCCAATCTATTACACCCTCCTATGTGCTGGAATTGTGCCGCACGGAAGTAACTCTGAGGGTGTGGGAGTGCAACCCTACTATCCTGTGTTTGTAGTTGTAGGGTACGCAGACGGATTCTTACCGGGCCACCTTTCCAGATTAATTCTCTGAAAACATCTAGTTTCAGAAACCATTTTTTATATACCCACACTGGGGAGTTATGCAATGCATACAGAAGCTGTGGCATCCATAGCATTTTGATCAAGTTACATCGTCCTGCTACTGACAATGGGAGGCGTTTACATATTTTAGTTTTCACCCCTAAATGTTTCCATTAGTGGGACAATGTTATTTATAATATACTGTTTAGGATCTCTTGTAATAGTAATTCAAGTACTTCATTTTGTTCACTACTTGAATATGATCAACCTCCTCTGGCAAGGGACCGTCCAGGGGATCTATTGGTAACAATGCAGATTTTTCCCAGTTTATAACAATTCCGGAAAATTGGCCAAAATTCGTTATTTCCATTGAACTCAGTAAGGAGGCTCCTAGAAATAATAAAACGTCATCCGCGTATAGTGCCACTTTTTCTTCCGCTGTTCAACTTTAAAGTCCCTTTACCTTCGGGGAAAGCCACCGCCAGAGGCTCGGCTGCGAGAGCAAAGAGCAGGGGGGACATGGGGCACCCGTCTCATCCCCCTCATCAGTCGAAATTTGTCAGAGTGTTCATTGTTCACTCTCACTTTTGACTCTGTATAGCGTTTTTATCCATTTAATGAAACCTGGGCCAAATTGAAACTCAGTCAGAACCCTCCACAGATATCGCCATTCAAGGCTATCAAAATCCTTAGCGGCGTCCAAAGACAAAATAGCCCTCGATCCATCTCCATCAGCTGGGACCTGCAGGTTCAGATACACATGCCTTATATTTAGGCTAGTAGATCTTCCCGGTATAAATCCTGACTGATCGGGGTGGACAAAATTTCTGGAAGACCCTAGTTAATCTGGTCGCCAAGACCTTCGCTAGGATTTTGACATCTGTGCTTAGTAGGGAGATGGGTCTATATGAGGATGTATTAAGTGGGCCCTTGCCTTCCTTATGTATCACGACTATGGTAGATTCCATCATCGATGCACGGAGCTCCCCCTTTATCGCTGACCAGTTTAAAACCCCCAACAGCTCGGGTAATAGCACCTTCCTGTAACGCCTGTAAGTCTCTTATCGGGAGACCGTCAGGGCCAGGAGACTTGACCTGCCATCTCCCTTGTAGCCCTCTGCAGTCCCTCTAATGTTATTGGTAGGTCCAGCTCGTCTATCAGTTTCAGAGAGGGTCGGAATCACCAAGCCCTTGAAAAAAAAAGCGTCCATTTTCTCCTGCTGGGAGCTATACAAATGCTCATAATATTCTTTGAACTTTTCTACAATTTCTGGAGTATATGAAGGTATCCTATCCTCCCCTATTCTAATCGTGGGGACCATAGATGGTGGGGAGTTTGTCCTGACCAGGTGGGCCAGCATTCATCCCACCGTTTCCCCCCACTGTTTATTCTCAGTCTTCCCGATCATTAATGTACTGTAAATCTGTTGTTCATCTAACCAGGACCTAAGGGTCTCAGAGGTCGAGTTATTCACATATTGTGCTTCCATGGTTACCACTCTCTCTGGCCACCCTTTCCCAATCCTTGGTCCGTTAAATTTTTTACACCTGCTGTATAAGTATTCCATGAAGGAAAGCCTTCAAGGTATCCCAGATCACTCCCACTGGGGCGGTTTCTCTATTTAAATGAGCAAACTCTCTCAAGGTTGTTAGCACCTTGTCTGGATCACCCGATAGTTCCATCCAAAAAGGGCTTATTTTCCCCTTCACTGGGTCGTGGGCTCTCTCTCTCACCTCTAATGATACTGTCACCGAGAGTGGTCCGAAAGACCTCTTGGCTTGTAACTCACATCTTTTATCACCTGTAGTGCCTCCTCATTCCCCAAAACCATATCAATTCTAGAAAGAGTGAGGTGTGCCCTGGAAAGACATGAGTACTGTTGAACCGCCGGATTCCGCATTCTCCATATGTCTATTGTTCCAGTCTCTATCAGGAAAAGGGACAATCGATTGTCAACTATAGCACTCGTCTGCGTCCAATGAGGAAACCTATACACCTTCCAGACCAAAATCATATTAAAAGTCACCCATAACAATCGGCACACCCGGTTTATCCAGAACAAACTCCACCAACCTATACAAATCAAAAAAGTGTCAAAAGGTGGAGGAACATATAAATTGGCCAACATAGGCGTAGGTTCTATTCTCTATTGTACAATACAAAAAAAAACAATTTAGCTTCCTAGTTTAGTCTTAATCTGCCTGCAGGTGAACATCACCCCAGACCTAATCAGGATACTTGCCCCCCTATGAGTAGTAGGTGTGAAGTGAATGGTACTGGGTTTGAAATTCACCCCAGCCCAGTTGTAGTATAGAGACATGAGTAAGGTGCGTCTCCTGCAGGCAGAGTAATCCCACCCCATACGTTTTTGCCAAGGAAAGAACTGCTGCTCTTTTAACGGGATCTCCCAACCCCCGAACATTCCAAGAACATATAGTTAATTATTTTCCTTGCATAGGATTAACCATTTAGTGTACAACAAATGCATATAACTCAAAATATCCACTCCCAATCGTGTGCTTTCCATATACTTTGTGTAATCTTTCTTATTAACCAATACCCCTTCTTCTCATTTTTCCCCTCTGTGATACTTTAGTGACAACATTTTTCCTATTTAAGATATATTTATTCCTCACACATCCCCACATATCCCTTTCATACCCCTTTCATACCTTACCCACCATCTGTGCCTCATTCCCATTTCACTCACCACCCTTTTGGGTCCCCTCTGGGGGCTTTCAAAGTGACCTTCCCATGTGCTCGAAACAATTATTATTTCCCTTGTGTATACCCTCCCCTCCATTATCTTTGGAGAGAGCCATTTACACATTATCCCTCTAACCTAAATGCAACCCCCTGCCCCGATTTCTTAAAGTGCATAATAAATAAACAGCTATACCCCTGGATCATCCATGCGGTTATTATACCTCTAGTTCTTCTATAATTATTCCTTATGAGATGCCAACCACCCCTCCATGAAATAAAAAAAACAGAGTCTTCCCATAGCTGTCACCCGCAATCTTGCTGGGTATAACAAGGCATAGGAGACTTTCAGATGTTGTAGTTTGCGTTTGATTACCAGGAACTTGGCCCTCCATCTCTCTAGTTCTGGTGAAAAATCTGGGTACATGGATACCCCAGTGCCTTCATAAAATAACTTTACCCATTTCCCTGGCCTTCTGCAATATGATTACTCTGTCTTTATAATAAAAGAATTTTAACCAGTAGAGGTCTTGAATAACCCCCTGGCAGGGGAGGTCTAGAAGGTACCCTATGGGCTCTTTCCTTTGCAAAAAAGGGTGAGAAAGTGTCCTTTCCAAAAAGAACCGAGCCATTTTACATAACACACTATTCGGGCCCTCACTGCGTTCAGGGAGCCCCACGATCCGATCCTGACATTCTTCCTTCGCAGTCTGTTCTCCATGTCGTCCATTTCATTTGTTCTCATCTCCCGCTTAAGGGGGTTCAGGTCATCCTCCACCAGGCTAACTCTTCCTTCTAGGGTGGTAGTTCTTTCACGCACTTTTTGTAAGTCATGCCTGACAAAGGATAGTTCTTCCCGAATTGTTTTAAACTGATCTGATAATTCACCTAGAGAGGTCCTGCAGGAATTAATTGCTTGCAGGATTTTTTTAATGACAGTTCCCCTTCTATTGGGGGTTCAGCTCCAGGAGAGGATTCTAGATTACCTTGAGTATCCTGGATGTCCTCCTCTGCAGTTTTTACTTCTGTGAGAATTCCCTCTGGTGCCATTGCCTGTCCTTGGCCTTGGCTTTTTCTCACTGCTCCAGCCCCAGCATGCGCCTTAGGCAGCACCTGTGGGTTCTGTTGCCCTCCCTTTGTAACTTGGATTATGAGCAAATCTCTCTAGTTTGGCTGCCGCCTGATTCCTTTTCATGCTTCGGTGTAGCTGGGTGCTAGAGCTGGCACTGTCCTGTTGCACAGGATCTTCCCCCCGCTTCCTCGTCATTGCCATGTGTTAGCGGAGGCTTGGGGGAGAGCAATACTTGCACCCAAAAAAAAGGAAAGTGGGAGAGTAAGGTCAGACACCTAATAAAGCCAATCAGCAACATCCCGGTAAACCAGGTAGGGTCCCCCTAGTTTCCCTTTAGTTCGTGACCAGGCTATACAAGCTCTCCCCCTGCTCAACTTCGACCATCCACGCAGCGCTGGGGTGTCTGGGATGTCAACTTAGGGGAGGCAATGCTCACTCCTCTGAGGGAAAAAAATATGCCTGCAACAATCCCTAAGATGGCCCTTTTCCCCCCCCTTCCACTGCAGGTAAATCAGTGTCCACTGAGTGTCTCTATAGGACAAGCCAAGTCTCAATCTAACAGTTATATTTACCGTAGCGTCTTAATGCAGGATCCACTCACGTTTTGCCGAAAAGGTCTCTCCCCTCACTTCTCTGCTGCAACTAAACAGTCTCTGTGGGCTGTCCCTCACTTAGCTGCAGGCTAAGAAAGCACTGACTGACTGTGGTTGTCCGTGCTGCACAACAGGGAGTGGTGGCAGGAGTGTCATCCAAGGCACCAGCGGCTCTCCCTCCAATCTCAGAGTGGTGGTCAGGATCCTCTGGCTTGAGACAGCCAATTCACCACGGGTAAATGCTGTCCTCACATCACCGATTCAGCGAGGCAGGATCTTTCCCGGAGTTGCGACGGGAGCTAGGTCGCTCACGTCCTCCCTCTTGCACATCCGGTCACGCCCCCAATGTTATATTTATAAGTATTTGTGGGATCTCTCTTTGCACATATCACCTACAACCCTAAAAACTTAAAATATCAATTATCCGTGATGAAATAACAGCTCTAGGTTTATAAATATTATATCCAAGTTCATTTATAGTCAAATCATTTCGCAAGAGTACACTGGGAACCCCTAAAGTGTAATTCTACTTTTGCAGCCAAATTGGGATAACACATACCTCATGTTCCCATTAGCATAGCAGAATTTAAATATTAAAAAATTACTGGTTACATTTTACTTGCTTAAAAATCCTTGACCCCCACCCAATTTGTTTCTCTCGCTCCCTTTCTGGGCCTCTCTGCAAGGTTGTCTATGGCCTATTCTACTCTGACTTTCCATAAAGCTCAAATGGCTTCGGTTATATTCATGGTAACACTAATGGAACCCATTACAGATAAAAGTATACCAACTTCCTCGGCCCTCTTGGCCTCATAGGCCACTTAGAGGCATAACTAGTTACAATACACTGTCAGAGGCATAGCTTAAAGCTTGTGGGCCTGATGCAAAAGTTGACCTGGGCCCCCACTACCACCCACCACATGTGCAGATACACCCACCGCAAGCCAATGTACTCAAAGTGGCTTAAGAGTTTTGAGTTCCTCCATACATCAGAGGAAAGGGGTCACCCGGGGAGAATCAGGAGGGCAGGGGTCACCCGGGGAGAATCAGGAGGACAGGGGTCACCCGGGGAGAATCAGGAGGACAGGGGTCACCCGGGGAGAATCAGGAGGACAGGGGTCACCCGGGGAGAATCAGGAGGACAGGGGTCACCCGGGGAGAATCAGGAGGACAGGGGTCACCCGGGGAGAATCAGGAGGACAGGGGTCACCCGGGGAGAATCAGGAGGACAGGGGTCACCCGGGGAGAATCAGGAGGACAGGGGTCACCCCGGGGAGAATCAGGAGGACAGGGGTCACCCCGGGGAGAATCAGGAGGACAGGGGTCACCCCGGGGAGAATCAGAGGACAGGGGTCACCCCGGGAGAATCAGAGGACAGGGGTCACCCCGGGAGAATCAGAGGACAGTGGTCACCCCGGGAGAATCAGAGGACAGGGGTCACCCCGGGAGAATCATTTGGCAGAGCTCTTTTCCCATTCCAGCACTGTAAACAGCTCCTCCCCCCACAATACACAAGGCTGAAATCACATTCCTTTACACACAGTCCATCAGCCTTCACAGGGTGTATCTGGCTTTTATGTTATGTTGCAGTTCTGACCTGTGAAATCCCCTGGTCGGAAAGGCAGTGTAGTTGCAGTAGGCAGATACACCCTATGCAGATCATGGCTGACTGGCTGTGTTGTAAAGGAATGTGATTTCAGCCCTGCGGAGGAGGAGTAGTATAGAGTGCTGTACTGGGAAAGAAGCTCAGCAGCGGGGCATAGCATCCGGGTTGGAGGGGATGGTCAGTGGGCACAACTTAGGTCGGGGGGGGGGGGGGGAGCGAAATCTGGAGCCTGCAGCCCCTCAGGAGGTGTTAAGGGATTTGTTTTAGCAAATTCTGAAGGTTTCACGGTCAATGTTGGGGGAAGGTCACCTCCCGGAGGTGCGTGTCTTTTGCCCAGTTGTCAGGGAAGTGGTGTAAGCAGACATCCCCGGATGGGGGGGGGGGCACAGGGAATCCCAGCTAGTGACTAGAAGACACTGAGCGGTGTCTTACGTCACCAGTGACATCGGTCCCATCGTGGCTACAGGACGGAACTCTCCTCCTTTTACCTCGGTTACCATTCCATGTTGTCAGCACACAGCACAGACACTTCCCCATTCTGGGCAGTTTTCACCCCGTGCTCCTCTCCATTCAGGAAATGGCTCACAGCTTCTCCCCAGTCAATGAGAACAGAAGGGTGTGGACTGTGGAAGGCAAAGTAGAAGCCCAGTACTGGAGCGTGGCTGTGGGGCCCTAGGGCATATTGGAGCTGGACTTTGTGGAGGATATGATAATATATGACAGGGAGGCTGCAGGGCCCCCCTGGAGCTAGGGGCAGGGTTGTGATTGTAATCCCTGCAACCCCTTATGCTACGCCCATGCACAATGTAATTTACTAGATCCTGTGATGGTCCTTCAGTTTCATATCTACTTCAACCTTCAACATCTTAATTAGAAGTCATATTGCTCCTATCCAGAGTCTCCATTCTAGAAACCACGGTTGTACCGATGCAAATTTAAAGTGTTATCAACTAAGCCTGTATTTCATTAAACACTACTACTGTTTTTTTTTACTGGCTATATATTTTCTAAAATGAAAAATAAAGAATTTACAATAAATTCTTTGTAATGTTTAGAAGGGGGTGGTGCAGTAATGTTTAACATAATTTACCCTGTCTTTACTGTGTTCGCATTTCTTCATTATCAGCTGTAAACTAAATTTGAACTGTCCCAACAAAGTGTTACAAAATTTAAAAAACTGCCTTCCTGCATTGTATGTTAAAGGGGTTGTAAAGGAAATTTTTTTTTTAAATAACAAACATGTTATACTTACCTCCACTGTGCAGCTCGTTTTGCACAGAGTGGCCCCGGACCTGGTCTTCTGGAGTCCCTCGGCAGCTGTCTCAGCTCCTCCCCGCAAGAACTAACCACCTTCATGTGAGCTCTCTCGCGTGGTGTTTAGTTCTTGCGGGCATGCTCCCATGATACAGCCAGTGGCTATAGCCGCTCACTGTATCACTCGGCCCCACCCCCCCGCGTCATTGGATGTGATTGACAGCAGCGCGAGCCAATGGCTGCGCTGCTTTCAATCCATTCACTCTAGCCAATCAACGGCCAGGCTGACCGGCGAAGAGGACATCGGGGGCGAGCGCAGCAGGTTTAGGGGCTCAGGTAAATAAAACGGGGGGGCGGTATTATCGGATGTGTTTTCACCTAATGCATAGGATGCAATAAGGTGAAAAAACGCCAACCTTTACAACCCTTTTAATGAGGGATAGCCAAATCTGGGCAAGGACTTTTTTTTATACTGTGTGAATGGGAACACTGTAAAAAGTAGATATACGCTTATACCTCTGCCTAGTGTTGACTCAGGGTAGTAAACACATTGAGCAATGCATCACATTGTTTATCATCATCTCCACTGTATAAAAAAAGGAAGTATTCAGCATGACAACACTCAATGATGTTTCTCAATTTAGCACCAGTGTTCAAATCTGTTAAAGGGAAACAATATAGGTTCCTTTAACCCTTCTCCATCAGGGCAAATTTTAATTTTTTTTTCTTTACTCTAAAATGCATTGTTGTTTACCACTTCAGCCCTGGAAGGTTTTGCCCCCCTTAATGACCAGGCCATTTTTTGCGATACGGCACTGCATTACTTTAACAGACGATTGCGCGGTTGTGCGGCATTGTAGCCAAACAAAATTGATGTCTTTTCACCCCACAAATAGAGCTTTCTTTTGATGGTATTTAATCACCTGTGTTTTTTTTGTGCTATAAACAAAAAAAGGACAAATTAAAAAAAACAAAACAAAAAACAACCCAATAGTTAAAAGTAGTAGTTAAAATGACTTCACATCCAACTGTATGTCACAAAAAAAAAAAAAGGCACATCTGGGTTTATTGCATGGAAGAGAGATCCGGTGCTTTAGAAGCACCCACATCACTGTGCTACAATATAGCCATGAGTCAAGCAGATTAATATTAGACCAAGCTGAGTGAGCTTGAATCACTGAAGTGTTTACAATTTTTATATGACTCACATTTTCTTTAAATTAATTCATATTTTTTCCTATAGTATTTATTACAAAGATTTATTAGCCACTAGAAACCCTCAGTTGCTTACTGCAATTACTGCTCTGTCCCTTAAAGGTAATCTGTCATGTAATAATAACAAGGGCTGCCATTGCTGAGCTTTACTTTGAAGAATCCTAGTTCCCTGGCTGGAATTCTGAGGTTTTCCCATAAGTGCTGTCTGTTGATCCGCAACAGGTATAGAGAGAAGGAATGTTGAAATTCATTAATAGCATGCCTGTTTTGGGTCTTCAGTTTTGGGTCTTCAGTACCCAGTAAGTCAGAAGCAGCAAAATACTAAACAATCCCTACAAAAAACATTTCGACCATGCATTCCTTATTCTGTTAAAGTCCTTTGAAAGCATTCTGGACCTGCTAATTTTCTAATCTAAATGTGTGACCATAACAAATCCGGCATAACTGCTTTTTACATGCGACTGTATCAGCGGTTAAAATCAGACATTCTGAACATACTGTCAGTGAACCCAAAAGAAGAATTGGCTGGTAGATACGAAAAAAAAAAAAAAAAAAAAAATTATATATATATATATATATTTATATATATTTATATTATAAGTACAAGTTTTGAACAATTCTTATACCTTTCCTAATTATTGTAAAAACAGTCCATCACCTTCCTTTCCCTATAAGAGCTAGTGGGATCCTTCTTTAGTGGCTCACAAGTGTTGGCATCACTAAGAAGAGTGGTCAGATTAGAATGGTAATCAGATGCATTAATTACCCCCAGTGCATCTCTCCATTTGTCTGCCGGCATAACAGTAATGCTTAGCACCTACTAACCACAACTTTCACACCTCCCATTCTGTTTTTGGACTAACATCTACACAGCTTAGAGAAGCTACAAAAAGTCTTTAAAGCTGAGTTCCACCCAAAAGTAGAACTTCCGCTCATTTGTCTCCTCTCCTCCTCCAGTGCCACAATTGGCACCTTTTGGGCGACGACAGGATACCTGTCTTTGACAGGTATCCTGTTCCCACTTCGGGGAGTCCGGGCCCTGCCCCGTGACATCACCGCGAGGCTCCCTCCTCCTCTCCCTGTCGCCGGGCCAGTAGGAGAGAGGAGCGGGGCCTTACGCATGCACAGTAGGGTTCCTGTCGTCAACCCGTAAGGTGCCGACATCGCTGGACTATAGGACAGGCAAGTGTCCTATTGTTAAAAGCCAGTAGCTGCAGTATGTGTAGCTGCTGGCTTTTTATTTTTATGTTTAGGGGCGGAACACTGATTTAACATTACAGAACAAGTCCAGTTGAAATGTGACTGCTATAAATAGATGCACTTAGATGACGATGTCTTGGTTTCCTTTTGTTTTTACAGTGTATAGAGGAGATCCAATATCCTGAGAAGTGCAGCAGCCATCACTATAGTGGACTTTTAATTTGTACCTCCTTTACTATATCGACTTTATGGCTTTTGTGGGGTTCTTTCCACCCTCTGCTTGCGCTATTGAGCCTTTTTTTATTTTTTACTGTTACATTATGGTACTGCCAAGGTACATAAGCTAGTTTTTCACATTTATGGAACATCGGGTTTACACACCACTTTAACCACTTCCTACCGAAGCAATGTACCTGTGCGTCCTTGGGTTTCAGTGGTTATACCGGTATGATGTCTGCACTTACAGGTATTCTTTTCAGCCAACGATTCAAAGTAATGCAGAAGTGAGCCGAGTGGCCAATTAGCCCCTCGATCACTTCTGCAGGTGGCGGAGGGGGTCCGGTCCCATCGCGGAGGCCGGGAGCGATATGGCTGCCCTGTACAGAGAGAAACGGACGTTGTTCCCCTTGCTCTGTAACCCTGGAAACCAGGAGCAACAAATAGTTTGTCACTTCCGGTTCAGACCCTTTACCTGGCCACGAAAGCAGCCAGAGGACTACCACCCCTAGAGGTTTAACCCATTGTGTTTCATACCTCAGGCTGACAGTGTAAACAGATTCTTGAATCGGGTGGGCTATTTTTTAGGCCAATTTACTACCCTATGGGATCTGTGTTAAATTGGATGAGCCTAGGCTTCCCCCTTTCTTTCTCTGCATTATTGTAATTTTTAGGGATCATACTTCCCTTCTGGACCCTGGCTCTCCATATCCAGATACACCCTTCTCTCCATCTCATATTTAATGTGTTTACAGGGGCGATCCTGTAGTGTGATTTTTGTAGATGTTCGATCCCCGGGTTGACTAAACTACATGTGATTTCTGAAACACTAGCACCTGTTTGGGAATCTAAATACATACAATTTACATTCCAGTATGGCTTATGTCTTGGACGAAGAAATCGACATTTTCCTGTGATTCATCTACCCCCTATACTGGTGATGATTTGCTTGAAAAAAATATTAAAGAACCACAAAAATTGACTATTAAATTCCTTAATAGGAAGTGGGACATTTCGTTACTAAAATCACATATCGAGCATAAAATCATCCCTAGGGGCCTGAGGGAAAAAGTCACTCCGGCTGGCCACCTACATACACCACGATTCCTTGAGCTATGGAAACAAGGTTGCCTGGAACGTGGTCTTGCTATTTTACAAATGATTGTAAATGAGGAACAGATACAACTCGAGGAAATTAAAAAAGAAATAGATAACAGTGTACAGTTATTGGAACCATATAAGTCAGACCCGGCGTTTATTAAAAGTAATGACCTTCTCAAGAAATAAGTGGAGAGAACACAGAAAACCCTAAAGTCTACTAAACAGGAAAAATTTAAACAGAACCTACTAGACTGGGAAAGTAGGGATATATTTGACCCTACTATCCCCAGAGGGAGAAGTAGGTCCCATAGAGAAAGTAGGAGAAATAAATCAAATAATGGCCGCTCTAGACAATCATCAACTGATAGTGAAGCTGGATATCAGGAAAAAGCAGTTGCTTTTTTAGAACAGGAGGGGAACAGTATAGACGATCGGGTCTCCAGAAAAGGCAAACCAAAAACTACACCTATCGGCAGACTCCCTCCCCAAATCAATGTGGGAGGCCAAGGAAGAGAAAAAGATACAAAAGGAAACCAAAAGGAACTCAGATCAGGGTCAAGGAGAGTCTAGTAGACACAACAGATAACTCAGATATTCATACTAGTGATAGGTCATGTTTTGATATGAAGGTGGTCAATTTAACTGACTTCCCACTTAACCAGCATCACATATCATGGTTACAGAAGGGGTTGTCTTTTTCACCTACGGCCATGATGAGCGAGTTTGAAGTATTCAAAGATGTTAGCCTATTTTTGCGGAAAGTAATTTTTAGATATTGGCATTCGGAACAAAAAAAACAACAAGATATAGAAATGGATGAACAATCTAAAGAGAGTGAATCTCTTGAAGCATTAATAGCCTTGCTTGATGAGAATCAAGATTTTTGATTCTGAAACTGAAACCCTTAGTTCATCACCAATGTGTCCTCGTCCTTCTAATTTATCCATCAAGTCACTCAAAATGCCCCCACTATCCAAGCATAAACGGATCCATCTATTCTTGGAACAGGTCAAAAATGACCTGTCCAAGATAGATTGGAAATATAAAGGGTTTGACAATCTCACTAAAGCAGAGAGGAAGGCTCTTAAGGAGCTACAGGAGGCCAACGATATCATCATTAAGGGGAGTGATAAAGGGGGTAACACGGTTTTGCTTTCACAGAGCTTGTACGAGGGAGAAACTATGCGCCTCCTTCAAGACGAAACTACATACCAGAGGCTTCCCCTAAACCCCTTTCCTAAAATCGTGGCCAGTCTTAATTTCAAACTTAACATGGCTATGGGGAACATCTCATCACACGTAAGGACTGTAAATATCTCAGTGTCCACGAGTTCAACACCCCCACTTTTTATACCATTCCTAAGCTCCACAAATCAATTACCAACCCCCCGGGGAGGCAGATTGTGTCGGCCATCAAGGGTCCCCTGGAGAGGGTTGAAAAATTTGTGGATGCCCTCATTAAAGAGTTGGTGTGTGAACTCCCTTCCTATGTACAGGACACACGTGATGTGCTCAGGAAACTGGATAGGGTCCCATTGCCACCAGGAGCTATCCTAGTTGGAATCGATGTAGAATCCCTTTATACATCGATTCCACACAACTGGGGTCTAAAAGCGGTACACCACTTCCTGGACCATAAATTCCCTCTGCTAGCTACACAAAATGAATTTATCGTGGACCCACTGCAATTCATGCTGGAACACAATTGCTTTCAATTTCTAGGAAAGTATAAATCGGCAGATCAGGGATACCTCGATGGGTGCCCCTTGGGCCCCTTCATATGCATGTCTGCATTTGGGGCTGTGGCAGATTGAATGTGTATATTCCTCGTTGATGTACCTTGGCCACTGTCTAATGTGGCTAAGGTACATCGATGACTTGATCATGGTCTGGGGGGGGTTCATCCCTAGACCTGGTTTCCTTCATTGAGAAGCTAAACAATAATGACAGGAACATCAGGTTAACCTATTCCTTTGATCCTGCCATTTTGCCTTTTCTGGACCTTACTATCTTTATTAAGGAGGGTAAACTCCACACAAAAATATTTAGAAAAGAAACGGCAGCAAACACTTGATTGTTGGCTTCCAGCCACCATCCCAGATCTCTTATCCAGGGAATTCCGGTAGGCCAGTTTCTTCGCGCTAGGAGAAACTGTTTAGAAGAATCGGACTTTAAAACTGCAGCACATGAACTGTATGGGCGATTCCGAGACCGTGGCTACTCTCATGCCAGTATCAGGAAAGCCAAAAGAAGGGCTCTTCAAACAGATAGGTCATCTCTGCTTACTAATGCCCCAAGGGGGAAAGAAAAAATCTCCAATCATGCCCCCATAAGGATCATTACTAAATTCGGGGCACAGTGGGAACAGACTAGAAATGTACTGAGCAGTCACTGGCATATTCTAACCGAGGCACCTATACTTGGTGACATTGTTGGTGACCGGCCCCTCCTTACAGCAAGAAGAGCCACTAACCTAAAGGACAGCCTGGTTCACTCGGAATATCGTAGAACTGAGAGGCGGGATTGGCTTACTAGCCTCCCTCCTCTTAAGGGTATGTATCCCTGTGGCAGATGCCATATCTGCAGATTTGTGGATAAAACGGACATGTTTACCAGTTCTGATGGAAGCAAACAGTTTAAAATTAATAACTTTATAAACTGCTCTACAACACACGTGATACACATGCTCACTTGTCCCTGTGGATTAATTTATGTGGGTAAAACCAAGAGACAGCTGAAAATCAGGATTGGTGAACATGTTCAGAGTATCATCAATAAAGATGATGATCGTCCCCTTGCCTTGCATTTCTTGAAAACACACGGCGGTGAACCGAAGGGCCTCAAGTGTAAAGGTATCTATAGACTCAACCTTCCTCCCCGTAGAGGGGACTCTGACAGGATATTATATCAAAAAGAGAAGATGTGGATTTTTAATTTAAATAGTATGTAACCCTTTGGGTTGAACAATGAGTGTAATCTATCCATCATCTTAGAGCAATAATTTAGTTATTTGGGGAACCTGCCTGACCTCCTGTACCTTCATCACTATACTCCAGTAGTGCTGGCCCGGCTTCTATACAGATACCCCAGCGGGGACTAGCCTAGTTTGATGTGCTAGTGTGTTTGACCTGCTGATTAAGGTTTCTGTTTTTTTTTCACATTATCATTTGTGTATTATTTTTTATTTCTCTTGGGTTTATTAACTTTAATCTCTATATAAATATACATTTTCACATTAATGGTGGATCACCCCTGTATGTTATTGTGTGTCTGCACAGTGTATGAATGGCGTCCTGATTAGGCTGCAGTGCTCTGGTGATGTCCTTGATGGTAGTCAATTACCTAATAATTTGAATATTTAAGTATGGACCCTGCATCACTGCGCATGCTCTGAGGAAGCTTGAGTTCAAGCGAAACGCGTAAGCATAACGCCATCACGGTGTTCGTGGTGAGGACACAGTGATTTCCACCACACACCTCGTTCTAACTTCACTAAACCTTGAGCCACCACCCTCTTCCATCATCTGACGTGAATAACCTGCTTTACTTTACTGGTCCATGGTTTTCTATACAGCCCCATGAGTTTGTAAGCCTGTGTGCATTGGATTTTACCAGCTCCTATGATTTCCGGTTGGAATTTTTTCAAGCTGATACTCCAGTTTCGGCTACCGATGTAGTCTGCAAGACAGTGGATCATTGCTACTGAGACTAGGCGTTCATGGACAAGGACTCTACAACACAAGACGTCAAACGGTGAGCTGTATCCTGCCCCAAGTACCTCAAGGGGAGCTGCATAAACAGTATATCCCATTTGTTTTCCTTGTGTCAAGCTATTTCCATGTCTTTGTGTCAGCTATCGCCGATCCTTACCAATATCAGTCTCATGATATACACAATGCGGGCTTAGCACCACGATATTACCAGCTTATATATCCGAGGGACTTCCCACATATCTCAAGAAGCACAAGCACTTTCCTACATTCCCATGGGAATACTTAACTGAACATTCCAATAATATCTTTTTAAGGAGGAAACACATTTTTTCTAAACCGCCATTTGCCAATTTTTTCCATGACCGAAAGAATTTATTCCCGTATCTGACACTAGGTCATATTCATGTTGGTTTGTGTGTGAGGCGGGTATGAAGAAGTGTTTGAATCGGGTGTGGTGGCCACCTGTGTCCCAGGTGTTGGAGATGGGTGTAGTTTTCTATTTTCTATTAACATTGCTTATTTATATGAATTTGGATAATCAATAAAGATATTTAACTTACACCAGACGGTCTTCTCTGATGAATAACTTTTGGGTTCTTCCCTTTTTTTGCACGATCGGATCGATCTGCCTGATCGGTTGCATGGGGGGCTGGAGGAGAGATTTGGGGTCTAAGACCCCAAATCTCCTTATAAAGAGGACCCGTCATGACCTATACTGTCACAAGGGATGTTGTTCATCCCTTGTAATAGCAATAAAGTTAGTACAAAAAAAATAAATGGTGCAAGTTTAGGAGATATTTACAGTACCTTATTATAGGCTTACCTATAGGTAAAACAAACTAGGGGAGTTTACTTCCTCTTTATTGGTAAAAATAATTTTTTTTTATTAAAATTTGCTATTCTAGTATGTGACATAAGAATTTATTCATGCAGACTTCAAAAGTTGCTTGCAGTTTGGTCTCAAAGGCACTAAAATGACTATCCCAATATATATGGTTACAAATGTTTAATTTCTTAAACATGCACTTTCATAAGAAAAGGATATCTGTTATTCAAGTACCTGTGTGTGTATCTCTTCATTTACTGAGCGCTTCGTTTCTTGTTTCTTCTTCACAGCTAAAAGTTCCACCAGCGGACGAATGGTCATTCCCTTTCAGTGACAGAAGTTTGCAAAAAGGGTTAATGCTCAGTTTAAAGCATGGTCATTCAGCAACCATAAGTCCTATCAGATGTAGAAGTAAAGCATGTGCAGTGTTTACTTGCCCTGTACTGTAGTTGTTCCACATCTGCCTATAGCTATGCTCACACCCCTTTTATTATCCTTCCAAAATCACTGGGTTACAGTCAACTTTTAGGAACAATTCAGTCTCTTCAATTTGGGTTATCCTGAAAGTTTAAAATAGCTCAAAGTGCTAATGTGCAGCCACTGATGAAAAAGAAGTACTATCTGCTTTAAATATGCTGTGAATCTCAGAAAGTGGTTTTGCTCATATGATCTTGTGGTTGGATAGCAGCAGTTTAGGGTCACGTTCCTCAAACACTGCAGGGTGTGGACTGCATTATTATTCTTTAGAAGTTTATATGATACATTTCCTAAATTTGTGGCAGTTATGTTCTGGGAGTCCTGAGTAGGCTGTGGGAAGGGGGCATAATTTATACATACATACTGTAGCTGTACAAATATATACACCACATTCAAACCACAATATCCTCGAACTTAGATACTGAGACAAGGATGCAACTTCAGGTAACTGCATAGTCTCATAACAAAAAGTACTGGACATCTTGGTGTACAGTGTAATTTCCTTTTTTTCCAGTACACATACTCAGAAGCCTTTAGACTACTACAACTAATGAACTGCATCTCACCAACACTGGTAGGCAAGTTTATCTTTTGTCAGCTATCCAGTTCTTTATAGTGAGGTTTGTCCAACACAACAAGGTTTCTACTATATACATTCCCTTGTTCATAGTTTTTACATAGTTATAACAGGACAATTGCATGTGTTCATTTTCAAAACACAAAATTAAAAAAGTAGTTCACACGGGCAGAAAAAACCCCACTGCAGTTACACCCACATTTTCTGAAAAAAAAAAAAAAAAGTCTTGCAGGGAGAGCTAGAGCTCATTCACAAAGGGATGAGGGAGAGAAGGAAGGAAGGAAGGAAGGAAGGAAGGAAGGAAGGAAGGAAGGAAGGAAGGCATAAAAATACACACCTAAAGTACATGTGTTTATGCGCATTTATACATGTATAATCTGCAGTTGTGATGCGGCTGTGTATGGGCTCATCAATTGCTATAATGCTGTGTTTAGATGCATACAAAACAATCTGCTGCACGCATCTAAAAATGCAGTGTTTTTTTCTGCCAATGTGAATGGGCTCTGTGTGTTTGGGCTCACTGATTACTATAGACCTGCATTTAGATGCATACAAAACTATCTGCTGTACGCATCTAAAAACACATTATTTTCGGCCGGTGTGAATGAGCCCAAAATTTGCTAAACTCTTGTTTTCGCATGTTTAGAACTTCCCCAAAAGCAATAATTTCCAACTCATACAAGTGACATGGCTAGACAAATGTGCTATCATTGTCAAACGATATGTTGCAGCCCCTTTACACACTGGACTATTTAATTAAAATTAAAAAAAAACCTAATGTAACAGTATAACAGTTGTACCTGCCCCAAAAAGTTTTTTTACTCACCTGCACAAACACCGTGAAGAATATTACTGTAATTATTGCAGTGAGGAACATATTTCTGTTAGGACTATGTAATAAGTATCCCAAGGAGAAAGCAATGGCTCCACGCAAGCCACCATATGCAATAATGAACTGGTCTTTGGGTGTCAGCTTCACTATGCGGAATTTGTTGATAAACAAAGTTAAGCCAAGAACACCTAGGAAAGGGACAGAAAATGTAACACAATTTTTTCTATGTATTGTAATTATTAGTGTTAAGGATATTTGTCAGGAAATGTAATAAAAATACACTACAGGTAAAACTGTAAACATGAAAGGATTGGGCAGGGGGGAGCATTTAGGCTACTTTCACCTGCGTTTTTGTGCTTAAAATAGCGCCTGAAAAGCGCCTGTAAACTGCATCTTCTGCAGCCCCAGTGTGAAAGCCAGAGTGCTTGCAGGACAGGAAAAAAAAGTCCTGCAAGCAGCATTTTTGGGGCAGTGCGGGAGCGGTGTATACACCGCCCCTGCCATTGAAATCAATGGGCAGCGCTGCTGAAGTGCCTGCAAAGCGCTTTGGCAGCAGCCCTTTTTGGGTGCTTTGAACCCTTTCCTCAGCCTCTAACGGGGGTTAAAATTGCCCCCGCTAGCGGCCGAAAAGCGCCGCTTTAACACTTATGCCACCGTGCCCCAGTGTGAAAGTAGCCTTATGAATGCATATTTACTTCTATTTTCAGTCTTCTGGATCCTGGAACACATAACATCCACATCTGCTTTGTGTTTAAAGCACACCTGCTAGCCACCACCACAAATATATAAGATCAATAATATGTCCTTAAAGGGCATGTTCACCTTTACAGAAAAAACTGTAAGGTGAACTTAAACAGGATGCCCTCCTCACCCCACCCCAGTCCCGTTGACCCGGATCGCGGCGTTCACCCACACCGACACATCAGGTCGCCGCCTCACTGTCCGGGGTTTAGAAATCCCCTGGCAGCTTAATCTCCAAAGCTTACCTCGTCAGGAGGTAAGTTTAGGAGCATTCTAATTGGTCAGGCTCCTCACATTGAACCAAATCAGAATCCGCGTAGGCTGTCCTGTCACCGCAGGCGAAGAGAAAGCTGCAGGGATTTCAAATCCCTGGACCGGTACAGCTGCGATATGACCTGTCAGTGCTGGAATCGCTGGACTGCAGGTTAGCAGGACCGAGGGGGATGGGGAGGGGGTCCAGTGTAAGTTCACCTTACAGGTTTTCTGTAAAGGTGAACTTACACTTTAAGAGGGAAATAATCCCTTGAAGTGGTTGTAAAGGTTTTTTTTAACCTTCATGCATTCTATGCATGAAGGTAAAAAAAAACTGTGTGCTGCTCCCCCTACACACAATACTCACCGGAGCCCTTTCTAGATCCAGCGATGTGCACGGGAGCCTTGGTTTTCTCAGGTGTCTCTCTCCTCATTGGCCGAGACACAGCAGCGAGAGCCATTGGCTCCCACTGCTGTCAGTCATAGCCAGTGATCCAATGGAGGGAGAACAGGGGGTGGGGCTGAGCCACAGCTCTATGCATCTTAGGGACGCATAGAGCGGGGCTCGGGAGAAAGCATGCACTAGTACCCCTATAGCAAGTGGCTTGCTATTGGGGGCCCTGGTCAAGTGGGAGGAGCTGGCGGAGGACCCAAGAAGAGGATCGGGGTTTCTCTGTGAAGAACTATTACATAGAGCAGGTAAGTATGTTTGTAATAAAAAATAAAAATAAACCACCACACACACTGTCTAGGGAGTGACAGCACTGCCACAGTCAGTTCAGTCCATGTGATGATTTCTAATGTTTTTTTTGCAGAAATTGTACTTAGCCTTTAAAAGAAAACTAATGCAGCCATCTCATCCAAGGGCTTGTAAACTGCAGTATATTACATTTTTTGGGGATCAGCTACACTTTGAGGTCTAAAGAAAGTAAATCCACATTGACCCGTGTGTACATGTTCACATGCACTGTATACTTGCTGTATCCAGACTGTTACCAAGGTCAATATAAAAGGAAGAGAAGCTAAACACATTGCCAGACGTTATTTCTGACATTTACCATGACCCCATGACAATGCAGGGTCACACAAACACAGCTGCTGTTCAAAATCTGTCTCCATCTACCCCTTATGATTAATAGGCCAAGATGAAATGGCACTTTAAAGCCATCTATATATATAAAAAAAAAAAATAATAATGTTGTTAAAAGCCCCCAACCACTGAGGTTATGAAGACACAAAATAGCCCAAATAAGGGGATTAAGGTATTATAGAAAAAAAATGAATACACAATGGTAGTGGTGTCCAGAAAAAAAGTATTTAAAAACACACAGATTTATAGGTGTATTCACTATTTTGATTTGCTAAATCACATATTTAATAAGCATTGTTATACCGTGAAAGTAGGTCACTAGTTACACTATTCAGATAATGGTAAACTAAAATGCCCCAACTGTCACATGTAAATCTAGGTACACTTCACATGTTCATGCCAAATACAGTCTGAATTAAATTTAAAGCAATACCCAACACGCGTGCTATCAGACAGAAGATAAGGGTGCAGATGACATAGGTCCAATTCCAAGAATGAGGTCCAGCCACGGTGGAAACTCCAAGAAAGATGAAAATTAAAGTCTCACTGACACTGCTCCACATTTTCAGAAAATATTTGATGGTAGTATGGGACTTGTGGGAAATATTAGCCTCCACATAAGGTCGCATTACAACTCCTGAAGAAATAAGGCTGAAAGAAAAAAAAATTAAAATAAGTTTTCAATCTGCAAAACATTTTATTTTTACAAACCAGAGCAATAAAGCAACAAGACAAGCCAGCATGGTGTCAGCATGCCAAACAGGAGGCAAGAGCATGGTGATACCCACCAAAAACAGGCAGTTTGGAACAAATACTATAAACATAACATATGGTAAAAGTAACTTACGCCATAATTCCTGAGAGATGGAAGAGCTCTGCAGACATATATGCCATGTAACTATAGAGGAAAACAAACAAGGGCTCAATGACACGGATGTGGGAGGTGAAGCGGGAAGTGAAGGCTGCGATAATCCCATATACCACTCCAACAAATATCCCTCCCAGGGCAACAACAAAGAAACTCAGGAACCCCAGAGCTATATCACGGAATTCGACTTGATCCAAAGCAGAATACTCTTCAAAAAGGTGATATAAAACCTAGAGAGAGAGATACACATCAACTAATAGGAAAAGAACAAACAAATGAGTGGACATATGGGAATAAATAGGTTTTGGTATGGAAAGATTCAAAATAACATGGGTGACAGGGAAAAGTGTTACTTACATGGCAAAACGTTGAGTAGGTTATTTATTTTTACCCTTTGCCTACACAGAGCCCAGTGTTTTCTAGCATTGTAACTAAAGCTGGTCATAGGTGGGTCAGTTTTTTGTTCAACGAAAAATAAAAATTGTCCGAATCGACCCGCATTTGAGGTGGATGAAGGAATTCTTCCTGCTGTGGCGTTGTACTCCGACAGCATCAGAATACACAGATCAGCAATGCAGTATAGAGCCTGCAGCGCTCAGCAAGAGGACATTTTCCAGCAGGATGGTTGTACAGAAGATCAACTTCTGTATAACTACAGTGTCGAAATTTGGGCCGTCTCTGCCACACTTCGATCCACCTATGGGCAACTTAAGGCACACTGAGTCTGGTAGACACTTTTTTTATTTTATTTGTTCAACCCAGTGGGAGTTCGAGAGGAGTGCGTTGTACTAACTATGCAACGTTAATACCGTGATTTCTCCGCTGAGCTATTGTGTGCTGACAGGGGGACGGACCCCCGCCAGAACACGGATGCTGGTTTTACAGCATGCCTTTTAGGCAGGCTTCTGTCGGACCACCTGGTGTACACAAGGGCCGAAGATTGGACGTTTTTTGTTGAACCGGCCGATATTCAGCCCATGTGTGCCAGGCTTTAGGTACAGTGGAAAAATGAGTTTTAGGAGGAGGGTTTAGCAAACAAAAACAAAAAAAAACAAACAAAAAAAAAACAAAAAAAACAAAAAACTTTGGCAATGACACCTCCTACTCTACTTCCACCCTAATTAAACTTCCTTTCCTCATGTATTTAAAATTCAGTTCAATTCAACAGTTTAAATGCAAGATGCTGCTCATTTACAAATCAGCAATATAATCATTTAGAAGCTCTACAGAAATCTTACAGTGGACTTCTACCCAACAATATAAAATGTATAATTATTCTTACCTGCATATTCTTGACACAACTGTACAATGTAGGTATTCCTTAATTTTGGTGAGGTATTCCTTAAGTCTGGGTGTTACATTCACTAAGTGCTAGTTCACATCAGATGCAGTTCCGTGTGCTTTTTTCTGCAGTAAAAATGCAATGCATGCACAGTGTTTTCAATGTATTCCAATGGCTCTAGTTCACACCAGTGCAGTCAGTTCCGGTCAGTTTCCGCACTAGAACTGACTGCATTGGTGAGAATTAGAGCCATTGGAATACATTGAAAATTATTCTGGAATACATTGAAAAAAAGCACACGGAACTGCATCTGGTGTGGACAGGCCCTAAAAGGAAGGTCTGCCCTCATTTTTGCAGAAAGGAAAGAGAAAAGTCTCACTGCTACAGCTAGCCAGTTTGCTAATCAAAAGAAAGAAGAGCACAGCTAATTTAAAGTATAACTAAAAGGCCAAACTTTTTTGGATAGGGTGGAGAGGGATTAGAAGATCTGCCAGGTCTTTATTGCTGTCTGTGCTCCCATTAGGGAGATTCTCTGTGTCCTGTTTACCATTATCATTGAAAGTAAAAGAAAAATCCCAAAATTTTAGGTTGTCCCCAGAAAAATTATAGAGGGGAAATCTTCCCAAGGGTACAATCGTTCCGGTGATCTTGGGGTCCCCAATAGATTCCTTTAATTTGCAGGGATTTTCTCTCACTTCCTGTTTTGGCTAGGGGAAGGGAAGTGAAATCTCCCCATTGGCCGTCCCTTACTCTATTCAAAATGAAAAACAAACCAAAAAAAAAAATTGCCTTTAGTTCTACTATAATAGCATATGGAAATATGACTACGGAACTTGGTTACAATGAACAGCTACCAATGTTGTATGTTCTTGCAAATACCTTTAAGCAAGCTATTCTTAAAAACAGGAGGGTTCCTCTCCTCCAGAAAAAAATAAAAACGTAAGCAGCTAACTTTTAATACAAAGGATACTTACCTGTCCAGGGATCCAGCAATGTCCTCCCACGAACCTTAAATCGATATTGGGTGCAGGCAGTAACTGAAACAATGTGAAGCCTTTTGGTTTCACAGCCTGTTTCCTACTGCGCATGCACAAGTCATGCTGCGCTTTGTGACTGTCCCAGGACCTGTGATGTGTCCCAGAAGACTGTGGGGAAAGGGGGGCGAACTTCGGGGGGAAGGGGAGCGGGTACCTGTCCAAACCATGTAACCCCCCCCCAAAAAAAAGTGGCAAATGTGGCAGTAGAGGGGATGAGGTGCAAACAAGGGGAGCTTGGCTTTAAATTACCCACACCCACAAAGAAAGGTCAGTTCACCTTTCTTGTTGGTTTGACATAAAACATCGTAATATCACTTTTAGATATATAGATATATATAGATAGATATAGATATATATATATATGCACATATATACACACACCACACACACAGTGGGTATGGAAAGTATTCAGACCCCCTTAAATTTTTCACTCTGTTATATTGCAGCCATTTGCTAAAATCATTTAAAGTTCATTTTTTTTCCTCATTAATGTACACACAGCACCCCATATTGACAGAGAAACATAGAATTGTTGACATTTTTGGAGAGAGAGATAGAGAGATAGAGAGATAGAGAGATAGAGAGATAGAGAGATAGATATATATATGCACATATATACACACACCACACACACAGTGGGTTTGGAAAGTATTCAGACCCCCTTAAATTTTTCACTCTGTTATATTGCAGCCATTTGCTAAAATCATTTAAAGTTCATTTTTTTTCCTCATTAATGTACACACAGCACCCCATATTGACAGAGAAACATAGAATTGTTGACATTTTTGCAGATTTATTAAAATAGAGAAACTGAAATATCACATGGTCCTAAGTATTCAGACCCTTTGCTCAGTGTTTAGTAGAAGCACCCTTTTGATCTAATACAGCTATGAGTCTTTTTGTGAAAGGTGCAACAAGTTTTTTACACCTGGATTTGGGGATCCTCTGCCATTCCTCCTTGCAGATCCTCTCCAGTTCTGTCAGGTTGGATGGTAAACGTTGGTGAACAGTCATTTTTAGGTCTCTCCAGAGATGCTCTATTGGGTTTAAGTCAGGGCTCTGGCTGGGCCATTCAAGAACAGTTACGGAGTTGTGAAGCCACTCGTTATTTTAGCTGTGTGCTTAGGGTCATTGTCTTGTTGGAAGTCAAACCTTCGGCCCAGTCTGAGGTCCTGAGCACTCTGGAGAAGGTTTTCGTCCAGGATATCCCTGTACATGGCTGCATTCATCTTTCCCTCGATTGCAACCAGTTGTCCTGTCCTTGCAGCTGAAAAATACCCCCACAGCATGATGCTGCCACCACCATGCTTCACTGTTGGGACTGTATTGGACAGGTGATGAGCAGTGCTTGGTTTTCTCCACATATACCGCTTAGAATTAAGACCAAAAAGTTCTTTCTTGGTCTCATCAGACCAGGGAATCTTATTTCTCACCATCTTGGAGTCCTTCAGGTGTTTTTTTTAGCAAACTCCATGCAGGCTTTCATGTGTCTTGCACTGAGGAGAGGCTTCCGTCGGGCCACTCTGCCATAAGGCCCCGACTGGTGGAGGGCTGCAGTGATGGTTGACTTTCTACAACTTTCTCCCATCTCCCGACTGCATCTCTGCAGCTCAGCCACAGTGAACTTTGAGTTCTTTACCTCTCTCACCAAGGCTCTTCTCCCCCGATAGCTCAGTTTGGCCGGACGGCCAGCTCTAGGAAGGGTTCTGGTCGTCCCAAACGTCTTCCATTTAAGGATTATGGAGGCCACTGTGCTCTTAGGAACCTTAAGTGCAGCAGAATTTTTTTTGTAACCTTGGCCAGATCTGTGCCTTGCCACAATTCTGTCTCTGAGCTCTTCAGGCAGCTCCTTTGACCTCATGATTCTCATTTTCTCTGATATGCACTGTGAGCTGTAAGGTCTTATATAGACAGGTGTGTGGCTTTCCTAATCAAGTCCAAAGAGTATAATAAAACACAGCTGGACTCAAATGAAGGTGTGGAACCATCTTAAGGATGATCAGAAGAAATGGACAGCACCTGAGTTAAACATATGAGTGTCACAGCAAAGGGTCTGAATACTTAGGACCATGTGATATTTCAGATTTGTTTTTTTAATAAATCTGCAAAAATGTCAACAATTCTGTGTTTTCCTGTCAATATGGGGTGCTGTGTGTACATTAATGAGGAAAAAAATGAACTTAAATGATTTTAGCAAATGGCTGCAATATAACAGTGAAAAATTTAAGGGGGTCCAAATACTTTCCGTCCCCCATGTGTGTGTACAAAATGTATTTATGTTGTATTACTACATTATACCTGCTACAAGCAATGTATATTGTACTTTTTTTTTAAATAAAAACTGAACCTGAAAAAAATGTTCAATTAGGTTTACGTATTGAATGTACTGAAATGAGAGATGGGCCAATTTAAAAGAAAAAAAAAAATGAGCAAATTAAAAAGGAGATTTTACCCGCAGCAATTAGATTTAGCTCTGCACAGGAAATAAAAGCAAGTCTCATTGTCTATGGCTAAGAGCTCATCATTTTTTTTATGCTACAATTTTTAAAACGCATCTCTAGATTAATCCATTCAAATTCTTTAAAACAAAGAATGATGAAATTAGTTAAAAGCCAATACTTACTACTGTGACTGCATCATTAAGCAAGGACTCTCCAAACACTAGAATGTGGAGCAGCTCATTGATGTGGATTTCTTCAAACACAGCCAACACAGCCACCGGGTCCACAGCTGATATGATACTGCCAAACAGCAAGTTGTCCAGGAGGCCTACGTTTGAAAGGTGGGGTCCACTTATCTGGCACACTGCAAACAGCAGTGACCCTATAAAGAAGGCATTCCAGAGGGTGCCCACCACTGCAAACATCAGAATTGTTCCCAGATTTTCAGAGAAAGAACGCAGGGGCAAGAAGTATCCAGCATCTAGGATAATGGGGGGCAGAAGGTACAGGAAGAAGACTTTGGAACTTAAAACTGGAGGGATTTCACCCACTGCTTTGATAAGTCCACCAACCAAAAGCCCAACAACAATCAGAAGACAGCTTTCTGGAACGACGTTGGACACAGTAGGAATCACATGGAATCCTGAAAAAAGAAAACCCAAGATATTACATGATCAGTATTTGGCAAGGGATTGTGTTATAACATTTAGGTGTAGAGTTAAAAAACAGAACATCTGACAATCACCAAGCATTCATTGCAGGTAAATCTTCCTGGTAGAGGTGTTTCAAATTACGGTGATTGATTTACCACCAGTGAGGGTCCTTTCACGCGGCGGGCTGCCCGGCGTACTCCGCTTTGCTCAGCAGGGGAATCGATCCCGCTAAACCCCGCTGAGCAGGAATATGACAGGTCTGTCTCTACTCACTGTGCTGAGATAGACCTGTCAGAGCCCCGCTCTCCTCTATTTGGGGGGTCTCCATCCATCTGGATTTCACGCGCCCATCCGCCACGCCGTAGGTTCGCCGTTTGGCGAGTCACGTTGGACACTTTTTATATGCAAAGTGTCAGCTTTATAATGAACATGTGTTTATATAAAAATACAATAAAAAAAATAAAATTATGTGTGTGTGTGTGTGATAAGCACACACCAAATATATATATTTTTTAATTACACATTATATACATACACAAATACACAGCCTTGACAAATCTTATCCAGAACTAGGGGCCAGCTTTAAAAAGATAAAATTCACCTTGTTCATAACATGTTACATAAATATGGGTGTAACATGCTATGAAAGGTGAAACTTATCACACCCTGAAAGCTACATCATTAAAAGAAGTACAGCCAAAGCTAATTTGGCTGTACTTCTATGGATCGCAAGAGTGCAGTTAGTTTTATACTCCTGTGATCCGTTTTCAGCAGAGAGCGGTCTGCAGTCCGCTCTCTGCTGACATCACAGAGTCAGTCCAGGCTCGGGAGTCATCACAACCATAGTTGGGATCCGCCCAGATCAGCCTCTCAGCGAGCCGCTGAGAGCCTGAGCCATCTGCTCCAGCCCCCTCCACAGCCCAGCGCTCCAGGGGGGCAGAGCAGAGAGCCACTGACTAAGCTGTGAGAACTGAGCAATCAGTGGTGTTTGATCACTCGGTTCTCAGTGTTAGAGGCGCCGGAGACCAATGCTGCATCCACCTAGGTAAGTATGATACTAACAAAACAAACACACCCCATACATCTCTTTTAAGAAGTAGTAAAAATGAATACACAGGTTCAGTTAATTTTGAATAGACTTTATTTTATTAAATAAAAATACAGAATGGACTATTACTTTACCTAAGACACTGTATCCCAAATCATATTCCTGCTTCTAGGCCTGAACCTACTGAATCAACAAGGATGTAGGAAAAGAACATGGCTGGTCAGCCACCAGGTCAGTGATATCCTGGTCTTGGGACAAAGATGCATGGGTTGGTCCAGAGACTGGATAATCTAGTCCCACATAGTCAGCACAGAGCCAGAGTGGCCTGGAGTTAAACTGGCTAACATCACCACATCAGATGATGCCAACATGAGGTCCAAAACCTGCATGCAAAAATCAAAAACACAGAGCTTTTTTTGAGGAATACAGTCCAGACATGAGCTCAGAGGGTCAACACTCTAATGTGGATTCCCCAACAAGACCCTCTAAATAAATGCAAAAATATATATTTTTTGGAACATTTTGGATGACGTGTGGCATAAAGTGGAACTCCAATATTGAATTTATAATTAATTTTTAATTCTATGGCCCCCCTCCCTTTCCCATTACGCTATGTACACTCTATGCTCCATCACTGTCCCCAGACATGTAGATAGAAAAAATTCTCATTTAAATGGTAGCCAAACACACTTAAATCTAATTATCCAATCATCCAATGTGCGTTTCTATCAAAATGATCAAGTACGCAATCAAAAAGCCTCAACTTCCCTTTCAATCTATTTCGATTAAACCAAGTCGATCGGCAAAGATGGAAAATCATTTTTGCATCACTGAGATACTTTGTTCATGAATACAATCGCATTTCAATCAGATTATGAGATTACATGTAGCTGGTTGTAGACTGATCAGAAAGCAAATTGTTCATTTATCAAAGCGATCATGGCCACCATAAGAGGAAGCGGACATAAACCTACATACCTGCTTCCGAAGATATGGCACTGCGTCACTTTAACCGACAATTGTGCGGTCGTGCAACGCTGTACCCAAACAAAATGTGCCCCCCCCCACAAATAGAGCTTTATTTTGGGGGTATTTGATCACCTCTGCGTTTGTTTTTTGCACTATAAACAAAAAAATTGTGACAATTTTCAAAAATAATATTTTTTTTTACTATAAACCCCCCCTAAAAATGATATTATAATATATATAACGTCTATCAGTTTAAGCCAAATATGTATTCTACATATTTAAAAAATTGCAAGAGGGAGGAGGGAGGATCTGTTTGTTTACATACAAAGATCCCTGTTCTGGCTCTCTGTGGAGCGATCGCGGATGGCATCGGCTCTGGCGTAGCGCCCCCCCCATTGCTCCTAAAGCGCCCGACGTACACAGGCGATTCGCGCAGTCATGCCAACCTGACGCAGTACAATGACGGCGGCTGGTCGGCAAGCGGTTAAAGTGTCACTAAACCCACACAAAAAACTATCAATACATGGTGTATTACATGCTATTCATACTCACTCTGTCACTGAGATTCGTTTTCTGTATTTTGCACAAAACCTGGCTGAGCCTGCTGTTCTCTATTGCCCCCTTTTGATCATGTCCCCAATGCAGCTAGGAATTTTGCAGCGTTGCCAGCTCTGCACATGCTCAGTTTTCAGTGTATTTTCTACCCTGAGCATTTACTCCCCATCACATCTGAGCAGCACATGTGACTATAGAGTAACACATGTGGGCGTATACACAATGATATTAGCCCACTCCCTCCCTCCCTCCTCCTCGATGCCCACTAACCAGCTAAACCAACACTTGCTTTAAATCTAGGAGCCAGCTAAAAAATGCATTTGCACCCCAACGCATGCGTTTACTTTTGTATGTGCGTATATCTGGGGGTGGGGGGGGCTCAAAAATTAGTTTTTTGAGGGTGGGGAAATTTTATGTGCTTGGGTGTAACATTTTTTACAATTTAAAGAAAATTTTACTCAACTTTTTTTTTTTTTCCCATCCCATAGGGGGACAAAATCTCTTATGCGATTATCTTTGGAGACAGGTAGGGTCTAAAAGACCCTGCGCGTCTCCCCTGTGCTCCACTGAATGTAATGCAGTACAGATCGCACTGCATTACATTCTTTCCGGGGAACCTGTCAACGGGGACCCGGAAGTGACATACACATCACGTCTGGGTCAGGAACAAGATGGGGAGGAGAGCAGATGTGTGTTCACTCTCCACCCTCCCCTGTACCCGGCGGCGCCCGCTATGCCTGTCCCAGACCCACAGATGGGCAAGTGGAGCCTGGGATAAATAGTGGGGGACGTGTGCAGATGGGGCACTTTACCTGAGTGTGTGAAAGCAATTGGGCAGCAGCAGTGCTGCCCAAATGCTTCCACCCAACAAGGGAGCCCTGCTGCTTGCCCGCAGCAGGGCTAAATGTAAAATAAAAAAATATATTATAATAATAAATAATAAACTAAATGCCCAGCACCCGCAACTGAATGTCCCGGGGGTCGGCTGATACAAAGTGTACATCCGTGCAACAGTGAATGGGCCAACAAAAGCCCAGACCTCAGGACTCAAATTTCTAGTCGCCAGGAGGACCTGGTGCCTGGGATTCGTCAAGCCCTGAGCCCACAATGGGGGTGGGATATTACATGTAGATTGATGGAGGCTTCGCCTCCGTTATTTCAAAGATACAGGCTGAAGGGGTGTGACACAGCCTGTGACTGGCAGAAATCTGCCCACACCATGTTATTGCCAAAAAATAAAAAAGATTTTATTTCTCTTTCAATACATTTTTATTGAAAAGTTTTAAGGAATACAATGGGCAACTACGATCAGATATACAGACAGAAGCATAATATCAGTGACTTGCAAGTCAGTAGCAATCGTACATCAAGCAGGGTGGATATAAATCATTGATTTAAAAAAAAAAAAAAAAAAAAAAGATAGATTTTTTTTATTTTTATCAAATTTTAACAAAATGCTTTTGGAGTAAAAATCTATCTAAAAGATAGTTTTCCATTTAAGATACATTCTTAACTTAGTTTATTCAGCATGAAATGGAGCTTAGGTATGTAGCATGAGGCTGTATATTCTGCAATATTTACATTTTTGGTAAACTCATTCAATGAATCCAAGCTCTGCAAGCCGAGATAACATGCACTGCATTGATGCGGTCACACAATCGCACAGTAACCATGAAATAAACCAAAGTTCAGGAATAATCCTTTATCCCATTGTTTTGTAAATCTATGTGCACTACAAACTGTATAATTGAATGGTTTCTGATATCGCTGTTTTACTAACCTGACAGCTTATTATTCTAAATAGGAAACCTTCATTTTGTTTGCAAATATTAAAAAAATTCTAACTACCAGCAAGAATAAGTCCTTACATTTAAAGAGCACCTGTTATTTCAGATCCATCATGGCAGCGCCTATTAGTGGGTATCCACTCACCTACTGCCACCACGTCCCTCACCTTGTTGTGTCACTGCTGCATCACCAGCCATTCCATTAAAGTGAATGGGACTGTTGGCAGGTCAGAGGAGAAGCCACTGCAAGACAGAGATGACAGTTGCTCCTTAAAAATTATGATTTAAATCGACTTGATTTAAATCAAATCCACCCTGATATCAAGTAGAGAAATTATAGCAAAATGACAAAACGTTTAGCATGCCAAAGAGCACATTAATCATGCCATAACAGCAGATCAATGTAGATAAAAGGAAACAGAATCTGTGCGCCTACACTAGAGAGAAAAGCAATGTCGGATGAGATGCTTATATATTGTGTTCACTATATAAGCCTCCGTTCCCAGTTGAAGCCTTGTACGGGGAAACGCGTTGAGTGGAGCACTAGTCTCTGACGTCACTACGTATCAGCCGGCTGGCTTGAGCCACGGCTGTTTTGAAAAATCGTTTCATTGCTTGTGGATGTCAGTGTTTATGGAAGTCTTTGCACTAAATTCTTTTAACGGAAATACTACACCATGAAGCCTCTTCTTCTCTTTACTTGGTAAACGAATTTGGGTTTGGAAGACAAATAAGGAGGATTGTTTAATTATTATTATTATTATTATTATTATACAGGATTTATATAGCGCCAACAGTTTATGCAGCGCTTTACAATATAAAAGCTGATGTGTGGAAACATTGCCTGTAACAGCAGTCCGTTGTATCGAGAGGAACACTGATTGGGGAGGTGTATTAGGAGAAATACCTACGGTCGGATTGACCCATCCCTGAGCGAGTGTTACATCGGTTCCGGAAGTACCTTGGAAGGAATATCTATATTGCTGAGCCTGTGTGATCCCTGTAAATGGAGATCCACCTTATCCGGTAAGCGGTCCCCCCTTATGATTCAACACTGAATTGGAAGTTTCAAATCCCAACATGAATGTTTGACATCACTATTTTCATTATATATATTTTTTTGAAACACCATATGGATTTGAATGTCACAGTTTGATAATACCACTAGTTTTGTTTCATTTTCGAAAAACACTATTTTTGACACAGTATAAGGCCTTGAATGTCAACACAATTCGAATATTCACATTTTTTATTACACACAGGTGGATTGTATCAGAATTTGTTATATAGGTTTGCGCAAACTTAATCTCTTTTTTCCCCATTACTTAGGAGCTGTTTATTCAGGCTAATTAAGTTGCAGCACCTACACTTAAAGGGGTTGTAAAGGTAAACATTTTTTCACCTTAATGCATTCTATGCATTAAGGTGAAAAAACTTTTGACAATACCGCCGCCCCCAGCCCCCCCGTTTTACTTACCTGACACCTCGAAACTCAGTTGCTCGCTCCCGACCTCCATTTCGCCGCTCAGCCTGGTCGCTGATTGGCTATAGTGGATGAATTGAAAGCAGCGCAGCCATTGGCTCACGCTGCTGTCAATCACATCCAATGACGCGGCGCGCCGGGGGGCGGGGCCGAGTGATACAGCAAGCGGCTATAGCTGCCGGCTGTATCACGGGAGCGCGCCCGCAATAACTAACCACCATGCGAGGGAGCTCGCATTAAAGTGGTTAGTTCTTGCGGGGAGGAGCTGAAACAGCTGCCGAGGGACCCCAGAAGAGCAGGTTCGGGGCCACTCTGTGCAGAACGAGCTGCGCAGTGAAGGTAAGTATAATATGTTTGTTATTTAAAAAAAAAAATAAAATAAATACCTTTACAACCCCTTTAATCATATTACTTTTCACGGTTAAGGAATTAACCCTCTTTCTTTCCCCTTGATTCAGCACTTTAATTGCTGGTGTTTTTTCAAGAGTAAGAGGCAGCGCAGATTTTCCACCAAACACTATACAAGAAATCTAGGAATCCGTAGGAAGAGACCATCCCTACGGAAGAGGGATAGGAGGAGGAGAGAAAAAAAAAAATTTGATTTCAAATATATATTTGTATGACAAATTTACACTGAACATAAGCGGTAAAGCGGCGCTATTTTTAGCATCGTTTTAGCGGCTCTATTCGGTGCATTTTTTTTTTTCAACTGGCCAAAAATGCAGCAAGCAAAAAAAAAAAAAACACGTTTGAAAAATTGCTGCGCAAATACCGAGCGAGATAAAAAGTTGCAATGACGAAATTGTATTCTCTAGGGTCTCTGCTAAAAAAAAAAAAACATATATAATGTTTGGGGGTTCTATGTCATTTTCTAGCAAAAAAAATGTGCGGGAGAGGATTCCCCGCTCCCCCCCCCCCAGTAAGAAAAATCACATTTGTAACGTGTTACAAAAAGGTAGAAAAAAAAAAAAATAACCTTTGATTTATGATCCTTACATTCAATTGTATGCAATATACACTTGCTAATGTGTTTTTTATTAAGTGACCGCATACATATCTCTATCAAGACATATTTATTCTCTCCTCCAACAGTGTTACTGATATACAAACATTTCATGGTGCTTTTATTTTTATTTTAAACAGTGTTGGCTGTAAATTTATTAATGTTTCCAAGGATTAATACTGAGTTTCTCAACCAGGGTTCCATGAAACCCTGGGGTTTCTCCAGAGGTTACTGGGGCTCCTTGAGAAATAAAGTTTCTAAAGCTCATAACCAATAATTTCAGTTATCTTTAGTTGTGTGTAAGGGGGTCAGTTTTCACACTAGTCAATGTAAAGCCTAGTACACATAATGAGATAATCAGACGAATTATCTGCCTTTTTTTTTTGGATGCTAATCTCTACATCAAAAACGAATAGGTTACTAAAGTATGAAAATTCTCATACGACAGAATAAAAATTCTGAAGTGATGTAATGTGTTGTAGTGTATTTTCAGACAAAAATTGTACTGATTAAACTAGAATCGTACGAGAAAATTTCTCACGTTTGTCCCTTTAGAAAATTTCGGATGATAGCTCTGTACTAACATTTAGATTATCGTACGATCGCTTAGAAAACTTTATTTTTGTACAATATTCTGATTGTGTGTATGGGGCTAAAGAGTCTTTTAACCCAGTGGTCATCAACCCTGTCCTCAGGGCCCACTAACAGGCCAGGTTTTATGTATTACCGGAGATGCAGACTAGAATACTGCAATCACTGAGCAGCAAATGATATCCCGTGATGTATTTCAAGCTGAGAAAGGGTTAAAAACGACCGCAAAGCGCCTCTGCAGCTTTAGCCGCGCTGTCCCATTGATTTCAATGGGCAGGAGTGGTGAAGGAGAAGTGTATACTCCGCTCCTTCACCGCCATGAAGATGCTGCTAGCAGGACTTTTTTTTTCCCGTCCTAGCGCATCGCTCCAGTGTGAAAGCCCTCAGCAGCGGCTGTTTCGGGTCGGTTTGCAGGCGCTATTATTAGCGCAATAGCGCCTGCAAACCGCCCCAGTGTGAAAGGGCCCTTCGTGGGCCCTGAGGACAGGAGTTGATGATGATTTAACCAACAGACCATTAATAGAATGGGTTTTTCGCTCATTGGCCAATCTATGGGATTGATTTACTAAAACTGGAGAGTGCAAAGTCTGTTGCAGCTCTGTATAGAAACCAGCTTGTTCAATTAAGCTTTGACAAAAAAAAATTTGGAAGCTGGTTGGTCTCTATGCAGAGCTGCACCAGACTTTGCACTCTCCAGTTTTAGTAAATCAACCCTTAAGTGAAAACTACTACCAGGGACACTAGTAAAATTTTCACTATTGGTGCTCCTATTTGGCATTTTTTTTTTGCTCCAAAGAAAAAAATAATGAAAAAAATAAATAAATTACCTGCTCTGGGCATAATATATGTTAGTAGCACTACATTTAAAAAAAAAAATTTTTACATTTATAACTTACTGACCATGAAAATGTACCATGAGCTAGAGACTAATAATTTAGCAGGTGTTCCCCGAGACATAATCATGTGAAGGGTTACGCTATTGAAAAGGTTGAGAAAGGCTAAATTAAAGTGGTATTAAAAAGGCTGATTTTTTTTTTTTTTTTTCTTTTTTTTGCCACGTCAGTTAACTTTTGTCCAGAGACTAATTTTCAGAATGGTGTTCATATATGTCTCTACATCAGTCACATTGTGGCATTTCCATCTTTGCTCCATTTTTTTTTTTTTTTCCCTTGAGTATTATTGCGGCATAGATTACAGGATATATGTGATTATAGCAGTACCACGCTGCAAAATACATAGTGTGCATTCTATACCTTAAAAAAGCCACATTTTCGCGAACCCTCATATTACTGCTATGGGTATAATGTAATTGATACTTTTCTTTCTAAGAAGTCCCACCCCCATCCTCCCATAATTCCCTCCCTTAAACCCCTGTGATTCCAGAACACGTCCGGTAGACTGCATAAGGTCGTGTTTTGTTTTCTCTCCGCTCTGGGCTCTAGTCTGATCCTAACTCGGCCTCTCCCCATTGGTGGGGAGACAAGTATTCTCAGCCCTGGGATAGCACTGTTGACGGACAAGGCATTGTTTGAGCCCACAGATTCCACATTCTTGCAAACTTGTTGTAGTTGCCAGACCTAATGTAGAATGTTCTTTCGCTCCACACTGAGGAGTTGACAGCTCCTATCCACTCTTCCGGGGTAGGGGGAGTCCTGGATTGCCAAGACTGTGCAATTAATTTTCTAGCTTGAAATAGACATCTTGCTACCGCTACCCCAGTACTGCTGTCTCTCAGTCCGCTGGTAACACATCCCAGCACACAGATCTTAGGGTCTAGCTCTAGATTAACTTTAAACGTGGTGTTTATTTTCTTTAGAATCTCGGGCCAGTACCTAACTAGTTTTGGGCACCTCCAAAACATGTGGATCAGGTCACCTGTTCTTCTGCATCTAGGGCATTCGTCATTAGTTCGGCGACCGAACAGAAAGAGCTTTTTTGGTGTGTAGTAGGCTCTATGCAGCAGCATCAGATGGGAGGCCTTTTGTGAGGGAGAGACCGACACCTCTGGTCCCAGATCAAGAATCCTTTTCCATTGTATGTCCGTTATCTCCCCCACATCAGCCGCCCACCTGTCTCTGCCCCCCGAAGAACACACTTGCATATTTGTTTTCTTTATTAGCTGAGTATATATCTCTGTGGTTAGCCCCTTGAAGGTCTCTGATTTAATTATTATTTGTAATAGTGGGATCTTGCACCATGTGGGGGGTAGCCTTCCGAACTGCTTTCCCAAGGCGTGTCTAATCTGTAAATACTGTAACTATAGAATGCACGATTTGGCAGCCCGTACTCTTGCCGCAGTTCCTCAAAAGGCTTCAGGGTGTCCCCCTCATAAATCTGTATCAGACGACATACCCCATTCCTCTCCCAATACTTGTTCCTATCCACAGGTAATAGTTCCTGCAAGTGCTTGTTATTCCAGATTGGTGAGTATTCTGAGATTCCCTTATACCCCATTATTCGCTTGGCAGTCTGCCAGACCCTAGTGATCATTTTAAGTATCGGAATCTCTCTTTGTAGTGAGTCTGCCTCCAGCACTTCTACTTCTACTGTAGGATAACCTGGGCGTTCTTTCTACCCCCTCCATCGATGGCGCATCCCCCGAGTTGCTGTAATTGGGCTGCTAGGAAGTAAGTAAACGGGTGGGGGACCCCCAGTCCCCCCTCCGTGACAGGGCACTGCAGTTTTTGTAGGCCTATCCTGGCCTGCCCTTTTTTCCAAATTAGTTCCCTAAAAAGGGATTGGATTTTTTGGAACCACTTCTCCCCGATCCATACTGGGGAGTTGTGGAGCAGGTATAACAACTGAGGCAGCCATACCATTTTAATCAAATTGACCCGGCCTGCCACGGAGAGGGGGAGTCTACTCCAAATATCGCATTTTTTTCTAAATTTTAATAGAAGAGGGACCAAGTTGTCCTCGATAAACGCACCGGGGTCCTTGGACAACACAACGCCAAGGTACTTCATTTTCCCCGTGATTCTCAGCTGGGGCAGGCTCGTTGGGATAGAATTGGCCAATGGGTCGACCGGCAGGAGCGATGATTTCTCCCAATTGATGGTCAATCCTGAGAATTTCCCGAAGTCCTTCACCAGGTGCATTACTTCCTCCAATGAGGAGGTCGTATCCCCAAGAAAAAATAGGACATCGTCCGCGAAAAGGGCTATTCTCTCCTCCTCGCCCTTCCTGTGGAAGCCCTGCAGTACAGATGATGATGATCTCACCGCTCCGGCCAATGGCTCCATGGCCAAGACAAACAACAAAGGAGACAAAGGGCAACCCTGTCTAGTCCCTCTTTCGAGGGGGAAGCTTTCCGAGTAGTCGTTATTTATCTTGAGTCTTGCCTTTGGGTGATTATATAGGATTTTTAACCAGCTAATAAATACGGGGCCGAATCCAAACCTCTCTAGTGCCCACTAGAGGTATTCCCACTCCAGGCTGTCAAAGGCCTTGGCGGCATCCAAGGACAGTATGGCTCTAGACCCCGCATTCTCCGCTGGGACCTGAAGGTTCAGGTATGCCCTTCTGATGTTAATGCTGGTAGACCGAACGGGGATAAACCCCGATTGGTCTGAGTGTACAAGTTTTACAATGCACTTATTTAACCTGGACGCCAGCACCCTTGCTACGATCTTGGCGTCCGAACACAGCAGTGATGTCGGTCTGTATGAGGTGACTTCCAGTTGGTCTTTCCCCTCTTTTGGTATCACCACTATGTCGGCCTCCGACATTGACAGAGGTAGCCTTCCGTCCCTTGTCGTCTGTTCCAGTACTTTTAAAAGCTCCGGGAGTAAAACCTACCCGTACTTCCTGTAGATTTCCAATGGCAAGCCGTCCGGGCCAGGAGATTTCTGGCCTGACAACTCTGCGACAGCCATTTGCAACTCCTCCAGGGTCAGAGGAGACTCCATCTCGCTCCTGTCCCCCTCCGAGAGCACAGGCAAAGCTACCCCCTCCAGAAATCTATCCATATCACGCCGGTCCGACCCCTGGCGTGACCTGTACAAGTCCTTATAAAACGTGGAAAAGGTTTCTAGGACCTCGGCAGGGTCTGAGGTGATCTCTCCAGCCGGCGTCCTAATTGAAAAAATGGCCGATGGGGATAGGTTAGACCTGGTTAAAAGTGCCAACATCCGGCCTACTTTCTCCCCTTCGCCATAATAATTTTGTTTCTGGAAGAGTCTTTTATTTTCTGTTCTTTTATTAATTATCTCTCTGTACTCCTGTTGTTTGCTGAGCCATACCTCCTGTTTTTCAGGGGTTGGGTCTGCCACGTATTGTGCTTCTGAGTCCATGGCTTCCCTACTGGCTCTCGCCTCCCATTCCCTTGACATTTTCTTTACTGTAGTGACCTGCTGGTAGAGCAATCCCCTGAGGTATGCTTTTAAGGTGTCCCACACTACCCCCGGAGGGGCTGTACCTGAGTTAAATGTTACAAACTCTTTTAAATTGAGATGTAACTTCTTCTGGACTGCTTATTAGGTCCAACCATAGTGGCTTTATTGACCACCTTTTCCGATTGGGTCTAATGCTAAGATTTAGAGTCAAGGTCAAAGGAGAATGATCAGAAATACCCCTCGGCCTATACTCTATGTTCCCTATTAGTTGCAAAGCCTCATTGTTGCCTACTGCCATATCTATACGCGATAGAGTAGAATGTGATCCTGAATAGCAGGAATACTGCCGAGTTTTTGGATTATGGGATCTCCATAAATCACACCACCCAACCTCTGCCAGGAGTTGGCCTAACCGGCCCTCCGATAGGTTTCCACCTTTGAACCGGGTGGAAAGGCTGTCTATTTTATTATTCAAAACTGCATTGAAATCTCCCACCAGTATTATCGGTACGTCTAACCTGCTTTCCACGAATTCCAACAGATCTAAAATGGTTTCTGTTTTAAACGGAGGAGGGATATATATGTTTGCTATTACTAGAGGCTTATTTTCCACAACGCAGCTCAGGAAGACATAGCGTCCCAACTCGTCAATTCTGGCTTCCCTGCAGGAAAACGAGATACTTCTCCCCACCAGTATGCTCACCCCTCTTGAGTACGAAGTGTAAACTGAGTGGTACTGTTCTTGAAATTTGTAGTTCCGAATATGCAGTTTAGTGTCGTTGGTAAGGTGGGTTTCCTGCTAGCAAGCCAGCTCAACGCCATAGGCTTCCAGTGCCGCAAAAACTGCTGCCCTTTTGGCGGGGTCAGCCATGCCCCTGATGTTCCAGGAGCCTATCTTTAAGGTTTTAAAAGGCATCTAAAAAAAGAAGGCAAAAAAAAAAAATAAACAAGAAAGGTCCAGAGAAAGAACAAGAAAAAAAAGTGCTAGTCGGAAGGAAAAAAAAGGCAACTCCGTAGTACGTTTGTGAGTATCAAAATTAGTCGTAGGCGCTGTGATTGTGCTGACAAAAAGAAGGAAAAGAAAAAAAATGGAACAAGAAAAAAGACTACTCCGGGGAGTAGTCAGGAAAGAATGAAATTCTGGCTCCGTTGTACAGGATCTCCCCCAACTCCCTGGCCCTACGCATCAATGTCACCTTGTCTCTAAAATTAAAGAGCTTCATTATTATTGGCCTAGGATGCCCCCCTGACGGCGAGGCCCTGGTTGGCACCCTGTGGGCTCTTTCAATGGCGAAGAGATGAGAGAAGGTTTCCGTCCCGAATATTCCCTTGAGCCACTTCTCCATGAATTCCTCCGGGTGGGGGCCCTCGCACCGTTCTGGTAGGCCTTCCACCCTCACATTGTTCCTGCGGGATCCATTTTCAATTTCCTCCATTTTAACTTTATGCCAACCCAACTGTGTTTGCAATGCCTTGAGCTCTTGCTTCAGTGGGGCTAGTTCATCCTCAGCCTGACTAACTCTCTCCTCCAGAGCAGCAGTTCTAGCAGTAGTCCTTTGCAGTTCTTGGCTTACTCTAGATAGTTCTTCCTTTAGCCCCGTCAGCTGATCGCACAAGTCGCTTAGGGAGGCCTTACAGGCGTTAACGGCACATAGGACGTCTTTTAGTGTGGGTTCAGCTTCTGCTGGTGTATCTTGCGGAGCAGCATTGTTAAATTGCTAATCCCGCAGGCTCACCCACGGAGCTTTTACCGCTCGTCATTTTTGTTGTGTGCGTTGCTGCTGGTCCTTTTCCTAGGCTCTTCCTGTCCCCTGTACCCCCCGCGTGTAATCTGTCCTGCTGCTGCTGAATATTTTTTGATGGTGATGAGGCGGAGGGGTGCGCAAATTTTTCCAGTTTAGCCGCCGCGGCAGCTGCTGCCTGGTTCATCTTTTCTTTTGAGGTACGAGTCGTTTGGGAACAAGTATTGTCCTGCTGCTGCAGTTCCTCACCCTTCTTTCTGGTCATAGCTGTTTTTTGTAAGCGAGGGGGAGTGTATTGGAGAGTTGAGCCGCTCTTGGAATTGATGTCTACCCCCCCCCCTCTTCTCACCGCTCTCTTCGCCTTTCCCTTGTTCTGCCTTCCTTCCCACTATATTGTCTCAGCCCCAACAGTGTCCTTCTGGTTTACAGCTGTCGCTAGACTGGCTGCCTGTTCTAGAGTAGCCGGTGTTTCAGCTCTGTTGGAATTATGTGATATAGCGAAAAGGTTAGCGACTTTTACAGCAATGCAGCCCTCCACCAACCGACGAGGGGGTATCTTCTCCCTAGTGTACGCAAGTCGCTATGTGCCGGTATGTCAGATTGCCCCGGACTGCCAGGACCTGGGGGCAGTTCGTTAAATAACAATATAGCCGGCTGCCTGAGCCCGCCCGTACCTCCACCCCCCCTCGTCCGTGGCAATTAGCTAGCGTTTGAAGAAAGGCAGTCTACCTCTGTGTTGACCTGCGGGGGATGGTACCTTGGTGCTGCCAGGGCCTGGGCAGTGCAGGGACGCTTCTAGAGGCGATTCCTCACACTAATGGCGCATGCTGTCCCCGCCGCCTCTTCCTGTTAGAGCCCTTGCCCGGGTGACCTAGCCCAAGCTCTTCCTCGCCGCTCCGAGGGCTCTCGTCCTTGTCCTATCCCAAGCGGCTGTACCGAAGCGCCGCCGGCACACTCCGGGCTGGGCGGCGGTGAGAGAGCCAGGCAGGAGAGACGCTGCGGGGGAAGGGAGACTCGTACAGCCGGTCCAGAGAGCCGAGATAGGTCCGGTAAGCACGGAGGTATCGGGCTGGGGGAAGCACACTCAGCCCTCCTCTCACTCCTGCATCCGGTCACGCCCCTCAAAAAGGCTGAGTTTTAATATACTTTCCTTCTCTGTGTAATGGTTTTGCACAGAGCAGCCCCGATCCTGCTCTTCTCGGGTCCCCCGAAGTTGCTCCTGCCGAGTGCCCCCACAGCAAGCAGCTTGCTATGGAGACTCCCGAGCCGCTGCTGTCTGTCCATTCAGACACACAACGTGGCTTTGCCCCGCCCCTTTTCTCTCATTGGCTCACTGGCTGTGATTGACAGTAACGGGAGCCAATGACAGAGACCCGGAAGAGCTGCTGCTCTCATGAACATCGCTGGATCGAGATGGGGCTCAGATATTAGGGGGGGCTGGCTGCCGCACACAGAAGGTTTTTTACTTTCGTGCATAGATTGGATAGAAGGTAAAAAGCCTTCAACCTTCGCAACAACTTTTTCACGTCGCACAATGTTTAAAAGGCAGGGCACACAACAAACTGTTTTATTGGGACACGGTGAAAATAGCACTGCAACTTATTTTGAGTCACCCTCAAAGCCAATAACAGTATATTAAAAACACAGCTATTGGATGTAATAGGTGACATTTACCAGACATACAATTAGAGATCCTTCTAATCCAATCCATACTGCAATACTTTCACAGAGTAATGAGGCATCAATGTCACTTTGATGTTAAACACATTCAGATACACAAACCTTATACAAATCACAGGTAGGGTAATTATCCTGTACTATGCATGTACCGTTTCACCTGCCTTCACCAGCCTTATCCTTTAAAAGACATTTGCTGGTCAGTACAATTATAATCAAGAAATGTGGCATGCTTTGCTTTTTTCCCCCCTAAAGGCTCTGTATAGCTTTACCTGATAACACAGTAGAATGAGGTACCCAAGTCAGAGGTCACAATTAGTGAGTCACTAGTGATTACAAAGAAATTACACAGTATGGAAAGATTAGGTGTGCAAATATCGTAGGTGGTTAAGAAGGCCCATTAAGCTATTTGTAGTCTTTCAATGCTCACACCCTGTGCCTCACACACAAAAAAAAAAAAAAAAAACCCTGGACTTCAGCTTTCCACAAGTGATCCTCATAGCACTTGCTTCTAAGGAAATATTTACAATTTTAGATACTATTTTACTATACTATAATTGCACTGCCTTGCTTTTGAAATCTGCTGTGGGCGCCAATACATTGTTAAGGCTAGGTTCACAAGGTGGTTGCCTCTCTGGGACTGCACCTGTATGCAAAAAAACACGCTATAGCTTATGAGACTTGTGGTTTCTGTGCAGGCCACATTTTCAAAAAATGGTGCAGGGACCTTTTCAAATCAATGGGCTGCCGTGCACACGCAAAATGTGTCTCATAGAGTCGGAAATGTGAACCAAGCCGAACTGCATTTTTAAATGCAGATTGAAAATGCAGTGCATTTGCAGGCACAAGATCGCATGGTAGCGCAGTGCAATGCGATTAGGTGTTGCACACTTTTCATGTACTACTTTGTGTGTCCTAGTCTGATTTGCAGCGCAAAAATTCCACTGCAGGGGAACACACAGTGGTCCATGTTTCTGTGAGATTCTGGCGACTTAGTTGTACTATAACCCCTGACTCCACCCAAAATAAAGTTTGCACCCCTAATGTTTTCATTGTGGTCTGTGCCCTTATTAAAAGATACGTTTACTGTATTTAGGATGCAACATGTTCAACATCCCTCCTCACCCCCCTCCTTCCTGTGACAGCGGGCAGGGGTTCCTCTCCCCCACAGCCGCTGTCAATTTTAAAATCATCACGGGTTTGCGGATCAGAACTTTGACTGAATAAACTAAAAAGGTCCAGACTACCAAACTTTTAGTTTCCTTTCAATTTTCTTTATTAAAGGTTATACAAATTAAACAAAATGACATGGACAATAAGTGAGTAATCATATGTTCAGTCAAATAACACAAAAGTGTTGTACAAAACAAGAAAAAAAAAAAGAAGGGGGGGGGACGGGACATGTGAGTGTCAGTACGCTCTGTGAACATAAGGACACAAATGTAGACCTACCCTTAAAGGGTCTAGAATAACATATCATATGAGTTCCATATATCAATAGTGTTTATCAAAATGAAAAATAAAAATAAATTTGCCATGTGAGCGGTGTACTCTTAACTTCTTGGTAATATTATATCAAGTTGTAGCACCTTTAGTACATCTCGATATCAGGGCCCTTGGCACCAAAGGAGGTTAGGCATTTAAAGTTAGTTTACCTTGTTCCTCCATCAGAGCCAAGAAGAGAGAGGCTCCATAGCTCGCCACTTGTATCCATAAGTTGGCTCTTCAACCACTTGATATCCGCGCTATAGCCGAATGACGGCTACAGCGCGGACCTGAATTCCCAGGAGGCCCTCATATGACGGCCTCCCCTGTGCACGCGCTCGCCCTACAGGGCGCGCGTGGAGCATGCTGTGATCACCAAGTCACTGAGACTCGGGTGATCACCGATCCAAGTAAGGGGCAGGTCCCGGCCCCTTACCATGTGATCAGCTGTCAGCCAATGACAGCTGATCACATGATCAAAGCAAAAGCTCTGTGATCGGTTTTTTTTTCTCCTCGCGCTGACAGTGCCCTGTAAGCAAGTGGTTAAACGTAAAATGAGAAAAAAGGAGGGGGAGAAGAGAAGTGATTTAAAGTAAGGTTAAGAAGAAGGAGGAGGATGGAAGACTGCGGGCATGGCACAAGGGACGGTCAGAGACTGCGGGCATGGCACAAGGGACGGTCAGAGACTGCGGGCATGGCACAAGGGACGGTCAGAGACTGCGGGCATGGCACAAGGGACGGTCAGAGACTGCGGGCATGGCACAAGGGACGGTCAGAGACTGCGCGCATGGCACAAGGGACGGTCAGAGACTGTGAGCATGGCACAAGGGACGGTCAGAAACTGCATACATGGCATGGAATGAAGTGTGAATGGGGCCAACCAACCTGCAACCATGTGCATTGCACACAGTTGCAGCACTGTGATACTGCATTTAAGGGGTTACAAGAGGCATTGCGGAGCCAACTTATTGCCACTTCACTGCATGTCAAATTCCTCTGAAAAGTGATCTGAGCATGGATTGCTTTTCAGAGGCGTGCCAGTCCTTACCGACATTGTGAACGAGCATAAAAAAAAAGCAGTTGTGATTGTACAGGATTAGGGGCAAGAGTAATGTACATACACACACGTCGCCAGCAACACCCAGGCACCACCATGCTGCTAGCAATACCCGGGCTCCGCTATCTTTCCAGCAATATTCAGGCTCCGCTATGTCGCCAGCAATGCCCGGCGCCACCATGTCGCCAGCAATGCCCGGCGCCACCATGTCGCCAGCAATGCCCGGCGCCACCATGTCGCCAGCAATGCCCGGCGCCACCATGTCGCCAGCAATGCCCGGCGCCACCATGTCGCCAGCAATGCCCGGCGCCACCATGTCGCCAGCAATGCCCGGCGCCACCATGTCGCCAGCAATGCCCGGCGCCACCATATCGCCAGCAATGCCCGGCACCACCATATCGCCAGCAATGCCCGGCACCACCATAGCAAGCTGTCCCTGCCTGTCACCTCTCTGTGCAGTCTTGTCAGCCTCACCTGGTGCCATATGTTTTTGTGCTGACATCTTCCCGACCACTCCTCTCAGCATCTTCCTCTCGTTCAGTAGATCTCCCCCGGCCACAGCACAGACAGCCAGAAACTCCGCCTCCCGCCGCCCACTGACTCGGACAGCATCCTCATCTCCTTGCCGTGCCCGGACTTCCTGCTCATACACACCCCTCCTCCGCTGCTGCAAGTGTCTTTATGTCGCCTCTGGATTGGTGCAGGACCCCGCTCACTTGTGGAGCGGCTCCTTCTGCCTGCCCAGATGACACTCTAATTCGGCAGCGCAGTAGGGGTTCGGGGGGCTTTTTTTGTGCGGGGGGGCGGCTTTCTGCTGCCCCCCCCACAAATTGCCGCCCTAGGCCTGGGCTTTGTTGGCCTAGGCCAAAATACAGCGCTGGTTGGAGGTATTTAATCCAGGGGGACCACACCCCGTCAAATCTGGCCTGTCTGTCTTTAGGGATACTGGGCAAATTTTCATTGACCATGATCCATGATAGTTTATTCTTTACCAGTGCGAGGTCGACCACTGGAGTTTTCCATGCTCGTGCTATTGTAATTTTAGCTGCTAAAAATAAAGAAGATGAGAGTTCGGAGATGTCTAGGGGTCCCGTCCGGCAAATCTGCAAATAGCGCAGTCTTGGGATTTTTAGGTAGATTTTGTCCTGTCACTCAATAGGCCAGGGTGAATACTCTGATCCAGAAGCGCTGGACCTTGGGACAGGACCACCAAACATGTAACATGGTACCCCCCTGCCCACATCCTCTAAAGCAAAGGGGTGAAGTTCCGGGGTAATTCTCGCCAGGACAAGGTACCACCTGGACAACACCTTGTAGTTTCCCTCCACCAGGGAAGTATTGAGTATATGTGCACCATGGTCGACCATTTCCCCCAGACCTCCTCCTCTATAGTCTCACCTAAATCTGATTCCCATGCCATTTGGTATGAAGGTTTGGTCTGTTAAGTATTGAAGAGGGCATAGAGCTCTGAGATACCTCCCCGTTACTCAGTTCTGCATAAGCATTTATTTTCAAACAAGGTCCTAGTGGTTATGACTATCAGATCAGTAGCTAGAGATTTTATGAAGTGAGTGATTTGCAAACTTTTAGTTTCAATGCAGTCCATTGGACCAAAGCCCAATTGCAAGGGTAATCCATTTACTCTCCCCAGCTTTTAAACTGAAAACCTGTACAGCAGGGGTGTAAAAACTCAATTTCATCGTGGGCCACAAGGCATTTTGGTTGCCCTTTTTTTATCTGCAAGACTAGATGTCCAGAGCCCCCCCCTTACATCAGATGTCAAGAAGGCCCCCCCCCCCCACCCTCCCTTATATCACAGTGCACCCCCCCTACCTTGTGCTGCTTCCATAAAGAAGCTGGGGGTGGAGCTGGGAAGCAGGAAGTGCAGGGTCTGGAGGAGGGCTGCAGTCTGCTGAATTCTGAGACCAGGAGAGACAGAGAGGGGCATGATCTGTAGGATCTGTAGAAGGAGTTCTGTTCTTTGGTGGTTACAAGTCTCTCCGTGGCTGCACAGAGAAATGCAGGATCTGGCAGAGAAGTTCTGTTGTCCTCTCCGCTGCCAACTGCTGAGACAAAAAAGGGGTGGCACAGCTGCAAGGGTGGTGTCTTGTGTTTGATGCATGTGCTGTACAAAAATATGAGAAAAGCTGTAGCCGACATTGCAGCCGCAACTCAATGGATTGCGGGAGCAATGCTATGCAGGCTCGAGTAGTTAAAAAAAATAAAAATAAATGCTCATTTTTACCTGCAAAAATATGTAAGGTGAACTTCTCCTTTAAAAATAGAATTACATTCACTTCCTCTCTCTTCACAACACTTGCTTAAAGTGATTGTAGTCGTATTAGTGCACATGCTACAAAAACAATTACGTACTTTCCGTGATAGTTATTTGCACTAGCTCTCCCTATGTCTTATCTCACCAACTATGCTACTTTTATTACCATTAACATGTATATTTGTTTTTTGTTCCCCAACACCCCCTCTTTCCTTCAGATTTTTTTTTTTTTTTTTTTTTAAACATTTTGGTAAAACGTTTGTGAATCAGTACTGCTAGGATCTTGAAGGGGACATACCCTGAAGGCTTGTATCACAGACAGTAAAATACTGAAATCCCCCAACGGGGATACAGACAGCAATGAAAATCAGGCACAGTGAACCAGTATCCACTCCATAAATAAAAGCAGTTTGTATTTCAGTTTAGTCCCCACTGGAGAAAGTGCACCTCAGTTCCTGTTTAGGTTAAAACAAACAAACATTCTCAATTAGAAAACTTCCTCCATCTTCCATTAGGGAAATTCCTCAACCTGGGCCACAGATGAGAATACAACTTAGTAGAGAGGTTACCCACTATCCAATACAAATCAAAGAGCTTGGGACGACGTTCCACCGACGAATGAGAAGGCAACATCGGTGAAGCCTATCTTGCTGAAAAAGCTGTTTATTGCTTTTAATTACAGCTGTTATCTGCTGATATTCTCTGAACCATTCATCATGACTTGCTAGCTTTGCATAAAATGTTTTCCATAAAACACATCATTACCAAACCGTCTGTGGTTTTGCTACGGCCATTAACAAAACATCACAACTGCATAAAATAAGCGTTTGTTTCTAGTAAATAAAATGTATCATTTCCATTATCCCCAAAATGGAAACAAACCTACACCATTTCATTAATGGGCTCCGCAGCTACAATAAGTCAGCCTATATGTTTTTCTAGCAATACAAGCTGGGAAACGAAGTATGTTAGGCTCTTATGCCCTGTTCACATATAGGCAACTTGGAATTGTGGGCAGAATTGCAGTAATTCTGCCCAGGATTCCAAATCGCAGCAAAACATGTGATGTGCATTTCAGTGCCATTCAACCAAACGCAGAACAATTTTCTGTGATTGTCACAAGGCAAAACATGCATGCAAAAATCATGCCTGGCTCAGGGCCAAAATTTGGTTCCTATGCTTCTTTGGTATGACAAACACACATAGGGCATAACAGACTGCCCTAGGCACGACACACGTTTCTGATTGTGAATCGCGCTTTTCTAAATTGCTAGCCAAGAGATGCATGAACGTGAGCTTAAAGTCCAAAACAGTTTAAGTTTTTTTTTTTTTTTTTTTTACAAATACATATGGTAATGTATGGAAACACTACTGCAACCAACCGATGAGGAAGGTATAGCTACCTTCAATTCATGGATATATTTAGCAGCACAGATGGACCTTGTTCTGAGTAGGGGATCCACCTTCTATATCACATACACTAGATTACCAAAAGTATTGGGATGCCTACCTTTACATGAACTTTAATGGCATCCCAGTCTTCGTCCATAGGGTTCAATATTGAGTTGGCCCACCCTTTGCAGCTATAGCAGTTTCAACTCTTGAAAGGCTGTCCACAAGGTTTAGGAGTGTGTCTATGGGAATGTTTGACCATTCTCCCAGAAGTGCATTTGTGAGGTCAGGCATTGATGGGGCCTTCCCCCCACCCGATAGAGTGGTGGCGTCCCCTCAAAAAAGGAGGGCTTGGTGCTGGGTTTAGAAGAATTTTGGACCCAGGGCTTTTTCTGGCCCTGGCCTTGCAGCTTGCCCTTGGCTCTAGTGCTCTGTTGGCGGCGGAACTGCCTTGGCACGGAGACATTTGAGGAAGCAGTCCCTGAGGTTTAAACGAGGGACGCCTGGTGCTTTTCTTCACAGGAAGTAGAGAACTCTTCCCTCCAGAAATATTTTGAATATATTTGTCCAAATGATCACCAAATAAAAAACGTTCCCCTAGAAAGGGGGAAACCTGCCAATAACTTTTTACAAGGAAGCTCGGCTGACCAGTTCTTAAGCCACAAAAGTCTGCACATATGTACAGAAAAGAGAGAGCTAAACGAGAAACCTGCTATGTTGAATCTTTTAAGGCGTCAGCAGCAAAACACAGCGCTCAAGGAATCTCTTATTTTCAGCAAGATCATTCTCCCAGTTAGGCCTGTCAGGCCTTCTGACCTGATCCTTTACGAACTGGCAGATACCAATTGCTGCAACAACTGGCTGAATAGCTGAACTGGCCAAAGAAAAGGAAGCCTTTAATAATGACTCCAATTTCTTGTCAACAGTCTTTCAAGCCCTGTGCGTTATCTACCGAACAAGTTAAGTTCTTGTTTAACAAACTTTTCATCCATGGGATATAAAAGAGAAACCTCTTATGAGGAACAAAAATCCTGTCAGGATGTTCCCAATCAGCATACACCAAGTGTTCCAACAGAGGGTGTAAGGGAAAAGCCTGTGCGGCCTTAATAGGCCTCAGGGACCCCAAAGACCAGGGAGGCTCAGTAACCTCTGTAAGAGGCAACTTGACCACTTGCCGACCGCCTCACGCAGATATACTGCGGCAGAATGGCACGGGCAGGCAAAATCACGTACCTGGTACGTGATCTGCCTCCCGCGGGCAGGGGGTCCGATCGGACCCCCCCCCAGTGCCGGAGGCGGTCGGCTTGTGTCTGGGAGCGATGAGAGGTGAGGGGGAGACCATCCATTCGTGGCCCCCCCCCTCGCGATCACTCCCGGCCAATCGGATTCTTCCTCTGCTGCTGTATGCTAAACAGCAGCAAAGGAAATGATGTCATCTCTCCTCGGCTCGGTATTTTCCGTTCCGGCGCCAAGGACAGAAGACATCCGAGTGAGTACACACACACACACACACACACACACACACACACACACACACACTCAGTAGAACATGCCAGGCACACAATACACCCCCGATCCCCCCCCCAATCACCCCCCCCCCGTCACACTGACACCAAGCAGTTTTTTTTCTGATTACTGCATTGGTGTCAGTTTGTGACAGTTAGCCCCGGTTCACACTGAGGCAGCGTGACTTGCACCGCGACTGCCTCAGGCGACCTGGACACGACAGGGGCGGCGACTTGCAAAACAACTTCTATATAGAAGTCTATGCAAGTCGCCTCAAGTTGCCCCCAAAGTAGTACAGGAACCTTTTCCTAAGTCGGAGCGACGCAAGAACGGTTCCATTGTACAGAACGGGACGCTACTTGTCAGGCGGCTAAGTCGCCTGACAAGTCGTCCTAGTGTGAACCGACCCTAAGTGTGGTAGGGCAGTTAGTGTTAGCCCCCTTTAGGTCTAGGGTACCCCCCTAATAAAGTTTTAACCCCTTGATCACCCCCCCGTCGCCAGTGTCACTAAGCGATCATTTTTCTGATCGCTGTATTCGTGTCACTGGTTAGGTTAGTTAGGGGAGGCAAATATTTAGGTTCACCGTCAGCGTTTTATAGCGTCAGGGACCCCCATATACTACCTAATAAATGTTTTAACCCCTTGATTGCCCCCTAGTTAACCCTTTCACCACTGATCACCGTATAACCGTTACGGGTGATGCTGGTTTGTTTATTTTTTTATAGTGTCAGGGCACCCGCCATTTATTACCTAATAAAGGATTAGCCCACTGATCGCCCGGCGGTGATATGCGTCGCCCCAGGCAGCGTCAGATTAGCGCCAGTAGTGCTAACACCCACGCACGCACCGTACACCTCCCTTAGTGGTATAGTATCTAAATGGATCAATATCTGATCAGATCTATACTAGAGTCCCCAGCAGTTTAGGGTTCCCAAAAACGCAGTGTTAGCGGGAGCAGCCCAGATACCTGCTAACACCTGCTTTTTGCCCCTCCGCCCGGCCCAGCCCAGCCCACCCAAGTGCAGTATCGATTACTGTCACTTACAAAACACTAAACGCATAACTGCAGCGTTCGCAGAGTCAGGCCTGATCCCTGCGATCGCTAACAATTTCTTTTTGGTAGCGTTTTGGTGAAGTGGCAAGCACCAGCGGCCTAGTACACCCCGGTCGTAGTCAAACCAGCACTGCAGTAACACTTAGTGACGTGGCGAGTCCCATAAGTGCAGTTCAAGCTGGTGAGGTGGCAAGCACAAGTAGTGTCCCACTGCCACCAAGAAGAAGACAAACACAGGCCCGTCGTGCCCATAATGCCCTTCCTGCTGCATTCGCCAATCCTAATTGGGAACCCACCACTTCTGCAGCACCCCGTACTTCCCCCATTCACATCCCCAACCAAATGCAGTCGGCTGCATGAGAGGCATTTTTATGTCCTCCTGAGTACCCCTACCCAACGAACCCCCCCCAAAAAAGATGTCGTGTCTGCAGCAAGCGCGGATATAGGCGTGACACCCGCTATTATTTTCCCTCCTGTCCTGACAACCCTGGTCTTTGCATTGGTGAATGTTTTGAACGCTACTATACACTAGTTGAGTATTAGCGTAGGGTACAGCATTGCACAAACTAGGCACACTTTCACAGGGTCTCCCAAGATGCCATCGCTTTTTGAGCGACCCGAACCTGGAACCGGTTACAGTTATAAAAGTTACAGTTACAAAAAAAAAAAAAAGTGCAACACAAAAAAAATATATAAAAAAAAAGTAGTTGTCGTTTCATTGTTCTCTCTCTCTCTATTATCTCTCTATTGTTCTGCTCTTTTTTACTGTATTCTATTCTGCAATGTTTTATTGTTATGTTTTATCATGTTTGCTTTTCAGGTATGCAATTTTTTTATACTTTACCGTTTACTGTGTTTTATTGTTAACCATTTTTTTGTCTTCAGGTACGCAATTCACGACTTTGAGTGGTTATACCAGAATGATGCCTGCAGGTTTAGGTATCATCTTGGTATCATTCTTTTCAGCCAGCGGTCGGCTTTCATGTAAAAGCAATCCTAGCGGCTAATTAGCCTCTAGACTGCTTTTACAAGCAGTGGGAGGAAATGCCCCCCCCCACGTCTTCCGTGTTTTTCTCTGGCTCTCCTGTCTCAACAGGGAACCTGAGAATGCAGCCGGTGATTCAGCCAGCTGACCATAGAGCTGATCAGAGACCAGAGTGGCTCCAAACATCTCTATGGCCTAAGAAACCGGAAGCTACGAGCATTTCATGACTTAGATTTCGCCGGATGTAAACAGCGCCATTGGGAAATTGGGAAAGCATTTTATCACACCGATCTTGGTGTAGTTAGATGCTTTGAGGGCAGAGGAGAGATCTAGGGTCTAATAGACCCAAATTTAAAAAAAAAAAAAAAAAAAAAAAAAAAGTACTTGTCACTACCTATTGCTATCATAGAGGATATTTACATTCCCTGGGATAACAATAAAAATGATTTAAAAAAAAATGAAAGGAACAGTTTAAAAATAAGATAAAAAAATAAAAAATAAAAAAAAAAAAAGCACCCCTGTCCCCCCCTGCTCTCGCGCTAAGGCGAACGCAAGCGTCGGTCTGGCATCAAATGTAAACAGCAATTGCACCATGCATGTGAGGTATCACCGCGAAGGTCAGATTGAGGGTAGTAATTTTAGCAGTAGACCACCTCTGTAAATCTAAAGTGGTAACCTGTAAAGGCTTTTAAAAAAGTATTTTGTTGCCACTGCACGTTTGCAATTTTAAAGCATGTCATGTTTGGTATCCATGTACTCAGCCTAAGATTATCTTTTTTATTTCATCAAACATTTGGGCAATATAGTGTGTTTTAGTGCATTAAAATTGAAAAAAAGTGTGTTTTTTCCCCCCAAAAAATGCGTTTGAAAAATCGCTGCGCAAATACTGTGTGAAAAAAAAAATGAAACACCCACCATTTTAATCTGTAGGGCATTTGCTTTAAAAAAAATATATAATGTTTGGGGGTTCAAAGTAATTTTCTTGCAAAAAAAATAATTTTTTCATGTAAACAAAAAGTGTCAGAAAGGGCTTTGTCTTCAAGTGGTTAGAAGAGTGGGTGATGTGTGACAAGCTTCTAAATGTTGTGCATAAAATGTCCGGACAGTTCAAGCCCCCCCCCAAATGACCCCATTTTGGAAAAGTAGAAACCCCAAGCTATTTGCTGAGAGGCATGTCGAGTCCATGGAATATTTTATATTGTGACACAAGTTGCGGGAAAAAGACAAATTTTTTTTTTTTTTTTTTTTGCAAAATTGAGTTTAATGGATTTTTTTATAACAAAAAGTAGAAAATGTCATTTTTTTTCCAAATTTTCGGTCTTTTTCCGTTTATAGCGCAAAAAAAATAAAAACCGCAGAGGTAATCAAATAATCAAAAGAAAGCTCTATTTGTGGGAAGAAAAGGACGCAAATTTCGTTTGGGTACATCATTGCATGACCGCGCAATTAGCATTTAAAGCGACGCAGTGCCAAATTGTAAAAAGTGCTCTGGTCAGGAAGGGGGTAAATCCTTCCGGGGCTGAAGTGGTTAAAGGCAGAATGAAACATCTCGGTAAGAGTCTGGATCAAAAGGCTCTGCAACTGAGAGGCAGACATCAACTGGATATCTTCTTGTCCAGACTGCTCAGAAGCAGACTCATCCGCCAGGCCCTCCTCCACAGAATCCTGAGCTTTTAGCTCCTCCCCATCCTCAACTCATTCCTATTCCAAACTAGGAGGCTCAGAAAAGGGAGATCTGTCGCGCTTCTTGCCACCCTGCGGGATGGAGGCAATCATGCCAGCAATCCTGTGCTCTATCCCGGCAATGGCCGAGGACAGTTCATCCTTGGTGATAAAGTGTGAAGCAGCAGCGTTGACTGTAGGCACAATACCAGATAGGCACAGTGGCTCAGATTGCCTGGAAGCCTCTGATCTTTCAGGGGATACAACTAGGCTCATCAGGAACTACTGACCACATAGGCGTGCCCTTCCCTGTAGTGTTCGTCTTGCTCCTCTTTTTTGAAGACATTTACTAGCCACAAAAAGAGTACCTGAGTGTAGTATTAAAAACACACCTCAGAAGGGAGACCCTTTAATAGGGCTCCGAGCCCCTATGCAACAATCTTGCTAAGCACCTTTAGCCTGCTAAGCACCACCTGGTGACTCATGTGACCCGAGTAAGGAGAACTGAACCGCAGCAAATGCCTGGTTCAGAGCCTGCTCTGTGTCCCACAGCTGCCTTCTGGACACACCACATGCTTGGCATACACAGCTTAAATAAGCTGTCTGTGTGCTGGAACGTTCTGTGCAAGTGTGCGCACGCGGTCCCAGCTAATGGGCATGGCTGTACTCGCGTATGACCCGAATCCTCATGCGCCTAGATGAAAGCTACGGCGCATGAAGCTTTGCGAAGCCGTGTGCGCCATAGCCAACCAAACTGCTGCGCACAGCAGCACTCTTGCAAATGCATGTGCGCCATGGCGAACAAACAGGCAAAATGGCACACCGTTGTGCGCCATCATACAGGTAAAAAACAGCCAGACACAAGCGGAAAAAAGCTAGCCCAAAACTCCCCCGTATGGTCATCGTATACAGTTGTCCAGCCTCTAGCTAGCATGAGTGATTGTTACAATCACTGGGACACCCCACAATATTAAATAAAGGGGTTTCACGTACCCATCCAGGCACAGGGCAACTTAGAAACTAAGAGCCCAATCGTCACCCATCACAGTGTGTTCCCGTCATTTGAGGACCTTCAAGGACTGGGTACCCTTTTCATGTTTAGGGTCCACTCACTTGGACCTGTACAGCACCCCGCAGAAATGCCTTTGCACTGTGGTGTCCAGGATTCCAATTTGCAGGGTCCATCGCCCAAAGGTCGCATTACAGGCAAAACTGTGCAGCTTGGGTCAAATGGATCCGATCGTTCAAACCCTTGATTCATTTAAGAACCGTTTGTGGGACCTGGAGCTCAGAGAGCTCAAACAAACGTGCCATCCACCTTGCAGACACTGGTAAAAAAAAAACAAAAAACTAAAATACTTCCTGTATGGGAGGGGTTATATAGGGGATCACTTCCTGTCTAAAGACCTTTGGTCTACCAGTGTCCATTCCCCTGAAGATGAAGTATAACCCAGTAGGTAATGAATGTTAGCCTAATTTTGTGTCCCATGATATATAAAAAAGAAAATGTATATATATTTATCAGCTTACTAATACTTACCGTATATACTCAAGTATAAGTCGAGTTTTTCAGCACATTTTTTTGTGCTGAAAGTACTCCCCTCGACTTATACTCGAGTCAAGCACTTTTCTGCAGCAAAAAATTTCATTTTCCGAACTGACTTTGGGGCCCCGTATCTCAGGGCCACTTAGTGCTAGGAACCCCAAATTTGGTGTGCTAACCCAGGGGACCTGGGTTCACAACATATCCAAAGCTGGAGTTCCTAGCACCATGTGGACCCGAGATACGGGGCCCCAAAATCGGTTCGGAAAATGTCATTCTCTGCATCAGAAAAGTGCTTGACATTTTCTGAACCGATTTTGGGGTCCCGTATCTCAGGGCCACTTGGGGCTAGGAACCCCAAATTTGGTGTGCAAACCCAGTGGAACTGGGCCTGTGCCCCAGACGACGTCATTGTGTGACGAAACGCGCGTCGGGAGGAGTTGACGTGCTGACGTCTCGCGTGTTTAGGTTGTGGACGGGCGATCGCTGTAGCCGGCCGGCTCATGCTATTTCATGCTTGTATTTTCCTTTTACCATGTAACTGTATTTTCTACTTTTAATGAATAAATTAGTTTACTGGATTACGCTATGTCGATTCCCTCTTTTCTCTTGGGGAACCCCTGAGTGACATGTGTTCCGGTACTCTGGAAGTGTTTGTGAAAAGTTTTTACTGGGACCGATCCCTCTATGCGGTTTGGTGGACCATCGCCTTCCATTCATCCCTTCTTTTTAAAGGCCCCGACCGGGTCAAGGTCACAAGCTTACTCGAGCTTGCCTTGTGGTAAGCATATAATTTTACTGGTGTTATCACAGTGGTGCGGTGGAGGATCCATTTGTCTACCCAGCAACATCACCTTGGAAATATTATTATAGGATTGTCTGATTTCTTCACTTACATCTAAATGGACTTGATTGATGCCTATTTAGAGCTGTTTTATATTTTTTCATTTATTTAACCCATTTTAGTTTATGGGCTGTTTTTCACAAATATATACTTGTATATGTCACTAATATTGTCACTTTGTATGCTATTTCTGGTGTACACTCTTTAGGTTAATTAGCGCTGCTACTTATTGTTATTTGTCCAGTGGAACTGGTACCATAACATATCCAAAGCTGGGGTTCCTAGCACCAAGTAGCCCCGAGATACGGGGCCCCAAATTAGGTTCGGAAAATGTCATTCTCTGCTGCAGAAAAGTGCTTGACATTTTCTGAACCTATTTTTGGGGCCCTGTATCTTGGGGCCACTTGATGCTAGAAACCCCAGCTTTGGGTATTTTATGGTGCTAGTTCCACTGGGTTTGCACACCAAATTTGGGGTTCCTAGCACTAAGTGGCCCCGAGATACGGGGCCCCAAAGTCGGTCAACTGTGTCCATCTGCAGCAATGTCATTTCGGGACCCTTTGGGTTCAGAGACCCCAAATTTTGACTGCAGCTAGGGGGCATCTAGGAACCCTTAACTACCGAGTTTGAAGTTCGGGGGACCTATGGCTGCAAATGGGCACAGTGAGGCATGCAAATGGGTACAGTGAGGCTGCAAATGGGCATTGTTGACCCTCTTTTCCACTTACAGTAGCTGTGCATTTCTCACCCTCGTCTTATACTCGGGTCAAGAAGTTTTTCCCATTTTTTTTGTGGTAAATTAGGGCCTCGACTTATACTCGGAACGACTTATACTCGAGTATATACGGTAAATGGGGTGGCTGCATTAGTTTTGCTTTTTATAGGCTTTTTCACCTGGTAATCCAGCCAGTACCATCAGTAACACTTCCAGTCTTAGGGTGTCTGTACTTTGGAAGGGGGAGCAACAGAGATACCTTTGGACAGCAGCATTGTCAATGTGGGGAAAGAGTAATGTTAGAAGCACCAGCAGATTTAGATTGCCTGGACTAACAACTTAAAACAGAACTCCAGCCAACACTTTATAAGCAACTACAGAAACAGATACATTTTTTGTTATAAATTGTTTTACATAAATGAATAAAAGACGACAATTCTCAGCACCCCTGTGAAATGGTAAATGGTTTTCCCCAACTGTTTAACTGCTACTTTGTCTGGACAGCTTGGTCTGTTAGAGTAAGCTGGGGGAAAAAAAAAAAGAAGGAGAAACAGACTTACTGGCTAGATCACCAGGTGAAGATTAAGGAATAAAAGCCTAAAATAAAAGAAAAATACAGCCACCACATTCCAGAACTGGCAAGCTGACACAGAATACATTTTTGCTTTTGGGTTTAACATTGCTTTGAGATTGGAGCACAGCAGAACATTTCTAGCTAGACAACTAATTGCACAAAAAGGTGATTTCACTACACAAACAGACCATGAGGGAATGGATACCAGCATTCAGAATCTGAACTTGGAGAAGATGACTTTTTAATAAAGGGGAGTTTTAATACATTTTTAAAAGACATTGACAGAGTGACTTCAGGTACCTGGCTTGGCACTGAACTGGTGAGAATTTGAAAGCGGTTACAACAGCCATTCTCAACCAGGGTTCCATGGGACCCTAGGGTTCCTCCAGAGGTTGCTAGGGGTTCCTTGAGCTGTGACTGATTAACCTCCCATCTGATGATTCCTGCATATTTCCAGAATCGGTGCCACTTAGCAGAGCCAACTGCCTGACACCAATTATCTTTTTAGCTGTCTGTAAGGCCTCTTTCACACTGACGATCCGTTCAGGTCCGCCTGTCAGTTTTTTAGGCGGACCTGAACGGACCCTCCATAGATCTCCATGGAGCGTCAGATGTCAGCGGTGACATGTCCGCTGACATCCAACCCGAAAAAGTGTAAGCCTTTACAACTCCTTTAAGCAGGATCCTTATGCCTGGTACACACTTTTTTTTTTTTTCATTCAACTCGCTGGGTTGAATGGGGGGGGGGGGGGGGAAATAAACAAACACCTGACAGCTCCAGTCAGAGCTGTTGTACTATCTGATGTTAGTACAGAGATTCCCCACTGAGCTGTTGTGTTCTGACAGGGGGAACGGCCCCCCCGCCAGAACACTCCAATCACCACAATTGGTGGAACGGGAGCAGTTAAGCTGCTGGTTTTCCACGATGCTCGGCCGGCTTCTGTCAGACCGGGTGCTCTACACACGGGCCGAGTGTCGGACAGTTTTTTTGCACCGGCCAAGGTCTCCCAACAGACTCAAGGCCTATGTGTACAGGGCTTGAGGCTACCTTTACACCACTGATTAGAGCTGGTGCTAATAGTTGCTGCAGGAATCAGATTTCTGTTGCAATTCTCACTGGGTAGGTTCAGTTGTCACCCCCATTCACCATGACAGGTCGCCAGCTGCCACAGGTATACACTACTGTCCGCACACCCAGCTTTTAGCTGTGGTGATCACTGCTGGACACACTTTGTGCAAAAAAGCAGTGAATAGCTGCGGTCACCGGCAACCTGTAATTATAGTGAATGGGGCCAGCCAGAAAAGAAGCACCACTTTCTCTAGCACCGGTAAAGAATATAGTGACATCATTTCCCTGCACCAGACTGTGGATTGGACAATGGAGAATCAGCACATCTGTGCACTCTTTCTACAAGCATGTTTCTGGTGTGAGACTTGCAGCATTATGCAAAGAAACAGTGTTTAAACTGCTCTCCCTCCCTCTCAGTCCAGCCTCTGTACAAGCCAAGGCAGCTAAGTGCACACTACTGAATTACCACAATGCACAGTTATGCATATTAGGGGAGTCGACATGTATTAATATACTGGGTATGTGCAAATCTAACCCAATGCACTTACCAGTGTAAAGGAAGCATAGGAAAGAGGGTGCAGCAAAAGGGATTTTGTTAACACAATTATACCATATCAGATTGACCTTTTTAGCCAGCAGCAGGAAAATGAAAAAAATAAAAATAAAATAAAAACTGGAGACTAGATACTATGAACAGCAATTTTTACAAGTCTTACTTTAGTTTAAAAAGGTCAGGTGCCATTGGGCATTCACCTTCACCTAATTACCCAGTGCAGAGAAGAAGATTTCAACATATGGCAAGACTATGCTGAAAAAAATCCTTTACTTTTAAATGTTTCATTATAAAAAAACACTACAGTAACTATTAACAGTAGAAATCAATTTATAAACCTTTTCACACAGCTTTCACCCATGAGTGGCACATTTATATATATATTGATTATATTGATTATATATAATCAATATTTGATTTCAAGTGTGTAATTTCTATGTGAATCTTGTGTAAAACCTTTAAACAGAGACCTTATGTATCAGACCACTGAAAGATGATTCCAAACTTGCACAGATCTTTCCATGCATTTCATCTTTCCCTGGAGGAGTTTAAAAAAATAATAAACAGTATAATGCATGAGGAAGATTTTCAAAATGCTGATGAATACTCCCTGGGTACCGTGGTGTTAAGTTGTTTGCCTGGAGGAAGGAAGTAGCTGTTAAATTACAGTATGCAGTTCTGTCCTTTGTTGGTTATATGAAAACCCAACTCCCAAAAGTAGAGTTAAACAACATGCAATCTCTATTTAGAGGGGGTATTAAAAATATTACAATTCTTCTGACCAAACCACAGAATTAACCAGAAACAAAACACTTTGGATCTGCTTTCTTTAAAGTATATGTAAACCCCAACTTTGTAAACCAACCCATTAAATTTAAAGTGGCACTTTACCCTAAACCACTTGTTAACAATCATGTTCTTTATCAAGGAACATACAGTACAGGTACATTCCACATTAACCACTTCAATACCAGGCACTTAGACACCTTCCCGCCCAGGCCAATTTTCAGCTAGCAGCGCTGTCACAGTTTGAATGACAATTGCGCGGTCATACAACACTGTACCCAAACAGTTTTGTTCCCACAATTAGAGCTTTCTTTTGGTAGTATTTGATCACCTCTGTGTTTTTAATTTTTGCGCAACAAAAAAAAAAGACCGAAAATTTAGAAAAAAAAAACAAGTTTTTCTTTGTTTCTGTTAAAATTTTTTGGAAATAAGTACGTTTTCTTCTTCAATGATGGGCACTGATATGGCTGCACTGACGGGCACCGATGAGGTGGCACCAATGAGGTGGCACTGACAGGCACTGATAGGCAGCACTGATGGGCATTCATAGGTGGCACTGATGGGCATTTGTAGGTGGCATTGATGGGTGGCACTGATGCGCATCCGTGCTATGTGCAGATTGGGCACATGTGGATGGCCATGGGGTACATACCTGGCCATCCACATGTTGCCCCCTTCCCTGGTGGCCCTAGTGGCGATCCCTGATGGTCCAGTGTGGTGATCTGAGGGGGGGGGGGGCTGCGCTGATAAACAATCAGCACAGACCCCCCCTGTCAGGAGAGCCGCCGATCGGCTCTCCTCTACTGGCGTCTGTCAGGCGCGAGTGAGAAAAAGCCGATCAACGGCTCTTCCTACTGACATCGTGATCAGCCGTGATTGGACACGGCTAATCACATGGTAAAGAGCTTCCGCCGGAGGCTCTTTACCAAGATTGGTGTAGCGGTGTGCCAGACTGACACACTGATCCACCGAACGCCGCGATGCGGGCGTGCAGCGGCATGTTATCCTGCTGGACGTCATATGACACCCAGTCAGGATAACTGAACCACTGCCCGGCCGTCATCTGCTATGGGCCTGGCGGGAAGTGGTTAATAATGCTACTAAAATATGTGTGCTATAAATTGACTCCAGCATTGCTCCCGTTTCTTCTTGCCAGAGGCTGCCATTTTTAAGAAACAGAGCAGCAGTAAATCTTTAGGCTGTCATCAGATCAGCATCTACAAATTTGGCAGAGTGCCTAAAAATAGAGAGCAACTGAGCATGTGCAGAGCAGGGTGATACAGTGTATTACTGGATCTTAAACAGTATAGGCACTTATTTTAAATGTTTTACATAGATATACCTGCAAAAGAGGCCAGCCTGGAGTCATCCAGCAGTACTTTATTTTTTTTTTTTAACTAAAGTTCCATTTTAAACATTCTGTTACACTGCCTCGAGCACTGTGTAGTAAGGTTTTAAAGGTTGGAATGTTATACTGACTGGAGAGGACAGCAGAAGATGAGAATCATCTTCTGGAGGTTCCTGGGAGTTCCATGAGCTGTGGCAAATTGACCTCCCGATTGATGGTGTTGCATAGTTCTGGAGCCAATGCCATTTTGAAGAGCCAGCTGCATGACATCAATGACCTTTTTAGCTGTCTTTAAAGCGGAGCTCCAGTCATTTTTTTTTCCCTAAAAAACACCCATGTGATAGTGGCAACTTATCCAATTTAATCTGGCATATGCTGCATATGTAATTTTTTGTTATTCAATTTACTCACGTCTCTGACGTGCAAACTCCCATCTTCATTGTGGGCATCTGAAGCCTCCTCACCATTTCTTCCAGGATACAGTGCTGCTGGCTAAGCCAGCATGCACCTCCTGATCTCGTGCCTGCGCAGTGTGTACACACACGTCGTATTGCAGGTTGCTATAGTTACATAATTACATAGTTACATAGTAGGTGAGGTTGAAAAAAGACACAAGTCCATCAAGTCCAACCTTTGTGTGTGATTATGCGTCAGAGAAAATTCTGGTTTGGAAATACCGCGATGCTAGAAGCGGAGGAATGCTCATGGACTCCTGGGATTGATGGCACTTATATCCCAGGAGCCTAAGAGTGGCAGGATATGACGTACCTCGCCGCAGCGAAGTGCAACAGAAATGGAGAGCTATATTTAGCCCACATGTAATATACTTTGAGAATAAAAAAAAAACGACAAACATTCACTGTATTGCGATCAGCAACACCGGGAACCGAGGATTAAAAATAGGGTGGAACTTGGCTTTAAGGAGTGTATTATCAAAGTATTAATCAATGAATGTTTTTAATCAATGTATTAAAAACTATTTCCCACGCGCCACCTTTTTTTTTTTTTTCATTTTTTTACATTTTAGATTGTACAGGGTGAAAGAGTGGAAAGAGCATTAGTACACCCGTTGGGTTTTTCACTGATCAGGCAGGGGAAAAGCCAACAGGCTGGTTTACAGAAGTCAATCTAGACACTAGTTTTAGTGACCCTGGTGACTACCAAGGATTTCCTCTCAGTTTCTGCTATAGTTTTGGGATAGGAAGTAAACAGAAATCTCCCCAATGGGACACAGATGGCAAATTAAAATATGACCAGGATTAGCTTTGCCTTTAGTTCTACTGTCATATAGTTATTTGCCTTGGATCTTGCTTTGTATGCCCCTTAAAATCAGTCATTACAGGTGCTAGGCCAGAGTGAAAACAGCCATTGTACAGTGTAGATAGCAGCATGACTCAACAAGTAAACACCATTTAAACACAAATTGGTAGTTGGGGCTAGAATTACATGGGATAGAAACCACAATCCATTTTATGGGTTCCAAAATCTTCCAACAGTGCAGAAAAATTAATTTTATTGAATGTGCAGGGAGCTGTAGGAGCTAAAAAAAAAAAAAAATTCTGGTGGTAACCCATTTATTGACTGCCAGCTCTTACAGCAAAACCGCAGATATTGGCTGATGTGTTATGTGCAACTGGGATAATGTTTTGCCAGATTTCTGAAAAACCCAGGTTTCCTTACTCCCAGCAGTGCTTTCCTGAGCTGCTGTCCGTTTTACAAGTCAAGGTCGCAACAGCCAGCTAGTCTCTAAGCTGTACGGCACCAGCTGCTAAATGCAAGTCGATGGCCATCACAGCATCTGTAAAATAATGGTTTATGAAACTAGAAATTTTACTTTTTCCAGTATCTTAACAGCTAGGTCCTGTGATTTTCAAACATACAAAAATAAAAGCTAAACAATTTGCAGCCTTCAAATGTACCCCACCTAAGAACTGAATGAGGACAGATTTACTTCTATGCGTTGCCATTCACCAGCGCTTCAAGGTAAGGCACATGCAGTGCAATGTGCTGCAAAGCATGGCAATGCACCATAGTGCACTGGGGGAAAGGTTTTAAGACATTTTGATGTGTCAGAAGCCCGTTTTTTTTCTTTTTTTATTGCATCGGCTGCCACCTACATTAACACATGACATAGTGAACATTAACATTACCTATTAATAAAAGTGATGGATGTGAAAGGGTACTCAGACATAAGATAATTTGACAAATCTGACCAGTCTCAGGTAGATATGCTGTTTACTGTCATGTCTATGAGTAGCTGCAGCTCCTCATTTCACAGAAACAAGGATGAAAGTTTAAAAGTGATAAATTATGGAATACCTACAGGTAACTAGGCTTGACATAAGCCAAGCATAGGTGTAGCCTTTTTTAGCTATGAAATTATGATCTACATTTTTCAGTTTATATAAAAATAAAACCTGGAAGCTAGAAGAAATGTCGAGTTTGCTGATTACACGCACTCATAGTCCATTGATGCTTCTTTCAGCTTCACAAGATACTAGTTGCCTTTTTATTACACTGACCCACTGGCTTAAATGATTTCTGAGTCAATGACCTGGAACAACTATGCAGATCTGAAAAGCTCAAGTTAAAAGCAAACCTTTGCACTCTATGGAAAAAAAGCCTCCTCGGATTGCCATTCTTGTCTGGGAACTGGGGGATTTTGGAGGGTATAGGTGTGTGTGGTTCACCATTAAAGCCAAGTATACATGAGTCACATATCGGTCAGTTTTCACCAGTTCAACAGGAACTGGCCGACATTTGAAGCTGTCGTTCCAACAGAAGTCTAACAAGGGTTAAAGGGACATGCTGGCAAACCAGCATCTTGCCGCGTTGGCAGCCAGTGGCCTATGAGTGTGTTCTGGCAGGGCGGGGCAGCCCCCGTCAGAACACAAAGGAAAAGCTGGGGAGATCGCCACACCAACATCGCTTAGTTAGTACGGTGACCTCTCAGTTTAAAATTCAGCCTGCTGGGTTGAAGATTTTTTTCGATTGCCTATATACAGAATTACTAAATGCAAAAGGTGATATCTAGAACCTGTTTTTTTATGGTGTTTAGTAAAAGTACTAATTTTTTTAACAAATGCAGGTCTGTTAATAAGGGTCATGTCAGATGGCCAAATTTAATTGCAGTAATACTCTAAGAGAATTCTCGCTAAGGAAATCAAAGTTATTTTCTATAATTGCATTTATCATTTATTATCAATGACAAGGTTGCCAGCACAATGGCTATGCATTCACCTCAATGGCTTTAACTACAAACCGCTGAATGAATTTAATGGATGTAGCACAAGTATGACCCGTAGCTGCCAACCAAAAAGAACTTGCAACAAACTACCAGTGACTATTGCAATGTAAACTATAAAAAAAAAAAAATCAGTGGCATTTGCGATTTGTAGTGACAAGGAATCACTGCTCCAAGAAGGACTCATCTGGAGGTCCCGTGTGTGTATGTCAGGGCTTGACAAAATTTGTTGGAATCTAGGAGCCAGCTAAAAAAGTTAGGAGCCAGTTTTTTTTTTTTGTATTACTCTGCAATGAGCCCGCTCGGGGGAACTGTCAGATTCAACGTCTGCGTCATATATTGTCCTTGTTAAGAAGGCTGCACATAGGGGCGGGCGGTGACGCATTTCAGGGGGGGTGTCACCTTTTTTCTCAAGTATTGGACAATTTATGCAGAGGGCTGCGCGCCATGCTCTCATACACAGGGCTCATATTACATTGCCAGTATCCACTTCAATGCTACACAGGGAAATCAAACAAATGAGATATGCAATAAAAAGTTTTAAGGACTACTAGGCTCAGCAAGCCTACTATGGCAAAATATAGAATATGATAAAGCAATTAAAAAAAAAAAAAAAGAGAGGATTTATAAAATTCTGCATCTAACTGATAAAAAACAAAAACAGAAAAAAAACAAAAAACTTTTGCTGTGTGCCCGACATGTCGGCAGGCAGGGATTACCTCCTCGCACTCCTCCCAGCCACTGGCCCGGCTCTCCGGCATTTCAATGAATTGCTCCCGGCTCAGCACCTCTTCTCCCCGGCTCAGCTTCTCTTCCACCCAGAGGTGCAGGGCGCTCTTGTGCCGGGAAACCACCGACTCCGGAGCCCCCATGTCCCTGAGCCCAGTCGCCACCTCCCTCAAGCCAGACCTGCTCCAGTAATACCCTGGGTGACAGCAGCGGGGATGACGAGCCGCCAGGAATCCCCAGCTGGACTGCACTCTGATGGCCGCTTGCTCCTCCAGCCATGTCAGTAGCTGCCGCGCTGCTCTTACTGCTCCATCCCCACTGCCACCGCTAAAAGGCGTTCCCTAAAGATTACAGTGCCGGGCACCCTTGTCTGAAAGGCCAACGAGGCCTGGGCCATCTCCACTTTCCCAGGACACAATTTCTAGTCGCCATGGCGACCTGGCGCCTGGGATTTGTCGAGCCCTGGTGTGTGTGTGTGTATATCTATCTATCTATCTATCTATATATATATCCCACTAAAAACTCTAAATTGCCATTTTCTTGCAGCCATGGAAACAGTAGTCTGCTTATAGGTCGGATTTGCTGCTTTTCTCAACTCCTGAAAATGACAGCTGAAGAATGAACTTTTGAATCAGATTATTTGCTATAGGGGAGAGAGGGAGACTTTCTCTGACACTTTTATAAATAAAGTAGCAAACTGACTACTGGTTACCATAAATACAATTTAATATAATTGATGCAGCAGCCCTGAAGGCCTTTGAACTTCATCACCAAGGGCTAATCCATTACATAACGCCTAAAATGCGAGCAGCTATAAAATTCAGTTACATTTTGAAAACATTTAAATAAATGTAGTCTTCGTACTGCAATCCCCTGCACATCAGCATTAAGACTGAAAGAAGGAGCAGCAATTACAAGCCAGCATTGCACAGTGCCAGGAATCCAAACAATAGAACGTATTGCCTAGAAAGGGGGGGGGGGGGGGTCACTGACAGGTGTTTCTTTCACCTTAATGCATAGGATGCAAAAAAAAAAAAAAGTATAGGATGCATTAAGGTGAAAAAACACTTACCTTTACAACCCTTTTAACTCTCCTAGAAGTCAGCAGTGTTTTTGCAGAAAAAAAATGCCTGACGCTTGTAAAAGTGTACATGGACACTTCATGGAGGTTAACATGCAGGGAAGCTTAGCGCCAGGAAAAAAAAAAAAACAGATGCCCCTAGAAGCAGCTGTAGAAATGTCCAGTGTGCATGAGGCATCAATATCCAGCTCTACTAAAACAACATTTTTGGAAGAAAAGACACATAGTCAGGTCCATAAATATTGGGACATTGACACAATTCTAATCTTTTTGGCTCTATACACCACCACAATGAATTTTAAAATGAAAAAATGACCAAGATGTTCTTTAACTGCAGACTTTCAGCTTTAATTTGAAGGTATTTACATCCAAATCAGGTGAACGGTGTAGGAATTACAACAGTTTGTATATGTGCCTCCCATTTAAGGGACCAAAAGTAATGGGACAGATTAACAATCATCCAACTTTCACTTTTACTTGGTTACTTGATTTGGTTGCAAATCCTTTGCAGTCAATAACAGCCTTAAGTCTGGAATGCATAGACATCACCAGACGCTGGGTTTCATCCCTGGTGATGCTCTGCCAGGCCTCTACTGCAACTGTCTTCAGTCCCTGCTTGTTCTTGGGGCATTTTCCCTTCAGTTTTGTCTTCAGCATGTGAAATACATGCTCGATCGGATTCAGGTCAGGTGATTGACTTGGCCATTGTATAACATTCCACTTCTTTCCCTTAAAAAACTCTTTGGTTGCTTTTGCAGTATGCTTCGGGTCATTGTCCATCTGCACTGTGAAGCGCCGTCCAACGAGTTCTGAAAGCATTTTGCTGAATATGAGCAGATAATATTGCCCGAAACAATTCAGAATTAATCCTGCTGCTTTTGTCAGCAGTCACATTATCAATAAATACAAGAGAACCAGTTCCATTGGCAGCCATACATGCCCACTCCATGACACTACCACCACCATGCTTCACTGATGAGGTGGTATGCTTTGGATCATGAGCAGTTCCTTTCCTTCTCCATACTCTTCTCTTCCCATCACTCTGGTACAAGTTGATCTTGGTCTCATCTGTCCATAGGATGTTGTTCCAGAACTGTGAAGGCTTTTTTAGATGTTTGGCAAACTCTAATCTGGCCTTCCTGTTTTTGAGGCTCACCAATGGTTTACATCTTGTGGTGAACCCTCTGTATTCACTCTGGTGAATTCTTCTCTTGATTGTTGACTTTGACACACAAACACCTACCTCCTGAAGAGTGTTCTTGATCTGGCCAACTGTTGTGAAGGATGTTTTCTTCACCAGGGAAAGAATTCTTCGGTCATCCACCACAGTTGTTTTCCGTGGTCTTCTGGGTCTTTTGGTGTTGCTGATCTCACTGGTGCATTCTTTCTTTACAAGGGTGTTCCAAACAGTTGATTTGGCCACACCTAATGTTTTTGCTATCTCTCTGATGGGTTTGTTTTGTTTTTTCAGCCTAATGATGGCTTGCTTCACTGATCATGGACAGCTCTTTGGATCTCATATTGAGAGTTGACAGCAACAGATTACAAATGCAAATAGCACACTTGAAATGAACTCTGGACCTTTTATCCCATTTACAAGGAGCAGATAATGAGGGAATAACACACATCTGGCCAAGGAACAGCTGAGCAGCCAATTGTCTCATTACTTTTGGACCCTTAAAAAGTGGGAGGCACATATACAAACTGTTGTAATTCCTACACCGTTCACTTGATTTGGATGTAAATACCCTCAAATTAAAGCTGAAAGTCTGCAGTTAAAGCACATCTTGTTTGTTTAATTTCAAATCCACTGTGGTGGTGTACAGAGCCAAAAAGATTAGAATTGTGTCAATGTCCTAATATTTATGGACCTGACTGTTTCTATTGGTATACTGTACTATACTACAGTTAGTATTGTCACATTTGATTTCAGTGGTTGTAAACCTCAGACATAAAAATATGAACAAAACATATCCCCCTATAGTGTATACTTGTCTCAATTAAGATCACTAAGTGTCACTGTTGTCTGAGTCTTTGTTCCTCTGCTATCAGCATGAATCACTTCTGACAAGTTCTCTGGACACCAAGAGAAAAATGGTGACGTGAGGGACCTCCAGCTAATTGACAGTCCCAGCTCTGTTCCTGTGTGAAAGAGGGTGTGTCCCTTCCCTCCAATCAGCTCTCAGACCTCTCCTCACTGAGCTTTGCAGAGTGTAAGGTACCCCTTTTTTCTGAACTCTCGGACAAGCTTTATAATTCAGCATTTTGAACAGGATGTAGAAAAGAACTAGAGGATAGACAGGTAACAACTTACGTAGGAGGATTTGTTTCATCTCTGTGCATCACCTAAGGCCAGTTACTTCACTGGCTATATGTAAGGGTTTACAATCACTACCACTTTAACTGCTTCTGGATCAGCCACCGCAGTTTTACCGCGGCAGGTTGGCTCCCCTGCGTGAAATCACGTTAATGTACGTGATCTCACGGGGTCCGGATAGGAGGCGCACGCCCGCTGCACAGTGGGTTGGTGCCGATGCATTTATTTAAGAAAAATAAATAAATAAAAAAACCCGCTGATCGCCGTCATTACTAATAAAAAAAAAAAAAACAACATTATTAGTAAAAATGCCATTAAACTATTGCCTATTTTGTAGACACTATAACTTTTGCGCAAACCAATCAAACACTTATTGCATTTTTTTTTAACAAAAATATGTAGAAGAATACCTATTGGCCTAAACTGAGGGAAAGGAAAAAATTTTATATATTTATTATAGCAAAAAGTAAAAAAAATATCGCTTTTTTTTTTTTTTTAATTGTCACTCTATTTTTGTTTACAGCGCAAAAAATAAAAACTGGAGAGGTGATCAAATACCACCAAAAGAAAGCTCTATTTGTGGGGGGGGGAAAAAAACAAAAAAAAAAAAACGTCAATTTTGTTTGGGAGCCACGTCGCACGACTTTCGGGCAATTGTCAGTTAAAGCAACACAGTGCCAAATTGCAAAAAAATGGCTTGGTCATTGGGCAGCCAAATCCTCCGGGGCTGAAGTGGTTAAGTCAGCTTTTACCGGAACCGCTTGTGCTGGTCATCAGGCTACCACTTCAGACATGCCTGTAAACACCTGTTTAGTTTAGTAGACCAGCATGTTGCAGATTGTGTGCCCTCAAATTTCAGTGACAGGCAAACCAACTAAAGCTTAAGACCCCTTTCACACTGGGGCAGAGTGGGCGTTCGCAGTAAAGCGCCACTAGTTTTAGCAGCGCTTTACTGCTGTTACAGTGGCGAAGGAGCAGTGCATAAACTGCTCCCGCACCGCTACAAAGATGCTGCTTGCAGGACTTTCTTTCTGTCCTGCTAATGCACCACCCCAGTGTGAAAACACTCGGGCTTTCACACTGGGGAGGCACACTTTTCAGGTGCTATTTTTAGCACTTGAATGAAAAGCACCCCAGTGTGAAAGGGGTCTTATGCCCCGTACACGCGGTCGGATTTTCCAATGGAAAATGTTCTATAGGAGCTTGTTGTCGGAAATTCCGACCGTGTGTAGGCTCCATCGGACAGTTTCCATTGGAATTTCCGACACACAAAATTTGAGATCTGGTTCTCAAATTTTCCGACAACAAAGTCCGTTGTCGTAAATTCCGATCGTGTGTACACAATTCCGACGCACAAAGTTCCACGCATGCTCGGAATCAAGCAGAAGAGCCGCACTGGCTATTGAACTTAATTTTTCTCGATTTGTCGTACGTCATCGCGTTCTTGACATTCGGAATTTCCGACAAGATTTGTGTGACCCTGTGTATGCAAGACAAGCTTGAGCCAACATCCTTCGGAAAAAAATAATGGATTTTGTTGTCAGAATGTCCGATTGTGTATACGGGGCATAACTTTAGCTAAAAAAATTTTAAAAATTAAAAAAAAAAATTCTCTCGTTTTTGTGACCCATCTTATCTGTAAAGAATAAAGTCTCATTTTGCGCAAGAAGCTGAATCCTGTTGCTATCTTCTGTGCAGTGGTGACAGGTCCTCTTCCTGCTGCTGACTACTAGATCTTAAAACAGAGAAGTATGGGAATCCGTTTTTTTCCCATAATCATACGTACCTAGGTGGATACAGCATCGGTCCTATGCTGCATCTGTCCCCTCAGCGTCTCTGCACTGAAAGCTGAGCCATCAAACATCGCCAATGGTTCGGTTCTCTCGGCTCCCTGAGCAGAGAGAGCTGCTGCCTGTCAATCCGCAGCTCTCCTGCTCTGCTCCTCCACGCTCACTGGAGAGCTGAGCTGTGGAGGGGCGGGGAGGCTGAGACGGCCATCAGTCCAGGCACCTGGCGGATCCAGACTCCCAGAGTCAGGATGACGCGGTGCCTGGACTGATCTGTGTGACGACAGCAGAGAGCGGACTTCAGGGCCAGAGCCAGGGCTCTGTGTCTGAATGGACACACAGAGCAGCGTCTAGGGAGCGAGCCCGTCGGGTGCCCCTATAGCAAGCAGCTTGTTGTGTGGGCACTCAGCAGGAGGGAGGGGCCAGGAGCGCCAGCGCGGGACCCGAGAAAAGAAGGATCCGGGCTGCTCTGTGCAAAACCATTACACCGAGTAGACAAGTTTAACATGTTGGTTTTCTTTTTTTTTTTTTTTTAATTTAATATCACTTTAATTGAACAAGCTGAAGGTAGAAGCCGCTTGGCTACCATACACAGCTGCACCAAACTTTGCACTCACCAGTTTTAGTGAAATCAACCCCATAGCCCTCATAACCCTAACCCCATGTGAAACAAAAAGAAGCCAACTTCATAAAGAAAGTCCATGCAATATACTATTATAATAAAATCTATATTTGTTGATGCATTGGTAAGTGCGGATATTACCAGGTACAGAATTCTCATCAGTTTATTGTATGCAATATTTTTTTTTTTTTTTTAGGAGGCAGCAAATTAGACCTGGTAACCATGGTGATCAGCATTTTCCAGTCATACTAAACATATCCTGACAGATCCCGATTACCATAGGGTTTTTTTTCTTTTGGACCATCCCAGAGACAGTACTGATCCATACTCCTGGCCCCCATATAGGCACACAGTAATGACTCATATGTTCTCTCATAGAATACAAATACACAATATATAGAAATCTTTGTTTATCCCACAAAGGGAATTGCCATCATTCAGGCACCGAGAAGAAGTTTCCTGGGATATGGGACTCAAAGTGGTCTTCAGGTTTAACATACATTACCAAAATATAAAACGCTGACTTAAAAAAAAAAAAAAAAAAGGAATAAATGCATTTCAATTAAGTTGTGAAACATATCCAGTACTGTACTGCTTTTTACTTTTCTCTGTGGCCAAACATCTGAAACGTACCCGCTCTACCTCTGCTGGCTCCAGATCTCGGGGGGGGGGGGGAGGCAAGGGAGTGTCTTCCTACCTGGGCTATCCGTTTCAGTAAAAGCATGGAGACTCATCCATGACAAAAGCTGGCAGCGCACACGTAAAAGTGGTGCCATGGGAACCTCTAAGGGCACAGAGCCACTAGAAAACAGCAACAAGGGAAGAGAGAATTTCAACGAGAGGATTTTAAATGAACCACAGGCTTAAAACGAAAAAAAGGCATGCAAACAAGGGAAGGGCTGATATCTGCAGAACTAAAAAGTCTTTTTTTTTATTTGCAAATAACAAACATGTTATACTTACCTGCTCTGTGCAGTGGATTTGCACAGAGCCACCCAGATCCTCCTCTTCTCGGGTCCCTCCCTCCTGTCAAGTGCCCCCCACAGCAAGCAGCTTGCTATGTGGGCACCCGAGCTGAGCTGCTGTCCTGTGTGTCCATTCAAACACTGAGCCTGACCCCCTTTTTTTGCTCAAAGCGCTCAACAGCCAAATCCTACTCATTTTATGCCAATTCACTTTGAGCATTTTTCAAGTCTCCTGAAGCAAAACGCCTGTCGCTCAAAAAACAAAATACACAAGCTACTTTTTGGCAGATTGGGTCCATAGACTTCAATAGAAACATCTGAAAATGTGCGACAGGCATTTCACGCTCAAACAGCAGCTCTCCACCCCTAATCTCCTCCGCCTCTCCTCCTCTTAGTGCTTTCTATTGGCTAACCAAAAATGCCTGACGCTGTAAAATACTTGTAATACGCTTCTAAAAATGCTCAAAATCTCTCAAATAAAAACTCCTGAAAGTAGCACTGCTCAGGTGTGATTGCAGCCTAAAGGCTTCTAAAGCGTCACCTATGGATAATTTAACCACTTCAATACCAGGCACTTCCCCCCTTCTTGCCCAAGCCAATTTTCAGCACTGTCACTTTTTAAATGACAATTGTGCAGCCATACTACACTGTACCCAAACAAAACTTATCATTTTGTTCCCACAAATAGAGCTTTTCTTTTGGTGGTATTTGATCACCTCTAGGGGTTTTTATTTTACAAATAAAAAAAAGACAAATGGTTTCTTTGTTTCTGTTATAAAATTGTGTTTATAAAGTAAGTTTTCTCCTTCACTGATGGGCACTGATGAGGCTGCACTGATAATGTCGCACTTATGGACACTGATAGCCATTGCACTGATTGGCACCATATGTGGGCACTACTTGGCATCCCTGGTGGCCATCCCTGGTGGGGCTGCGCTGATAATCAACGCAGACCCCCCCCGTCAGGAGAGCCGCCGATTGGCTCTCCTCTACTTGTGTCTGTCAGACGCGAGTGAGGAAAAGCTGATACATGGCTTTTCCGGTTTACATCGTGATCAGCTGTGATTGGACACAGCTGATCACATGGTAAAGAGCCTCCGCTAGAGGCTCTTCACCAAGATCAGTGCTGCGGTATGTCAGACTGACACACAGCACCACAGGTCACCGCTCGCCAGCTTGTTATCCTAATCACGCCATATGACGTCCGGTCAGGATAACACAACCACTTTGCGCATGTCATATTGCTATATGGCAGGCGGGAAGTGGTTAATGTACCATAGTTTGTTACCATTCCTCACGCAAGCACAATTTAAAAGCATAACATTATTGTTATCCATTTACTCTACGTAACATTTTACCAAAACATTTATTTTATACTGCGTTTATGTTCACTAAAAATCAGTGTATTTTTTCCTGAACATTTGCATTTGATAAACTGCTGTACAAGTACTGTGTGAAAAAAAATAATTGAAACACCCACAATTTTATTCCCCAGGGACTTTGCTTTCAGAAAACATATTTGGGGGGGTCCAAGTATTCTTGTAGCAAAAAAATTGCAGATTTTTACATGTATGTGAAAAATGCCAGAAATGGCCCGGTTTTTAAGTAGTTAAAATCACTTTACACGAACTGTCAAGGGAACAGTTATTCTATTGTGTGTGTGATGTTTAAAATGTCCTAGTGGCCTGCATGCCTGATATGTGTGCCTGATGCAAGGTCACGCCATTAGGCCTTTGAACTTTTGCAGCTTCTTTCCAACAGCACCGCATGCCTTTCACAGGCCACTGGCCGGGGCTCAGATGGATAGGAATGATGCTTTTTCATTCTGGCATCTCACCCTTCAGATAAATCATTTCTTCACTTTAAGATCAGATTACAAGGAGCTCTTCCTTAATAGTTATCTTCTGTATGTATCTGCAGGTGGGGAACCAAGGATCTGTTATTGCACCAACTAAAAGAGCCTTCTACATGCAAATCAGCTGTATGGTGGAAATAAGTAGATACTAAATTGATCATGTCTAAACCTATTGATCCATGATAGCAACATTACAATCTCTCCAAGCACATTCATTTAAAGTATTTACAGAATGCTATTTGCAATAAATATGGGTGGATTATATTAGAACGCTTGATGCCTGTAGCAAACTATAATTATTTCCTTACGGTTTTTTTCACCATCTTTAGTTTCTCACTTTGTAGTGATTTGTGTTGAATAGGATACAATTGGAAGCAAGTGTAAAGGAGCAATGTAAAATTCATTTGTGTAAAGTTGTAATACATATTAATTTTCAACCTATAACAACATTGAAAACTGGCCTGGTAACAAAGGGATGTAACATGCTGGTATTAAGGAGATAAAACAATACAAATATAAAGATCTTCCTTGGAGACCAAGCTTATTTTTATTACTTTTGTACAGTTTGACTTGTGTACACTGGAGTTTGGTCTGTAGTAGTCCGTAGATACACGGTTATTGCTTAGGGAGTGTTCAGTGATTGAGTAAGTCCTGTTTCTACTAGGTGCCACCTAGTGGTGGCTGGTGGAACTGCAGTCAATGAAACAGCATATAAAAAGCTCAAATAGCTTGCCGCCCAGAGAGCTTTTTTCATCACCAGGATTTGCTCAGGCTTATTGAATACAGCTGATGAAATAGCAATTGATGAAACACGACTGGGAGGAGCCACAAAGTGTACTCCTGGATGGTCGCAAACACAAAGCAGAGGATTGGGGGGAGGGGGGGTTTAATAATTAATATTTTTCTGGCTTGTGTTTCCAGTAATCTGTCAAGAAGCTGTCCTGGAAGATGTTTTAGGAAATAAAAGTTTCAAAGGTTTTATGCTGTGTGTGTACATCTTATGTTATGCTGAGCTGAAGCCAAAAGGATGGAGGGTTGGATAGGGAGGAAAACATCAAAAGGTTATTGTGGAGATAAGTAGAAGATGCAAGTTTTGACATACTGAGAGGTAGGGGGTCAATACAATCTGTTGAGTGTTCATCCTTACATGCATGCACAGCGCCCAAACACATATACCGTATATCCTCGAGTATAAGTCGATCCGAGTATAAGTCGAGGCCCTAATTTACCACAAAAAAAAAAAATGGGAAAAACTTATTGACCCGAGTATAAGACGAGGGTGAGAAATGCACAGCTACTGTAAGTGGAAAAGAGGGTCAACAATGCCCATTTGCAGCCTCACTGTGCCCATTTGCAGCCATAGGTCCCCTGAACTTCAAACTCTGTAGTTAAGGGTTCCTAGATGCCCCGTAGCTGCAGCCAAAATTTGGGGTCTCTGAACCCAAAGGGTCCCGAAATGACATTGCTGCAGATGGACACAGTTGACTGAATTTGGGGCCCTGTATATCGGGGCCACTTAGTGCTAAGAACCCCAAATTTGGTGTGCAAACCCAGTGGAACTAGCACCATAAAATTTCCAAAGCTGGGGTTTCTAGCATCAAGTGGCCCCGAGATACAGGGCCCCAAATATCAGTTCAGAAAATGTCAAGCACTTTTCTGCAGCATAGAATGACATTTGGCTCTGGCTTTGGGGCCCCTTATCTCAGGGCCACTTGGTGCTAGGAACCCCAGCTTTGGATATATTATGGTACCACTGGGTTTGCACACCAAAATTGGGGTTCCTAGCCCCAACTGGCCCTGAGATATGGGGCCCCAAAGTCGGTTCGGAAAATGTCAAGCACTTTTCTGCAGCTGAGAATGACATTTTCCGAACCGATTTTGGGGCCCCGTATCTCGGGGCCACTTAGTGCTAGGAACTTCTGCTTTGGATATGTTATGGTACCAGTTCCATTGGGTTTGTACACCACATTTGGGGTTCCTAGCCCTAAGTGGCCCTGAGATATGGGGCCCCAAAGTCGGTTCGGAAAATGAAATTTTTTGCTGCAGAAATATGCTTGACTCCAGTATAAGTCGAGGGGGGCACTTTCAGCACAAAAAAAATGTGCTGAAAAACTCGACTTATACTCGAGTATATACGGTAAATGATGGACTGTTTGGTGGCAAGGAAGATGAAACCATTTAGCTGTTTGCACCAAGTGAGGTGGAGAGTGTGATGTCCCTGACCTACCTCATCCAATCAGAGAACACTTTGCATTCCTTAAGAAAATGCAAAGCATTGTCTAAATGGCACCCATGCCAAGCAGATAACCTCCTGTGTTCACAATGCAGCAGGGCAACTGCTCGGCACTGAACCCGGAAACAAGTGGATGCGTCTACTACAGTGTTTCTCAACTCTAGTCCACAAGGCGCCCCAACAGGTCATGTTTTCAGGATTTCCCTCAGATGAAACGGCTGTGGTTAATTACTAAGGCAGTGAAACTGATCAAATCACCTGTGCAATATAATGGAGAGCCTGAAAACATTACCTGTTGGGGCGCCTTGAGGACTACAGTTGAGAAACACTGGTCTACCACACTGATATCAAGCTTCTAGATCACTTATCTCCAAACTGCAGCCCAGGGCCCAGGTATGGCCTTTTGACGGTTTGTCTGGCTCCTCCATCCACAACCAACACCAGCGGTGGGGCACTATTCCTCCTAATGATACCACTAATGGGGCACTATTCCTGCCACTGATAGCAACAACAGGGCGCCCAATACTCCCACTAAACCCAATGATTGGGGACTGTTTACTCCCACTAATGCTGGGGAATTTTTTACTCCCACTGGCCACAGTCCGGTCCCACTAAAGCCTAAAGAACAATAAACTGGTCCTTTGTTTAGAAAGTTTGGAGACCTCTGTTCTAGATGGATGCCACAGGCATGGGACACAAAAAAAGGTGCTTTGCCTTTAAAGAGGAAGTAAACGTCCTCTGCTAACATTTACCTATAGGTAAGCCTATAATAAGCTTTGTATGGATGGGTTGACCCTTTAGCCCTGGTTCACATTGATGCGATCAGCAATGGCACCGTCCAAATCTGGGTGACGCAGCACCGATTCCCAAAATTAGTTTCTGTACTACTTTTGGCGATTTCAGGGTGCGATTTCCATTGACATCTGTGCAGAAACCCTGCACAGATGTCCCTGAAATCGCCCCCGAAACCAGTTCAGCTGAACTTGCACGATTTAAATTCCCGCAGTCAGTGAACCAGGGCCTAATTGCACATTTATGCAGTAACCCAAGGTGGAGTGCTGTAGAGATTCAACTACAGTAGATATAACTGTGGTAACATGCAATTATATCTAGGAGGACTAGCTATGTGTCAGTCAAAACATCAAATGCTTAGGAAACCATTAGTCAGGACATTTACCTGTAAAGCAGGTACAGTAAAACCTTGGTTTGAAAGGTACAACATTTAGAAACTCACATGGTTGATGATTAAAACAGGCACATGTAAGTATGCGGGCATCCAGGGTAAAGCTGTCCACATAGACCGTCCTCACCATCATTGACATCGTCCCTTCCACGCTGCGCTCCACTGTTGAAGCCTCGCTTTCAGATCACGATTGCAGACTGACAGCGGTGAGAGCCGGCGGTGCAGGGGATGGTCTATGTGGACAGCTTTACCCCGGATACTTCTATATGCCTCTTTTAATCATCAATCATGCGAGTTGCTAAATGTTGTACCTTCATTAAATGTAACCATATTGCTACATTTAGAGGCGCCTCTCTTCTCTTTTATACTCTGTAGCTCCTGCTGGATTTTTCTTCTAATCCCCTTGTGGAGGCTTCCATTTGTGGATGGACATTTTATGGTTACACAACCTATCCCATTGCTATAATCTTTTTATATGGACTATAAACTGAAATACCTAAGAATAAATGGTTGTGGAACGAATCATTTGAGTTTCAATTATTTCTTATGGGGAAATTTGCTTTTATATACAAGTGCTTTGAAATGCAAGCATGCTTCCAGAACAAATTATGCTCACAATCCAATGTTTTACTGTATATGGTGTCAGACATTTGACTAAACCTTGTACTATAAAAACAAAGGTTTGTTAGATCTACACATTTATAGGCTGCATTAACACTCGAGTATCTTTGATCATTTTTTCACAGGCTATTTATTTTTTAAAGTTTGTATAGAAGCTTTTAAGTGTTTTTCACAGGTACTTTTGCTTGAGCTTTTTGAAATGATATTTAGCTAATAGAGGACTAGTCACTAGGGAAAAACAAAACAAAAAACAAAACTGCACATTTTCCAGATGTTCCCATTGAATTCTATTGGGGGCCAAAATACCTTGAAGGCTGTAGCTCAAAAGAAGCTCATGTACCTTTTAGAGCTACAAGCTTCAAGTGAAACTGAGTACACGTGTCGAACTTTGGCCATATCAGTAGGAACCTGCCTGAATTTCGATATGTGTATAGTCCTTTCTGTTCAACGGAAGCTGGTTGTTAGCCTGGCTTCTGTTGAGCGATCCTGATGGAAAACCAGCATTTGATCAGCTGATAGGGTTGGGGGGGGGGGGGATCCCCGTTGTGAGAATACATCAGCACAGCGGGGGAGATCCCTGCACCCACATCACTTGTATGGATACAGAAAATGTGAGGTTTTTTTTTCCCCATTCAGTCCACTGGTAGAATGAAAAAAACAAAAACACTCAGTGGGGTCGTTTTACTAATGGCCTGTACACACGATCTGAAAATCGGACGACAGATTGTCCTTTTTTTTTTTTTTTTTTTGCATGCTAGTCGCATATCGAAAATGGATAGGTTACTAAAGTGACAAAAATTCTCGTACAAAAGAATAAAAATTTGGAAGTGACGTCATGTGTTGTAGTGTATTTCTATTGTATTTTCAGACGACAACTGTACTGATTAAACGAAAATCGAACAAGAAAAATTCTCACATTCATACATACTAGGGACGATTTAGACAGGATCCAATTAACCTACCAGCATGTCTTTGGAGTGTGGGAGGAAACCGGAGTCCCCGGAGGAAACCCACGCAGGCACGGAGAACATGCAAACTCCAGGCAGGTAGTGTCATGGTTGGGATTCGAACCAGCAACCCCTTTTTACTTCTAGGCGAAAGTGCTATGCACTACACCACTGTGCCATTCTTTTTAAATCTACATGTCATACTTACCTTCACTGTGCAGCTCGTTTTGAAGAGTGGCCCCAAACATCCTATTCTGGGGTCCACCAGCAGCTCTCGCAGCTCCTCCCTACATCAGCTAACCCCCCTAAGAGAAGCACTCTCCCAAGGGGGTTACCTCACAGGTGCGCCCCCGAGTCCAGCATTTGTGTCCACAGACATCAAAGCCGGATTTGCCCCCCCCCCCCCGTAATTTGATTGACAGCAGTGGGAGCCAATGGCTACGTTGCTATGAATCTATCCAATCAAGAGCCGGGACCCCGCGGAGAGAGGGAACTGCCAAACAGATGAAGGGGCTCAGGTAATGTGCATTAAGGTGAAAAAACACGAGGGTTTACAAACCCTTTAAGAATGAGCTCAGGCAGGTTAACAACTCTACGTGTCCATGCCCGCCAAGAAGCTGACACTCTGCAGCGCTAATCACAGGCAGTGAGACATTTCCCGATCCGCGACTGCACAGAACGGGAAACATCTCACTACCTGTGATTTGCGCTGTGGGGTCTCAGCTTTCTGGCGGCTGCGGGCACGTGGAGTTGCGAACACGCCTGAGCTCATCCTTAGCCACCATACACATTACAATCCGACAATACAACATTAGATTTACCAAAACTCTCTAATATGAGGACCACCCTAAACTATGCAATAAGGAGGCAGGCCCTGGCACCACATAGAGGTTGGTAGATCTAAAAGATGGTACAGTGTGTGGCGAGCGTTACTCAAACTCATTCGGGGTACAATCGTTCATGACTATAACCATTAGCATGTAAACAATGCACAGGATACTTGGTTGTCATACATTGACAGCAATAGATGACAGTACCAAGCACTGTCACTCACCCAGCTTCATCAGACAAGCCAGAAGAATCCACAAGGCGATCTCGAAGGGGTCCCGGATATGAGGGTAGTCCAGATCGAGCACCGGGAACAGTTTTCGGTGTCTAGGTTTATGGGTGTCATTGTTAGCAGTATGGTGGGGATCCGGGACGACTCCCTCATCATAAGGGGTGATACCTGGGGGGTGAAGGTCTGGATTGACATCAGAGGCAGCAACAGGCACCACCACCAGCAGCAGTGCCAGGAGGAAGATGGCACTCATTGCCCATCTGAAGTTGGGGAAGATCCTCATCATGTTCATGGCGAGCTGGGGAGGGTTCCTATATACAGCACAGAGTATATTCTGCTCTCATTCAGTGTCCATATATACAGACACAGCTAGGTGAGCCTTATGCACAGCCTGCACCCAGCACATACTGCTTCATATACACTGTCCCAGCAAGAACACACAAGGAACGCTCCAATCAATGGGCTGCTCGGGGTACATAGTATTTCCTGGACACAAGCGGCTGGTTGGTGTCATAGAAGGAGCAGGTCTTCCGGGGTATGACACTCAGCCTGTCCGCTCCCGGCTCTGTAATGAGGCATGTGATGTGCGGCTGACAGGAAACTTCTCTATCCGCCAGCTAGGACATGTAGCCGGACTACACCGACTCTGTATCATATGTATGGTGAGGACCACCCCGGCTTCATGTGAAGCCTCTCAAGCCCAGGCACCGCCTTCCTTCTACGAGCGACCGGCCTCCTCCTCCTCTGACTGGCTGCTGGGAGCGAGAGGAAGCTTGGCCAGCTCAAGAGCCTATGAAGGGCGCCTATGGGAAAGTCAGTTTGAAGGGCGACCTCTGCTGGTCTGGAGCTAGAAGCGAGTAAACTATTCGTAGCGTGTCAGGGCATGGCGCCAAGAATTAGGTCTCCTCACGGAGGCGGTTAAAGTGGAGTTCCAGCCGTTTTTGTGTTTATTTAGGTCACTTTCACACTGCAGCGAACAGCCGATAGCGCTAAAGCGCCTTTTGTTTTTGCAGCGCTTTTCGGCCGATAGCGCGGGTGCTTTTAACCCAAAAAGAAGGCGCTTCTGAAGCGCTTTTCAAGCGCTGCCCATTAATTACAATGGGCAGGGTGTTTTGGGAGCAGCGCTCCCAAATCGCCCCAAAGATGCTGCTCACAGGACTTTTTCTAACGTCCCGCAAGCGCACTTCCCGGGTGTGAAAAGACACACTGAAATGAATAGGAGGCGGTTTTCAGGCGTTATTTAGAGGCTATTTCTAGCGCTAAAACACCTGAAAACCACCTCAGTGTGAAAGTAGCCTAAAGGCCCATACACACAAGCCGAAAATCGTACTAAAAATACCGCTTTCTAAGCGATCGTACAATAATCTGATCGTTAGTACAGAGCTCTTCGATAGCCGTTCACGACAGTTCATCCAATATTATCCGATCGGACAAGTGCGAAAAGTTTCCTTGTACAATACCAGATCGTACGATTTTCGTTTAGTCAGCACAGTTGTACGAAAATACAATACAAATACACCACAACACATGACATCACTTCCAATTTTTTTTTCTGTCGTATTAGAATTTTCCTGACTTTTAGTAACTTATGAGATTTCTACTTGCGACTAGTAAGCGAAAAAAAGTTGTACAATCTGTCGTCCGATTTTCGGATCGTGTGTATGGGGCATTAAAATGAGCAGCTACAAAAAGTGTAGCTGCTGACTTTTAATAAACAGACACTCACCTGTCCAGGGATGCGGCCTCCCCGAACCCTCGCCTCTCCCTCGTCTCTCCCCGGCGCCTAGGCGGGCCGAGTGGAAGTGGAAACTGGGTACCCGTCAAAACTAGGTACCTGCTTCCCCCCCCCCCCAAAAAAATGACATGCCAAATGTGGCACAGAAGGGAGTAAGGAGTGCTTAAAGAGGAACTTCCCCTTTTGGGTGGAACTCTGCTTTAAGGGCTCATGTACACAGGGCAGTTGAAAACCTTTTCTGAACACTGGAAACCAACAGTGGAAAACATCCATTTTCCACCTTTTACATACTGAGTTTATGCGAGTTTGGCAGCAGTTATGGGCATTTGAGGTTAGAAGCATTTTTCACCACTTACGGACTGCCCCACATACATATACTGCAGCAGGGCGGCCCGGCTGAGCAAAATCACATACATGTATGTGATTCACACCTGCTGCGGCGATCGGATTCGGTTCAGGACCGATCACTCATCAGGTCCAGGCCAATGATTTATGGCCTGGACCTGCTGATCGGTTCTGACCAATCGAAGAACCTCCTGTGTCTGTGTAACGTAAACACAGGAGTAGCAAGTGATACAATCTTCCCTCCTGTGCCTTTCGGTATCAGCGAACGAGGAGAATCAGACAGTGAGTACACAAGCACTACACCTGCCAGCACCTGCATTTAGCCCCTCCGCCCAGCCCACCCAAACAAGTGCAGGATCAGTAGATCACTGTCGCCTTCCTATACACCGTACACAAAACCGCAGCGTTAGAAGAGTCAGGCCTGATCTCTGCTAGCACTAGCAGTTACATTTTTTTGTAGCGGTTCAAACAGTCCTTGACAACCAGGTGCTTTTTTACCTGTGAGTCACAATAGGTACCTGTAAAGCTATTGGCCAAAATGTCAAACGAAGGGCACTCTAATGAAGAGTCAAAACAAATAATGCTGCGCTGGTGTTAATAAATGTATCCAACCACTAAGTGTCTCAATTCTCCTGTGCCAATATGAGTGCCATCATAATAACGTGAAGAAACAATAATGTGTCTACGTCCACCATTTCCGCATGTCAGGGACCACCAGAGCCAAAAGTCAGGGACCACCAGAGCCAAATGTCAGGGACCATCAGTGCCGAATGTCATGGACCACCAGAGCCGAATGTCAGGGACCATCAGAGCCAAATGTCAGGGACAACCAGAGCCAAATGTCAGGGACCACCACCAATGCAGAATATCAGGGACCACCAGTGCCGAATGTCAGGGACCACCAGTGCAGAATGTCAGGGGCCATCAGTGCCGAATGTCAGGGGCCACCAGAGCCGAATGTCAGGGACCACCAGAGCCAAATGTCAGGGACCATCAGAGCCAAATGTCAGGGACAACCAGAGCCAAATGTCAGGGACCACCACCAATGCAGAATATCAGGGACCACCAGTGCCGAATGTCAGGGACGACCAGTGCAAAATGTCAGGGACCACCAGTGCCGTATGTCAGGGACCTCCAGAGCTCAATTGTCAGAGACCACCAGAGCTGAATGTCAAGGACTACCAGTGCCAAATGTCAGGGACCACCAGAGCCAAAAGTCAGGGACCACCAGAGCCAAATGTCAGGGACCATCAGTGCCGAATGTCATGGACCACCAGAGCCGAATGTCAGGGACCATCAGAGCCAAATGTCAGGGACAACCAGAGCCAAATGTCAGGGACCACCACCAATGCAGAATATCAGGGACCACCAGTGCCGAATGTCAGGGACCACCAGTGCAGAATGTCAGGGGCCATCAGTGCCGAATGTCAGGGGCCACCAGAGCCGAATGTCAGGGACCACCAGAGCCAAATGTCAGGGACCATCAGAGCCAAATGTCAGGGACAACCAGAGCCAAATGTCAGGGACCACCACCAATGCAGAATATCAGGGACCACCAGTGCCGAATGTCAGGGACGACCAGTGCAAAATGTCAGGGACCACCAGTGCCGTATGTCAGGGACCTCCAGAGCTCAATTGTCAGAGACCACCAGAGCTGAATGTCAAGGACTACCAGTGCCAAATGTCAGGGACCACCAGAGCCAAATGTCAGGGACCACCACCAGTGCTGATTGTTAGGGACCACCAGAGCCAAATGTCAGGGACCACCAGTGCAGCTTATCAGTGCCCATGAGTGCAGTGTCGCCAGTGCAGATTATCAGTGCCCATTAGTGCCGTGTCACCAGTGCCTTATCAGTGCCCATCAGTGTGATGTCACCAGCACATATCAGTGCGGTGTCACTAGTGCCTTATTAGTGCCCATCAGTGCGGTCACACCAGTGCCTTATCAGTGCCCTTCATTGCAGAGCGGGGAGAGTTACAAATCATCAGGATGACAGAGCGCATCTCGGGCTAATAGGTTTGTATGTTAGAACACCGCTCGTGGTACAGCCCCCCTCCCTGCACCGGAATTGTGATAGACAGCACAGAACGCACTGTTCCAATGTACAGGGAGGCGGGGCTGTACCACGAGCGGTGTTCTCACATACAGACCTATCAGCCTGAGATGCTCCCGATGATCTGTAACTCTCCGGCACTGGAGACAGATGGAGGGATGGCGGGCGGCGGGGAGGACAGGGGAGGTGCTGGCAGGGAGGAGTTGGAGGGAGCAGAGGAGGAGGACACCACCTCTATGGGAGGCACAGACCAGGGGCTGGGAGACCCCTCCGCCCACTACAGCGAGCCAGGCTGAAATAGAACTCCCTGCTCGTTTTCAAAGGACTACAAGGGGGCGTGTCAGACCGCTGGCTGAGGTTACTGGAGGAATAGCATCCAGCAGCCTTACAAAAAGGAAATCACCAGGCAATAATGTTTTTTAGCAAGTTCAACAGGCTATTGCAGAGGAACTACAGAACATGGCTGACATAGTTGGTGAGCGTAAGAGATCAGCAACAAGAACATGGAAAAAAGTGTTTGTCCGCAGTTGTGTTTTAAGTGCAATTAAATAGTTAATGAATAATGTCAGAATTTTTTTTTAACTTGTTGAGTCTTCACAAATCCTCAAAAATCTGTGCTTTGTATCTATTCACCTTAGTGCTCCCCCATAAGAAATGTGCTCACCTCACAGAGTGTGACCTCACACTTAAGTTTGGTCAAATAAAGCTTTTTAGTCACCCCAGACTAACAGATCATGCTTTCCTCCTTGTTGCTCTATTGTTGTGCCTCCATTATGACTTGATATATGTGAGAGAGAAAAAGCTCCAAAAAGTGCTTATATCGTTTTAAACAATATTCAATTTATTAAAAATTGTGCATAGATAGATATAGGGTACAGCACAGCACAGTCCTAAGGAACACTTTGACACAGGGTCTCGAAAGATGTTGGATCACCATCGCATTTTAAGAGACCCTAACCTAGAATGTTTATAGTTATAATAAAAGTGTATTCAATCTCCCTGAGGAAGACACATGATCCCTGTTTCGACACGCGTTTGGGAGGGGAGAGGACGGTGTAGTCAGCAGCAGCCTCACGAGGAACGAGGAGCTGCGGACACATACGGCTGTACAGCTTCATCTGGGAATATGCAGTGATTGTATAACATAGATTGGTGCACTGTAAGCACCCACAATGTATGGGTACATCTATGGACTTTTAATAAACAGCACAAAAGTGGTGGCACATTGATTATGTTTGGAGCACTAGAGGAGATGAGCAACTAGATACTAATAGGCCAATGACATTCAGCAAAAAAGAACAGACCAGCCAGGCGGCCAATCAACAAACCGGCAGGAAGAATACATAACTCAGACTAGGGGTCCACATGTCAAACAGGTGGATATGACATCATGCCCAAAAAGGGCGCCAAACGTCAATCCCGAGTCACGTGATGTAGGACAGGCAGACCTCGTGGCCAATCAACCCAAAGTGAGGGTTCAAATGTCAGTGGCCGCCAGTCCGCGTGTCAAACAAGGGAGCCCGGCGCCGCGCACAAAGGCGCGCCTAGCGTCAAGCTCGGGTCACGTGACATGAGACAGGAGCTACACGTGACCATGGGCGGAACTTTGGGTTGATTGGCCACGAGGTCTGCCTGTCCTACATCACGTGACTCGGAATTATTATTATTATTATTATTATACAGGATTTATATAGCGCCGACAGTTTACGCAGCGCTTTACAACATTAGGGCAGACAGTACAAGTACAATACAATTCAATACAGGAGGAATCAGAGGGCTCTGCTCATTAGAGCTTACAATCTAGGAGGGATGGTCAAGTTATACAAAAGGGTAATAGCTGTGGGGGATGAGCTAATGGAGAAAATAGTGCAGTTGTTAGATGGAGGCCGGATAGGCTTCTCTGAAGAGGAAAGTTTTCAGGGATCGCCTAAAAGTGGATAAATTTGGAGACAGTCTGACAGATTGGGGTAGGGAATTCCAGAGGCTAGGGAGAAGTCCTGGAGGCGGATATGGGAGGAGGTGATGAGGGAGCTAGAGAGCAGGAGGTCTTGGGAGGAACGGAGATGGCGATTAGGTTGGTATTTTGAGACTAGGTTAGTGATGTAGTTGGGGGCAGAGTTGTGGATGGCTTTGTAACTTATTGTTAGTATTTTGAATTGACATTTGGCGCCCTTTTTGGGCTTGACGCTAGGCGTGCCTTTGTGCGCGGCGCCGGGCTCCCTTGTTTGACACGCGGACCGGCAGCCACTGACTTTTGAACCCTCACTTTGGGTTGATTGGCCACGAGGTCTGCCTGTCCTACATCACGTGACTCGGGATTGACGTTTGGCGCCCTTTTTGGGCATGATGTCATATCCACCTGCTTGACATGTGGACCCCTAGTCTGAGTTATGTATTCTTCCTGCCCGTTTGTTGATTGGCCGCCTGGCCGGTCTGTTCTTTTTTGCTGAATGTCATTGGCCTATTAGTATCTAGTTGCTCATCTCCTGATCAGCTGATCCTTTGGTCCAATGACACTGAGTGATTCCCTTCCCTTGTGATTGGTTCTTATATGTTTATTTTATTTATAAATATTGGCAACTTGGAGTTGGTGGTTTATGCCCCAGTAGAAGGCCTTTAGGTCGAAACGCGTCGGTATACCACACCATCATCTCCAATGTTGCCCTTGACTTTTATTGTGATCACTTCTTTTTAATGTATCATTTTTTTTAGCAATAAAGATACCTTTTTTTATCTGCACTAAGGGGAAGCTTTAATTTTCTCTCCACATACCATCCGGAAGGAAGTGAATGCTCAGCTTCTACCATATGCGGTACATCATGTCTGCCAGATTCCTATCCATGCACTCACTGTGAGCACCTACCTGACGACCCCCGGAGTTCCTGTTGAGTCCAACTCAGAAGTTCTGACGGTCCGGATACCTTTCTATACGCCCTGGGAGGCACACTGCCTTCATGACTCCATGTCGCTGACAGGGGAGTCCTTTGGATCTGGTAAGAGTTTATACCTACCATTCCCTTATTTGATGCCGTTTTTGGTTTGATGTGGTCTTCATTTACGGATTAACCAAGTTTCCTGCTAGCATTTGGAATAACCACCATCTCCAGTGACTATTTCCCTGCTTACACACAGTTGGAGACTTATCTTTCATATATTTGCCTTATGGCTAATTGACTTTTATTTGTCATCAGTTTAGTCCACTACATTTGGTTGAAAGACTTGTGTTGTTTTGGACTTTATTATATTTTATTACCATTTTTTGCTATTTTGGTTTGTTCACTATGCGCTACATTTTTTCTATTTATTTCACACTGTTCTTTGTCACACTGTATGTAGCTGCTCCCTCTCACTAGTTAGCGCAGTGTTTTTTATACATTTTTCCAGGGATACAATGTACCCCATACTCATTCACATGGGGGGGTGGATCTGGGGGCCCCCTTGTTAAAAGAGGCCTACGGATTTATTATAAGCCCCCTGCCCGCAGATCCCCACAATCACCGCCCAGGGTTGTCGGGAAGAGGTCCTTGTTGAGGGCATGTGGCCTGGTATGGTCCAGGAGGGGGGGTGCTTGCTGGTCCCCCCCTTTCCTGACCTGCCGGGCTGCATACTCAGATAAGGGTCTGGTATGGATTCTGGAGTGACCCCACGCCGTTTTTTTTTTTTTGGAATGGGGTTTCCCCTCAAAATCCATACCAGACCGAAGGGTCTGGAATGGTCTTGGGGGGAACCCCATGCTGTTTATTTTTTCATTTTTGCATGGGGTTCCCTTTCAAGATCCTTACCAGACTCAAAGGGCCTGGTATGGATCTGGGGGTGGCTCAGGCCATTTTTTTTCAAATTTTCAAATCCCCTTAAAGGACCTCAGAGCACATGTGCCTTAATGATCTTACTTGGATGCGACTTCCATTCAAATCAATGGGCTGAAAGTTGGTTCAGTTAAGACGGCTCACATAGGGAACCATTCATTTTGACATGTCATGCGACTTGTGTAATTGTATTTGGGAGTGGAAAATAGAGGCAGAGAAACGCTGCTAGGCACTAAACGCGCATTAATGCCTATGCAAAAATCTACTAAAAGCGCGTTCTTACAGATGCTTTTTCCTGGCGTTGGTACTGGCTTTGCAGCTCGATTTTTCTAACGCTCTGTGTGCATGAGGACTTAAAACTATGGGTTTTCTTCCGCTTTAAGTAAATGTTGCATCAATTTTTCTGAGCCCGGTCTGAAGTTATCTAAAGGGGTGCATGTTGGTTCTGGCGTATCCAAAGAATCAGGGTCAGTAAAGCACATGTGAGGTATGAAGCAAAACTGCAACAAGTGGTTCACTCAGCAAGGTGTATTAACTCCTTCCCGCCAACCACCTCTCAGCCCTTTAAGGGTTCTGAAAGCCGGGAGGCTGTGGAGGGCATTCGGGTTATGTGACCGCTGTGATTGGCTGCTACAGCGGTCACATAATTGGTCACTAGTATGCATCGGGAGTTCTCTGGTAACTGCCGACCACTGTGCTGGGAACAGGCTCTCAGCATGGTAAGTGGTCTACACAGGCTCGCATATATGCGGCGGCTCGGCGAAAAGGCCCACACACTGAGAGGCCGCATATATGTGCGTGAAGTGGTAATGCAGCTGCTATGGGTAACTAAACATTATAACAAGCTACAATGCAAGCAGTCATTAAAGTGGTGTTCCGGCCGAAATTATACTTTTTAAATAAAAATACCCCTATAATACACAAGCTTAATGTATTCTAGTAAAGTTAGTCTGTAAACTAAGGTCTGTTTTGTTAGTTTATAGCAGTAGTTTGTTATTTTATAAACTTACAGCAGGCCGTGGCCATCCTAAGTCTGGGCATCTGAAGCCAGACTGTATTTCTTCCTTGATCTCATGCTTGCAGATCACAAGCAGTGTAATAGTTTTCAGGTCAGGTTTCCATAGCAACGGCAGTTTCAGAGGAAGTTGCCGCCCCTTCCCAGAAGGCATTACAAACAGGAAATGATGCGATGGGCCGCGGCCAGGGAGGAGGAAGTGAAAAATGAATACAGCAGATATACAGTAAGTGCTGAGAATTTTTTTTTTTAAATATCCAATTCGTTTACAGTGCACAGTTTAGTGAGGGATGCTGAAGAGTTGTAAAAGTGGGTGGAACTCCACTTTAAGTGTGGTACCTGGTATAGATGAGGGGTCCTCTGGTAGAGAGGGGGTCAATGTTTTGGCTCCCTCCCCAGAGGTCTGTATCCAATAGCAACTGGAACCAAACACATGCTATGGAGATCCATTAACTGGTCACAAGGTACGGGAAGGAAGGACTTAACAAGTGCATGCATGAGGTCCACGCTAGGTGAACAGCATAACCCCATTCTGGTACTGGGAATGAGGTAACAGAGATACACTGGACTGGTGGAGAGGGTGCAGGCTCAGCATTGTTCCTCCTAATGCAAACATACATCAAGTTACAGTGTATAGTAACAGGGGACAGCACTTCTCAGAGGGACTCTGTACTTTTATTTCTACACACACTGTTACAGCTCATCTCAAAGTCGAGGAATTGCCTCAATGTTAGACTTTAGTTAACCGCTGCCCCTGCCCAGTCCCAGACATTGATGAGCATGTGCACGGCAAAAGGTACCGCTCACGCACTGGGCAACACTGCCACTGAACGTGACCCATTCAAGTGAATGGGGCGGTGCTGCAATTGCATGTGTTTGCAGTGTGGTGGTGCACCATTTACAGAGTTATCCCAGACATGGAACTGCACACACAATTACATGCTTGCCAACTTCCCAGATTTGCAGAGACTGTCCCACTTTTTACTAAGTTGTCCTTGGCTGGCCGTGTCCTGGGCAGCATCTCAGAATCTGGTCTGTGGGTACAGCAGCAGCCTGTCACTAGGCTAAATCTCAATCGGAATGACATCTCCCCCTGTATTTTCCCACTTCAGTTTCTAGCACTCTTCGAGCACTTTGTGGGGGTTAAGGAAGAACCCCAAAGGCATGGCATCTTACTACTGCTGATGCTGTATTGGTGGAATGTGTCCTGCTTCGTTCATATGGGAAGCATAGGAGAGGAAGGCTGGCCTAGTTCGGAGCAGTACATATCCCATGCACAAAAGCAGCAACAGTAGTAAGATGATCTCTCTCAGGGGTTCTTAACCCCTGCAAAGCTCCTTCCCCCCCGTACTGTGCCCTCCTTCTCCCTGTACTGTGACCTCCCTCCTAATGTGACCTCCTTCCTTCCTTTACTGTGACCTCCTTCCTGCCTATACTGTGCCCTCTTGCCTCCCTATTTTGCCCTACTGACTCCTAGTTCTCTGCCCTGGTGCCCCTGGTCCACTGCCTTTCTGACCCCTGTCCTCTACTGACCCCCTGCCCGCTATCCTATTGACCCTGTCCTCTGCTCTACTGACATTTGTACACTACCCTACATGCTAATGACCTCTGTACACTGTCCTACATACTACTGACCTCTGTACACTGCTCTGCATACTACTGACCTCTGTACACTGCTCTACATATTACTGACCTTTGTACACTGCTCTACATACTACTGACCTCTGTACACTGCTCTACCTAGTACTCAACTTTGTACACTGCATTTGTACACTCTCTATCTTTCCCTCTATCAATCCATCCATCCATCCCCCTATCTATCCATCCATCCCTCTATCCATCCATCCCTCTCTCCATCCATCCATACCGCCATCCATCCCTCCTTCTATCCATCCATCACTCAATTCCATCCGTCCTTTTATCCATCCCTCCATCCCTCTCTCCATCCATCCATCCCCCTATCCATCCCTCCTTCTATTCATCCATCACTTCATTCCATCCCTCCTTCTATCCATCCATCCCTCCCTCTCTCTATCTATCTATCCATCTATCCAACCATCCCTCCATCCATCCCTCTATCCATCCATCCCTCTCTCCATCCATCCATCACTCCATTCAATCCCTCCTTCTATCCATCCCTCCCTCTCTCTATCTATTCCTCTATCCAACCATCCCTCCCTCTATCCAACCCTCCCTCCATCCCTCCAACCATCCCTTCCTCATCCAACCCCCCATCTATCCCCCCTTTTATCATCCAACCATCCCTCCCTCCATCTCTCTATCCATTCCCCCCTCCATCCATCCTTCCCTAATCCATCCATTCAACCATCCCTCCCTCCATCCAACCAGCCCTCCATCCAGCCGCCCAACCATCTCTTGTTCCTTCCATCTAACCATCCCTCACTCCATCCAAACATCCATCCATCCCTCTATCCCTCCCTCCAACCATCCCTCCCTCCATCCAAACATCCATCCAGCCCTGAATCTCAAGAAAAGTAATGTGAACTGTCTCTATGCTATCTCTCTCTTCTCATATTAGTGTAAATTATATCCCATATTGTGTTTGGTGGTCAGTATCATCACCAAATGCAATCTTTTCAAGAGAATCAGCTAATTCACAACTCCGCACTATATGTAGTGCATGCCTAAATGCAACACCTTGTATATAGCACACGCCTGAACCCTGCACGTACATAGCATGCCCTGAACTCTATATGTAGCAGACAAGTGATCTCTGCACTGTGTACATAGCACACGCCTGATCTCTGCACTGTGTACATAGTGCATTCTGATCTCTGCACTGTGTACGTAGCACACTCCTGATCTCTGCACTGTGTGCGTAGCATCTTCCTGATCTATACACTGTGTACGTAGCGCATTCTGATCTCTGCACTGTGTGCGTAGCGCATTCCTGATCTCTGCACTGTGTACGTAGCGCATTCCTGATCTCTGCACTGTGTACGTAGCGCACTCTTGATCTCTGCATTGTGTACATAGCGCATTCCTGATCTCTGCACTGTGTACATAGCGCACTCCTGATCTCTGCACTGTGTACATAGCGAACTCCTGATCTCTGCACTGTGTACGTAGCACATTCATGATCTCTGTACTGTGTACATAGCGCACTCCTGATCTCCGCACTGTGTACATACCGCATTCCTGATCTCTGCAGTGTGTACACAGCGCATTCCTGGTCTCTGCACTGTGTCTGTAGCGCATTCTGATCTCTGCACTGTGTACGTAGCACACTCTGGATCTCTGCACTGTGTGCGTACCGCATTCCTGATCTCTGCACTGTGTACGTAGCGCATTCCTGATCTCTGCACTGTGTACGTAGCGCACTCTTGATCTGTGCACTGTGTACATAGCGCATTCCTGACCTCTGCACTCTGCACATCGCGCACCCCTGAACTCTGTATATAGCGTACCCCTAAACTCTGCACTCTGTACATCTCGCACTCCTGAAATCTGCACTCTGTACATAGTGCACCCCTGAACCCTGTACATAGCGCACCCCTGAACTCTGTACATGGTGCATGCCTGAACTCTGCACTCTGTACACAGTGCACCCCTGAACTCTGCACTCTGTACATAGTGCACCCCTGAACTCTGCACTCTGTACATAGCGCACCCCTGAACTCTGCACTCTGTACATAGCGCACCCCTGAACTCTGCACTCTGTACATAGCACACCCCTAAGCTCTGCATGCTGTACATCACGCACCCCTGAATTTTGCACTCTGTACATCGCGCACCCCTGAATTCTGCACTCTGTACATCGCACACCCTTGAACTCTGCACTCTTTACATTGCGCACCCCTAAAATCTGCACTCTGTACATAGCGCACCCCTAAACTCTGTACATAACGCACCCCTGAACTCTGCACTCTGTACATAGCGCACCCCTGAACTCTGCACTCTGTACATAGCGCACCCCTGAACTCTGCACACTGTACATAGCGTACCCCTGAACTCTGCACTCTGTACATCACGGACCCCTGAACTCTGCACATATTATATTACTCTGCACATTGCGCACCCCTGAATTCTGCACTCTGTACATAGCGCACCCCTGAACTCTGCACTCTGTACACAGTGCACCTCTGCGCTTCTTTGCTAAGAATAAAATACAAAATATGCATTGAAAAGTTTTTTCTCTGTCTAATCTTCTTAACATTTGGTAATCATATCCCAATAAATTCTAAGAAGTATCTTTTTTTTATCTCATGGACGAAATGTGAGAAATAACATATATATCATACAGTCATTCAATAAACATATACCACATACACTGCATATATAATTTGAGGAAAATATGCTTATAAAATAGTTTACCATGTGCCAATAAAAAAAAAAATATGTCCCCGGATTTCATTTTATCATCGTACCATAACAACATACTTAAATAATTAAGTAAATACACAACAAGGATTGTGGGAAAGTTTATGTCACTTCCCTTTTGTTGGGTTTAAGTCAATATGAATTATGAAATAAACTTGAACATTTAATACCAAACAGAACCACTATTAGCCATTAGCAGACCGACATGTTTAGTAACCAAGATTCAAGTCCTAATTTCTTATACCAACCAGATACCAGTTTACCAACCCTTGTCCACCCACAAAGTGGGCAACATTATCCCATAAAGATGGACCGCAACAAGAGAAAATAACAAAGGGAGGGTGAGCAGGGGAATAGAAAATAGGAAAACACATGTATGACAGTCCACAACCCAAAAGTTTTAACAACAAAAATGGACAGTTTTCCCTCAATTTGTAGAGAAATAATTAAGTAAAACCTTTTATTAGGTAGAAAAATAATACATTCAAATATACAATAGATTTAAGATACAAGCTCTGGTTGGCGACACAAACAACAACATAAAATGAAAATCCGAAGTGAAACATAGTTTACCAATTACATTTACAGCATAGTTATCCACATGAATACCCCAATGTATTTCGACCCTTTTGTTTCTGGTCTTCTTCAGGGGGAATTATATTCTAAGGAAATATATTTAAAAAATTCTAGTATTAGGTATTTGGCAATATATAAAACATTATTGTGCATTTCAAAATGTCCAGAAGTAGTATCTCCATAAGGGTGTATTTACCATTTAGTAGATGAAAAAGTGAAGATGTATCGCACAAACCAGATGACTAAAAACATTTGCATTCAGTGATCCCATCGTCTCTGCACGTCCACACCGCGCCCACCAGGTGAGACCGCATTCCACCGGGCTTGCAGGGGGTCACGCTTTTAGAGGTGAAAAGATCTAAAAGGAAGGCTGAAGATAATCCAGAGGTGAGTCCAGATGACAATCCTGAGGTATCTGCTTACTCTGCTTACTCTGCCCAGTGACAGGAGAGGATATACAGACCAAAGGTTACACTCATTGGCTAGCTGTTACCAGCCAAAAGATTTGCCATCAATCCAGCTTTCAGCTGCCTGAAGATCTGCAACCGAGGTAAATCTTCCTAACAGGCATCTTGTAACCTGAAAGACAAATCAGAAAGAACCAGCAAAATCACCCTAGAGAGAGATCTACTTTACAGTCACCATAGCCCTCTATTAAGAATAGAATACATTTAAAAAAACAATAGGTGATAGACGTGACAATTCCATGGGGCCACTTTTCAGTTTTATCTTTTGTGGCGCTCATAGTGAAGAGGCAACATATCACCTCCTCACCACCTGTCAATCTGTGGTTAATCACTTTTCAGGGGGGCAGCAAGCACTGCCACATGTATAAGCCTAAGGACATGCAACCACTCAGGGCTGTACACATGTCTCAGCCATGATGCTTTGCTTAGCCGCTGCAGAAAAAAATTAAATATCATGTGCCATTCAAGCGAATGAAGCTGTTTCACAACTGGATGCAATGCATGCATTTGTGGTGCAGTGGTTCAAACCTTTCAGGGTTATAACAGGTGCTGAGAAGGCAACATATTACAACAAACCACCATGGATCGCTTTTCAGAGGGGCAGCAACACAGCTGAATGAGGCATTAACCACTTGCCGCCTGCCCACAGTACCTTTACGGCGAGCGGGAGGCAGCTGCAGGCACTGCACATGTGTACAGGCGCGATCCTGTGACCACTGCGGATCGTAGCACTTGGTACCCGGCCACTGTGAGCAGCCAGGTTATCATGTGATCCCTATGACCAACAATAGCAATCACATGATTACATGTAAACAAAGTAGACATGAATAGCTACTATTTTTGACTGTTTGGTACTATTGTGATGCTGTGATTGGCCCACGGCTATCACATTGCACCTGGCACCCTGCACCATGTGATTAGCTGTAGCGAATCATAGATCGCAATAGCAAGCAATTATTAAAAATAACCAGGAAAGGGGAAGACAAAGGAAAGAGACCGAAAAGGTCTGGAAAATAGGATTCTTCAACGAGGAACACCCAGGAAGCTCATATCAATACGCACTGACAGTTTTTTGCACAAGTGGAGCGAGTGTATTAGTCTACTCCTCTTAGACAGCTAAACTTGATGTTCTAAATACTGGTGCAATTGAGTGGCTCTCCCGATCTTCTACATTGCTGCAATTAAGATATAGTTTAATCTATTTTTCAAGGACTTATTTTGAATATACTTTCAGCTGTTCCTTTCATCAGTGTATCCCGCTTCTTTTCACCGTGTATTGGCAGGACAGACATTAACTATTTTTCAATAGAGACTGCTACCTAAAGCTGAGGATAAATTCAAAAATCTTTTTGGCACTTTATTTTTTACAGCCACTAACTAATGGCCTATCTGATTTTTTGATCTCAACTGGTAGCCGGCTACTTTAGGGAGTTTGAGTGTATGAGGGGTGTGTGTGTCTGTATTTTGTATACTTTGTTACTATTTTACAATTTTTGGTGGAGGTATTTGATATGTTATTTGTACTGTGGGTGGAATTGTTTACAAATAAAGAATTCTATTTAAGCTATTCTACTACCTGGGCGTTCCTCGTTGAAGAATCCTATTTTCCAGACTTTTTCGGTCTCTTTCCCCTGTCTTCCCCTTTTCTGGTTATTTTTAATGAATGTATTGATTCAGAGGAACCTGCTTTTTTTGTTATGTACATTTCTTCCTAACAACTAGGTATTAGGTAAAGTGTCTCTTCAAGGGTGTAGTACTGTTGACTAATTATCGTTAGATAAAAATATACTACTAGCCAAATAGACACTCCTACTAGTTAGGAGTTCCCTGACCTACCACCTGTTTTTCCTGCAATAGCAAGCAAGCTGTTTTGAATAAAAGCCATTCATGACAGTTAAAATTATTGCTCATAACATTAACAGTGTGAAAAAAAAATCCCTGATTACCCCCCCAGAGTAGTACAGTGTCCACGGTGACCATGGTGTCACTGAACTACTCTGATAAGAGTATATAAAAAATCTTTAAAAAAGGAAAAAAATCTTAAAAAAGAAAAAAAAACAAATTATTTTTATTTTTTTAACATACTGTCACCAGTCCCTGATCACTGCCACACCAGTAATATGATGACGCTGTACTGCACTAGTGACACTATGTAAAAACAATTATGAAAATCTTTTTTTTTTATTTCATTTCTTCATTTTCTACAAAATTGTGACAAAAAAAACAATTACAATTTAAAAAACTCGCTATGCCTCTTACTTAATCCATTGTACTGTCTACTTTCCAAAAAGGGGTCATTTGGAGGGTATTTGTACTGTTCTGGCATTTTAGAGCCTCAAGAAATGAGAGGCCATCAAGTATACCAGGACTCATCAATTTTCAAATATATACAGTATACCATATTTTGTAGACTATAACTTTTACACAGACTAAATAATGTACACAGATTTGTGTTATTTTTGCCAAAGAAATGTAGCAGAATACATTTTGGCATAAATTTATGAAGAAAGATAATGTATTTGCAAAATTTTAAAATAGAAATGAAGAAAAACATGTTTTTTTTCAAAATATTTGGTATTTTTTCGTTTTTATAGCAAAAAAAAAGTGTTGATCAAATACTATCAAAAGAAAGCTTTATTTTTGTGAGAAAAATTATATAAATTTAATTTGCGTACAGTGTTGTATGACCAAGCAATTGCCAGTTAAAGTAGCACAGTGTCGAATAGCAAAAAATGCCCTGGTCGTGAAGAGGTAAAATCTTCCAATGGTCAAGTGGTGACACTAAACTCATACTTTTTTATGAAATAAAATAAATTCAATATGTTTAAATATAAGTAGAATGTGCCTTCTGACATTTGTTCATTTGTAATCCTTCAAATTCAAGTTTTTTTTTGCTGTTCCTAGACTTCCTGTTCTAGGGTGGCTAAGTTTGTTCTCCATGCCATGCCATGCCTTCATGCAAAAAAGAAGAGCCATGGTTTACTTAACCTCTTGCCAACCAGCTGCCACAGTTGTACTGCGGCAGCATGGCACGGCTGGGTGAAACGACGTTATGTAACGTCGCTTCGCCCTGTGGCCACTAGGGGGCGCGCACGCCCCCCTCTCGCTCCACAAGACGATGTGAGTGCCCGGCGGTCTCGATCGCCACTGACACATGGAGAACCCGGAACTGTGTGTGTAAACACACAGTTTCCGGTTCTCTGAGAGGAGAAGTGACAGATCGTCTGTTCATACAGAATATGAACAGTGATCTGTTATCTTCCCTGCACAGTCCCCATCCCCCTTCAGTTAGAATACACACTAGCGAACACATTAACCCCTTCTCTTCTCCCTAGTGTTAACCATTTCACTGCCAGTGACATTTTTACAGTAATCAATGCATTTCTAATGGCACTGATCGCTGTATTAATGCCAATGGTCCCAAAAATGTGTCGAAATTTTCTGACGTGTCCGCCATAATGTCGCAGTCGTGATAAAAATGGCAGATCGCTACCACTACTAGTAAAAAAAAAAAAATTAATAATAAAAATGCTATAAATCTATCCCCTTTTTTGTAGACGCTATAACTTTTGCGCAAACCAATCAATATACGCTTAGTGAGTTTTTTTTACCAAAAATATGAGGAAAAAGATGTTTTTATATATTTTTAGGGGATATTTATTATAGCAAAAAGTAAAAAATATTGCGTTTTTTTTCAAAATTGTCACTTTTTTTTGTTTATAGCGAAAAAAATAAAAATCGCAGACGTGATCAAATACCGACAAAAGAAAGCTCTATTTGTGGGAAAAAAAGGACGTCAATTTTGTTTGGGTGCAACGTCGCACGACCGCGCAATTGTCAGTTAAAGCGACGCAGTACCGAATGGTGGCAGAGTGGTGCGGCTCTCGTTCTGGGTGGACGTCACATGATGTCGCCCCAGAGCGGCCGCTCTGGCATGCCCCCGGTGGCACGCAGCGTGGCGTTCTTGACCGCGCGGTGTTCCTAGATGACGCGGCTCTTTAACCATGTGGTCGACTGTGTCCAATCACAGCCGGTCACATGTAAATGCCGAAGTGCCAGTAATTGGCTCTCATCGCCTCACACTGACAGAGTGTTGCGAGGAGAGCCGATCAGCAGGATCTCCTCGCAGGGGACACCCGGACAGGTAATCAGGGCACTGATCGTCAGTGCCCTGATTACAGTAAAGCCTATCAGTGCCACCAATCAGTGCCCTGATTACAGTAAAGCCCATCAGTGCCACCAATCAGTGCCCATCAGTGCCACCAATCAGTGCCCATCAGTGACACCAATCAGTGTCCATCAGTGACACCAATCAGTGCCCATTAGTGATGCCAGTCGGTGCTGCCTTTCAATACCCATCAGTGCCTGCTCATCAGTGCTGCCCATCAATGCCTCCCATCACTGCCCATTAGTGCCACCCATCAGTGCCACCTATCAGTGCCCATCAGTGCAGTCTCATCAACGCACATCAGTAAAGGAGAAAATTACTTATATACAAAATTTACTGACAGAAACTAAGAAAACTTTTTTTTTTTTTTCACAATTTTCGGTCTTTTTTCTTTTTTTTGTAAAAGTATAAAAAACCCAGCAGTGATTAAATACCACCAAAAGAAAGCTCTATTTTGGTGAAGAAAATTTTTAAAAATTTGGGTACAGTGTTGCATGACCGTGCAATTGTCATTCAAAGTGTGACAGCAAAGCAAAGGGGGTGAAAGTACCCTGTATTGAAGTGGTTAATTTAATAAAAAATTTGTTCCTTTTTCCTAATCGATATACAGCTGTCACATGACCCAGATTTTTCTTAGCTTGTCTGCAGGAAATCATAAGCAGTAGGAGAGTCCAGTGGCGTAGCGTGGGTTGTCAGCACCCGGGGCAAGGCAAGTAATTTGCGCCCCCCCCCCCCCAACCTGAGGACTTTTAGCTATCCCTGAGTCCCTTCAAATACAATAGTACTGACCTACCTGATTCCTATACTGACCACTACACTGAGAACTACACTGTTCACTACACTACATTGTCCACTACACTGACCACTATACTATACTGACCACTATACTATACTGACCACTATACTATACTGACCACTATATTACACTGACCACCATACCACATTGTCCACTATACTGACCACTATACTACACTACACTGTCCACTATACTACACTGTCCACTCTACTACACTACACTTGACCACCATACTACACTGACCACTATACTAAACTATACTGACCACCATACTACACTGTCCACTATACTGACCACCATAGTACACTGACCACTATACTACACTGTCCACTATACTACATTATACTGACCACCATACTACACTGACCACTATACTACACTGACCACCATACTACACTGACCACCATACTACAATGACCACCATACTACACTGACCACCATACTACACTGACCACCATACTACACTGACCACCATACTACACTGACCACCATACTACACTGACCACTATACTACACTGACCACCATACTACACTGACCACTATACTACACTGTCCACTATACTACACTATACTGACCACCATACTACACTGACCACTATACTACACTGACCACTATACTACACTGACCACCATACTACACTGTCCACTATACTGACCACTATACTACACTGTCCACTATACTACACTGTCCACTATACTACATTACACTGTCCACTATACTACACTACACTTGACCACCATACTACACTGACCACTATACTACACTATACTGACCACCATACTACACTGTCCACTATACTACACTATACTGACCACCATACTACACTGTCCACTATACTGACCACCATACTACACTGACCACTATACTACACTGTCCACTATACTACATTATACTGACCACCATACTACACTGACCACTATACTACACTGACCACCATACTACACTGACCACCATACTACACTGACCACTATACTACACTGACCACCATACTACACTGACCACCATACTACACTGAACACCATACTACACTGACCACTATACTACACTGACCACTATACTACATTATACTGACCGCCATACTACACTGACCACTATACTACACTGACCACCATACTACACTGACCACTAGGGATGAGCTTCGTGTTCGAGTCGAACCCATGTTCGACTCGAACATCGGCTGTTCGACCATCCGTCGAATTGCGAACGATATGGGCCGTTCGCGCCAAATTCGTGTGGCGCGTCACGGCCCATAATTCACTGCGGCATCGCAGTGCATTGCTGGCTGATGATTGGCCAAGCATGCACTATGACCCGCATGCTTGGCCAATCACAGCGCCGTCAGTAGAGAGAGCTGTAATTGGCCAAAGCCAGGGTGGCTTTGGCCAATTATGGCTCAGGGGATTTAGTACACACCCCACACTATATAAGGCCGCCTGCACGGCGGCCCTGTGTAGTGTGTGTTCCGGTGTGCTGAGAGATAGAGAGAGAGAGAGAGACAGTGTCATTTGATTTGAGTTAGATAGATTAGGCAGAACAGTCAGTCAGTTAGCTGCACTTACAGTGTATTGTGTATATATATATGCATCCCAGGTGTTGCATATATATATATACACTGTATTCAGTTTAGCTAGATCCGTTCCTGTTATCTTCTATCTAGACTATTTACATTTAGTGCAGTGCGTCCTGCTCACAGTGTTCAGCTAGATCCGTTCCTGTTATCTTCTAGACTATTTACATTTAGTGCAGTGCGTCCTGCTCACAGTGTTCAGCTAGATCCGTTCCTGTTATTTACATTTAGTGCAGTGCGTCCTGCTCACAGTGTTCAGCTAGATCCGTTCCTGCTATTTACATTTAGTGCAGTGCGTCCTGCTCACAGTGTTCAGCTAGATCCGTTCCTGCTATTTACATTTAGTGCAGTGCGTCCTGCTCACAGTGTTCAGCTAGATCCGTTCCTGCTATTTACATTTAGTGCAGTGCGTCCAGCTCACAGTGTTCAGCTAGATCCGTTCCTGCTATTTACATTTAGTGCAGTGCGTCCTGCTCACAGTGTTCAGCTAGATCCGTTCCTGTTATCTTCTAGACTATTTACATTTAGTGCAGTGCGTCCTGCTCACAGTGTTCAGCTAGATCCGTTCCTGCTATTTACATTTAGTGCAGTGCGTCCTGCTCACAGTGTTCAGCTAGATCCGTTCCTGCTATTTACATTTAGTGCAGTGCGTCCTGCTCACAGTGTTCAGCTAGATCCGTTCCTGCTATTTACATTTAGTGCAGTGCGTCCTGCTCACAGTGTTCAGCTAGATCCGTTCCTGCTATTTACATTTAGTGCAGTGCGTCCAGCTCACAGTGTTCAGCTAGATCCGTTCCTGCTATTTACATTTAGTGCAGTGCGTCCTGCTCACAGTGTTCAGCTAGATCCGTTCCTGTTATCTTCTAGACTATTTACATTTAGTGCAGTGCGTCCTGCTCACAGTGTTCAGCTAGATCCGTTCCTGCTATTTACATTTAGTGCAGTGCGTCCAGCTCACAGTGTTCAGCTAGATCCGTTCCTGCTATTTACATTTAGTGCAGTGCGTCCTGCTCACAGTGTTCAGCTAGATCCGTTCCTGTTATCTTCTAGACTATTTACATTTAGTGCAGTGCGTCCTGCTCACAGTGTTCAGCTAGATCCGTTCCTGTTATCTTCCTACTGACAGGCAGGCTTGTCTGGTTACAGTATATAAAGCTACCTGAAGAAAATTACAGGTGTTCTATTTGATCCTATTAGTACCACGGTCAGGCAGCTAGACTATTTACATTTAGTACAGTGCGTCCTGCTCACAGTGTTCAGCTAGATCCATTCCTGTTATCTTCCTACTGACAGGCAGGCTTGTCTGGTTACAGTATATAAAGCTACCTGAAGAAAATTACAGGTGTTCTATTTGATCCTATTAGTACCACGGTCAGGCAGCTAGACTATTTACATTTAGTACAGTGCGTCCTGCTCACAGTGTTCAGCTAGATCCGTTCCTGCTATTTACATTTAGTGCAGTGCGTCCAGCTCACAGTGTTCAGCTAGATCCGTTCCTGCTATTTACATTTAGTGCAGTGCGTCCTGCTCACAGTGTTCAGCTAGATCCGTTCCTGTTATCTTCTAGACTATTTACATTTAGTGCAGTGCGTCCTGCTCACAGTGTTCAGCTAGATCCGTTCCTGTTATCTTCCTACTGACAGGCAGGCTTGTCTGGTTACAGTATATAAAGCTACCTGAAGAAAATTACAGGTGTTCTATTTGATCCTATTAGTACCACGGTCAGGCAGCTAGACTATTTACATTTAGTACAGTGCGTCCTGCTCACAGTGTTCAGCTAGATCCGTTCCTGTTATCTTCCTACTGACAGGCAGGCTTGTCTGGTTACAGTATATAAAGCTACCTGAAGAAAATTACAGGTGTTCTATTTGATCCTATTAGTACCACGGTCAGGCAGCTAGACTATTTACATTTAGTACAGTGCGTCCTGCTCACAGTGTTCAGCTAGATCCGTTCCTGTTATCTTCCTACTGACAGGCAGGCTTGTCTGGTTACAGTATATAAAGCTACCTGAAGAAAATTACAGGTGTTCTATTTGATCCTATTAGTACCACGGTCAGGCAGATAGACTATTTACATTTAGTACAGTGCGTCCTGCTCACAGTGTTCAGCTAGATCCGTTCCTGTTATCTTCCTACTGACAGGCAGGCTTGTCTGGTTACAGTATATAAAGCTACCTGAAGAAAATTACAGGTGTTCTATTTGATCCTATTAGTACCACGGTCAGGCAGCTAGACTATTTACATTTAGTACAGTGCGTCCTGCTCACAGTGTTCAGCTAGATCCGTTCCTGTTATCTTCCTACTGACAGGCAGGCTTGTCTGGTTACAGTATATAAAGCTACCTGAAGAAAATTACAGGTGTTCTATTTGATCCTATTAGTACCACGGTCAGGCAGCTAGACTATTTACATTTAGTACAGTGCGTCCTGCTCACAGTGTTCAGCTAGATCCGTTCCTGTTATCTTCCTACTGACAGGCAGGCTTGTCTGGTTACAGTATATAAAGCTACCTGAAGAAAATTACAGGTGTTCTATTTGATCCTATTAGTACCACGGTCAGGCAGCTAGACTATTTACATTTAGTACAGTGCGTCCTGCTCACAGTGTTCAGCTAGATCCGTTCCTGTTATCTTCCTACTGACAGGCAGGCTTGTCTGGTTACAGTATATAAAGCTACCTGAAGAAAATTACAGGTGTTCTATCCCAGCTTAGTGCAGCTACAGGCCATTAGTATGTCTGGAAGGCCAAGAAGGAGAGGCAGACAGTCACAAGCCAATAAGAGAGGGCAAGCAGGCTCTGTGTCTAGTGCTGGTCGTGGAGACGGTGCATCCTCATCAGCACGTGGCCATGGGACACGCTTGGCCTTTTTTTCGGCAGCTGGCCGTGTTGAGCCGCAACATGCGGAAGACTTGGTCGAGTGGATGACCAAGCCATCCTCATCCTCCTCATCCTCTCTCACCCATGCCCAGGGTGCTTTGTCTGGCAAAGCAGCGGCCTCTTCCCTCAGCTCAATGTCATCAGTGACTCCTTCCCTAGCTCCACCATGTTCTCATGAGGATTCCCTCGAACTGTTTGACCACAGTGTTGGGTACATGCTCCAGGAGGATGCCCAGCGTTTGGAAGGCTCTGATGATGATACTGAGCTCGATGAAGGCAGTAACATGGGCACGGACAGAGGGGGTGCCCAAGAAGGACAGCAATCTGGCAGTCATGCTCCCCCTGCTGCAGCATACTGCCAGGTTTGCTCCAGTGATGAGGAGGGAGGGGATGATGAGGTCACTGACTCAACGTGGGTGCCTGATAGGAGAGAGGAGGAGGAGGAGGCGGCACATCACCAACGAGGCAGGATGCCCTCCAGGGGCCAGCCTAAGGGCAGCACATTGACTGCATCACACCCCAAAGCTCCACATGTGCAGGGCGCTGCAGTCTCTGCGCGTTATTCAAAAAGTTCTTTGGTGTGGGCCTTTTTTGAGACGAGTGCATCAGATCGCACCGCTGCTATTTGCAACATATGTCTCAAGCGTATCTCGCGTGGCCAAAACATCTCCCGCTTGGGTACCACATGCTTGACCAGACATATGTTGACCTGCCATGCAGTTCATTGGCAAGCGTATCTAAAAGACCCACACCAAAGAACAAAGAGGATCTCTCTTTGCTCCTCATCAGCTGAGATTTCCAACCCCACTAGACCTTCAGTTCTCTCTGAGACCTGCAGTGAGAGGAATGAAGGTGTAGAATTAGGTGTGTCACAGCCAAGTACTTGTGGGCAATCTGCTTTTGGTACACCGACGTCAGATTGTACCAGGCAAATTTCCCTGCCCCAGCTGCTGCACCGCCGAAAGAAGTTTGCTCCCAGCCATCCACATGCCCAGCGGTTGAATGCTAGCTTGGCAAAATTGCTAGCACTTCAACTGCTGCCTTTTCAGTTGGTAGACTCTGCCCCCTTCCGTGAGTTTGTGGAATGTGCAGTTCCTCAGTGGCAGGTACCCAAACGCCACTTTTTCTCACGGAAGGCGATTCCGGCTCTCTACCGGCATGTGGAAGGCAATGTCCATGCCTCGCTGGACAGGGCGGTCAGCGGTAAGGTGCATATTACCGCTGACTCATGGTCCAGCAGGCATGGACAGGGACGTTACCTAAGTTTCACGGCGCATTGGGTGACTCTGCTGGCAGCTGGGAAGGATGCAGGACAAGGTGCAGTAGTGTTGGAGGTTGTTCCGCCACCACGCCTCCAAAATGCTGATTGTGACACACCTCTCTCCTCCACCCCCTCCTCTTCTTCTTCCTCCATGGCCTCTTCCTCGGAACCAGCGGTGCTCCGTAGGCGTTCAAGGGGCTACGCAAGTACGCAGGCCAAAAGATGCCATGCGGTGCTTGAGCTGGTGTGCTTGGGGGACAGGAGCCACACTGGGGCAGAGGTTCTGTCAGCTCTGCAGGGGCAGGTTCAGAGGTGGTTGACGCCACGCCAACTTTGCGACAATGGCACCAACCTCCTCTCTGCCCTCCGACAGGGACAAATGACCCATGTGCCCTGTTTGGCTCACGTCCTTAACTTGGTGGTGCAGCGGTTCTTGGGCAGGTACCCGGGCTTACAGGATGTCCTGAGGCAGGCCAGGAAAGTCTGTGTGCATTTCCGCCGGTCATATAATGCCAGTGCTCGGCTGACGGACCTCCAAAAGGAGTTTAACCTGCCCAAGAACCGCCTAATCTGTGACATGCCCACCAGGTGGAACTCAACGTTGGCCATGCTGCAGCGGCTGCACACGCAGCAGAGGGCCATCAATGAGTACCTGTGCGACTATGGCACCAGGACAGGGTCAGGGGAGCTTGGTTTTTTTTCCCCACGCCAGTGGGCCATGATCAGGGATGCATGCACTGTCCTGTCACCATTCGAGGAGGCCACGAGGATGGTGAGCAGTGACAGTGCATGCATCAGTGACACTGTCCCCCTTGTCCACCTGTTGGAGCACACGCTGCGTGGAATAATGGACAGGGCACTTGAGGCAGAACAGAGGCAGGAAGAGGAGGACTTCCTTAGCTCTCAAGGCCCCCTTTATCCAGACAGTGTTCCTGCGTGCCCGCCGATCACACAGGAAGAGGACGAGGAGGAGGAGGAGGAGGAGGAAGATTGTGTCAGTATGGAGGTGGAGCCTGGCACTCAGCATCAGCAGCAGTCTTTAAGGGATCAGTCCCAAGGAACACATGGACTTGTACGTGGCTGGGAGGAGGTGGCTGCGGACGTTGTTGTCCTTAGTGACCCAGAGGACTCCGGACCGAATGCCTCAGCAAACCTACGCTGCATGGCCTCCCTGATCCTGCAAAGCCTGCGTAAGGATCCTCGTATTCGTGGTATCAAGGAGAAGGACCAATACTGGCTGGCAACCCTCCTTGATCCACGTTACAAGGGTAAGGTTGCGGACCTTATCTTGCCATCGCAGAGGGAGCAGAGGATGAAACATCTTTGGGAGGCCTTGCAGAAAGGTCTTTGCAACGCGTTCCCAGAGACTGGGAGGTTACAAACTCCTGTTTCTGGACAACGTGTTGCTGAGGCTTCGGTCAGTCAAAGAAGGAGCGGTGGAGAAGGTGGCCGTCTGACCGATGCGTTCAGACAATTTTTTGGTCCGCAGCCCCAAGGTATGATCGGTTCCAGCAACCATCGCCAGCGTCTGTTTTACATGGTGCAGGAATACCTAGGGGCAAGATCAGACTTGGACACCTTTCCCACCGAAAATCCTCTGGGTTACTGGGTCTTGAGGATGGATCACTGGCCAGAGCTTGCACAGTATGCAATTGAGCTACTGGCCTGTCCTGCATCCAGCGTTCTTTCGGAACGCACATTCAGTGCTGCTGGAGGCGTGGTAACTGATCACAGGGTGCGTCTGTCCACCGACTCGGTCGATCGGCTGACCTTCATAAAAATGAATCAGTCTTGGATCACCACCAGCTACCAAGCACCTGATGCTGATGTAACCGAATAATTTTTTTTGAAATCTCAGATCCCTTCAAAGACTGCCTATGCTGATGCTGAGTGACTAGCCCTGAGTAATTATCCTCTTCCTCCTCAATCATCACGCTGATAGCTTGTAAGAACATTTTTGGTTCTGGGCGCCACCACCAGTGCCTAAGGCACAATTTTTCAGCCCCTGTTTAACAGGTGCGTGTAATTACAATTTTTGATGTAATACTTTGCAGCAGGGCTCGTTCCTGCATTCCAACTAGAGTGTCTGTGAGGGGTTGCAGTGTTGTGGCACCAGCACCAGTGCCTAAGGCCCAATTTTTCTGCCCCTGTCTAATAGGGGCGTGTAATTACAATTTTTGATGCAATACTTTGCAGCAGGGCTCGTTCCTGCGTTCCAACTAGAGTGTCTGTGAGGGGTTGCAGTGTTGTGGCACCAGCACCAGTGCCTAAGGCCCAATTTTTCTGCCCCTGTCTAACAGGGGCGTGTAATTACAATTTTTGATGCAATACTTTGCAGCAGGGCTCGTTCCTGCGTTCCAACTAGAGTGTCTGTGAGGGGTTGCAGTGTTGTGGCACCAGCACCAGTGCCTAATGCCTAATTTTTCAGCTCCTGTTCAACAGGGGCATGTAATTACAATTCTTGATCTAATATTTCACAGCAGGGCCCTGTGAGGGCTTACAGTGTTGTGGCCACAGCAACACCTAAGGCCCAAATTTCTGCTGAGTATATAGGGCAGGACCCTACTTTCAAACATCTAACTTACAAACGACTCCTACTTGCAAACGGAAGGAGACAACAGGAAGTGAGATGAAATCTACCCCTAGGAAGGGAAATTCTCTCCTGTAAGAGTTAATATGGGAAAACAATTTCTCCTTTCCACTGATGCTTTCCAATCCTTGTTCCACAAAAAAACCCAAATTTTCAAAAAACATTTTTCATTGGGACAAAAAAGTGAGGTGAAATCTTCTGAAGAGGAGGAAAGACAGCAAAACAAATGTCACAGGGGTGATAACCCTTCCCTATGTTTTCCAAAAAGCTTAGAAAAGATTTTTTGGCTGGAGCTAAACACGTTAAAAATGTTCAAAATTACAAACAGATTCTACTTAACAACAAACCTACAGTCCCTGTCTTGTTTGCACCGCCTGTATACTGCTGTTCAGAGTATATAGGGCCTGGTGGCCCCACACCTTTCCTTATTTTAATTTGGGTGCGGGGTTCCCCTTAATATCCATACAAGACCCAAAGGGCCTGGTAATGGACTGGGGGGTACCCATGCCGTTTGTCTCACTGATTTTCATCCATATTGCCATGACCCGACATGACATAAAACCCGCAAGCAGTTTTAAATGAGATTTTTTCCTTTAAAAATGACATTTGGTGCAGGGACTGTTCTAAACATGGGAAACACGCGTCACTTTACAGGCATACTATAGACACCCCCCAGGTACGATATTTAAAGGAATATTTCACTTTTTTTTTTTTTACTTTAAGCATCATTAAAATCACTGCTCCCGAAAAAACGGCCGTTTTTAAAAGTTTTTTTTGCATTGATACATGTCCCCTGGGGTAGGACCCGGGTCCCCAAACCCTTTTTAGGACAATACCATGCAAATTAGCCTTTAAAATGAGCACTTTTGATTTCGAACGTTCGAGTCCCATAGACGTCAATGGGGTTCTAACGTTCGTGCGAACTTTCGGTCCGTTCGCGGGTTCTGGTGCGAACCGAACCGGGGGGTGTTCGGCTCATCCCTACTGACCACCATACTACACTGACCACCATACTACACTGACCACCATACTACACTGACCACTATACTACACTGACCACCATACTACACTGACCACTATACTACACTGACCACTATACTACACTACACTGACCACCATACTACACTGACCACCATACTACACTGACCACTATACTACACTGTCCACCATACTACACTGTCCACCATACTACACTGTCCACCATACTACACTGTCCACCATACTACACTGTCCACCATACTACACTATACTGACCACCATACTACACTGACCACTATACTACACTGTCCTCCATACTACACTGTCCTCCATACTACACTGTCCACCATACTACACTGACCACTACACTACACTGACCACTACACTACACTATACTGACCACCATACTACACTGTCCACTATACTACACTTTACTGACCACCATACTACACTGACCACTATACTACACTGACCACTATACTACACTGTCCACTATACTACACTCTACTGACCACCATACTACACTGTCCACTATACTACACTGACCACCATACTACACTGACCACCATACTACACTGACCACCATACTACACTGACAACTATACTACACTGACCACCATACTACACTGACCACCATAATACACTGACCACTATACTACACTGACCACCATACTACACTGAACACCATACTACACTGACCACCATACTACACTGACCACTATACTACACTGACCACCATACTACACTGACCACCATACTACACTGACCACCATACTACACTGACCACTATACTACACTGACCACTATACTACACTGTCCACTATACTACACTATACTGACCACCATACTACACTGACCACTATACTACACTGACCACTATACTACACTGACCACCATACTACACTGTCCACTATACTACACTGTCCACTATACTGACCACTATACTACACTGTCCACTATACTACACTGTCCACTATACTACATTACACTTGACCACCATACTACACTGACCACTATACTACACTATAATGACCACCATACTACACTGTCCACTATACTACACTATACTGACCACCATACTACACTGTCCACTATACTGACCACCATACTACACTGACCACTATGCTACACTGTCCACTATACTACATTATACTGACCACCATACTACACTGACCACCATACTACACTGACCACCATACTACACTGACCAATATACTACACTGTCCACCATACTACACTGTCCACCATACTACACTATACTGACCACCATACTACACTGTCCACTATACTACACTATACTGACCACCATACTACACTGACCACTATACTACACTGACCACTATACTACACTGTCCACTATACTACACTATACTGACCACCATACTACACTGTCCACTATACTACACTGACCACCATACTACACTGTCCACCATACTACACTGTCCACCATACTACACTGTCCACCAAACTACACTGACCACCATACTACACTGACCACCATACTACATTGACCACCATACTACACTGACCACCATACTACACTGACCACTATACTACACTGACCACTATACTACACTGACCACTATACTACACTGTCCTCCATACTACACTGTCCTCCATACTACACTGTCCACCATACTACACTGACCACTACACTACACTGACCACTACACTACACTATACTGACCACCATACTACACTGTCCACTATACTACACTTTACTGACCACCATACTACACTGACCACTATACTACACTGACCACTATACTACACTGTCCACTATACTACACTCTACTGACCACCATACTACACTGTCCACTATACTACACTGACCACCATACTACACTGACCACCATACTACACTGACCACCATACTACACTGACAACTATACTACACTGACCACCATACTACACTGACCACCATAATACACTGACCACTATACTACACTGACCACCATACTACTCTGAACACCATACTACACTGACCACCATACTACACTGACCACTATACTACACTGACCACCATACTACACTGACCACCATACTACACTGACCACCATACTACACTGACCACTATACTACACTGACCACTATACTATACTGTCCACTATACTACACTATACTGACCACCATACTACACTGACCACTATACTACACTGACCACTATACTACACTGACCACCATACTACACTGTCCACTATACTACACTGTCCACTATACTGACCACTATACTACACTGTCCACTATACTACACTGTCCACTATACTACATTACACTTGACCACCATACTACACTGACCACTATACTACACTATAATGACCACCATACTACACTGTCCACTATACTACACTATACTGACCACCATACTACACTGTCCACTATACTGACCACCATACTACACTGACCACTATGCTACACTGTCCACTATACTACATTATACTGACCACCATACTACACTGACCACCATACTACACTGACCACCATACTACACTGACCAATATACTACACTGTCCACCATACTACACTGTCCACCATACTACACTATACTGACCACCATACTACACTGTCCACTATACTACACTATACTGACCACCATACTACACTGACCACTATACTACACTGACCACTATACTACACTGTCCACTATACTACACTATACTGACCACCATACTACACTGTCCACTATACTACACTGACCACCATACTACACTGTCCACCATACTACACTGTCCACCATACTACACTGTCCACCAAACTACACTGACCACCATACTACACTGACCACCATACTACATTGACCACCATACTACACTGACCACCATACTACACTGACCACTATACTACACTGACCACTATACTACACTGACCACTATACTACACTGTCCACTACACTAACCACTACACTGACCACTATACTACACTACACTGTCCACTACACTAACCACTATACTACACTGACCACTACACTAACCACTACACTGACCACTATACTACACTACACTGTCCACTATACTACACTGACCACCATACTACACTGACCACCATACTACACTGTCCACCATACTACACTGTCCACCATGCTACACTGTCCAATATACTACACTGTCCAACATACTACACTGTCCACCATACTACACTGTCCACTATACTACACTGACCACTATACTACACTGACCATCATACTACACTGTCCACTATACTACACTGACCACCATACTACACTGTCCACTATACTACACTGTCCACTATACTACACTGTCCACTATACTACACTGTCCACTACACTAACCACTACACTGACCACTATACTACACTGACCACCATACTACACTGTCCACTATACTACACTGACCACCATACTACACTGTCCACTATACTACACTGTCCACCATACTACACTGTCCACTATACTACACTGTCCACTATACTACACTGACCACTATACTACACTGACCACCATACTACACTGTCCACTATACTACACTGTCCACTATACTACACTGACCACTATACTACACTGACCACCATACTACACTGTCCACTACACTAACCACTACACTGTCCACTATACTACACTATACTGACCACCATACTACACTGTCCGCTATACTACACTATACTGACCACCATACTACACTGACCACTACACTAACCACTACACTGACCACTATACTACACTACACTACACTGACCACTACACTAACCACTACACTAACCACTATACTACACTACACTGACCACCACACTACACTGTCCACTATACTACACTGACCACCATACTACACTGACCACCATACTACACTGTCCACTACACTATACTGTCCAGTATACTACACTATACTGACCACCATACTACACTGTCCACTATACTACACTGTCCACTATACTACACTGTCCACTATACTACACTATACTGACCACCATACTACACTGTCCACTACACTACACTGACCTCCATACTAAACTACACTATACTGACCACTATGCTAACCACTATACTATACTACACTAACCTCTATACTGACCACTATACTACACTATACTGTCCACTACACTGCCCCCTATAGTGACACTACACTGACCTCCATACTATACTACACTACATTGTCCTGCCTACAGTCTCTCTCTCTCGCCCCCCTCCCTCCCTCCCCCTCCCAGTAACAAGACTCTCACTTACCTTCTTATCCTGGCTGCATCGATCCGGATGAGGAGGAGAACACAGCGGCGGCTCACTTTCTTCTCTCCCCTGCGCTCTGCTTGCTGCCATGTTCAGTATCCAGCGCCCTGTGATTGGGTGTATGGGGGTCATGTGCGGAGGCGGGGCGCCTCACATGACCCCCATACACCCAATCACAGGGCGCCGGACACTTAACATGGCGGCCGGAGCCCAGGGACACAAAATTAGAAATTAGGAGGAGGCAGCCAGTGACACATACTGGCGCCCCCCTAAATATCGCGCCCGGGGCCACGGCACCCCCTGCACCCCCCACGCTACGCCACTGGGAGAGTCTAGTCCTCTGCCGCTGGTCACATGTTAAAAAAAAAAAGAATCTTTGGAATGCAGAGTAAAAATAAATAATTAAAGCGGAGTTCCACCCAAAAATGCAACTTCCGCTTTTCGGATTCCTCCCTCCCCCCCTCCGGTGTCACATTTGGCACCTTTCAGGGGGAGGGGATATCTGTATAATCCAGGTATTTGCTCCCACTTCCAGGCATAGATTGCCACAGTATTCGCAGCTATCTACGCAATGTCTGGCCCCTCCTCCATCCCCCTGCTGTTTCCTGGGAGACACACAGGTCCCAGACGACAGCAGGGACCAGTGAGATCACGCAGCGCGACTTGCGCATGTGCAGTAGGGAACCAGGCTGTGAGGCCACAAGGCTTCACTTCCTGATTCCCTTATCGAAGATGCCGGCGCCTCCACCCAGGAGCCGAGGGACAGATCGGCTTTGGGTGAGGACATCGCGGGCGCCCTGGGCAGGTAAGTGTCCATATATTAAAAGTCAGCAGCTGCAGTATTTGTAGCTGCTGACTTTTAATTTTTGTTTTTTTTCGGCGGAACTCCGCTTTAATATTGATAAACTGTTTCAAATTGTCATACAAACTTATATTTGAAATCAAATCTTTATTATTTTTGGCAATAATGTGTGGGTGGATTTCTGCCAGTCAAAAGCTGTGTCACGCCCCTCCAGTGTGTGTCTTATGCCCCGTACACACGGTCGGACTTTGTTCGGACATTCCGACAACAAAATCCTAGGATTTTTTCCGACGGATGTTGGCTCAAACTTGTCTTGCATACACACTGTTACACAAAGTTGTCAAAAATCCGATCGTTCTAAAGGCGGTGACGTAAAACACGTACGTCGGGACTATAAACGGGGCAGTGGCCAATAGCTTTCATCTCTTAATTTATTCCGAGCATGCGTGGCACTTTGTCCGTCGGATTTGTGTACACACGATCGCAATTTCCGACAACGGATTTTGTTGTCGGAAAATTTTATATCCTGCTTTCAAACTTTGTGTGTCGGAAAATCCGATGGAAAATGTGTGATGGAGCCTACACACGGTTGGAATTTCCGACAACAAGGTCCTATCACACATTTTCCGTCGGAAAATCCGACCGTGTGTACGGGGCATTAGAATAAGAGGGAGGTGAAGCCTCCATAAATCCACATGTAAAATCCTGCCCCCATTGGGTTTAGCTGGCTAGTGGGTATGGAGGAGGAAGGAGAGAGTGGGGTGTCATTTACAACTGTGTATATGCCCACATGTGTGACTCTATAGTCACATGGGCTGCTCAGGTGTTATAGAGGAGAAATACTCAGTATAAAAACTCACTGAAAACTGAACACGTGCAGAGTTGCCATCACAGCTGCAAAATCCATAGCTGAATTGGGGACATGAACAGAAGGGGGACATAGAGAGCAGCAGGATCAACCAGGTTTTTTGCAGAATTCAGAAAACAAATTTCAAAGTGACTGAGTGAGAATGAACAGCATATATGATGTGGGTTTAGCGGCATTTTACCCAGTTGTCCTCCTCAAGGTGTTATCCCCTTCATGACCATAGCATTTTTTTTTGCTATTCAGCACTGTGCTACTTTAACTGGCAATTGTTCGGCCATGCAACACTGTGCGCAAATGAAATTTATATAATTTTTTTTACACAAATAGAGCTTTCCTTTGGTGGTATTTGTTTACCACTATTTTTTGTAAATGTTTGTGATTATCAATGAAAAAAGACCAGAAACTAAAAAAAAACAAAAAAACAATTTTTTGTACTTTCTGTTATAAGACATATCAATTAAATCAAATTTTCTTAATACATTTAGGCCAAAATATATTCTGCTACATGCCTTTGGTAAAAACCAAGCTGTGTTTTATGGGGACACTAAACTATTGGGCCACTAGTACAGTTCTGATCAATATACTGATCCGTATAGACACTATACTAGTAATAGTGGTGATCAGTTTGACTGTGATAGTGTGGCGGCCATTCTGTCGCTAACTGAACACTGGCGGGGAGGGACACTAACTAAGGGCTAGTGTACACATGGCTTTGGACACACTTTGTTAAAGCTCTCTGAACGCCAGTCAAAGCCCCATCACAAAATAAAATGGTTAGCTTACAGTCCTGTTTACACCTTGCGTTTGCTTTGCTTTGCTTCGGCTTCACTTCAAAAATTTACCCCATGTAGCCTTAGCGGTGTTTCAAAGCATCTTCAATGCCTCCATAGAAGTCTATGACAAAGCTCGCTTGAAGCAACTAAAGTTTTTGAGAAGCTTTAATTCAGCTTTAGCTTCACTTTGTTTTGGAGAAATTACATATCCACACATAAACAGTGCACCTGCCATAGGGGCTTTAATGTGTTAAGCTCGGTTTTCACTATTGCAACCCCAAAGTCGCACGAATTTGCCACGATTTTACTGTGACTTGAAGCAATGCCTGTGTATTCTTGAGGTCTATGGTCCTCAATTTGCATCAAAGTTGGACGAAAGTAGTGCAGGGACTACTTTGAAGTCGCTGCGACTTGAAGTCGCACAGATATGAATGGTACTCATTGGAAATCATGGGCTACCACTTGTCATGCGACTTTTCAGTCCCAAGTCGCATGAAAAGTTGCACTAGTGGAAACCAAGCCTAAGCTCTAAATTGATAAGCTTGTCTAGGGTAAGTTCTAGTCTAATAAGCTTGTTTAGGATTAGTTCAGCTAATATGCTTGTCTAGGGTTAGTTCTAGGCTAATACACTTGTCCAGGGTTAGCTTTAGGTGAATATGCTTGTCTAGGGTTAGTTTTGGGCTAAACAGCCTGTTCATGGTTAGTTCTAGGCTAATGCCGCGTACACACGGTCAGAATTTCCAACAGAAAAAGTCCAATGGGAGCTTTTCATCGTATATTCCGACCGTGTGTATGCCCCATCAGACTTTTTCAAAATTCAGACGGACTTAGAGAACATGTTCTATATTTTTCTGATGGAAAAAATTACTATCGGAAAAACCGCTCATCTGTATGCTGTTCCGACACACCAAAAACGACGCATGCTCTGAAGCAAGTACGAGACGGAAGCGCTCGGTCTGGTAAAACTAGTGTTCATAATGGAGATAGCACATTCCTCACACTGCAAATTCTGTGATCTTTTAATGCAGCGCATTCTTTTGTGCTTTATAATGCTATAATAGAGAATAATGAAGTTGTTTTGCTGCTGATATTCACAGAGTTCTGACAAACTTATTTCTTTATTATTTCTCATAATCTCATTGTCATGTACCTGGTGGCGGAGCCCAGAATGCAGGGAGTAGCCTCTCGTGTGCCTCTGGCTCGAGAACCCCTGATAGAGAAAACAGGGACTCAAGAGCACAGGGGGCCACAAGTGCTTGGCAAGTGGCAGATGTGGAGCTGATCCGGACCTCTGGTGCAGCAGAACTAGGGCTGGCAGGAACACTGGAACCGCTGACTGAGCAGAGAAGTACCGTAGCTGGCAGGAACTCAGGAACAGCAGGCAGCAGGGAGGTGTTCTGTAGTCCAACTGGAGCACTGGAACAACTGGTAGGAAGATGAACCGGAACTCTGGCAGGAACACTGGAACAGCTGATTAAGCAGAGAAGTAGTGTAGCTGGCAGGAACTCAGGAACAACAGGCAGCAGAGAGGTGTTCTTTAGTTCAACTGGAGCACTGGAACAACTGGTAGTAGGAAGATGAACCGGAACTCTGGCAGGAACACTGGAACAGCTGACTGAGCAGAGAAGTAGCGTGGCTGGCAGGAACTCAGGAACAGCAGGCAGAAGGGAGGTGTTCTGTAGTTCAACTGGAACACTAGCGAGGTCAGACAGGCCGGGTCGACACTGGCGGGCAGAGCAGGTACCAGACAGAGGCAGAAGAGTAGTCGGGGCACGGACGGGGTCGGCAACAGACAGGCAGCAACAACCGTAGGATAAGGCAGGAGAATAGTCAGACAAGCCGAGGTAGGGGACTGGCAGCAAACAGGAGTAGTCAGGAGCGGGCCGGGTAAAAGGAATCAGGTAGACAGGTATAGTGATAGCTTAGGGTCACAGGAAACGCTGTAGACCGGACAGCAAGAAAGCATGCTGACAGGCTCCTTTAAATAAGTCCATTGGCGCCAAACACTGTCACACTGTACTTCCGCGCGTACCCGCGCGCACCTGAGTACCGATCATACGTGCCCGCTCGCACCACCGCATACCCGCATACACTCGTTCGTGCTAGCGTGCCTCCGCATGCGTTCGTTCGCGCTAGCGTGCACCCACACACGTCCACTGGCTCTATCAACTGTGCTAACAGGACGTCTTTCATGACACTCATGAATAATCTTATTTTTTTAAAGCCAGATCTCCATAATAATGTTTAGAATTAATTTTTATAGTCATCTTTTTTTTTTTATTTCATCAAGATCTTGTTTTTTTGGATTATTGAAAAATAATTTTCTAGTGATCGCCATATTTTTTTTTTTTTTTGTGTGTGTCAAGTTACCACAATAACATTATTATCTTGTATTTTTTATTACCTCAAGGAGGTTGGTTTGTGTTGTTGTCCCTTGTTAATTTGACATTGTCTTTTTGAAATGTACCTGCCTACTCACAAACAAACTATCATTTTTGTATAAAAACACATAGGCAAGTATTTTCAGAAAATAAAATATTGATTTATTCTGGGTAACAAAATAAAGAGGAAGGCAACGCTGGAGAAACTTTTGGAATTTGCAAAGCCTTTTGGCCTCCAGGGCAGACATCAAGTCTGTGGAAAATAAAATTGTTAGCTTGAGGAGTCCATATAATTTGGAGCCCAATCTGATCCAGGACTCCCAGAGATCAGGACCAGCAGCAGATGATATCTATGTCCCCAGGCTGTGGTACTACACCAGCCTGCGTCTTCTGTCAGACCAGACTGAACCCAGGCCAACATTTTCTTCTCTTCACTGCAGCCTTCCCTCCACGCTTCCCTGCACCCTTCCCTGCAGCCTTTCTCGGAGGCTGTGGCTCTGGTGGTGGACTTGTGGCAGGAGGAGGAGGAGGATGGTCAAGCTCACATACGTGGCTGTTCTCAGTCAGCTGGCCCCTCAACCCCTTCTTAAGGGCCTGAGCAAAAATTCCCTCACAGAGGAGGCGTTGGCCCTCCTCCAATTTCTGCAATCTAGTGGCTAGATACCAGCCATATTCCTCTTCAGCGTCAGGGGGGCTTCTGAGGACATCACTTGCTTCCCTAATGAGGCTCAGTGCTGCCTCCTCCGTGATTGTCCCCTTCCTGGGCCTTTTTGTTGGAAGGAGGAGGGGAGCCACCTGTGATTGGGTGAGGCCACTGGGCCCGCCCACCTCCTGGCTGACACTGGGCCCGCCCACCTCCTGGCTGACACTGGGCACGGCCACCTCCTGGCTGACACTGGGCACGGCCTCCTGGAGGACACTGGGCGTGGCAACCTCCTGGCTGTCACTGGGCACGGCCTCCTCCTGCCTGCCACTTTCCAGGCCCTCCTCCTGGCTGAGCTCATCCTGTGTATAAAAAAGGGACATAGTTTTAGTTTTTGGTTCATCAATCACACACAATTTTCAGCTCATGACTTGAGTTGAATTGAGAAAATTGAATGTTAATAGAAAAGACTATCATTCTGACCCCAGCATTTTTCATTCTTGTCCCAAACATTTTTGGCCACTACTGTCTATTGATGTGTAAATCACTTTTTTAAAAATCAATAATTTGTTATCAATTATAACATCTAGTTAACATCATTAATATTAGGGCAATAAATATGTATAAAAATAATATACCTGTCTCCAGCTGGGCGCATCCACTTCTTCCAGGATGGAAGGCCTAGGTTGTTCCTCATCTGCTGGGGTTGAGGGAAGGGTGGAGGGAAGGCTGCAGGGAAGGGTAGAAAGTGATTCCCTGGCTTCAAGCTAGTCGTCCAGAAAACGCAGTTTGTTGAAGTACCACAGCCTGGGTACATACACTTGCGCTGCTGCTGCTCCGGATCTGAGTGATTTCTGGATCTTATTATGCTTCTTCTTATACATGTTCCTCAAGATCCCAATTTTCTTTTCCAAGAACATGATGGTTGCATCTGGGACCCGAGTCTTCACAAATTCCAGAAGTTTCTCCAGCGATGACCTCCTAGCTTGTTTATTATAATATAAGCTGTGTTTCACCTCCTACAAATTCCTCATCTCCCTGTACCTGTCTATTAAACTGGCTATGAATTCTGGTTCTTTAAAGTGATTCATATTTGCTGTAAGACAATACACAAGACAAAAACACTAATGTCAGCCTAAACTCTCATAATCTTATCCCAATATAGGCCTCAATCTTGAAGCAGTATAGGCCACTTATGGCCCAAGTTCAAATTTTACCTTCGTTTAGGACGCTCGCCACTTCCGTTCCTCCTTCGTCCGCACACAGAACGTAGGTACGTCACATGTGTGCTAGCTTGATATACACTGCGCATGCGTGAAACTCCGCCCACGTCGCCCGCCCCTGACGTTCTTTCTAGTCTATTCCCCGCCCCTTCTCTTTTGGCGCCCAGTAGGAGTGACATGGCAGAGACACAGCAGGTGTGTGTTAATTCCAGAACAAGGAGGAGGAAAGCCTGGGCCCGAAACGTCCCGATCCCGGAGGAGAAGATTTAAGGCCTCAAATATGGCCTTTGTAGAGATGGTGGAGATGGTGGAAATCTTGAGGAGGAATGACTATGATGGGAAGCATGGACCATACCTAAACCTAAATGTGAGAAAGGCCAAGATCATGACAAAAGTTATGAAGAGTCTGCACAGGAATTTTGGGGTAAGACGATCCAAGGAGCAATTGAGGAAACGCTGGTCAGACCTGAAACTGAGGGAGCAGGATCAGTACAGAAGGATCAATAAAGTGCTTCTAAAAAGTAAGTATTTGTCGTGTGTTCCTATTATTATTACTTGCATGCTGCTCCATGTGCTTTTCTTTACTGTTGTACAGTTTAAAATGGTGACTTTCATGTTCGTGGGCACAGTATTTGTAGTAAACATTGTTTGCTCATTAAATACAATGTTTTGGGCAGATACAGGTTAAATACATTTGGTCATGCCAATTTCTATAAAAATAAGTTTTGTACATTGCTGTCTAGATGTTTGTAACTAGAATAAAATGCAAGCTTGATTCTGTATAATGTAAGGAGAGGACACTCAGCAGCTGTTTACACATCTGGACTCAGGAGCACTAGTGTGGGACACAAGAACAAACTTTTTAGGGTGTCCCACACAGGTACTCCAGTGGATACTTGGGGTGTCTCCATGTGTGAAAATTGTCACAAAAAGATAAGTTTTCCAGCTTTGGTAAGGTAAAAAATCATGTCTTCAGCTTGGAACTCTGCCAAAACATACAATTGTACCCCGCTTCCCAGCAATGTTTCATATTCCTATTTCTGGACTCAAATATCTGTGTGCTAAGTATACCTTTTATTCCATTCTCATAGTGGAGCAAAGACTCGGAGGACACCACTCAGAGGACACCAGGAACCCCACATCTCAGAAAGAAGGGGAACTCAGCACAACACCATACCCCGAGGATCTGGAGGAAGGAGAGGTGGAGGAAGTGGGCGAAATTGTCACCACAACAGGTGAGTGTCTGACACCCCAGCTTCAGGTAATATATGTATGCCTGCATATTTATAATACATGTTTTTACTAAATTTTTTAGGTTCTGGTTGTGGAAGAGCAAGCTCAACATTTCACAAGTGCAAGTGCCCAAATCCTAATCCAGGACATCATGGTGTGGACTCGTGAAATAGACATCATAAGGAATAAACTCAATGTTCTTGAACAACAAATTAAGAACATGATTGATGTGTTGGGGAGAATCTAAATATCTTCAAAATGCCACCATTTTAACTTTTTTTGTACTAAACGAAAATATTTTTTGTACATTTTAAAAGCCAAATTTTGAAGATGCACACGGTGTGTTAACATGTGCTATCTGCCATCAGGGGATATCAATGTATGCATTTTGTGGGTGCAACCCCTTCCTCGTAACTCTAGTAGGTGAGAGGAAGGGGTTGCACCCCCAAAACACGTCCATTGATCCCCCATGATGGGAGAAAGCACATGTTGACATTAGGCATGGGATCAGGAGGGAAATACCCATTTTGACTCCCAAATTGTGTGCATCTTCAAGATTTGGCTTTTACAGGGGTGACATCACCCCATCTGATGCAGGCAATATCAACACATTTTGGACATACTATAATGTCTGATATTGCCTTTAGTTTTTCTATGTTGAACTTTGTAAGTTCCAGAGTTGTGTATGTTATGTTTTAAAAAATGCCTGTTTATACCAAAAAAAATTTGTAAAAAATGTGAGGAAAAATAAACATGTTTTATTTTACATTGTGCACAGAGTAAAACGTTTGCTAATCAACAATGTGTGGCTTCTTCTTTCAATGCTCAATACCAGTAATTTTGTGTTTACAGTAACAATTTTAAAGAACATCATGGACAAACATCTTCAGGGCTACACGTGTGGGTTATCGAGTCTATTCCACCCACCCTCCCTACCGCTGAACGCTACAAAAGGTTGTGTGAAAGAGAAAACTACTGGATATACACACTGGATACTTTATCGCCAGGAGGCCTCAATGAAGGCATTGAAATTAACATTTTGCTGTGACCCCAACCATATCCCTGCCTCATCACATCATCTCATCTCAATTCACCAAGTATTGTTTCATCCATTGTCCTACCTGTTGTCTCATTTATTGTTTTATCCATCATCTAGTCACTACCTCATTAACTTACAGTCTACGTGGAACACGTGTATGGGTATACCCGTACACTAGTGCGAGTGGATACCTGTCTCCCACCCATTACCCCTATCCACATAGCCCTAGTGTATAACACATACCATTTTTATTTGTATTTTTATTCCTATTTTTTTTTTATATTTATATTTATTTTTAATTTCTTTATTTTTATTTTTATATTTATTTTTATTTTTATTTATTTGTACTTGTATTTTTATTTTTATTTTTATTTATATATATATATATATATTTATATTTATGTTTATTTTTATTTCTATATATTTTTATTATTTTTACTTTTATTTATTTCCCAGTATTTTCCATAACATTCCTCTCATTCCCAAATACTCGTCTGGAAACACACTCCCCCCCTCCTTTTGTTCCAATCTTACGCGTCATTTAAATGTGTATATATGTGTATGTGTGTGTGAAGGGATCCTTTATAAATGGTTCTTTGCGTTTACACACGTATATACATTGTACATGTTTTATTCCTTTTCCATCATTGCGTCATTTCTTCTCATATATACCACCAATCTCTCCCTATAATTATATACCTATTTAATTATATATCATTTTCTGCATTTTTGTATTCCCTTCCAATATATGTCTACGTGTGTGTGTGTATATATATATATATATATATATATATATATATATATATATATATATATATATATATATATATTGTTCCCGTCCACTATGATCAATACAACATTCCTCTTCATATAGACCGCCTTCTCCTTACCCCACGATCCATATACACACATGTCTTCTTACCACAACATACTCATTTGCATATCTCCTTCCCCCCCCCCTCCTCACTCCCCGCCCACTCCATGTCTCCCTTCACTCCCCTTTTACATTGTGTACACCCCATCTCCATGGTTACCTACACGCCCAATCATTATACATAGTCCTGCCCGCCTCTCAATTACCTCTCCACCCCTCCCATTGCCTATGGTATAAATTCCCACACTGAATATGGCCACCAGCATAGCCTGATGAAGGAGCACGCATGCTCCGAACGCGAAGCACCGCCCGCCTCACCCCGCTCCCGGAAGTGAAGACGCAGGTCAGCACGGCGCTCCACGGAGGATCCATGACCGACATCCTGGCCGCCCGGACTCTCTGAGCAGAGGCGGCTCTCCAATTAGGCAAATTAGGCGATCGCCTCAGGCCTCGCCATCATAGGGGCCTCGCCATCGCCGAATTTGCCTGATATGTGCCGCCGCTAAAAGACTGGAGGACTCTCTCTCTCTGCTTCCTACCCATCCCCCTCCTTCCTCCTGTCAGAGTTGAGCAGAGCAGCAGAAGATCGGAGGAGCGGCTGTGTCTGTGTGGAGAGAGAGAGAGAAGCTGCTGCGGGCTCTTCCCCCCCCCTCTCCTCCTCTCAGCACTGTACTCATGTTTCTTCCCCCTCCTTCTTATTGGACAAGGGGGAAAAAAACACTAGAAGGAAACAGAGAGGAGGATTGTGGGAAATGTAGTATCGAGTGGTGGACATTACAAAACTAAAGGAAGAAACTGCAGCCCCCAGCATAAGAAGAGGGGGAGAGATCCAGAAGCCCGGGAGAATTTTGGGGAAGTGCACCCAGAACTTCATCAGAGAGAGAAATCCCCACAGCCTAGCACCATCCCTTCTGAAGAAAGGCATGAAGTTATTTCCAGAATACAGATCTGGGCACTACCCAGCGGAGTTGCCATAGGCAACCCAGAATGAGCTAACTCCTGATCAGAGGAACCATTGTGTTACTGTATCCCTGGGTCTGGTAAGTGGGTTGATTGGCTATTATCTACTGTCATCTATAGGAACTGCCCATCATGTTATTCTCTGACCCTAATACTGCCCGCAGGCCCTATTCACAGCTGCAACATGCACCAGCGATTAGAGATGAAGATTTAGGACTTAGTGCTAGTTCACACTGCAGCGATGTTCAACATCGGATGTGATTTGTACCACACTGCAGTGCAAATCACATGCGACTTCTATGCGATTTCAGCCATACAGATTGTATGGCTGAATTGGTATCGCATTCGGACCAAACACACAGGACCTCTTTTCTGATCTGCAGCAGAATCGGATCGCATGGGTGTTCACACCCATGTGATCCGATTCCTGTCCGAATTTGCAGTTCACACTGCGATATGCAAACTGACTTGGGGGTGTCATTAACTTTGTGTTGACACTCCAAGCAGTTTTCATAGGGCAGTGTTAACTGCCACAGGGAGACATACGAGGAACCCGCAGTGGATTTGCAGGGTTCCCACATCACTGCAGTGTGAACCAACACTTAGGCTCGGTTCACACTGGTGCGATGCGAGAACCCTGCAAATCCACTGCGGGTTCCTGCATCGCACCTGACTCGCCGGCAGTTTACACTGCCTTATGCGAACCGCTGAAAGTGTCAATACAAAGTTAATGACACCCCCAGATCAGTTCACATATTGCTGTGTAAACTGTCAATTTAGACATGAATCGGATGGCATGGGTGTGAACACGCGATCCGATTCTGGTGTGGACCAAAAAAGGGTCCTGCATGACCTTGGTCCAAATGCGATGCAAATTCAGCAATACTATCTGTATGGCAGAAATCGCATAGCACAGACTTCACATGTGATTTGCACTGCAGTGTAGTGCAAATCACATGTGAGGTTGCACAGCACACTGGTGTTAACCGAGCCTAAAGACTGCCCTATAACTGTAGTGGCCCTAGGGCTATGGCCGGCACTACCATATGGTGGCTTAAGCAGCTACCTCAGGGCACCAGGATAGGGGGGCAGTAAAATCCTAATCCTCAACCACTTGCTGGGGATTCTGATTTTTACAGTGCTGAATGTTCTTTGTTTTTTTTACACACTCCCAGCCCCTATAGCAGCTCGGAGTGTGTGTACTATAGTAAAGCTGACTGTCGCCTTTCATCTGGAAGTGTTACAAGTGGCTGGGAAGCCGCCTATCACTTCCACCACTGACACAATGTGCAACCCCCTTCACCATGTTTACCGGGCACCACTGTCCCGCCTGCGGGCCCGGTGCTGTCATGATCGGTGGCACTGGGATTGGCGGCCGTAGCTCAGCAGACCTTTGTCCACTCAGCCACCCTCCTGTACACAGACCGGGAAGTGTCATGTATGACGTCAGGGGCAGGCTTGGCCGGGGGGGGCATAGTGCCCCCTAGGCCACTCTAATCTATGTTGAAAACAGCTGGCAGCCGCTGCCCGCTGCCTTTTTTTTTCTTCTGTGGGAAGTTGGGCCGGCGGCCCAGCCGGCTGCTGTTGCATTCTGGGAGTTGTAGTCCGTGCTCAAGCTCTCGAGCAGGGCAGAGGAAACTACAACTCTGGTGAGTCTGCATTGATGGGCACTGATGAGGTGGCACTGGTGAGGCTGCATTAAAAAAAACAGGTGGGCATGGATGAGCTGATTTGGTGGTTCAATGGGCCACTTGACTGGACAGGCTGCCATCCCTCACCTCTATGACGTCACTTCTTGGACCAGTGATAAGTAAACAAAAATCCTTGCACTGGCCCTGCACAGTTTGTTGTTGCCATTTAAAAGGGGGACCCCACCTTCTCTCATTTTTTTCGAGTACACTCGAAAACAATTAGCAAACTGCTATTCCTTTAAACACGTTTTGATTACAGTTGTGTTCCTAAATATTGATTTACCTATTCTCGTATTGATTTTTTTGCTATTGATATAGAGCTGCTTTTATAGATATATTTGTTTACCTTTCTAATCTGAGGGCAGTTCTACTCTGCTTTGTGAACTGCACTTTTTGTCATTTATGCAAGTTCCTAATTCTAGACAAATAGTGTCTACCACTAAACACGTGTGTAATTGTTTATTGCCTATATCCTATAATAAGGTGAAGCCTGCTGCATAGTTCAAGGGCATCAGTGGGGCCTCATGTCGAAGTTTTGCCTAAGGCCTCACAAAGCCTAGAGCCGCCTCTGTCTCTGAGGACCCTCGGCACCACCGGAACAGCTACCAGGACTCAGGTCACAGGACTCACATCCCAGGAACCCCCCCACTGGCCCGTGACACCCACATCCCCCGAGAGCACGCGGATGAAACTACTTTACATGCTGGTTTTTAGCAACTCAAATGTGAGTGTTTTTATCTATTGTAATAAATATTTTTAACATACATGCACTTAGAGGGCGCCGTCCTTCTTTCTTTTTTATTGTTCCAGAGCTTCTTCTAGCTTTTATAGACTGGCTGCCTTCCATTTATTCAGCATCATTTTATCCTTACATGGACTAATACCTGAACTTGTTGTGAAACATTAACCACCACCATCAAGTTCCCCCTCTCAGGAACCCCCAACCCACCCCCTTCCCCCCACCATTTTTAGTTATATGTACTCGGCTACCTCCATTGTGCGCCATATTAACCCCTTGATCATGGAAATTACATAACCCAGGAATTTAACCTGTTCACGATGGAATTCGCACTTCTCCAATTTACAATAGAGATTGTTCTCTCTTAGTTTTTGAAGCACACAACAGACATCTGTGTGGTTGCTCTCCAGGGACTTGGAAAATATGAGGATATCGTTGAGATAAACCACCACACATAACTGCAACAAATATCGGAGGACATTGTTAATAAATTTCTGGAAAACTGCCGGGCGTTACAAAGGCCAAAAGGCATTACGAGGTACTCATAATGGCCTGTTCTGGTATTAAAACGTAGTTTTTCACTCGTCGCCCTCCTTAATCCTCACGAGATTGTATGCCCCTCTCAAATCAGGCTTCGTAAAAACTGTTGCTCCCTTGAGGCGGTCAAATAACTCCGTAATTAATGGAATCAGATAGGCATTCTTAATCGTGAAATGATTGAGACCCCTATAATCAATACAAGGTCTCAGTTCACCACTCTTCTTCTTCACAAAGAAGAAACCAGCACCAGCAGGAGATGAGGATCTGCGGATGAAACCTTGAGAAAGTGCGTCTGCAACATACGTACTCCTCCATGGCCTTATCCTCCAAGACCGACAAAGGGTAAACCCAGCCAGGAGGGGGTATGGCACCAGGTTGAAGGTCAATTACGCAATCATACGGATGTGGAGGCAAATTACCAGCTTGACTTTTGTCAAAGACATCGCTAAAATCGCTGTACTTATCCGGCAGGATGGAGAGTGAAGGGGTGCACAGGGCCTTGGCTACCTTCTGGAAGCATGTTCTACTGCATTGTGGCAACCAGGAGAGAACCTTAGCACGGAGACAATCAAAAGAGGGGTTGTGCCTCTGTAACCAACGATAACCAATAACCAGCGGAAACTTAGGTGAGGCAATAACTTGGAATTGGATTATCTCATTGTGAAGAGCCCCTATGGCCATGGACAACGGAACAGTCTCATGAGTGACATGGGCAGGCTGTAGAGCCTCAATGGCAAGTGGAGTGTCACGCAGCTGCAGTGGAATCGAGTGCTTCGATACAAAGGCAGCATCAATGAACAGGCTTGTAGCCCCAGAGTCAATTAGAGCCTGTATCTCGACGAACGACTCAGCCCAAGAAAGGGTAACCGAAACCAGGGGCTTATCCTTCTGGATAACTGGGGACAAAACAAAGCCACCTAAGGTCTGTCCATGACAGGACCTCAAGGTTCCGGGGTTCCCTGGACGGGTAGGACAAGACTTCATAAAGTAACCTGCCTGGCCACAATAAAGGCACAATCTCTCCCTCCTCCTAAGGGTTCTCTCATCCGAAGAGAGACGCGTGAAGCCCAAGTGCATGGGTTCATCTTCAGTTCTTCACAGACCGACTCAGTACCAGGAGGCATGGGAGGTGAGGGAGGCAAGGGTAGGACTGCAAAGTTCGGAGACAAATGTATAGAAGGCTTCCGCAAGCGCTCCTTAAAAGGGAGTCTTTCTCTGAGTCTGAAGTCAATGAGGATGGCAAATGTAATCAACCTCTCCAGCTCAGTGGGTATGTCTCGGGTTGCTATCTCATCCTTGATGGTAGCAGAGAGACCATGAGAAAAAGCAGCCACAAGGGCCTCATTGTTCCAAGCAATCTCTGCTGCTAGAGTACGGAACTCAATGGCGTAATCGACAACAGTTCTCGTACTCTGCTTGATGAACATGAGGCACTTGGCAGCAGAAGCGGAACGTGCGGGAACGTCAAATACCCTTTTAAAAGAAGTTACAAACTCAGGGTAACTCAAGACAACAGGTTTTTGTGTCTCCCATAGAGGGTTTGCCCAGGCAAAGGCTCTCTCAGAAAGCAAAGATATCACAAAACCTACTTTGCTTCTGTCCGTGGGAAGCGCCTGGGACAGCATCTCAAAGTATATCTCAACCTGGTTGAGAAATCCTCTCCATTGGACTGGATCACATCCAAATTGCTGGGGAAGCAGAGCGGAACCAGACATACCTCTTATAGAGGTAATAATCGAGGGGGGTGCCTGCACAGAGACTTGAGCAGCAGCAGGGACGGCCTGCAAGACTGGTTGTACAGGAGCAGCCACAGTGGGAGATTCCAGGTGAGCTGTGTGACTCAGGAGAGTTTGTAACGCCATGACAAACTGATCCATGTGGTGATCCTGCTCATCCAATCTGTAAAAAATATTACCAACAAGTGGATTGACTGCATCTTCTGAATTCATGGCCTTCGCCTACTGTCAGACACTATGAATCAGACTGAGACAGAAGTACAGTTAAATCACCCTTGTTTAATAATAATAAAAAAAAGGTAAACAGAGTAAACATAGTCAAAACATAGCCAGAGTTCAGGAATCGGAACGGATAGTCAGCCAAGCCAAAACGTCAGAGAGCCAGAGATGAGCATAGTAGAACTACAAGCAGGATCTAAAGCGAGAAGGAATGTCAGCCAAGCAAGTCATTAACATGAACACAGGAGAGTGTCTCTAGAGATGTGACCAGGGCGAAGGCAGAGATCATATGGACTGGATGGCTTAAGTAGGTAGGACTGACGAGCAGGATATCAACAGGTGCGTCACTGTGGAGAGATAGGAGCTGGCAATTAGCCGACAGCTGAGTGGCTAGCTTTGAGAAGGAAGGGCTGAGCCCAGCCCTGACACTTTACTCGTTTTGGGAACCACAGCTTGGCACTGTATGCTGTTATTAAGCTTATGATCTACCAAAACCCCCAGATCCTTCTCCACTATGGATTCCCCCAGTTGTACTCCCCGAGTATGTATGGTGCATGCATATTCTTAGCTCCCAATTGCATAACTTTACATGTATCAACATTAAACCTCATTTGCCACATAGTTGCCCAATTAAACAGTACATCGAGGTTGGCTTGTAAGTTGGAGACATCCTGTAAGGGCGTTATTCCACTGCATAGCGTGGTGTCATCTGCCAACACTGAAATTGTACCTTTAATCCCAGACCCTATATAATTTATAAAGATATTAAAAAGTAAGGGTCCCAACACTGAACCTTTGGGCACACCACTAATAACCTTAAACCATTCAGAGTAAGAATCATTAACCACTACTCTCTGAATGCTATATTTTAGCCAGTGTTCTATCCAGTTAAAAACTGACCTTTCCAAGCCTGTAGACTTTACCTTATACTTTAGCCGTGTGTGGGGAAATGTGTCAAAACACTTTTGCAAAATCCAAGCATACTACGTCCACAGCCACCTCTCTGTCCAAGGTTTTACTTACCGCCTCATAAAAAGAAATCGGGTTTGTTTGACAACTTCGGTCTTTCACAAATCCATGCTGTCTGTTGCTTAAAATATTTTTTTCCCGCAAGAACTCATCTGGTCTTTTATTAAACTCTCCAGTATCTTCCTGACTATAGAAGTTAAACTTATAGGTCTATAGTTACTTGGTAAAGACTTTGATCCATTTTTAAATATAGGCACCACATTGTCCTTACGCCAATCCATGGTACTATTCCAGTCATTAACGAGTCCGTAAAAATAAAAACAATCACTTTGAAATGACAGAGCTCAATTCTTTCAGAATCTGTGGGTGGATGCCATCTGGTTCAGGTGCTTTAACCACCTTTATTCTGTCTAAATATTTCTGGCCCATATCACTTTTGAGTTATTGTGGATCATTTGAGGCTGTGTCAATACCATCCCCATTATGCACTTGAGCTCCCCCATACTGCTTTGTATACACAGAGCTTAAGAAATTATTTAAAAAATTTGCTTTCTCTTTGTCCCAAGTCAGCCACTCCAGATTATTTTGTAAAGGGCCTACATGCTCAGACCTGACCTTTTCACTATTTATATATTTGAAGAATTTTTGGGGGTTTGTCCTACTATCTTTTGCAATCTGTCATTCGTTTTGAATTTTTGCATCCTTTATTTCCTTTTTACATATTCTGTTATATTCTTTGTAACATTTAAACAATAATAAACAATAAAGTGCAGCGCTAATATGATATGTGAAAAAATACAATTGAGTTCCACCAAGTGACATATAAAACAATTAGTGACAAAACATATTGCAGATATAAGTAACAAACAAAACTGAAATCACAAGTGTATGTGAGAAAAATCCAAAAGTCCTTGATAAGTCCACAAATGAATAAATAAAGAACACCCATCCAAGAGAGGTTGTGACGAAAGGTGCCTAGATATGATCCACCAAAACGTGTATGAGTAGAGTCTGCTTACCAGACGGCGATGACTGCTATTATGGCAGTCTCGCCCAGCATAGGGATTAAGGTCTCCCAAAACCCAAGGTACAATGCGGGATCGGTGGTTCTAACACTCCATCAAACCGGAAATACAAAAGAGAACACCTCCATAGCGCAACATTGTATGATATAAAAATTTAATAGTATACAAGGAATCACACTTACAATATTGCAGAAGGTATGCAGCATGTGGAAAAACAAATGGAGCGGCGGCGTCTCCGTGCGCCGCGATTCACTTCCTGTGTTCAAGCCCTTCCGAAAACGTGATGACGTCACCGTCGTAGGCTCCTCCCTACGTGTTTCGTCACGATAGGACGTCGTCTGGGGATTGGCCGAGTGACGGGTCATCACGTCTGGGCATATAAATACATAGAGAACGCCATTTTAACTACTGGCGAACATGGTGTGTGTAATAGAAATGAATCTAAAAGAACCATGTTGAATTCTGGCTGTTAATGGTAAACCAATATGTAACAAGGAAGTGATGAAAAAGGAGATCGCCATCTTGTGGAGATAAAGGAGATCAATGGAAAAGGCTCTACACAGGAAGGAAAAAGGGCACAACCGAGGCACCTGCCGTAACAAGAATAATAGAATGACATAAAATAAAAATCTGCTCATGTCAGATTCTGAGTAAAAAACTGGTTTACTAAAGGGAAAGGGAATAAAAAAAGGGGGGATCACAATAAATAAACATGGATAAAAAAATATTTTTAAGAAGGTAAAAATTCATAAAATTGAGGAAGAGGAAATAAACAATACAAAAGGCCAAACAGTGGTGTGTTGCTTCATGCGTTGTTTATGAAGCAGTTTATACCCCATTCCACATTTAACCCCTGCGGTCTGGAAGATGCCATGTCAAAGATCCATCTGGTTTCAAGTCTAGAGATGGATCTGACCATGTTAATCCCTCTCCAGTGGGGACGTATTCTGTCGATAGCTACAAACAAGGTACCTTTTAGTTTTTTATTATGGTATTTGGCATAATGCCTGGAAAGGTTATGTTTCGTAAATCCTCGTTTGATGTTAGCGACATGTTCAGAAAGGCACACGTGAAGTTCCCGTTTGGTGCGACCAATATACTGTTTCGAACAGGGACATTGGATAAGGTAGACCACATATTGAGTGGAGCATGTTATAAAGGACTCTATGTTGTATGTCCTACCCGTGACTGTCGAGCTAAAAGTTTCACATTTCCTGCCCCTGAAGGAATTGATCTGGCAGATCTTGCATCTATGACAGGAAAAGAAACCCTTCATATTTTGAAAGAAGGAGATGGTACGTGGAGGGTCGACCACATTTGAGGCTACACTGTGTCTTAGGGAGGGGGCCCCTCTGTAGATCAAAACTGGTTGGTCAGGGATAACTGTACGAAGTATTGGGTCATTCTGAAGAATACTCCAGTGTTTACGGAAAATCTTTTTGATAAGATAATGCTGGTTGGAATAGCCCGTGATCATGGACCACTCAAATTTGTTGGTAGGTCCAAGATCTCGTTGTCTATTTCCCCTCAGCATCTGAGATCTATCCATAGTGGCAACCCTGTTAATGGTGGTATCAATATCACTCTCCAGATAGCCTTTGTCTAAGAATCGTTGTTTTAATAATAGAGCTTGTGAATGAAAGTCTGAAATATCAGTGCAATTGCGTCTGATACGTTGAAATTGACTTTTAGGGACAGACCTCAGCCATGATGGGTGATGGCAGCTGGAGAGTGGTATGTATGCATTTCTATCCGTTTCCTTGAAATGTGTGTTGGTGGTTAGACACCCATTTGTAACCATAATGTTTAAATCAAGGAAATGGATACTCGATTGGCTAGCTTCAAACGTCAAAGAAATGCCTTTATTGTTAGAATTGAGTCTGGAGAAGAAACTATGGAGAGATGTGATATCTCCGTCCCACACAAGGAGGACATCATCGATATATCTTCTCCATAGACGCAGTTCCTTGGGGGGATCGGTGTCTATGACTTCTTTTTCCCACCTGGCCATAAATAAGTTGGCCAGGCTGGGCGCAAACTTGGCGCCCATAGCTACACCGCACGTTTGCAAGAAAAAATCACCCCCAAACCAGAAATAGTTATGGCTTGTAGCAAAATTGAGAAGAATCATAATAAATTGTTTTTGTATTGATGTTAGTGTTGGGTCTTGATCAAGGTAATAATTGACTGCCTCAAACCCTTGTTGGTGGGAAATAATAGTGTAGAGAGAGGCTACATCCGCCGTAGCTAGGATGTAGCCATCTCTACACTCAAAACTTTCAAGTAAATTAATGACTTGGGTGGTGTCTTTCAGATATGAGGGAGTCAAAACAACAAGAGGTTGGAGGAAGTTGTCCACATATCTTCCAATTCTTGCCGTAATGGAGTCTATGCCGCTAATGATCGGGCGGCCAGGTGGATGAATCAGATTTTTGTGTATTTTTGGTAAGTAGTACATAACTGGGACCCTCGGAGCTGAGGGGACCAGGTATGTTTTTTCTTTTTTATTCAGAATTCCTTGTTGATATCCTGTATCAACAAGGGTCTGAAGTTCTCTTTTGTATTTAGTGGTTGGATTACATGCTAGGGGTAAGTAAGTGGTACGATCAGACAAAAGTCTGTTCATTTCCTCCAGATAGCTAGATTTATCTAAAATAACTACCCCCCCACCTTTATCTGCAGGGCGTATAACTATTTCGTTGCGCTCACAGATCTGTTTAAGATGACACTGAAGGTCATTGTTGGTATTGTTCTTTGAGACATTAAGTGTCATCAGATCCTTAATGACCATCTCCTTAAAGACCTGTATCGAAGGGGCAACAAAGCCTGGGGGGTTAAATAATGAGGCGTTAGAAAAGTTGGTATGTCTGATAGAATTACCATTAGTATTTGTCGTAGAGTTGGAACCATTGTGGTTAGCTACAGAGGAAGTAAGTGTATTAGTGGATACAATCTGACTTCGGTTACCAATGGGATTAAGAATAAAATGTCTTTTAATGTTAATCTTCCTTATGAATTTATGTATATCTATGAAAGTTTCGAATTTATTTAACCTGTGTGGGGGTGCAAACTTAAGGCCTAAGCTGAGGACCTTTTGTTCACCTTCAGATAATTGTACTTGACTTAAATTGAAAACACCACTAATGTCTACTGTTTTCTTTTTTTTGGACCTGATCCTCCTCCCCCCTCTGATGTCTCTCTTTCGTCGTAACCCCTTTTGGTTTTGTAATTGCCCTGGGGAAAAAAACGTGTCTGATTGGTCTCCATGTAATCATGAGGGGAGTCCTGATAGTCATCTCTAGGGGGGCCTCTAAATTGGTTAGGGTGCCTGGAGATGACAGGATTATCCTCTAAGTAGGAATCTTGTTGGTATGAAAGAGGGGCAAATCTATTTTGTAAAGGGATCTGTCTCTCTTGAGGATAGTAGGCTTGTGAGGTAGATGGCGGGTTGGCATAAGTTACCCTGTCGTCGTAGGGTCTTTGATAGTAGTCCCTGGGGTCCTCTCGGTATTCCCGTGGACCCTGTCGATGGTAAGCAACATTGGAATTTTTTCTAGGGGGGTAGTTACCCCGATTGTTACCCCTAAAAGGTTTTTTCCCATGCTGGGGTGTTAGTGGAGTACCCTGGGGGGGATTCTTATAAGGCATAGGTCTATCATTGTTTCTAAAGGTTTTAGGTCTTACTGCGAGTTGTCCTCGCTGGTTGGTCCGAGGGGGGGGGATAGGAGGACCTCTCTCCATGTTATTACCCAGCAAGGGTCGGGGCTGTGTATCACCACCGAGGGGAGGCGGTGGAGGTTGTGATGAAGAAGGTAGAAGGTTAGCTGTCTCAGCGTCGCCTGTGAGGTCGTCTGCAATAATCTGCCATTTAAACACTGCTTTATTAGAATAATCCGCAAGATCGCGGTTATATTTTTTCTTTTTCTTATTTTTTTGATCACTATCCTCTTTCTCAAGGACCTGCCTTAAATGATCAGATTTCTGTTTATAAGTTTCATGATCTTTATAGGCCATGAGTTTATCTTTGACAGAAGAAACCTCATCATTCAAGTTTCTTAGTTTGATCCTTTTTTTATCCAACAAAAAACCTAAAAATTTAATACCGGTATCGTTAAAATAAACAAACCATCCTTCCAAGTCTGTTTCCCCTCTCTGGGGGTTGACCTCCCATCTGAGACTGCGGGGTACCATCTTTTGGGCAACATATTGTTCCAGGTAAGCCACATCCCAGCTGGTATGTAGTTCTGATATAAGTAAGTTTTTGAGTCTGAGGAACAGACCACTAAGTTCGTCTGTCTGTTCCACATGACCGTTGAAGACTCCCTCAGTATTGATACTATATTGGGATCTATAATCAAAGATGTCCATGACACCTATCCAGCAGCAGCTTCTTGATACAATGAGTTGTAAGAATGTAAAAAAGGAGACCCAAATTGGGTAAAAGCTGCGCTTAGATTAATAAAAAGAAAAAAGCTGCCAGCACCCTGAAAAAGTCCTGTATCTGACTTCCAAAAGTATAATAAACAATAAAGTGCAAAGATAAACTCATGGCCTATAAAGATCATGAAACTTATAAACAGAAATCTGATCATTTAAGGCAGGTCCTTGAGAAAGAGGATAGTGATCAAAAAAATAAGAAAAAGAAAAAATATAACCGCGATCTTGCGGATTATTCTAATAAAGCAGTGTTTAAATGGCAGATTATTGCAGACGACCTCACAGGCGACGCTGAGACAGCTAACCTTCTACCTTCTTCATCACAACCTCCACCGCCTCCCCTCGGTGGTGATACACAGCCCCGACCCTTGCTGGGTAATAACATGGAGAGAGGTCCTCCTATCCCCCCCCCTCGGACCAACCAGCGAGGACAACTCGCAGTAAGACCTAAAACCTTTAGAAACAATGATAGACCTATGCCTTATAAGAATCCCCCCCAGGGTACTCCACTAACACCCCAGCATGGGAAAAAACCTTTTAGGGGTAACAATCGGGGTAACTACCCCCCTAGAAAAAATTCCAATGTTGCTTACCATCGACAGGGTCCACGGGAATACCGAGAGGACCCCAGGGACTACTATCAAAGACCCTACGACGACAGGGTAACTTATGCCAACCCGCCATCTACCTCACAAGCCTACTATCCTCAAGAGAGACAGATCCCTTTACAAAATAGATTTGCCCCTCTTTCATACCAACAAGATTCCTACTTAGAGGATAATCCTGTCATCTCCAGGCACCCTAACCAATTTAGAGGCCCCCCTAGAGATGACTATCAGGACTCCCCTCATGATTACATGGAGACCAATCAGACACGTTTTTTTCCCCAGGGCAATTACAAAACCAAAAGGGGTTACGACGAAAGAGAGGCATCAGAGGGGGGAGGAGGATCAGGTCCAAAAAAAAGAAAACAGTAGACATTAGTGGTGTTTTCAATTTAAGTCAAGTACAATTATCTGAAGGTGAACAAAAGGTCCTCAGCTTAGGCCTTAAGTTTGCACCCCCACACAGGTTAAATAAATTTGAAACTTTCATAGATATACATAAATTCATAAGGAAGATTAACATTAAAAGACATTTTATTCTTAATCCCATTGGTAACCGAAGTCAGATTGTATCCACTAATACACTTACTTCCTCTGTAGCTAACCACAATGGTTCCAACTCTACGACAAATACTAATGGTAATTCTATCAGACATACCAACTTTTCTAACGCCTCATTATTTAACCCCCCAGGCTTTGTTGCCCCTTCGATACAGGTCTTTAAGGAGATGGTCATTAAGGATCTGATGACACTTAATGTCTCAAAGAACAATACCAACAATGACCTTCAGTGTCATCTTAAACAGATCTGTGAGCGCAACGAAATAGTTATACGCCCTGCAGATAAAGGTGGGGGGGGTAGTTATTTTAGATAAATCTAGCTATCTGGAGGAAATGAACAGACTTTTGTCTGATCGTACCACTTACTTACCCCTAGCATGTAATCCAACCACTAAATACAAAAGAGAACTTCAGACCCTTGTTGATACAGGATATCAACAAGGAATTCTGAATAAAAAAGAAAAAACATACCTGGTCCCCTCAGCTCCGAGGGTCCCAGTTATGTACTACTTACCAAAAATACACAAAAATCTGATTCATCCACCTGGCCGCCCGATCATTAGCGGCATAGACTCCATTACGGCAAGAATTGGAAGATATGTGGACAACTTCCTCCAACCTCTTGTTGTTTTGACTCCCTCATATCTGAAAGACACCACCCAAGTCATTAATTTACTTGAAAGTTTTGAGTGGAGAGATGGCTACATCCTAGCTACGGCGGATGTAGCCTCTCTCTACACTATTATTTCCCACCAACAAGGGTTTGAGGCAGTCAATTATTACCTTGATCAAGACCCAACACTAACATCAATACAAAAACAATTTATTATGATTCTTCTCAATTTTGCTACAAGCCATAACTATTTCTGGTTTGGGGGTGATTTTTTCTTGCAAACGTGCGGTGTAGCTATGGGCGCCAAGTTTGCGCCCAGCCTGGCCAACTTATTTATGGCCAGGTGGGAAAAAGAAGTCATAGACACCGATCCCCCCAAGGAACTGCGTCTATGGAGAAGATATATCGATGATGTCCTCCTTGTGTGGGACGGAGATATCACATCTCTCCATAGTTTCTTCTCCAGACTCAATTCTAACAATAAAGGCATTTCTTTGACGTTTGAAGCTAGCCAATCGAGTATCCATTTCCTTAATTTAAACATTATGGTTACAAATGGGTGTCTAACCACCAACACACATTTCAAGGAAACGGATAGAAATGCATACATACCACTCTCCAGCTGCCATCACCCATCATGGCTGAGGTCTGTCCCTAAAAGTCAATTTCAACGTATCAGACGCAATTGCACTGATATTTCAGACTTTCATTCACAAGCTCTATTATTAAAACAACGATTCTTAGACAAAGGCTATCTGGAGAGTGATATTGATACCACCATTAACAGGGTTGCCACTATGGATAGATCTCAGATGCTGAGGGGAAATAGACAACGAGATCTTGGACCTACTAACAAATTTGAGTGGTCCATGATCACGGGCTATTCCAACCAGCATTATCTTATCAAAAAGATTTTCCGTAAACACTGGAGTATTCTTCAGAATGACCCAATACTTCGTACAGTTATCCCTGACCAACCAGTTTTGATCTACAGAGGGGCCCCCTCCCTAAGACACAGTGTAGCCTCAAATGTGGTCGACCCTCCACGTACCATCTCCTTCTTTCAAAATATGAAGGGTTTCTTTCCCTGTCATAGATGCAAGATCTGCCAGATCAATTCCTTCAGGGGCAGGAAATGTGAAACTTTTAGCTCGACAGTCACGGGTAGGACATACAACATAGAGTCCTTTATAACATGCTCCACTCAATATGTGGTCTACCTTATCCAATGTCCCTGTTCGAAACAGTATATTGGTCGCACCAAACGGGAACTTCACGTGCGCCTTTCTGAACATGTCGCTAACATCAAACGAGGATTTACGAAACATAACCTTTCCAGGCATTATGCCAAATACCATAATAAAAAACTAAAAGGTACCTTGTTTGTAGCTATCGACAGAATACGTCCCCACTGGAGAGGGATTAACATGGTCAGATCCATCTCTAGACTTGAAACCAGATGGATCTTTGACATGGCATCTTCCAGACCGCAGGGGTTAAATGTGGAATGGGATATAAACTGCTTCATAAACAACGCATGAAGCAACACACCACTGTTTGGCCTTTTGTATTGTTTATTTCCTCTTCCTCAATTTTATGAATTTTTACCTTCTTAAAAATATTTTTTTATCCATGTTTATTTATTGTGATCCCCCCTTTTTTTATTCCCTTTCCCTTTAGTAAACCAGTTTTTTACTCAGAATCTGACATGAGCAGATTTTTATTTTATGTCATTCTATTATTCTTGTTACGGCAGGTGCCTCGGTTGTGCCCTTTTTCCTTCCTGTGTAGAGCCTTTTCCATTGATCTCCTTTATCTCCACAAGATGGTGATCTCCTTTTTCATCACTTCCTTGTTACATATTGGTTTACCATTAACAGCCAGAATTCAACATGGTTCTTTTAGATTCATTTCTATTACACACACCATGTTCGCCAGTAGTTAAAATGGCGTTCTCTATGTATTTATATGCCCAGACGTGATGACCCGTCACTCGGCCAATCCCCAGACGACGTCCTATCGTGACGAAACGCGTAGGGAGGAGCCTACGACGGTGACGTCATCACGTTTTCGGAAGGGCTTGAACACAGGAAGTGAATCGCGGCGCACGGAGACGCCGCCGCTCCGTTTGTTTTTCCACATGCTGCATACCTTCTGCAATATTGTAAGTGTGATTCCTTGTATACTATTAAATTTTTATATCATACAATGTTGCGCTATGGAGGTGTTCTCTTTTGTATTTCCGGTTTGATGGAGTGTTAGAACCACCGATCCCGCATTGTACCTTGGGTTTTGGGAGACCTTAATCCCTATGCTGGGCGAGACTGCCATAATAGCAGTCATCGCCGTCTGGTAAGCAGACTCTACTCATACACGTTTTGGTGGATCATATCTAGGCACCTTTCGTCACAACCTCTCTTGGGTGGGTGTTCTTTATTTATTCATTTGTGGACTTATCAAGGACTTTTGGATTTTTCTCACATACACTTGTGATTTCAGTTTTGTTTGTTACTTATATCTGCAATATGTTTTGTCACTAATTGTTTTATATGTCACTTGGTGGAACTCAATTGTATTTTTTCACATATCATATTAGCGCTGCACTTTATTGTTTATTATACTTTTGGAAGTCAGATACAGGACTTTTTCAGGGTGCTGGCAGCTTTTTTCTTTTTATTAATCTAAGCGCAGCTTTTACCCAATTTGGGTCTCCTTTTTTACATTCTTACAACTCATTGTATCAAGAAACTGCTGCTGGATAGGTGTCATGGACATCTTTGATTATAGATCCCAATATAGTATCAATACTGAGGGAGTCTTCAACGGTCATGTGGAACAGACAGACGAACTTAGTGGTCTGTTCCTCAGACTCAAAAACTTACTTATATCAGAACTACATACCAGCTGGGATGTGGCTTACCTGGAACAGTATGTTGCCCAAAAGATGGTACCCCGCAGTCTCAGATGGGAGGTCAACCCCCAGAGAGGGGAAACAGACTTGGAAGGATGGTTTGTTTATTTTAACGATACCGGTATTAAATTTTTAGGTTTTTTGTTGGATAAAAAAAGGATCAAACTAAGAAACTTGAATGATGAGGTTTCTTCTGTCAAAGATAAACTCATGGCCTATAAAGATCATGAAACTTATAAACAGAAATCTGATCATTTAAGGCAGGTCCTTGAGAAAGAGGATAGTGATCAAAAAAATAAGAAAAAGAAAAAATATAACCGCGATCTTGCGGATTATTCTAATAAAGCAGTGTTTAAATGGCAGATTATTGCAGACGACCTCACAGGCGACGCTGAGACAGCTAACCTTCTACCTTCTTCATCACAACCTCCACCGCCTCCCCTCGGTGGTGATACACAGCCCCGACCCTTGCTGGGTAATAACATGGAGAGAGGTCCTCCTATCCCCCCCCCCTCGGACCAACCAGCGAGGACAACTCGCAGTAAGACCTAAAACCTTTAGAAACAATGATAGACCTATGCCTTATAAGAATCCCCCCCAGGGTACTCCACTAACACCCCAGCATGGGAAAAAACCTTTTAGGGGTAACAATCGGGGTAACTACCCCCCTAGAAAAAATTCCAATGTTGCTTACCATCGACAGGGTCCACGGGAATACCGAGAGGACCCCAGGGACTACTATCAAAGACCCTACGACGACAGGGTAACTTATGCCAACCCGCCATCTACCTCACAAGCCTACTATCCTCAAGAGAGACAGATCCCTTTACAAAATAGATTTGCCCCTCTTTCATACCAACAAGATTCCTACTTAGAGGATAATCCTGTCATCTCCAGGCACCCTAACCAATTTAGAGGCCCCCCTAGAGATGACTATCAGGACTCCCCTCATGATTACATGGAGACCAATCAGACACGTTTTTTTCCCCAGGGCAATTACAAAACCAAAAGGGGTTACGACGAAAGAGAGGCATCAGAGGGGGGAGGAGGATCAGGTCCAAAAAAAGAAAACAGTAGACATTAGTGGTGTTTTCAATTTAAGTCAAGTACAATTATCTGAAGGTGAACAAAAGGTCCTCAGCTTAGGCCTTAAGTTTGCACCCCCACACAGGTTAAATAAATTTGAAACTTTCATAGATATACATAAATTCATAAGGAAGATTAACATTAAAAGACATTTTATTCTTAATCCCATTGGTAACCGAAGTCAGATTGTATCCACTAATACACTTACTTCCTCTGTAGCTAACCACAATGGTTCCAACTCTACGACAAATACTAATGGTAATTCTATCAGACATACCAACTTTTCTAACGCCTCATTATTTAACCCCCCAGGCTTTGTTGCCCCTTCGATACAGGTCTTTAAGGAGATGGTTATTAAGGATCTGATGACACTTAATGTCTCAAAGAACAATACCAACAATGACCTTCAGTGTCATCTTAAACAGATCTGTGAGCGCAACGAAATAGTTATACGCCCTGCAGATAAAGGTGGGGGGGTAGTTATTTTAGATAAATCTAGCTATCTGGAGGAAATGAACAGACTTTTGTCTGATCGTACCACTTACTTACCCCTAGCATGTAATCCAACCACTAAATACAAAAGAGAACTTCAGACCCTTGTTGATACAGGATATCAACAAGGAATTCTGAATAAAAAAGAAAAAACATACCTGGTCCACTCAGCTCCGAGGGTCCCAGTTATGTACTACTTACCAAAAATACACAAAAATCTGATTCATCCACCTGGCCGCCCGATCATTAGCGGCATAGACTCCATTACGGCAAGAATTGGAAGATATGTGGACAACTTCCTCCAACCTCTTGTTGTTTTGACTCCCTCATATCTGAAAGACACCACCCAAGTCATTAATTTACTTGAAAGTTTTGAGTGGAGAGATGGCTACATCCTAGCTACGGCGGATGTAGCCTCTCTCTACACTATTATTTCCCACCAACAAGGGTTTGAGGCAGTCAATTATTACCTTGATCAAGACCCAACACTAACATCAATACAAAAACAATTTATTATGATTCTTCTCAATTTTGCTACAAGCCATAACTATTTCTGGTTTGGGGGTGATTTTTTCTTGCAAACGTGCGGTGTAGCTATGGGCGCCAAGTTTGCGCCCAGCCTGGCCAACTTATTTATGGCCAGGTGGGAAAAAGAAGTCATAGACACCGATCCCTCCAAGGAACTGCGTCTATGGAGAAGATATATCGATGATGTCCTCCTTGTGTGGGACGGAGATATCACATCTCTCCATAGTTTCTTCTCCAGACTCAATTCTAACAATAAAGGCATTTCTTTGACGTTTGAAGCTAGCCAATCGAGTATCCATTTCCTTGATTTAAACATTATGGTTACAAATGGGTGTCTAACCACCAACACACATTTCAAGGAAACGGATAGAAATGCATACATACCACTCTCCAGCTGCCATCACCCATCATGGCTGAGGTCTGTCCCTAAAAGTCAATTTCAACGTATCAGACGCAATTGCACTGATATTTCAGACTTTCATTCACAAGCTCTATTATTAAAACAACGATTCTTAGACAAAGGCTATCTGGAGAGTGATATTGATACCACCATTAACAGGGTTGCCACTATGGATAGATCTCAGATGCTGAGGGGAAATAGACAACGAGATCTTGGACCTACTAACAAATTTGAGTGGTCCATGATCACGGGCTATTCCAACCAGCATTATCTTATCAAAAAGATTTTCCGTAAACACTGGAGTATTCTTCAGAATGACCCAATACTTCGTACAGTTATCCCTGACCAACCAGTTTTGATCTACAGAGGGGCCCCCTCCCTAAGACACAGTGTAGCCTCAAATGTGGTCGACCCTCCACGTACCATCTCCTTCTTTCAAAATATGAAGGGTTTCTTTCCCTGTCATAGATGCAAGATCTGCCAGATCAATTCCTTCAGGGGCAGGAAATGTGAAACTTTTAGCTCGACAGTCACGGGTAGGACATACAACATAGAGTCCTTTATAACATGCTCCACTCAATATGTGGTCTACCTTATCCAATGTCCCTGTTCGAAACAGTATATTGGTCGCACCAAACGGGAACTTCACGTGCGCCTTTCTGAACATGTCGCTAACATCAAACGAGGATTTACGAAACATAACCTTTCCAGGCATTATGCCAAATACCATAATAAAAAACTAAAAGGTACCTTGTTTGTAGCTATCGACAGAATACGTCCCCACTGGAGAGGGATTAACATGGTCAGATCCATCTCTAGACTTGAAACCAGATGGATCTTTGACATGGCATCTTCCAGACCGCAGGGGTTAAATGTGGAATGGGATATAAACTGCTTCATAAACAACGCATGAAGCAACACACCACTGTTTGGCCTTTTGTATTGTTTATTTCCTCTTCCTCAATTTTATGAATTTTTACCTTCTTAAAAATATTTTTTTATCCATGTTTATTTATTGTGATCCCCCTTTTTTTATTCCCTTTCCCTTTAGTAAACCAGTTTTTTACTCAGAATCTGACATGAGCAGATTTTTATTTTATGTCATTCTATTATTCTTGTTACGGCAGGTGCCTCGGTTGTGCCCTTTTTCCTTCCTGTGTAGAGCCTTTTCCATTGATCTCCTTTATCTCCACAAGATGGCGATCTCCTTTTTCATCACTTCCTTGTTACATATTGGTTTACCATTAACAGCCAGAATTCAACATGGTTCTTTTAGATTCATTTCTATTACACACACCATGTTCGCCAGTAGTTAAAATGGCGTTCTCTATGTATTTATATGCCCAGACGTGATGACCCGTCACTCGGCCAATCCCCAGACGACGTCCTATCGTGACAAAACGCGTAGGGAGGAGCCTACGACGGTGACGTCATCACGTTTTCGGAAGGGCTTGAACACAGGAAGTGAATCGCGGCGCACAGAGACGCCGCCGCTCCGTTTGTTTTTCCACATGCTGCATACCTTCTGCAATATTGTAAGTGTGATTCCTTGTATACTATTAAATTTTTATATCATACAATGTTGCGCTATGGAGGTGTTCTCTTTTGTATTTCCGGTTTGATGGAGTGTTAGAACCACCGATCCCGCATTGTACCTTGGGTTTTGGGAGACCTTAATCCCTATGCTGGGCGAGACTGCCATAATAGCAGTCATCGCCGTCTGGTAAGCAGACTCTACTCATACACGTTTTGGTGGATCATATCTAGGCACCTTTCGTCACAACCTCTCTTGGATGGGTGTTCTTTATTTATTCATTTGTGGACTTATCAAGGACTTTTGGATTTTTCTCACATACACTTGTGATTTCAGTTTTGTTTGTTACTTATATCTGCAATATGTTTTGTCACTAATTGTTTTATATGTCACTTGGTGGAACTCAATTGTATTTTTTCACATATCATATTAGCGCTGCACTTTATTGTTTATTATACTTTTGGAAGTCAGATACAGGACTTTTTCAGGGTGCTGGCAGCTTTTTTCTTTTTATTAATCTAAGCGCAGCTTTTACCCAATTTGGGTCTCCTTTTTTAACATTTAAACAATGATAGTGTTCCTTCATTTTTTTACATTTTAAAAGCTCTTTTCTTATTATTTGTAGCTTTTTTAACTTTGGCCGTGAGCCACATAGGTTTTATTTTTAAACGTATTGTCCATGGGAATATACTTTGCAGGGCGTTTGCATACAGGGATGTGTAGGGTTAGTTCTAGGCTAAGCTTCTCTAGGATTAATTCTAAGTTAATAAGTTTGTCCAGAGTTAATTCTAGGCTGATACGCTTGTCTAGGGTTAGTTCCAAGCTAATAGGCTTCTCTAGAATTGGTTCCAATATAATATGCTTATCTGGAGTTATTTCTAGGATAATAAGCTTGTCTAGGGTTGGTTCTTGGATGCTAAGCTTGTCAAGAGTAAGTTCCAGGCTAATAGGCTTTTCTAGGATCAATTGTAGGCAAATAGGTTCGTCTAGGGCTCATTTTAGGCTAATACATTTGTCTAGGGTTAGTTCCAGGCTAATAGCCTTTTCTTTGGTTAGTTCTAGGTTACTAAGCTTGTGTAGGGTTAGTTATAGAATAATACGCTAGTCTAGGGTGAGTTCTAGGGTAACAAGCTTGTCTAGGGTTAGCTATAGAATAATAAGCTTGTCTAGGATTAATTCTAGAATAATACATTTTTCCAGGGTTAGTTGTAGGCTAATACACTTATCAAGGGGTAGTTCTAGGCTAATAAGCTTGTCTAGGATTAGTTTTAGGCTAGAAAAAACAAATATGGTTGCGCTCTATACCCTTAACTTTAGACCGTGATGATAAGTGATCAATGCATCATAGCTTAAATTCAAACTGGAAAAAATCTAAGTGTTTAGTGACGCTATGTAGAGATTCCAATCATGACGACGTCAAACGCGCTGGGAGAAGCGACGTACTGACGTCACCGCACGCTACGTCCCGTTGTTGGCAAGCATGGGCACACGCCCATGCTTGCTAACAACGGGACGTAGCGTGCGTAATATTGCCGGCCAGCTGCATATTTTATCCTTTGTTGTTTGTACCCCTATTGGCGGTTTGTATTATTAAATACCTATTTAAATTACCTATGGCTTTTTTATTGATTTTTTCTCTGAGCCACGTTTGCATCACCATGCACTGAACTGCATACAAGCTCCCAGCGGAGGTTTTGGTCTGTTGAAATCCGGACCAGAGGATCCCCCCATAGATGCAGCGATTAGACAGATATCGGAACTCCACTGAGGAAAAGGCCCTGGCTGGGTGTTAGCCACAGGCATTACTTGTCTGTGCAGCTGGTAAGCGCACACTTCTTATGGTGGTGGGGCCTGCAAGCAAAGTCACATTTACTCTTTGGAACTGATCACAAGGGGGATTTCTTCACTACTTGTTAGAGATTGGTCAATTGAAGTCTGACCGACTGTGATTGGAATCTCTACATAGCGTCACTGAACACTTATAGATTTTTTCCAGTTTGAATTTAAGTTATGATGCATTGATCACTTATCATCACGGTCTAAAGCTAAGGGTATAGAGCGCAACCATATTTGTTTTTACTTGTATTTATGTGTATCCCACTTTGTGTTGCAGCTTATTTTGTAAGGTTTTTCCAGCGCAATTTTTTTTTTTTTTAGTTTTAGGCTAAGCTTTTCTGATTAATCTTAGGCTAATAAGTTTGTCAAGAGTTCATACTAGAATAATAAGCTTGTCTAGGGTTAGTTCTAGGATAAAGTCACACAGACAATAGGATGTATACTGTAATATACTTTTGTGGGGGTGGGGAGGTGGAGTACTTGAGGGCTGTTGCCTTTTTCATTTTGAATGAACTACCTGACCCTAGTGCATTTCGATGCGCTTCAACGCAGTTCACACCAGAAGCATTGGGAAGCAAGAACAAGACATTTGGCATTTCCTATGGCTTTAGTTCACACCAATGAGCACATCACAAAAAGCAAAACATACAAGTTATATATGAAAAATCAGCAAGTGTGTTCATAAGCCCGTTGTGCTTAGGTGGAAATACTGCATAGAATATTATTTTTCTTACTAAACTATATATATATATATATATATATATATATATATATATATATACACACACAGTTGTTCTCATAAGTTTACATACCCTGGCAGAATTTGATTTCTTGGCCATTTTTCAGAGAATGTGAATAACACAAAAACTTTTCTTTCACTTATGGTTAGTGTTCGGCTGAAGCCATTTATTAATCAACCGTGTTTACTCTTTTTGAATCATAATGGCAACAGAAACCACCCAAATGACCCTGATCAAAAGTTTACATACCCCAGCTCTAATACTGTGTATTGCCCCCTTTACATGAATGATAGCTTGAAGTCTTTTGTGGTATTTGTGGATGAGGCTTTTTATCTTCTCAGATGGTAAAGCTGCCCATTCCTCTTGGCAAAAGCCTCCAGTTCCTGTAAATTCTTGGACTGTCTTGCATGAACTGCACATTTGAGATCTCCCCAGAGTGGCTCAATGATATTAGGGTCAGGAGACTGAGATGACCACTCCAGAACCTTCACTTTATTTTCCTATAACCAATGACAGGTTGACTTGGCCTTGTGTTTTGGATCATTGTCAATTTGGAATGTCCAAGTATGTCCCATGCACAGCTTCCTGGCTGATTAATGCAAATGTTCCTCCAGTATTCTTTGATAACATACTGCATTCATTTTGCCAACAGTTTTGACCAAATTTCCTGTGCCTTTGTAGCTCACACACCCCAAAACATCAGCGATCCACCTCCGTACCTTTCATCATAGGCCTTGTTGACTTCCCTCCAAATGTAGCGTTTATGGTTGTGGCCAAAAAGCTAAATTTTGGTCTCATCACTCCAAATGATTTTGTGCCAGAAGGTTTGAGGCTTATCTCTGTGCTGTTTGGTGTATTGCAAGCGGGATACTTTGTGGCATTTGTTTAGTAATGGCTTTCTTCTGGCGACTCGACCATGCAGACCATCTTTCTTCAAGTCCCTCCTTATTGTGAACCCTTATTATTCTTCAAACAGCCACACCACATGTTTTCAGAGTCCTGTATTTCACCTGAAGTTATTTGTGGGTTTTTCTTTGCATCCCGAACAAATTTCCTGGCAGTTGTGGCTGAAATTGCAGCTGGTCTACCTGACCGTGGTTTGGTTTCAACAGAACCCCTCATTTTCAACTTCTTGATTAGAGTTTGAACACTGCTGATTGGCATTCTCAATTCCTTTGATATCTTTTTATATCCCTTTCCTGTTTTATACTGCCCTGAATACTCCGAAGGGAGGGGATCATGCTCTACTTCAGTATGTCACAGTACATGTTGTTATTTATGGTTCCCTCAATGAACTGTAGCTCCACAGTGCCGGCAGCACTCATGCAATCCCAGACCATGACACTCCCACTACCATGCTTGACTGTAGACAAAACACACTTGTCTTTGTTGTCCTCATCTGGTTACTGCCACACACACTTGACACCATCTGAATCGAATAAGTTTATCTTGGTCTCATCAGACCACAGGACATGGTTCCACTAATCTATGTCCTTAGTTTGCTTGTCTTCAGCAAACTTTGCAGGTTTTCTTGTGCATCATCTTTATGAGAGGCTTCCTTCGGGGACGGCAGCAATGCAGACCAATTTGATGCAGTGTGCCCTATATGGTCTGAGCACTGACAGGCGTACCCCCCCACCCCTTCAACCTCAGCGGTAAATGCTGGCAGCCCTCATAAGTCTATTTACCAAAGACAACCTCTGGATATGACGCTGAGCATGTGCACTAAACTTCTTTGGTCGACCATGGCAAGGCCTGTTCTTGGCCACCGTGCTGCAGCTCAGTTTCAGGGTCTTGGCAATCTTCTTATAGCCTAGGCCATCTGTATGTAGAGCAACAATTCTTTTTTTTTTTTTAGATCCTCAAAGTTCTTTGCCATGAGGTGCCATGTTGAACTTCCAGTGACCAATATGAGAGAGTGAGAGCAATAACACAAAATTTAACACACCTGGTCTCCATTCATACCTGAGACCTTGTAACACTAACGAGTCACATGACACCGGGGAGGCAATATCGCTAATTGGGGCCAGTTTGGACATTTTCACTTAGGGGTATACTCACTTTTGTTGTCAGCGGTTTAGACATAAATGGCTGTGCGTTGAGTTATTTTGAGTGGACAGCAAATTCACACTGTTATACAAGCTGTACACTCACTACTTTACATTGTAGCAAAGTGTAATTTCTTCAGTGTTATCACATGAAAAATATAATAAAATATTTACAAAAATGTGAGGTGTGTATTCACTTTTGTGAGATGCTGTATATTCAGTCAAGCATGGTGGTGGGAGTGTCATGGTCTGGGGCTGCATGAGTGCTGCCAGCACTGGAGAGCTACAGTTCATTGAGGGAACCATGAATGCCAACATGTACTGTGACATACTGAAGCAAGCAGAGCATGATCCCCCCCCCCCCCCTTCGTTGACTGGGCCGCAGGGCAGTATTCCAACATAACAACCTCAAACACACCTCCAAGACGACCACTGCCTTGCTAAAGAAGCTGAGGGTAAAAGTGATGGACTGGCCAAGCATGTCTCAAGACCTAAACCCTACTAAGCATCTGTGGGGCATCCTCAAATGGAAGGTGGAGGAGCACAAGGTCTCTAACATCCACCAGCTCCGTGATGTAGTCATGGAGGAGTGGAAGAGGTTTCCAGTGGCAACCTGTGAAGCTCTGGTAAACTCCATGCCAAAGAGGGTTAAGGCAGTGCCGGAAAATAATGGTGGCCAGACAAAATATTGACACTTTGGGCCCAATTTGGACATTTTCACTTAGGGGTGTACTCACTTTTTTAGCCAGCAGTTTAGACATTAATGGCTGTGTGTTGAGTTATTTTGAGGGGACATCAAATTTACACTGTTATACAAGCTGTACACTCACTAATGTGAGGGGTGTATTCACTTTTGTGAGATACTGTATGTATATGTATATATATATATATATATATATATATATATACACACATACACACACAGAGTAAATCATTTTTGGAAAATATATTTTGAGTTCCTAAGAATCCATTGCAGTTTATGTACATGTTTCCAATGCAATATATATATATATATATATACAGTATATCCTTACAGTTTAAATGGTGCATAGTAGAAACAGAGAAAATGGTGCACAGTAGAAACTTTATTGGAAACCTTTAGAGTCCCTTTGGAAGTATATGTCAACCATAGCAGTGCAAACTGAAAAAAATGAAAACAAATTGCTGGCATGTTAAATTTGGCCATACACACGAGAAGACAGACAGTCATAACTGGCAGCCAAAACTGCTGAATAAGGCAAAAATTGTATGTCTTTGGTAGCAGGCAGACCCCTGATGGTTGACAGTTCTGGAAAGGGACATCAATTAGGTCAGAAAACCTGTCTCAATTGCTTTTTTTTTCTCCATTAGATAAGTGGGGCTGACAGTGTCTATCCCATTCACCTCTTCTCTACTCTCCTCTGCATTAACATAAACTTGCAAGGCTGACAAAGCTTATGTATACTGCTCTGGAGGTAGTTAGATTTGCTTATTGACAGTTTGTGACTTGTTTTGTTATTTGTGCGCCAGTAAATTAAGCTGATACACAGAAACTACAATGCATGCTGGTAAATAAAAAAAGAATGAAAAGAGGCTTTAATTGATGGACTGCTTAATTCTGAAAGTCAATACCAGCATTCTGTTTGACAATTATTATTTTAAATTAGCGACCAGAAATTTTCTGTCTAAAATCTTACAAAATTCTGCCAAAAATTTTTTTAAAATCTGTCACTGAAAACTGAGCTTGGATATCAACACAATCATATTCAGCTATGTTTGACCTCTGCACTCCGGGGTGCCAAGCTTTGCAAACATGCAGCTGCTTTGTATTTCTTTTAAACATTCGTAAACATTCCTGAAAACTCGTACAGCAGGCAAGCAAGCATCTTTGACTTTTTAGTAGGAATGAATGCTTTCTTTTAGCCTTGATTCACATCTGAGCATGCTGTGTAGTGCATGCTGTGCAGAGGCATAGCTTGAAGCTTATGGGCCCTGAAGCAAAAGTTGACCTGGAACCCCCCCCCCCCTCACTATCACCTGATGCTTCCACTGTGCCCCAAAATACTCCCACCATGTGCCAAAATACTCTCTAGTGGCTAAAGAATTATTTCAGATCTTTTTTAAATATTAAGTGGGTAATTCAAAAGATTTTGGAGAAACTGTCCACATTTTGACATACCTCTCCAGTTCTTTTGAATACCCTGGAGGCAACAATTGAGAGGTGGAGATCTATCTGAACAACATGAAAGAAATCAAAGATCTTTTATTTATGTTTTTTTAAGAAACTGAAGCCTAACTAAATAGTAAGGAAAACTTTTAAAAAAATGTAATGAAACTGATCACACTGTAAAAATATAAACTTATGCCGCGTACACACGAGCGGACTTTCTGGCATACTTGGTCCGCCGGACAATCCGACCGTGTGTAGGCTTCGGCTGACTTTTTTTCCCCAAAAGTCTGCCGGACCTAGATTTAAAACATGTTTTAAATTTTTCCATCGGACTCAGTTTCTGACGGAAAGTCCGCTCGTCTGTGTGCTGGTCCGACGGAAAGCCCGCTCGTCTGTATGCTGGTCCGATGGACCAGATACAACGCAAGGGCAGGATATTGCATCTCGCGCTCGCTGCAATAGGAAAAACGAATTTTCCTATTGCAGCGAGTGCGGGGCATAGCAGGCTCTTAGGTCTGGTATGGATTTTAAAGGGGAACCCCCTACGCCGAAAAAACATCGTGGGGTCCCCCAAAAATCCATACCAGACCCCGATCCGAGCACGCAGACCGACCGGTCAAGAAAGAGGGTGGGGACGAGCGAGTGCCCCCCTCCTGAACTGTACCAGGCCGCATGCCCTCAACATGGGGGGTGGGTGCGCCCTGCGGGGCCCCCCCACCCCAAAGCACCTTGTCCCCATGTTGATGAGGACAAGGGCCTCTTCCCGACAACCCTGGCCGTTGGTTTTCGGGGTCTGCGGGCGGGGGGCTTATCGGAACCTGGGAGCCCCTATAATAAGAGGGCCCCCAGATCCCGGCCCCCCACCCTATGTGAATGAGTATGGGGTACATGGTACCCCTACCCATTCACCTAGGGAAAAAGTGTCAATAATAAAACACTACACAGGTTTTTAAAATAATTTATTAAACAGCTCCGGGGGGGTCTTCCTCCGGCTTCAGGGGTCTTCTTCCGACTTCAGGGGTCCCTCCGGTTCCTCTTCTCCCGGTGTTCCAGTTCTTCTGCCGGCTCCTCCGCTGTCTTCATGCCGCTCTCTTGCCATCGGAGGTCCGGACTTCTGGGCTTCTTGTCTTCTTGTCTTCTTCCCTCTTCTCTTCTCCAGATGTTGACACGACGGTCTCTCTGGCTGGACTTCTCTCTGAGCGCTCCGATGTGACTTATATAGGCGGAGACCCCGCCCCCTTATGCCGTCACAGTCCCTGGGCATGCTGGGACTGTGATGTTTTAGGGGGCGTGGTCACCGGGTGATGTTGACCACACCCCCTAAAACTTCAGTCCCAACGGTCAGGGTTGTCGGGAAGAGGCCCTTGTCCTCATCAACATGGGGACAAGGTGCTTTGGGGTGGAGGGGCCCGCAGGGTGCCCCCTCCCCCAAAGCACCCACCCCCCATGTTGAGGGCATGCGGCCTGGTACGGTTCAGGAGGGGGGGCGCTCGCTCCTCCCCACCCCCTTTCCTGACCGGCCGGGCTGCGTGCTCGGATCGGGGTCTGGTATGGATTTTAGGGGGGACCCCACACCGTTTTTTCGGCGTAGGGGCTTCCCTTTATAATCCATACCAGACCTAAGGGCCTAGTATGACCCACGACGGGGCTCGCAAGGTGTCCATCTCGCCGATAAAAGTGGCAAGATTGACTTCCCTTTTCTAGTCCCGTCATACCCGAGTCACGTTCAAAATGAACGGAGTTGTCCGTGTGTGGGCAAGTCCGTTCATTCTGAAAGTCCGCCAAAACTCCGGCGAAAGTCCGTTGGAAAGACGGGCGGACCTAGCCCGCTGGAAAGTCCGGTCGTGTGTGGGCAAGTCAGTTCGTTTTTAAGTCCGGTGCACCTGGCGGACAAAGTCCGTCGGAAAGTCTGCCGGACCAAGTATGCCAGAAAGTCCGCTCGTGTGACCCAGAGGACTCAGAATCGAATGCCTCTGCAAACTTACGCTGCATGGCCTCCCTAATTCTGTAAAGCCTGCAAAAGGACTCTAGGATTCGTGGTATCAAGAAGAGGGATCATTACTGGCTGGCAACCCTTCTTGATCCACGTTACAAGTATAAGGTTGCAGAACTCATCTTGCCTTCACAGAGGGAGAAGAGGATGAAACATCTTCAGGAGGCCTTGAAGAAAGGTTTGTGCAACGCATTTCCAGACCCTGGTGCTGGACAATGTGTTGCTGAGGCTTCATTCAGTCAGAGGAAGAGCAGTGGAGAAGGTAAAGGCCGGCTGACCGATGCCTTTAAACAATTTTTCAGTCCTCAGCGCCAAGGTCTGATTGGGTCAAGCAATCATTGTCAGCATCTGCATTACATGGTGCATGAATATCTAGGGGCAAGAGCAGACTTGGAGACCTTTCCAACAGAGCATCCACTGGGTTACAGGGTCTTGAGGCTGGACTACTGGACAGAACTTGCTCAATATGCTATTGAGTTACTGGCCTGTCCTGCATCCAGTGTGCTTTCTGAACGCACATTCAGTGCTGCTGGAGGGTTTGTAACGGATCAAAGAGTACGCCTGTCCACAGACTCCGTTGATAGGCCCACATTCCCAAAAATGTCTTGGGTTCCAGTCTTGGATCAGCAGCTATCAAGCATCTGATGCTGATGTAACTGATTGAATTTGCTATGGATGTGGGATGCCTTGAAGACTGCATATGCTGACTATCCTATTCCTCCTCAATCTTGATGATGCTAGCTTCCAACAATATTTTTGGTTTATGGCACCACCACCACCACCCAAGGTCCAATTTTTCTGCCCCTGTTTAACAGGGGCATTTAATTACAATTTTAAATCTAATATTTCACAGCAGGGCCCGTTCCTGAACCCAAAAAGAGTATCTGTGAGGGGTTACAGTATTGTGGCACAACCACCACCCAAGGCCCAATTTTTCTGCCCGTTTAACCGAGGCATGTAATTACAATTTTTGATATAATATTTCAACGCAGGGCCCATTGCTGCACCCAACAAGAGTATCTGTGAGGGGTTACAGTGTTGTGGCACCACCACCCAAGGCCCAATTTTTCTGCCCCTGTTTAACCAGGGAATGTAATTACAATTTTTGATATAATATTTCACAGCAGGGCCGTTCCTGCGCCCACCAAGAGTAATGCCCCGTACACACGGTCGGATTTTCCGATGGAAAATGTCCGATCGGAGCGTGTTGTCGGAAATTCCGACCGTGTGTGGGCTCCATCGGACATTTTCCATCGGATTTTCCGACACACAAAGTTTGAGAGCAGGATATAAAATTTTCCGACAACAAAATCTGTTGTCGGAAATTCCGATCGTGTGTACACGATTCCAACGGACAAAGTGCCACGCATGCTCAGAATAAATAAAGAGATGAAAGCTATTGGCCACTGCCCCGTTTATAGTCCAGACGTACGTGTTTTACGTCACCGCGTTTAGAACGATCGGATTTTTCGACAACTTTGTGTGACCGTGTTTATGCAAGACAAGTTTGAGCCAACATCCGTCGGAAAAAATCCTAGGATTTTGTTGTCGGAATGTCCGAACAAAGTCCGACCGTGTGTACGGGGCATAACTGTGAGGGCTTACAGTGTTCTGGTACCACCAACACCTAAGGCCCAATTTTTTGCAGAGTATATAGGGAAGGCCGAGTAGCATATATACTGCTGTTCAGAGTATATAGTGCCTAGGGGACCCCCACGCCATTTACAAAAAAAATTTGGGTGCGGGGTTCCCCTTAATACCCATACCAGACCTGAAGGGCCTGGTATAGATTTTGAAGATGTGATCCAGGCAATTTTTTTGGTATTTTTGATATTTTTATCTATATTGCCGGGATCCGACAATACATTACAGTTGCGAGCAGTTTTAAATGACATTTTTTCCTTTAGAAGTGTCATTTTGCTGTGGCACTGTTATAAACATGGTAAAGATGCACTACTTTACAGGCATGCTAAGGAATCCCCCAGGCACGATATTTAAAGGAATATTTCATTTTTTTGTTTCACTTTAAGCATTATTAAAATCACTTCTCCTGAAAAAACTGAAGTTTTTAAAACTTTTATTTGCATTGATACATGTTCCCGGGGGCAGGACCCGGGTCCCCAAACACTTTTTATGGCAATAACTTGAATATAAGCCTTTAAAATTAGCACTTTTCTCCTCTCATTATCCGAAGGCGAGAAATATTTGAATATATTTTTGCAAGAAACACTATTTCTTGCTAGCCTACAGATCGCCAAGACCTGGATGAGGGAGTCCCCCCCACACTACAACAATGGATCAGAGCTGTTAACAGCACCCTCCCCTATAAAAAAACTACTTTACACCCACAGGGGTTGCCCTACCAAATATAAAATATGGGATAGATGGCTGGAGGATGTCTCCACCTACAATTCAGTGAACTAGACATGCTCCTCTCTGGTAGCCCTACGGGCCCTCCACAGGACCCCCACTCTTCCTCCTTATTGACATTGCACTATTATGCTACATAACAGAATGTTTTGTATATCTTTATGTATATTAATTGGATTGATTCATAACTGTAGTGCCTGTTGCACTATTCACCTGTATGTTCATATATTTTATATGCTTAATAAACAAGGTTTTGATTAAAAAAAAAATTAGCACTTTTGATTTTTCATGTTCGTGTCCTATAGATTTTAACGATGTTTGCGTGTTTGAACAAATTTTTAGCCTGTTCGCATGTTCTGCTGCGAACCTAATCGGCTCATCCCTATCAGTGAGTAGAGCCGTGGACGGTGGCAGTAGAGCAGTGGATTGTGTCAGTATGGCAGAAGTTGGTGTCAATATGACATTGGATGATGTCAGTCAGTAGAGCATTGAACTTTGTCAGTAGGGCAGTAGACAAGGTCAGTAGAACAATGGGGAATTTAGGAAACCAGGGGAGCACACAGGAGGCCTGTCAGCAGGAAAAAATAAACCTGGACAGGAGGGGCAGAAAATGCAGAGGATAAAGGTTCCTGTATACGCTACTCCCACTGCCCCTCCTGTCCAGGTGTAGAACCTAATGTGACAGGGAGGCCGCACAGGCCCCCTGAAGCATAGAGCTGGATCCCAATTGTGGCCCCTGTGACCCCGATGCTGTGCCAGTGGTGCTGCATGTAGGGAAGCCCATTCCCTTTACTGGGCTGCCCTACCCACGAGAAACGTAGGGGAAGAAGCCCTGAACATTTTTATAAATTGTGCCACACCAAACCAGACATTCGGCCCATGTGTATGTTGGCCTATCATTTGACCGGCTTCTGCAATGCAAAGTTAATTATAACTCATTGCACATCTATTTTTAAAGTGCACCACAACTTACAGATGCATATGTGCTTAAAATTACATGCAGAACTTATTTTTTTTGCTTAGAGGTGCATTGAGAACCAATTTATTTGATGTGAAGAGGTCATTTGAATGGGCTACTAATGCACCACAATAGCAAAAATAGACATAACACATGTTTTTAGTGCAGTGCACAACAAAGTACAGTATGTGCATTGTAGTTCTCTTCAGTGTGGTTGCGCTGCCACTTTAGTGCGTTGGTGTGGCATTAAAAATGAATGTTACCACAATAAGCACATTGCTGTAAAATGCGGTAACAACTAGATTGTGGTTAATGCAATGTATAAGTGTGAACGGCCCTAAGGTGTTAAGACAACATTGAGAAGAAGATGCAGCTATTTAGTGACATGGGCTTTTTCTCTCTAGTGCCATTGCTTCACTATGGCAGAATTGCATCATGCTAAATAATAACAGCAAATCACACTGGTAATATGGCATTCCTCAGGTAACATTGCATCACTTTAATAACATGGGTTGGCTATGGTTTCTGCAGGATGAGGCTACCTTAACTTGTTGGAATGGAGGTCAGATTAATGAGGGAACTCAGCAGTGTATTTACAGAATGTGCTGCCGAATCCAGCAGCCAGATGCCTTTCATCCTGTTCTGTCCTCCTTCAGATCCTGGCTGCTTTCAACAAAGGGCTCTGAGCTGTGCTGATTTATGTTAACAACAATTGTGCATTGTACTGCATATGCTAGAATATGTTCTCTGCATTGTACTGTATGTTTCAAAAACATAACCTCTTTATATGTTCTGTAATGGAAACATAATGTAGGAAAGTAAAGTAATGCAAAAGGTCAAAGAGAAAACTGATGCACAAGGATGCTTTTTATTATCTTCTTTGACAATGTATACAAAGACATCTCCCTTTTTTTTTTTTTTTTTTTGAGGTTGAGGAGGCGGGGGGGGGGGGGGGACGGGCTGTTATACTAAAACTTACCGCAGGAATATAAATCTACAGCCTTTTCTAAATGCAAGCTTCTAACTTCAGCTTGTTCAATTCAGCTTTGACAATAAGCCCTGGTTCACACAGACTGCGAGAATGAAATTGTGCAAGTTCAGCTGAACTCACGATTTTATTCCCGCACGTCAGTCCCTACTTCGGGGGGCGATTCCAGAGACATCTGTGTGGGTTTCTGCATAGATGTCAATGGAAATCACACCCCGAAATCGACAATAATACAGAAACTACTTTTGAGAAAATGCGGTGTTGCACTGATTCGGACGCTGCCATGCCCGGCAATTGCCTCCAATTTGGCATGCGATTTGACATGTCAAATCGCATGCCAAATCGAATCAATGTGAACCAGGGCTTAAACCTGGAAGCTGATTGGTTTCTACGCAGAGCTACACCAGATTTTGCACTCTCCAGTTTTAGCAAATCAACCCCTAGGGACCATTACACATTTGCGATCCTATTAATGCAGGCAGTGCACCAGCAACAGGAGAGAACACTTATGGTGCCACTCCCTCTCTGGCCCAAACATTGTAGTATCTCACCCACTCTTGAGGAAGCAGTGACACACCTTACTGATTAAGCCATCTATGAGCAAAGTGGTAGGAGTAGATAATTGTTTCCTGTGCTTTCCTACCTATCCTGTTGATGGTAAGTTGCTAGAAGGGTGCAGAGGAAGCGGGCTATAAGAAGATTGCCAAGACCCTGAAACTGAGCTGCAGCATGGTGGCCAAGACCATACAGCAGTTTAACATGACAGGTTTCACTCAGAACAGGCCTCAACATGGTCGACCAAAGAAGTTGAGTGCTCGTGCTCCGCATCATATCCAGAGGTTGTCTTTGGGAAATAGACGTATGAGTGCTGCCAGCATTACTTCAGAGGTTGTAGGGGTGGGGGTCAGCCTGTCAGTTCTCAGACCATATGCCGCACACTGCATCAAATTGGTGTGCATGGCTGTCATTTCAGAAGGAAGCCTCTTCTAAAGATGATGCACAAGAAAGCCCGCAAACGGTTTGCTAAAGACAAGTAGACTAAAGACATTGATTACTGAAACCATGTTCTGTGATCTGATGAGACCAAGATAAACGTATTTGGTTCAGATGGTGTCAAGCGTGTTGGGCAGCAACCAGGTGAGGAGTACAAAGACAAGTGTCTTGCCTACAGTCAAGCATTGTGGTGGGAGTATTATGGTCTGGGGCTGCATGAGTGCTGCTGGCACTGGGAAGCTAAAGTTAATTGAGGGAACCATGAATGCCAACATGTACTGTTACATACTGAAGCAGAGCATGACCCCCCCCCCCTCTTCGGAGACTGGGTCGCAGGGCAGTATTCCAACATAACGACCACAAACTCACCTCCAAGATGACCACTGCCTTGCTAAGGAAGCTGAGGGTAAGGGTAATGGACTGGCCTAGGATGTCTCCAGACCTAAACCCTATTAAGCATCTGTGGGACATCCTCAAACAGTAGGTGGAGGAGCGCAAGGTCTCTAACATCCACCAGCTCCGTGATGTCATCATGAGGGAGTGGAGGAGGAGTCCAGTGGCAACCTGTGACATTCTGGTGAACTTCATGCCCAAAAGCGTTAAGGTAGTGCTAGAAAATAATGGTGGCCACACAAAATATTGACACTTTGGACCCAATTATTATTATTATTATTATACGAGATTTATATAGCGCCAACAGTTTACTCAGCGCTTTACAATGTATAAGGGGGACAACACAATTACAGTACAATACAAAAGGTACAGGAGGGCCCTGCTCGTAGAGCTTACATTCTAAAAGGGAGGGGGTGGTGGTACAAAAGGTAATAGCTGCAAAGAATGATTTGATGGGGGTGGCTCAGGGACAGTTATGTGGGTGTGGGATAGGCTTCCCTGAATAAATGAGTTTTCAAGGATCTCCTAAAGGTGGACAGGGTAGGGGCTGATCGGACATACTGGGGCAGGGAATTCCAGAGGATGGGAGAGGCTCTGGAGAAGTCCTGAAGGCGAGCATGGGAGGAGGTAACAAGGGAGCTAGAGAGCAGGAGGTCCTGGGAGGAGCGGAGGGGGCGATTTGGGTGATATCTGCAGATGAGGTTGGTGATGTAGATGGGGGCGATGTTGTGAATGGCCTTGTATGTTATGGTTAGCATTTTGAATTTTACACGGTGGGGTAGGGGAAGCCAGTGAAGGGATTGGCAGAGAGGAGCAGCAGTCACGGATCGATTAGTGAGGTGTATTAGTCTAGCAGCAGCATTCATAATAGACTGAAGGGGGGATAGCCTGCTTAAGGGTAGGCCATTAAGGAGAGAGTTGCAATGGTCGAGGCGGGAAATAATCAAAGAGTGAATAAGTTGTTTTGTAGTGTCATTAGTCAGAAAGGGTCGAATTTTGGAGATGTTGCGGAGGTTAAGGCGGCAGGATTTAGCCAGTGATTGGATATGGGGGCTGAAGGAGAGGTCAGAGTCAAGGATTACACCCAGGACTCTGGCATGTGTGGAGGGACCAATGGTTGTGTTGTTGATATTAATGGTGAAGTCACAGGAGGGGGACCGTGAAGGAGGAAATATAACAAGTTCAGTTTTAGAAAGATTAAGTTTGAGGAAGTGGTGTGACATCCATACCGATATGTCATTCAGCAAGTTTGAGATCCGTGAGGAGATAGTGGGGGTGAGTTGGGGAGTGGAGAGATAGATCTGTGTGTCATCGGCATAGAGATGGTATTGGAAGCCATGGGAGGTGACCAACTGGCCCAGGGAAGAGGTATAGAGTGAGAAAAGGAGAGGCCCAAGGACAGAGCCTTGGGGTACCCCAACAGAAAGAGGAAGGGGAGCGGAGGAGGTGGAGTTGTAAGTGACGCTGAAAGTGCGCTGAGATAGGTAGGAGGAGAACCAGGATAATGCAGAATCACGGAGGCCAAGGGAGTGTAATTTGCTGAGGAGCAGCAGGTGGTCAACTGTGTCAAAGGCAGCAGAGAGGTCTAAAAGTATGAGTATGGAGTAGTGGCCATTGGTTTTGGCAGTTATTAGGTCATTGGTGATTTTTAGTAGGGCAGTTTCAGTCGAATGTTGTAGGCGGAAGCCAGACTGTAGGGGGTCGAGAAGGTTGTTGTCCGTGAGGTAGCGACTCATTTGGTCATGAACAAGGCGTTCGATGAGCTTGGAGGCACACGGGAGAAGGGAGATAGGTCTTAAGTTATTCAAACAGGTGAGGTCTAGTGAGGGTTTTTTGAGTATGGGGGTAACCAGTGCATGTTTGAACGGGGAAGGAAAGGTGCCGGAGGAGAGGGAGAGGTTGAAGATGTGGGTTAGGGAGTTGAGGATAGAGTGGGAAGGTGGTCGCAGCAATTGAGAGGGGACAGGGTCCAGGGGACATGTAGTGAGGTGTGCCATGGAGAGGAGTTTATCAACTTCTTCTGTGGTAACTGGGCAAAAGGAGGAGAGTATTGAGTGTGGTGTTGGACCTGATATGTTGGGTAGGGGAGGAATTTGAATGCTGGACCCAATTTGGACATTTTCACTTAGGGGTGTACTCACTTTTGTTGCCAGCAGTTTAGACATTAATGGCTGTGTGTTGAGTTATTTTGAGGGGACAGCAAATCTACACTGTTATACAAGCTGTACACTCACTACTTTACATTGTAACAAAGTGTAATTTATTCAGTGTTGTCACATGAAAAGATATAATAAAATATTTACAAAAATGTGAGGGGTGTAGTCATTTTGTGAGCTACTGTATGTGCATACAGGCAGTGTACATAAGAAAATGTACCCCAGAACTGAAATTCAAAGAACTGCAGTTTAGTACTGCAATTCAAAGGACTGCAGTAGATTTAAACCCAACAGCTAAAATGCCTCTAACAATCCTTTGCCTGCAAATCTCCCAGTCCTATGCCTTCCTAAAGGAAAAAAATAAGCTTCTGTGATAATGCGCAATGCCTAGGAATATTACACGTTTTGTACAAAAAAGGACTTTTGAAAAGAGCTAGCTGTAAAATATAGGAAATATGCCTGTGAAAATGCACACGCAGCTGCTACTCATCTCCATACACTCTGCACTCCTCTCCTGCACAAACTTCCCACCTTCATACACACCGTACTCCTCCTGCAGATACTACCCACCTCTATACAATACGTACTCCTCTTCTGTACCTACTACTCATCTCCATACAATCCGCACTCCTCTCCCGCACATAAAACTCATCATCATACACTCTATACTCCTGCTCATACCACCCACCTCCATACACTCCACACCCCTCTCCTGCATATACTACCCACCGCCGTCCACTCTGCACTGTACCTTCTCTATTTAACATTACCACATTCTGCGCTATGTAAGTCATCTCAAATTGTATTAAACCACACCCCTTTAAGTCAACGCCCAATATTTTACGCAAATTGTAGCACCCTCTAGTAGTGTAGGTGCTGGGGTGAGAGTTGTTAGTGCAGTTATATTTAGGCCGGCCTGTCTGGCCGCCAGGCCTGTTTGTTTTTGTTTGATCTGGGCTGGGAGTGGCTCAGGGTAGAAGCTTGGTGACTCACAGGCAGCATCACCAAGACCTCCCTTTTCTTTCCAGAGCTCTCTAGAAGGTTCTGGAAAGAGAGGAGGAGAGGGGATGTGGAGCTGCTTGGGGTATTCTTAAGGAGCCCTGACCAATCCCCAACTTGAAATTGGCAGGGGGCAGGCCTCCTCAAATATCCAGGGTCAGCTCAGTTTGGGAGAAGTTGTCGGGTGGAGGAGTTGGAGATGGAGTACTGAGGCTGTCGGGCCTTGGAGGGAGCTCTCCAGTCTGGGGGGGGGGGTGATCTTGGGCCTGGGCTCTGGTGCGGATAGGGCTCTCCAAGAAAATGTGGAGGTGTCCTGGACAGAAGGCATGAGGGAGCAAGAGTGGACAGCAGGAGAGAGTACTGCCAGGCAAGTCTACAGGGAGAGGAACCATCGGTTGCAGCCAAGAGGGCTGGTGAGTGGCATGCGCAGTCGAGAGGACTGGGGAGGCACACCTGAAAGGACTGGGAGAGTGCAGTCGGAGATGGGTGTAGAACCAGAGTAGAACTGTGGTGTCGTGGGCAGTGGAGTCAGGCAGTTGTAGCCAGGAGGGCTGGCAGGGCCTGAAGAGGGCTGACTGGGATCGGTAGCCGCCTGTGGGACAGCTAGTACCAGAATTTACTATTTTCTTTTTGCTACACCATAGGGGCCTGCGGTCCCTGCCTGTGAAGGTCATTTGCTTTAGACCTGCGTTGTGCAGGAGTATGGAGTGATACTCAGAAGATAGGAAGCAATGTACAGGAGGAGTATGGAGCGATACTCAGAAGAGAGGAAGCGATGTACAGGAGGAGTATGGAGCATTACTCAGAAGATAGAAAGCGATGCGCAGGAGGAGTATGGAGCGATACTCAGAAGAGAGGAAGCGATGTGCAGGAGGAGTATGGAGCGATACTCAGAACATAGGAAGCGATGTACAGGAGTATGGAGCGATACTCAGAAGATAGGAAGCGATGTGCAGAAGGAGTATGGAGCAATACTCAGAAGAGAGGAAGCAATGTGCAGGAGGATATATATAAATATTCCAAAATACTTATGCAATATTCAAACAAATAATAAATAAATATTTCAAAAAAACAAATCCATGAGATTCAGTGTTACATCCATGCAATTCAGTGCTGTATCTCTGTAATTCAGTGCTAGTGCAATGTTCAAACAATATTAGATAAAAGATTCCAAAGAAAAATCATCAATGCGATTCAGTGCTGCATTAATGTAATTCAGTGTTGCATCTGTGCAATTCGGTGCTGTGTAGCTTAGTGCTATGATCAAATTAACAGTCCATAAACATTCCAAAATCCATCTATGCGTTTCTGTGAACACAAACTAAAGTGCTGTGTGCTCATATAAGTGCTCCCCCCCAGGTGATAGCCCCTCACCTTAGGGCGTGTGACCTTGCGATTAAGCTTGGTCAAAATGCGCCTTAGAACCTCTATGGGTTTGGTATTGTATGCAGGATCCTGGATAGGTTACACTTGTGCCTCTGTTCCTCACAGCAGTCCAGTTTATACCTTGGTATATCAATATAAAGGGAACTTCATGGTGCAGTATATATTACCTTTATGTAAAATCAAAATAATAACCCTACAATGGGTACTCAGTGTCAAGGCGCTTACAGTGCGCCACTCTAAAATAGCGGTAACGAGTGGGTGACGGCGGCCGGTAATGGGGTGGCGTACTAATCGTTCTCAGAAGATAGGAAGCGATGTACAGGAGGAGTATGGAGTGATACGCAGAAGATAGGAAGCGATGTGCAGGAGGAGTATGGAGCGATACTCAGAAGATAGGAAGCGATGTACAGGAGTATGATGCGATACTCAGAAGAGAGGAAACTATGTATAGGAGGAATATGGAGCGATACTCAGAAGATAGGAAACGATGTACAGGAGGAGTATGGAGCGATACTCAGAAGATAGGAAGTGATGTACAGGAGGAGTATGGAGCAATACTCAGAAGATAGGAAGCGATGAAAAGGAGGAGGAGGATGAATTGGCAAAACACTGATGAATTTCTTTAAAAAAAATGTATTATACAAAAAAGAAAAACCAAAAAAAAAAAATCATATGATGATTACTAAAACATACACTGACATATAACACAGTCACACATAACATAATATCTTGCAAATAGAATGTGAAGGTACATATGCAAAGTAGTTTCTCTCCAGTGTCCAATAATACTTTCCGGCAACCAACATCCGGGATAAGCTTAACGGTACCCAACGCATCAGGTTCAAAGTCCTTTCATCAGGGGTAATTATATAGGAGGATTTATATGCGCGATATGGTGAATGGCACTGTAATCAAACACATAAAATATTGAAGCAAGAGTAGAATTGGCATTGTAAATGGGTGGCGTGTGTGGAGGTTTTGGTTCAACCTACAGACTTGGAGCATTATAGCCCACAGGAGAGGATCATAAACCTGGTCCCTCCGATGGAAGGATATATACAGCTAGAAGCAGGAGCTTAAAGTCTCAAATGGGGGACTCGCAGTACAAATCGATTAGGGATTCTGGTCAGAGTCCTGCATCAGTGGTAAAACTCCATTGAAATGGTCACTATCGTTCGCTTAAGCTGTATTTGGTGGGGTCCGTGGGGCACGTCATCCACGCTGACAAAGTCTACTCCAAGCCTGTAGGTTGAACCAAAAACTCCACACACGCGACCCATTGACAGCGCCAATTCCACTCTTGCTTCAATATTTTATGTGTTTGATTATGGTGCCATTCACCATTTCGAATATAAAATACTCCTATATAATTACCCCTGATGAAAAGACTGAACCCGAAATGTGTTGGAAACCGTTAAGCTTATCCCAGATGTTGATTACCGGAAAGTATTATCGGATACTGGATAGAAACTACTTTGCATATATACCTTCACATTCTATTTGCAAGATATTATGTTATATGTAACTGTATTATATGTCAGTGTAAGTTTTAGTAATCATCATATGATGATTTTTGGTTTGTTTTTGTTTTTTTTGTATAATAAAACTATTTTTTAAGAAATTCATCAGTGTTTTGCCAATTTAAAGTCCCATTTTCGGGAGGTGTTCAACCTTTTCTATGTATACAGGGATGTGGCAAATTCACTACAATATCTGATATGGTAAAAGCATCTATTTATCTACAGGAGGAATCTGGAGCGAGCAGCAGCGTTGTTCTCTCTCTTCCTCTTCATTGGACTCAGTGAGAGCAGCATGAGCTATTGGCTCCTGTTGCTGTCAATTAAATACACAAATGGTGTGTGTCAAATGGACAAACACAGCGTGGCTCAGGATTGAGCATGCACATGTGCCACGATAGGAAACAGCTTCCTATGATAGCACATGAAGAAGAGGAGAAGCCCAGAGCGAAGAAAATGATGGGGGCTGCTCTGTGCAAACCATTTCACAGAGCAGTTAAGTATGACATGTCCCCGTCCGTATCCAAGTTCCCCTCAATAAAACAAACAAAAACAAAATGCAAGGACTGCTGTTTTGTCTCTGAGCAATGAAAAAGTGTGTGCCTAGCTGGGCAGGGTGACAGACAGACCACTATAGTCAGCAGCTTCTATGGGGGTACTGCCACACAATTTAAGCCATGCCCACATTTGGCAGTGGCTGTATCATGTCCGCACACTCTCTGACATCTCCTGTATCATATCCGCAACACTCTCCTGTATCATGTGGATGGATATGGGATATGACAGGATGGAGATGTTTGGGTCATGCTTGGACAGCTATGATTTGGGTAAAAGGTGGGGATAGGTAGAGACATTGTGGTGCAGGCTGGACTTCTTTATTCAGCGTCAAGTTTGTACAAGAAAATATAGACTTGGTGTGAGCAGTCATGTGCCTCCGGTAGGGACTTGGTGGGAGCAGTCACGTGCCTTCGGTAGGAACTTGGTGGGAGCAGTTAGGTGACATAGGCAGGGACTTGGTGGGAGCAGTCAGGTGACACGGGTAGGGACTTGGTGGGAGCAGTCAGGTGACACGGGTAGGGACTTGGTGGGAGCAGTCAGGTGACACGGGTAGGGACTTGGTGGAAGCAGTCAGGTGACACGGGTAGGGACTTGGTGGGAGCAGTCAGGGGACACGGGTAGGGACTTGGTGGGGGTAGTAAGGTGACACGAGTAGGGACTTGGTGGGAGCAGTCAGGTGACACGAGTAGGGACTTGGTGGGAGCAGTCAGGTGACACGAGTAGGGACTTGATGGGAGCAGTCAGGTGACACGAGTAGGGACTTGGTGAGAGCAGTCAGGTGACACAAGTAGGGGCTATGTAGGAGCAGTCAGGTGACACAAGTAGGTACTTGGTGGGAGCCAGGGCTGTGTTCTGGTGTAGGCCGACAAGGCCTAGGCCTAGGGTGGCACTTTGCGGGGGCGGCAAAAAAGCAGCCCCCTGCATGAAAGAAAGCCCCCCCACCCGTCTTCCCGATTCCCGGCTCCTGCGGCTGCCTCCCGCACACATGCAGCCCATGGCGACCGTATTGCTGTAGCAACGCCGCTGTAATGGGCGTGCTTGGCAGAGGGTGGGGGGGCATGTGACTCACGCCCCCATAAGCGGCCAGTGACTGGCGGGAGTGGTGCCTTATGCTCCGCCTACCCTCCTCCGCACTGCTTTCCTTCAGTGAATCTTCTCGGCACCGGGGCGGGGTCTGGCTGTGACGTGAGGAGGAGGAGAGAGAGAGGAGCATGAGGGAAACCCCCAGGACAGCAGGTAAAATTATTGAATAAATTATGTCAGTGTTATAGGCACAGTGGCAGCACTTGATGGGCACAGTGGCGGTATTTGATGGCACAGTGGCAGCATTTAATGAGTACAGTGGTGGCATTTGATGGCACAATGGTTATATTTGATGGGCACAGTGGCTGCGTTTGATGGCACAGTGGCTGCGTTTGATGGCACAGTGGCTGCGTTTGATGGCACAGTGGCTGTGTTTGATGGCACAGTGGCTGCATTTGATGGGCACAGTGGCAGCATTTGATGGGCACAGTGGCTGCATTCGATGGTTTCTGTGTTAGTAGCCAATTTAAAATAAAGAGGCTACATAATGTAACGCAGTTAGAGAAGGGTTTGGGATTGTCAATCCCATGGGACTTTAAATGAAACCATGACCGGATGAGGTCATGCGTTTCCATCCCTTTACTAGTCTAAGAAAAAGGCAACAAAAGTGGGACTTTAAATGAAAAGCGTGAAATGTCCAAAAAACCAAACCGATGGACTACTGGAGAAATTTTCGAGCGATGTATGGCCTCCGCCACCATCTCACGAACCACAATATGTAAGCATGCACTCTGTGTGGGGTTTTTCAAGTACCCTACCTCCGTTTCATGTTTACAATTACTAGTTCATCTTTATATTTTTTATTTTTATTTTAGATCAAGATACGCGCTTGCTCCTGATGAGTGGCACACGAAGCCACGAAACGCGTAGAGCTGTCATTGTCGCGTTTCTCACCAGTGTCATATCATTCCTAATTTTTTGAGCTTTTTGGAGGCTTATTTTGCAGGCAATATTTTTCATTATATGGTTGTGTATCAATATCCTACTGATGTACCATGGAGAATTGTTTTATTCATTGAATCATGTATATTTGCTGCTATTATTGCTGATATTTCTCTCTATTTGTGATTGATATATAATTGTATATGCATGTTTTTATTTTTATGAATTTAATAAAAATTTCTCCAGTAGTCCATCGGTTTGGTTTTTTGGACATTTCACGCTTTTCATTTAAAGTCCCACTTTTGTTGCCTTTTTCTTAGACTAGTAAAGGGATGGAAACGCATGACCTCATCCGGTCATGGTTTCATTTAAAGTCCCATGGGATTGACAATCCCAAACCCTTCTCTAACTTAAATGTACAGGGATGGATAGGCGTGAAATGTTTCCATTTTTCAATCCCATCACAATTATTGTGATTTATTTAAAAAAACTTTATTTGCCTCCCCTTTCAATTGCTCGATTATATTTTTAGTACCATCATTTTTGAACTATTTTTGGATAATTTATTATGATATAAGATCTTGACACCAGTTTTTTATAGAGGGTTCGTTTGTGTTAGTGGTGGCCCCCTTGGCCTCAATACGCCGCTTGTCCTTTGGTTTTTTTTCCCCCTTCCGGGAGCTGTGACGCGCCTGTCGGCCCCTCCCCCTTCCCCGTAGGGAGGGGTGGATCCGCCGCCACTGCGCGTCAGCGTCACGCACTCCCCATCGAGCGTGCGCACTCCTCTGGATGCCGACGCGCTCGATTGGATGGTTTCCTCCACGCACACTACTGGGAAGGGACGTGGGCGTCGGCTGGCCGGGCGCCGGTACCCGATTGGTGATGCCGTACGCCCCTCCCATGTGTGTGCGGCGTGACGTTGGTGGGCGTTTCCATTGGTAGCGCTTATATGGGCGCAGCCTCGGCGGGTTTAGCTCTCGAGGCTGCCTACTTCACTGGGTGTCTTGTTTGTTTGGCAACACACACCGTCCTTCCTCCTCCATGATGTCTCACCCTGCACACCAGGTATCTCCATCTATGTTTAGGTTCTGGCTCTTTCCCCTTTCTCTTGCAATTTTGCCCTGTGGTGTCGGGTTTTCTTTTGGTGGTTTTGCTTGGATGTTTGCATCCAGCTTTCTTTCCTTGTCCTCCACTTGGTCACTCATCTTTCTTCTATTTCACCTCTACAAATTTCCTTTTACACCCAGCTGTTCACCTCTACGGTTGGGTTGCTAATTTGATCTCTCTTCTGCACCTTTCACTCCAGGTTTACCTCGGGGGTCCTGGCCTGCCTTGGATGGTGCCCTGTGGGGCTGCCCCCATTGGTCCGTCCACCTCAGCTCCCGGGGGGGTGGTATCTCCGATTGCCGAGCGATGTATGGCCTCCGCCACCATCTCACGAACCACAATATGTAAGCATGCACTCTGTGTGGGGTTTTTCAAGTACCCTACCTCCGTTTCATGTTTACAATTACTAGTTCATCTTTATATTTTTTATTTTTATTTTAGATCAAGATACGCGCTTGCTCCTGATGAGTGGCACACGAAGCCACGAAACGCGTAGAGCTGTCATTGTCGCGTTTCTCACCAGTGTCATATCATTCCTAATTTTTTGAGCTTTTTGGAGGCTTATTTTGCAGGCAATATTTTTCATTATATGGTTGTGTATCAATATCCTACTGATGTACCATGGAGAATTGTTTTATTCATTGAATCATGTATATTTGCTGCTATTATTGCTGATATTTCTCTCTATTTGTGATTGATATATAATTGTATATGCATGTTTTTATTTTTATGAATTTAATAAAAATTTCTCCAGTAGTCCATCGGTTTGGTTTTTTGGACATTTCACGCTTTTCATTTAAAGTCCCACTTTTGTTGCCTTTTTCTTAGACATAATGTAACGCATTATTAAAGGAGAAGTCCAGCCAAGTCCACTCTCTGCTGACATCACCAATAACAGTCCAGGCCCCACGTTAACAGGACAATGGGAGTCTGAATCTGGCAGGTTCCTGGACTGACACCCATCTCAGCTTCTCAGTGAGCTGCTGGGTGCCTGAGATGGCCGCTACCTGCCCCGCCACAGCTCAGTGCTCCAATGAGCGAGGAGAAGCAGAGCGGAGAGCTACTGATTGACAGTCACCAGTGTAGTGCTACCCCCGGAGGAGCCGCTTAAGTATATTTGGTTCCTTACTTTGCCTCTCAACCTCAATAACAGTCTCTGCACCTTCTGGCACACCTGGCAATAGTGTAAGTGCAAGGACCAATGAGAAACACACATGTTATGATAAAACACAGAAATTGTCTTAACTGCAATATTCCTGTGGGAAAGTAACAGTATATACAGTATCTCACAAAAGTGAGTACACCCCTCACATTTTTGTAAATATTTTATTATATCTTTTTCATGTGACAACACTGAAGAAATGACAGTTTGCTACAATGTAAAGTAGTGAGTGTACAGCTTGTATAACAGTGTAAATTTGCTGTCCCCTCAAACTAACTCAACACACAGCCATTAATGTCTAAACCGCTGGCACCAAAAGTGAGTACACCCCTAAGTGAAAATGTCCAAATTGGGCCCAATTAACCATTTTCCCTACACCCTGTCATGTGACTTGTTAGTGGTAAAAGCTCTCGGGTGTGAATGGGGAGCAGGTGTGTTAAAATTGGTGTTATCACTCTCACTCTCTCATACTGGTCACTGGAAATTCAACATGGCACCTCATGGCAAAGAACTCTGAGGATCTGAAAAAAAAGAATTGTTGCTCTACATAAAGATGGCCTAGGCTATAAAAAGATTGCCAAAACCCTGAAACTGAGCTGCAGCACAGTGGCCAAGACCATACAGCAGTTTAGCAGGACAGGTTCCACACAGAACAGATCTCGCCATGGTCGACCAAAGAAGTTGAGTGCACGTGCTCAGTGTCATACCCAGAGGTTGTCTTTGGGAAATAGACGTATGAGTGCTGCCAGCATTGCTGCAGAGGTTCAAGGGGTAGGGGGGTCAGTCTGTCAGTGCTCAGACCATACACAAATAAAATTGGTCTGCATGGCCGTCGTCCCAGAAGAAAGCCTCTTCTAAAAATGATGCACAAGAAAGCCCGCAAACAGTTTGCTGAAGACAAGCAGACTAAGGACATGGATTACTGGAACCATGTTCTGTGGTCTGATGAGACCAAGATAAACTTATTTGGTTCAGACGGTGTCAAGCATGTGTGGTGGTAACCAGGTGCAGAAAACAAAGACAAGTGTGTCTTGCCTATAGTCAAGCATGGTGGTGGGAGTGTCATGGTCTGAGGCTGCATGAATGCTGCCGGCATGGGGAGCTACAGTTCATTAAGGGAACCATGAATGCCAACATGTACTTTGACATACTGAAGCAGAGCATGATCCCCTTCCCTCGGAGACTGGGCCGCAAGGCAGTATTCCAACATGATAAAGACCCCAAACATACCTCCAAGACGACCACTGCCTTGCTAAAGAAGCTGAGGGTAAAGGTGATGGACTGGTCAAGCATGTCTCCAGACTTAAACCCTATTGAGCACCTGTGGGGCATCCTCAAACGGAAGGTGGAGGAGTGCAAGGTCTCTAACATCCACCAGCTCTGTGATGTCGTCATGGAGGAGTGGAAGAGGACTCCAGTGGCAACCTTTGAAGCTCTGGTGAACTCCATGCCCAAGAGGGTTAAGGCAGTGCTGGAAAATAATGGTGGTCACATAAAATATTACACTTTGGGCCCAATTTGGACATTTTCACTTAGGGGTGTACTCACTTTTGTTGCCTGCGGTTTAGACATGAATGGCTGTGTGTTGCGTTATTTTGAGGGGACAGCAAATTTACACTGTTATACAATCTGTACACTCACTACTTTACATTGTAGCAAAGTGTCATTTCTTCAGTGTTGTTACATGAAAAAGATTTAATAAAATATTGAGGGGTGTACTCTTTTGTGAGATACTGTATATTCAAGTAATCAACTGGAGAGCAATAACTGAGATTAAGAGCAAAATAGCTCAATTCTATATTCAGGTTGCTTTCAGGGGATTCAAAACCTGAGAATAACCCCAAGAACAGAGGCAAACACATCAATAACAATAAATCACAATATGGCAATATGTACCAGATTGGTTATGTTTATTTAAATCTGGCTCTGAGTCCAGGCAGGAGGAGAGCAGAAGACTGACTCTCTTTATGTCAGACCTCTCTCTTCTGTTTCCTGACACCACAAGCCCAACTACAAACACTTTATTCAAATCAATATTTAATGGCTTGGCTTCCCCGATAAACTGTCCCGCACACCCACTGCATATACAGAGCCCTGAGTATGTGTGCACGGGCTCATATGGCACTAGTAACTTCAGTCCCTTTGCAGAAAGATGAGGCTTTGTATCTCCAGCTAGCCACTCTTGTTGGTGCACTTAAACTCCTGAATAGCAGGGCCAAACGACACAACTGGCCCAGATTATCAAGTAAAGAATGCAGGATTTTCCGCAGCTACATGAAAGGACAATGGTGTCTGTATACAGTGTCTCTGTGACTGGATGGCCTTATCCTTTAGCCCTGTGGCACTACTAGTGCAGGCAAGATGACTAACAAGCAATGATGTCTGTATACAGTGTTCATTTAACTTTGTCTGTGTGCAGTGTCCTTGTTTCCTGCAAATGGGCAAAAGCCCTCTCACCCAATCCTGCGGTCAAAGCGCAAACAAACATCCTGGAACAGGCAAGCTCTTCTAGTGACCTCACTGGGCACCTCACACTGGAACGCTTCACACTGTCGGTACTGGTGCGTCAGGATATGCACCTGGGATCCCCCTCTCCGAGGCTGGATGTCCTGACTGGCTGTGGATGCCTGAAATCATGTGGTGGACTGACCTGGAAGGCAGCACCTCTCCCCTAGGTCTAATCTCTTCCTCTGCCTCGTGTAGTCTCCGAAATCTCCTCAGATCAGCAAGATGGAGTCTCTAATTCTTTTTCCCCCAGAGAAGACTGGCTATTGTAGTTCTGTCTCCATAGAAAGCTATGGGACTATTTTAGATGGGGACTACCTATCCCAGAATCCTTTGCAGCTGCTGCTTGTTAAAGACCTTTTGATTTGCTCCTGTAATTGGCTCTCCTCCTCCTGCCAATAGGGACATAGGGGAGGGTGCAGAGTGAGCAGCTCTGTGTGTGTCAGTGAAGTGAATAAAAGGGAGGGGGAAATAACAGACACTTTCTCCCTCACAGAAGAATCTCGGCCAGCTTGGCCAGGCCACGGATATTGCGGGGCGCCCGCTACACCAGTTCTCTGCTTGGGGAGCTGTGAGAACCAAGCCATTGGTGGTGTTCGATCGCTCGGTTCAAAGTGCAGAGGCGCTGTGGAAAAGATGCAGCATCGGAGCCCATACTTCTCTATTAAGCATAAATTCTGCGTGTGTGTTACTGTGTGTGTAATCTAACTGATGGCATATCTAAAGTTACCTTAATAGCATCATACCAATGATATCACATTGCTAACCTGTGCTGTAAAAAACATATCCCTACAACCCAGTTTTAAATTAGATCTTTTTTCTGTTTGCAGTAATATGTGAATGAGGGAAAGAAAAAAAAAACAATTGCAGTGGCATATCATTTACTTGGTGTGAAGGTGTAGTCCTTAATGTGTGAAAAAATTTAATTATCTCTGAACTTTAATTAGCCTAACTGCAAAGCAATTAGAGTAATGTGCTCGATTATACAGTTCTGTATAAAAACATGCTAGAATTATATATATATATATATATATATATATATATATATATATATATATATATATATATATATATATGTAGCAATAACTCTCGGTGGAGCTGTTGGTTTAAAGCGGGCCTGTCCTCTTACCTCTTTACCCCTCTTAAGTTGTTCAAACCCCTTGGCACAGCTGTAGTACAGTGTTGCAATGGTATGAGTATTGACTTTAACCCACAATATACAATTATGTTATATTTGCCTCTACCTGGGTGTCTGTAGCTCCACCTGCAGGAGAAATAACAACACTGCACAAAAACTTCAGTAATAACCAAAAATAACTTCTTTCTTTGTGTAAATAATATATTTATGTGAAGGGTTATTACAATGACTACACTAACACACCAACGTAGTGCAATAGTATAGTAAATAGTTATGACAATTGGTAACATTCACAAATATACCTAATTGTATATATCTATACCAGGGAGCTCCCCCTGCTTTAAACTGTAAAGTCACTATCCTTGGTAACTAAATGCAGGGCCCTGCAATAAAAAAAGATAGTCCTGACGTCTTCAGTTTTCGCTAGCTTTTGTAATTGTAATCCACAAAGGGTTCCTTCTGGGTGTTGCGCAGTGTAATGTAATACATTAAGGCAATTATAATGCAGCAGATTGACTAAGTGTTCTTATATGAAGAAGACAAACATCTAGCATCCGTCTTGAATACTGAAGTCTATTCAGATGTAAGGTTCTCCAACTTAACTTGTTCCCTGGGACTATCAGTCCCAGCAACACTCTGTAACAGTTCTAAATGTGTGTGTAGTATTAAACAAACTTGCAGGTGTCAACCCTCTCACCACAAGGGATCCGGGCAGGTAGATGTCTCAGTTTAAGCAGTTCTCAGTCAGTATGGAGCCACCACCATGCCGTCACACTGTTCCGTTCACTAACGACCAGGAGTCCTCAGTTACCTCCTCCACGGGTCTCTGGAACGATCACTTCTGCTGCTCCAGCGCGCTGTGATACGATGACAGGATCCCTGCTGCCGATCCCTCACAAGGTAGGCCACAACCCTGCGGGACACACACACCCACAGAGCTCTGCAGGCAGCCCACGCATCCCAGGAACAAGGGACTTAAGATGGCTGCTCCCAGCCCTTTTATATCCTCCCACAATGCAGTTCAATTCTCCTCTTGTCCAGGAGCATTGTGGGTAGGTCATAGTTAAAGTTCAGAAATAAACAATCAATCACTTCCATGTCACTTCCCTTAATCATGAAACATAAAAGTATTGTACCTTTTCAATTGTCCACAAGATGGCACACTAATCTCTTTCAAACAGGCATTTATACAAGTACAGTGTTATTTACAAAAAATCTCTTGCTAGATTTTGTATCTATATTTTTTTAACTTAAAGAGGAACTGCAGTCTGCTCACATAATTTGTAATAAAAACATCTTTGCCATTCTGAAGCTTCCCTCCAACCACTTTGCATATTATTTTATATATACTGTGATTCTGTACTTGCCAAATATGCTGCAGATATCTCACTCCACTGAGTCTGGCTGAATCAATTTTAACTGTGGGCAGCTGAAGCTGCTGCCTGTTCACTTCCTGGATTTACACAGACACACAGAGGCACACCTCCCGCTCTACAGCATTACAACTCTCATTGGCCCTCTTATGACTCATCCCCCTCCCTTCCTGGCAAACTCTCACGAAAGTTAGAGAGAGAGCTGTGCATGATGACATAAGCCTAGGCTAATGACCAGACAAGAAACAGGAAGTGGCCGGTAGAAGGTATGTACTGGCAGAAAAAAAAATGTTTTACTATCCAAAGTTAAAACAAGGGCAGAAGATTAAATAGATGGAAAGATGAAAAAATGACTGAAGGTCCGCTTTAGGCTGTTTGAATGTAGTTGGCCCAGTTTTGATCTACCCCATCCAGTATAATATTCATTTACTGTAAATCTTGCAAGGAAAAGCCAAGTTGGCAATGACACACAGAGATTCATAGATGCACATAGTGGGGTTGATTTACTAAAACTGGAGAGTGTACAATCTGGTGCAGCTGTGCATGGTAGCCAATAGGCTTCTACCTTCAGCTTGTTCAATTAAGCTTTGACAATAAAACCTGGAAGCTGTTTGGTTTCTCTGCAGAGCTACACCAGATTTTGCACTCTTCAGTTAGTAAAACAACCCCATTATCACTTTTAGAGTTACGTTTTGAGGACCTCCAATATAACAAATTTTGAAATAGTAAATCTATGACCTATGGTCTTGTCAAAAAAAGTCATAACACTACAAATGTGCTCAGAAAATAAGCCAAAACCAATCTAAGGACTAGGTAGTGGGTGATTTGGCCTGTCCTCCCCCACCACTCAAACCTTTTTTTTGTTCAGTGGGTAGTACTGAGATTGGAGGAGGAAGCAAAAGTGCTCCTACTATATGAGTTACATGCATAGTATGGCACCCATGTTTAAAGTGTATTTCCATGTTTGCAGCCAAATTGACATAACGAAAAAAGAAGACGGCTGTAAAGAACAGACTGCGAAAGTAAGCAAAAAAGTGATCATGCAGCGTAGTCTAAATAAATTTTAATGTAAAATTGGTTAAAATGGTACATAGTAACATCTGTGTAAATGTATAAATACCTTCCAATAGACAGTAGCACAAATACATGTACATACAATGATAAAATTGACATAACACCTACCTTATATATGTTGCATGTTCTAACTCGCAAAGCATAACTTACAAAAAAAATAGATAAATACCGCTTGCCATTTTAATCTAGCACTGACAAATCCTATTTAGTTATTTTTGTTTATGAAAGGGTTGGGGAGCTGTGTCTTCCATAATTCATCCTGTCTATGCTGTGGTAGCAGATTTCATTATCAGTTGTAACCTGGATGTGAACACTGTCTGTCCTAACGAAGAGTTAAAGCAGTAATAAATCCTAAAAAGGAAAATGTAATATATTGCAGCTTTCAATACTTAAATGTGATTGCTGCATAGATTCTTTTTAGGCTTTTTTTTATCATTTATTTTCACCTGGTGACACAGAGAGTAACACCTTTTCTGTTTTCATTCTGGAAGGAGGAGCAACTGAAACCCCCCAATAGGCAGCAGCATTATTAGTTTGGGGAGAGGGTAGTGTTAGATGCTTTAGCAGATTTAGATGGACTTGACTATCAACTTAAATCTTTACTCCATCTAATGCCGCGTACACACGGTCGGACTTTTCAGCTACAAAAGTCCAACGGACGCTGACGGACTAAAACTGGCTGGTAATCCGATCGTGTGTGGGCTTCTCCGGACTTTCAACGTACTTTTTTAGCCTCAAATCCGACGTACTTTAGATTTGAAACATGCTTCAAATCTTTACGTCGTAACTACGCCGGACCCAGAAATCCGCTCGTCTGTGTACTAGTCCTACGGACAAAAACCCACGCTAGGGCAGCTATTGGCTACTGGCTATCAACTTCCTTATTTTAGTCCGGTGTACGTCATCACGTACGAATCCGTCGGACTTTTGTGTGGTCGTGTGTAGGCAAGTCTGTTCGTTAGAAAGTCTGCCGCAAGTCCGCCCAAAGTCCGCCGAAAGTCCGTCGGAAGTCTGTCGGACAGGCTGTCGGACTTTTGTAGATGAAAATTCCGACCGTGTTTACGGGGCATAAGAGTTTTTAAGCAGTCACAGCTTTTTTTTTTCTATGTGGGAAATTTGCATAAATCAATAAAAAGTGACCTTTATAAGCACCCCTGTCAATGGTAAATAGTTTGTTGCAACCCTCTAATTGTCACTTTTGATAGACTACAGACAAAGATAAATAATGGGGTGATGGCGCTCCCTATATATAGTTATATTGGGCATGAGCAGGTGTATTATGGGGGGAAGGGAGAGATGGGGAGCCGACGTGCTGACCCAACAGTGGGGATGCCCCACCTCGATACAGATTATATGTCTAAATATATACTACTACACATACAATCCCCCTCCGATAATAATTACCAATAATACAAGTACCTGTGTATAAAAAAATTAAAAATGTGTAGTGTAAATAGTAAGGTCCCAAATTAATTAGACTCTATGTGTGTTAGAGTGTGCCATAGGTAATATACACCTAAGATGTGCCATAAAGTACCTCTCAAAAGTGTTAGATAAACAATGTGAAAAGAGTGCAGTAACCAAAATAACTATGGTAATACCCCTAGTGGTAAGCTAATGGTATACCTTTATGTACTAGAGATAAACCAAAAGCTGCAGCCAACAATAATAATAGTAATGCCCATAGATCAACAATAACTAGCTTAAATAAGCCATTGGTAGACCATACTCTGCGGCCAAGTCAAAAAGTCCATAGGCATTATAGGCAAACAAAAATCAACTGCTTGGTCTGTAAAAGGAAGTTGAAAAATAACAGACTTAATGACTGGATCACCAGGTAGAAATAAAGGAAAAAAGGCCAAAAAAAAATGCAGCCACCACTTCTAAGGATTGGTAAGCTGCAATATATTACATTTTTGTATGTTAATGAAAGTGAAAAAAGCTTAATGTGAACCTTCTTCCCCCTTTTCATAATAAACCATCAACAGCCTTTAAAAGTATTCAGAGTAATGAGCCAACCTATATACAGTTGTGCTCATATGTTTACATACCCTGGCAGAATTTAGGATTTCTTGGTAATTTTTCAGAGAGTATGAATGCTAACACAACTTTTCTTTCACTCATGGTTAGTGTTTGGCTGAAGCCATTTATTATCAATCAGCTGTGTTTACTCTTTTTAAATCATAATGGCAACAGAAACTACTCAAATGACCCTGATCGAAAGTTTACATACCCAGTTCTTAATACAGTGTATTGCCCCCTTTAACATCAATGACAGCTTGAAGTCTTTTGTGGTATTTGTGGATGAGGCTCTTTATCTTCTCAGATGGTAAAGCTGCCTATTTCTCTTGACAAAAGCCTCCAGTTCCTGTAAATTCTTGGGCTGTCTTACATGAACTTGCACGTTTGAGATCTCCCCAAAAGTGGCTCAATGATATTGAGGTCAGGAGACTGAGATGGCCACTCCAAAACCTTCACTTTATTCTGCTGTAGCCAATGACAGGTTGACTTGGCCTTGTGTTTTGGATCAATATCATATTGGAATGTCCAAGTACGTTTCATGCGCAGCTTCCTGGCTGATGAAAGCAAATGTTTTGGTCTCATCACTCCAAATGACTTTGTGCCAGAAGGTTTGAGGCTTGTCTCTGTGCTGTTTGGCATATTGTAAGCGGGATACTTTGTGGCATTTGCAGAGTAATGGCTTTATTCTGGCGATTCGACCATGCAGCCCATCTTTCTTCAAGTTTCTTCAAGTGCCTCCTTATTGTGCATCTTGAAACAGCCACACCACGTTTTCAGAGAGTCTTGTGTTTCACCTGAAGTTATTTTTGGGTTTTTCTTTGCATTCCAAACAATTTTCCTGACAGTTGTGGCTGAAATTTTAGTTGGTCTACCTAACTGTGGTTTGGTTTGAACAGAACCCCTCATTTTCCATTTCTTGATTAGAGTTTGAACACTGCTGATTGGCATTCTCAATTCATTGGATATCTTTTTATATCCCTTTCCTGTTTTATTACAGTTCAACTACCTTTTTCGCAGATCCTTTGACAATTCTTTTGCTTTCCCCATGACTCAGAATCCAGAAACGTCAGTGCAGCACTGGATGAAAGATGCAAGGGTCTGTCAGGAGTCCAGAAACTCACTGACCTCTTACACACACACACTAATTACAAGCAAACAGATAACAGGTGAGGATGGCTATCTTTAATAACCATTCAAACCCCTTTGTGTCAACTTGTGTTCATGTTATCAGGCCAAAATCACCAGTGTATGTAAACTTTTGATAAGGGTCATTTTGGTAGTTTCTGTTGCCATTATGATTTAAAAAGAGTAAATACAGTTGATTCATAATAAATGGCTTCAGCCAAACACTAACTATAAGTGAAAGAAATGTTTTGTGTTATCATTGATATTCTTTGAAAAATGGCCAAGAAATCATAAATTCTGCCAGATTATATAAGCTTATGAACACAACTGTATACAGGGGGTGCCCGGGTTACAAACAAGTTAGGAACTGTAGGTTTGTTCTTAAGTTGAATCTGTTTGTAAGTCGGAACAGGTAAATTTTTTAAGTGTAGCTCCAGCCAAAAAAAATATTTTTAAGCTTTTTGGATAGCATAGGGAAGTGTTAACACCCCTGTAACATTTGTTTTGCTGTGTGCGCCCCTGTTCAGAAGATTTCACGTCACTTTCTGTCCCAATGACAACTGGATTTTGAAAATTTTGGGTTGTTGTGGAAACAAGTCTTGGTGATAAAGCATCAGTGGAGGTACCTTTTCCCCACAATAGCTCTTACAGAAGTGAATTTCCCTTCCTAGGGGTAGATTTCCTCTCACTTCCTGTTGTCTCCCTCCGGTTGTAAGTAGGAGTCGTTTGTAAGTCGGATGTTTGTAACTAGGGGACCCCCTGTATAGTGATATTATGGGGTTCCGGATCACCAGCCAGCCAACTTTTGATCAAAATAGTAAAAAAAAAAATAGCTCTCTTCAACATACTAAACAAAAACAATCCATAACTCTAGTATACAGAAAATAAAACTATGGCTCACTGCCAGTATAAACGAATCCCACATCAAGGTTTAAGGTTCCTGCCTGTTTTGGGGTCCAGAACAGGGTCACAGTAGCCTAAGCAGTGTCTTAGTAGCCAGACAGTCCACAGCTCTCACACAACTGTGTCCTGTTCCATTCAACACCACACAGATACTTGCTGACTGCTATGTGACACATAAAGTTTTAGGCTCCCTGCAGTAGCTTCAGCTTGAGAAAGGAGTGCGCATGCCTGGATACAGCACGGCGCAATATCTCTGAAACGCATGGCAAAGCCCAACGCTGTTCCCTCCATGCTGCGTCCCATGGTGCGCTCCACCGCACAGTACCGGCACCAACAGAAGCCCTACATGGATTCTGGGACAGCCAAGGCACATTGCTACAGTGTAACGGGCCACAGACACTCTAGGCACACAAATCCTTTCCCATGACAAACAAGCCTTTGTTTTTAACCTTTGTGTGAGTAGTCACAGTTAGGGGTTGAATAAATTATACTGGCTATACTACACTTAGAAACGCTTTTCCTTTTCTCCTTTTGTCCCCCCTCTCATAGAGCCAGCTTAAACTCTCAGTTCAGCTTGCCCAAGGAGTGTATGGGACTGCCTTATATCAACCTACAATTAATGTTTTTTATATGAACATATTTGAACTGAATTGTTGCCATTGCGCTGACCGTCCCTTATGTTTTACCCTACAAGATACCTGTAGTCAGGGTTGGAGGCTCTTGGAGGCTCTTTCCCACCCAAAAATCTCTGAGCCTGGGATCCCTCACCCTGCACAACTGAGAATCCCTGACTTTAACATGCTTCTTATCGTCCTCCTTAAAGGGACCACAGTCCAAACAATGGGGACACATATTTCCCATCCAGGGTCCATCTCTGGCATACTGTACAATATTTTTAAAAATTGTGTCATTGGTGGCCAGCTTCTTTTTTCTTGTTCCTTTATCGGCCCACTGATGATGTAATACCACATCTGGTGTATGCGCCATATGTGATCTGGGGCAAGCTATAACTGAGTTATACCAAACCACACCAGATCACGTATAGCGCATGCACCAGATTTGGTATGGAGCATATGCTGTAAGAGACTTGACACAGCCTGTTATACAATAATAGCCAACCCCAGATTACATATGGCACATCCACATCTTGCATTGTACACGTGTCAGAAAAAAAATTACATGGCCTGTTATACTTTAATATAGTTACATAGTTAGTAAGGGTGAAGAAAAGCCACAAGTCACATCTAGTTCAACTAATAACATTTTTTTTTTTAAATCATACAATCCCATATGCACAATCACATACCCACAGTTGATCCAGAGGAAGGCGAAAAATCCCAGCAAGGCATGATCCAATTTGCTACAGCAGGGGAAGAAATTCCTTCCTGATCCCCAGAGAGGCAATTAGATTTTCCCTGGATCAACTTTACCTATAAATGTTAGTACCCAATTATATAATATACATTATATTTTTCATATTTTTTTTTAACGCAATCTATCTAATAAAAATGCGCTCAAGATCTCAAATGGTGCATGCACTAGTCAGAGAGTTCCCTGAGGTCCTGGTGCCATGGCCTTCCAAGGGGGCACCTGTGAAGTCTTGTCTACATTACCAGTACCTCGGGGTAACCAAAAAGTAAAGGAAAAAAACATGAAAGTTTATAAAAAAAACTATTTGATTTTCATTATGACTTATATGATGTTGATGGATGAGCATGCAGTGCTGTTTGCACCACGCAGATTTGTGTTTGGGGTTAAAGGGCCGCTTTAAGCAGTGTAAGGCCCCTTTCACACTGGGAACATGCATCCGAGGGGAATCCTCCTGCTCAGAGGGGGATCTCTCCGCTGATCCTCGCTAAGCAGGCGGGTGACAGGTCCGTGTCTGCTCCGCTATGAAAGGACAGAGCCCGCTCTCCTCTTCGTGGCGGTCAGATGGAAATGGACTGCATGTCCGTTCCCATCCGATTTGTCACCTGATCCGACCCGCTGGAGGATGGCGAACGCCATACGTCTGTTTTCAGCGGATTTTGTTGGGCACATGTTCGCTGACATCTGCCGCCCCATAGAGGACAATGGATTGCCCGATCAAACGTCCACCTGAAAAACAGACAGCCAGACCCGATCGGTCCGCTGGTGTGAAAGGGGCCTAAAGCAGTGTACTTGCTTTTGCTTTTATGGATCAAGTTCACTAGGACTGACTACATTTAAACTTGAAATTTGACATCACAAAGCAAACCCTATATCAAAAGAGAGAACTCAAAAAATATGTAAAAAATCTTGTTATTTTTGTAGGTTAAAGTATTGTTTGCCAATATTTCTGCACATGTGTTTTGCTAATGTATGGGACTGATGGGCTGTGTGTGTGAGCATAGCTGAGCATCTACATTGTAGATACTCAGCTATGCTCACACACACGTGGTCAATACCTTTGTTGCCCAGGCATCTCTCTCTTCCTGCAGAACAGTAGCACATGTTTCTCTGTACAGACCAGGTCATATTCCAGCTCTTTAAGGGACTGTTATTAGATTTTTCCTCCAACATGATAAACCCAGGGCAGAATCTTCAATCCCTCACACTTCAATGTCTGTAAGCTTCTAGCACTAATCACACTGGAAGAGATTCAGCATAGCACCTTCATTAATATTTTAAATGGTGCCTTAGTTGTTAGTGTCAGTAGAATTGCAGGAAACTATGTGTAGTCAGCTATCATTGTCTTGCCACAGCCTTGTAGTCAGGGTTCTTAATTAAAAAGAATCCACAAACAGGCTTGGTCTGGTAAAGTGTTAAAATATCACCGTATGGCGTTTCTCCCTCTGATGCAGTGTCTTTTATAAAACTCTAAATTATCCTGTAGGCCTGATTCACACCTATACAGGTGGCAGGTTTGCATATGCCAGGTGCATTTTGCATTTTTCAATACACGTTTTTGATCCATTGAAGTCTATGGAACCAAAAACAAAAAAACGTCCCTGGCCTTTTCCATAAAATGCACAGATGTGAACATGACCCATAGAAAACCATGTTAAAGTGGTTGTAAACCCTTACAACACACTTTTTGCTACAGGTAAGCCTATAATAAGGCTTACCTGTAGCTACCCTGGATATCTCCTAAACCTGAAGGTACGTGCCGTTGCTTCAGTGAGTGTGCCAATACCGGTGGCTCCCACGCGAATGCGTGATGTCATTGCGGCTCCGGCCAATCACAGCACATTAGCGAATTAACTCTGGGAGCAATGTCGGCTACCGGAGCGGTGTACAAGGACAGCTGTGGGGGCTTTGATCTCAGGTAAGTAATTCATAATGAGCTAGTATGCTATGCATACTAACTCATTATGCCTTTGTCTTGCAGATTTTTTTTTTTGTCCTAGGGCAGTGATGGCGAACCTTGGCACCCCAGATGTTTTGAAACTATGTTTCCCATGATGCTCAACTACTACACTGCAGAGTGCATGAGCATCATGGGAAATGTAGTTCCAAAACATTTGGTTTGCCAAGGTTCGCCATCACTGTCCTAGGGTTTACAACCACTTTAAATGGACTGTAGTGTGTTTCTGAAAAGCTGAAAATGCACTAAAAAATGCATAGGTGTGAACCAGGACTTATATCCCATTTTGATGTACACGGATCTACTTAAAATATGTTATTCTGAACTGAGCAAAAGTTCTAGTCATATGGAGAGCCTTTGGATAGGCAACCAAAAGAGAACATCATTGAAATTAGACTTTGTTAGGAAAGACTCATTGGGAATTAATAATGTCCAGTTTCTGCTAAAAGGGAAAAGCTGATTTTAATCTTTTAAAATCTAATTACAGTAATATAAGCAATTATGTAAAATGATGGTATTATAATTTGTAGTAATACATCTATTAAATTATAGCAGATGGAAGCTAAACAAGGCATTTCAGGAAGCTAGTGAGCTGTAAATCATCCAACATTGGTCTATAATAAAGTTCAAATTATACAACTTTTGGGTTCAGCTATTGTATAATAGTATAACTGAAGAGTTACTTTGTTAAATTCTACACCTGCGGAGAATTCATAAGCTGTTTTTTTTTTTACTCCAGGATTCTGTCTCTTCAGGTGCAATGTTCTGCTTCTGTCTCAGGTTTCTGTCATCAGCTCAGTTTCCTCTTCTTAACTGATCAATTACCAGGTCAGAGACAAACCGTCCACACATAGCCTCCCCCATTCCTACAGAATATATGCTCGCTTAGCTGAGCATCCCCGGCTCATAACATTTTTAAAGTGTCCTCTGTATATTTTCCATTTTGAGGATTGCCTTAGGCTTCTCAACCAGCTATGAAGTATCTATTGTACTCTGCAGCTCTACTTTCTGCAATGTTATCCCTCTGTGAAGCAGGTAAGTACCTCTCCAGCAACTGAAAACTGCCACAAAGCAAGATCTTTTATTTTCATTATAGGTTTAAAATACTATCTAATACTTGTTGCTTTTTCTTTCAAAATATATCAGCCTGACACAGTAAAGGGTGAACCATAAGATGTAAGTAGTTTAGGTCCTCCTAAAATTAGTATATTTGATGCCTCAACACATTAGACAAATGTACATTAAACATTCTTAAAAATATAAAAAGGTTTCGCGACTTTGGAAATATCTAAATCATGTTTTGTTTTTTTCACATTTGCTGTAATGCAAAATCCAACCGGTTTTATTTTATCAGTGTTCTCAGGCTAGGGATAGGGGAGTATCTACTGTACATATTTAGAAAAGTCATTATAGGGCACCTTGGCTGTCTAACGTTCATCGTAGTAGGGTACTGGGTAGTTCCACTACTGAAACCTGTTCTACTCTAAAAGCATATCTAATAATTGGACATACCTGTAGCTTCTTAAAGCATTCTGTGAGAGCTCCTGAACTATATGTACGTTTACTTTAGGCTGCATGCATGTGGGCATGTTAAAACAATCACATTGATACTGGATCTTTCTGCCAGGAGCTAGCAAAAAAATCCAGCATAAAAATGCTTGGTCTGGCATATATTTATGCGACTTAATGTACATAAGGCGTATGCACGTAGATTCATTTTAACGGCTAGAATAATAATCTGTTCTTTGGACTAGGCTGAAATGACATGCATACGTATGTGTTTATGCCCAAATGATGCCAGTACGCTTCTCCCTGTATGCAGGTTTGGGGTGTTTTTCTTTTTTGCCCCTAAGGCTGGGTTTACACCATTGCAGATTGGATGCGGGATCCCAGCATCCAATTCGCAATAGCAGGAGATTTTGACCTGCTCCTCTATGGAGCCGGTTCACATATCTCCACAGCAGGTCCGGTGCGTTTTGAAGAAAAACGCTGTGTCTTTTGGTCCATTTCAAGTGTGAATTCAGCCCAAAATTCTGGCTGAGATCGGACCTGAAACGGTGAACCAGCACACACCGGACCCCTGCTGTGAGACGGATTCGTCTTAGGTGTGGACCGAGTATAAATGTTGCTCTAAAATATGAAATTAAATGCCATATTTTACATCAACACACTGGCTAATATAAAGCTGCATTCAGCTTTAAAAAAGAAAAATGCTTCTAAAGGCAGTTTTTTTTCTGCCCATGTGCTTATTATAAATAATTTTTAAAATTTTGTTGAATACTGGATAAATGATCTTGTATACAGACAGTACTGGGCTCCCAATGAGACCAGTGCTAACCACATAGCAGCTATAGTTATGCCTTTGGACAGTTGGGCAACCTTATTTACCTTACCATTTTCACCTACGGTTTGTTGGGCAGGTGGTGGGGTGGTAGTGTAGTTGTTATATCCTCCATTTATTTTTATTAACTCATTAGGCGCCAAGTATTGGGTCATATGGAAGGCCTGCCCTGCGTGACTTCTTCTGAAATACGTTAGGCATGGATCACATTACACATGTGGGGTACCTTTACTCTGTGCCATTTTCATCAATGCCCTGGGACATGGCTGAGGCTGCCGTGGGGGAATACTGAACCTTAAGGCGGACCTCTACTCTCAGAGATGAACGTACACCATTAACACTGGCACTACAACTGTTCTCCAGTTAACTCTCGGTTGACAACGTACACTCTCTGCAACTTGCATTTAGGAGGGACATGCTGAGCCAATGTTCACAACCACCTGTCCAGAGATTTTACCACTACTACTCCCAAGTAGCAGAGCGGGTCTTGCCATGCACTCTGTGTGGGTTATACACGTGAACGCAACTTAACTGTCAACCTTCCATACTGCTGTACAGGATGGGAAACCTCTGTGGTGCAATCCACTCCCATTGCTGGTGAAAGGAGTGCCAACATCTTCCTCGCTGCTAGAGGCCGTGCCACCTATAACAGGTACATGCTATCGACAGGCTGTTTGTTAAACTTCCGTTACTCTAGGCAACCACTTGTGTGTTCACATTACTCCATTCTACATGAATATTTTCATTCCCCAATGTTAAGACCTACTCGGAGAACTATGAGTGTGCCCGTTACTTACGATGCACCGCTTTAGTAACTTCAGACCAGGCAAGGATAACATTTCAAAACTTTCAAAAGTGCAGAAATAGACATTTCACAGTTCAACAGGCAGGACTTGATACTTTCCTAATTCCCTAACTATGAGTAAATGCTTGTGTGCTGCCCCGGCATAGCTGCAAAAGTGTAGACCAGCAGTCATAGTCCTTCAGAGGCATTTCTCTAGCACTGGTGTTTTCAGAGCGAACCCCAATTAAAAAGTCTCTACATGCAGGCCATAGTGAGCGACCTTCTCCTGCTCTTACGGGTCTCATCATCCGTCTCCATCTCTTACGGGTCTCGCAACTCACAATGTGCTGGCACTCTTTGGGAATTCCCTCTTCTCAAATTGTCTCTGAGGAACGACCGCACCGCTGTCCCAATTTATATGATACAGGACAGGTGGGCCAGACCTAGAGCAGAACTCGACAAAATTACCAAGGCAGCAGAGTAAGAATTGACTCCCACCTCGCCAGCCGGACAGCAGCTAACTAACTTGTTCATCCTGCCCACCTGTTACAACACACACTCATAAGACAATATTTTATTTTCAACTGTTAAAACAAATTGTTTTACAATTTAGTATAGAAGATTGTGCCGTACTGTTTAGTTTTGTACAAGATCAGAATTTTTTTATTGATTGCTGTGGATACAAACTGTTATCCTTTCAGGCACTTTAATAAATTGTCTATTGTTGCTGGCTGACTGATTGATTTATAAACTGTCTGGGAAGCAGAGAGAGAGTAGCTGCTTTGAAAAGCAGGTAAGGTAAGTTCATTCATGGCCCTGTAATACAAATTTGGATATATATATATATATATATATATACCGGTATATATATATATATATACACAGTGGGGCAAAAAAGTATTTAGTCAGCCACCAATTGTTCAAGTTCTCCCACTTAAAAAGATGAGAGAGGCCTGTAATTGTCATCACGGGTATACCTCAACTATGAGAGACAAAATGTGGAAACAAATCCAGACAATCACATTGTCTGATTTTTGAAAGAATTTATATCATTTAAAGAATGGGGTATGAATACTTTTTCAAGGCACTGTAAACTTTTATGTAGCTGATGAGGGAGGAGCAAAGGTGGATACTATAGAGTATAACTTGAGTGAAAGCTCTGAGTTTGCTGGGGCTGTTGACATCACATCCAAGATGGCAGTGCCCAGCAACTCAGGGCTTTTGGATGTCTATACAATGTAGACGTTTAAAGGAAATTAACACATATAAAATATGTTAAATGAACATATAATCTGATTGGAATACTTATGCTGAAGTAAATGGTCTGGTGACATGGTCTCCTTAAACATACACATGTTTAATCAAACAACAGTCCCCATGAATGGTTGGCACCATGCTGCAATAGTGATAAACTTCTTCTGTTAACTATCAATTTAAAGTTCAATATACATGTTACACTTAAAGTGGAAGTCCATGCAAAAACTAAAATCCCTGCATCTATAGCCAGCAACATTCTGACCGTAACCTCTCTAGCCCTGTAAAGATAGAATGTGTATACATACCTTTTTTCTGCAGGCGATCCGACCTGATCTCCAGCGGCGGAAGCTCTGCTGAGTAGACGTCCGTCAACGGCTGTGAAATTAATGGGAAGTGACGTCACCCATAAAGTTACTATGGCGCTTCTGTTGATGGACGTGTCCTCTGCACCCGCCTCCACAGCGAAGCCGCTGCTGACAGCTCAGCGTGGGATCAGAGCTTCCGCCGCTGGAGATCGGGCCGGATCGACTGTAGAAAAGGTATGTATACTTATTTTTTCTTTACAGGCTAGATAGGTTAGTGTTAGAATGTTGGTGGCTATAGATTTTAGTTTTTGCATGGACTTCCACTTTAACCATAGTGGAGAAGGATCTGGGGGTTTTGGTAGATCATAAGCTCAATATTAGCATGCAATGCCAAGCTGCGGTTTCCAAAGCGAGCAAAGTCTTTTCTTGTATTAAGAGAGGTATGGACTCCAGAGAGTAAGATATCATTTTGCCCCTGTTCAAATCATTAGTAAGACCTCATCTGGAATATGCAGTTCAGATTTGAACACCAGTTCTTAAAAAGGATATCAGGGAACTGGAGAAAGTGCAGAGAAGGCAACCAAACTGATAAGAGGCATGGAGGAGCTCAGCTATGAGGAAAGATTAGAGAAACTGAATTTATTCTCTCTTTAGAAGGGAGATTAAGGGAGGATATGATCAACATGTACAAATACATAAGTGGTCCATATAGTGAACTTGGTGTTGAGTTATTCACTTTAAGGTCATCACAGAGAACAAGGGGGCGCTCTTTACGTCTAGAGGAAAAAAGATTTCATTTCCAAATAGGAAAAGGTTTCTTCACAGTAAGAGCTGTGAAAATGTGGAATAGACTCCCTCCAGAGGTGGTTCTGGCCAGCTCAGTAGATTGCTTTAAAAAAGGCCTGGATTCTTTCCTAAATGTACATAATATAACTGGGTACTAACATTTATAGGAGAGTTGATCCAGGGAAAATAAAATTGCCTCTCGGGGGATCAGGAAGGATTTATTTCCCCTGCTGTAGCAAATTGGATCATGCTTTGCTGGGGTTTTTTCGCGTTTCTCTGGATCAACTGTGGGTGAAGGATTGTGTATATGGGATTGTATTATTTTTTTATTTTTTGGTTGAACTAGATGGACTTGTGTATTTTTTCAGCCTAACTATGTAACTATGTGACCATAAAAAACCAACAGGCATAATACCATATATAAGTCAAACTGTTAACAAAAATGTCTAAAGGCAGAGAAAGGTAAAAAGTCTGAAATGGAATATTGAATTCCCCAAAGAAATTCAGATTTAGATCTATTCTAATCATTATATATACTGTATACAGAATTCTCCAAGGACATAGTCCACTCAGCTAAATGCATTTTAGGGCTTTTTGCCCACTTTTATTCATCCAAAAAGTCAAAGTAACAGTGTTCTGCCCACACAGGGGTTGTTTAGCATAACAAAAAAAAAAAAAGTATTTCAGTCTTCTAGCTATTTTGTCGCGAAACTTGTCTATTCCTTCTCAGGACAGAGATATCCCATTCTCAGGCCTTTAGTCACCAGACTAGACCAGAAAACACTGCAACGGTGTAAACTAGGTCCATTGAAGTACATTTTTCTTGAACTCTTTATACTCTGTTTACAAACGTGTTTGACTACATCTGAAGTAAACAGGTCCTAAAGATTCAACATATAGAGGTTGATTTACTAAAGGCAAATATACTGTGCACTGCATGTGCAGTTGCTCTAGATCTGCGTGGCAGCTCTGAAATGGGGAATCTCTGCTGATTTTTTTATCATCCAATCATGTGCAAGCAAAAATGTTGTTTTTTTTAAAAAAATTTCCTTGCATGTGATTAACCAATTGAGGACCAAGCCTCTTTTTGGGATTTGTTGTTTACAAGTTAAAATCTTTTTTTTGCTAGAAAATTACTTAGAACCCTCAAACATTATATATATTTTTTTAGACACCCTAGAGAATAAAATGGCGGTCATTGCAATACTTGATGTCACACCGTATTTGCACATCGGTCTTGCAAGCGCAATTTTTTGGGAAAAGAAACACTTTTTTGAATGAAAAAATAAGACAACAGTAAAGTTAGCCCAATTTTTTTCTATATTCTGAAAGATAATGTTACGCTGAGTAAATTGATACCCAACATGTCATGCTTCAAAATGTCATGCTCGTGGAATGGAGACAAACTTTGGCACTTAAAAGTCTCCATTGGCAACATTTAATAATTTCTACAGGTTACCAGTTTTGAGTTACAGAGGAGATCTAGTGCTAGAATTATTGCTCTCGCTCTAACGATCACGGTGATTCCTCAAATATGTAGTTTAAACACTGTTTTCATATGTGGGCACGACTTGCGTATGCGTTCGCTTCTATGCGCGAGCTCAGCGGGACGGGGGGCTTTAAAAAATTTTTTTGTTTTCCTATTTATTTAACTTTTTACACTGTTCTTTAAAAAAAATGGGTCACTTTTATTCCTATTACAAGGAATGTAAACATCCCTTGTAATAGAAAAAAAACATGACAGGACCTCTTTAATGTGAGATCTGGGGTCAAAAAGACCTCAGATCTCACTTTTAGACTTAAATGCAATAAAGATTTTTAAAAAGTCTTTAAAAAAAATAAAAAATAAAAATTCTCCTTTTTGAAGTGCATTGGGCGGAAGTGATGTTTGACGTTAGTTCCGTCATCCAATGTTATGGAGCCGAGTAGGGGGCCATCTTTCCCTCACCCAGCATCCAGTCTCACAGGGTAGAGGACACAAACGTCTCCGCCGCTACCGACGGCTTCGGTTAGCGAACGGTAAGACCGGAGCACGGTGGGAGGGACCTGTCCCACCACCAATGAAAGTAATCTTGCAGTGAATGCGTCACAAAGACCACTATTATAGGAAAACCTGCCGTTTAAAAGGACACCTGGTTATGGCAGCTATCTGCTGCCATACCAACTGTATTCTACGTCAAAGTACCAAAGTATAACGACTGCGGCTGGTCGTTAAGTGGTTAAGTATTCAAAATGAAGCTTTACCTAATTTACTAAGCTCTGGAGCACCTGCTGTGTAGATTTGCCTTTAGTAAATCAACCCCATAATGTTTTGATAGCTATTCCTCAGCATTTGTAATGTTTGCTGCAGGGTAAATCATGCTTTGTGTCTCCTAAGTTGCAGCTTAATCCAGTGCTTTGGCACTTAAAGATATCTGTGGCTATTGTCTCTCTGAAATAATACATTCTTGTGTTTATTAAAGATAAAAACTGCTTACATACTTTCCAGCAAATGTAAAATTTGTCTGGCTATTGTCTCTGGAATAAAACATTCTAATTTTTATTTCATTAAAAAATCTGCTTCATTCTCCCTCTTACACTAAGACCTAATCAAACTGATTACATACTATGTATCAACTGTACACTATTTTTGATCATTTTCCCACTGCAACCTAATCAAACTGCTTACATGCTATTTAACTACTGTGCTATGTTTGGCTTCTGTTTCTGAAATAATACACTCTGATTTATATTTCAGGATAAAAACTGCCTAACTTCTCCCTCTTAAATTTCTGCCTAAAGAAGCTTCTTAGCTGCTTACATACTGTCCAGGGACTGTGCGATATTTGTGGCTTTTGTCTGTAAAAAAAAATGCACTGTAATTACTGAATAAACCCTGCCTCCTCTCACCCTCTCACATTGTATCCTACCCAGGTTGCCTATGTACTCTCCAGCCACTGAAAAATATTTGTGGCTTTTGTCTTTTTGGTTAATACACTCTAATGTTTACTTCAAGATAAAATCTGCCTAGTCTTTCCTTCTTACATTGTGGTCTAAGCAAGCTACTTACCTACTGTCCAGCCACTGAACAATATTTGTGTCTATTGGTTAATACACTTGTTTTATAAGTTTTAACTAACCTAAGTTATGGTGCCAGGCATTTTGGTATCAATGCCTAGAATTTATTTTGTTTGCAATGTTTAGGTTCTGTTTGTGGCAGATATATGGATTTTTATACTTAGAGCTTTATTTATTGTTTTGTTATGTTTGCACTTTACTACTGTATCGCTATTTATGTTGTTGCAAGCCATCTCTCCAAGGGTTGGTTCCCTCATGGCACAGGGACGTGCTGTAGTTAAAGGTGCAGTTAGCTAGTCTGCCACTAGGTAGCTCTGTCCCAAAATAATATGTAGAGGGAATTAGGTAATTGGGTGTTAGGACCCCGTTGAGACAAAGCCTTCCTGTAATGATGTAATGGGTGGCATTAGTGCCCGTATAAGTGCCAGGATGGGAGGAGCCCAGTGAGATGGGGCATAGGAACCAAATACCCCAGAGTCATGTGGATGTAGTCTGTTACTGTAAAAGCCCTTTACAGTGCTGAAACTCTTGTTGAGGTAGTTCAGCATCCAGAAGAACCAGCTGTAGTCACCCTGACTAATTTTATGGGCTGATGTGGACTGTGAGCAGAATGGCTAAGCATTCTGGGAGCATGCCTGGCTGGGCAGAGCTGTAGTCTTGGACATAGAAGAAACTAGTATACTACAGAAAACACCTTGTTAATCTCGGTGACAGAAACGAAATGCTGTGGATCTAGTACACCGGAAGATTGGTCACAAAACTGTGGTGCTCCCAAGGAGAGAGGAGATTCAAAGGGAAGATGGCTTGCGAATTTATGTGCAGTGGTCTGTGCCCTAATGAATGCTACAGAATGTCTGCTCCTTTGTTTGACATTCAGTGTTAAAGAGTTCTTCTCAGTATGTCAATGTGATATTAGATGTCACTGCCATCTTTGAAGTGTGCCAGTAAAGTTTGAGAAATGCATTCATTGTGTGGACATTCCTTTATCCTTTATTGACAAGGTCTAAGGCCAGGCCGCAAGTGGGCCTAAAGCCAGGAGTTGGCCACAATATGGCAAAAGCTTTCATCTACCAGCAGTAGATGGTGACTGGTACAGTTTGAAACAAACATCCAGCCAACCAGAAGTTCCCTTACATGTGGGTGCCCAGACTGTGCCTAAAGCCTCACAGTTGTATCTTTGCAGTAATAGATCTAAGACCTAGCTTTCTTTACTGCTAGTCTGAGGAGATTTGGAGAGCTCATTATTGTGCTGCTCACTGTTCTCCTTGCTGGATGCTCTAACATAAAGAAGCACAGCCCTGAATACCAGGCTGGCTTTCTCTACAGAGAGACAAAGTATAGAACAAGACGAGGTAAGTCAGTAATGGGGAAAGATTATCTGCTGGGAGAGCACAGGCAATATTGGTTACTAAGAGCTGCCTTAAAGAGACTAGAATTCATGTTATTTCAGTTTACCAACCCCACAGAATCTGCCCCTGGAACTATCTAAAGTTAGTGTCTGGAACTGTGTGACTTAAATGCAATTGTGTGTACCCATATGGTTAAAAGTTTGTGCACACCCCATTGTTTATTTGCAGGAGACCATATTTTCCTACTCATCTTCACAATGTTACCTGTCCCCACACTTCCCCTTCTTTTTATAGACTGCCTCTGCCTTGAAAAAAGAGGGACCTTGATAGCTTTTCATCTTAACCTTTTGTTTTCCTGTGTTCTAGAAATTGCTGACCCCACTGGGAGATACTCTTGGTTGACAAGTTCACTGTTCTGACCACTCCCTGCTATTGCCATGACTGAAACCTACTCTTCTCCAGAGTAACTCACCCGACTCATTCTACATTAAGTTGGTAGCTGAGTGAGTTTATTCTCAGGAGACTTCACGTAAACTCCAGGCTCACATCCAGACATTCTTCTCTGAAAACATGGGCTCTGTCTCTTCTCCAACAACCCTATGGAAGGCCCATAAGGTAACTACCGTATTTATTTATCGGCGTATAACACGCACCCCAAGTTTAGGAGGGAATTATAAGGAAAAAATTTTTTAAGGAAAAAAACTTACATTTAAATGCCCATCAATGCAGCCTTGCACAGCGTCCATCTGCATGCTTGTCCAGTGTCATTTGCAGCCTTGCAGTCATTTACAGCCTTGCAGTCATTTACAGCCTTGCAGTCAGCAGCCTTGCAGTCATTTGCAGCCTTGGTGTCATTTGCAGCCTTGCAGTCAGCAGCCTTGGTGTCATTTGCAGCCTTATCTGTGTCCATGTGATGCCTTGCAGCTTTTACAGTGATGATCTGGAGCTTTCTGTGTCCATTTGCAGCCTTGCTCAGGCTGCAGTTAAACTGCAGTGACTTTTCATTGACACTGCAGTTTGAAAATGGCGCCGCCGGCGCCGAAATACACAGTGCTGCTTCTCGGCTCTTCTCAACGGCTCTCGTTCACTTTCAGCTCCACTCGTACTCCCACCCGGGATGGGCGTGACTGTGAGCGGAGCTATCCGAACCTAGCCGAGTACACTCGGCTAGGTTCGGGCGGCGCTCGAGTGAAGCCGAAAGTGGCCAAGAAGAGCCGAGGACCAGCTCTGTGTATTTTGGCGTCGGCGGCGCCATTTTCAAATCGCGGTCAGCGATTTTGAAGATCAGTCTGCGGGGGATCGCAGGGGATTGGCGTATAACACGCACCCGCGATTTTCCCCTGATTTTAAGGGGAAAAAAGTGTGTGTTATACGCTGATAAATACGGTATTTTAGGATATTTGATAGCCTTTTAGAAATGCCTTACATAACCACAGAAGTTGCAAGCTTTCTTCCCTCTTGGCACAGGCAGAAGAATCATGGAAATATCACCCTTCTTCTTCAAATAAGAAAACATATGATACCCCGGCCACTAAATTAGATCTACCTACTGACAGAGCAGCTAAAGCTTTACATTGGTATAAGCACAAATTTTGTTCTTGTGCTAATAAACCTGGTTTCATACTAACCAAAAAACTTAACTCAATAGGAAAAACATCCAAACCAACCCAACTTCGAAACTAAAGTGGTAAGCTCACTTCAGACCAAACTGAAATAGTCTTGCTATTTGCTGACTCTACAGATAAGGCAGATCAGTTTTTTAACATTTTTTGCCTCCCCACTCTTTCTGGGAATGCCCATACAAGGTTCTTTTCTATGGTATTGGGTCCTGGCCTGAATAGCTCATTCAAACCCAAATTACAGTCATAAGTGTTTTAGGGGTTATGGTCAACATTTAGATGTACTCCACCTGGTGGTCCTGCCCAAAACTGACTGCGTTCTGGTCTAGAACTTTCAGACTACTCCAAACCCTCTTTTACCTACTAATCCCCCAAAGATGTGAGGATAGCCCTTCTCCATCAATTAATTCCAGGCCTCTTTCCACACCAACAGAAACTGGCCATGTACCTGTTTAAGCTGCAAAGCAGACAATAGCCAAAGCCTGGAAGAAACTCTCACTAATCCTTTTAAGCAAAGACTGCATGAATTCAATGTTAATCAGTGAAAAATTGTTTAGTATCTTTAATGACTCACAACCCAAATTTTCTAAAATATGGGAACCATGGCTTAATTACGCCGTGCCATCTTTGAATCCTAATAGCCTGTTCTATCTATAGACAAGCTACTTGATCCGTGACCCAAGTCTGGGGGGAACACATCCCGCATTCCCCCCCTCCTCCCGCACTCTGTTCTTTCTCTCAACTCCCCACATTTTCTACACTTTTGCTGTTCCCATCTGAGTTCACCTGCTCCTGAGTTGATCTGATTTACCTAGATGCTCATATTGTTTTAAATTAAAAATGTTTCCTGAATTTGTTGGTTTCTTTCCTGTAAGCGTACATACATTTTTTTCAAATGTGGGTGTACCAGTTTTACTCCTGCCTAACCAATAATTTATAAGTTTTATCTCATAAATGACATTTGAACTTTGTTTATTCCTTGTCAACACAGAGAGATGCAAGGAGCTGAATTCCTGTGTTAGCTGTACTGAAAGTGAGCCCAATATGAACATCTCCTCCTGTGCATGGATAACATGTGGATCCTCAGGTATGAATTTTCTTATGAAACAAATATATATGTATTAAGTACAAAAAAGGTAAGCTGCGCTAAATGAAACTAAAAGAGTATGGAAATATATGTCCACATATACTCAATGTCTATATCCGATAGAGAATATAGTTACTCCCATTCAAATGGTAGGATACTCCAAAATAAGTGGTTTCAAAATATAACCATATGAATCAAATGATTGAACCTAAGTATAAATTTGAATGTAAATAAATTATTTACACAATATAAGTCAAGGCTGAAAGTCCTCTGGGAAATACACATCAGCAAAAAGTTCTTGAAAAGCAAATTCTACACTCCTGTGGTATTCCCACTTGCATAGGATGTTCGCAATTCACAAATTTATGGTGACTTCAAAAGAAAAAACTCCCTAAAAATAGTGATGAGTTTGGGATAGAAAGGTTCCTCAACCTGAGAAACTACTGCCGCTTACCAGCTGTGTTGATCTCTTTTTAGGGAGATCACATCCGTCTGTGGCTTATGCCCCAGCCAGGGTCTCTATGTTTGTCAGCCAGACATCTTCTCTACTCCGCTGGAGTTTTCCTTATAGCCCACGATTTTTAGTCAATTAATTCGGTGCTCTGGTGAGGGGAGGGGCTCCCATGCAGGAGCAATGGAGTCCAGTTGGTTGGGTCTAGTAATTTCACTGTCAGTGTCCGCAGCCTGTCAGTGTCCGAACCTTTCTATCCCAAGCTCATTCAATTAACACACATTACCATAAACATCAACACAGGGTTAATTAGAACAAACAACAATGAGTTGAATACCCTTAGAACCTCTGGTAAGCCAGACTAAAATCATTTACATTAAATACATTATAGCCGACATCAGACAGGTGAGTGGAGTTGATGATATTAGCATCTTCTCACAGTATGAGTCCCAACAGTATAACTCAGTCACTATTGCTACTATGGCAAATACAGGGTCCCCAGAGTCTGTGTGTTTTGGGGGGACATGGAGCTGAATCCAAAGTAACACCAACCCCAGGGTCCCCAGGCATACAGCTCACAGAGAGCACCATTCCCCAAAATGCCAGGGCCCATAATCTGTTGGCAAGAGGCTAGCGTTCAGTCCCCTCCAATAGCCTCTGTCATGGGTGAGTCTGTCACATTTCTCCCCCATCAAAGGTTGACTAACAAGGTCCCAGACCTCCACCTGGTCTGGACATGTGTTAGTCAGGCAGTTTGAACTCAAAATAAAAATAAAAAAGTGTAATGCTATATACATTGAACACAAGGTTTAACGTGCCTAGAGACAATAAATAAAACCTAAACAACCCTTATAGACAAAGGTATAAATTGTGGAACAAAGTGACACTATATGATTCAAAACACCAATTGAAATACAATATGACCAAAATATAAAAATCAAATAAATACAATAAATCTAAAAAACTGTGAGAGTATGGCAGATCAGCCACTCAAATTCATATATAAAAGTCCAAAATATGAATAAATAATAACTTGTGAAAAAAGGAAACCACCACCGAAAGTCTATGGGGGTTGTGCGTTTGGAAATGGTGGAAAATTACTTCCAACTTCACACGTAAATGAAATTTGTTACATCCAACAAGGAACCACAGGTGGACAAAGGATCTAGATGGGTGGCAGTACCATCACCGAAACATCAGGAGGCTTACCGGAACTTAGTGACTTGAAAAGGCCCACGTCTTACAAGTCAAAAAGGCTTGTTGACCAACCGGTCTGGACAGGGTAACTCGTCACCAATCTTCAACTCGCGATAGGAAGAGGGGTATCAGCAAAGCTTTTCACCTCCACCAAAGATCCAATAGGGCATATTTCGGAGATCAAAACGGCTCAAAATAGTCAAATAGCGGAATCATGAGGGATCCACCCGACATGTTTCAGCTACACAGCCGTCATCTGGGGTGGCAGAGAGAACTCACATAGTCTTCCCGCATGATCTCCATTCTTGGCTGCAAGGAATAGTTGACCTCAGTAGTTGTGGGGCAGAGGTCATTTACTCTCTGTCTGGCTGCCAGGGCTTCAGCTGGATTGGATTAACATTCCTGGGCTCGGTCTGCTGCTGGGCAAAGGGGCCGATCACCCCTGCTTCTTGAAGCTGAAGAGAGACACTAGGTGCTAGGCAGAGGCCAGCGGTGCTCTGCCCTGTTGCCATTGATTCAGCTGGTAATAGCAGCTCCACTACATCAGCTTGTCGTCGGAGAGAGGGGCCAACTGCCCCGGCTCCTTGGAACTCCACAGTTGTTGCCGGTGCTGGGCAGAGGTTGGTAGCACTCTGCCCTGTTGCCAGCACTTCTGCTGGGGACTCCGCATCCTCCGCTCCGGCTAACCGTTGGGGCAGGAGGCTGGCTTCCTCCACTCCCAAACTGTGTAGCTGCCATTGGAAAGGGGAGCCGGCTGCTTCCTTTGTCTATGGTACTGTCTCCCAGGTGCACGGATCTTTGCTTGGGAGGAAAGGCCACTTCCTCCACCCTGGCCAACTGTTGGGGAGGGACAACAAACATCTCCTCTCCCTTCTCCCCCTGTATATGCTGCTGGGAACTGATTGCCACCTTCTCACCCTGAGCCTCCGAAACTGCCACAGGTGTGGGGCAGAGGTCTTGGACCCTCTGTCCGGTTGCCAGCACTTCTGCTGGGGGTTTATCAGGTTGTTCTTCCTCAGCAGAAAAGTCTATTAAATCCCCTACCTCTAAAACTGGTGTCTGGGGATAGAGGTTCACCATCTCCTGTCCATGGAACCCAGAAGATGTTATCAGTGCTGGGCAGAGGTTAGCAGAGCTCTGCCCTGTTATCAGCACTTCAGGTTTGGGGACGGCAATCTCCAGATTTTCCAATGCCGATTCTCTGGCATGCTGCTGAACGTGTTCTAGCAGTTTCCTGTATGCCCTTTCCAGATGCTGTTCCTTCCATAGCAAATGGTCCAGATCAGGTTTAAGCTCTGAAACCCCTGCAAGACAGAGCATAGCCTCTCTATAATCTCGCAGGTCCTCAAGGGTAGGTTCCCCTTCATCGCCAAACACAACACGATCTGTAAGGCTTTCCCACAGCAATCCAGGGCCGCCAAAGTCATATCCCTCCGGAGAGCAATCTGTTGTCTCCCCTAAATATCCCTGCTCTGCGTGCCATTGCAGAGCCCGATAATGATTGTCCAGCTCTGTCTCCTGCTGGACCAGCCTGTCCAACTCAGTCACCCATTGCTCCTGGGGCTGCTCTCCCAGGAATACCATCCGCAATGCCCGTTGGTCACTGGCCCGTTGCTCTTGGGTTGGAAAGCACTTGCCCTGTTTTATACCAGCGAGCTGGAGGGCTGCAATCCAGAGCTCCACCCGAATTTGCTGCCTAAGCTCCAGGTATTCATCCTCCGACACAGTCCTGGTGTATGTTGACTGTAGGCAAGACACACTTATCTTTGTACTCCTCACCTGGTTTCCGCCACACACGCTTGACACCAGCTGAACCAAATAAGTTTATCTTGGTCTCATCAGACCACAGGACATGGTTCCAGTAATCCATGTCCTTAGTCTGCTTCTCTTCAGAAAACTGTGGGCTTTCTTGTGCATCATCTTTAGAAGAGGCTTCCCTCTGGGACGACAGCCATGAAGACTAATTTGATGCAGTGTGCGGCGTATGACCTGAGCACTGACAGGCTGACCCCCCACCCCTTCAACCTCTGCAGCAATACTGGCAGCACTCATACGTCTATTTCCCAAAGACAACCCCTTGATATGATGCTGAGCAGGTGCTGTTCCACAGCTGCCCTGCAACCGCATGCACAGTGGGTCAGCATTTTGAGGGCTTAAACAGGCAGTGAGGAGGTAATATTACCCCCTCAACACCTGTCAAACACCAGCAATGATAGACACACATGGTATCAAGCCCTTTCAGGCCCCTACCTCCCTCAGTCCTGGTTCACACTGGTGTGATGCTGGAAACCCTGCGATTCAGTGCCAGTTCCTGCATCGCACCTGAATCACAGAATTTGCAGTTCGCAAACTTCGCCCTGGGCGCTGGATGACCTTATCCCTGCACTGGCTGTATGGGCTGTATGATCTTGGCCACCATGCTGCAGCTCAGTTTCAGGGTCTTGGCAATCGTCTTATAGCCTTGGGTCATCTTTATGTAGAGCAACAATTATTTTTTTTTTTTATCCTCAGAGATCTTTGCCATGTTAAACTTCCAGTGACCAGTATGAGAGAGTGAGAGAGATAAAACCAAATTTAACACACCTGCTCCCCATTCACACCTAAAGACCTTGTAACACCACTAATGAGTCACATGACACTGGGGAGGGAAAATGTCCAATTTGGCCCAATTTGGACATTTTCAAGCTGTACACTCACTACTTTACATTGTAGCAAAGTGTCATCTCTTCAGTGCTGTCACATGAAAAGATATAATAAAATATTTACAAAAATGTGAGGGGTATACTCACTTTTGTGAGCTACTGTGTGTGTATATATATGTGTGTGTGTGTGTGTATATATATATATATATATATATATATGTATATATATATATATATAATATATATATACTGTATTTATTGGCGTATAACACTCACTTTTTCACCATGAAAATTGGGTGCAAATAACGTGTGCGTGTTATACGCCAATACTTCAATTTTAGCTGCCTCGGAGGGGACAGGGAGGGGGGCGGGACGAGCGCCGTCAGACTACATACAGTGAGAATCGCCTGTTTACTTGACGGCCTCTGTAATAGAAAGTCCCGTCTCCTGGGCCACCATTGGACCACTGGTGAGGCTGCTGCATTGATGGGACTGGTGAGGCTGCATTGATGTGGACTGATGAGGCTGCATTGATGGCACTTGTGAGGCTGCAGATGGGCATTGATCAGGCTGCATTGATGGCAATGGTGAGGATGCAGATGGGCACTGACCCTTATTTTGCTTCAAAGTTCCTTATATAAAAAATATTTTTTTCCCCTGAAACTTCCCTCTTAAAATGAATGTGCGTGTTATACGCCGATAAATACGGTATATATATACATATATATAAATATATATATATATATATATATATATATATATATATATATATATATAGGGAACCAGCTAGATCGCAGGACACAGGCTTTTCAATCAAAAGGAGGTTTATTAAACTTAAAGTGGAGGTCCACCACAAAAAAAAAAAAAAATCTCTAAAAAATTGAAGGAAAAAAAAAAATTTTTTTAACTCACCTGAAATGGCTGTTGCTAGGCAGTCTTCCTAATCTGCCTCTTCCTACGCCGCAGTGATGTTCTGTCTTCTCCTCCCCGCGTTGTCTTCTGGGGAATGGGGCGCGGTGTGTTATAGAAACTGTGTGTGTCCCACAACACATCGCATCCCATTCACAAAGCGATGCGCAACTCGCGCATGCGCAGTAGGAAACGGGCAGTGAAGCCGTAAGGCTCCACTGCCTGTTTCCCTTAGTTAGGATGGCGATGCCGGGTCCCGAGAGCCGAGGGACGGGTTGGCCTCAGGCACCCAGGACAGGTAAGTGTGCTTATTTAAAGTCAGCAGCTACAGTGTTTGTAGCTGCTGACTTTTATATTTTTTTTTCCCGGCCGGAACCTACCTTTAAACAGCTTCACAGCAGCAACAACAACAGAAGGAAGTATCAGCCTCACCAACTTGCAGAGCTCAGAACTGCTATCGCAGTCCTTAATTTTTATTGCAGGTAACTTCCACTGCTAGCAGGTTTCTAGGCAAGACACTGCCGTGCACTTTCACCGCCGTACACCAATTTACCGTTCACCATTCACCATCCACAGTCTCCTCTATACTCCTCCACCCCCACCAAAAACTTCCTGTCTTTTTTTTAAACCCACTTCCTCTGACAGGTGAGTCATCAACCCTGTCCTCAGGGCCCACTAACAGACCAAGTTTGCAAGATAACTGAAATACATCACAGGTGATATCATTTGCTGCTCAGTGACTGCAGTATTCTAGTCTGCATCTCCCCAAAGTAATACATAAAACCTGGCCTGTTAGTGGGTACTGAGGACAGGGTTGATGACCACTGCTCTATGACGCTAGTTAGCCCTGGCAAGTCTGAAAATTTTTCTTTATTTCTCTGCAAGAACTCCTTGGCCTGCTGACTTTGGATTTTAGACAGGGTATTTGCTACTCTCCACTCCAACCTGAGGCTCAAGTCTTGCAGCAGCCAGGGAGGTCACCGGTTCCCTGTCCGTCCAGGGCTTTAACAAGTTTACATGGTATATTTGATACGGTTTCCTCTTGTCTGGTTGGTGGTCTCTATAATTTACCTCCCCCATTTTTTTCCACAACTTCAGAGGGACCTTGTCATCTGGCCAAGAATTTACTTTCCACAGTGGGAATCAACACCGCTACTCGATCCCCCACTTGGAAGTGCCCTGTTTTAGCGGCCCTAATATAGACCCGTTGTTGGGCCTCCTGGACTTTTTGCAAATGTTCCTTGACCAGTGGCATCACGGTTAGAATCCTTTCCTGCATTTGGGAGACATATTCAAGAACACTCTTATGCTGAATAGGTTCACTTTCCCATTCCTCTTTAACAAAGTCAAGTAGTCCGCGAGGTCTCCGCCCATACACCAACTCAAAGGGCGAAAACCCAGTGGAGGCCTGGGGCACTTCCCAGATAGCAAACAGGAGAGCTGGTAACAGGCAGTCCCAGTCTTTCCCATCTGCCGCTTACCAGCTGTGTTGATCTCTTTTTAGGGAGATCACATCCGTCTGTGGCTTATGCCCCAGCCAGGGTCTCTATGTTTGTCAGCCAGACATCTTCTCTACTCCGCTGGAGTTTTCCTTATAGCCCACGATTTTTAGTCAATTAATTCGGTGCTCTGGTGAGGGGAGGGGCTCCCATGCAGGAGCAATGGAGTCCAGTTGGTTGGGTCCAGTAATTTCACTGTCAGTGTCCGCAGCCTGTCAGTGTCCGAACCTTTCTATCCCAAGCTCATTCAATTAACACACATTACCATAAACATCAACACAGGGTTAATTAGAACAAACAACAATGAGTTGAATACCCTTAGAACCTCTGGTAAGCCAGACTAAAATCATTTACATTAAATACATTATAGCCGACATCAGACAGGTGAGTGGAGTTGATGATATTAGCATCTTCTCACAGTATGAGTCCCAACAGTATAACTCAGTCACTATTGCTACTATGGCAAATACAGGGTCCCCAGAGTCTGTGTGTTTTGGGGGGACATGGAGCTGAATCCAAAGTAACACCAACCCCAGGGTCCCCAGGCATACAGCTCACAGAGAGCACCATTCCCCAAAATGCCAGGGCCCATAATCTGTTGGCAAGAGGCTAGCGTTCAGTCCCCTCCAATAGCCTCTGTCATGGGTGAGTCTGTCACATTTCTCCCCCATCAAAGGTTGACTAACAAGGTCCCAGACCTCCACCTGGTCTGGACATGTGTTAGTCAGGCAGTTTGAACTCAAAATAAAAATAAAAAAGTGTAGCGCTATATACATTGAACACAAGGTTTAACGTGCCTAGAGACAATAAATAAAACCTAAACAACCCTTATAGACAAAGGTATAAATTGTGGAACAAAGTGACACTATATGATTCAAAACACCAATTGAAATACAATATGACCAAAATATAAAAATCAAATAAATACAATAAATCTAAAAAACTGTGAGAGTATGGCAGATCAGCCACTCAAATTCATATATAAAAGTCCAAAATATGAATAAATAATAACTTGTGAAAAAAGGAAACCACCACCGAAAGTCTATGGGGGTTGTGCGTTTGGAAATGGTGGAAAATTACTTCCAACTTCACACGTAAATGAAATTTGTCACATCCAACAAGGAACCACAGGTGGACAAAGGATCTAGATGGGTGGCAGTACCATCACCGAAACATCAGGAGGCTTACCGGAACTTAGTGACTTGAAAAGGCCCACGTCTTACAAGTCAAAAAGGCTTGTTGACCAACCGGTCTGGACAGGGTAACTCGTCACCAATCTTCAACTCGCGATAGGAAGAGGGGTATCAGCAAAGCTTTTCACCTCCACCAAAGATCCAATAGGGCATATTTCGGAGATCAAAACGGCTCAAAATAGTCAAATAGCGGTAATCATGAGGGATCCACCCGACATGTTTCAGCTACACAGCCGTCATCTGGGGTGGCAGAGAGAACTCACATAGTCTTCCCGCATGATCTCCATTCTTGGCTGCAAGGAATAGTTGACCTCAGTAGTTGTGGGGCAGAGGTCATTTACTCTCTGTCTGGCTGCCAGGGCTTCAGCTGGATTGGATTAACATTCCTGGGCTCGGTCTGCTGCTGGGCAAAGGGGCAGATCACCCCTGCTTCTTGAAGCTGAAGAGAGACACTAGGTGCTAGGCAGAGGCCAGCGGTGCTCTGCCCTGTTGCCATTGATTCAGCTGGTAATAGCAGCTCCACTACATCAGCTTGTCGTCGGAGAGAGGGGCCAACTGCCCCGGCTCCTTGGAACTCCACAGTTGTTGCCGGTGCTGGGCAGAGGTTGGTAGCACTCTGCCCTGTTGCCAGCACTTCTGCTGGGGACTCCGCATCCTCCGCTCCGGCTAACCGTTGGGGCAGGAGGCTGGCTTCCTCCACTCCCAAACTGTGTAGCTGCCATTGGAAAGGGGAGCCGGCTGCTTCCTTTGTCTATGGTACTGTCTCCCAGGTGCACGGATCTTTGCTTGGGAGGAAAGGCCACTTCCTCCACCCTGGCCAACTGTTGGGGAGGGACAACAAACATCTCCTCTCCCTTCTCCCCCTGTATATGCTGCTGGGAACTGATTGCCACCTTCTCACCCTGAGCCTCCGAAACTGCCACAGGTGTGGGGCAGAGGTCTTGGACCCTCTGTCCGGTTGCCAGCACTTCTGCTGGGGGTTTATCAGGTTGTTCTTCCTCAGCAGAAAAGTCTATTAAATCCCCTACCTCTAAAACTGGTGTCTGGGGATAGAGGTTCACCATCTCCTGTCCATGGAACCTAGAAGATGTTATCAGTGCTGGGCAGAGGTTAGCAGAGCTCTGCCCTGTTATCAGCACTTCAGGTTTGGGGACGGCAATCTCCAGATTTTCCAATGCCGATTCTCTGGCATGCTGCTGAACGTGTTCTAGCAGTTTCCTGTATGCCCTTTCCAGATGCTGTTCCTTCCATAGCAAATGGTCCAGATCAGGTTTAAGCTCTGAAACCCCTGCAAGACAGAGCATAGCCTCTCTATAATCTCGCAGGTCCTCAAGGGTAGGTTCCCCTTCATCGCCAAACACAACACGATCTGTAAGGCTTTCCCACAGCAATCCAGGGCCGCCCAAGTCATATCCCTCCGGAGAGCATTCTGTTGTCTCCCCTAAATATCCCTGCTCTGCGTGCCATTGCAGAGCCCGATAATGATTGTCCAGCTCTGTCTCCTGCTGGACCAGCCTGTCCAACTCAGTCACCCATTGCTCCTGGGGCTGCTCTCCCAGGAATACCATCCGCAATGCCCGTTGGTCACTGGCCCGTTGCTCTTGGGTTGGAAAGCACTTGCCCTGTTTTATACCAGCGAGCTGGAGGGCTGCAATCCAGAGCTCCACCCGAATTTGCTGCCTAAGCTCCAGGTATTCATCCTCCGACACAGTCCTGGTGTATGTTGACTGTAGGCAAGACACACTTATCTTTGTACTCCTCACCTGGTTTCCGCCACACACGCTTGACACCAGCTGAACCAAATAAGTTTATCTTGGTCTCATCAGACCACAGGACATGGTTCCAGTAATCCATGTCCTTAGTCTGCTTCTCTTCAGAAAACTGTGGGCTTTCTTGTGCATCATCTTTAGAAGAGGCTTCCCTCTGGGACGACAGCCATGAAGACTAATTTGATGCAGTGTGCGGCGTATGACCTGAGCACTGACAGGCTGACCCCCCACCCCTTCAACCTCTGCAGCAATACTGGCAGCACTCATACGTCTATTTCCCAAAGACAACCCCTTGATATGATGCTGAGCAGGTGCTGTTCCACAGCTGCCCTGCAACCGCATGCACAGTGGGTCAGCATTTTGAGGGCTTAAACAGGCAGTGAGGAGGTAATATTACCCCCTCAACACCTGTCAAACACCAGCAATGATAGACACACATGGTATCAAGCCCTTTCAGGCCCCTACCTCCCTCAGTCCTGGTTCACACTGGTGTGATGCTGGAAACCCTGCGATTCAGTGCCAGTTCCTGCATCGCACCTGAATCACAGAATTTGCAGTTCGCAAACTTCGCCCTGGGCGCTGGATGACCTTATCCCTGCACTGGCTGTATGGGCTGTATGATCTTGGCCACCATGCTGCAGCTCAGTTTCAGGGTCTTGGCAATCGTCTTATAGCCTTGGGTCATCTTTATGTAGAGCAACAATTATTTTTTTTTTTTATCCTCAGAGATCTTTGCCATGTTAAACTTCCAGTGACCAGTATGAGAGAGTGAGAGAGATAAAACCAAATTTAACACACCTGCTCCCCATTCACACCTAAAGACCTTGTAACACCACTAATGAGTCACATGACACTGGGGAGGGAAAATGTCCAATTTGGCCCAATTTGGACATTTTCAAGCTGTACACTCACTACTTTACATTGTAGCAAAGTGTCATCTCTTCAGTGCTGTCACATGAAAAGATATAATAAAATATTTACAAAAATGTGAGGGGTATACTCACTTTTGTGAGCTACTGTGTGTGTATATATATGTGTGTGTGTGTGTGTATATATATATATATATATATATGTATATATATATATATATAATATATATATACTGTATTTATTGGCGTATAACACTCACTTTTTCACCATGAAAATTGGGTGCAAATAACGTGTGCGTGTTATACGCCAATACTTCAATTTTAGCTGCCTCGGAGGGGACAGGGAGGGGGGCGGGACGAGCGCCGTCAGACTACATACAGTGAGAATCGCCTGTTTACTTGACGGCCTCTGTAATAGAAAGTCCCGTCTCCTGGGCCACCATTGGACCACTGGTGAGGCTGCTGCATTGATGGGACTGGTGAGGCTGCATTGATGTGGACTGATGAGGCTGCATTGATGGCACTTGTGAGGCTGCAGATGGGCATTGATCAGGCTGCATTGATGGCAATGGTGAGGATGCAGATGGGCACTGACCCTTATTTTGCTTCAAAGTTCCTTATATAAAAAATATTTTTTTCCCCTGAAACTTCCCTCTTAAAATGAATGTGCGTGTTATACGCCGATAAATACGGTATATATATACATATATATAAATATATATATATATATATATATATATATGGAACCAGCTAGATCGCAGGACACAGGCTTTTCAATCAAAAGGAGGTTTATTAAACTTAAAGTGGAGGTCCACCACAAAAAAAAAAAAAAATCTCTAAAAAATTGAAGGAAAAAAAAAAATTTCTGAAATGGCTGTTGCTAGGCAGTCTTCCTAATCTGCCTCTTCCTACGCCGCAGTGATGTTCTGTCTTCTCCTCCCCGCGTTGTCTTCTGGGGAATGGGGCGCGGTGTGTTATAGAAACTGTGTGTGTCCCACAACACATCGCATCCCATTCACAAAGCGATGCGCAACTCGCGCATGCGCAGTAGGAAACGGGCAGTGAAGCCGTAAGGCTCCACTGCCTGTTTCCCTTAGTTAGGATGGCGATGCCGGGTCCCGAGAGCCGAGGGACGGGTTGGCCTCAGGCACCCAGGACAGGTAAGTGTGCTTATTTAAAGTCAGCAGCTACAGTGTTTGTAGCTGCTGACTTTTATATTTTTTTTTCCCGGCCGGAACCTACCTTTAAACAGCTTCACAGCAGCAACAACAACAGAAGGAAGTATCAGCCTCACCAACTTGCAGAGCTCAGAACTGCTATCGCAGTCCTTAATTTTTATTGCAGGTAACTTCCACTGCTAGCAGGTTTCTAGGCAAGACACTGCCGTGCACTTTCACCGCCGTACACCAATTTACCGTTCACCATTCACCATCCACAGTCTCCTCTATACTCCTCCACCCCCACCAAAAACTTCCTGTCTTTTTTTTAAACCCACTTCCTCTGACAGGTGAGTCATCAACCCTGTCCTCAGGGCCCACTAACAGACCAAGTTTGCAAGATAACTGAAATACATCACAGGTGATATCATTTGCTGCTCAGTGACTGCAGTATTCTAGTCTGCATCTCCCCAAAGTAATACATAAAACCTGGCCTGTTAGTGGGTACTGAGGACAGGGTTGATGACCACTGCTCTATGACGCTAGTTAGCCCTGGCAAGTCTGAAAATTTTTCTTTATTTCTCTGCAAGAACTCCTTGGCCTGCTGACTTTGGATTTTAGACAGGGTATTTGCTACTCTCCACTCCAACCTGAGGCTCAAGTCTTGCAGCAGCCAGGGAGGTCACCGGTTCCCTGTCCGTCCAGGGCTTTAACAAGTTTACATGGTATATTTGATACGGTTTCCTCTTGTCTGGTTGGTGGTCTCTATAATTTACCTCCCCCATTTTTTTCCACAACTTCAGAGGGACCTTGTCATCTGGCCAAGAATTTACTTTCCACAGTGGGAATCAACACCGCTACTCGATCCCCCACTTGGAAGTGCCCTGTTTTAGCGGCCCTAATATAGACCCGTTGTTGGGCCTCCTGGACTTTTTGCAAATGTTCCTTGACCAGTGGCATCACGGTTAGAATCCTTTCCTGCATTTGGGAGACATATTCAAGAACACTCTTATGCTGAATAGGTTCACTTTCCCATTCCTCTTTAACAAAGTCAAGTAGTCCGCGAGGTCTCCGCCCATACACCAACTCAAAGGGCGAAAACCCAGTGGAGGCCTGGGGCACTTCCCAGATAGCAAACAGGAGAGCTGGTAACAGGCAGTCCCAGTCTTTCCCATCTGTTTGTACCACTCTCTTGAGCATAGACTTAAGAGTCTTATTAAAGCATTCTACCAAGCCGTCCGCTTGGGGATGGTAGACTGATGTGCACAGCTGTTTAATCCGGAACAGGTTGCACACATCGGTCATAACCCTCGACATAAATGGAGTGCCCTAGTCCATGAGTATTTCCTTAGGAAAACCAGTCCGTGTAAACAACTGGAATAATTCTAGGGCAATAGCCTTAGAGGAGGTATTCCGCAGGGGTAGCGCCTCAGGATATAGGATGGCATAGTCGAGGATAACCTCTGCTTTCAGACCTGGCCAGTAAAACCGGTTGGTGATCCGTGCCTCCGTTTTCTCAATTCCCAGGTGCCCCCCTAACACATCCAGAACCCTTCACCTATACAGTTGGGATACCAACAATTGCTCTACCACATTTTCTCTCACTTTGTTAACCCAATAAAGCAATTCATTACATAATGTGAAGTGTGGCCATCGCTCATTCGCACCTGGCTCTTGGGGAACCCCATTTACCACTACAACCTGTTCCCGCGCCAAAGTGGGGTCCTGCATCTGGGCTGTACCAAATGTCCCCTGGGGAACACCCAAATCTGTCAGGGCAGGAGTAGAGACCACTTTCTCATCCTCTTCCCCGACCTTTACCTGAAGTGGAGAAGGTTTTCAGGTAGGTCTGTAAACCACATGTTTTGGCATTCTTAACGGTATCATCATTAACCAAATCATTAGCAGTTTCATCTGGATCAACAGTAGGAACAAAGGGGTTAGTTTCTCCCCAGTCTCTGGAGCATTCATGTATTTCTCCTTGTTCCCACAGTTTTGCAAATAATGGGCAGTCTTGTCCTATTATAACATCATGCATCAAGTTCTTCACCACCCCCACCACCCCTACCTCTTGAGTACCACCGAAATGAGAGGGTGCTCTCTAGTGTCCCTGTAAATGCACACAACCCGTAAAGTTTTGCTTACCGGACCGGTCCTCCCAATTACTTTGGAATGAACCAGGGTCACCATGCTTCCGGAGTCCAACAAAACCCGGGCAGGGAGGTCGTTCACGTGAACTTCACACTCAAATTTCCCCTTACCAAGGTAAAGACATGTGGTGCATGCTTTATGGGCATAAAAAGACCCCCTCCGGAGAACTCCGCATTCCATGGGCTCCTCTTGCAGTGGGCAGTGTGCCCGGGTATGGCCCCAGGAATGACATTGCCAACATTGTACATCCCCTCCTCTCCGAACAGGAACAGAATGCATAGTCGAGGATAACCTGTATCTAGGAGTGACCTCAAGCTGACTTTACCAAGGGACCCACTATATCCATGTCTATCCTTTCGAATGGGACTTCAATTATGGGCAATGGGACTAAAGGACTCAGGACTTTTGGGGTATCCATGGCTGACCCACCGTTGAAGGTCGTCTGGCAGTGACCTCAGGTATCAGTCCAGCACGACCTGCTCCACAATTTGGGGGCCAGGCAACACCTTGGGGTGCAGCCATTTTTTTACCAGTTGCACCAGGTCATGCATTTGAGACCAGGGTGGCCGATCTGGACGATACTTCCGTTGGTGCACTCCTTGAGCCTGAATAGTCTTAGTCACCCCCAGACAAGCCAGAATTTCTGCCTTTTAGTTTTTGATAGTCTTTAGCGTCTTCCGGTGGCAGGTCAAAGTAGGCTTTATGAGGATCTCCGGTGAGGAAAGGGAGCAATGACGCTGGCCCACTGGTCCTGGGGCTACCTTTCTCTCTCTGCCGTCCTCTCACTTGTAGCAAGAAATGCCTCTACATCATCACTCAGGGACAATTTCTGCAGAAAATGGCTCGCCCTCATGGTCACCTGGTTGCCAGGGGCAAAAGCCGGCGCTCATGCCCCTAAGAAAGCTGCTGCACTGCTTCTTGTAAGGCAGTCACCTAAACCTGCATAACCCCTTGCTGGGTCGCCTGCTAGGCTGCCAGCTGGGCCACCAACAGGTGAGTACTTTCTTGCTGCAGAGCCAGCGCCTCTTTGTAGTGAGTTTGTTGTAGCTCCAGCTGGGTTGCTAAGCGCTGATTAGCTTCCTCATGGCGCGTCTGCGCTTGCATATTAGCCAGAGAAAGCTGTTTAATTAGCTCCTCCATTGGTTCAGCTTTCAGGGTTTTTGCTGCTTTAACCCAGGACATAAATTTAAATGTCAGTTTTTTTGTTCTTTTTTTAAACAAAAAGCTTTTATTAATGTTTGAAAATAACATTGGTACAATCATATTAACATGTGTACATAAGTTTCATATAACAGTGAATAATTGACTTCAATAATTTAGTATTTACTGGTCAGTTTTTAAGTCCAATGCAAAAAAAAATAATTTTTTTTTTCTTCTTATGCCTGTTATTCTGTCCTGCCCTGTTTCCTGCACCAGTTGTAGAGTTTGGAGAGCCAGCTAGATCACAGGACACAGGCTTTTCAATCAAAAGGAGGTTCATTAAACGTAAACAGCTTCACAGCAGCAAAAACAACAGAAAGAAATATCAGCCTCACCGGCAGAGCTCAGGACTGCTATCACAGTTAAACAGTCCTTAATTTTTATCGCAGGTAACTTCCACTGCTAGCAGGTTAACAAGCAGGACATTGCCGTGCACTTTCACCGCTGTACACCAGATCACCATCCACTATTCACCATCCACAGTCTCCTCTAACCTCCTACACCCCCACCTACAACTTCCTTTAAACCCACTTCCTCTGACAGGTGAGTTAACCCTTTTGTTCCCTTAAAGGGACCACAGTCCACACAGAGGGGAAATATAGTGTCCTTCGAGGACCCAGCCACGGCGTCCTGTACTAATAAATGTGTTTGTTTTTTCGGGGGGGTGGGGCTCACTAGGAGTTATTGTAATTGTAGGGTTACCATGGCAATTCTAGCGTCAGTTACTTGCAAAACCTGTCGTGACAAGCACGTTATATCCGTGTGAAACGTTAACCTTGGTCTTGTATCATCTGTCTGGCATGCAACAAAAAAGATTTCTGTCAAAAAACTTCTTGTTCCAGTGTGCGGCCACTTTCTTTCTTCTACATAGTTGCAACACCTGGCAACCTACCTTTTACCTGTTTACTTTACTTAGGGCTCCATGCATAAAGCAGCAGTGTAGCCTTACTAGGGCCATACTGCAGATTCAGCAAAAACAAAAATCTGTGCATTTATGAAGTAGAGGGGTCAGGACTCTGAAAGGCAATAAAAAAAAATTAAGTACAAAATGGGGGGGTAATAATAATGACAGGACAGACTTGTAAATACATGTGACTAATCTCTCCTCCAGTCATGAAGTCCTCTCTGCTACAACCTGCACATGCCATCCTGCATTTTATGAATGGGGTGTAAAAATGCAGGCCACGGTTTAGAGTAATACTGTGTATTACTGCTATCTGCTCTCCACTATAATAAAGTCCCTTAGTGTGCATAATCATTGAGGCTGCTAGGTTCAAATCAATGGCTTTGTCTGCAGAATCTGCCAGGGTGGAGGAAATAGCATTGGTTGAGCCAGGTTAAGATCACAATCTTTCTTATGTCTTTTAAGATGTTGTTCATATTAACAAGCTGAGGTGAGAGCTTTGGAATTATTTTGGAAATAAATGGTAAAATCAGCATTTTGTTGCTAGAAAATTACTTAGAACCACCCAAACATTATATATTTTCTGAAAGCGGAATGGGAAATAAAATGGTGGCTGTTGCCAGTGCTAGACACATTTTTTTTGCATTAGGACTTACAGCCATTTCCTTCACAGACACAGTCTAGTGGGGGCTGCTGTGTGCCTGCTTAGTTCCATGATGTCATTATCATCATTTGTCACAATCATAGGGGCAAAGTTAGTTGCGTTGGGGAACCCAGTTTACTGCATTCAAAACTGATTAGATAAATTTCTGTCTTCGGGAAGTCTTAGGGCACCTGGATAGTGGGTGTTCTGGTTCTAGCACAACCCCTCATGGTCTACATTTTAATAGAGTTTTTATGTTAAAAGTTTGCTGTGAATGGTTTTATCATCCTACAAGGACTTTAGAAGGTGGTCTGGAGTAGGTGACCTGTTGCATTTAACATTCTATACTTGTTGAACAGTCGTTGAACAATCATTCTTCTTTCTCTAGAGAACAGCACTTGCGGCTCTATCAAGGAACAGATGTATGAATCATGTACAGTGGCAAATAATAGCAGCATGTGTGCAGGTAAGTTCTCATTCTCAAAAAAGACACGCAGGTGATAACCGCAATGATATTTTATTAATTCACTCAAGCTTTTCCAGCATGAATTTTTTCACTTTCACCAAACCCACATTATATTATCAGTGTGTGCTGTATTTTATATATAAAAGTCAAACTAAGCATTTAGCAGACAAGTTTCTACATCACTAGCTTCTGTTTGGTGGCAATTGTGAAGTTCTATAAGGTGCATAGAAGTAGAGAATAATATGGAGCCATCCCATGGTGTTTTATTTATTTATTTTTTTAATTCAGATTTTATGAAACAAGGAGACTTTAAATAGTTAATAATATTTTAATATAATTACAATATTCACATCTACTGTATATTAATTGAACATTTTGTTGTGAAATGTTTTGTAGTATAAAAAGAAAAACCCCTACTTCTCACTGAATTAACTACAGAGACAGTTATACAATCTTAGTGACATTTATTGCAAAGGTCCTTTTACAGCGGATTGGAAGATTGAGGCTTGGAGGCTTTTATTTTTTTGTGCACAGTTCCCATGTTAAAAAGTTTCATACAAATCTGTGTCAGGATTATGCAAATTTTATAGATATAAGAATACACGCATTTTAGTTGGAAGCAATTTCAAAATATCAAAGGCAAAAAAAAAAAAAAAAGAGACTGAACACAGAGCCATTCACAGATAATGGGTTTAAAAGTAAAAAAATATCTCCATTATACGGGAATTCTTCCCAGTATACACAGAGTTTTAAAAAAAATGATGATCGTGATTAAGTTGTTTTAAATAGCAAGACAGATAAATGACCATTTCAAAATATTTCCTAGTAATAATTTATAGAAAAACAAAATAAGTTCATTTGTAATGTAAAATTAAGGAACAATCTAGTATCTCCACCTCCTAGTGACATACATTCAGGCAGTACCAAAAGTGAAAGCCCAATTCCTCTGTATGTATATCCAACCATGCAGTCATCTGCATTGTTGTCAGCCATCAGAGGCGTGGTTAGAAGTCAAGCAGTTGGTTTGGAATGATTCCTTACTAGCTAGCCTTGTTGCTCTGATTTTCTTTTCTGTGCTTTTTGGATCTTGCTGACCTTGACCTTCCTTTTGCTGAGTGTTTTCATACTATCAGCCTTTCTGAATGCGGATCAGGCTTCAGAGGATAGGGAGATTTTGACAGACGTTGACAATGTTCATTTGCACAAAGTTTGAAGCAGAATGATGCCTCTCTTATAGATATACTCTAGTTTGTGTTAATAAAACAGTATGTTTTTATCTTATATGCAACCCTTTATTCACTTGAATGAGAAGAGTCAGGTGCTAACAAAGACAGGGCAACAGTCATTTTCATTTGCTTGCAGGAGAAACTGGCTCAATAAATGTTGCGTTTTGTGACAATTGGAGTGGGATGCGATGCTGGCAGTGTCTTTTAGTTAAGCTAAAAAAAAAACACAAGTGTATTATCTGAAAAATATTTAGTGGGGGTACCTGTACATACAATTCTGTCACAATTCCCTATATATGCATATTGGAAGGGGAAATGTTTCCCATGAATCTCCTAAAACAAAGGGGTTCATGGGATTGGGGATTTTTAAAGTGCCCAGATAAGGATAATTATTCAAACAAAAAATTCATCTAAAATCAATAGATTTTATTTATACAAAACTTTAAAACCAATAAAGGTACAAATCGTCTGAAGAGCATATCATGTTTTACATGTTCACATACAGTACATAGATTCCATTTGGGGAATCCCAGGAAGTGTATGGATCGACGCGTTTCACCCAAGTTTATTTTATAAACAAGGAGAGACAGCTGGTCAGAGAAAGAAAACAACGTGATGGGTGTAAAATACATACACCTTATATAGTCTAAAGGTGCTGTAATCCACAACAGATGTACTGTAGGGGTCAGAGGGGACAGAGAGGTAACCATCAAGGGGAAGCCATCAATAGATGCGTGGTCAAAATAACACAAATGTATTATCTATTTCCCATTATATAACATTTTCTAATTTATAGTATTTCTGTACACAGATTCAAATTGTGAAGTTAATTGAATATATTGAGAACATATTCCTGATCTGGTGGCAACTCAAAATTTTGGATTTATCCTCATTTAATTCCCAGTAACACTGGTGATCAATTAAAGGGTGAGGGTGAATCTCCCTAACAGATGTTTTATTTCTTCACTATTTAAATGTTTAGTTATACTTTAAGGCCGGCCATACATACAAATTTTTTTCCTCCAACCAGGCGCCGCAGGAAGCCGCCCTCGCCGGGAGAAGACCGTGATTATCGTTAGCGGCTATAGCGGCCACTAGCGATAATCGCAAGAGAATCCGGAAAGCTGGCTGCCCCCAAGTTGATCGATAGATCAACTTGGTACATTCAGCTTGCCTAAATAATGTTTCAAATCTCAGCCGGTTCCGCAGATTCGAACAGTGTATGGCTGGCCTTAGGTACAGAGAGCATATTCAATCCATGTAGTTGAATAAGAAGAGAATGAATACAGGTTTTCTTTGTAAATACATGGTAATCTTCCATTTATTTATTTGCTTTGGAAGTAGTTTTGTCCATTACTAATAGACAGTCTAGTTTTGTATCACATTTAAAATGTCCCTATATACTTGTACTCAGTATTTATCATTTTGTGATTGAGAGATGTGGAGCTATACAGGGAAGTAGTATAACCAAGCTTTAAAATATAATGGCATGGTAATAATGTTTGTCTTGTTCTGTTTAGTTCCCGAGAGCAGGTCAGCTGAGCCAGAAGAAATACTTCCTGAAGGTGAGTAGTAATAATAATGTCTCATTAAAAACTGTGTGTGTGTGTGTGTATATATTTTTTTTTTCTTTTTTTTTTTTTCTTTAGACTTATCCTACAATTTGTAGGTAGCATTTGTTGTAAAGCAGGGGTGTCCAAACGTTTGACCTTCCTAGGCCACATGTGTTTGCTAAATGTAAACACATTTTTACAAAAGATTTCCCCCAAAAATCAAAATGTTTAAGTATGTTTACAATTTTGTGTTGGGTTTCATCCATAGATGTATTGGGCCGCATGCTGCCCGTGGGCTGCAGGTTGAACTCCCCTGTTGTAAAAGTTCTAATTATTACCTGAAGTAACTGTATAACCCAATTTAAATGGACCATCACTCTAAAGTGAAAGTGCCACTTCTCTTCCTCTCCACCCTTACCCCCAAAACAGATGAGGGAGGTTTTTTTATTTTTTATTTTATGAGAGCGGGTACCATTTCTGACAGGTTTTACCTCCCTTAAAGACCAGGCCATTCTTTGCGATACAGCACTGCGTTACTTTAACTGACGGCAATTGCGTGGTGGTGCGACACTGGAAAAACAAGGACGTCAATTTTGTTTAGGTACAGCGCCGCAGGACCGCGCAATTATCAGTTAAAGTGACGCAGTGCCGTATCGCAAAAAATGGCCCGGTCATTAAGGGGGAAAATCTTCTGGTCCTTAAGTGGTTAAGTAGCTAAGTCACGTGATCTTGCCATTGGGCAGTGGGGAGCTGGCTCCCAAATCCAAGATGGCAGCACCAGGGACCCACAATGCTAAGAAGAATCAGCTGCGGGAAGACAGCGCTGGACTCCATAGACCAGTACCTGCATTTTAAAAGTCAGTTGCTAAAGTGTTTGTAGCTGCTAATTTTTCAATTTTAACCACTTGCTACCCTGGCAAATTCTTCACTCCTACATGTAAAAAATTATAATTTTTTTGCTAGAAAATTACTCAGAACCCCCAAACATTCTATATGTTTCTTGTTCATATATCACGGGACACAGAGGCTTGGTAATTACTTAGTGGGTTAGATAGTACCTTCAGGTGATTGGACACTGGTAACCCTAATTACAAAGTGAGTTCCTCCCCTATATAACCCCTCCCATATGGAGATTACCTCAGTTTTTTCGCCAGTGTCTAAGGTGGTTGGTCACATTGAAGATGTGCTAAAAAAAAGAAAAAAGCTCTGTTTGATGGTCTGCGAGGACCTAGGAGCTATACAACCGGATCCATACCTCAGGCCAATACTAAAATTCTTAAGATGGATGGTACCGGGGCCTCGTGATAAGAAGAAACAAGGTTTTGCCTGTAATGTCTCTCCTTGGGGGTCTGGGCTCTGGGATCCAGGCTTTGGTGTACTAATATAACAGTGGCATGAAAAGTTTCTGGCAGAGTCTTCTACAGGTCCAGGGAAGAGGATCCCAGGACCCTGAAGGTTGGCACAGCGCTACCCGCTGTGATGGGTGAAGGCTGGAATCTGTCTGTTCTCAGCAGTTCCTGCGGCGGGAACAAGGTAAGTAAAGACAATCCTAAAGTTTACACATTATGGATTATCTTCTGTGAGTAGTTGTATGGCTTACCAGGTTTCCGCCATTAGAGGGAGTAAGAGACATACCTGGTGTATACTTACATGCCTTCCAGGATACTCAGTGAAGCTAGTCTAAGAAGCCGCTCACCTTCTCTGCTGCAGGCTCTGCCACCTAAACAAAAAAGGGGGAGATCCCACGCAGTCCGGGGGTCCCACGCAGTCCGGGGGTCCCAAGCAGTCCTCTGATGGTCTCCTTCTCCCCCCTCACCCTGTCCGCTGCCATGATAGCCCTATGCGCCCCCGCAGGGGGCGCACTTTTACAACAGGGTCAGCGGGGAAGGAGGGGGGCATGGTTGCGGCGCCGTGCACGTGTGGCATGCACAGCGCGCCAGTGCGCAGGCGCAAAGCGGCCATTTTTTAAAAAGCCTAAAGCGCCAGAGCTCCTGTAAGTGGTGGGACACAGCTGTGGGCTTAGTAAGAATCCCTGTGGATCAGATCCTGGCAAACCTAAGACACCTACTCGGCATCAGTTTGTGCAGTTTGTAGCTAATGTTTATATTATAAAACTATAGCACAACAGTGATTGCAATTTACACTAGTACCTCTGCTTTGCAGTTTAGGACTATGTCTCCTCATGACAGGGCTTCAGGGGGAGGTAAATGAGGCACCAGAAAATCACCGCCTACATCTAGGGGTTCTCTACATGCCTGCAGGATACCATCCCCCCCTGCAAGACTGGAAGCAGCCTCACAGATGACTCTGTACCCCTGTCAGGTTTTGCAGCCTCTCCCAATGTTTCAGTCCCTGTTTATGTCACAGAAGTCACTTTAAAGGCTGCATTGGATGGTTTAGAAGGAAGGAATACTACCTTTGTCACAGCTTCCTTAAAAAAATAATATGAAAAGGGGTAGATCCCCTCCCTCTGCTTTGGGTTCCCTATCGGATGAGCATTCTGATAATGAGGAAAGATCCCTATCTGAGGATAGGGATCAGGTGCAGTTGGACGAATCAGGGGAAGAGTAGAAGCTCTCTTCTACCTCCCAGGCCCTCAAAGCGCAGGTGCAATACTATACTGAATTGGTGCGTTCCACATACAGATTGCCCTCTGCTGAGGCTGCCATTTCTCCTGTTTCCTCCCTGGGGTCCCAGAAATCCCCACAGGCTGCGTATGCCTTCCCAACTCATCCTTTACTGGATGAATTGTTGCGTGAGGACTGGGGTCACCCAGATAAACTATTTTCTCCTCCTAAAAGGTTTTCTATGCTTTATCCGGTGGAGGAAAGTTTGACCAAGAAATGGGGAGTCCCAGCCATAGATGCAGCTGTTTTTTGTGTGAATAAGAGCCTGACCTGTCCTGTGAACAATTAAAGATTCAACTGACAAAAAGCTGGAAACTTTATTTAAAGCCTCTTTTTCTGTGGCGGGCGCTGTGATCCAGCCTACGGTTGCAGCAATTGGCATGTGCCAGTTCCTCAAGGAACAAATAAAGCAGGTGCTTAGCCTCCTTTCCACTGAGGAGGCAGAGGTTTATGCAGAACTTCCTAAAGCCTTGTGTTTCATGGTTGATGGCATTATGGATTCTGCTCAGCAAGCATCTCGCCTCACTCTCCTGCTGGTACACATGCGCAGGTCCCTTTGGCTTAAGCATTGGGCAGCTGAAGCTTCATGCAAAAAATATTTAACTGGGTTCCCGTTTCCTGGAGAATGACTGTTTGGGGATGATCTGGACAAACATATCCAGAAGATTACCGGGGGTAAAACCACATTGTTACCGGTCAAAAGGAAGAGTAAACGTCCTTCATTTAGACATTCTCTGTACCCAGCCCCTGGAGCCTCATCCTCCAGGCAGTGGCGACGGCCTCCCCAAACAAATACTAGGGAAAAGGTCCAAAGTCAAGCTCAAGGGCAAAAGAAACCTTGGGGTCCAAGATCTGGTAAACAGAACCCCAAAGCCTCCCTATGAAGGGGCGCCCCCGCTCGGCCGAGTGGGGGGAAGGCTGCTGCAGTTTGCTGGCGCCTGGCACGAAGAGAGTCGGGGCAGATGGGTAGCCTCCACGGTGTCTCTGGGCTACAAGCTAGAGTTCCGGGAGCTTCCGCCATCTCGTTTCCTAAGGTCAAGAGTCCCCAGGGATCCAGAAAAAAGAAGGCCCTTTCTTCTGGCCTTAGAACGTCTGTTATGCCTAGGGGTAATTATAGAGGTGGCCCTGGAAGAGCAAGGCTCAGGGTTCTACTCAAACTTCTTTACGGTTCCAGAACCAAACGGAGATGTCAGATCTATTCTGGATCTAAAAGACCTGAATCAATTTCTAGACATTCGTCCTTTTACGCATGGACTCTATCCGCTCAGTAGTCTCCACCCTTCAGAATTCCTGTCATCAATAGACATCAAAGATGCATATTTGCATGTGCCAATATTTCCCGCTCACCAAAGATTCCTAAGGTTTGCGGTGGATCAGCGCCACTTTCAATTTGTGGCCCTTCCTTTTGGTCTTGCTACCGCTCCTCGAGTGTTTACAAAAGTTCTAGCCCCGCCCCTGGCAAATCTAAGGGTTCAGGGCATAACTGTGACAGCTTATCTGGATGATTTGCTTCTCATAGAACAGTCCGTAACACGCCTAAGCCACAATGTGCTCTGCACGGTAAAGTACTTAGAGTACCTAGGCTGGGTCCTCAATCTAGAGAAATCCTCCTTGGGCATGGTCATAGACACAGTCCAAAGCAGAGTGTTCTTACCCAGGCCAAAAGCCATGGCCATAAAAGATTTGGTCCGGGTAGTCTCAGCAAAGAGAAATCCCTCTATCCGACTATGTATGAGACTATTGGGGAAGATGGTCGCCTCTTTCGAACCTGTCCCTTAAGCCCAGTTTCACTCGAGACCTTTACAAAACATCATCCTCTCTGCCTGGAACAAGAGGGTTCAAGCCTTGGATCTTCCAATGTGCCTATCCCCAGGGGTGCGCCAGAGCCTCAATTGGTGGTTACTGACCAATCTTCTAAAAGGAACGTCCTTTGTCCCAGCTACTTGGAAACTTGTAACCACAGATGCCAGCCTAATGGGCTGGGGAGCAGTTCTGGAAGAAGCTTCCACCCAGGGAAGTTGATCCAGAGCCGAAAAGCTCTTGCCCATCAACATTCTGGAAATTCATGCAATTTGTTTAGCCCTCAAGGTCTGGACTTTCAAACTACAGAGTCATCCTGTCTGGATACAGTCCAACAATGCCACAGCTGTGGCTTATATCAATCACCAAGAAGGCACCAGGAGCCTTGATTACCAAAAGGTGGTGAATCACATTTTTTCTGGGCATATTCTTTGCCTGTCTGCGGTCTTTATTCCACTAGTAGAAAATTGGCAAGCGGATTTTCTAAGCCGCCAGCAGCTGTGTCCAGGAGAACGGTCTCTACACCCTGACATATTTCAGGCCATATGTCAAAATTGGGTAGACCTATTTGCGTCCAGGTTCAACAAAAAAAATGGACAGCTTTGTGTCAAGAACAAAGGATCTGACATCAAATTCCTGTTTTGGTGGAACGCACGCCGATCAGCGGCGAACCGACCAAACTATCTGAATGCCTGCTCTGCATGCCGGTCTTGTGAGTAGCGCTTTTATGCGCAGGTGACCTTATGCCATCCTAAGGTTTTATGCTATATATTTTTCCCTTTTTTTCTGGTGGAACGCGAGTTCTATGGTCCCAACCATCTTTAACATCAGCAATCGGTAGCCATATATCATCCTGCGGATGAACATGCTGGAAGTCTGCCATTTGTCCCTTCTGTGAAGGAGCTTCCTATTAGTTATGGATATTCCATTATTTTCAAATTTGGATGCAAGTGACTTTTTTGTTTTATCTCTTCACTTGGGGTCTATGATTGTTTAGAGGCTTACCTCATTGTCATTTACCACTTATGAGAGTGTTCATTTTATTTTTAAATATTTGCATCAGTTTAATGACACTATATTACTTTACAATTGTGCTTATTCACCATATATTTTGTGATTTGTTTATTCTCACTTTGCAAAATTTTTCTCTTTGATTAGTGCACTTTACCCAGTGTGCAGTTGATTGTGTATGGTATACATTATCAATATTTTTTACACATTTTTCACATTTACTATTATTTGTATAGATCATCTATGATTTGGTTTTGGTATAGTTTATTATCCATCTTTAGCAAATTGCTAGCGCAGGTTTATTTGTTACATATCATCAAAGTGTAAGCACTTTCATCCTGTAGCTGCAAGAGGTTTTTTCAAAAGATCACCACATTATATGAATTTATTTGCGAGCGCTGTTTTGTATACATTTTATGCAATTTGTTTAGCCCTCAAGGTCTGGACTTTCAAACTACAGAGTCATCCTGTCTGGATACAGTCCAACAATGCCACAGCTGTGGCTTATATCAATCACCAAGAAGGCACCAGGAGCCTTGATTACCAAAAGGTGGTGAATCACATTTTTTCTGGGCATATTCTTTGCCTGTCTGCGGTCTTTATTCCACTAGTAGAAAATTGGCAAGCGGATTTTCTAAGCCGCCAGCAGCTGTGTCCAGGAGAACGGTCTCTACACCCTGACATATTTCAGGCCATATGTCAAAATTGGGTAGACCTATTTGCATCCAGGTTCAACAAAAAAAATGGACAGCTTTGTGTCAAGAACAAAGGATCTGCTAGCGCAAGTGTCAAATGCCTTAACGATTCCATGGGATCGGTACTCACTGATCTATGCCTTTCCTCCAATTCCGCTTCTTCCGCGGTTCCTTCAGAGGGTCAAAGGGGAAGAAAAGTCGTTCAAACTGGTGGCCCCGACTTGGCCCAGATGACCTTGGTATGCAGAGATCGTAAAGATGGCAGTGGGAAGACCTTGGGTTCTTCTGCTGCGTCCAGATCTACTCCCACAAGGTCCAATCCTGCTTTACGAAGTCTGAATTTAACGGTTTGGCTGCTGAAAACCACATTCTGAAAAGCCGTGGGCTCTCGGAATCAGTCCTTCTCACTCTGATTAATGCTAGGAAGCCAGCCTCCAGGCTCATCTACTACAGAACCTGGAAGGCATATGTTTCCTGGTGTGAACTCAGGGGGTGGCATCCTACAAAGTATGCCATTAGCAGGATTCTTGCCTTTCTTCAGTTAGGCATTGAAATGTGGCTGGCTTTGAGCACTATCAAGGTCCAGATCTTGGCCTTATCAGTATTCTTTCAAAGGCCACTTGCCTCACATTCCCTAGTCCGAGCCTTTGCTCAGGGGCACTGCGCTTGAATCCGCCAGTCCAACCTCCTGTGTGCCCATGGGATCTGAATTTGGTTTTGTCTGTTTTGCGAGAACAACCCTTTGAACCATTGCACCATGCTTCTTTAGTTCTTCTGACAAAGAAACTGGCCTTTTTGGTAGCCATTTCCTCGGCTAGAAGGGTATCAGAATTAGCAGCTCTTTCTTGTAAAGAGCCATATTTGATTATTCACAAAGACAGGGTGGTGTTGCGTCCTCACCAGGGGCGGACTGACCATTCGGGCATATCGGGCACTGTCCGAGGGCCCGCCCCTGACTGTTGCCAAACATCCGGAGCGGACACAGAGAGAGAGCTCTGCTGTCTGTCAGCATATACCCCCGATCTGCAGGTTTCCCGGATACTGCACGTACCCTGCTGACATTTCTCTTCCTCCAGCACTACTTTGGGCATTATTATAAGAGCTGTGAGTACCCCCGCTCTCACACCAATCCAGACTGTCACTGTCTCTTGTAGCCCTGCAGCCGCAGCACAGATACCTCTGTGATCTTTTCTGCGTTCCCCCCCCCCCTCCTCTCCCTGTGATTGATGAAGGAGGTGAAGTCCGTTCCGGCCAGCTACTATCTCTTCTGGTCTCTCGGGAGTCCCAGCCACTGCACGTTTCTCTGTGTTCCTTCCCGTGATCTCCCCCTCCTCTTCTCAGGCTTGATAAGAGGTCACTGCACTGGATCCTTCTCAGCATTCCAGCCAGCACATCTCCCACCCCTGTGTTCTGTGAATCTTCCTGAGCTGAGCTCCCTCAAACACCACAATAGGATTGGGATGGGGGGGGACATTAAGAGCACCTGTCTTTGCTCAGCAATAGCTGTAGGTGAGCAGCAGGTACATCTGGCTCCCTTGCTGGCCTGGCCACATGAGGAAAGGAGAGGAGAACTAATAACCAGGTTCTGTAAAAGGGACATCTACATTGATATGTGCAGTCCCAACAGTGCCCACCAATGTTGCCAATCAGTGCCCTTCAGTGCTCGCAATCAGTGCCACCTACCAGTGCCTCCTCGTCAGTGCTGCCTCATCAGTGGAGCCTATCACTGCCACCCATAAATGGCTTTTGCTCTTTTTTTTTTTTTTAAGTGCCCATCAGTGCCTCCTCATCAGTGCAGCTTCATCAGCACAAATCAGTGAAAGTGAAAAATTACCTGTTTGCTAAATTCTATAGCAAACTATGAAAAAAATGCTGGTCTTTTTTTCATTTAGTACTAAAAAATAAAAACCCAGCGGTGATTAAATACCACCAAAAGAAAGCTATATTTGTGTGAAAAAAATGATAGAAATTTCATATGAGTACAGTGTTACATGACCACGTAATTGTCATTCAAAGTGTGACAGCGCTAAGAGCTAAAAATTGGCCTGGGCAAGAAGGGGATAAAAGTACTCAGTAGGCAAGTGGTTAAATAGGGGCACCCTGGAGGAGCAGAACATAAGGGGGCACTCTACAGGAGGATGTAAGGGGGCACTCTGAAGATACTAACTCCTCCAGAGGTTCCCTTAGTGCTTCTAAAGTGCCCCCTTATTTCCTCCAGCGTGCCCCTTGCTTTCCTTTACTACTGGCACCAGCTGCAGGTGTTTGTGTTTTCTATGCTTCAGTTCATGAATGGGCAGGAGCCTCTGTCTTCTGTTTATTCATTTGGAGTGCAGCTAAGGCTACAGAGAAAGGGACTGTGGATTTGTCCTCAGTCCCTTTCTCTGTCTCATAAGACTTGGGGGGTCTATTTAGACCCCTGATACTTCATTAAAGCACCCCCCCCCCCCTACAACAGCATTGTGAAAAGAATGTAAAAAAACATATTAACATTTAATTGAACATTAAAATAAAATTAAAATTATAAAAAAAAAAAAAAATGTAGAAAATCAGACTAAAATTTCTAATTAGATTAAAAAGCCACACTAAATACGCAGCATAGTTTAGCACGCTATGCACACCGCAGGTCATGTTAATGTTGTGTCATAAAGATGGCTGCTGCATGGTGGCCATCTTTAACAGCTTTAGATTCGTGCTATAGCCGAATGACTGCTACAGCACAGACCTACTTTGCTGGGAGGATGTCTATTGGGCTCGAGAGGCCTGCACGCCCCGCTCTGTGATCAGCGAGTCTATGAGATTCGCTGGATCACAGATCGAAGTAATGGGTCGATCCCGACCCCTTACCACATGATCAGCTTTCAGCCAGTGACAGCTGATCATGTGATGTAAACAGAGCCGGTAATCGGCTATTTTTTATCCTCATGCTGACAGCGCGAGGAGAAAAAAAAAGCAGATCACCAGCAGCTGTCAGAGGGACATCGGTCCCGATCAAGGAGAGCAGCCGCCAGCTCATCTGTGCTCATCTGTGCCACCTACCAGTGCCCACCAGCGCCACCTATCAGTGCCCACAGTGCCACCCATCAGTTCCCACAGTGCCACCTATCAATGTCACCAATCAGTGCCTCATCAACTGTGCTTCCCATCAGTGTCACCTACCAGTGCCCACCAGTGCCACCTATCAGTGCCATCTATCAGTGGTACCTATCAATAACACCTATCAGTGCCGCCTTATCTGTGCCCATCAGTACTGCATTATCTGTGCATATTAGTGGCGCCTTATCTGTGCATACCTGTGCCGCCTTATCTGTGTATATCAGTGCAACCTATCAGTGCCCACCAGTGTCGCCTCATCAGGGCATATCAATGAAGGAGAAAAATTACCTGTTTGCAAAATTTTATAACAAACTATGAAACTTTTTTTTTTTTTTAATTGTCCATCTTTTTTTTGTTTGTTTAGCAAAAAAATAACCACAGTGGTGATTAAATACCACCAAAAGAAAGCTCTATTTTTGTGAAAAAAATTATAAAATTGTATTTGGGTACAGTGTTGTATGACCGTGCAATTGTCATTCAAAGAGTGACAGCGCTGAAAGCTGAAAATTGGTCTGGGCAGGAGGGAGGTTTAAGTGCCCAGTAAGCAAGTGGTTAAATCTGGGGGCCCCACGATCTCCTATTGCCCGGGGGCCCCATGAGTTGTCAGTCCGCCCCTGGTCCTCACCCGACTTTTTTACCTAAGGTGGTTACAGGATTCCATCTGAATCAAGATGTGGTCCTACCTTCCTTTTTTCCAGATTCGCAGTCCAAGGAAGAGGAGTTATTACACTCTCTCTAGATGTTGTAAGAGCAGTCAGTATCTATCTGCAGGCAACCGCTCAGATACGAAAGACTGATTGTCTGTTTATTCTGCCAGAAGGCCCCAGAAAGGGCCAGGCAGCGTCGAAATCCACTATTTCCAGATGTATTCGGCAAGTTATTATTCAGGCCTATGGTATAAAGAAGAAGATTCCTCCTTTTCAGGTTAAGGCGCACTCAACTAGAGCGGTTAGTGCTTCATGGGCAGTGCATCACCAGGCCTCCATGGCTCAGATCTGCAAGGCTGCAACTTGGTCTTCAGTCCATACACTCACTAGATTCTATCAGGTGGATGTAAGAGGGCATGAGGATGCCGCCTTCGGGCGCAGTGTGCTGCAGGCAGCAGTTTAGCTCCTCTTGTCCGTTAGCGGTCTATGTATTTTCTGATCTGTGTTTCCCTCCCCTCAATGTGGGCATTGCTTTAGGACATCCCACTAAGTAATTACCAAGCCTCTGTGTCCCGTGATGTATGAACAAGAAAATAGGATTTTTAAATACAGCTTACCTGTAATATCCCTTTCTAGGGAATACATCATGGGACACAGAGCTCCCGCCCCTCTTCAGGATTATACATTGGGGTACTTATTGCTTGCTACAAAACTGAGGTACTCTCCATTTGGGAGGGGTTATATAGGGGAGGAACTCACTTTGTAATTAGGGTTACCGGTTCCATTTACCTGAAGGTACTATCTAACCCACTAAGTAATTACCAAGCCCTTGTGTCCCGTAAAGTATTCCCAAGAAAATGATTTTACAGGTAAGCTGTATTTAAAAATCCTATTTTTTTTTTGGCAGAGACCCTAGGAAATAAAATGGTGATCATTGCAACTTTTTATCTCGCACGTTTTTTGCGCAGTCATTTTTCAAACGCTTTAAAAAAAAAGATACCCAACATGTAAGCTTTGAAATTGCGCACACTCATGGAATGGCGCCAAACTTCAGGACTTAAAAATCCCCATAGGCGACTATTTTTTTAAAGGTTACCTGTTTAGAATTACAGAAGAGGACTAGCGCTAGTATTATTGCTCTCGCTCTAACAGTCGCGGCGATACCTCACAAGTGTGTTTTGAACGTCGTTTACATATGCGGGCACGACCTACGTATGCGTTAGCTTCTGCGCACGAGCATGTGGGGATGGGGACGCTTTAAAAAAAAATGTTATTGTTTATTTTAATTTTATCTTTCTATTTTGACACTTTCTTTTTACTTTTTTTTTTTTTTTGATCACTTTTCTTCATATTACAAGGAATGTAAACATCCCTTGTAATAGGAATAGTGCGTGACAGGTCCTCTTTACAGTGAGATCTGGGGTCTATAAGTTCCCACATCTCGCCTCTAGGCTGGGAAGCCTGAAAAGAAAAAGCGATCCTGGCTTCTCAGCCAGAGGCAGCGGCATTTTTACAAATGCAGAGGCCGGGCGTGACGTCATAACATTGCGCCCAGCCTCCGAAAGATCATAGAGACATCCAGGGGCCATTTGGCCCGCTGGATTCTCTATGGTAAACTTCCCGGCATGGGCTGATTTCTTCTCCCTCTCGCCGATCATACGGGTGAGCTAGGAGAAGCATCGGAGGGTGGCGAGAGGGGGGGATGTCCCCACCCGCTGCCTGTAAGAACGATCAATCTGCTGAATAGCTAGTAATAGCTAATAGTAGCTGCAGGCATCATTCAGATATCCCCACTCAAAGTCGTATGACGTCGTTGAGCGGGAAGTGATTATAAATTAGTGACGTTCCTCTTTTAGTAAAGTTATGTTTTCTCCACTACTAGTACATACCCTTTGAAAAAGTTGTTGTCCTCATACATCATCCACCGGAAGTATCCTTTCTGCACACACAAGATTACTATCATTTGTGTTTCTACAACAGCAGACAGATAATTACCATAGTTTAAAAAGACTTTAGAAAATTCCATTCTGATAATATCTTTTCAAAATATAGTTCTGTGTAGTAGACTGCATGCCTCCTATGAGCTATTTTTGGTTAATGCAGCTTTTCCTAAATCCATCAACACTATACTTACATGAGCAGAGAAAGTAAAGCCTTGAGGTCTTCAGACTGCATTTATCATTATGTATGCAACCGCCAATGTTCAGAAAGTGATAATAGTTGATCAATTTTTTATGTGACCAATTGGGCATTGTAAGCAGCCATACTAAGGCTGGATTCACACCTATGCATTTTTAGTGCTTTTTGCATTTTGCAGATTTGCACTACAGAACGTATTCCATAGAAAACCATGTTGGATGGACTGTAGTGCAAATCTGCAAAATGCAAAAAGCACTAAAAATGCATAAGTGTGAATCCAGCCTAAGTTCATGACTAGCGTCAGTTCACATTTTGTTTTATGTAGTTACTGGACAAGAAGTCTGTTGTACTTTGATTTTGAGACCCATAATAACACAACAATATTTGGCACTAATAAACATAATTACTTGTTAATAATGTAAGCCCTGGTTCACAGTAATGCGATTTCCGTTGCAACTTGAGTCGCACACAATTGCATTACAATGGAAATAGCATTGTTTTCAATGGTGGCCGTTCACATTAATGCAGCACGACTGCAATGCAAGTTATGGGAAGGGACCTATGCTACTTTGGTGCAATGCAGTGCAATATTGTGGCCCATAAACATCAATGGAAATGTATCAAAAACGCATGTACGTGTGTTTATTATGCCATTTTTGGTGCATTTTTTTTTTTGCTGAACTGTTCTCCTTCTTTCCGGGTTAGTAGTACTAGTAGCGGTAGTGGGAGTAGTAATAGTGGTGGTGGTAGTAGTAGTAGTAATAACCCAAGCCAAAAAATCGCCCCAGAAACGCACAGCAGGGAAATTGCATGAAACTCGCATATCACTTCCACTGAGAATCGCAAACCACACATACTACATAATCTCAGCTGAAATTGCATTTAACACAGATCGCAATAGGATGAACCTGGCCTAATACTACTCACAAAAGATGAAGCCCCCCCCCAATTCTGCTGCAATCCTCAACTCCAGCTCCCAGGTGCTCACTCCTCCGGGGTCCATCTTTCCCACACACCATTTTGCAAAGTCCTAGAGCTGCACATCACTTCAAAATGGCAAAATCTTTATTGATTATTATGTTGTAACGGGGAGTGTCTGTGTTTGTACATGTGCTAAATAATAAAGTTGATTTTACCTTTTAGAAGTGGTGTGTGGCTCCAGGATGTTGCTAAATATTTGTTAATTCCATTTAAGGAAACTCTTGCAATTTATACTTTATTGTGCCTTTAACTGTACCTTTCACTTTATTGGTAACGTTATTGAGCTACTAGTATAGTAGTTATTATATTCTGTGGCGACTGGTGATGTTTTAGAATGGGGGGCACCAGACCACGCCCCTTTTTTGACCCATCCTACTTCTCATAAGACCCACCCCTTATAGAATTCACACACTCTGTCCCCTGTATTCCACTTGTTTCCACCCATAGTGTCAGGAGTATACAGCTCAGCATCACAGGACAGAGTATACAGCTCAGCATCACAGGACATAGTATACAGCCCCACAATCACAGGACAGAGTATACAGCTCAGCATCACAGGACAGAGTATATAGTTCAGCCTCACAGATCAAGATATATAGCTCAGCCTACCGGATCAGGGTATATACAGTGCCTTGCAAAAGTATTCACCTCCTTGGTATTTTTTGTGTTTTGTTGCCTCACAACCTGGAATTAAAATGGATTGTTTGAGCATTTGCATCATTTAATTTACAGAACATGCCCACAACTTTGAAGATGTGTTTTTTTTTATTATTGTGAAGCAAACAACAAATAGGACAAAATAACAAAAAAAGTAAATGTGCATAACTATTCACCCCCCTAAAGTCAATACTTTGTAGAGCCACCTTTGTAGCTATCACAGCTCCAAGTCGCTTTGGATAAGTCTCTATGAGCTTGCCACATCTTACCACTGAGATTTTGCCCATTCCTCCTTGCAAAACTGCTCCAGCTGTTTCAAGTTGGATGGTTTGCGCTTGTGAACAGCAATCTTTAAGTCTGACCACAGATTTTCTATTGGATTAAGGTCTGGCCTTTGACTAGGCCATTCCAACACATTTACATGTTTCCCCTTAAACCATTCAAGTGTTGCTTTAGCAGTGTGTTTGGGGTCATTGTCCTGCTGGAAGGTGAACCTTCATCCTAGCCTCAAATCACACACAGAGTGGTACAGGTTTTGCTCAAGAATATTCCTGTATTTAGCACCATCCAACTTTCCCTCAACTCTGACCAGTTTCTCAGTCCCAACTGCTGAAAAACATCCCCACAGCATGATGCTGCCACCACCATGTTTCACTGTAAGGATGGTGTTCTTTGGGTGATGTGTTGGGTTTGCGCCAGACATAGCATTTTCTTTGATGGCCAAAAAGTTCAATTTTAGTCTTATCAGACCAGAGCACCTTCCTCCATACATTTTGGGAGTCTCCCACATGCCTTTTCGCAAACTCAAAACGTGCCATTTTGTTTTTTTGCTGAAAGTAATGCTTTCTTTTGGCCACTCTGCCATAAAGTCCAACTCTATGGAGCGTGCGGATTATTGTTGTCCTATGTACAGATACTCCAGTCTCTGCTGTGGAACTCTGCAGCTCCTCCAGGATTACCTTAGGTCTCTGTGCTGCCTCTCTGATTAATGCCCTCCTTGCCTGGTCCATGAGTTTTGGTGTGCGGCCGTCTCTTGGCAGGTTTGCTGTTGTGCCATGTTCTTTCCATTTGGTTATGATAGATTTGATATTGCTCCTAGGGATCATCAAAGATTTGGATAATTTGTTATAACCTAACCCTGACTTGTACTTCTCAACAACATTGCCCCTTACTTGTTTGGAGAGTTCTCTGGTGTTCATGGCAGTGTTTGGTTAGTGGTGCCTCTTGCTTAGGTGTTCCAGCCTCTGGGACCTTTCAAAAAGGTGTTTATATGTAATGACAGATCATGTGACACTTAGATTGCACACAGGTGGACATCATTTCACTAATTATGTGACTTCTAAAGGTAATTGGTTGCACCAGAGCTTTTTATAGGCTTCATAACAAAGGGGGTGAATACATACGTACATGCCAATTATCAGTTTTTTATTTCTGTAAAAGCGTTTTAAGTATATATTTTTCTAATTTTACTTCACCAACTTAGACTATTGTGTTCTGATCCATCACATATAATTGAGATTAAAAATACATTGAACCAAAGGCTGTAATGTAACAAAATAGGTAAAAAGCCAAGGGGGTGAATACTTTTGCAAGGCACTGTAGCTCAGCATCACACCCCCCCCCCAGGAAAAACCACCCCCCCATCATCAGCACAGACCCCTTAGTGAGTGGAGAGAATGAGAGGGGGCAGAGCACTGCAGAGAGGCACAGGGAAGGGAACCAACTGACTGAGTGAGGGAAGGGTCCAGGCCTCCAGGGATTAGTGTGTGCGGAACGAAGGGGCAGCTTGCGGGCCACGGCCACATACAGACTGACTGAGTTAGCTAGAGCTAGCTAGGAGGAGAGAGACACAACAGACTGTCACTGACACACACTGAGCCTGCGGTGGTTTATATACCGTTAGAAGCCGTGCCAGCACTGCTCAGCTCAGGAGTCAGTCAGTCAGGCCTTCACTCAATCACCAGTCACCACACGCCGGTCCGTCTCAGTCCACTCACTCCACTCCACTCACTCACAGTGAGCCGGGAAACTGGAAGTGACGCGGGGCCGCAAAAAGCACCGCCCATCGTCCTTCGGTCCCGGCCATTAAAATAAAAGAATAGGAGCAATGACAAATCGCTGGAGAATGGGGGAGTGTTTGCGGGTGCATCGCTTGCGCCCCGAACACTCCCTAAACGGGCAAATCAACTTCCCAGCTTGCAATCAGCTGATTGCAAGCTGGGAAGTTTCCCAGACTCTTAAAGTGATTTTTTTTTTTGTGTGAATAGCTTGGGGGCGGGGGGCGGCATCTGTGTACCCCCTATGGATGAGCCGCCACTGATTATATTACAGGATCATCTGCAGATTATTGCCATTACAATAAATTGTACTAGCACTTTAGCCACTGGCTTCTCTGCTCTCTGCAAAATGTTTGTTACTAGTACTACATATATTTTGTATCTTGATAAATGCCCAGCCTGCCACCATGTAATATGGTGATAGATGGACTGGAGCAAGATAACAGAGATTTTATAACGTGCTGCTCTTTTTCTATACATTACTACCCTGTTTCCCCGAAAATAAGACGTAGCGTGATTGTCAGTGATGGCTGCAATATAAGCCCTACCCCCCAAATAAGCCCTACCCTGTTCCCCTGAAAATAAGCCCTACCTTGAAAATAAGACCTACAAGGACTTCAACTAGGGCTTATTTGGGGGTAGGGCTTATATTGCAGCCATCACCGACAGTCATGCTAGGTCTTATTTTCAGGGAAACAGGGTAGCCTTATTCAGTCATGAGTGCTAATTTTTATGTACAGTAGCATATTTCAGTCTTCAGCAAATCTTAACTTAAAAAATGTTTAGCCCTTATAAAAAAGGCAGTGGCATAATGAATATATCAATTAATCTGCCTTTCTTTCTTCAGATGCAGATAAGTCCAATGAAGTGTCCCCTCCAGTCTTTCACACAGGGAGCTTCATCGGAGGGGGGGTTTTGGTGATATTGTTACAAACTGTTGGATACTTTGTCCTGAAACATCTCCGTGGACCAGAAGGAGAATACCAGACGATGTGAGATTCTACTATTGTGCTTTTTCTCATTTTGAGTTCTGTTGTGCAGTTATAAAGAAATCTAAGCAATGCAAAGGAAGAGGACCATTCACATAGAATGATGCCTGAATGCACTGCACTTCAGCCTGCTTAGACCTGCTTTGACGTACTAGTTCATGTTTACACATAAATCCCCCAGCCCCCTTGGAGGCACCCCTTAAGCTGGCCATAAATATATCAAATCTCGGCCAGTTCAGCAGGGCCGGATGAAATTCTATCCATCTATGGGCAGACTGAATGTACCCAAGTTGACCCATCGATTGGGTACAATCAGCATGTTGGATTTTTTTTAGCATGCGATTATTGCCAGTAGCTATAGCCACTAGTGATAATCATTGTGTTCTTCCAGCAGGGGTGGCTCCCTGCGCCCCTACGCTGGGAGAACACAATAGCTCTGTGGAGGGATTCCCTCATCAACACTGTCAGTGTTGAGCAACCTATGGTTGCAGGAATGGAATAGCATAATCCATGGCTTGCCTTAGCTGTCCCACGTGGCTGAACCCTGAAGCTGGGGTCCTAGAGTAAGACAAGTCCCTTTTGGAACTAATTTGAGAGCCAATTCTCCTATGTCTGCACACTTGTACACAATAGCAGGTCTTATTGTTGTTTTACTCCATTCCCTGATCCACATTCATGTCAACTCCCAAATGCTTGGAGCACGCTCTCATGAAGGGCCCTGCAATTTATTGTTGTTGCAAGTTAGGGCATTGTGGATCTAGCTGGAAAACTGAGGTCCATAAAACACAAGGGCCCAAGCCACCCAGCTCATTGTATTTTAAGGTGTAATTCTGCTCATACCACTATGAGGGCAACCCCTTCCTCTGACTACCACTACTGTAGCTATTCAGAAGATCAGGTTTGTACTGAACACATTAAACTTAAGTATTTCTTCAGCTCTTCAATCTACACACTTTTCCCTGGGCTGTGCATTGCAATTCCTTATAAAACATTAATTAGCTTGTCTTGCATACATGGTCAACGATAAGGCATTGTTGTGGCTTTTCATAAACGTTCCTGAACATACTGAAATGATTTACAGACATTCAACTGCGTAGGGTTCTTGAGAGAAGCATGTGAAGCATTACAGTCCCAATGCAAGAGGCAATAAAAGTTTCAAATACTGGTAGCCCGTAGTCCAAGCAACATGGCCTCACTTCCAAAAAAAATGGATCTAAAATGTTTTAAAAGTGCCACTAACACTGCACAGGAGGAGTTGCTGTGGTGTTCGCTTAGTTAACAAAGCCTTTGGCCATGTGATCTCCAGGACGGACTATTGAGGAGCACAGGCCTTAAAAGGAAGTGATCACTCACTATCAGCTGCCCCTCAATTCCTCCTTTCCCCACAGGTCCATACTTGCCTCCTTTGACGGATGTGGCCTCTGGTGATGTCTGCAGTCCATCTGGTAAAAATGTAGAGAGGGGCTACCTAAGCCTGTTCAACATACCATAGCTTTAAATGCACCTGCAGTAAAGGTATGGCCCATTTAAGTTCATGGAACCCTGGTGCACAGGTATGGGCAGCTCAGCACTAGACTTTTGCCAGGCTGCAGACAGTGTGGGGGCCTACAGCTATCAGAAGAAATAAATATGGACCTGTATGGGGAGAAAGGTGATAGCTGATTGTATTGAGGGGGCTGGGGGGATTTTTGAGCAAACATGAACTTGTGCTTTAAGCTAACGAGGCAAAATTATATATTTTTTTCAAATAGAGTGTTTGTTAGAATGCTGTTTGTGCCATCATTTCGATTTCCTGTCTCTTCCTGTTTGGACAGGAACTGATGAGAAATAGCAACAGAAAAAACAATCAAACTCCAAATGTTTTTACTGCTGTCTGTGTCCCAGTTTAGAATATTTGCATTATAATACCCTGCAATAGATGATATCTAGTCTCCTATTTCTTTGGCAGGGAGGAAACTCCACAGTAGGACATCCTGACATCTCCCATCAACTGATCTTCGGATCATCTCATCTCGCACCTTCTCTCAAGGAATTTGTTCAAACGACAAAGACATTAAAACATGGACATCACGTGATTACCTCACAAGTTGACTTTGTTTATTATCATAAGTATAATTTATTTAAAACTTTTACACCTCTGAGTATACCTTTTTTTATTTTCTATTGCTTTCTGTTGCTATTTTCAAGAAATGTCCCTGTACATCTCTGTCTACATACTTACATATCAAATATGCAGCTTACAACTTTCAGCTCTCTTCAAAGCAGCCTTATCTGTAAAATAAAAATAGTTGCTTATTTAAAAAAAAATAGTTATAAATACTTACCTCTCCTGCTGCCCCCCCCCCGCTGCAGAACGCCCAATACAGAGAAGTCATCCTCTGAAGTCTGCTCAGAAACGTCCAGGTCTCCTGCTGCACTCACTGGTTCCTGCTGCCAACCTCCAAGTCACTACTGTGTCTTGTGTTAGCATGAAGGTCAGCACCAGCGGGAGTAACCACTGAACGCAGTGGGGACCAAAAGAGTGAAACTCATAAAAGTGTTGGTTTGTTGGTATTGGGAGAGGTATTTTCTTCCTTTTTATTGGCAACTCTATTAAGCTATTTCATTTTAAAAACATGGTTGCTTAAAGGGGTTGTAAACCCTCAGGGTTTTTCTCCTTAATGCATTCTATGCATTAAGGTGAAAAACCTCCTGTGCTGCAGCTGCCCTCCAGAGCCCCCCTTTTACTTACCTGAACCCGGTCTTTCCAGCGATGGAGATGAGCACACCAGCTCCAGCCACTATTTTGGGTCCTCATTGGATAGATTGATAGTAGCAGGAGCCATTGGCTCCCGCTGCTGTCAATCAAATCCAGTGACGTGGGAGCCGGGGGGCAGGCCAAGTCCTGTTGTCTGTGTCAATGGATGCAGCAGCAGGACACAAGAGGGGCACACGAGAAGAGGAGGAGCCAGGAGCACTGCGAAAGGACCCCAGAAGAGGAGGATCGGGGACACTCTGTGCAAAACCCTTGCACAGAGGAGGTAAATATAACATGTTTGTTATTTTAAAAAACTAGTTTTTACAACCCCTTTAAAGTGTTACTAAACCCACAACAGTAAAATCAGTCTGTATATGCAACAAAGTATGCTTGTTATACTCACTGTGGAACCTAAAGGGTTAATGCTCTGCATTGTGTAAAAATCCTGTCTTCTCTGATCCTCTCCTTCTTTCACGGTCTCCAATGTATTTCCTGATAGTACAGAGCTAGGGGACAAGCTGCACAAGTTTTTTTTTTGGGGGGGGGGGGGGGGGTTCAAGTGATCAGCACAGGGCCAATCAGCCCTGTCCAGACAGAAAGTCAAGGGGTCATGCAGCCTCATAAGACAGTCAGAGGAGAATAAAAACTCCTACAAGCTTTACCAGTGCTCAGGTTTTACAGTAGGAGGAATACACTTAAAATGTATGTTGCCCCAAAAATTCAAATCACATGTACGTGTCCCTGTACTATGTTGTTCAGGGTAAATTTAGCCTCTTCTTTATTTAGATCCCTATTTCTTCTGAAATATCTGGTGATCTTGCCTTTTTCCTGTTTCATACTGACCATGCCATACATGGAAGCATATCCATGCTTGTGTGGTCAGTTTGCGTATCTATGCTTTCTGAATGGAGATACAGGACACCATGCCCAGGCAGTGCCCCCTCCTGTAATGAGTTTTGGCTGCCACGCTCCCCCACCCGCCCATCCCTGCTGTGAAGATTGACAGCAACTCCCCATAGGAGCAATAATATCAATACAACAGCTGCTGGAACACAGTGCACACAGGCAGGGAACGTACTTCCTTGTTGTGTGTGTGTGAGATGTCATTATCTTCCCACTTACTATATTGACTTGCCATCCCCTAAGGGGAAGAAGAAAACATTAAAAGCTGTGCGACCACATGATCAACAAACAAAACGGAAATAAAAGATACAAAACATTTATTTTATGAATATTAAAAAGTGATTATGGTATGATACGCCCTGTTTTGCAGTATTATTTTGCTGCATTCCATTCACAAATACTTTAATTAACATATTGCTCAACTATATCCACTCTGTGTATTTAAAATACATATTCACTTTATTGTAATAAGGGATTAGGAGGCAGAACGTACTAAGAAAATATATGGAGCGATGCAAAATAAAAGATCTTGGCCACACCTTAAACACATTCAATTATATATGTTCTCAGTGCAGCCAATAATATAGATGCTGTTTAGCCCTGTTATCTGTATCGATGATGGGAACAATTTAACATTTAAAACTCTGTCAAATTTATATTCACTTGTGACACACCTTTTTTTTTTTATCTGTTGCATTCGCATGTTCAATCGTGTTTTGGAGTTATGACACGGCAAGTGTCAATCAGTGGCGACCAGTCCATGAGGGGCGCAGGAGCGCCCCCCTTAGTTTCCATGTGGGGTGCCGGATTGATAGATTTCTATGAGTTTTGTTTTTTTTGGAAGCACATCATTAGAGCCTGAGGCTCTAAATGGCTTTAAAAAGTTGGGCTTGGGGCGCAGTGCTCCACTTGTGACATTAGCGAATCAATATTCGCTTTTGTCTTCTGGCTTCTCCTCCTGGCCAATCAGGACAGGAGGCGGATCTTAAGACCGGATTATCCAGGAGGAGGAGCCGGGAAAGTCCTGATCGTGTATGCGGTGAGTGCGGACATGCTGGAAGGTTTGTTGCCGCCCCCCGCCCCCCCCCCCCCAGAATTAAGCACCAGACACCACTGGTGTCAAAAGTACTAGAGTAAAATATAGCCACCTGTGTACTCTAGCTACTTTAAGACCAGGCCTATTTTTCATACTTGTTGTTTACAAGTCTAAATCATTTTTTTTGCTAGAAAATTACTTAGAACCACCAAACATTATATATATATTTTTTCTAACACCCTAGAGAATAAAATGGCGGTCTTTGCAATACTTACTGTCACACTGTATTTGCGCAGCAGTCTTACAAGCGCACTTTTTTTTTTAAAAACTACACTTTTTTGAATTAAAAAATAAGACAACAGTAAAGTTAGCCCAATTTTTTTTATATTGTAAAAGATGATTTTACGCCGAGTAAATTGATACCCAACATGTCACGCTTCAAAGTTGGGCCTGCTCGTGGAATGGCGACAAACTTTTACCCTTAAAAATCTCCATATGCGATGTTTAAACAATTCTACAGGCAGCAGGTTTCAAGTTATAGAGAAGGTCTAGGGCTAGAATTATTGCTCTCGCTCTAACGATCGCAGTGACACCTCACATGTGTGGTTTGAACACCGTTTTCATATGCGGGCGCTACTCACATATGCGTTCGCTTCTGCACGTGAGCTCGGCGAGATGGGGCGCCTTTAAAAAAAAAATTATTTTTTTCTTATTTATTTTACATTTTATTTTTTATTTTTACACTGTTCTTTTAAAAAAATTGTGTCACTTTTATTCCTATTACAAGGAGTGTAAACATCCCGTGTAATAGAAAAAAAGCATGACAGGATCCCTTAAATATGAGATCTGGGGTCAAAAAGACCTCAGATCTGATATTTACACTAAAATTCAATAAAAAAAAAATAAAAAAAGTTGTTTGAAAAAAATAAAATACAAAATGTTGCTTTAAAAGCTATGGGCGGAAGTGACTTTTTGACATCGCTTCTGCCCTGCAATGGTATGGAGCCGGGTGGGGGCCATCTTTCCCTCACTCAGCTCCATGCCAAGCAGGGGACAGGATCCAATCGCCTCCGCTGCTTACGGCGGCTCCAGTAAGCGGCGGAGGGCACCGGAACGTGGTGGGAGGGGGGAAAGAAGAATAGGATACCGGGGTTATGGTAGCTAGCTGCTGCCATACCAAAGATATTTCTCTTCAAAATGCCGCCGTATAATGACGGAGGGTGGTCTGGAAGTGGCTAGACTACCTTCCTGTTCCCAGACCCTGTTAGTCTCTTATAGCTGCAGCGCACCCTCTAACGAGCTGCTGGAAGTTTTGGTCCTATTTTCCCGCTCATAGCACACACAGCCAGGTAAACCACATTTCCTGCATTTATTCACTGGCACCAAAAAACAGTCTAGGGCTTTCGTTTTGTTTTTTTATTGATTGATTGAACGATGAACTGGTAAAGGGAGAGGGAGCATGGGATACCTAAAATATGTAGAAGTACATAACTTGAGGACTCTTCAATTTCTAGCTGCACTGCACTGAACTGCTGAGTGTCCCACAGTATCTTCATGGTGACGGTGACCTTGACTCCTTCCAGAGTTTAATAGCTACACACAGTCACTAACTCCTCAGTAATATGGTTGCTTACTCACTTAACCACATGATGGTCAGTTGCCTCCTGACGATATCCACCAGGCTCTTCCTAGTGAGGGAGATGTATACTCACAATACCACAGGACAGCTGAACTCTTTCCCACCAACTTCCTTCTGGCTCACTCCAGTGAGCTTCTCCGGCCCCACATGTTCCTTGATTTTCAGCTTGCAAATAGGCCCCCCCAGCTAAGCCTAGCTGAGACCTCGATTTCTTCCTCACAGATCCTTCCAGAAAGCTGCCCCAGGGTTCTCCTCTAGCAGGACTCTAACCCTGTCACCCAGACCTCAGACTATTTATGAGCTCTCCCACCTTCAGGGCAAACCTCCCCAAGGATTGGCTAGAGTCCCAAATATTCAGGCTGCCTGTTCTGTCCTTTCTCTCACTATACCTCTTGAACCATTTAGAGGACAGGGAGAAGCAACAGAACTGCAGCCTGTGAAACCCTGAGCAGCCCCACGCAAACAACCCCTCTTCCACTGATTACAGAGGAGCTAAACAAAGTTTACCTAGCAGTCTACTCTTTACTAGGAGGGTGCTACATATCACGATTCTCATCACTTGCAGGCCCTCACTTTCACACTATGAACATTTGTGCTTCTAGAGTTTCTCCTCTAGTCAACATATCTTATAATACTACTAATAATAATATTAATAATAATAGGGACACTAATAGCATTGTGCAATCCATTGTGGCCTTTATGCCTATGTTTAACCCCTTTCCGCCTCCCCCCGGCAGCCCTTTAAATTGGTCTTTGATATTGTGAGGCGGGAAGGATTTTGTAGTCACTGTGATTATCTGTCCCAGTGGTGACAAGATCAATAGCTCGCCCCACTGGCTCTAGATCATAAACAGAGCAGGAGATGTCAGTGACACTTCAGGCAATGTGTTGGGAGCATGCAGTGAGTATGCTCTCAGCACAGAAACCTCAGTCCCCATGGATGCATAGAGGCCCACCATGTGTGCTGCCCCACATATGCATTACGTGGTTGGTGGTAGGCTAATAGACATTTGCACTAAGAAACATGAGGGCTACCACTGGTGACCTCATCCAGAAAATACTAGTTGTCCGCCTATTTGGCTTTAGTTCTTTTAGTTTCATATCTGGAAGCAAGCAGGCAGCTAGTAAAGTCGAGATAAAGTCAAGATTCCTAATCAACGTAACTGTTCTAATCAAGTTTCTCAAAAAGTATTGAATCCATTGGAGTGGCATGGCAGTCAGACAACTATCATTCTTATAAGGAGAGTGCATGCTAAATCGCACAGGTTCCCAACTCGCAGGCAAATGCGCTTCTGTTTTGCATGTGCGCCAAACCACGTGTGCCGCAGTACCGTGCAGCGTGGCGCAGCGCGATTTTAATGTTTCAGGGACTTCTTTCCCCATGTTCCTGCGGGTACGGCATCCTATTGAAATGAACGGGCTACCCCACATACAGAACGCAACCACATTAATGCGAACCTTGCCTTAGACGGAGCAAACACCTGAAGGTTTAAGGTTTTGTGACAACTTGTATCCGAAATACCTAAAAACATAAAAAATACTCTGCCTGTCATTAACATTACATGCTGTCTGTTGTTTACCCTGGAATGTTTATTTGTGATTGTTAACATATGAATGCTGTGATATAAATTCTGTATTAAACTATATCTTAAATAATTGTACTCTTCTTTACACATCAACAGTCCTCTTTGAAAAACGTACTAAATAAGCTGGTCATAAACGGTTTGAAGCTCGGCTGATTGAGCAGGGACCGGCCAAGATTCCAACCATGTATGGGTAGGCTGATTGTACCCAAGTTGATCCATCAATCGAATGTCAAATTATTACATGCGATTATTGCCAGCTGCTATAGCTGCTAGCAATAATCACTGTGTGTTCTCCCAGCAGGGGTGGCTCCCCATGCCCTCTCCTCCACAATTGCTCCGCAGGAGGGAATCAAGCGATTTTCTTTCCTGCAACTCGTGGTTGCAGGAAAGAAAATCATATTATCTATGGCTATTTTAACCCTACAAGAGGTGATGGGTGTGGCAGGGTGAGCTGTGTATTTAGGGTCCATTCACATGGTCCTTAAAAATGCTGCGTTACTTCAAGTGCTTGTTCTACCCACATTTCTATGCAACACCATACAAAATATTATGGCCATCAGACCTGTGCGTTTCTGACTGATGTGTCTTGATCCAAAAAAAAGTAGAGTTTTGTCCTTGCTTGTCAAAATTCTGCATTTTTAACACACGCAGGCTTGTCAACATGTGTAAACGTCTGACTGCACGTACAGTCCAGTAGGTTCTGATAGACATATAGAGTCGCAATATGGATGTAAACGCATTTAGATGTGCGTATGCATGTCTAAATCCGTTTAAATGTGACAGGTGTAAGTGCATCTAAACGCATCAAAACAGATCAATTTTTTCTGTCAGCAGGAACATGCACACAGGACTAATGCCAGTATGGATTGGTGTCAATTTTGACATTAAATTTCAATTCAGTTTTAGTCATATGCCCTGTACACACAGTCGGATTTTCTGACAGAAAATGTGTGATAGGACCTTGTTGTCGGAAATTCCGACCGTGTGTGGGCTCCATCACACATTTTCCATCGGAATTTCCAACACATAAAGTTTGAGAGCAGGCTATAAAATTTTCCGACAACAAAATCCATTGTCGGAAATTCCGATCATGTGTACACAAATCCGACGCACAAAGTGCCACGCATGCTCAGAATAAATTGAGAGATGAAAGCTATTGGCTACTGCCCCGTTTATAGTCCCGACGTACGTATTTTACGTCACCGCGTTCAGAACGATCGGATTTTCCGACAACTTTGTCTGACCGTGTGTATGCAAGACAAGTTTGAGCCAACATCCGTCAAAAAAAATCCATGGATTTTGTTTCGGAATGTCCAATCAATGTCCGACCACCTGTACAGGGCATTAGTCTTTTGACTAAAATGCCATTTTAGTTTTAGTCGTATTTTAGTCTTATTTTAGTCGACTAAAATCTCCAGTACATTTTAGTCGGCTAAAATCGAATTGGTTTAGTCACATTGTAATGCATTATGTAAGCTATTCTCTAGAATTTCCAAACTCATTATATACTCCTGGAGTGAAAACCTAATAACATGTATGGTAATAAAGTTTGGATATGTACTACAGACACAGACTTTGTGCCGTTGTGATATATAACGTCGTTATAAATAAAAACAAGACTCATAAACAAACAAAAATATTGCTATTTGACGAAAAAAAAAAAATGCCATTTGACAAACAGAAGTGCAACTTTCAAATATAAAAACCTAATAAACTCTATTGGCTGTAATGTCATTACACATATTACCTGAATATATTACCAACATTAAATACAGTATTAAGAAAGAAAAAAAAGCCTTTTTTCTTAATTTTTTTTTCTTTCTTTCAGCCGCTAAGTAGATGCCCCCTACCTATTTGTATGTGGTAGTACAGTGTTAATTTTGGCTTCACGTTTCGATATAGTTTTAGTCAAAGTCTTTTGACTGAAATGCCATTTTAGTTTTAGTCGTATTTTAGTTTTTTGACTGAAAACCAATTTTAGTTTTAGTCATCTTTTAGTCATTTGAATTGTTTTCGTTTTAGTCGTATTTTAGTCAACTAAAATAGTGTTAATTTAGTAGACGAAAATAAACACTGGTATCATAGGTTTGCACAGCCTACTGCATTAGGGTGAGCACCCCAAAGCTCAAAACACGCATACACGTGTCTGTGCATGTACAGTAAATGTATACATATATCTCTCTATATATATTCTTTCTCTCTATAGCTATATCTCTATATCTATATAAATATATCTCTCTATATCTATATATCTATATATACACAGACACACACACTCTTATAAATAAATGTAAAAAGCATTTTAAAATGTATTAACATATGAACAGTGTCTGTTGGGCAGTGGAATCTGCACCCCACAGTGGTAAATAGGGTGTGCTCAGGCACACCCAGCACACCCCCTGCACACGCCTATGAATGAAGCCTTAAAAAAGCAGTATTACAAGAACTAAAACTGGGGGAGGGTGATTCACCAGTCATGGCTCTTTAACTTCATGAATCAACAAACATACTTGCTTTTTGATTTGACCATTTTGTATTCAAAATATGTTTTAAATTTTTTGACAACTGCTTTGAATACATGTCTACAAGGAATAGAACATCAGGCATATCCTGCAATAATTGCATAACAGCTTCCCCTATTTAAACATAAACAGCAAAGAAGTGTTTGACAATCTAGGTTAGAGGCTCACTAGATAATGGTAAAGTATTCAGGCAGAAACGTGCCAAACCGGTATGATGCTTAGTGTTTGCGTTGGGTTATGTGCGTGACATTAGAACAATTACAGAAAAGTGCAGGGAGTTCATCTCTGCCCCAATTACGTAACCTTTCTCATCGTTTTTAAGTCCATTCCAGGTTGTAGGATAGAGTAAGGTCAATCTCCTACACAAAAATGTGTTATAGTGTAAATACAATCTGTGTTTTGTGATGTTTCCCCAAGATCTATCACAAAAGTAAATTGTTCCAATCCGCATAAAGATCTTCTATAGCTCAGCTTGCATTCACAAAGCATTTCTCAGACAATGACGATACTTGAGTAACAAGTTTAGTGTCGGACAATAATTCATGTATGCTACCAGTCAAAAGAAAAAAAATGTACTATTTAGTGTTGTTTCCCAACGAATACTAATTTCTATACATTTTGATTTATGTATTTATTTTTTAAATTCTCACATAAAATAAAGCATTCTACTCTCCCCACCACCACTGATATCTATCAACTTTGAGGACACGGTGACAAAAATATTTCGTTAGCCAACAGGGACAAGCTTTTGGCTAGTCATAGACAGGCGTTTGTTTCCCCAAGAACAATAACTTTTCAGGAGCACATTCTCTTGAGAGTTCAGATCCTCGGGTTTCCCAAAAAACTACAGGAAGGTCATGTGATGTCACCAGTGCCTAAGCTAGCGTTTAAGTTAAGTAATGCTCCGTACACACGGTCGGATTTTCCTATGCAAAATGTTCGATGGGACCTTGTCGGCAATTCCGTCCATCACATATTTTCCATTGGAATTTCCATCACACAAAATTTGAGATCTGGTTCTCAAATTTTCCGACAACAAAATCCGTTGTCGGAAATTCCAATCGTGTGTACACAATTCCGACGCACAAAGTTCCGCGCATGCTCGGAATCAAGCAGAAGAGCCGCACTGGCTATTGAACTTCATTTTTCTCGGCTCGTCGTACGTGTTGTACGTCACCGCGTTCTTGACGTTCTGAATTTCCGACCAACTTTGTGTGACCGAGTGTATGCAAGACAAGTTTGAGCCAACATCCGTTGGAAAAAAAACATGGATTTTGTTGTCGGAATGTGCGATCGTGTGTACAGGGCATTAGGCTCCATTCACCCCTGAGTGTAACGATTTACTTTCATTTTTCAGGCGTATTTTTTTTTTTCTTAAACGTTTTTGCAGCTTTTAACAAGTGTTTTTAAAGCACTTTAGAAGTGTGTTACAAGCGTTTTACAGCTTCAGGTATTTTTCTTTAGCCAATAGAAAGCACCAGGGGGGAGGAGGAGGAGAGAAAATTAAGGGTGGAAAGCTTCTGTTTGTTCAGAAAGTTAGCGTAAAAACTCTCCTACAACGCTCAAGTCAGGTGTTTCTATTGGTCTATGAGGCCAAAAACACTTGTAATCTGACAAAAATGTACTTTTGAGTGACATGCGTTTTTGCTTCAGACAACAGAATGCTCATTCTTGTGAACAGGGGCCATTATAATTAATGGTATTTGGCTTGTAAAGTGTTTTAGAGCTACAAGCTTCAAGCAGAAAATTGCTCAGATGTGAACGGGGTCTAACTTTTATGGGGCGTACACACGGTCGGACTTTTCGTCTACAAACGTCCAACGGATGCCGACGGACTAAAGCTGGCTGGTAATCCGATCGTGTGTGGGCTTCCCCGGACTTTCAGCGGACTTTTTCAGCCTCAAATCCGACGGACTTTAGATTTGAAACATGCTTCAAATCTTTACGTCGTAACTACGACGGACCCCGAAATCCGCTCGTCTGTGTGCTAGTCCGACGGACAAAAACCCACGCTAGGGCAGCTATTGGCTACTGGCTATCAACTTCCTTATTTTAGTCCGGTGTACGTCATCACGTACGAATCCGTCGGACTTTTGTGTGGTCGTGTGTAGGCAAGTCCGTTCGTTAGAAAGTCTGCCACAAGTCCGCCGCAAGTCCGCTGAAAGTCCGCCGGAAGTCTGTCGGACAGGCTGTCGGACTTTTGTAGACGAAAAGTCCGACCGTGTGTATGCCCCATTAGGGCTAATGGGGATTTATTTTTGTAGCTTAGACCTAGTGAATTTGCATGGGAGGTGCAGTGTTTAACATAGAGGTGATATTTTCCACTGCAAGAGCTGGTTACCTGCTTATCTCTTTTATTTAGAGATGCCGAAATTCCTGAAAAAATATTTATGACTGAAAAAGATGTAGACATGTAAAATATGCAGATCTTGTGTATCAAAAATGCTCTTTTAGCTTTGGAATGACAGATCCTTGTCTAGTAGACATACCAACAGTGACCAAGGTTATGATGATTTCAATGGAAGAATTAGAACAATGTGACTGTGGCCTCAAGCCAAGATAGACTATATTACCAAACATATTTGGACACCTGCCCTTACACGCACATTAACTTTAATGGCATCCCAGTCCTAGTCCGTAGGGTTCAATATTGAGTTGGCCCACCCTTTGCAGCTATAATGCCGCATACACACGGTCGGACTTTTCATCTACAAAAGTCCGACGGACGCCGACGGACAAAATACGGCTGACAATCCGATCGCGTGTGGGCTTCCCCGGACTTTTAGCGGACTTTTCCAGCCGCAAATCTGACGGACTTTAGATTTGAAACATGCTTCAAATCTTTACGTCGTAACTACGCCGGACCCAGAAATCCGCTCGTCTGTATGCTAGTCCAACGGACAAAAACCCACGCTAGGGCAGCTATTGGCTACTGGCTATCAACTTCCTTATTTTAGTCCGGTGTACGTCATCACGTACGAATCCGTCGGACTTTTGTGTGATCGTGTGTAGGCAAGTCCGTTCGTTAGAAAGTCTGCCGTAAGTCCGCCAAAAGTCTGTCGAAAGTCTGTCGGACTTTTGTAGCCGAAAAGTCAGACCGTGTATACGCGGCATAACAGTTTCAACTCTTCTGGGAAGGCTGTCCACAAGGTTTAGGAGTGTGTCTATGGGAAGGTTTGACCATTCTTCCAGAAGCGCATTTGTGAGGTCAGGCAACGATGTTGGACAAGAAGGCCTGGCTCGCAGTCTCTGCTCTAATTCTTTCCAAAGGTGTTCTATCAGTTGAGATCAGGTCTCGGTGCAGGCCAGTCAAGTTCCTCCACCCCAAACTCGCTCATCCATGTGTTTATGGATCTTGCTTTGTGCACTGGTCCAAATCATTTGGTGTAGGGGGGGATTATGGTGTTGAGTTGATCTTCTGGGGTTGGGCCTGACCCCTTAGTTCCAGTGAAGGGAACTCTTAACCTCCCTGGCGGTATGATTAGTTCGGATTTTAGGTGCTGAAAGCGGTACAATTATTTTGCATGGAAATTTGGCGTTTTATATTGTAGGCCTGTAATTCTTAACAATAACACACTTAAATCTGTCCAAACAAGAGTCTAGTAGATATCACGGGTATGATGAAGTTTGAAACACAAAAACATAAAATATAATAAGTAAATATAAATAATTAAAAAAATAATAATAATAAAATAAATTTCCCCACGATTCACTATCGCTCAATTCTGCAAGTGTTCTAATTTATTATCGCTGTTTTCTAGCTGGTCTAAAGCCACTTTTGACATAAAGGGACACTTTTTGGTTGCTATGGACAATCTCCAGTTTCCAGGCCGAAAGAACAGTATATATAATATAAAACTGCATGCAGTGCATTGGACAAAGCACTGGGGATAAAATGGATGTGAAATAATTTCATACAGTACTGTAATCTGTAAGATTACAGTACTGTATGTGTTATGGTTTGTACTTTTTATGAATTTGCCGCCAGGCTCCGCCCCCCTGCGTCGCGACGCTCGCAGGGAACGGAGCCTTGCACGGAGAGGCTTCGAGGAGACAGAGCCCGCAGACACATTGGGGGACATCGCAGGATCCTGGGGACAAGGTAAGTAACGCCGCACCAGGATCCTGCAATGTAATCCCAAGTATGGCTCGGGGTTACCGCTAATGGGACTGAAATTTAACCCCGAGCCTCACTCGGGAATGCCGTCAGGGAGGCTACGGCATCAGCCTACCAAGACATTTTGGACAATTTCATGCTCGCAAATTTGTGGGAACACTTTGGGGATGGCCCCTTCCTTTTCCAACATGACTGCGCACCAGTGTATAAAGCAGGGCCCATAAAAACATGGATGAGCGAGTCCTGACCTCAATCGATAGGTTGGGTATACACAATATCTAAAGATTGGTAACAGAAGTATATCTGTTCCCTTGTTGTTACCTCACAGGCACTGTACCAGATAGCTAAGTCTGTGATACGCTGTGCTTGTGTAGTGGTCAGCTTGCTGTATGTTAGTAGGTGAATTTGTCTATTTCAATAGAGTTTATACAGCTTATGTTATTTTAGTTGACCCTGTTCCTTCTGGCCTGGGATTCTATTGCTAGTTTTAGCTCAGGGCTCAATAACCAGCATAGGCTTTAGCAAGGTTAGGCATCCAACAGCCACATCTGATAGTTAGAGGTCCGGTTGCATGACAGATTATAAGCTACTAGAAACTAAGATGCAGTGTAGATAGGCTGGTGGGAAGTTCTGTTCCAGACTAGTTGGACAACAGTTGGATTCTGTTCTATGAATGTGAATATTTCTGTCACTACCACCCACATACACCATGTAATTTTTTTTTCTTTTCCTTTTTTTATTGGTGGGGATTCCCTCACAATTGCTACAGGTCTTGTTTTAATTATTTATTAAAAAATATAGGGGGGAATTCAATAAAGCTGCTGTACCACCTTTCTTTTTCTTTTTTGTTAATGTATTGAGCCAAATTCTTAAAGCATTTTCAACACTTTTGGCTCTGACAGCAACTCGTGCACAAAATTCAGGTAGCTATAAAATGTGCCATTGTGTCGCATTGAATGCACCAGTTTTACATTGCGTCACATTAAATGTGGCGCTAATTTAGGCCAACTCTCTTTTGGCATATAAAAAGAAAAACTGGCTCAGACAGATTTCACAAAAGTGTCTCATGCATTCTAAAAGTGGCACAGCATGAGCCAAATTCATGTACAAGTTCTAGACCGGTATATGAATTTGGTGCATTTTTCATCGCTTTTAGAATGCATGAGAGACACTTTTGAAAAATCTGCCTGCAACAGTCTTTATGATTTCCAGGGATTGTTTGCTTGCTACTTCCCATGCCCACTAACTCATGTCTGCAGCTTATCTTCCATCTCATTAGCTCATCTACTTATGCTACCCTGATGCTGCTGCTTCAAATTAAAAAAATCACATGTTCTATTTCTGCAAAATGATACCTTACCTTCCACAGGCCAAAAAGAGACCTAAAAATGATAACTCAGCACTACCTTTGGAAAAACACACTTTCCACATTTTTTTTATTGACGCACAAAACTTAGGGGCACACTGTACACTAAATATATTCCACCTAAACTCCAATGAAAGGCTTTAGTCTGCTCCCTATTCTCCCTTAGGCTCTGTTTCCACTGCTGCGAGTTGTTGTGCAACTTGACACATGTGAAGTCGCATGACAAGTCAGAACCCATGTATTTCAATGGTCTCCGTTCTAAGTGGTGCGACTCAAGTCGCAGCAACTCCCAAAAGGGTTTTTGTACTACTTTGTTCCGACTTCAATGCAACTTGTTCCCCCATGGTTTTCACCAGTCGCATGACATTGCACCAAAAATTGCATTGCAAAGTCGCACTGTAAATCACGTGACTTTGGGGTCGCAATAGTGGAAACCGAGCCTAAATGCACAGATACTGCATACAGTATATCCATATATTCATGCCTGTTTTTTTTTGTTTTTTTTTTTGTAAACGTGTAAGGAAAAGTGAAGCATTATATGACATAAATAAAAGTAAAAAAAAAAAAAGCTTATCATAAAAGATTATACACATGGTGTTTTACAGATCATTTTGTAAAGGTCTGAAGGATAAAATAAAAAACACGAACAACTGAATTACATCATACTTAAAATGTACTGACTAGTCAATGGTGTTAGTTTCAAGCTTATTATATCACATTTCAGAAACAAAAACATTCCTTATATGTGGTCACCTAAGTATGAGCCATTCTTTTCATGTCACCTCAAAGGAAATATAGGACTGTATAAAAGCACAAGTCCTATGAATAGCCTCTGAATCTATGAATCCACCCTTCATCTTTTAAGCCTTGTACACACGATCGGATTGTTGGCCAACAAAACCATGGACTTTTGTCCGAAGGGCGTTGGCCCAAACTTGTCTTGCATACAAACGGCACACAATTGTTGGCCAACAAATATGAACGTAGATTTTTAATCTACCGCTGATAGGTAAATCTTGTGGGTTGCTTGTTAGGTGAAGTTAGATTTGTCTCTGTTCCAGCTTGGCTGAGTTGCGTGTAGTTCCACAGTGTGTCAGTGGGTGTCGTTGTCACCATTTGCTGGTGTTGGAAAGGCAACGTGTTGAAGCGTATGAGTGCTCCTCTGTCCCGGAGACGACTCGGTGGAGGTGGTCCTCCGAGTTGCATTCTGTGAGAGGGTATTTATGGGACAGACGCCATGTTTAGGGGTTCGTTTTCAGCCACCTGCTGGCCCTCCTGGCCGACAGGTATGGGTTAAGAGTACCACCTCATGGTCCTCCGTGCCGGAGGCCCACGTCGCTGTGGTGTGTGGGTGGTCTTTTCAGGTGGGGGCGTGTAATAGGAAGAAGAGAAACACATTTCTATAACTATAATTATAACATGGACTTTGGATCCCCACATTTATTTAAAAAATGTAAAAACACATTTGTCAGTGCTTTATTACTGGACTAGATCTGGAAACATGGACTTTACAGGATAATAGATCAGTCCGCAATAAATTGTGTATATTTTGTAAAATTGACTGCCTTTGTTTTTGTTTTTTTCCGCCTTATAGATAAGTCGATTGTATTCAGCACCCCCCACCATTCCACTCCAATGTTATTTCTTCAATTTGACATTTGTTGGGAACCCCCACTCCACCTAGAGAATTAAATAGGACAATTTCTGGTCTATGTTTTAAAATACTTACTGCTTGGCAATTATGCTGATCCTCCAACTTCAATACTGAATGACTCTGGATTTTGGCTAGGATTCAAAGTATCACTTATTTTGTCTCAATGTCATTACATATAGCAATAGTGACACCTGTAGGCATTATGATGCTATGCGTTTATAGTTAATACTTTAATAAAGGAACAAGTTTTCTTAGTAGCTAAATCAGTTTACGCATGGAAAAAGCAATCTGTCAAATATACCAAGGTCAAACACTGTCTTAATGTTTCTTAATGAAAGACTATCCATTATTCCTAATGACTCTCAAGCTCACTTACATCTTGGAAACAAAAAGCCTAACATATATGCATTGGTGTATTTAGCGTAGCCGACAAATGAGGCAGATTAATTTTGAAATTCCCCTCATCCTCCTCAAAGCATCAAAATTATTTTCAATAGATGTTAGGATTGTGAACCCTTATGCCGCGTACACACGATTGGACATTCCGACAACAAAATCCATGGATTTATTTCCGACGGATGTTGGCACAAACTTGTCTTGCATACACACGGTCGCACAAATGTTGTTGGAAATTCCGAACGTCAAGAACACGGTGACGTACAACATGTACGATGAGCCGAGAAAAATGAAGTTCAATAGCCAGTGTGGCTCTTCTGCTTGATTCCGAGCATGCGTGGAATTTTGTGCGTCGGAATTGTGTACACACGATCTGAATTTCTGACAACGGATTTTGTTGTCGGAAAATTTGAGAACCAGCTCTCAAATTTTTGTTGTTGGAAATTCCGACAAAAAATGGAGCCTACACACGGTCGGAATTTCCGACAACAAGCTCACATCGAACATTTGTTGTCAGAAATTCCGACCGTGTGTACGCTGCATTAATGTTTTGTTTAAAATACAAAAATGTTATACTTACCTGCTCTTTGCAATGGTTTTGCACACAGCAGCCCCGATCCTGTTCTTCTCGGGTTCCTCCCTGGTGCTCCTGCCCCCCCCCCCCCTCCAAGTACCTACCAACTCAACCCTGCCCCTCACTTCCTCCTCACTGGCTGTGACAGCAGCAGGAGCCAATGGCCTATGAGGAGGGAGGGAGCTGCTGCTTTCATGCACAGCACTGGATCAGGGTCAGGTTTGCGTAAGTATAAGGAGGGGCGGGGGTTAGCTGGACTCAGAACGTTTTCTTTCACCTTAATGCAGAGAATGCATTAAGGTAAAAAACCTTCAGCCTTTAGAACTACTTTAATTTACATGAATATTAAGGCGTTATTAAACCAAAAATTGAATATTTTGCAGCTTACCAATCATTAGATGTGGCTGCATTGGTTTTTAATTTTTAGGCTTTTCCTTCTGCTTTCCCCTGGTGATCTGGTCAGTAACACACCTCTTGTTTTATACATACACCACTCCAAATGAATGAGCACAGAAGGCACATTTTGACAGCAGTATTAACAGTCTGGGGGGATGGGAATGTTAGATGTACTAGCAGATTTAAATACAGTAACAAAATTGAAGCTGAACTCCAGCTAATTGATTATACTGATTGGACTTGATTAGGAAAGCCACACACCTGTCTATATAAGTCCTTACAGCTCACAGTGCATGTCAGAGCAAATGAGAATCATGAGGTCAAAGGAACTGCCTGAAGAGCTCAGAGACAGAATTGTGTGCAAGCACAGATCTGGCCAAGGTTACAAAAATAATTCTGCTGCACTTAAGGTTCCTAAGAGCACAGTGGCCTCCATAATCCTTAAATGGAAGACGTTTGGGATGACCGGATGGCCAGTTTCTAGAGCTGGCCATCCGGCCAAACTGAGCTATCGGGGGAGAAGAGCCTTGGTGAGAGAGGTAAAGGAGAACCCAAAGATCACTGTGGCTGAGCTCCAAAGATGCAGTCGGGAGATGGGAGAAAGTTGTAGAAAGTTAAACATCACTGCAGCCCTCCACCAGTCAGGGCTTTATGGCAGAGTGGCCTGACAGAAGCCTCTCCTCAGTGCAAGACACATGAAAGCCCGCTTGGAGTTTGCTAAAAAACACCTGAAGGACTTCAAGATGGTGAGAAATAAGATTCTCTAGTCTGATGAGACCAAGATAGAACTTTTTGGCCTTAATTCTAAGCGGTATGTGTGGAGAAAACCAGGCACTGCTCATCACCTGTCCAATACAGTCCCAACAGTGAAGCATGGTGGTGGCAGCATCATGTTGTGGGGGTTTACCTTCCAACAAGACAATGACCCTAAGCACACAGCTAAAATAACGAAGGAGTGGCTTCACAACAACTTCATGACTGTTCTTGAATGGCCCACCAGAGCCCTAACTTAAACCCAATTGAGCATCTCTGGAGAATCCTAAAAATGGCGGTCCACCAACGTTTACCATCCAACCTGACAGAACTGGAGAGGATCTGCAAGGAGGAATGGCAGAGGATCCCCAAATCCAGGTGTGAAAAACTTGTTGCATCTTTCCCAAAAAGACTCATGGCTGTATTAGGTCAAAAGGGTGCTTCTACTAAATACTGAGCAAAGGGTCTGAATACCTAGGACCATGTGATATTTCAGTTTTTCTTTTTTAATAAATCTGCAAAAATGTCAACAATTCTGTGTTTTTCTGTCAATATGGGGTGCTGTGTGTACATTAATGAGGAAAAAAATTAACTTAAATGATTTTAGCAAATGGCTGCAATATAACAAAGAGTAAAAAATTTAAGGGGGTCTGAATACTTTCAGTCCCCACTGTATATCTATATAGATATATATAGATATATCTATATATATCTATATAGATATACAGTGAGGGAAAAAAGTATTTGATCCCCTGCTGATTTTGTATGTTTGCCCACTGACAAAGAAATGATTAGTCAATAATTTTAATTTAATTTAATTTTAATAATAATGGTTGGTTTATTTTAACAGTGAGAGACAGAATAACAACAAAAATCCAGAAAAACACATTTAAAAAAAATTAGAAATTGATTTGCATTTTAATGAGTGAAATAAGTATTTGACCCCTTTGCAAAACATGACTTGGTACTTGGTGGCAAAACCCTTGTTGGCAATCACAGAGGTCAGACGTTTCTTGTAGTTGGCCACCAGGTTTGCACACATCTCAGGTGGGATTTTGTCCCACTCATCTTTGCAGATCCTCTCCAAGTCATTGAGGTTTCGAGGCTGACGTTTGGTAACTCGAACCTTCAGCTCCCTCCACATATTTTCTATGGGATTAAGGTCTGGAGGCTAGGCCACTCCAGGACCTTAATGTGCTTCTTCTTAAGCCATTCCTTTGTTGCCTTGGCCATGTGTTTTGGGTCATTGTCATGCTGGAAGACCCATCCAAGACCCATTTTCAATGCCCTGGCTGAGTGAAGGAGATTCTCATCCAAGATTTTATGGTACATGGCCCCCTCCATCCTCCCTTTGATGCAGAGAAGTTTTCCTGTCCCCTTAGCAGAAAAACACCCCAAAGCATAATGTTTCCACCTCCATGTTTGACAGTGGGGATGGTGTTCTTGGGGTTATAGGCAGCATTCCTCCTCCTCCATACACGGCGAGTTGAGTTGATGCCAATGAGCTTAATTTTGGTCTCATCTGACCACAACACTTTCACCCAGTTCACCACTGAATTATTCAGATGTTCATTAGAAAACTTCAGATGGGCCTGTACATGTGCTTTCTTGACCAGGGGGACCTTGCAGGCGCTGCATGATTTCAGTCCTTCACTACATAGGGTCACCAATTGTTTTAGTGGTGACTATGGTCCCTGCTACCTTGAGATCATTGACAAGATTCTCCCATGTAGTTCTGGGCTGATTCCTCACCTGATTCATGATCATTGAAACTTCACGAGGTGAGATCTTGCATGGAGCCCCAGACCGAGGGAGATTGACAGTTTTTTTGTGTTTCTTCCATTTGCCAATAATCGCACCAACTGTTGCCACCCTCTCACCAAGCTGCTAGGTGATGGTCTTGTAGCCCATTCCAGCCTTGTGTAGGTCTACAATCTTGTCCCTGACATCCTTGGACAGCTCTTTGGTCTTGGTCATGTTAGAGAGATTGGAATCTGATTAACTGATTGCTTCTGTGGACAGATGTCTTTTATACAGGTAACATGATGAGATTAGGAGCACTCCCTTTAAGAGAGTGCTCTCAATCTTACCTTGTTACCTGTATAGAAGACATTTGGGAGCCAGAAATAATATAAATACTTATTTCACTCATTAAAATGCAAATCAATTCATAACTTTTTTGAAATGTGTTTTTCTGGATATTTTTGTTGTTATTCTGTCTCTCAATGTTAAAATACACCTACTATTAAAATTATAGACTGTACATTTCTTTGTCAGTGGGCAAACATACAAAATTAGCAGGGGATCATATACTTTTTTCCCTCACTGTGTATATATATATATAAATATATATATATATATATATATATATATATATATATATATATATATATATATATATATATACACAGTGAGGGAAAACAACAACAAAATCAGTCTGTATATGCAGTAAAGCATGCTTGTTATACTCACTGTGGAACCTAAGGGGTTAATCCTCTGCATTGTGTAAAAAGGCTGTATGATCCTATCTTCTCTGGTCCTCCCCTTCTTACACTGTCCCCAATCCATCTCCTGATAGAACAAAGCCTTGGGGGCACTCCGCACATGCTCAGTTTGGTGTGCATTGCTAGAAAGTTTTTTTTTTCTTGGGAGGGTGCATGTGATCAGCACAGGGCCAATCAGCACTGTCCAGACAAAGGGTCAGGGGTCCTGCAGCCTCATAGGACTGTCAGAGTAGAATGAAAACTCCTCCCACAAGTTTTAATCAGACTGCTATATACTGCTGATGAGAAAAGGTATTTAGCCGTTTATATTTACTAAAATAATTCAATTTCCATGATCTTTGTACTGTAGTTTAGTTTACAGTTTAGTTTAGGGTCCTGGGTTTAGTAACACTTTAAAGTCATGTTGGTAAAAATAAATAAAAATGGTATTGATAGCAGTGTACATAGTGGGTCATGTTGAAAAAGGCAGGGAATATCTGCATGGTGAATAAAATAAATTTCAAGGTTTAAATAGCAGCGCGTGTAGTACAATGGTGACTTCAGAATACATAGGCAAAAAGTGGCAATATTGACAATACTCAAATAGTCAATTCTTTAAAATATACAGACAAAAATCAGTCAATTGTGAGACAGCAAATGGGCAATTATTACAATACATGGGCAAAAAAAGCAGAAAAAAGCCAATTGTTACAGTAAGCAGGTAACAAATGCCCGAATGTGATAATACACGGGCAACAAATGGGCAATACATGCATATATGTATAACCCTTGCAATAATTAAAAGGGACCCCAATCCTGAACACCCTCCCATTCCATGCCTGTTGGTTCTAACTGGTGAAGCCTGTTAGGCTTTCATTCTGTGACGATACCCTCTCCTCCCTGGCATATGAATTAGCCAGACTGACACTGTTAAGTACATTTTGACTTATTTTTGGATGCCAGAGACCTCATGACCTATGTTTAGTGGTCTGGATTCTAGACCTTTATTGCTATTGAGTATTTGGATGCACTCAGTGGACTTGGTTATTATACTAAGTATGCCATATTTGAGCTTTCTTTTATATGAGGCTCTTGCATCGTATTTTTTGAGTGTCCTATGAGAGTGCGAGGGAGGTTTGAATGGAACCGCACCCTGGGATATTTAATGCTTCATCTCTACAAGTTATACTTTTGGAAGAAATCTGAGATTAATCTTTGTGATGTTTGGCGGTATCTAGACTCATCCTCCTTTGGACACACGTCTGCTATATCTGATGACCAGCTAATACACCATCACTCCAGTACCGGATATTATTATTTGAGGGCAGTTGTGATAATAGGATTACAAGTGCATTAAATCTGCGTATATGTTGATATCTTTCTTCAGTATAATAAATCACATGGGGCACCAAGAGATGTGTGGAACTAATGAAACATCACTTTGTATCCTATATGGGATCTTGAGGAAATTCTGTCATTTTATTTTACGTATATAGGGTCTGGCCTGAGGTCCACTTTGATGTCCATTAACTGAACATTCATTGTATTTTGAGTATAGAAATTCATAGTATTTACATACATAAAGTGTACGTGAATGATTTTCTGAATAGGAATGAGAAAGAAGAGGGCTGGCTACTGTCAGTATATTCTTTATTGCTTTGTGGCTTTGGCCAAAAAAATTAATATTGCGTTGTTTTTTTGTTATTTTCAATAAAAATGATAGGTTTTTATTCTACATGAGTAGTTTTGCAGCACGGTACAATATGAGATATTTTGGAGTTGAGTCTTAAATCAGGTTTATTTTTATGTTAATATTTGATGTTCTAGAATATTTGACAACAGTGACTCCTCCAGGTATATGTAAGCCTTTGTAGGTTGGGATCTTGACGACTCTTTGAATGTATTACACTCTTTCCATTCCTACTTCCTTACCTCCAATCCTCTTTGTTTCTTAGAAATCCTCTACACCTCCATATCTACCTTTTGCCCTTTTAATTCTATCTGACTTTTTACTTTTTCTTTAATTCTAGACATAAACTCCTCAGTGATGATTGAGGAATCTTCAGCAAAATGGATTTCGCCACAACATTTAATTCAGTGAGCTGCTTTAGTTAATACGAGGGTTCTTCAAAAAGTATTCTGCACTTTTTTATTTAATATAAAAAGCGTGGAAACTTTTTGAAGACCCCTCGTATATACTTGAACAAAATATTTTTTCTTGTTTAGGGGGTGTTGTTTTTTGGGGGGAGAGTTTGTTTTACTAAGGTTTTGTGAAAAACATTGATTAATGGGGCTAATGAGGGGCTGTTGTTGGCACAGGATAGTTGCAGTGCAGTGCAAGATAGTTAAAAGGCGTTTAATAGCCCTCAGGAAGTCCTAAACTTTGGCAAAACCATCTCATTTTTACCTTCCATATTGAATGCAATGCATTTACCTACCTAAAATGGCAAAATTTCACCAAATTTGTTTATTATTATTATTATTATACAGGATTTATATAGTGCCAACAGTTTGCACGGGGCTTTACAAGCTTCTGATGTTGGACATTGCAATCTTACTTTAAAACGATGATGGCTAACCGTGGAAGCGTATAGGTTTTTTTCTTGCGGAAAGAGGCACCTACTGAATCACAGTGCATGCATACTGTACATGCAAACATGTTCGTGAAGAAGGGCAAATTTAGGAAAGCAATCCATAGTTTTCTGTCTTTTATGCAAGCACACGTTCATTTCAGAGAGGCAATGCAAAGAAGAATAACCACAAAACAAACGATCATAATTTAGTTTATTTTTTGTCAGATCACTGAACCATAAATTATTTGCTGCAGTTTACTGGATGTTGTGCTGAGCTGTTTGTATTTCTGAACCTTATTCTCTAAATTAGCTCAAAGTGTAATGGAGAAACCAATAAGAAATCATCTCTTAAATTATCTAACGACAAGACGTTGAAGTATTTGTTATGATGGAATTATATATTTTCACGTCATTATTAATCTTTTTACTGCTTTCTTGAATCAGACAAGTTGAATTAAATGGTAATATGCCTGATTTATAAAACAGATGTATATAAGACAAAGGGCCATGAGGAAGTTCAAATTGCAGTATTGCATAGCAGCCAATCAGTTTTCAGATTACTGCAATCAGCTCAATGATTGGAAGCAGCAGATGATTGGTTATTACAGATCCCTGCACTTTGCACAGCTCAGTGCGCTATGCGTTTTCGCACTAAATAAGACTATGAAGGAGTTTTAAAAGTGGATTTTTTTTTTTGTAGTTCAGGGTAAAGTGGGGAAGAGTTAAAATCTCTGTCACCTAGAGAAAAAGTGAAGGGAATTCTAACATTTTACAGTTGTTACTTGCCCCATTGACAGTGTTCAATGTATTCCTCTAGCTTGCTTTCAGAGGTCTTAACAATGTCCCACTCTATTTAACACTAGATAAAGGTGTTGGCTAGAGTTCTGCTTTAAGTCATGTATGCATGTTCATCTTCCAACATGCACTCACAGGTCAACCTGTGTCAATCCTTTCTCAGAAAGGTTAGGGCAGTTTTAAAAAACTAACAAGTGTCTAGAGAAAAACATTATGCATCTCTAGATAATCGGATTACTAAATGATGATGCCAAAGAATTTTGAACAATGCTATAGAATAGCATAGAATATACAGTAATTGCACTGCTTGCCTTTTTTTTTAAATACTAGCTTTTACATCTCAAACATAGTCACATGGCTATCTATACATAACTAGAGCAGTCCTAAAACACACACATAAAATAAAAGTCTGCAACTTTTATTGTTATTATGACATAGGTTTTACTACATCTGTATTTGTTAATGGCAGTGTCTCTGTGATGATTATTCTATTCTACTTAGGATTAAGTTGGCATCATGGAGTGGCAATCTAACAGTCATAACCTGTTTATCAGTTTAAATATAGTTGAGCTTTTCCAAAGAACTATAAACCCACGGACAGCATAAAATCTTTCAAAAGTCCTTTTGGCTCTGCGTGTTAAAAAATTCACTTCGTGTTTCATTGTAAGGCATGGTTGGTAAGTTCATGTGTTGAATCAGAAATGGTATTTCACGCCACAACTACCAGCATGTTAACGAGGAGTGAGATTCTGTCTTAATGGCAGCGTTACTTCTGACCATTCTCCTGGTCTGTTTATGACCAATTGCCAGAATTTCTTCTCCTGTTCTGTAGAATCCATCCAGCTCACAGGGACCTCATAACTATTACCTGAAACACATAAAAATAGGTCCACTAATTGACTTATCACCTCATTCCTAAAACATTCTTTAATGCTGAACTCTAGGTAAACAGCTACATACACAGAGATTACATACATATACAGTGTCTTGAAAAAGTATTCACACCCCTTGAAATTTTCCACATTTTGTCATGTTACAACCAAAAACGTAAATGTATTTTATTGGAATTTTATGTGATAGACCAACACAAATTGGCACATAATTGTGAAGTGGAAAGAAAATGATAAATGGTTTTCAAAATGTCTTACAAATAAATTTGTGAAAAATGTGGCGTGCATTTGTAGTCAGCCCCGCTGAGTCAATACTTTGTAGAACTACCCTTTTCGCTGCAATTACAGCTGCAAGTCTTTTTGGGGATGTCTTTACCGGCTTTGCTCATTTAAAGAGTGACATTTTTGCCTATTCTTCTTTGCAAAGTAGCTCAAGCTCTGTCAGATTGGATGGAGAGTGTCTGTGAACAGCACTTTTGAAGTCTTGCCACAGATTTTTAATTGGATTTAGGTCTGGACTTTGACTGGGCCATTCTAACTCATGAATATGCATTGATCTAAACCATTCCATTGTAGCTCTGGCTGTATGTTTAGGGTCATTGTTCTGCTGAAAGATGAACCTCCACTCCAGTCTCAAGTCTTTTGCAGACTTTAACAGGTTTTCTTCCAAGATTATCCTGTATTTGGCTCCCTCCATCTTCCCATCAACTCTGACCAGCTTCCCTGTCCCTGCTGAAGAAAATCATCCTCGCAACATGATGCTGCCACCACAATGTTTCACGGTGGGGATGGTGTGTTCAGAGTGATGTGCAGTGTTAGTTTTCCGCCACACATAGCGTTTTGCTTTTAGGCCAAAACGTTCAATTTTGGTCTCATCTGACCAGAGCACCTTCTTCCACATGTTTGCTGTGTCCCCCACATGGCTTCTCACAAACTTCAAAAAGGAATTTGTATGACTTTCTTCTTACCACTCTTTCATAAAGGTCAGATTTGTGGAGTACACGACTAATAGTTGCCCTGTGGACAGATTCTCCCATCTGATCTGTTGATCTCTGCAGCTCCTCCAGAGTTACGATGGACCTCTTGGCTGCTTCTCTGATGAATGCTCTTCTTGCCCGGCCGGTCAGTTTAGGTGGACGGCCATGTCTTGATAGGTTTGCAGTTGTTCCATACTCTTTCCATCTGGATGATGGATTGAACAGTGCTCAGTGAGATGTTTAAACCTTGGAATATTTTTTTATAACCTAACCCTGCTTTAAACTTCTCCACAACTTTATCACTGACCTGTCTGGTGTGTTCCTGGGCCTTCATGATGCTGTTTGTTCACTAAGGTTCTCTAACAAACCTCTGAGGGCTTCACAGAACAGCTGTATTTATACTGAGATTAAATTACACACAGGTGGACTCTACTTACAAATTAGGTGACTTCTGAAAGCCATTGGTTCCACTAGATTTCAGTTAAGGGTATCAGAGTATAAAGGGCAGAATACAAATGCACGCCACACTTTTCACATATTTATTTGTAAAACATTTTAAAAACCATTTATCATTTTCCTTCCACTTCACAATTATGTGCCACTTTGTGTTGGTCTATCACATAAAATGCCAATAAAATACATTTACGTTTTTGGTTGTAACATGACAAAATGTGGAAAATGTCAAGGGGTGTGAATACTTTTTCAAGGCATAGTAAGGCTTGGTTCACACTGCCGCAACCTGAAAGTCATGCGACTTATGGTGCAACTTTGCCAGGCGACTTGCTGGCGATTTGCGTAATACTTTGATGCGACTTTAGAAGTGACTTTCGGGAATGCCTGGGTAATCATCCTGTAATGTTGGATCCAAATCACATCAATACAAATGAGGATCCAACTTCCATTACCCACTTGCCAACCGCGCTATAGCCGAGCGACGGCTACAGCGAGGTCGTCCAGTTCTGGAAGGCCGTTATATGACTGTCCTGATTATCAGTGCAGTCCTAAAAGTGTCCACCAGTGCTGTCACTCTGTGCCCACCATTGTTCTCAATCTGTGTCCTCCAGTGCTTCCAATCAGTGCCTCCTCATCAGTGTCATCTATCAATCAGTGCCGCCTACCAGTGCCCATCAGTGCTGCCTAGCAGTGCCCATCAGCGCCACCTATCAGTAGTGCCCATCAGTGCCACCTATCAGTGCCTCCTCATCAGTGCCCACCAGTACTGCCTTATCAGTGCCCATCGGTGCAGCCTACCAGTGCCCATCAACGCCCATCAGTGCAGCCTACCAGTGCCCATCAGTGCCACCTATCAGTGCCTCCTCATCAATGCCCACCAGTGCTGCCTTATCAGTGCCCATCAGTGCACATCAGTGAAAGAGAAAAATTACTTGTTTGCAAAATTTTATAACAAACTCTGAAAAAGTTTTGGTGTTTTTTTTCTAAATTTTCAGTCTTTATTCATTTACTTAATAAATAAAAAAAAACAGTGGTGATTAAATACCACCAAAAGAAAGCTCTATTTGTGTGAAAACAATGATAAAAAAATGTCATTCAAAGTGCAACAGCGCTGAAAGATGAAAATTGGCCTGGGCAGGAAGGGGAGTAAAATTGCCCAGTAGGCAAGTGGTTAAAGTCTATGATCAGAATAGAAGTCACCTTGAAGTAGTACAGGAACCTTTTCCAAAGTCGGAGCGACTTCAGTAGTGCTAATTAAGGCATCTCTCATTGACTAACATGGGATTTCACATGTCATGCGACTTGGGGTCTCACAAGTTGGATCCCAAGTCGTGGCAGGGTAAACCAAGCCTCAGGCAGACGGATTATTTGGCTAAGGATTTGTTTTTCTTTCCATACAGTCCATAAATTTACACAGCCCCATGACAGTACAGCCACGTGGGTGACACCATATATAGTCACGGAATAAACCGTTGTATACCTCAAGCCTGCTGAATGGATAGCGCAGAATGCAGCATCAGACTTATAAGATCAGCCTTCTACTTTTGCCTTGTTCTCTTCTCCTATCAGCATGTCCCTTGTCAGTATTTTCTTTTTTTTGCATGCAACCCTCTTTATTGGATTCCAGTCTCTGCCCCGCCTTCTTCAGTCTGATTACTGGTTTAGAGCCCATCCACACCAGATGCAGTGGGATGCACTGCATATACAGTCCAAAATCCCAGTTATTCTTTGGTCACAGTACACACCATTGCAGTGCAGTGCAGTGAAAAAATGTACAGCAAGCTGCATTTTTGCACCACAAACACACTCAAACACATCTAAATGTGCGGAAACGCACCACAATGCAGATAAAAGCCCACAAAAAATTAAGAAGTGGCCTCAAAACAAATGCAACCAGACAGATGCTTAAGAAAAAATGTGCCACAAAAGCATACAAACACGTATAACAAAATAGTATCAAATGCATGTCAATGCACATGCCATAATGTGCCATTGCTGGTGTGAAAGGGCCCTTCTAGGGCATTGAAAGAAGATGATTACACAACATACTGTACCTAGATATTCACACTAGTTGCCATAAAAAACGTCAAAGTGGCTGTAACCCCTTACAGACACGCACTGAAGTGACTAGCCTCTGGTAAAAGTAAAACACAAAGATGAAAAAAATCCTTCTACATAAGTTGTACTTGTTTATCCGCAGCAATATCTTCTCTACAGCTTTTTTAAACACACAAATCAAAGGCTATTTCTGAGCTTCCAGAAGGCAGGGGGCAGAGATAAGGCATCACATATGTCATGGTTATGCAGTAATACTCTCACCTGGCTGTTTTTATAACCTGTCCACTAAGCATGGTTCCACCCCAGGCCCTATCAGGGAACCCTATATTAACCTGTGCACTGCAAGCCAGCGGTGCTGATCAAGCATTGTGTATTCATTGTGTGTTTGGCTTCCTGCTTGCCGTGTGCTCTTCGTTTGTCTCTGTTATCAACCTTGGCGTGTTCTCGACTATTCCTGTCTGCTCGTTACCCTGACCTTTTGGCGTGTCCCCAACTATCCCTGTTTGCCTGTGACCCTGAACCTTTGGCGTGTACTCTGTTGTTCCTGTCTGCTAGTCGCCCTGACCGCTGCCTTATCCTTTTACTATCCTTGTTGTTCCAGCCTGCTGCTTCCTTCTCCTGTAGTCTACCGTGAGCGTGAGCTGGGAGACCCTGGGGGCCGCGACCTGGAGCCAGACTGCAGCGCAGTCCATCCTCACCACTAGAGGCTCTGGTGAACACCTGCTGGCTCTTAGACTCCGCGCCCTGGGGAATCTATGCTCTAGCTCCCACTGAGATCTGTGTTAGTGATCCAGTAGACCTGCTTCCTGAACCTCCCTGGGTACTATCTGCAGCAGTCAGTCCTAGGGTCCACTATCTTAGCAGTGCACTTCCGACTCCTACGGAGTGCATCTGTCACCTGGTCTCAGGTGACCTGACAACATACCGCACATCACAGTGAGGAGAGCTCAGTGTAATCTGAGACTTGAGTAGAGGAAATGGTCACCCCCCTCTACACAGTCTCAATGGGGAAACATGAGCAGCAGAGGCTGTCAATCCCCTTCTATTTGTTGGGGGGGGGGGGGGGCAGGGACCATCTCCTGGGATTGCCTTTTATTGAGTTAAAACAGTTAAGGGCGACTCACGCATTTAGCAGAGGGAGGAGAGATCAGATAGAAACCACACTCTGTGCTCTGGATTGAGTCTAATACACACGATAGAGGGATATGCTCTGTTCATTTTTAAATTTCAGAGGTTTACAAGCAATTTAAATGATTTATGAATGATCACAGAGCTGGCTTAATCTATGTCTTTTATATAAGTATGGAGTTCAGTTTTAAAACAAGCTATGGTACTTTCTTACAAAACAGATTACTGCCCTCATATATACTTGAATATTCTTAAATTTGAATCGGTATACTGAGATCAAGTTCACAAGTTAAGGAAGAGACAATATAATTAGATAAACAAAGTCAGTTTTGCAGTGTGGTACCAATCTGTGGCATGGACATAACCTTCATTTTGGACACAGCTTGTTGTCCCTATTGTAACTTTTTTTTTTTTTTTTGAGCCAAGTAATGACTAAACTAACAAATACAGTTAGTTAAAAAATTTGTTGTACTACAGAGCCAATGAGTTCACTTTCCAATGAAACCATGCAACAGTCCCGCACTAACTACTAAGTAAACTAATACACAAGTACTATTATACAAGTCAAAGAGGTTGCAAAAATCTGCTTGACGCATGTGAAGGAATTCAAATTTAACACTAAAGCATTTGCTTGATTGCCAAATTAGGCTGAATGCAACTGAAAGCTTGCTACATTTGCTCATCTGCACAAGTCCTTACATGGATAGGGAAGCCAGGGTATCTCCTACAGATGTCAAAGAACCAGAAGAGGGATGAAACAATGATATGATGCAGTCAGGTCATTTTCTTTTGCACTGATATGCATGTATGCACGTTATTCGCAATGCTGCACATTTCCATTTGTTACTGGACTGTTTTACTTTTGACTACATTCATTATGCAGCTTGTATTTACAGAATCACAGTTGGCATATTTGTTTACAGTTTACATAATTTTATTATTATAAATATCTGTGGTATTCTGATAGAAATATGACCGCAAAATAAAGGAGCTGTATACAGAAGAGTTTTACCTTTGCCTATGCTGAGACGAATGCCTCCTAGTGGTTTACTAGACATTGTTCCTTGGTCCCAGACTGTGAACTCTACGCAGGCTTCAGACAGGTCCTCTGAACGGAAACCATCATATACCATTGTATGATTGTACATTGGTCGTAGACTACGTGAAATTACTCTTGTCCGTTGAAAACTGGATGGACTGTCATCTGGGAGGACACAACTAGACAATACATGAACATGACTGAGAAATTTGTGGTAGGTAACCAAGGACTTGCACAGAAAGTAAAATAAGCAGTAACAAGGTCATATGACAGCCTACTAAAATAACACAATGATAGGGTTGAAAAATATTACAGGTACTATACCATTTTACATAAGAGCTGACTTGTCCAGCTTTATGAGGAACAAGCTGCTGAGCTTCCTTTACCCAAATGTGAAGTTCTCCAGAAGGTGGAAGACCTAAACCTGAGGGAAAGAAAAATGACTATATTCAAGAATTTGCAGCAGAAAAGAGTATCATTAGTAGTAATCAGCGTGGGTTTATGAAGGATCGTTCCTGCAGACCAATCTGCTAATATTCTACGAGGAAGTGAGCTGCCATCTATATAGGTGGAGGCCTGTGGATGTGGTGCATCTGGATTTTTCAAAAGCATTCGATACAGTTCCCCATAAACGCTTACCGTATATACTCGAGTATAAGTCGAATTTTTCAGCACATTATTTAGTGCTGAAAGTGCCCCCCTCGACTTATACTCGAGTCAAGCACTTTTCTGCAGCAAAAAATTTCATTTTCCGAACCGACTTTGGGGCCCCGTATCTCAGGGCCACTTGGTGCTAGGAACTCCAAATTTGGTGTGCAAACCCAGTGGACCTGGTACCACAACATATCCAAAGCTGAAGTTCCTAGCACTAAGTGGCCCCGAGATACGGGGCCCCAAAATCGGTTCGGAAAATGTCATTCTCTGCTGCAGAAAAGTGCTTGACATTTTCTGAACCGAGTTTGAGGCCCCATATCTCAGGGCCACTAAGTGCTAGGAACCCCAAATTTGGTGTGCAAACCCAGTGGACCTGGTACCATAACATATCCAAAGCTGAAGTTCCTAGCACTAAGTGGCCCTGAGATACAGGGCCCCCAAACCGGTTCGGAAAATGTCATTCTCTGCTGTAGAAAAGTGCTTGACATTTTCTGAACTGATTTTTGGGGCCCTGTATCTCGGGGCCACTTGGTGCTAGAAACCCCAGCTTTGGAAATTTTATGGTGCTAGTTCCACTTGGTTTGCACACCAAATTTGGGGTTCTTAGCACTAAGTGGCCCTAAGATACAGGGCCCCAAATTCGGTCAACTGTGTCCATCTGCTGCAATGTCATTTCGGGACCCTTTGGGTTCAGAGACCCCAAATTTTGGCTGCAGCTAGGGGGCATCTAGGAACCCTTAACTACCAAGTTTGAAGTTCAGGGGACCTATGGCTGCAAATGGGCACAGTGAGGCTGCAAATGGGCACAGTGAGGCTGCAAATGGGCATTGTTGACCCTCTTTTCCACTTACAGTAGCTGTGCATTTCTCACCCTCGTCTTATACTCGGGTCAATAAGTTTTTCCCATTTTTTTGTGGTAAATTAGGGCCTCGACTTATACTCGGAACGACTTATACTCGAGTATATACGGTAATTTAAAAACTGAGGTCTGTAGGCATGGACCAAAAGGTTTGTTCTTGGATAGAAAACTGGTTACAGGGGCATGTCCAAAGGGTGGGGATAAATACCATGTACTCAGACTGGTCTGGAGTGGTAAGTGGGGTACCCCAATGTTCTGTCTTGGGACTAATTCTTTTTAATTCATTCATACATGATGTAGATGATGGGATAAATAGCTCAATCTCAGTTTTTGCAGACAACAAAACAATATGCAGGGCAATAACTTCACAATAGGATATAGAAATTCTACAGAAAGACCTGAACAAAATAACGCGATGGCAAATGAGTTTGGAGAAATGTAGGGTAATGCACTTGGGTGCTAAAAACATAAACGCAAACTACTCACTAGGGGGGGGGAACCTCTGGGGGAATCAAGGATGTAGAAAGATCTGGGGGTCCTAGTAGATGACAGACTGAGCAATAGCATGCAATGTCAATCTGCAGCTACCAAAGCCAGCAGAATTTTAGTATGCATAAAAAGGGGATATACTCCAGGGATAAAACTATAATCCTGCCACTTTATAAAACTCTGGTCAGGCCACATCTGGAGTATTCTGTCCAGTTCTAGTCACCAGTCCTCAGAAGGGATGTGCTGGAGCTGGAGAGAGTCCAAAGAAGGGCAACAAAATTAATAAGGGGACTGGAGGACCTTAATTACGAGGAAAGACTAAAAGCATTAAATTTAATCTCGCTGGAGAAGAGATGCTTGAGAGGGGACACGATAGCAATTTACAAATACCTCAATGGGGATCCCAGCATAGGAAAAAATGATTCAGTCCCAGAGAGTGTGAGAGGACACGGGGCCACACAATGAAATTGGAGGAGAAGCGGTTTAACCTTAAGCTGCACAGGGGGTTTTTCACTGTCAGAGCGATAAGAATGTGGAACTCTCATCCACAATTGGTGGTGTCAGAGGGTATTGATATTTTAAAAAGACTCTTGGACATGCATCATAAAGAACACAATATACAGGGATATGGGAAATGATTATATACACTGACACACATACACCTTACACAGGTTGAACTGGATGGACTATTGTCTTTATTCAACCATACCTACTATGTAACTATGTAACTATGCATATTTTCAAACTTCAACTGGTTCCACTAAACTTTTTTATGTTTGGTTTTTCCCTGAATGTAACCTTTGTTTCTCTCCTTTTTATCATCATATGTTCAGTTGGATTTGTCAAGGTTTGTTATTGCGTTAATTTAAATAGGGTAGAACATTTAGCAAAAAAAAAAAGCATACGTTATTGTTATTTACTTTGTTATTGCTTTACATTTTCTTGTCCATTGTACAGCAAAAATACTTTCCGGTATGAAACCATCCCTGATCCTATATATCATAGATGTAGAAGGGACCATGATAACCTGCTTTATATGCTATGGCACTGACCAAAATGGTAATCAAATATATGGAAATCTGTTCTAGATGACCAAACATTAAGGTGGTTGTAAACCCTCCCTAGTGACTTTTAACTATAGGTAAGCCTAGAATAAGGCTTAACTACTGGTAGTGGAAATATCTCCTAAACGTGCGCCGTTTAGGAGATATTTCACTTGTAGTGCGCCGATGATGTAATCAACGCAAGCGCTGTGAAGAAACTGACCTCCATGCCCTTTCTTCCCCCAGCATTTGCCGTTACTAGAATGCAATGCATACTAGCCCATTATGCTTTTAATTTGCAGGCTTTGCAGGGAGCAAAGGAGGAAGTAAAACCAATCAGGGTTTACTTCCTCTTTAAGAGACACAGCAGATAAAATCATATTGTACAAGCCGGAAGGAATTTGCATCTATACAATTAATACAATCATTGCTTTTTCAATTCCATGCTGTGTGGTACACATGAACAGCAAAGTGGCTACTTTTCTCCATTAAAATAGGCTGACTGACTGATCATGAGATTAAAGACAAGTGTGATACTAATTACAGAAAACAGTGGAAATACCACTATGGTCCAGTTATGTATACTCTTTTCTAGGGATGATAACAAATCTGGCTAGGCCATTGTAGAATATCTTTGCATAATAAGCAATAATTTTTCTCTTTTTACACTTTCTTTACTTTATTCTACGACATTCAAAAAGGTATGTATACACAAGACAATTTCTTCTAATTTCAACACTTTTAAAGAGGAATGAAGCATAGCTTTATTGATTGTTAACTGGTTAACTATAAGGACTGATTAACTTTTTCTTCAAGCTAAAGTTGAAGGAAAAAAAAAAAACTCAAGCACAGGAAGTTGCAGTCGTGCAAGATAGAAAACATCCAATCAATTCAATTCTATTGATAAATCTGGGAGACTAGATGCTCTGTAGGTTTATCAGACACCTACTTGTCCCAATTCATCCACCAGTTTTAGTGCCTCCCCTTTGGTCTGTGCATCTCTCCCAGGGCATTCACAAAGGTCTTATGCCTCGTACACACGGTCGGATTTTCCGATTGAAAATGTCAGATCGGAGCGTGTTGTCGGAAATTCCGACCGTGTGTGGGCTCCATAGGACATTTTCCATCGGATTTTCCGACACACAAAGTTTGAGAGCAGGATATAAAATTTTCCGACAACAAAATCCGTTGCCGGAAATTCCGGTCGTGTGTACACAAATCCGACGGACAAAGTGCCACGCATGCTCAGAATAAATAAAGAGATGAACGCTATTGGCCACTGCCCTGTTTGTAGTCCCGACGTACGTGTTTTACGTCACCGCGTTTAGAACGATCGGATTTTCCGACAACTTTGTGTGACCGTGTGTATGCAAGACAAGTTTGAGCCAACATCCGTCGGAAAAAATCCTAGGATTTTGTTGTCGGAATGTCCGATCAATGTCCGACCGTGTGTACGGGGCATTACTGTCTGCAATAGCGACAGGAAAAATTCAGCAGAACTTCCACAAGGGAATATCTGTCCTCTGATAAAGTCAAAGGTGCTTTGGGAGTGAAGTCTCTTCCAACAGAACTGACCAATTGTTTTCAAATGGAACATTATCACATCGGACCCCAGCTAGAAAGGTTGGGGGACGCATTTCAAAGAGCAGGCTGCTCAAGGTCATGGGATGTTCAGCCTATGAGGCATAGTATTGAATGCTCTTGAACTGAGAGTAGTGTTCAAAGCCTTTCTGTCATTCACTCCTTTTAGGAGCTGGTCTTGCACTCTTTAGTCTAGCAGGGTCCGGGTAGGCCTCCAAATCTATTGCTGAGGATATGCCTTTCCAGAGGACTGCTTTATTGAGACTAGCTCAAGCACCATATAAATGTTTTGATTGAAGGGAAAAAAAAATCTATGGAGTAGCAAAAATATACTTAGAATTTTCCTTACCACTGCTGAGAAAAACTCCTCCAACCTCCTATAACACTAGCAAAAAGCTAAGGCATGACAGTTGGAGGCAGGGTTATACAGGGGACTGGCTTAACTTTTTTTGTTAGCCAGTGTCCCAATTCACCGAAGGCAGCATTATAACCCTTTGGTCGCAGACTATCTACTCAATGGACATATCTGCAGGTTTAACAATATCTTGATCTAACACCTTAAATCAAAATTGTCTTTTTTTCCCCTTTATTAAAGGTTGACCAAAAATATGTTTCTACCATAACAGAATATTGCAGATTTGGAATATCTTTAATTTGGGAAAAACAGAACAGAAACTGGACTCGCGGTTACTTTCAACTTACATTTCACTTACTGTACCATATTTAATTTTCTGCTTTTTTGACTTTCAGTATTTTTTTTTATTTAATTTTTTCATTTTCTTTGAAAATAAACCAAAGTTAAATTCAGGACAGGATCTCTCTTACATTAAAACATGTACATCATCCACAGTAAGCAGGATGAGGAAAAGAATGTAAACACTTGGTCTACATAGAAACATATTCGGCATAACATTCAAGTCAACCCTCTAGGCATAGATTCCACCCAGGTTTAGGGGAACATATTTCTAATAATAACGCAGAAAAAAAGTATCAACATGTGATTTATAGGCAAAATTGGTGGTTCTCTGCTCTTTTTACGCTCGTTTTTATGGACAAAAACAAAATACAAATATAAACTCACCTTCAGCTCCCTGAGGAGTAAACTTTGCCGCCAGGTTAAGCCTTCCCCGACTATATAAAAATTCTGGTGAGAGTGGAGTCTGTGGGAGATATGATCGATCATATGTCTGCACCATGATAACTGAAGGTTTTAATAATATTCATAATATAGGTGAAATGTCAAGCTTCTATTGCATGAGTTTAGGGAGAATGTAACATTTCCTAACATTCAATCCTAAAAAAAAAAGCCCTAAAAGAGAAGTATGGGAATATTCCACCAGAAAATACCTTAACACTATAGGCTAAGAACATTCAATCAGAGGGGGAAATCTCTGCACTGTGTAAAATGTTTGAGCTGCAGGTTCGTTCACTGTTTGGGAGGCTCAGCAAATGACCGAATAGACGGGTGTTCTGTCAAGCTGAACCTGCTGAGCTAAAGCAGGAACTGAAACATTTAGAAGGGGCTGCTAATTGTGAATGTTTCCTGCCAGGTCTCCTAGTTTTTCGGGAGCCAGCACCTGCTGGCCTCCTAGCAATCAGAGTCTACCCCTCCCAGTACATTGAGCTGTCAGCTGTGGACTCCCTCAACATGGGGAATACCTTGCCGGGGGAACTTCCCTGGCAAAGTACCTTGTTCCCATGTTAATGAGGGCAAGGGCCTCTTCCCCACAACCCTGACCCAGTGGTGGTGGGGGGAGGGGGTGCACCCAGCTGACAAGTGAATGTAAACAAAGCGACAGGGACGAAAAAAAATGGCACGGGGTCCCCCCCGACATTTCACACAAAGCCCTTTAGGTCCACCGTCAGTCATGTTGTCCTGCGATGCAGATCCATGTCAATCACCATGAATGATGTATGCTGAAGAGCCAAGAGAAAATGTCAACCACTGACACGTCCGATCTCCTCGCTTCCATTGTGCCAAATGACATCTCTTGGTCCCCGCCACTGAAATAAACAAAAGGGGGGTCTCACAGGTGACATAATTGGACAAAAATTGACATGACTAGATTTGGTCAATTAATTGATCAAATATGGTCATGTCTATATTTGTTCAATGACATAATTGTAAGGAAATTTTAATTCGCTCTGCAAAGGCAATAGAAAATGACATTTCACACATATTACAACCATTATGGGTATTATTTTTGACTTTCAAATGCAAATTTGCAAAGCAGATATTTTATCCATAGACCCCTAAAGGCTAAAATCATTCCAAGTTCTCCTACCTGAAAGGGAGGAGACAGAGATGCACTATATTACCAAAAGTATTGGGACGCCTGCTTTTATATGCACATGAACTTTAATGGCGTCTTAGTCTGTAGGGTTCAATATTGAGTTGCAGCTATAACAGCTTCAAATCTGTACTCAATATTGAACCCTACGGACTAAGACAGAGATGCCATTAAAGTTCATACTTTTAGTAATATAGTGTATATGGGACCAGTAGAAAGAATTGTGGATGAAAAGCGTATTTAAAACCATTAATAAAACTGTAATATATTGCAGTTTACCTGACTTTAGATGAGGCGGCTGAATTATTTTTCTTTTTTAGGCTTTATTTTTATGTAGTGAATTTGCCGGTAAAACACCCCTTTGTCTTAGGGTGAAAATTCTCACTCCCTGTACTGTATGTGTGGTGGAGCTGTAGCTGAAAACATGTACTAGGTCTATGGAACATCTCCCCCTCTCCTTATCTCCACATTTAAAGGGTGTTCTGAAGTTCACAGAGAGAGCTAGGAGCTTAGATGTAAACGCGTTTGTTAACCAAAAAAAAAAAAATATTGATCCTGCACCTTTAAAGCATGTTATACAGTACAGTGCTTGTGCTGTGAAATTTAGCACCCTGTAACACCTAAAAACCTGGCTGTTCCTGCCAGTTTCTACCCTTTCCCTTTGTAAACTGACCATGGCTAATAATGGCCGCTGAGCCCTGACATCGTGGTCAGTTTACGTGCCTCAGTCATCCACAGCTCTGCTGTGTGCTCCTCTGTGCTCTCCTCCGTCCTCTCCTCTCTCCCTGCCTGTCAGCTCTGTGTCCATGTCCGCCCCCTCCGCTCCTGCTGCTCAAATTACAGTTCCTTTTTTTTCGCTATCCACTCTGTTTAATTATGTAAGGTGCTCCTGTGTCTGTGCTTTGTAAAAATAAGCAGTTGTATACCTGATCTGCAAGCCCCTCAGTCTCTCTACCCTCTCGAATGACAGCTCCTGCGGGTGGGACCGCCTCTCTCCTCCTCTCCTCCTGACTGACATCAGCTGGGGATCCTAGGCCCCTCCCACTGCAGCTGTCAGGCCGAGAGAGGAGAGAGCCAGTGGATCACGTGAACAATGATCTGCTCTCGCAAATCAGGTAAATGGCTGTTTATTTTTACAAAGCACAGACACAGAAGCACCTTACATAATTAAACAGAGTGGATGGTGAAAAGTGTATATAGTGGTTTCACAAACACTTTAATGATAACAGCCAACACAGGCAGACAGCAAAGTAAGTTATTAGCTCATATGATTTTTGGAAACACTGGAAGCTTACCATCAGCTTTCAATAAAGAAAAGCTGTGTGAAACTGAATACACAACAATCTGCCATTGAAGATTTCATTTGTTTTTCAGTTTTGAATCACCAATCAATCAGCACTGCTGTGAAGGTGAGGGACATATTATCACGGAAACCTCAATACCATGCAATCAATCAAAAGCTAAAGGAAAACTTCCAAAATGTCCACATGTATATCCAGTGTTACCCTATGCATGACCTATTTACTTAAACTAAACATTTAAGTGCATGCTAGCTAGTTTTCTTGTTACTGCCCTTAAAGGCTAAGTTTAGTTTTGGGAAAAAAATAATAAATGCACATATTGTTGCAGAAAAAAATTGTGCATTTCATTTTTTTCCCCAGGGGGCCATCAAAGTATTGTACCCATGATCAGTGGATCACGGGTGCAATGTCAGGCTCCTGCAGACAGGTTAGGCTTTCTGTTTTAAAGCTTCAGGGCTCATCAGTGCCCTCACAGTCCATTGAGAACTGCAAGCCGTCTGCCACAGTAGAGAGATGGGACTTGCTGTGAATGAATGATACAGCTGTGAGGGCAGAGCCCAGCACAGCCATACCAATTTTTAAATGTGATAGCTGGTTTGGAGAGAGGAACCCCCTACCAACTCTAAAGGGGGGGAAAGCAGGTGAGGGGGGCTTGGAGCATGCAACATGTTACACCGTAATGTACCGTAATGTGTAACATGCTCCAAAAGCAAACGTATTCTTTTTTTTTTTTTACGTGTTTGTGTGCATGTCTGTCCTCCCTTCTCTCTCGCCTGGTATTGGTTATGGACTGATGTGCTCTTACACATAAACTTTCATAATTTCTCTCTGAATTTAGCTCAATGTATAGGTAAATGGATCTTGAAAAGTAAACAAATAGCATAATGGCAATGTCATTTCATGAAAGCTCACCCTTGGCTGAAGGTTGTGCCAGGCTGGTTGAGTTTGGCTCCAGTCCCAGGTTGCAAGATCCAGTTCTACCTCTCCTAGGAAAGCGTTCCTGGCCAATGATCCCCGATGCCACACGGATAGGTTTAGAAAACGACTTTGTATCTCTGATCTTTCAAGTTTGTACTGTCATACAGGAAGAGACACTATCATTCACAAACACCATGGTTCAATGATTTAATAAGCACCCATTAAATACTATGGTAAGTGATAGAATATGGTCGACGATTTGCTCTACCTATAGTCTCACATGTCCAAATTTCCATCCATGTATGGACACCCTGGTTGTACACAAGTCTATCTATTGATCGATAAGTGTACAACCAGCCTGTTGGGTTTTTCCCAAATGATTTGTGCCACCGGCTATAGCCGGCAACACTAATCATTGTGAAGAACACTTAAAGGGGTTGTAAAGGTAAAAATGTTTTCACCTTAATGCATTCTATGCATTAAGGTGAAAAAACTACTAACCATACCGCCGTCCCCAGCCACCCCGTTTTACTTACCTGACCCCTTGAAATTCGGCTGCTCGTTCACGTCCTCGATCCTGCTGCTCAGCCTGGCCGCTGATTGGCTACAGTGGATGGATTGGAAGCAGCGCAGCCATTGGCTCGCGCTGCTGTCAATCACATCCAATGACGCGGCGCGCTGGGGGGCGGGGCCGAGTGATACAGCGAGCGACTATAGCCGCCGGCTGTATCACGGGAGCGCGCCCGCAATAACTAACCACCATGCGAGGGAGCTCGCATTAAGGTGGTTAATTATTGCGGGGAGGAGCTGAGACAGCCGCCGAGGGACCCCAGAAGAGCAGATTCGGGGCCACTCTGTGCAGAACGAGCTGCACAGTGAAGGTAAGTATAACATGTTTGTTATTTTTAAAAAATAAAAAAAATACCTTTACAACCCCTATAAGCGCTGCAGGAGGGATTCCCCCATCAACACTGATTATTGGGGGAGATCTAGCAATTTTCTTTCCTTTCACCTGTGGAAGGAAAGAAAATTGCATAACCTATGGCCTGCCTAAGTTATAGAACAAAATGAATATGCAGTAAGTATTAGAGTCCTGTTTGCTTATAAACTCAGCATGATATCTGTGCATTTTATATGTCAAGCTGTATCAAGTCTTCGTACTTTAGCATGGAACCTTTACATAATTTATACTCCTGGGACACACTAGATTACAAAATCAACCCAGGATTAGAGTTTAACTGTTGCCATGCAAAGGATATTCAAAAGATGAAAAGGTAAAATATTTATGGCTCATTTTATGGAAAAAAAATTATCATTTTGTTTTGTGTTTGAAAAGAATTGAAGGCATAGGGACTTAAATCTGTTATAGTTATTTAAAGCTCAAGACAACTTAGCTGTCTAATATTAGAGATTATCTATGCCTTTTTTTATGAACTGTGCTGTATTGTGCATCAAACTACCGGTATGCAGAAATCGACAGAGTCACCACCCTATGGAAAAAGCAAGTGTCAGCTCTCTAGTGTCCACTTATGCAGTGCCTACAAATTTGAAGCTACAGCAAGCAATCCATTGCCAAATGGAGTGGGGATGATGGATGACAATATATAAATACAAATTCACTTACTTGTAATGTTGACATGCAATATCTTTGTCTTGGTATGTGTCATATATGTTTTTTAACATTTGTAAAATAAAATATTGACTTTTTATGCATGCTTGGTACCTGTAAAGTTCTCCATCTTCTAGTTTTTTAATGCAATTTTCTAAGAATGTGGTACCAGACACTATGTTAAAATTTGGGAGGTTCCCTAATGGGACTCCTTCCTCCCATCATTTATTCTGATTGTTATACAGTGCCTAATCTGTTCTGCAGCAAGATTGTGAAGGTGACTTTGCCACCATTGAAAGTCTGTATTAGTGCAGATGACACACAGGTGAGCACAATCATTTATTTACACCTAATTTATAGAATCCCGAATACTAATGATCATCTTAAAATGTATGCTACCCTAAATATTTATTTTCTTCTATGTGTGTGTTCATGTATGTGCATTTTATAAATCATAGTGTCTATCATTTAATCAGTCAGTTAGTGTCCCTCCCATCCAGTGTCAGTTAGCGCCAGTTTGTCCACCACACTGTCACAGTCACCTTATACCTGCCATACTGGTATAGTGTCTGTACAGATGAGTATGTTGATCACAATCAGAACTATACTAGTGTTCCCAAAGTTATGGTGTCCCCAAAAACGCACCCTTGATCACTGCCAGCACTTGCGACATGTAGCAGAATACCTTTTGGCCTAAATGTATAAAGAAATTAGATTTTTTTGGATATGTCTCATAACAGAAAGTAGAAAATATATATTTTTTTTTTTTAAATTGTTTTCATTTATATAATATTAAAAATCCAGTGGTGATCAAATACCACCAAAAAAGCTATATTTGTATAACAAAAAAAAATTGTAAACATTTTAATTGTGTAGTGTTGCATGACCAAGCAATTGCCAGTTAAAGTAGCACAGCGCTGAATGCCAAACAATGTCCCCGTCATGAAGGGGGTAAAACCTTCCGGAGGTCAAATGGTTAAAAAAATATCCTGTTCTTTTTGTACTTCCTCCTTTTTGTGTGAAATACCTGGTGATGCTGCCAGTCTCTCTGTTTTCCTGTTTCAAAGTGATCACATTAGGCATGAGAGCACATTCATCCAAGTGTGGTCAGTTTTCTGGTTGTGCTGGGAGAACAACTTGTCTGTCCTCCAATGATCATGATACCTAAACATTTTGCCTTTTAATTTCTATTTTAAACTGAATGATTTGTTTTACAAGGTCAGGGTTTTTTTCTAACTTTATCTGCAATTTGAAATATGGACCAGTAACCAGGAAACATTTTAAGACATTTATTTTATTTTATTTATTTTCATTTTTGTTATTTATTTGCAGATACCATATAAAAGATCTTAGGATTCTTGTGCACAAGATATTCGTATTCTCACTTCTGTTGTGAACCAATGAGTCTTGAACAATTTATTTTCTACTAATGACATAGGTTCATTTTGTTGTAAGATGCCATGTCCCTTCTATATGATCCCACCCGTAGCTTTGTGAGTGAAGTTTGTACCTATTGTTCTTATGTACGAAGCTATACCTTCTATTCTTTCTAAATGAATAAAATTAAATATTTATAACGTACAAAAAAAGATGATTTTTCACAAGATAGATGCATCTACTGTGTAGTGCAGGGATATGCAATTAGCAAACCTGCAGCTGTTGCAAAACTACAAGTCCCATCATGCCTCTGCCTCTGGGTGTCATGCTTGTGCTGTCAGAGTCTTGCTATGCCTCATGGGACTTGTAGTTCTGCCACAGCTGGAGGTCCGCTAATTGCATATCTCTGGTGTAGTGCATAACACCGGTACAACACGTTAACTAGGTCACCAGTTTACCTTTTACAATAGGAATCAACAGGGTACATGCTCATTTTCATTGGGTTTTGATATATTCATGGTACTTATCGCAATCAGCTACAGCACCCACAGTATCGAACAGTGGCGGCTGGTGGTTTTTTTTTGCACTTACCCCATCGTGGAGGGTGGCAGGCAGTGTGGTGCAGCGTCTCTGAGTCCTCTCCTCCATGTTGGCTTCCAGCTCCTCCTCTCCTCTTCCTAGGAATCCAATAGGATTGCCTGTCCTTTCAGCCAATCGGATGACCGGTGTCAAAACTCGCTTCCTGATTGGCTGGGAGGAGAATCAGTTTTACAACAGCGAATATTCATTCGCTGTTGTAACACACTTGGGTGAGATTGGAGCGCACTCTCTGCGACCCGAGCCCACCCTATATTGAAGCCTATTAGAGCCTCTGGCTCTAATTGGTTCTTCAAAAAAACAGCCCCCCCACATTAGAATCTATGCGCCGGTGTCCTGAAAGGGTCCGGATGCATGGATGGGGGGGGGGGGGGCAGCGCCTATTGCGCCCTGAATGGACGGCCACCCCTGGTATAGAATATGCCTCCTTGTGTACGGTCATCTTGACCTTGGCCGTCTAGAAATATTTAGGAGAATTGAGTTTATGTCACACTAACCTTCAGAGTTTCATTGAACAGCGGATCCAGGGTCTTCTTCTTGACCTTTGTTTTTCTCTTGCCTTGTACAGATTTATCAGGTAGTAAATAACATTTCACATAACTAGTGTTATGAAAAAAAAAGAAAGAAATGGTACAGTGGGTCATGGCCAAAACAGAAGAATTCAATTATCCATTTCTGGAAATATTTCAAACATCAAGTGTTAGAAAAAAAATGGCTTACTAAACAAAGATGTCTATGTACATTGTGTCAGTTGTTTAGATCTATAAATAAATAAATAAATTTTGCTTCAGTTTCTAAAACCGGGTTTGGTTTTTATTATGCAAATCAACTGATCTCCAAAAAAAAAAAACTCTCAATAATTTGGTGTCTGTGTTGCTTTGCTTTACGATTATTGAGGATCAGTAGGGACCACACTATGTGGATGACACATGAATGACACATGAAGAAAAATTCCTACTGGTATATGTGGTGCATTAGTTCTTCTTTTTGCAGATTTTTCGAGCTGAGCTCTCAGCACTAAGAACATGTGTAATCCTGCAGCTCACCTTGGTGTCACCCCTGCTGAATATCATGTTTCTACTGCCAAACCCACAGCAACAATTTCACTTGAGTTGAGTAACACAGTATATATATACCTTTTTAGTCCTAGCACATACTTAAAGCGGTTTTTCAGTCTAGAAAAAAAGGGCTAGTTCTTTAATGGTCTTTGGGACTTTGGCGCGACATGTTTACTGTCGGAAGCAGACTGTGACTCCTTGCGGCTTCACAGCCAGCTTCCCACTGTGCATGCGCAAATCACACTGCACTTTGTGGATGAACCTGTGGGGGGGTTGGAGAACTTCCGGTGGAATTGCCTGCCAGAAATAGTTGCCTGGTCCCCACCAAAAAAAAAGTGGCAAAAGAGGGAAAGGGGGGGGGGGGGGCATAAATTTACCATTTGTAAGTGAACTTCCACTTTAACCACTTCAGCCCCGGAAGGATTTACCCCCTTAATGACCAGGCCATTTTTTGCGATACGGCACTGTGACACTTTAGCTGACAATTGCGCGGTCATGCGACATTGTACACAAACAAAATTTATGTCCTTTTTTTCCCACAAATAGAGCATGCTTTTGGTGTTATTTGATCACCTCTGCGGTCTTTATTTTTTGCGCTATTAACAAAAAAAAGAGCGACAATTTTGAACAAAAAAAAAAAAACAATATTTTTTTACTTTGTGCTATAATAAATATCTAAAATAAATAAATAAATAAATAATTCTTCATCAGTTTAGGCCAAAATGTATTCTTCTACATAGTTTTGGTAAAAAAAAAAAAAATCACAATAAGCGTATATTGATTGGTTTGCGCAAAATTTATAGCGTCTACAAAATAGGGGATATATTTATGGCATTTTTATTATTTTTTTTTTTACTAGTAATGGCGGTGAGCAGCGATTTTTTTTTTTTGCAGGACTGCAACATTGCGGTGGACAGATCGGACACTTTTGACACTTTTTTGGGACCATTGATATTTATACAGCAGTCAGAGCTAAAAATAGCCACTGATTACTGTATAAATGTCACTGTCAGGGAAGGGGTTAACACTAGGGGGCGATCAAGGGGTTAAGTGTTCCCTAGGGAGGTGTTTGTAACTGTGGGGGGAGTGGACTGACTGGGAGTAGTAGAGAGATTGCAGTTCCTGATTACTAGGAACAGACGATCTCTCGCTACTTCCCTGACAGAACAGGGATCTGTCTGTTTACACTGACAGATCCCCGTTCCTCTCTGGGGAGCGACCGCGGGTCGCTGGCGGACATCGTGGCCACCAACCACGCGCATCAGCTCCGGCGTCGCTCGCCCCGTATTGTTTGTCAAATCAAGACATCTCCTGCTTTTATTAGGCAGCCTGAGTTAAGTCTAGTACACATGGGCCGAATGTCAGACGGCATAGGCCAGTTCAATAGAAACCAGCTGACATTTGGCCCCTGTGTAATCCATTCGGCTGGCTTCTGTCGAAGGGGCATGACCAAAAAAGGTATGCCGATTGGCTCCCCATCAGAGCGCTGACCGGAGTGTTCTGGCGGGGGGACCATCCCCTCAGCCAGAACACAATAGAACAGCAGGGGAGATCGTTGTACTGTACTGTACTAAAATATAGCAGTGTGCAGTGGTCACACCCCTTTAGCACTTGATAGATTATATACATGTTCAAGCTATTGAGATTTCAGCACAGCTATATCTTGTTTCCGCTGTATTAACATCGCATAGTAGGTACAGTAGCTCCTCCTGAGTGGTCAGGTTTTTTCAATCAGCCCGCTGGGTTAAATGAAAAAAAAAAAAAAACTAGTAGTGGGTTGCCACCTGTCCAGGATTCACCTGGACAGTTCGGGTTTGGAATCATGTGTCCGGGTTTCAGACTGCCTGAAACCCGGACACATTATTTAGACTGGACTCTGGCTTCCCAGCAGGGTTGCTGCATGCAGTTGTCTAAGCTGAGAGTGTCTGTTACACTCCTTCACACTGCCCAAAGCCAGCATTAACAAACCTCCTCCAAACACACACAGACAGGAGAGGAGAGAGGGCTTGATCTGCACCTCTTCCCTCCACCCCTACTCCTCTGTGTCTCCCCACACTCCAATCCCTGGCGCTGTGCCTCAAAAAAAGAAAGTTGGGGCCGGAAATTTGAAGTCTAGCAGCCTCAGATACATCTAGATGAGAGGTGCTGACTGCCAAGCGGTGAATGAGCTCACCACCCGTCCCTGTTTGTGACTGAAGTCTCCCCCCTTCTCTCTCCTGCCTCTGAGTGAGTACACTAAGGCAAATCAGGGTTCTCAGAGCACCCCTTACATCAGAGGCCACAGTGTTCCCCCTTACACAGAGTCCTCTCTGTACATCAGAGTTCTCAGTGCCCCCCCTTAAATCAGGGTTCCTAGAGCATCCCTTATGTTAGAGTCCCCAGAGTTCTCTCTTACATCAGAGTCTGCAGAGTCCCCACTTACAGTGAAAGGGAATTCTGCGAGTTTAGATGTAAAAGGGGAACTCTGTGGACTCTGATGTAAATTGCTGTGCGCCGCTAAAGTACCGTATATACTCGAGTATAAGTCGAATTTTTCAGCACTTTTTTTGTGCTGAAAGTGCCCCCCTCGACTTATACTCGAGTCAAGCACTTTTCTGCAGCAAAAAATTTCATTTTCCGAACCGACTTTGGGGGCCCGTATCTCAGGACCACTTAGTGCTAGGAACCCCAAATTTGGTTTGCAAACCCAGTGGAACTGGTACCACAACATATCCAAAGCTGAAGTTCCTAGCACTAACTGGCCCTGAGATACGGGGCCCCAAAATCGGTTCAGAAAATGTCATTTTCTGCTGCAGAAAAGTGCTTGACATTTTCTGAACCGACTTTGGGGCCCCATATCTCAGGGCCACTTGGTGCTAGGAACTCCAAATTTGGTGTGCAATCCCAGTGGAACTGGTACCACAACATATCCAAAGCTGGGGTTCCTAGCTCCAAGTGGCCCTGAGATACGGGGCCCCAAAAATGGTTTGGAAAATGTCATTTTCTGCTGCAGAAAAGTGCTTGACATTTTCTGAACTGAATTTTGGGGCCCTGTATCTCGGGGCCACTTGGTGCTAGAAACACCAGCTTTGGAAATTTTATGGTGCTAGTTCCACTGTGTTTGCACACCAAATTTGGGGTTCTTAGCACTAAGTGGCCCCAAGATACAGGGCCCCAAATTCAGGCAACTGTGTCAATTTGCAGTAATGTCATTTCGGACCCTTTGGGTTCAGAGACCCCAAATTTTGGCTGCAGCTAGGGGGCATCTAGAAACCCTTAACTACCGAGTTTGAAGTTCAGGGGACCTATGGCTGCAAATGGGCACAGTGAGGCATGCAAATGGGCATTGTTGACCCTCTTTTCCACTTACAGTAGCTGTGCATTTCTCACCCTCGTCTTATACTCGGGTCAATAAGTTTTTCCCATTTTTTTTGTGGTAAATTAGGGCCTCGACTTATACTCGGAACGACTTATACTCGAGTATATACGGTATTCGGATTTGACTTGAAGAACAGGTGGAAACCCTCAGTGAGTACTTGGCTTTAGAATAGCAGAATGATGGCTAAAGTTTCACTAATTAGTGGATAACACCTCATTGTGCTGCTGATTTATCCATTTTTTAAAAACACTTTTAGCCCCCCCTTTTATTCCCAACTTACGGGTTTGAGGTTTGGCTGTGGGCCGCTGTCAGGTCCCTGCACTGTATAACCAGGATTCTCAGCTCCTTCTTGGATGTATCATACTGAAGAGAAAACTGGATCCATCCTTGGACTTCTAGGGAATGGATTTCACCTGCGCTGAACAGGCTCATCATGCTGCCAGAGAGCTGCAGGAGAGAGGTTTGGTGCCACAATCAGCTATGAATGCTAGACTGGATCAGGATCAGGCAGAACATTTATTAAAGCTGACCATACATGATTCAGTTTCTTTTGTTCAGCCAGCGTGCTGAATGAAAAAAAAGAACCGATTCCCCCATCCACATCCATATGTGGCATAAGCAATCATCGATGAAGTAAACTTTTTACCCAAAGTTATTTAATTTCTATATCTCCAATTTTTACCCTTTTACATAAATAAAAGTGATTATCTTGTTACAGCAACACACCATAGACTGAGTGGGGTTGATTTACTAAAACTGGCGAGTGCAAAAACTGATGCAGTTCTGTATAGAATCCAATTAGCTTCCATTTTTTTTTCCGCCAAAGCTTAAAGGAGAAGTAGGGCCAAAGCTCTTTTGACCCTACTTCTCCTATGGATCACAGGAGTGCACTTTGTTCTGCACTCCTGTGACCCATTTTCAGCCAACCGTGGACTAAAGTTTGCAGTCGGCTGGCGTCACTTAGCCAGTCCAGGATCAATCCTGACTTGACAATTGGGAGCCACCCACATGCCAGCTGCTGAGAGTCTGAGCCAGTTGCTCCGGCCAACTTCACAGCCCAGCACTCCAGGCAGAGCAGAGAGCCGGTGACGTAACAGTTACTGGCTCTCTGCTCACAGGAGACTGAGAACCAAGCAATCAGCTGTCTTTGATCGCTCAGTAATTGGTCTAGAGGCGGTGGGGGACAGCTGCAGCTGGGATTAGTGCTGCAGCCATCTAGGTGAGTATGACTGTTTATTATTTTCCAATCCCGAACTTCTCTTTTAGGCCAGTTTCACACTGTGGCGGTTTTCAGGCGTTTTAGCGCTAGAAATGGCCTCTAAATAACGCCTGAAAACCGCCTCCCATTAATTTCAGTGTGTGCTTGCGGGATGTTGGGAAAAGTCCTGCAAGAAGCATCTTTGGGGCAGTTTGGGAGCAATGTATACATCGCTTCCAAATCGCCCTGCCAATTGAAATTAATCAGGAGCGCTTCCAAAGTACCTGAAAAGCGCTTTGGAAGCGCTGCAACACAGGCACTTTTAACCCCTTCTTTGGGGTTAAAAGCGCCCCACTAGCGGCCGAAAAGTGGCGCAAAAGTGCAGCAAAAATGAGTGACGCTTTAGCGCTAATGGCCTGGGCGCTGCAGTGTGAAAGTAGCCTTAGACCTCTTTCACACTAAGGCCCTTTTCAGGCGCTTTCTTGCTAAAAAAAAGCGCCTGAAAAGCTCACGAAAACCTATTTCCATTAAAATCAATGAATGCTTCCACACTGGGGCATTGTGCTGGAACGGCGGTGAAAAAAAACACCCCTCTCCATTGAAATGAATGGAAAGCTCTTCAAAAGCGCTTGAAAAGCTCTTCAAAAGCACCCGAAAAGCTCTTCAAAAGCGCTCAGTGTTGTACTGGCAGTTTAGAAGCAACTCAGTGTGAAAGGGGCCTAAATTGAACAAGCTGAAGTTAGAAGCTGAATGGCCACTAAGCAAAGCTGCACCAGATTTTGCACTCTTCAGTTTTAGTAAATCAACCCAGATGCATTGTTTTGTTCAGCTGTTTTTTTCTTGGTACATGATATCACTTCTTAAAAATATCACTAGTTTCAGACCGGAGAAGTGCATTTCTACTTTTGTAGTCACATTTCAGAACTCCCTATATGTTTGTTATGTGTTCCTATTCATGCAGCATGCCTAAGGGCTCTTTCACATGGACATGTCTGTGTACGGAGCCCGCTCTGCTCAGCGGGGGATCGCTCCGTCGATCCCCGCTGAGCAGGCAGATGACAGGTCTGTCTCTGCACACTGTGCAGAGACGGAACTGTCAGAGCGCCGCTCTCCCCTATGGGAGATCGGTTGATGACGGACCATAGAGTCCGTCGTCACCCGATCTGATCCGCAAACGGATGGAAAAGTAGGTTTTTCCTCCGTTACACTTTTTCGGATGGAGCGGGTCGGATGTCAGCGGACATGTCACCGCTGACATCCGACACTCCATAGAGGTCTACGGAGGGTCCGTTCAGGTCCGCCTAAAAAACTGACAGGCGGACCTGAACGGATTGTTTGTGTGAAAGAGCCCTAAAACTATTTTTAAAATAATATTCTTACCTTTTTTAGTTGCTTATTTGGAACAGGTTTATATAAAGGAATCTGTTGGCAGCTTCTTTTGCTTTGAAAAGATGGTAATGTAGAAGTAAGGGACAAACTGGAGGCAAAAGACTCAGAGAGCTTTTTTTTAGGACAGACAGTCCTGCACATCTAGTTAAAAAGTGATAATGAAATCTGCCACTTCATAAACATTACATATCGAGGAAGAAATAAAGCTGACTATACATTATTAGATTTTTTTTTTCATTCAGATTCCGACATTCACAATATACAGTGCAGATAGATGAATTTCCCTGCTATTGTTCTATGACAGCCAGCACCAGTGGCTGTCCAAATACTTAAACAATGGCTGCGTCTGACTGGATGCAGTTACTTTTCAGGCGTCAATTTCCATCCCAGCTCCTTTGATTTTTCAATTGAAGGAAGTCGGCTGGGTGGGAGTCAACAGGGCCACTAACTAAGCAAATGTCGACCAGTTTATCCAAAATTGGCTGAAATTCTAATTCCAGCTGAAGCAGGATTCTTGAGTTCTGGATTTTCAGAAAAGAGCATTTAAAAAAGGTAAACAGTAATTTGTGTTCTTTTGAAAGCTATGCTATGTGAATGGAAACTCTTAAATATGAAGAAGGTGGTTTTTCAATTTGGCTGCGAAAGTAGAAATACACTTTACATTTCAGTATGGTTTTAATAGGCGTCAGATGTGAGAATACAAGAAAAGGAGATATTTGAGGTGGTCAGAAATTGAGATAAAACAACAATTTATCACAAGGCTTTCTAGAAAAAAACAATTACACACCATAGTGATCATAGGCGTGCACAGGGTGTGTGCCGGGTGTGCCTAGGCACACCCTAATCACCATGTGCAGCGCAGAGTCCCCCTGCTGATATTTCACCAAAGCCCCCCATCAGGGCTCCTTAGAAAATTGTAAAAAATAATTAAAAATACAACTGTAAAAAATAATACAAAAATAAAATAAAAAACATGAAAAACTACTGACACCAACCTCTGCCCTACTGACATGTTTTAATACATTTAAAAAAATGAAATGTTTACATTTATTTATAAGAGAGCGTGTATATACACATTAGATATATATATATATATATATATATATATATATATATATTTGCATATATATATATATATATATATATATATATATATATATATATATATACTACTACCAGACAAAAAGTACTATATCTGTTTCTTACAGATTGATTTCCCAGAGTTGGCACCGATGGACTATAACCAAGGTTCCTATGCCCATCACCTTCTAGGCTCTTCTGTTGTAACAGGTCATTTTCACTGTGATTTTCCTGAAAAACAAACAGGTAAGCAATTTGACACATACACTGTAAAATTTCAATATGTAGCAAACTACTAGCTTTGGAGAACAAAAGGTACCTCCTTCCCCATTTATATGCTTGAAAATAGGCAATCTACTGTTATTACAGCTTATCTTAACCACTTCAGCCGCGGAATATTTGGCTGCTCAATGGCCAGGCCATTTTTTGCGATAAAGCACTGAGTCGCTTTAACTGACAATTGCGCGGTCGCGCAATGCTGTACCCAAACATAATTGACGTCCCTTTTTCCCCCTCAAATTTAGCTTTCTTTTGGTGACACTATAAACAAAAAAAGCGACAATTAACCACTTGACCACTGGGCACTTAAACCCCCTTAATAACCAGACCAATTTTCAGCTTTTGGTGCTCTCACATTTTGAATGACAATTACTCAGTCATGCAACACTGTATCTATATGAATTTTTTGTCCTTTTTTTCACACAAATAGAGCTTTCTTTTGGTGGTATTTAATCACCGCTGGGTTCTTTATTTTTTGCGCTATAAAAGAAAAAAGACCGAAAAATCTGTAAAAAAATAAATTTTTCTTCGTTTCTGTTATAAAATTTTGAAAATTAGTAATTTTTCTTCATATATTTTGGCCAAAATTTATACCGCTACATATCTTTGGTAAAAATAACCCAAATTAGTGTATATTATTTGGTCTTTGTGAAAGTTATAGCGTCCACAAGCTATGGTACCAATATCTGAAAATTGATCACACCTGAAGTACTGACGGCCTATCTCATTTCTTGAGACCCTAACATGCCAGAAAAGTACAAATACCCCCCAAATGACCCCTTCTTGGAAAGAAGACATTCCAAGGTATTTAGAAAGATGCATGATGAGTTTTTTTGAAGTTGTCATTTTTTCCCACAATTCTTTGCAAAATCAAGTTTTTTTTTTTTCATTTTTTTTTTTTTACAAAATTGTCATATTAGCAGGTTATTTCTCACACACAGCATATGCATACCACAAATTACACCCCAAAACACATTCTGCTATTACTCCCGAGTACGGCGATACCACATGTGTGAGACTTTTACACAGCGTGGCCACATACAGAGGCCCAACATGCAGGGGAGCACCTTCAGGCGTTCTGGAGCACCCAGGCCAATTCTGACATTTCTCTCCTACATGTAAAAATCATCATTTATTTGCTAGAAAATTACATAGAACCCCAAAACATTATATATGTTTTTTTAGCAAAGACCCTAGAGAATACAATAGCGGTCATTGCAACTTTTTATCTCGCACGATATTTGCGCAGCAATTTTTCGAACGCGTTTTTTTTGGAAAAAAAACAGTTTTTTGCTTTAAAAAAAAACAAAACAGTAAGGATAGCCCAATGTTTTTGCATAATATGAAAGATGAAGTTACGCCAAGTTAATAGATACCTAACATGTCACCTTTCAAAATTGCACGCGCTTGTAGAATGGTGCCAAACTTCGCCACTTAAAAATCCCCATAGGCGATGCTTTAAAATTTTTTACTGGTAACAAATTTTGAGTTACAGAGGAGGTCTAGGGCCAAAATTATTGCTCTCGCTCTACCGATCGCAGCGATACCTCACATGTGTGGTTTGAACACCGTTTTCATATGTGGGCGGGACTTACATATGCGTTCGCTTCTGCATGCGAGCACACGGACAGGGGCGCTTTAAAAAATTTTTTTTTTTTTTTTATTGTTCATTTTACTTTAAATATTTTAGTTTGACACTTTTTTCCAAAAAAAACATTTTTTTGATCACTTTTATTCCTATTACAAGAAATGTAAACATCCCTTGTAATAGGAATATGGCATGACAGGTCCTCTTTACAGTGAGATATGGAGTCAATAAGACCCCACATCTCACCTCTAGGCTGTTCCTGAAATTAAAAAAAAAAAAAAAAAAAAAGATCCTGGCTTCGATCGTAGCGGTGAGTCGGTAGAAGCACCGGAGGGCGGCGGGAGGGGGGGCGTCCCCTCTCGCCTCCCGTAAGAACGATCAAGCAGTGTAACAGCCGCTATGATCATTCTCATGGTATAGGGAATCGCCGGCTGAAAAATATGATATCTGAATGATGCCTGTAGCTGCACCCATCATTCAGATATCCCCGCACAAAGTCAAGGACGTCGTATGACGGAAGGCGGGAAGTGGTTAAAACGCTTTTTTTTTTTTAACACAAAGTTGTCCATTTATACAATATTTCTAACACATAACATGTATATACCAAAAATGACCCCCCAAAATAGATTCTTCTACTCCTCCTGAGTACGGCGATACCACATGTGTGAGACTTCCACAGCCTGGTCACATACAGAGGCTGGGTATTGCAGAGTATCGCCGAGTATGACTGGGTATGGCAGAGTATGGCTGGGTATCACCGAGTATTGCAGAGTATGGCTAGGTATTGCGGGGTATTGCAGAGTATGGCTGGGTATCACCGAGTATTGCAGAGTATGGCTGGGTATTGCGGGGTATTGCAGAGTATGGCTGGGTATGGCAGAGTATTGCGGGTTATGGCAGAGTATTGCAGATTTTTGCGGGGTATTGCAGAGCATGGCTGGGTATGGCAGAGTATGGCTGGGTATCACTGAGTATTGCAGAGTATGGCTGGGTATCACTGAGTATTGCAGAGTATGGCTGGGTATCACTGAGTATTGCAGAGTATGTCTGGGTATTGCGGGATATTTCAGGGTATGGCAGAGTATTGCAGAGTATTGCGGGGTATTCCAGGGTATGGCAGAGTATTGCGGGGTATTCCAGGGTATGGCAGAGTATTGCGGGGTATTCCAGGGTATGGCAGAGTATTGCGGGGTATGGCAGAGTATTGCGGGGTATTCCAGGGTATGGCAGAGTATTGCGGGGTATTCCAGGGTATGGCAGAGTATTGCGGGGTATTCCAGGGTATGGCAGAGTATTGCGGGGTATTCCAGAGTATTGCGGGGTATTCCAGGGTATGGCAGAGTATTGCGGGGTATTCCAGGGTATGGCAGAGTATTGCGGGGTATTCCAGGGTATGGCAGAGTATTGCGGGGTATTCCAGAGTATTGCGGGGTATTCCAGGGTATGGCAGAGTATTGCGGGGTATTCCAGGGTATGGCAGAGTATTGCGGGGTATTCCAGGGTATGGCAGAGTATTGCGGGGTATTCCAGGGTATGGCAGAGTATTGCGGGGTATTCCAGGGTATGGCAGAGTATTGCGGGGTATTCCAGGGTATGGCAGAGTATTGCGGGGTATTCCAGGGTATGGCAGAGTATTGCAGGGGTATTCCAGGGTATGGCAGAGTATTGCAGGGGTATTCCAGGGTATGGCAGAGTATTGCAGGGGTATTCCAGGGTATGGCAGAGTATTGCAGGGGTATTCCAGGGTATGGCAGAGTATTGCAGGGGTATTCCAGGGTATGGCAGAGTATTGCAGGGGTATTCCAGGGTATGGCAGAGTATTGCGGGGTATTCCAGGGTATGGCAGAGTATTGCGGGGTATTCCAGGGTATGGCAGAGTATTGCGGGGTATTCCAGGGTATGGCAGAGTATTGCAGGGGTATTCCAGGGTATGGCAGAGTATTGCAGGGGTATTCCAGGGTATGGCAGAGTATTGCAGGGGTATTCCAGGGTATGGCAGAGTATTGCAGGGGTATTCCAAGGTATGGCAGAGTATTGTGGGGCATTGCAGTGGGAATTGCAGAGCATGCAGAGTAGTAGGGATGGCTGAGCAGGGATGGATGGATGGCTGGATGTCTCTGTGCAGCGCTGTGGGCACTACAGATGCAGCCCACAACGCTGCAGCCATCCATCCATCCGCCTCTCCGGTCACTGTGTACCGATCGGTACACAGGAGGGGAGGAGAGGGGGAGGAGAGGAACCGGCGTCATCAGATGACGCCGGTTTGTTGACATGTGATCGCTCCGTCATTTGACAGAGCGATCACATGGTAAACGGCCGCGATCAGCGGCCATTTACCGGGATCTGTGATGCGCCGGGTCCTCTGGACCCGGCGGTCACTGATGCTCTCGAGTGCGCGCCCTAGGGGGCGCGCGAGAGCAGAATTCTGGGAGGACGTCCCTGGACGCCCTCCCAGAGTAAAACAACCGCCCTGTAGCCGTCATTTGGCTATGGGCCGGTTGTTAAGTGGTTAAAAAAAAAAACACAATATTTTGTACTTTTTGCTATGAGAAATATAACCAATTTTTTTTTTTTTTTAAAAAGCAAATTTTTTCCTTGCTTTAGGCTGATATGTATTCTTCTACATATATTTGGTAATAAAAATCACAATAAGCGTATATTGATTGTTTTGCGCAAAAGTTATAGCGTCTACAAAATAGGGGATAGGTTTATGGCATTTATATTATTATTATTTTTTTTACTAGTAATGGCGGCGATCTGCAATTTTTATTGGGTTTGGGACAAGTTTGGCGGACCATCTGACACTGTTAACACATTTTTGGGACGATTGACAATTATACAACGATCAGTGCTAAAAAAATGCACTGATTACTGTGTAAATGTCACTGGCAGGGAACGGGTTAACACTAGGGGGCGATCAAGGGGTTAACTGTGTTCCATAGTGTGTGTTCTGACTGTGGGGGGTGGGACTGACTATAGGAGATGACAGATCGCTGTTCCTAGCTATTAGGAACTCATGATCTGCCTCTCCTCACAAAACAGGGATTTGTGTGTTTGTATAGACACGTCCCTGTTCTGCCTCTCGTGCCCGCAATCGTGCATGACCGGCAGTCATCGCAACCAACGGCCACGAGTATCGGCACCCCCACAGTGCAGCGGGCGCACGCGTGCGCCTGCTATCCCGCTTAAAGGAGCCGACGTACAACTACGACAGCTTGCAGGATCGTGCCGACCTGCCGCAGTATAATGACGGCGGCTGGTCGGCAAGTAGTTAAAGTGGAACTAAACTCTCTCAATCAACATTAACTATGTTTAATCCTTATGCTGCTACCATTAGTAGATTCAGATAGGAAGGTATTGTATATTTACTTGTTTTATTTTTTTTTACATTTCTTCAGTTGCTTCCTGTTTTTTAGCCTAGGCCAAAATGATGTCCTACATCTCAGGAATCTTCCTGAGCATTTTTTCATCTGGAGGAGGGAAGGAGGGGCTTTCTCAGCTAAGGACAATCTCCTGCCTGCATGTCTCAGCTAAGGGCAGATTCCAGGAAGTAAATGCTACATGAATCATCCACCCTTACTCAAGATGGCTGTGGCTAAAGATGCTAGTGGGGTGTTTTTCAAAGTGAAAAGCATGGAGACATGGATGGATGGATGAGTTTGCTTTGAATATTAAAAATGAATTAAAACGCGTTTTAAGTTTGTTGTGCTCAGATACAGCTTACTTCCGCTTTAACTCCCTAGGTAACCAGAAGTTCTGTCTACAGTAAATAGTACATGTGAACAATAGGGTTTCCAGATCAGACACCACCTTCTATAGAGGTGCTAAAACAGGAAACACTGAGAACTGAAGAGAAAGCCGTTCCAGGTGAGCACATTAGCCATCCATCCACAGCATAGCCAGAGTTGGTGAAGGTGCTAGCACAGCTCGTCTGCAGATACACAATGAAAAAAAAAAAAAAAAAAAAAAGAAGCAAAAAATCCGGAATTCGCTGCAATAGTTCACCTTTATTGATCCTTCATCCAAGAGACAGTGTGGGCTACAGTAAAAGTTGACACATTTTACACTGTGACTAGCACTTACTCATAACCTCCTACACAATAATACAATGAATCACCCTTATAAGCTCTATACCACCATGAGCCCAATTACACAAATTGGAAAATCCCTATCAAGGGTGGCATATGTGGGAACTATTTACAACACATTATGAGACAGGTGTGGAGCATAGAGAATCTTAGTTGAGTGTTAAATCAAATAAAACGAAAAAAAAAAAAAAATGAAAAACATCTCTATGTTTCGTGCAAACTATGATCTTATCCATACATAGTTACATAGTTAGTTAGTTCAACCAATAAAACAAGAAAAAAAATAATCATACATTCCTACAGTATATACACAATCCTATACCCACAGCTGATCCAGAGGAAGGCAAAAGACCCCAGCAAAACATAAACCAATTTGCTCCAACAGGGAAAGAAAATCCTTCCTTAACCCCCGAGAGGCAGTCGGATGTTCCCCGGATCAACTTTACCTATAAATATTAGTATCCAGTTATATTATGTACAGTTGCAATAAAAAGTATGCAAACCCTTTTGGAATGATATGGATTTCTGCACAAATTGGTCATAAAATGCGATCTGATCTTCATCTAAGTCACAACAATAGACAATCACAGTCTGCTTAAACTAATAACACATAAAGAATTAAATGTTACCATGTTTTTATTGAACACACCATGTAAGCATTCACAGTGCAGGTGGAAAAAGTATGTGAACCCCTAGACTAATGAGATCTCCAAGAGCTAATTGGAGTGAGGTGTCAGCCAACGGTAGTCCAATCAATGAGATGAGATTGGAGGTGTTGGTTACAGCTGCCCTGCCCTATAAAAAACACACACCACTTCTGGGTTTGCTTTTCACAAGAAGCATTGCCTGATGTGAATGATGCCTCTCACAAAAGATCTCTCAGAAGACCTACGATTAAGAATGGTTGACTTGCATAAAGCTGGAAAGGGTTATAAAAGTATCTCCAAAAGCCTTGCTGTTCATCAGTCCATGGTAAGACAAATTGTCTATAAATGGAGAAATTTCAGCACTGCTCCTACTCTCCCTAGGAGTGGGCATCCTGTAAAAATGACTGCAAGAGCACAGCGCAGACTGCCCAATAAGGTGAAGAAGAATCCTAGAGTGTCAGCTAAAGACTTACAAAAGTCTCTGGCATATGCTAACATCCCTGTTAGTGAATCTACGATAGGTAAAACACTAAACAAGAATGGATTTCATAGGCACAGCACACCAACATCAAAACCTCATCCCAACTGTGAAGTATGGTGGTGGGGGCATCATGGTTTGGGGCTGCTTTGCTGCGTCAGGGCCTGGACGGATTGCTATCATTGAAGGAAAAATTAATTCCCAAGTTTATCAAGACATTTTGCAGGGGAACTTAAGGCCATCTGTTCACCAGCTGAAGCTCAACAGAAGATGGGTGTTGCAACAGGACAACGACCCAAAGCATAGAAGTAAATCAACAACAGAATGGCCTAAACAGAAGAAAATACGCCTTCTGGAGTGGCCCAGTCAGAGTCCTGACCTCAACCCGATTAAGATGCTGTGGCATGACCTCAAGAAAGCGATTCACACCAGACATCCCAAGAATATTGCTGAACTGAAACAGTTCTGTAAAGAGGAATGGTCAAGAATGACTCCTGACCGTTGTGCACGTCTGATCTGCAACTACAGGAAACATTTGGTTGAAGTTATTGCTGCCAAAGGAGGTTCAACCAGTTATGTAATCCAAGGGTTCACATACTTTTTCCACCTTCACTGTGAATGTTTACATGGTGTGTTCAATAAAAACATGGTGACAGTTAATTCTTTGTGTGTTATTAGTTTAAGCAGACTGTGATTGTCTATTGTTGTGACTTAGATGAAGATCAGGTCACATTTTATGACCAATTTGTGCAGAAATACATATCATTCCAAAAGGGTTCACAACTGTATATTTAGAAAAGAATCTGTGCCTTTTTTAACGCAATCTATGGAGCTGGACAGAACCAGCTCTTGAGGGAGTCTATTCCACATTTTCACAGCCCTAATGCTGCATACACACGGTCGGAATTTCTGCCAAAAAAGGTTCGATGGGAACTTTTGGTCGGATATTCCGACCGCGTGTATGCTCCATCCAACTTTTTCTGTCTGAATTTCCGCCAGCAAAAGATTGAGAGCTGGTTCTCTATTTTTCCGACGGAAAAAGTTCCTATCGGAAATTCCATTAGTCTGTATGCAATTCTGACGTGCAAAAAAACACGCATACTCGGAAACAATTTGAAGCATGCTCGGAAGCATTAAACTTCATTTTCTCGGCTCGTCGTAGTGTGGTACGTCACCGTGTTCTTGACAGTGGAAAGTTCAGAGAACTTTTGTGTGACCGTGTGTATGCAAGCCAAGCTTGAGCAGAATTCCTTCGGAAAAACCATCCAAGAGTTTTCCGACGGAAATTGCGCTCGCGTGTACAGGGCATTACTGTGAAGAACCTTTCTGTATTTGGAGATTAAATCTCTTTTCCTCCAGAAGTAAAGAGTGCCCCCCTTGTCCTCTGTAATGACCTTAAAGTGAATAACTCATCACCAAGTTCACTATATGGTCCACTTATATATTTATACAGATTGATCATATCTCCCCTTAGTCTCCTTTTCTCAAGAGAGAATAAATTCAGTTCCGCTAATCTTTCCTCATAGCTGAACTCCCCATGCCTCCTATCAGTTTGGTTGCTCTTCTCTGTACTTCTCCCAGTTCCCCAATATCTTTTTTGTGAACTTGTATCCAAAACTGAATTACATATTCCAGATGAGGTCTTACGGTCTTAATGATTTGTACAGGGGCAAAATGATATCTCTCTCTCTCTGGAGTCCATACCCCTCTTAATACAAGAAAGGACTTTGCTCGCTTTGGAAACCGCAGCTTGGCATTGCATGCTATTATTAAGGCCTATGATCTACCAGAACACCCAGATCCTTCTCCACCATTGATTCCCCCAGTTGTACTCCCCCTAGTATGTATGATGCATGCATTGTCTTAGCTCCCAGGTGCATAATTTTACATTTATCAACATTAAACCTTATTTGCCATATAGTTGCCCAATGAAACAGTGCATTGAGGTCGGCTTGTAAATTGGAGACATCCTGTAAGGACGTTATTCCACTGCATAACCATACTAACACACTATACATGATAATCCATGTATGTAAAAAGAAAATTTATGAAAGCAAAATCACAAATCAAAACAACATTTATTAGTCAATGAACTCCAATGACCCTAATGTACAGTATAATGAAACTACTTTCATAAAAATATAAAAGAAAATATATGAAAACATTCCTCATAATTTTTTTACATTAAATGTATGATATATAATCAATCTTACATGTCCATATAAACAGCCCGAATAGCATAAATATAAAAATCTTTTACAGACTGTAGTACTCATATGGAGACATCACAGCTCTAAAAATATATTTGTATACAAAACCTTACTGTGTACGAACATGCTGTAATGGGAATAAAATAAGGAACACCTGAAGGAAACACCAAGAACATGTTTATCAGCCTTTATGCTACTCACCTCTGACATCAGAAATATTGGCGATAAATGTATTTCTTCCATGCCAAGTTCTCCCACACTAGGAATACGACGGCGCATTGGGATGGGATCTAGAAGCAGGAGAATTAATAAGGTAAAAAAAAAAGTTTTACAAGCATATGGTAGCATTAAAGGGAACATGTAAGGAAAGTAATACAGGAGATGCAAAGGTCAACTTTAATTTGAAGATGCAAGATCTGGTTCTGGTAATCACAGCCTGGCTCCATTATTTAAAGTGGAAATTCAGGATAACCCAAACTACTCTTAAAACTCCCCCCCTTCTAATACCTATGCTAACTAACTTGTGTAAGAAAGATTTATATACTCGTACTTTCGTTGTGGCTGCTTTCTAAAAAAAATGAACAGTTATGCCCTGTACACACGATCACACATTCTGACAACAAAATCCATCGGATTTTTTTCCTGACGGATGTTGGCTCAAACTTGTCTTGCATACACACGGTCACACAAAGTTGGTCGGAAATCCTGAACGTCAAGAACGCGGTGATGTACAACACATACGACGAGCCGAGAAAAATGAAGCTCAATAGCCAGTGTGGCTCTTCTGCTTCATTCTGAGCATGCATGGCATTTTGTGCGTCGGAATTGTCTACACACGATCAGAATTTACGCCAACGGATTTTGTTGTCTGAAAATTTTAGATCCAGCTCTCAAACTTTGTGTGTCGGAAATTCAGATGGGAAAAGTCCGATGGAGCCCACACACGGTCGGAATTTCCGACAACAAGCTCCGTTCGCACATTTTCCGTCAGAAAGTCCAATCGTGTGTACAGGGCATTAGACTTTGCAAACCTTTTTTTAATGCAGCTGTAATGTTTTTAGCTGATTTGAAAGGAACGTTGAGTTGGGCTTTAGGCCTCTTGCACAGTGAGCGTTAAAAAACTGCTTTTAGGGGTGTCTCTGGCATTTTTGTTCTGTCCCTAAACGCCACTCCAAGCGCTTGAGCCTTAAGTCATTTCACTGGCCAAAATAAATGATTATTCTGGCCAGTGAAATCAATGAACCCTTAAGCGCTTGATGTGCCTAAATGCGTCTAGACGTGTTTGTACAGATCAAGAGTTTTTTCGGCCAAAACGCTGATGCCAGGAGAAAAGGCATTTAGGAGAGCTGGGCAAATGCCTTGTGTGCATGAGGCCTTAAATTGGTGCTGTGTAGGGGCTTCTCTGCAGACATGGTTCATTAAAGATCCATTACCTGCTTGCCGACCGTATACCGTATATATACGACGGCTCTCCTGTGCTGGATCACTTACCTAGTACGTGATCCAGCACTTCCGGGTTTAGGGTGCACACGCGCCACCGGCAGCCCGCTCCCGCTGTGATTAGACATGCTTCAGTACACTGTCAGAATGGCGGTCTGCCTATGTAAACAAGGCAGATCGCTGTTCTGTGACTACAAAAGACATGGATCCTGTGTCTCTGCTAAGCAGAGGAACCAATCCATGCCTTCTCCTAGTAAAAACACCTCCCCCACAGTAGTAAAGCACTGGTCAGGCACACATTTAAAGGAGAAGTCCAGCCTGAGGCCTTTTTAGGCCGGGCTTCTCCTATGGGTCACAGGAGTGCAATTCATTTTGCACTCCTGTGACCCGTTTTCAGCGGAGAGCGGTCTGAAGTCCGCTCTCCGCTGATGTCACTGCCTTCAGTTGAGGCAGAGTGTCATCCCGACTTCAGAAGTCTGGATCCGCCTGCTGCCTTGACTGATGGCAGTCTCAGCGTCTCAGCTCCCTGCCCTTCCTCCCGCCCCTCCACAGCTCAGAGCTCCAATAAGCGTAGAGGAACAGAGCAGGAGAGACGCTGACTGACAGTTAGCAGCTCTCTGCTCGGAGAGGAGTGAGAACCGAGCCATCGGCGATGTTCGGTGGCTCCGTTCTCAGTGCAGAGACGGCCGGGACAGCTGCAGCATCGGCCTGATGCTGCATCCACCTAGGTAAATATGAATAAAAAAAAAACCCCATACTTCTCTTTTAACCCTTTAATCGACCCTGATGTTAACCACTTCCTTGCCAGTGTCATTAGTACAGTGACAGCGCATATTTTTTAGCGCTGATCACTGTATAACTGGTCCAGAAAAAGTGTCAAAATTGTCAGATAGTGTCCCGACTGCAATATCGCAGTCCCGCTATAACTCGCTGATCGCCACCATTACTAGTAAAATAAATAAATAAAAAATATCCATAGTTGGTAGTCGCTAGAACTTTTGCGCAAACCAATCAATATACGCTTATTGGGATTTTTTTACCAAAAGTATGTAGCAGAATTAATATTGGCCTAAATTTATGAAGAAATTCGATTTTTTACATTTTTTTTATTGGATATGTTTTATAGCAGAAAGTAAAAAATATTGTTTTTTTTTTCAAAATTGTCAGTCTTTTTTTGTTTATAGCGTAAAAAATAAAAAACACAGTGCTGATCAAATTCCACCAAAAGAAAGCTCTATTCGTTTAGGTACAGCATGGCATGAACGTGCAATTTTCAGGTAAAATAACGCAGTGCCGTATCGCCAAAAATGGACTGGTCAGGAAGGAGTTAAACTTTCCGGGGCTGAAGTGGTTAACCACTTCAGCCCCGGAAGATTTTACCCCCTTCCTTACCAGAGCATTTTTATGCGATTCGGCACTGCATCACTTTAGCTGACAATTGTGCGGTCGTGCGGCGTTGTACCCAAACAAAATTGACTTCCTTTTTTTCCCACAAATAGAGATTTCTTTTGGTGGTATTTGATCACCTCTGTGGTTTTTATTTTTTGCGCTATAAACAAAAAAAGACTGACAATTTTGAAAAAAAAACAATATTTTTTACTTTTTGCTATAATAAATATCCCCAAAAAATATATTAAAAAAGAATTTCTTTCTCAGTTTAGGCCGATATGTATTCTTCTACATATTTTTGGTAAAAAAAAATTGCAATAATGGTATATTGATTATTTTTGCGCAAAAGTTATAACATCTACAAAATAGGGGATAGATTTATGGCATTATTAATTTTTTTTTTTAGTAGTAATGGCGGCGATCTGCGATTTTTATTTTGACTGCGACATTATGGCAGACACATCGGACACTTTTGACACTATTTTGGGACCATTGTCATTTATACAGCAATCAGTGCTATAAAAATGCACCGATTACTGTGTAAATGACACTGGCAGGGAAGGGGTTAAATACTAGGGGGCGATCAAGGGGTTAAGTGTGTCCTAGGGAGGTGTTCTAACTGTGGGGGGGGGGGATTGGCTACCACTGACATGACAGCGATCACTGCTCCCGATGACAGGGAGCAGTGGATCTCTGTCATGTCAAAAGGCAGAACAGGGAAATGCCTTGTTTACAAAGGCATCTCCCCGTTCTGACTCTCCACACCGCAATCGCGGGCCGTCGAAGAAAATTTAGTTCCCGGGACCCGAGGGCACGCTCCCGCGGCGTGCGGCGTCGCGCGCGGGCCCGATAGGCAGCAAATTTAAAGGGACGTACAGGTACGCCCATTTGCCTGCCTGTGCCATTCTGCCAACGTACATCTGTGTGCGGTGGTCAGCAAGCGGTTAAACTATACTCCAACTTTGAGTGGATGTTGGTAGCCTGAATCATCCCCTGATTCCTTTTTTATCTAGTGGACTCAAATAAAAGGGTCTTCCCAAAAGATAGGATGGACAATAATTTGATAATTGGACATAATTACACACCTGGTGTACTGTTTTCTTCCCCATCTTGGGAAGTGCTCCCATCCTACAAAAGAAAGAGGATCCTAGTAATCATGTGTTTGCCACCTAGGTACCTGTTGTACACGTAACACAATATTTGTCATTTAGCACAAACATTTGCAGTTTTGGCTTACAGAAAATAACTTGCATCCTTTCTGTTAGTTTTCACATTGTTAATGAAGCTAGCAATTATCAGAAAGTGTGCGAGAACTAGAGAAGTTCATGAATGAATTAGTGCGCACTAGGCAGGCTGATAGTTACACCTTCTACAGTTACTGTAGTAGGAGAGAATCTGGTCACTATGGTTTTTGTAGTTTAATAAATTTTTATGCATAAGGCCCAATAATAATAATTTCATTTAAACAGGACAGAAGAGGACTTTCTTTTGTCCAAAGTTCCCATATATTTTTTTTTTCGGGGGGGGGGGGGGGGGGATAGGAAAACGTGTTTTTTTTTCAATTCCCTTGCGCGGAAGAGTTTTATCCCTATTGTGGGGTCACCTGTACGGTATTTGTAAATTTAAATCATATCCCCTCTCAAGTGTCTCTTCTCCAGAGAGAATAAGTTCAGTGCTCACAGTCTTTCCCATAGCTGAGATCCTCCAGTCCCTTTATTAGCTTTGTTGCCCTTCTCTGGACTCTCTCCAGTTCCAGCACATCCCTTCTGAGGACTAGTGCCCAGAACTGGACAGCATACTCCAGGTGCGGCCGGACCAGAGTCTTGTAGAGTGGGACAATTATCATTTTATCTCTGGAGTGAATCCCCTTTTTAATGCATGCCAATATTCTGTTGGCTTTGCTTGCAGCAGCTTGGCATTGCATGCCGTTGCTGAGCCTGTAATCTACTAAGACCCCCAGGTCTTTTTCCATCCTAGATTCCCCCAGAGGTTCTCCCCCTAGCGAGTAGATTGCATTCGTATTTTTGGCACCCAAATGCATCAACGGGACTGCTGAAAAACATTCCTATGATCAGCCACTGCAGGGCTGATCAGTATAATCTTACATTGAGGAGTTGTCAGAATATAACAGCACAGAGGGGAGGATTTCTTCATTTACCTCGCTTGTGTTTGGCCCACTGGCTGAGCAAAAAAAAAAAAACTATGTGTGTTACCCATGGGAAGATGAGAATGACCCTCAGACAGCTTGGTGGACTAGCATTTTAAACCTCAGAGTAGAGCTTCTCTAGTAGCAACAATACAACATACATACAGGCTATGGACCTTTAGGCTAAGACCATTAGTCTGTATTGGTAGATTATTAAACACAACTAGGCAGTACATGTCCCTCCAAGGATGAGCAACATAATGTCCAGTGATGTCCACCTTCAGCAGATCATACCCAGCTCTCCAGAACACTATTCAGCAGCAAGTCTCTTCTCAAGATGATCCATACAAGCAGTCATCTTCCTGCACCATTCCTTCTGAATGTACCCTCCAGCAGGGCAGCATAAATTCTCTAGGCCCTAGGCTCAGGCCCCTTTTTTAGCTCTGTCTCCAGGCAGCAGGCCTGAGAGGCAAAGACCTCCAACACTGCCTCCTACCATGACAGCAGTATAGGAAACAAGGACACTTCTCCAAAGTCACACCAAAATGTATATCCTTCTTCAGCATACACCACTGGCAATAAACCTCATAGTGATTTGCCAGAGAGAGGAATAAGTATTCATAACAGCAGCAGGCAGAAGTAAACAATATCTTTACCTTCAGGGAAACCCAACAAATGCAGAAACAATTCAGAGTTTAGGGCTTACTACAGCCAAGCTGCCAAAACTAAATTTGATTTACTGTATATACTCGAGTATAAGTCGTTCCGAGTATAAGTCGAGGCCCTAATTTACCACAAAAAAATGGGAAAAACTTAGTGACCCGAGTATAAGACGAGGGTGAGAAATGCACAGCTACAGTAAGTGGAAAAGAGGGTCAACAATGCCCATTTGCAGCCTCACTGTGCCCATTTGCAGCCATAGGTCCCCCTGAACTTCAAACTCGGTAGTTAAGGGTTCCTAGATGCCCCCTAGCTGCAGCCAAAATTTGGGGTCTCTGAACCCAAAGCTGGGGTTTCTAGCACCAAGTGTCCCCGAGATACAGGGCCCCAAATATCAGTTCAGAAAATGTCAAGCACTTTTCTGCAGCAGAGAATGACATTTTCCAAACCGATTTTGGGGCCCCGTATCTCGGGGCCACTTAGTGCTAAGCACCCCAGCTTTGGATATGTTATGGTACCAGTTCCACTGGGTTTGCACACCAAATTTGGGGTTCCTAGCACAAAGTGGCCCTGAGATACGGGGCCACAAAGTCGGTTCGGAAAATGAAATTTTTTGCTGCAGAAAAGTGCTTGACTCGAGTATAAGTCAAGGGGGGCACTTTCAACACAAAAAAATGTGCTGAAAAATTTGACTTATACTCGAGTATATACGGTACTTTATTATATGGACACTCCAGCTTGTTGGGGTCCCTGTACATGTTATAGTAGAACTATAGGCAAAACTTTTTTTTTTATCATTTTGGATAGAGCAAGGGAGGTTTACAACCTCTGTCAGATTTTTTTTTTCTCCATCTGTGTCCCATTGCAGAGATTTTCCTTCACTTCCTGTACCATTGCAAATCATGCAATTTATGGGAATTCCTTGGGAACCCAGGGTCACCACCAGAACTAGTGTCCCCATTGGAAGATTTCCCCTCTATTACTTTTCTAGGGACAACCCAAAAATTGGGATTTTATTTACTTTCGCTGTCAATGATAATGATAAACAGGACAAATAGAGAAGGTGCATCTCCCTAACAGGTTCACGGACAGCAAAAAAAAGCCCTTTCTACTCTATCCAAAACAAAAAAAAAAGTTTTGCCTTTAGTTATACTCTAAATATACAAGTTAGAAGAAATTGAACACCGCAATAAAAATGGACAGAGGTCCTTCCACATTTTACCTAAAACGACAAAAAAATCTGTTAGAATTGGATTTACATATAAGTGTATGTAAATCAAAAACTTTTTTTCTTAGTTATGGATAGAGTAGGGAAGAGATATCACCCCTAAGGTTTCTTTTTGTTGTCTGTGTCCTGTCTGGGTGATTTCCCATTTTTCTGCTTTGTATGAAAGGTTGTTTTTTTTTTTTCTGTAGTATGCTAACATCTAGTAGCAATTTCTGGCCACTATACCTTGCTTACTAATGTGATTTTTGGATTTTCTTCTGTCCTCAGCTCCTGTTTAGGGCTAGTTAGGCCGGCCATACTTGGAGCGAATTCCTTTCCTGCAACCACAGTGTTGATGTGGGAATCCCTCCTGCTGGGCCACACTCTTCTCCCGTGGGGGGGCGGGGGAAGCCGTCCCCGCTGGGAAAATACAGTAATTATTGCTAGCGATAATCGCAGGTAAAACGATCTATCAAGTTGGTACGTTCAGCCTGCCCATACAGGGTTCAAATCTCGGCCGGTTCAGATTCAAACCATGTATGGCCTGCCTTGGTTTAGTGCCAGGAAGGCCCTCCCCACTTCATCCATGTTCCCCCAGTCAATGTTAGTTATTCACAGAGACAAGGCTTAGGAAAGTCATTGCCTTCATACACTTCAAAAGACTGTATGCTCTTTGATTTCATATTGTATATGGACACTGACTAAATGGTTAGTCTAATGAGTTTGCCGGTTTCCTTTTGGAAAATACAAAAGAAATGAACAGAGTTGTATAAAACTTTTAGGATCGTGGGTACTTGCCTTATCTGCATTTACCAGAAATGCTGGATTTGTGGTGGATGGTTAGTAATCGGTGACGGGGGAATAGTCGTTACACAACCATGTGCACACACATACATATAGTACATACTCACATACCTGTATGTCATCAGACAGTTCTTGTGGTGGCAGGTCACTCGGCAGCCTGTTAAAAAAAAAACAAAAAAAACAGGTAACATTTGTTATGGCTGAAATGTATGCCAAGGACTAAAATCATAATGGACTATAAGGCAGCTACCCTGTTCCCCCGAAAATAAGACCTAGCGTGATTGTCAGTGATGGCTGCAATATAAGCCCTACCCCCCCAAATAAGCCCTACCCTGTTTCCCCGAAAATAAGCCCTACCCTGAAAATAAGACCTACAAGGACTTTAACTAGGGCTTATTTGGGGGGGTAGGGCTTATATTGCAGCCATCACCGACAATCACTCTAGGTCTTATTTTCGGGGAAACAGGGTATGGAGCCATAGTATAGAATGGCTACAAAGTGATGGAATGATTTATTCAAGCAGCCACCACATTTGTTAAAAAAAATAAGGTAAAAAAAAAAAATATATATAATAAAAAGTTCACTTTTTCTGTGTGTGTGAGTTCACATGCTTTGTTTTTTTCACTTTGGGTGTTTAGTTTTTGCCCACCGGCCCATGGGCTCGAGAAGAAGAAAAAATATCAGTTTACCCTGCAATTACGTCTATTTGCTCCTGACATGTTGCATTGTGTGTTAACGTTTTACCTGGTCTCAGATTTCTGTATTTCATCGTCTTCAGATGTTTCACTCTCATAATTCCCATTCACTTCTGCATCATCATAACCCCAGTTGTGGTCCCATTCAGCTGTAAATAACAATTGTACCTATTAACAAATAGATCTGTAAATCTGTACATGCTCCACGTAAAATTATAATCTACCTCTAGTCTTCTTCTTTCTCCTGATTGAAGCTCTCACAATATCAACACCACCAACTTGACCCCAAGGACGCGATGCTCTTACATCACTGAACCAATCTCCTGAAAGACGTTTCAGTGCACAAGGATCTGATACGCATGATCGAAGTTTGCTGTGAATCAGAGATTTTACCTTCAGTTAATTTTACGCAAATTTAGTAGCACAAATAGGAATAATTGTGTTTTAAAAAAAAAAAGTTTTGACATATTTAACAAATGTGGATTTCTTAATATTGGTTTAAAAGAAATCTGAAAGGAATTCAAAGTAAAAAATTGTAAATGGACTCAAAGTAACAAATTGTATTACTAAAATAACATATCAACAATAAAGGACAGGGCCACTAGATGTGCAAAAGCAGACAAAGCTGCTTAGTATTAAAGCCAACTTAAAGCCACAGAGACAGATCTGCAGTCAGATAGACTCCAAAGGGCTGATATACCAGAGGAGCTAAATATATAATAAGGTGTTACTGAGCTACAAACAAAACCCTATTCCTCCCAGCTGCTTGCACTTAGTGTGCATCACGACACCATAAACATAAACCGATATAAACATTTGTACAGGGCCTAATGTATTCCCCAAAAACAGTGTATAAGAAATATTAATAGAGTGACAGCACTGACCACACTATGAAATGTAATCCAATAATATACACTATATTACCAAAAGTATTGGGATGCCTGCCTTTACATGCGCATGAACTTTAATGGCTTCCCAGTCTTAGTCTGTAGGGTTCAATATTAAGTTGGCCCACCCTCTGCAGTTATAACAGCTTCAACTCTTCTGGGAAGGCTGTCCACAAGGTTTAGGAGTATGTCTATGGGAATGTACTCTAATTTCAAAGGTGTTCTATTGGGTTGAGGTCAGGACTCTGTGCAGGCCAGTCAAGTTCCTCTACCCCACACTTGCTCATCCATGTCTTTATGGACCTTGCTTTGTGCACTGTTCCAAAATCATTTGGTGGAGGGGGAATTATGTTGTGGGGTGTTTTTCAGGGGTTGGGCATGACCCCTTAGATCCAGTGAAGGAAACTCTTAAGGCGCCAGCATACCAAGACATTTTGGACAATTATATTTTTCTAACTTTGTGAGAACAGTTTGGGGATGGCCCCTTCCTATAAGCAAGGGCCATAAAGACATGGATGAGAGAGTTTGGGGAGGAGGAACTTGACTGGCCTGCACAGAGTCCTGAACTCAACCCAATAGAATACCTTGGGGATGAATTAGAGCGGAGACTGCAAGCCAGGCCTTCTCGTCTAAATTAGTTAAACTACGTTTGGCATAACTACATCAGTATCACCAGCAAAGCAGCTTCATTATTATCCCATTAAAGAAGATGAGAATGTGTGCTGCATTTCGACATTTCATTAATTGTCGCGTCATGAATATTAATTCTAGATTACGAACAGTAGTTTGCAAGACCGTACTCTTCCCAGTTGTTCCTTGATTCTGATCATGTGTGTTTGTACTTTCGACTTGTGTGTGACGATTTCTGTACTGACCATCCGAAAATCAGACTTTGAGTTCACATCCGACAAAAATTTTACAGCCAGCACATCCAGCTTTTGTCTGCTTAAAAAGTCAAATCGGCTGTTGAAAGCACTGTACTAACGATGCGAAAATCCGCAGACAGCTCGTCTTATGAATTTTTCCTTCTGATTTTCATATCATGTGTATGAGGCCTAACAGTCCTGATCAGATAAAATCCCTAAATCTGGATACACGCCATACAATGTTCTTTAGATTTTTTCCTTTAGATCTACCAAAACCATATAATATGAGGTCAAACCTAAACACTTTCAATTTGTATGCAAACAGGCAGGCCCTTGCACTACATAGTTAAAGGTAAATCTAAAGGAAATTGAACAGACAAAACTTGTATAGCGTGTATCCAGCTTTACTCTACAATACAAGTGTGTGTGAGGACACTTAAGATGAGTGGTGGGTGCTGTGCTTATTACCCCCTTGCCACCACCACTCCCTTGCTCTTTCAGAGAATCTAAGTCCCAGGAGGCAGAAGCGGGCATTCCGATCATAGGACTGCTGTGATTGGCTGTCACAGTGGTCACATGACTTGAAGCTCCCAATCGCAAGTATACATCGGGAACTTCTCGTGACATTTTAGTTACAGTGCTGGGAGGACAAAGTGAGCGTGCTCTCAGCACAGAAAACTGCTCCCCATGGACACATATATGCAGTTGCTTACTGTTAAGGCCCACCTGCTTAGCAGCCTGTTTCCATTAGGAGAAAAAGCTATTTTACAGCAGTAAAACAAAAAATCAAACCATGCAGAGGTACCAGATTATATAGAGAGAAAAAATGAGTGAGACTTCAGCTGGGCTTTAACCAGTTGCCAACCGCCGCACGCCGATATACGTTGGCACAATGGCAGCTGTGGGCACATGGGCGTACCTGTACGTCCCCTTTAAGAGCCGGGGATAGCAGGCACGCGCTCGCCAGCCGCGTACAGCGTGACCATGTCCGCGGGACCGGCGGACTCGATGTCCGCCGGTCTCCCAGCAATCGTGTCACAGAGATTCAAAACTAAACAAGGCATCTCCCCGTTCTGGCTTGTGTCATGACAGAGTTAACTGCTCCCTGTCATCGGGAACGGTGATCGCTGTCATGTCACTTGAAGCCCATTCCCCCCACAGTTAGAATCACTCCCTAGGACACACTTAACCCCTTGATCGCCCCCTAGTGGTTAACCACTTTACTGCCAGTGTCATTTACACAGTAAACAATGCATTTTTTATAGCACCCATCGCTGTATGGTCCAAAAATAGTGTCAAAATTGTCCGATGTGTCCGCCATAATGTCGCAGTCCCAATAAAAATCACAGACCCCCGCCATTACTAATAAAAAAAAAATAAAAATGCCATAAAACTATCCCCTATTTTGTAGACGCTATAACTTTTGCGCAAACAAATCAATAAACGCTTATTGCGATTTCTTTTAACAAAAATATGTATATACCGGTATGTAAATAAGAATACATATCGGCCTAAACTGAGGAAAAAAATCATTTTTTTTATATATTTTTGGGGAATATTTATTATAGCAAAAAGTAAAAAATAATGCTTTTGCATGATCTTTGGCCAGCCAAATGGTCCGGGGCTGAAGTGGTTAAGTCTCCTCTCTTCTAGTGATCACTCTGATTGTCACATTGTAACTTCATAGCAAATCACCAGGTGAAAGGCTACATCAGGTAACTTGATCTTCATCATCTCAGTCCAGGAAGTAGATAATGATGGCTGAAAATATTGTGCTGACCTTCTGGTGAGATATATTATTACAGGGGTAGGCAACCTTTTCAGCACAGTGTGCTGAAAAATATTTTCAAAGAAATTGAGAGTTTCGATTTTATAACAAAAAAATGTCAACTTCACACTCTGAATCACGAAAAGGATTTTTTATAAAGTAAATGCTGTAAACTACTTAGTAGTAGTGAGAAATTAACATCCTGCACTCTCACGCCTCAGATCAGCCCCAATTCATTCAGCTCCACATCTCAGATCACTGTCCCCCCTGCAAAACTGTTTCACCACTGTACCCCCCTGCACATCTGTCTCACCACTGTACCCCCCTGCTCATCTGTCTCACCACTGTAACCCCCTTCAGTGCACATCTGCCCCACCTCTGTACCCCCTGTTCATCTGTCCCACCACTGTAACCCCCTGCTCTTCTGTCTCACCACTGTAACCCCCTGCTCTTCTGTCCCACCACTGTAACCCCCTGCTCATCTGCCCCACCACTGTAACCCCCTGCTCTTCTGTCCCACCACTGTAACCCCCTGCTCATCTGCCTCACCACTGTACCTTCCTGCACATCTGCTCCACCGCCGGATCCCCATGCTCTTCTGTCTCACCACTGTAACCCACTTTCTCATCTGCCCCACCAATGTACCTCCTGCACATCTGCCCCACCACTGTTCCCCCTGCTCATCTGTCCCACCAATGTACCTCCTTTCTCCTCTGCCCCGCCACTGTACCCCCCTGTACATCTGCCCCACCTCTGTAACCCCTGCTTTTCTGCCCATCCACTGTAACCCCCTGCTCATCTGTCCCACCAATGGACCTCCTTTCACCTCTGCCCCAGCGCTGTACCCCCCTGCTCTTCTGTCCCACCACTGAACCCCCTTCTCATCAGCCCCAACACTGAACCCCCCTGCTCATCTTTCCCACCACTGTAACCCCCTTCTCATCTGGCCCAACATTGAACCCCCCCTTCTCATCTGTCCCACAGGTTAGATTCCGTGATACATTACCTTGATGATTTCCTATGTGTGAGGCCGCATTCATCTAATGTGTGTGCGATTCTCCTGGCGACCCTGCAGCACATTGCGGGTAAGTTTGGGGTACCATTGGCAGCAGATAAGACGGAGGGCCCGACGACAGAACTGAGTTTCTTGGGCATCGAGATCGATACCAGAGCCATGGAGTGTAGGTTGCCAAGGGATAAGGTTGACGGGCTTAAAATAGATACCGTGTTTCCCCGAAAGTAAGACAGTGTCTTACTTTCTTTTTATCCCTAAAAGCCCCACTATGTCTTACTTTCGGGGTATGTCTTATATTGGGAAAAAAAAATTTTTTTTATTCTTTATTGCAATATTTTTTTTTTTTTTTTTTTTTTTTTAATCAGCCCTGTTGGGGGGCTTTGGTGAGATATCAGGGGTCTTAACAGACCTCTGATATCTCCCCCTTGAGACAGAGAAAGAGACAGAGGATAGAGATTCCCCAGTCCCTTTCTCTGCAGCGTCAGCTGCTCTGAGAATGAAAGGAGAGAAGACAGCGGCTTCTCTCCATTCATAAACTGACACATTGTAATCACAGGAGATTACAATGTTTCAGTTATGTGAATGGACAGAGTCAGCTGACTCTGTCTATTCACAAGGGAAGGAGGGGGAGGACGGAGGAACGGAGGGGGAGAACGGAGGGGACAGAGAAGGAGGGGAGAACGGAGGGGACAGCTGGGAGGCACAGAGGAGGAAAGCGGAACGGAGGGGGAGAACGGAGGGGGACAGAGAAGGAGGGGGGAACGGAGGGGACAGCGGGGAGGCACAGAGGAGAAAAGCGGAACGGAGGGGGAGAACGGAGGGGACAGAGAAGGAGGGGGGAACGGAGGGGACAGCGGGGAGGCACAGAGGAGGAAAGCGGAACGGAGGGGGAGAACGGAGGGGGACAGAGAAGGAGGGGTACCGCACTTCACTGCAGGCAAATCCCCCCGTGTTTCCCCGAAAGTAAGACATATGTCTTACTTTCGGGGTATGGCTTATATTAGCTGACCCCTCTGAAACTCCCGATACGTCTTACAATCGGGGGTGTCTTACTATCGGGGAAACACGGTATCAGGGAGATGATGGATAAAAGGAAAGTGCAGCTCCAGCAGTTGCAATCCTTGTTAGGTAACTTGAATTTTGCGTGTCGCATTATTCCGATGGGTAGGGTTTTTTGCCGACGGCTGTCGGCAGCTATAGCGGGGATACAGTCTCCAACCCATTTCATTAGGCTTACCAGGGAACATAGGGAGGACTTAAAGGTGTGGCACACGTTCCTGGAGACGTACAATGGTCTTTCAGTTTGGATGGAAGGGCCGGTAAGTAATTCTGATATGGAATTAGTTACAGACGCGGCGGGTTCACCGGTGACGGGGCTTTCTTCCAAGGGCAGTGGAGCGCGGAGACGTGGCCGGAATTTTGGGTGGAGGCAGGATTTACTTGTAACCTGGTACTATTGTAATTGTTCCCGGTGGTACTGGCGGTGGAATTGTGGGGTACGGCATGGCGGAGCTTAAAGATACGTTTGAACTGCGACAACATGGGGGTGGTACAGATCGTTAATTGGTTATCAGCATCATCACAGCCGGTAATACGTTTTCTGCGCCACCTCGTGTTGCGGTGTTTACAACTGAATGTTTTTCTATATGCTGTTCATATCCCAGGAATTGATAATACGTTGGCTGACTCCTTGTCTCGGTTCCAGTGGGACAGATTCAGGGAGCTGGTTCCTGCTGCGGAAAAGGAGGGGATTCCTTGCCCGGGGTGGCTTTGGGAGATGGCCTTGGAGTCGCCGCGGGATGGATCAGGAAGTCGGTAAGTGGGTCGACCTGGGCAGCATATAATAAGGTATGGACAGAGTGGTTAGAATTTACACGGCTGGCGGGAGCCGAGCTGGGAGGGCCAGAATTTAGGCTGTTAGTGGTGTATTTTGTTTCAAGACACATGGAAGTAGGGGGGTCAGTGTCTGCGATTGAGCAGAAGCTGGTGGGGTTGGCTTTTTTATTTAAGCTTCAAGGTTTGACTGATTTCACTAAAGATTTCTGGGTGAAACAGGCGCTAAAAGGTTAAAGGAAGAGTCACTCAAAAAAGGATTTGAGGAGGCCGGTGTCTTTTTCAATTCTGCAGGTTCTGTGTACAAAACTGGGTGGGGTGTGTTCGTCTGGTTATGAGGTAATTTTGTTTAGAGCGGCTTTTTTTGGGGGGGTTTCGACTGGGGGAATCAGTGAGCCCGGCAAAACGAGAAAAAGGGGGTTTGATGGTACAGGATGTGGAGGTCAAGGGTGATAGGGTGGTGCTGAGGTTGCGCAGGTCTAAGACGGATCAAGAAGGCAAAGGGGTAAAGGTGCAGCTGTTCACGTTGCCGGGTTCAGAACTTTGCCCGGTTAGAGTGGTTGAGGGATTTTTTAAAATTCGCCAAGTTGGGAAGGAGCCGTTGTTCGTGCATGGGGATGGGACCTTTTTATCTAGGTTTCAGTTTATTACAGTGTTCCGAAAATGCCTTGGGGCGGCAGGGTTGGATGGTAGACAATTCGCCTCACACTCCTTCCGCATCAGGGCGGCTACAGAGGCTGCCAGGTGTGGGTTGGATGAGGCAGCAATTAAGAGGATTGGGAGGTGGGAATCCAGGAGGTTTCGGTCTTATGTGCGCCCTCATTTGTTACCTGATGATGTATAAAAATAAATAAATAAATAAATAAAAAATATGTAAAATGGGTGGGGGGCAGCACATATATATTCAATTCTATGTTGTGTTATGTCTTTTCAGATGGTGGTCAGCCACGCCTCGTCTGGATCTTTGGGCACTCTTATGTTTTTTGGGGTGCCAAGAAGGGGGACGCTAGTCCGGAAGGCAGGCAACTGGGGATTTCAAGGAGGGAGGCATGTATTCGATGGATAGGAATTCCAGGGATGGGATGGAGCAGAGTTGTGCCGGAAGTCGAACGATACGCTCGACTTGATAGGCCTCCTGATGTTTTGGTGTTACATGCAGGAGGAAATGACCTGGGGGTCTGATCCACCAGGGAGCTGGTGTCTGCTGTGAAGTGCGATTTTTTGGCACTTCGGGTGACTTTCCTGGGAATGATAGTGGTATGGTTGGACATAGTAGCGCGGACATCCTGGCGCATGTTTAGGATTAATAAAGCGCGAATTAAGGTGCATAAGGCTGTGGGAAAAATTGTTGTCAACAATGGGGGACTGGTAGTGAGGCACATGGAGTTGGAGGTTAACGTGGGGATGCACCTAAGGGGAGACGGAGTGCACTTTTCAGCTGTAGGCATCGATTTATGGGCACATGGTATTCAGGATGGTATTGAGGGGGCCTTGCGGGTGTGGAGGGGCCCTTAAGGCTAAGGGGTCATCCTTGCGGGCTGTGGCGGTATCTTTGGTCTCTGATGGTGGTTTGGGTTTTTTCTTGCTGTTTTTGTTTTTTATTTTCTTTCAGGTTCGCTGGATCTGGGTCGTCATAGCAATGATGTACCGGCGGTATCTTTGGTCTCTAATGGTGGTACAAAAAACAGAGGTGATGGAAATGGTGGGGGGCTTTTTCAGTGTTATGTGCCCCTCTGGTGTGTTTTTTCCAGCAGAAGGGTAGGCTGGAATACGGAAATGTTTGCACTGCGGGAAGGGGGTTGTCTCTGAGCTGTTAATATGGCTAGAGGCCTGGTATGGTAAAATATGGTCCTGCAGTGTACTGGTGGTGGTGGAAAGTTTAAAGTGGAGAACGTGAAGTTCGGGGTGCCATCAGAAGACCAAAAGATTGGGAGGTAAAACTGTTGGTAAAAAGGATTGTACATAGTTATACATATGTTGTTTAAAAACAATTCCACTCCAACGGCAACACTCTCGACCTTGTATTCTCCCATCGCTGCACTCCCTGCAAGCTCTCCAACGCACCCTTTCCTCTCTCTGATCACAACCTTATCCGTTTCACACTCTCCTTGTCTCCTATATCCCATGCTACCAACCCACAAACCACTACCCACAGGAACCTTCGCAACCTCAAACCTTCCTTCTTCACTCTGCTACTGATGGCCTTTATGACAAAATTGCACCCCTGTCCTGCCCAGACCTAACCACTTTCATCTACAACACCACATTGTCATCCTCCCTAGACGTACTTGCTCCTCTTTCTACACGCAGAACCAGGCCCCATCTGCCACAACCCTGGCAAACAGATGACACCAGAAGTCTCAAGAGACGCAGCCGTGCTCTTGAGCGAGCATGGCGTAAATCTAAATCCCTGCAAGATTTTACCCTCTACAAATCTGTCCTTCTCAAATACAACTCCTGCCTCCACACTGCTAAACAAACCTATTACAACACTCTCATCAAAACCCTCTCATCCAAACCTCGTCAACTCTTTTCTACCCTAAATTCCTTACTTCACCCCCCACTGCCCCCACCCACCAACTTGCTTACCGCTCAACATATTGCCAACCACTTCAATAGCAAAATCAACACAATTCGCAAGGAGATATCCAGCATTCAAATTCCTCCCCTACCCAACATATCAGGTCCAACACCACAATCAATACTCTCCTCCTTTTGCCCAGTTACCACAGAAGAAGTTGATAAACTCCTCTCCATGACCCACCTCACTACATGTCCCCTGGACCCTGTGCCCTCTCAATGACTGCGACCACTAACCCAGATCTTCAACCTCTCCCTCTCCACCGGCACCTTTCCTTCCCCGCTCAAACATGCACTGGTTACCCCCATACTCAAAAAACCCTCACTAGACCCCACCTGTTTGAATAACTTAAGACCTATCTCCCTTCTCCCGTTTGCCTCCAAGCTCATCGAACGCCTTGTCCATGTCCAAATGAGTCGCTACCTCACGGACAACAACCTTCTCGACCCCCTACAGTCTGGCTTCCGCCTACAACATTCTACTGAAACTGCCCTACTAAAAATCACCAATGACCTAATAACTGCCAAAACCAATGGCCACTACTCCATACTCATACTTTTAGACCTCTCTGCTGCCTTTGACACAGTTGACCACCTGCTGCTCCTCAGCAAATTACACTCCCTTGGCCTCCGTGATTCTGCATTATCCTGGTTCTCCTCCTACCTATCTCAGCGCACTTTCAGTGTCACTTACAACTCCATCTCCTCCGCTCCCCTTCCTCTTTCTGTTGGGGTACCCCAAGGCTCCGTCCTTGGGCCTCTCCTTTTCTCACTCTATACCTCTTCCCTGGGCCAGTTGATAACCTCCCATGGCTTCCAATACCACCTCTATGCCGATGACACACAGATCTATCTCTCCACTCCTCAACTCACCCCCACTATCTCCTCACGGATCTCAAACTTGCTGAATGACATATCGGTATGGATGTCACACCACTTCCTCAAACGTAATCTTTCTAAAACTGAGCTTGTTATATTTCCTCCTTCACGGTCCCCCTCCTGTGACTTCACCATTAATATCAACAACACAACCATTGGTCCCTCCACACATGCCAGGGTCCTGGGTGTAATCCTTGACTCTGACCTCTCCTTCAGCCCCCATATCCAATCACTAGCTAAATCCTGCCGCCTTAACCTCCGCAACATCTCCAGAATTCGACCCTTCCTGACTAATGACACCACAAAGAAACGTATTCACTCCTTGATTATTTCCCGCCTCGACTACTGCAACTCTCTCCTTAATGGCCTACCCTTAAGCAGGCTATCCCCCCTTCAGTCTATTATGAATGCTGCTGCTAGACTAATACACCTTAACTAATCGATCCGTGACTGCTGCTCCTCTCTGCCAATCCCTTCACTGGCTTCCCCTACCCCACCGTGTAAAATTCAAAATGCTAACCATAACATACAAGGCCATTCACAACATCACCCCCATCTACATCACCAACCTCATCTGCAGATATCGCCCAAATCGCCCCCTCCGCTCCTCCCAGGACCTCCTGCTCTCTAGCTCCCTTGTTACCTCCTCCCACGTTTGCCTTCAGGACTTCTCCAGAGCCTCTCCCATCCTCTGGAATTCCCTGCCCCAGTATGTCCGATCAGCCCCTACCCTGTCCACCTTTAGGAGATCCCTGAAAACTCATTTATTCAGGGAAGCCTATCCCACACCCACATAACTGTCCCTGAGCCACCCCCATCAAATCATTCTTTGCAGCTATTACCTTTTGTACCACCACCCCCTCCCTTTAGAATGTAAGCTCTACGAGCAGGTACCTCCTGTACCTTTTGTATTGAACTGTACTGTAATTGTGTTGTCCCCCTTATACATTGTAAAGCGCTGAGTAAACTGTTGGCGCTACATAAATCTCGTATAATAATAATAATAATAATAAAAAAAGTTGTTTAATATTTGGTTTTATAGTTTATTAATAAAAGGAGGCTGCTATGGCCAGTTTTTACTCCAAACTCCTGTGTGTGGTCTATTTTATTATAGATAAGAGGGGGAAAGAGAAAGGGGTTATCAAGGTAAAGAGGGGGTGATGGAAAGTTGGGGATATCGGTCTTGCACTGGTCAAGTGAGGCCCGGAATGGAATGAAAGTATGGAAAGATAATGAAGGGCCGGGCATGACAAGTGTGGAGCAGTGAGACAACATAGACTTAATGGGAGAAGGAAGTAAATGGGAGGAGGTAGAAATTAACTCAAGGGGTGGAGTGATATAAATGAAGGAGGCGGGGTTTTTGCAGGAGCAGTGGGAGAGAGACAGAAGTAGGAAGAAGTTGCCCACACACCCTCCCTTTGGTTGTTGTTTGGGTTTTTTCTTTGCTGTTTTTTCTTTTCTTTCAGGTTCGCTGGATCTGGGTCATCATAGCAGTGATGTACCGGCGGTATCTTTGGTCTCTGATGGTGGTACAAAAAACAGAGGTGATGGAAATGGTGGGGGGCTTTTTCAGTGTTATGTGCCCCTCTGGTGTGTTTTTTCCAGCGGAAGGGTAGGCTGGAATACGGAAATGTTTGCACTACGGGAAGGGGGTTGTCTCCAAGCTGTTAATACGGCTAGAGGCCTGGTATGGTAAAATATGGTCCCGCAGTGTACTGGTGGTGGTGGAAAGTTTAAAGTGGAGAACGTGAAGTTCGGGTGCCATCAGAAGACCAAAAGATTGGGAGGTAAAACTGTCGGTAAAAAGGGTTGTACATAGTTATACATATGTTGATTAAAAAAGTTATTTAATATTTGGTTTTATAGTTTATTAATAAAAGGAGGCTGCTATGGCCAGTTTTTACTCCAAACTCCTGTGTGTGGTCTACTTTATTATAGATAAGAGGGGGGAAGACAAAGGGGTTATCAAGGTAAAGAGGGGGTGATGGAAAGTTGGGGATATCGGTCTTGCACTGGTTATGTACCCCCTTGCTCTTCTGTCCCACCACTGTAACCCTGCTGCTCATCTGCCCCATCAATGTACCCCTTTTCTCATCTGTCCCACCACTGTACCTCCCTGCACATCTGCTCCACCAACGTACCCCCATGCTCTTCTGTCTCACTACTTAATCACCTTCTCATCTATCCTAACACTGAACCCATCTGCTTATCTGCCGCACCACTGTAACCCGCTTTCTCACCTGCCCCACCAATGTACCTCCTGCACATCTGTCTCATCTCTGTACCCCCTGCTCTTCTGCCCCACCTCTGCTCCCCCTGCTCATCTGTTCCACCAATACACCTCCTTTCACACCTGCCCCACTGCTCTACCACCCTGCTTTTCTGTCCCACCACTGAACCCCCTTCTCATCTGCCCCAACACTGAACCTACCTGCTCATCTGTCCCACCACTCTAGCCCCCTTCTCATTTGGCCCAACAATGAACCCCCTGCTCATCTTCCCCATCACTGTACCCCCCTGCTCTTCTGTCCCACTGCTGTACCTCCTGCTCTTCTGTCCCACCTCTGAACACCTTCTGCCCATTTCTCCCACCGCTGTATTCTCCTGCTCATCTGCTCCACCGCTGTACTCTCTTCTCATCTATGATATGCTGAGTGGTGAAAGGAAGCAGAGATGAGACACATCTACCTGTCCTGGCACACTCATCATGCTGATCCACCTCTCGCATCCAGCCCACGTACTTGTATGTGATAGATGTGATGTATGTGATATCACATACAAGCATATGTAATGGATGCGCAATGATGAGCTCAGGTCAGGGGCATTTTCTGAAAGCAGTGGTGGGTCTGTGTGCAGGATCATAAGTTGGGCCCCCGCAGCTGAGAAAAAGTGCAGCGCTCTGCGCCACAGGAAAAGTTGGGTGTGATTTTCATTGCGCTGAATACTGGCTGTGGCTTAAAGGGACCCAGTGCAGGGGTTCAGTAGTAAGTGGCGCAAAGGTTCAGGAATAATTTCATCAAAGTTCCCAGAAGCTCAACAGTAATTCCACAAACTGTCACCTGATTGTGATTTTCTCAATCACAGTGAAATACCTTCTTTCTGAGATTGGGAGTGGCAACCAAGTGAGTCATCTCTGTAGGCTATCAGTAGGACATTGTGCATTCTGTCTGGACATAGTGTCACCAACACTACTTTAGAATATTCATACTGATATCTTTTCATATAATAGCTAGTTGGATGCTTGCACTTTTACTCTTTTATCCAAATTAGAAGAAAAAAAAAGAAACAGTCTAAATACAGTTCTCTGGTGATGTCTTTCCTAATACCATTGGCAGTGTTCCTAAGTCTGCCCACAAAGTAATCTTTTAAGAGTAGAAACCATTAGCTTAGCAATAAAATTAATTGTGGAGTAGTTGCTCTATGTTACTTAGTTATCTGAATATTATGTGAAAATGTAAAATTGTTCAAGTGAAACCCCAGCCAATAAGCTAAGTACATGGTCGAAGTACATACATGGAAAAAGATAGATAGAGGTACCATTGTCTGAAAACATTATAGATCAGCAGCATTGTGCAATGCAATACATCCTGTTTGGCTAACACTCCATAACATTTCACTCTAAATCCAGTTTGTCCATGAGGCAGTACCACTAGATCACCTTTATTCCACAGGCCTCTATAGTGACGTCTTGGTGGCTGCAAAATACAGCAAGGCCTCATTCACATAGAATTTAAGTGTGAGTTGCAGCAAGAATCCAGTGTATTCTTGCGGCTTGATTTTCGGATATTTGGATATAATGGCACATGGAGGAATTACCTGCAGACAGATGATTGCCCCTGAATGCAAGCTGTTTGGCCGGTGTCAGCCTGTAATTGCTTTGTGCAGGCTAAGTGTTGGCAACTATCTGCATATGCCGGGTTCTTGCCACAACTAGCATATAAATTTAGTTTGACTGGGGACTAAGTATATTAAACGTGCCAAAAATGCTATTTTTTTTTATTTGATTTTATTCTCCTTAAAGTGGACCTGAACCAAAAAGTAAAGATTTACTGTGCTATTGAGAAATTTGGATATACCCTGAAGGATTTACCTTCTGCCTGGAATTCCTCTTGAAAAATAGTAGTATACCTCCTGGCATGTGAGGATTCCTAGGCAACCCTTTGCCTACAGCCTCATAGCTGTAAATCTGTAGTTGGAGATCTTAGAAACTACTGCCCCTGACTGCTAGTCTCAGGAAAACTGGAGTGAAATTTGGTGATGTCACTACTGTTTTGCTCATTGTCCTCCTAGCTGGAGGCCAGGCATATACTGGCCATTGGGACTACCGGGAGTTTCCCGGTGGGCCAATGGCTCAGTGGGCCGGTCAGGCACAGTCCTGGAGCCGCTCCTCACCGATAGGAATGATCGCAATTTCATTGCTTTCACCAAGGAGCAGCTGCTGACACTTGCTGTAGTGAGGATTAGAGAGCCAGCAGACTTCCTTTCCTCTCTCCTCTTATCACTTGTCACTTATCACATGACTGGAGAGAGGAAGAGAAGCTACCTTCATTCTGGAGAGCTGTGAGTACAAGTGGGAGGGGGAGGAGAGGGGTGACACCTGATGTAAGGGGGTGCTGATGGGGACCACTTTGATGTAAGGGGGTGCTGATGGGGACACTCTGATGTAAGGAGGATGCTGATGGGGACCACTCTGATGTAAGGGGATGCTGATGGGGACCACTCTGCTGTAATGGGGTGCTGATGGGGACCACTCTGCTTTAAGGGGGTGCTGATGGGGACCACTCTGATGTAAAGGGGGTGCTGATGGGGACCACTCTGATGTGAAAGGGGTGCTGATGGGGACCACTCCTATGTAAGGGGGTGCTGATGGGGACCACTCTGATGTAAGGGGGTGCTGATGGGGACCACCCTTATGTAAGGTGGGTGCTGATGGGGACCACTCTGATGTGAAAGGGGGAGCTGATGGGGACCGCTCTGTTGTGAAGGGGGGTGCTGATAGGGACACTCTAATGTAAGGGGGCACTGTTGGGGACCACTCTGATGTATAGTGGGTGCTGATGGGGACACTCAAAATTAAAGTGGGTTTGGATGAAGTCCAGGGCCAAATTTTTGTCCCAGTCCAGTCCTGCTGGAGGCTATGACATGATGAAGCAAAGCTATGCCTCCACCTAGATCAGTGTTTCTCAACTCCAGTCCACAAGGCGCCACAACGGGTCATGTTTTCAGGATTTACATTATTTTGCACAGGTGATTTGATCAGTTTCACTGCCTTAGTAATTACCACAGCCGTTTCATCTGAGGGAAATCCTGAAAACATGACCTGTTGAGGTGCCTTGAGGACTGGAGTTGAGAAACACTGACCTAGATGACTGCCTTCACACAAAGACACAGTGCAAAACAAGGCATGATAAATCAGTAATAGGGAAAGATCAGCTACAGGGAGACCACAGACAATACTAGTGATTAGTCATTTGCCGTGTGCCTGCTTTTTTGGGCACAGCTTCCAGAGTTCAGTTCCTCTTTAAAAAAAGCCTACATAACAAAATTTTATTAAAAAATGCAACTAAGAGGTCTGCGTTCACATACCATACTCTACTGTGGCCTTCCCACAAAGCCAGGGCTTCCTGGTAAACTTACTTTTTGTTTTGTTGCTGGAATCACTAACACAAGAACATGCAAACAAATCCAGCTAGTATATATAAAAATGAAACATTTTGGATAGTAAACATGAGGGGCCTCATACATGCAATGTGGTGGAATTATAAAAAAAAAACTTTGGGCGTAAGACCACAGCTACCATTCAGGTTTTGTACTCTAGCTTTATTCCCTAAACTGCACTGAGAGAATGAAAGAGAATTTAATGAGTTAGTGCTTTTATTACATTCTCGCTATATATCAATTAAAATTTTTTAAAGATCTGCGCTAGAATTTATTTACCTGACAGAATAAAGCAGCTACTAAGCAATTGTAATACCAATGGCTAATATAGGGATTGTGATAAAGCAGCGCTAAATCTGATTAATAGCAAATAATATATAACTTTACAAAAATGACAATTGAGTGCAAACACACAATTCATAATCAATGTGCAATAATTGATAAATAAACAAATAGTCCGTGGCAAAAAATAGAGGATCATACACTACATGAATGTGAAACATAGAGTGAAAATAAAATGTCCAAATTATAATCCGTGACAACTGATAATAGATGTGACCACCAATATATTGCTAGAGGTAACCCCACTTTAACACTTCTGCCACGTACACACGAGCGGACCTTCCGGCATACTTGGTCTGGCGGACCAGAGTCCGCCAAACAATCCGATTGTGTGTAGGATCCGGCGGACTTTTTTTTCCCAAAAGTCCGCCGTACCTAGATTTGAAACATGTTTCAAATCTTAGTCCGCCGGACTCTGTTCCTGGCGGAAAGTCTGTTCGTCTGTATGCTGGTCCGACGGACAGGGTATTGCATCTCGCGCTCGTTGCAATAGAAAAAACTAATTTTCCTATTGCGGCAAGCGCGGGGCATCCCAGGCCCTTAGGTCTGGTATGAGTTTTAAGGGGAACCCCCTACGCCGAAAAAACGGCGTAGGGTCCCCCCTAAAATCCATACCAGACCCCGATCTGAGCACGTAGCCCGGCCGGTCAGGAAAGGGGGTGGGGACGAGCGAGCGCCGTCACCGGGTGATGTTGACCACGCCCCCTAAAACGTCACAGTTCCAGCATGCCCAGGGACTGTGACGGCATAAGGGGGCGGGGTCTCCGTCTATATAAGACACAGCGGAGCGCTCAGAGAGCAGTCCAGCCGGAGAGACCGTCGTGTCAACATCTGGAGAAGAGAAGAGGGAAGAAGCCAAGAAGACAAGAAGCCAGAAGTCCGGGCTTCCGCTGGCAAAAGAGCGGCATGAAGACAGCGGAGGAGCCGGCAGAAGAACTGGAACACCAGGAGAAGAGGCCAGAGAGAGCGGAGAAGAACGAACCGGACGCCGGGAGAAGAGGAACCGGAGGGACCCCCGAAGCCGGAAGAAGACCCCCGAACCCAGAGGAAGACCCCCGAAGCCGGAGGAAGACCCCCCCGGAGGTGTCTAATAAATTATTTTAAAAACCCGTGTAGTGTGTTTTATTATTGACACTTTTTCCCTAGGTAAATGGGTAGGGGTACCATGTACCCCATACTCATTCACATAGGGTGGGGGGCCGGGATCTGGGGGCCCTCTTATTATAGGGGGCTCCCGGATTCCGATAAGCCCCCGCCCGCAGACCCCGACAACCAACGGCCAGGGTTGTCGGGAAGAGGCCCTTGTCCTCATCAACATGGGGACAAGGTGCTTTGGGGTGGGGGGGCCCCGCAGGGTGCCCCCCTCCCCCAAAGCACCCACCCCCCATGTTGAGGGCATGCGGCCTGGTACAGTTCAGGAGGGGGGGCGCTCGCTCGTCCCCACCCCCTTTCCTGACCGGCCGGGCTGCGTGCTCGGATCGGGGTCTGATATGGATTTTAGAGGGGACCCCACGCCGTTTTTTCGGCATAGGGGGTTCCCTTTATAATCCATACCAGACTTAAGGGCCTGGTATGCCCCGCAACGGGGCTCGCAAAGTGTCATTCTCGCCGATAAAAGCAGCGAGATTCACTTCCTTTTCTAGTCCCGTCGTACCCGAGTCACGTTCAAAATGAACGGACTTGGCAGTGTGTGGGCAAGTCCGTTCATTCTGAAAGTCCGCCGTAACTCCGTCGAAAGTCCGTCAGAAACACGGGCGGTCCTAGCCTGCCGGAAAGTCCGGTCGTGTGTAGGCTAGTCCGTCCGTTCAGGTAGTCCGCCGGAATGTCCGGCGGAAAGACCATCGGACCAAGTCTGCTGGAAGGTCTGATCGTGTGTACGAGGCATTCCTGTTCCAAAAGATGTGTTGACACCACATGAAAAAGCCTCTGATCAGATTGTGTGGACCATCAGGTTATAAATGGTCATAAGCGCTTAAACTATCTCCATGGAGCACAACCCACTAGATACACATTGTATCCGCCATCCCGATTTCTCCACCAGCATTACATGTACACCAAAAAATTTAAATTATGCAGGCCCATAGTGAAATATACTATATTACCAAAAGTATTGGGACGCTTGCCTTTACATGCACATGAACTTTAATGGCATCCCAGTCTTAGTCCATAGGGTTCAATATTAAGTTTGCCCACCCTTTGCCGTTATAACAGCTTCAACTCTTCTGGGAAGGCTGTCCACAAGGTTTAGGAGTGTGTCTATGGGAATGTTTTACCATTTTTCCAGAAGCGCTTTTGTGAGGTCAGGGACTGATGTGGAGGAGAAGGCCTGGCTCACAGTCTCTGCTCTAATTCATCTCAAAGGTGTTCTAATGGGTTGAGGTCAGGACTCTGGACAGGCCAGTCAAGTTCCTCGACCCCAAACTCACTCATCCATGTATTTATGGACTTTGCTTTGTGCACTGGTCCAAATTATTTGGTGGAGGGGGGTTATGGCGTGGGGTTGTTTTTCAGGGGTTGGGCTTTCCACTAAACGGAATTCTTAAGGTGTCAGCATACCAAGACATTTTGGACAATTTTATGCACAGAACTTTGTGGGAACAGTTTTAGATGGCCCCTTCCTGTTCCAACATGACTGCGCACCAGTGCACAAAGCAAGGTCCAAAAAAGACATGAATGAGCGAGTTTGGGTTGGAGGAATTTGACTGGCCAGCACAGAGCCCTAACCTCAACCCAATACAACACATACACCTTTGGAATGAATTTAAATAGAGAGTGCGAGCCAGGCCTTTTCCTCCACATCAGTGCCTGACCTCACAAATGCGCTTCTGGAAGAATGGTCAAACATTCCCACAGACACACTCCTAAACCTTGTGGACAGCCTTCCCAGAAGAGCTGAAGCTGTTATAGCTGCAAAGGGTGGGCCAACTCAATATTGAACCCTACGGACTAAGAGTGGGAAGCCATTAAAGTTGATGTGTGTGTAAAGGCAGGTGTCCCAATACTTTTGGTAATATAGTGTATATAAACACTGGAATTATTTAAAAAAATATCCAAACCTAAAAAAACAATGGGCACAACCTCTTAAAAAAATTGACTGCAACAAGCTGAGAGAAAATGTAGCAGCCTCACATACTCTTTGGACATGGCTGCTAGTGATACTTCTAGTGTAGCAGGCTGAAAATCGCCGCACCAGGCTCCAGGCTCCGGTCAGCAGGCATGCGTGATGACATGTCCATTGTTTTTTATGCTTGGAGCATTTTTTTAATAAATGTTGTCTGTCACTTTTTTCTGGGTGCTGTGGCTGAGGAAGAGGCTAAGGGAGCATGATCTGTGCTCCATTAACTTTAGTGAAAGGCAGGGGTAACATCAGGGATCTTATAGACCCCTGATGTCTCAGTAAAGAGAACAAGCCATAACAGTATGCTATAACATAGGGGGCTTTGGCGCCCTGCATGATAGAAATAAAGTTACTGTCAGGGTGGATAAAAATCAATGATTTTTTTTTTTTTAATCAAAAAAAATCTGATTTTTTTTTATTTAAATCCTATTTTTTTTTATTTTTATCACATTTTATTAAATCAAATGCTTTTGGAGTAAAAATCTATTCAAAGATAGTTTTCTAAGATACATTAATAATTTAGTTTATTCAGCATGAAATGGAGCTTATGTAGCATGAGGCTGTATATTCTGCAATATTTACATTTTTGGTAAACTCATTTAATGAATCCCACTCTGCTAGCTGAGATAACATGCACTGCATTGATGCATTCACACAATTTCACAGTAACCATGAAATAAAACAAAGTTCAGGAATATTCCTTTATCTCATTGTTTTGCAAATCGATGTACACTAGAGACTGTATGATTGAATCGGTTCTGATATCACTGTTTTACTAATCTGACAGCTTATTATTCTAAATAGGAAACCTTTGTTTTATTTGCAAAAATGAAAGATTCTAATTACCAGCAAGAATAACTCCTAACATTTAAAGCGCACCTGTCATTTCAGATCTATCATGGCAGCGCCTGTTAGCGGGCATCCAATCACCTGCTGCCACTACGTCCCTCACCTTGTTGTGTCACTGCCGCATCACCAGCCGTCCCATTAAAGTGAATGGGACTGTTGGTGAGTCAACAGCGGGTCAGAGGAGGAGCCGCTGCGGGACAAAGATGGCAGTTGCTCTTTAAAAATTGTGATTTAAATCAAGCCTTTTTTACTAAATGTTCGATCACCCGGTTCTCAGTGCAGAGTTGCTGGGGGTCAGATGCAGCATCCAACAAGGTAAGTATGATTCTAAAAAAAAAAAAAAATTAAACCCATACTTCTCTTTTAAAATCCGTAATTTAACATGTGCCCAAAAAAGTAAAAAAATGGCTGTGGTAGCAAAGTGGTTAATCTGCCCCATTAAACTGTATACTTTTTTGTTAACATTCAACTATAAAATTTGCCTTTGCATTTTGCTTCATTATAAACATAACGTACCGTACACGTTGCTCATCCTTTTCCTTAAGTTGTGTGTCTCGCTCAAGAACCTGTGTGATCGTTTTTTGCTCCTCCCCCGTCAAGAAACTGAGATCCAGAAAGTCCCCATTTTCTCCCACTTCCATCCTTTGAGCACATTGGTCCCCGGCCCTTTAAGGCGCACAGGTCAGCTACAGCAGCCAAGGACAATAGGTATGAGATATTCAATTACCTGTCAGACAGAGCAGCACACAATACAATAATGAATACATCTCCTCAAATGAAAAAAAAAAGGGAATTGAAACATGATCTGATTATTGATCATTGCCAATTAAATGTCCATTAGTCATCTGATCCTAAAACATCAATAAACTGATCATTAATAATCATAATTTGCTATATATTTACTAACTAGTTTACTCTAAAGGCACAAAAAAGGTACTATGCTGTATATGGGCTGTATGCACAGCTGAACTAATCATACGGTATACTAAGCACTTACATATTACACATACAAAGAATTTAGGTACATTTGAACAATATTCATAATATATACTTCAAAACAAAAAGTTGTATTTACCACAAAAGCCATCGGTACATCACGTCATATATGTAAAACAACATTAAACATACAAAGTACAATTAATAAATGAATATACAGGCTTTGCTGGGGAGGTATAGCGGTGGCTCGTGGTGGTTTATATACAGGATGTATTTATAAGACAAAGACCACAAGCACTGATAAAGGAAGTGATGAATGGAAGATAATTAGCAAAATGAAAAATAGCTCATTTGCAGCATCTGGACTTGATAACGTGCCCAAAAATGTAAACAAGTTAATCACTTCAGCCCCCGGAAGATTTGGCTGCTCAATGACCATTCCATTTTTTGCGATACATAGCTCGCCTCAACTGACAATTGTGCGGTCATGCGACGCTGTACACAAACAAAATATACATCCTTTTTTTCACACAAATAGAGCTTTCTTTTGGTGGTATTCGATTATCTCTGCGGTTTGTTTTTTTTGTGCGCTATTAAAAGAAGAGCGACAATTTTGAAAAAAACACAATATCTTTTACTTTTTGCTATAATAAATATCCCACATTTTTTTTTTCAAAAAAACAAATTTTTTCCTCAGTTTAGGCCGATATGTATTCTTCTATATATTTTTGGTAAAAAAATCGTAATAAGCGCATATTGATTGGTTTGCACAAAAGTTATAGTTATAAGTCCAAATAGGGGATAGATTTATGGCTTTTTTGTTATTTTATTTTATTTTTTTTTACTAGTAATGGCAGCGATCTTTATCGGGATTGCAATATTGCGGCAGACAAATTGGACACTTTTGACACATTTTTGGGACCATTGACAATTATACTGCTATCAGTGCTAGAAAAATGCACTGCTTACTGTATAAATGTCACTGTCAGGGAAGGGGCTAACACTAGGGGGCGATCAAGGGGTTAATTGTGTTGCCTCACTGTGTTCTAACTGTAGGGGGGATGGCACTGACTAGGAGGAGAGAGAGATCGGTGTTCATACATTCATACATAGTATGAACACACGATCTGTCTCCTCTCCCCTGTGAAAACCGGGATCTGTGTGTTTACACATATAGATCCTGGTTCTCGCTCTGTCACGAGCGATCACGGGTACCCGGCGGTCATTGCGCCCACCAGGCACACGCCCTGGGTGTGCGCGCGCCCCTAGTGGCCAAAAGGCAAAGCAAAGTAAGGTAACGTACCCTATTTCCCCGAAAATAAGACCTAGCGTGATTGTCGGTGATGGCTGCAATATAAGCCCTACCCCCCAAATAAGCTCTAGTTAAAGTCCTTGTAGGTCTTATTTTAAGGGTAGGGCTTATTTTCGGGGAAACAGGTTAGGGCTTATTTGGGGGGGTAGGGCTTATATTGTAGCCATCACCAACAATCACGCTAGGTCTTATTTTCAGGGAAACAGGGTAGTTCCGCCCAGCCGTGCCATTCTGTCACAGAAAGACTGCGGCGGCTGGTCGGCAACCAGTTAAACATTTTAAAAAAAATGTATCTTAATTTAAAAAATGTCCAACAGAAGTATGAAAAAAATAAATAAACAAATTAAAACACACAAAAAAACGATTTTTCAGACAAAAGTTCAAAGCTACAGCACAAAAACCAAGGTATGATTTCAAAAGGATCTGGGGAAAGGGTGGGAGCTGCTGCATATACAGTATAAGGCGGCCCATAGACAAGTCATTGCTTTTTGTTCAAGCAGCGGGCTGAGAAAAAAAAGAACCAAATCAATTCCCCCATCCACCCACTTGAGGCGGACGCGGGAATCCTTCCTATTGTATTCTGACAGCGGCGAAATTATTGCTATAGCCTGCAACACTGATCGAACAGGGAAAATCTGTCGGATCCGTAGGTCAACTTCTGTACAACCTCCTTGACCATACATGGATCAAAATTTGTCTGGGTCAGCAGGGGCTTTCAATCTACAGTATGAATGGCTGGCTTAAGTTGCCCGCACTTACTTACAATAGTCTACCAAACCCAATCGTGGCTATATATTATGCTGACCATATGCTATACAATCTGAATTGTACAGTCTCTTTTAGATTTACGGACAACCATTTAGTGCAAGGGCCTTTTTGATCGGATACACATTGAATGGATTGTTTAGGTTTTTCCCTCATATTATAAAGTTTTGGTAAATTTAAAGGAGCTTTGACAGAGCTAGTACAATCACATTGTAGTGTTTATTCTGGCAGAGGCAGGCAAAGCACCAACAAATTGCAGGGAGTGTCGGAGTTTGCTGCCAAGCCCCATTCCCACACATTACTTTAGACCCATCACTATGCAGCCCCACGCACCAACTTGGCTCTTCTATTTGAATCTATGGCGCATGTAGTAACACTTGTGCAACTGACATAAAGCTCTGGCTTCAGTACCCTCTGAGTCACTGCCTGAAATAAGTAAAAGATAATTGTTTCTGGATTTTTTTTCATATTTTTGTTTGTTGCATGCTTGTTATAGGGCGTACACACGGTCGGACATTGATCGGACATTCTGACAACAAAATCCATGGATTTTTTCCGACGGATGTTGGCCCAAACTTGTCTTGCATACACACGGTCACACAAAGTTGTCGGAAAATCCGATCGTTCTGAACACGGTGACGTAAAACACGTACGTCGGGACTATAAACGGGGCAGTGGCCAATAGCTTTCATCTCTTTATTTATTCTGAGCATGCGTGGCACTTTGTCGTCGGATTTGTGTACACACGATCGGAATTTCCGACAATGGATTTTGTTGTCGGAAAATTTTATCTCCTGCTCTCCAACTTTGTGTGTCGGAAAATCCGATGGAAAATGTCCGATGGAGCCCACACACGGTCGGAATTTCCGACAACACGCTCCGATCGGACATTTTCCATCGGAAAATCTGACCGTGTGTACGGGGCATTAGTGGTTTGTGACTCAAAGATTCAGATTAGCCTGGGATTTAGCTAGATTTAGCCTGGGAATCATTTTTCTAGGGCTCGTTAACACCAGACAGCCATGCTGATTGCATGGCCACTGATGTGAGATGGCTGGAACAGCAACATAGTGCCGGTCACCTTGTTTTTCTTTTGTCTGAACTTTATTGAAATACCAAAGTGGCATTTGGTAAAGTTCTATTCATACAGTGTAACGGTAATGTGGTAGTTTGCATCGCAACCCCTTGTGCTGAAAATACGCTATATACAGTACCCTTTTCAGCACACATCACTGCAGTGTTGTGAACTGACACCATGGGAAGAAAAGCTTTTTATCTTTTCCTGCACTGGAGCTGCACAAGGCAAGGCTGCCAAGTGCAGCTGCAGCTCACCTGGTATGAACAAGCCCTAAAAGTAACTAAACCCATCAATTGAAGAGTTTCAAAAACAGGTACATTCCCAGCATGCCAAGAATGTAACTGTCACATTTGATTGTGCTCTCAACCAAACTGTCAAACCATCAAATGGCTGATGTCATAACTGATCACATGTGCAGCATCATGGCAGTTGCAAATTAAACAGAGGTTAAAGCCTAGTAGTACACACTGGCCGAATGTCGGACGGCATCGGGCGGTTCAATAGAAACCGGCTGACATTCGGCTTGTGTGTACTGCAGCCGGTCATGACCAAAAAAGGGGTATGACCGAAAAAGGTCTGCCGATTGGCTCCTGTTCAGCTATTGGCTGACCGGAGTGTTCTGTTGGGGGGACCATCCCCCTGTCAGAACACTTAGAACAGCAGGGGAGATCTCTGTGCTAACACTGGATTGGCTCTGATCTAAGCTGTCAGTTCTTTTTTTCGTTCAGCCCAAAACTATTATGCCGCGTACACATGAGTGGACTTTTCGACCGGACTGGTCCGACGGACTTCCAACGGTCTTTCCGAATGAACGGACTTGCCTACACACGATCACATCAAAGTCCGACGGATTCATACGTGATGACGTACGACCGGACTAGAAAAGGAAGTTGATAGCCAGTAGCCAATAGCTGCCCTAGCGTCGGTTTTCGTCCGTCGGACTAGCATACAGACGAGTGGATTTTTCGATAGGAACTGGGTCCGGTGGAGTTCCGATGTAAAGATTTGAGACATGTTCCAAATCTAAAGTCCGTCAGATTTTTGACCGAAAAAGTCCGCTGCAGGTCCGATGAAGCCCACACACGGTCGAATTGTCCGCCGGACTTGGTCCATCAGACCAGTCCGGTCGAAAAGTCCGCTCGTGTGTACGCGGCATTAGTGTGTACCAGGCTTAAGATGGCAGCTTCCTTGGCTGACAAAAATAGGAGGATTTAGTTACCCTTTAATGAGGGGTCCAGCATTGACAGCTCACATATTTTTTACACTCTACCTTATAAATGTAGATATTCGGTAGATAGTTCTTTATCGTGGTTTTTTCACTATAGATTTTACATTTCACTCATTTATATTTAATGTATAAACCCCTACGGTATTCAGGAACCATCCAGTAAACTATCTAAGTTGTGCTGTGTTTGAATGGTGGAAAAGAAAGGTCAATTCTCAGAATAAAACGTGGGACTTTGCCAAACATTGTACACCACCCATACATGGCCAGGCACTGCTTGCGTGACACTCGCAACCAAAGTAAAGATCAGTAAGCTGATTCATAAAGTCAAGCTGTTCTTTCTGAAGATGTTTTTCTAGCTTTAGCCCTGGTTCACACTGGAGTGTTTTGACATGCGATTTGACGTGTCAAATCGGCGGCAATTGCCTTGAATGGCACTGCCCTAATCGGTGCGACGCCGCTTCTGCAGCGCTGCACCGATTTCAAAAAGTAGTTTCTGTACTACTTTTTGCGATTTCGGGCTGCGATTTACATTGACATCTGTGCAGAAACCTGCACAGATGTCTCTGAAATCGTTGCTGAAACCGGGAGTGACATGCGGGAGTGAAATCGTGCGAGTTCAGCTGCATTTGCACGGTTTCATTCCCGCAGCTCAGTGTGAACCCGGGCTTAATACTATTTTACCGGATATCTGCCTGTTTTCTCACCAATCACTGATCTTTCTAGTTAGTTGAATCTTGCCAAATTAGATTAAAAATAGTCTCCTACCGTCCTCTAATTCAGGGGTCTCCAAACTATGCCCTGGGGGTCACATCTGGCTTGTTAAAATTTTTTTACCCAGCCCACAGCACTTCTGATGTAAAGGGATGTTGGCGCTGGCATGATGTGAAGGGGGGCTTCAGCTGTGAAAGGGGGCTCTGATGTGAAAAGGGGGGTTCTGATGTGTAAGAGAGGGCTCTGATGTGATGAGAATTTCACAGCCCATTGGTGGAGGACCCCCTAACCGCATAGCTCCCAACTGTCCCTGATTTGGAGGGATCTGTCCCTCTTTCCCCCTCATGTGTCCCTCATTTTGGTCTGATCCATATAGCTGTATATAAAATGCACTTTTTATCTTTGAAAAAGTGTTCCCCAGTGCTAAACCTTTCTTCCAAATTCTAAATTGCTGCATTTGCACATTTTAAAAGCCAATATAAAGGAATAGTAGTGGTAAAAAAAAAAGCCCTAGTGGATTTAATTAACCTTTTTTTGGGTTAATTCTCCTTTAAGGGGGTGTGGCAGGGGGCGTGTCCCATACCTACATACGTTTGCTGGTAGGTGTCCCTCATTCCCATCTCAAAATGTTGGGAGGTATGTAACTGAAATGCAATATATGGACATTTTATTTGATTTAATATATATCTATATACAGTGGGTATAGAAATTAATCACCCCCCTTAAAATAATCACATTTTGTTGCTTCGCAGCTTGAAATGAGGACAGACACAGTTTTTGTTTTAGTCAGCTGTATTTACAACATCCAAGTAAAAGAAATAACACCAACATGTCAGAAAGAAATCAAAAACAGAATCACTGAGTTGCAAAAAAGGATCACCCCCTTATGTCAGTATTTTGTTTGCTTTAATTACAGCCTTTAGTCTGTTGGATATGTCTCTACTAACTTTGCACATCTAGATTTTGCAATATTTGCCCACCCTTCTTTGCAGGGGGTTTGCGGGTGACCCGACCAGGGGGGAAGGGTGGCTGGCTGTGCACTGTTTGCCGCCCCCCCCCCCTAAAAAAAATACCACCGGCCGCCACGGATCGTGGCCCTCATACTGAAAAGATTGCAGACCCCTGCTCTAATGCAATGGTTTGCATGCATTGACTGCGTGATTGCTGTAGAATTACACCAACGTTATTTGTGTGGCCAATAATACTGTCAGACAGTTAATGATAGATACATTACATGTACAGCCTTTATTCTACAGCATGTTCTGTAACTCTATTCTATCTTTACAGTTTCCACCTAAAAAGAAAACAGTGACTCGGAGAAACAAAGGAGTAAAATGGTGACATTCGCAACCTTTACACCCCTCTGTAACACAAAGACATGAAAAGTGTTATCTCACGGACAGATTTTGTTACAGGCAAATAAAGCTGGCAGACTTCCTCTTTGTAAGAGTACACTACACCCCTGCATTGCTCACATAGCAACGCTGTTTCATCTATTATTCCTAGGTCATTTGTAGATGCTTTGACATTTGTCTTTATTAAACAAGCCACACCTCCTAAAGCGCACTATACATCAAGTATTCTGATATAGTTTGCAAAGAAAGTTTTTTTTTTATGAGGCCATGATATGTGTGCATATCACATAGGCCAGGGTGTAGGACAGTACTGCATTTATATCCATATGTTACCTGTTCAGTTTTCCACTGACTTCGGGCCTGCTTACATTTAGCTGGTCCATTGCATGTTAACATTTACAATAAGGCTGGCCACACATGAATCAGTTATTTTTCAATCAGCCAGTGGCTAATAGAAAAGGGATTGTCAAACAATTGGAATAAGGGGCTGGACACTGCTCTGGGGAACATGTACCAAAAAAAAAATAATAATAATAATTCAGTTTGGCCAGGAGAAGTGATTTTAAGGTTGCAAAAGCCCATTAAATACCATGCCTGGAGGATGCTCTTAACCTGCCTGTGAAGTGATGCATCTGTGCGATGTATACAAACTTCTACAGCAGTGGTTTCCAAACTGCGCCCCGGGGGTCAGGTGCGGCCCTTTGCATGCTTTTATCCGGCCCTTGGAACACTTTTCCTGCCACTGATGCAATACACCATTCCTCCCACTGACACCAACAAATTGGCATAATTCCTGTCGCTAACATCAATAATGGGGCACTATTTCTCTCATTGACACCAATGATGGGGCACTATTTCTCCCACTGACACCAACAATGGGACAATATTCCCCCTATTGATACCAGCGATGGCTCACTATTCCCCCCCGAATGCCAAAGATGCACTGTTTACTCCCACTGATGCCAGTAAGATTTCTACTCCCGCTGTCCACAGTCTGGCCCCCCTAAAGTCTGAAGGACAGTAAACTGGCCCTTTGCTTAGAAAGTTTGGAGACCCCTGTTCTACAGCAAATCTGAAATTCACAAAGAAAAAAATTTTATTAATACAAATTGTGCAAAACACGTGACATTTAAAATCAACAGTGCAACAAGAGCAGTTGGTGTCAGAAATACAGCTGCTAAAGTGTAGACGATGAACTACAACGGCCAAAAAAAGGTCAGAGAAGTAGTACAACTGCTAGACAGTACCCTACATGTTTCAGAAAAACACAAAAAGATTCATTTCTTTTTATGATGTATGCTTCCTTCCTCAGGGGTTTCAGATAAGCAGATTATTCTTGTTGCACTGTTGATTTTAAATGTCAGTATGTATTTTGCACAATTTGTACTAATAAAATTTTGATACTTGTATCTAAGAATTTTTCTGTACTTCATCTGCATTCCTGATCCTTGTTGATCCACTGCCCATATAATCCCCTTGGGGTACCTAGCCTTTTGTGTCCATTGTTTAATGGGAAGTGGCAGTGACTCTCAGGATCAGCTCAATGTTTGTTCCAATTCTACTATTTCTTCTGTTTGTACACAAAGCATTCAGTGATTTCTTCCATCATTTTCACACCCTTATCCTAGATAAGGATCTGATATACAGTTGTATGCAAAAGTTTAGGAACCCCTGACAATTTCCATGATTGTCATTTATAAATATTTGGGTGTTTGGATCAGCAATTTCATTTTGATCTATCAAATAACTGAAGGACACAGTAATATTTCAGTGGTGAAATGAGGTTTATTGGATTAACAGAAAATGCGCAATATGCATCAAAACTAAATTAGACCGGTGCATAAATTTGGGCACCCCAACAGAAAAATCACATCAATATTTAGTAGAGCCTCCTTTAGCAGAAATAACAGCCTCTAGACGCTTCCTTTAGCCTGTAATGAGTGTCTGGATGCTGGATAAATGTATTTTGGACCATTCCTCCTTACAAAACATCTCCAGTTCAGTTAGGTTTGATTGTTGCCAAGCATTAACAGCCCACTTCAAATCACCCCACAGATGTTCAATGATATTCAGGTCTGGGAACTGGGATGGCCATTCCAGAACATTGTACTTGTTCCTCTGCATAAAGTAGATTTTGAGCAGTGTTTTGGGTCATTGTCTTGTTGAAATATCCAGCCCCGGCGTAACCTCAACTTTGTGACTGATTCCTCAACATTATTCTCAAGAATCTGCTGATATTAAGTGGAATCCATGCGACCCTCAACTTTAACCAGATTCCCAGTACTGATGCTGATGGAACCTCCACCAAATTTTACTGTGGGTAGCAAGTGTTTTTCTTGGAATGATGTGTTCTTTTTATACCAAGCATAATGCCCCTTGTTATGATCAAATAACTCAATCTTTGTTTCATCAGTCCACAGCACCTTATTCCAAATTGAAGCCGGCTTGTCCAAATGTGCGTTTGCATACCTCAAGCGACTCCGTTTGTGGCGTGTGTGCAGAAAAGGCTTCTTTCGCATCACTCTCCCATACAGCTTCTCCCTGTGCTAAGTGCGCTGAATTGTTGAAGGATGCACAGTGACACCATCTGCAGCAAGTTGATGTTGTAGGTCTTTGGAGGTGGTCCGCGGGCTGTTTTTGACCGCTCTCACCATCCTTCGCCTCTCCAATATTTTATGTGGCCTGCCACTTCTGGTCTTAACAAGAACTGTGCCTGTGGTCTTCCATTTCCTCACTATGTTCCTCACAGTGGACACTGACAGCTTATATCTCTGCGATAACTTTTTGTAGCCTTCCCCTACACCATAATGTAGAACAATCTTTGTTTTCAGGTCATTTGAGAGTTTTTTTGAGGCCCCCAGAACAACAACTTGCAATTGGCCACCTTAAATACCTTTTCTCATGATTGGATGCACCTGTCTATGAAGTTCAAGGCTTAATGAGCTCAGTGCTAAGTAGTTACAGGTATTCAAATCAACAAAATGACAAGGATGCCCAGATTTATGCACCCGTCTAATTTAGTTTTGATGCATATTGCGCATTTTCTGTTAATCCAATAAACCTCATTTCACTACTGAAATATTACTGTGCCCTTCAGTTATTTGATAGATCAAAATGAAATTGCTGATCCAAACACCCAAATATTTAATAATCTGACACTCACCTGTACCACGGTCCAGCAAAGCGGGTGCAGGAAGCTGGCATTCTAACTGTGGGCGCCCGGCTGTGGCTTTACAGCCTGGCGCGCACTACGTGCTGTGAATGGGCGGGCAATCTTCTGGGACCTGTGACGTGTCCCAGAAGATTGCAGGAAGGGAGAGGGGGAGAGGTGATCTTCCTTCTGGCGCTGTGGCGCTGCGGCTCTGCGGTGAGGAAGTGGGAGCCGGATGCCTCTAAAAACAGGGTACCCGCTCCCCCCCCAAAGAAAATGACATGCCAAATGTGGCATGTCAGGGGGTCACCAGCACTTGAAGCGGAAGTTCCATTTTTGGGTGGAACTCCGCTTTAACATGGTGGAGTACCTTGCCAGGGGAACCCCCTGTCCCCCCCTCCCATGGGGGGGGGGTCATGAGGACAGGACAGGAACCCCCTGGTCCCCCCCCCCCAGAGCACAGGACCTCTAAATCACAAATCTAGACTAGTGGTGGTGGGAGTCTAGGGGCATGGGGCTTGTTGGAATCAGCATGGGGCTTGTTGGAATCTGGAAGCCCCCATTAAAAATAAGGGGGTCCCCAGATACCACCCCCTATGTGAACGAGTAAGGGGTACATAGTATCCATAGTATCCCTACTCATTTGTGCACTAAAGTAAATAAATTCACTTTTAGACAAGTTTATAATTTAAAAAAAAAAAAGTCCCACAATGTAAATTCATAGTAATTCAGGTTACCTAGTAATACAGATCCATGTTAATCACAATGAATGATGTCCACCAACCCTCCAAAAGAATAAAAAAAACCTGCTGACTGCCAACACAATCTGTTCTCCTTGCTCACTTGCCACTCAATTATATCTCCTGGTCCCCCCCTTAAAACGAAACAAAGGGGCAGGGTCGCCTGGGGGGCCTCATTAACAATGTCAATGTCACTGCACAAATATGGTCATATGGCCATTTGGTCAGTTCCATCAGCACTATACTTGCCTGCTTGTTTATATGGACAGTAAATGGTTGCTAGGGGCTCGGAGGGTGCTGGCACCAGCTGCTAATTTAAAAACCATTGACAGGAAGCAGTTGCCAAATGAGCAAAAAGACTGGTATGTAGATGAATGCCTGGATAAGCTAAGTTCAGTACGAACTTGCGCTTGAGCTCATCCCCACTGGATAGCAGTCCTTATTTGGTCCTCATTTGGTTTAGTATACTGTACATACTGTGGATTCCACGAGTTCCTCTCTGTTGCATTACTGCAGTGGGCCCCAACTAGTATCAGAAAAATAGAAAGACTAAGACCTGCTCACACACATTATTTCAACGAAATACTGATAAATTGCAACTTGGGTGCACAAAAATAAAAAAATACATTGCTTTTAGGCCCGGTTCACACCAGAACGCAGTGCGGGAAAGGCGTGTCCCATTCTTGTTTCTAACACTGTGCTAAAACGCCCTGTCCTTGCAATCTGCTGCGGGTGCCAATGCAGATTGCAAAGGCAGTGTGTGGCAGTGTGGGGAACCAAATTGCATGGTACCGCAGTTTGGTTCAGTGCATTTTTAAAAATGCATTAATGTAAAAATGCCTAGCACTTTGTACCATTTCAAGCCAGGGGCATTGCAAGTATTGTGAGGGGAATTGTATACCCCGAACCACTACCTCTCTATACTGCACTATAAATTGTTTAATCCTGACCCCTGCTCTCTTTACACTAGGCTTTTTGTTACATATACATTACAAAATGCACCTTCGACTAAGTAGACAAAAATCCTTGCAATGGCCCTGGCACAATGACTGCTGTGGCTGTGATCAGGGGGAATGTGACTGCTGTGGTGGTGATCAGGGGCAATGTGACTGCTGTGGTGGTGATCAGGGACACTGTAATGCCCTGCACACACGGTGGGATTCTCCGACGGAAAATGTGTGATAGGACCTTGTTGTCGGAAAATCCGACCGTGTGTGGGCTTCATCACACATTTTCCATCGGAATTTCCGACACACAAAGTTTGAGAGCTTGCTATAAAATTCCGATCGTGTGTACACAAATCCGATGCACAAAGTGCCACGCATGGTCAGAATAAATTAAGAGAGGAAAGCTATTGGCTACTGCCCCATTTATAGATCCGACGTACGTGTTTTACGTCACCACGTTCAGAAGGATCGGATTTTCCGACAACATTGTGTGACCGTGTGTGTGCAAGACAAGTTTGAGCTAACATCTGTCGGAAAAAATCCATGGATTTTGTTGTCGGAATGTCCGATCAATGTCGGACCGTGTGTATGGGGCATAAGAGGTGCGGGAAAGGTGCAGACATTGAAGGGGGAAAACTACTCCATACCTGGAACTGGGTATAAAGGATGCTGCAGGCTCATTTCTCCATCCCTAGAAATCTTGGAAATCACGAGAGAGGAGGAAAGGTGCCAAATTATTGGTTTACCAAAAGACTGTGGCTGGGTCATAATCTAAAAAGCGATATTGATCTCCAGATAAGAGATCAGGGCAGCTGGTAAGAGGCTGTGATTTTTTAGATGGAAGGACTTTTCTACCTCACCTCACTACTTTCTACGGTGCTTTTACAAGTGTGATGTCACTGATTTGAGTGAAGAATAGACTTATCCTATGATATGATTTATCACATTACCAGCTTACCTCCTTTTTGACATTTAATAACCTCCTTGTGTATTCCATTTTCTGTGATGTGATCATTTTTTAGCATTATAGTGGTATCTAATCACTGTCAAATATATTAATTTTATTTAGACAAGTGAACTCTACATTTAATGCATGTAACACAATATATTGGTGAGATGGAATTAGGAGCACTGTGAGTGGCTGGGGGTGATTAGGGACACTGACTGGTGACAGTATGTAAACAAAAAGAATTCAAATTTTTTTTTACAATTTTTTTTTCATTATTATTATTATTTTTTATTTTTTTTACATTTTGTCAACAGAGTAGTGCAGTGTCACCATAGAAACACTGCATTACTCTGGGAAGGTGATCTAGATTTTTGTTTTTTTTACACTGTGATTCTTTGTTACAGTTGATGATCACTGTAACAGCAATCGTTTTAACTGTCATGAATGACTTTCATTCATGACAGTTTGCTTACTATTGTGGTTGCTGTGACTGGCTGCAGCTATCACATGGTTCAGGGCTGCTGTGAATGGCTCTGTACTATGTGATTACTGTGATCTATCACAGAGATCACAATAGTTAGCAACACTGGCGGCTGGTGCTTAAAGTGGTTGTTAACCCACTGTACTAAAATAGTGTTATCCCCTCTGTATCATAATAACATTTGTCCTTGTGTCTGTGTAATGTAAAAAAACTGCCGATCTGTACCTGTATAAACTGCACTGCGAGCGCTCAGCTGACATGTCAGCTCCCTTGTTTCTCCAGCTCAGAGCTGAAGTGGGCAGGGCCGAGCCATCCTGCTGACGTCAGCCGGTGGAGGAGGAGGATAGAGGAGAGAGAGCGAGAGCCGACAATCAGCTGAGCGGCAGGAGCCGTTTATACAGGTACAGATCGGCTGAGTTTTTATATTACACAGGCACAGGGACAGATGTTCTAATGCTACAGAGGGGATAAGATTTATGATCAGATACAAGAAGAGCAGAAGCAGGTGGGGCGGGTGCAGCTATGAGCAGGGAGGGGAGGGCAGGGAGACAGAGGACACAGACACAGGGAGAGCTGCAGAAAGAAGAGCTGCGGCTGACGGAATCATGCAAATAGACCACAATGTCAGGGGCTCAGCAGCCATGATTATCGTGGTCTGTTTGAAGGGGGGAGGGTATAGCCAGGCAGGATCAGCCAGGTTTTTTAGGGTATACAAGGGGCCAAATGACAAAGCACAAGCACTGTGCTGTATAACATGCTTTAAAGGAACAGGATCAGGTTTTTTTTTTTGGGTTAACAAACGCTTTAATATATTGGGAGTGTCAAACTAACATCAAAGTCCTAAGACTCCGTGGTCACAGGAACTGCTTCTGATTGTCCGGGAGGGGAATCAGGAAGACAATAGCGAATATATATTCTCTATTGTCACACAAGTGGGTGGGCTTGGGGTGCAGTGCTCTGCGCCCCGAGCTCACCCTTTTTTAAAGCCAATTAGAGCCTCAGGCTCTATTCATATGCTTAAAAAAAAACATTGAAATCAATGCGTTTGGTGCCCTGCATGTAGATTAGGGGGCCGGACATATGGATGGGAGGGCGGCACCTGTGCACCCTGCATGGGCGGCCGCCACTGGTAAGCAAGCTGTCATGAATGAAAGATATTTATGACAGTTTTGTTTACATGTTATCGTGAAATTACTCCGATTGGTCAAAGTGATTGCATGATACCTGGGCGGCTCACAGTGGTCGGGTACCAAGCGCTGGTCACAGAATCTCGCTGCTGCGCATGCCAGGGAGACGTCCCTTGAAGCCCTCCTGGAACTGCAGAACCACCGGACGGCTGTATTTTGACTACAGTGGGTGGGAGGTGGTTAAGGAGCTTATTTACTAAATGATCTGGCATTTCTAAAGACACACTGAAATTCCATGTTCACCTGCACTTCACAATACATATTTTTCATGTAATAACTGATTTACCTGCCATAGGATTTGAATTTCTGTTCATCCAGTCCTCATATTTACACAGCTCTGCCACACAACAAAGTCCTACCTGGTGGGGAAAAGGGCCAGATTTTGTTCTGCTGCAGCTTCACTTACAAGCCTTTTTCTCATCCTTACCCTGTGACTGGACAGTGAAAAGAGAAGCAGCATGCTAATGAGCTTATCTATATGTTACTCTTTCCACCTATAAGCATGCTCTGTGCACTGTAACACAACTGATGGGCTACTATGTAACTTCCTACTATGTAACTATGTAACTTGTGCTGCTGCTTCTTCCTCCCCCTATCTGAGCTCTGCTGTACAGGAGACTGCAAGAGGCTGATACAAAGTCAAAGGCAGGCATTAACAATGCTCGCATTTACAAAGATACAATTCATGATGTAGTAATAATTACAGGGCTGCATTTGTAATACCTATTGCATTACCTGTTATGAGTTGATTACTTTATCCAAGTGGTGCTCCTGCAGTGCCACCCTGTCACATACACCCTGGAGGAGAAAGCATGTGGCTATGCTGGTAAACATTAGCAGGGATGGGCCACCTACTGTATGTCACAATCAGTAAAGAAGTGCACAGCAAAATTGTGCAGCTAATTCTGGAGCTAGTGCATGTGAATAGGAAGATGTTGAAAAAGACTGGAGCAGATCAACAGCAATGAGATGGAGAAAAAAGGTAAAAAAGTATTTCATAAAAAAATTTAATGTTTGTGGTACACAGTGCTTTAGCATCTACTTTAAACTCATTAAATTCTAAAAAAAATTATATTAGTCTTAGACACAGATCTGATCCTTAGATGATTCTTACCACCAGCTAAATACATTCCCAAGTACACATTGCTTACTTAGAAAAATGTAATACAGGATGTGGTCAAAACAGAAGTGTTGCAAGGTATTTTTCAAGAGTTATTTGACTGTCCTACTCCTCTCGTTTGAGGCCGCTTGGCATAATACTAATGGTTCATTTCTAATGAAGTGCAGCAAGAAAGAGGAAAAGATCAATGAAGAGTGACAAGAACCAGAAGAACAGCAAAAGGAGAAGAAGAACACGACGAGAGACTAAAAACAGCTTTATACCCTTTTTGTCTTGTTAGTGTAGCACCATCTAGTGAGTGTGCTAGGGTTGTTAGTGTAGGTTTGTAGAGTAAGCTTGTTAGTGTAGGTAAATTTATTTCAGCTCACGGCTAAGCCTGAGCTGTGAATCTAGGTCAGGGTTCAGTGACTCAGGGTTGGGTGACTCATCCTGACAGTTTCTCCAGTGCCTCCCCCTGTTTTCTGGGACATTGAAGAATGTTCTAGACATAGTGGGTGGAGGTAAGGAGGAGCTGCTTGGAATATTTATGAGGGCCTCAGCCAATCCCCAGTAAAGGGCTGTCAGAGGGCAGGCCACCGAGTTGGTGAAAGATGGAGTGCTCTCGGGGGGGGGGGGGGGGCATGGGAGCAAGAAGAGAGGACAGCAGGAGCTGGTCAGCACTACTGAGAGATCTCTTGAGAGTCAGCTAGTTGGGCTGGTGAGCATCCATCTGGAGGACTGGTGGGAGAAGTTAGGCTGGAGAGCTAGTGAAATGGGCAGCTGCAGCCAGGTGGGTTGGCAGTGCCTGAAAAGGTGGTGCTGGGATCAGTAGCCTTAGGGAAACAGTACTTTGATTTATTACACTGCAGGATGGCTTAAGCCTAGTACACACCACTAGTTTCTTTTCATTCAACCCAGTGGGTTTAACGGAAAAAAAAAACCTGACAGCTCAGGTCGGAGCCGCTGTACTAACAATCCAATGTTAGTACAGCGATATCCCCTGCTGTTCTGGAACACTCCGGTCAGCGCTTGAAATGGCCGATGCTGGCCAACAATTTTCAAATCCTGTCATAGTATTTTCAATTGGATTGAGATCTGAGCCTTGACTGAGTCACGCTAACACATTCAGGTTCTTGGTTTTAAAGCCCCACTCAGGGCAGCAGAAAAAATTATCCTGGTAGTGGGGCCTCCCTGCACTGAAAGGGTTAAATGCTTGTTAAAGTGGAGTTCCAGCCTGGGTAAAAAAAATTAAAAGTCAACTTTTAATATAAGGACACTTACCTGTCCATTGGCTCTGGGTGTAGGTGCCAGTATTCCTCCTAAGGGAAACAGGAAGTGAAGCCTTGCAGCTTAACAGCTTGTTTTCTACTGTGCAGGCACGAGTCACGCTGCGCTTTCTGAATGGTCCCGCTGGTCCCGGGGGCGGATGTTTCATAGATTTCCTGCACAACGATTGCGGCGATCTTACCCAGAAGTGGGAGCTGGTACCTGGTTTTGACAGGTATCTGCTCCCCCCCCCGAAAGGTGCCAAATGTGGCAGCAGAGGGGGTAGGGTGCTAACAAGCAGAGCTTCCACTTTTGGGTGGAACTCCACTTTAAGTTTAGTGGGCTATTGGGCACCAGTCAGATTGCAGAATGGCAGCAAAATGCCGGGCAATGGAATGCTTTCTGTTTTACCAGAACTGAGCACTGAAGGAGAGGCTGTGGGCCTGTAATTAGTAAGTGATCATCAACTGGGTGAGGGGTTTAATTTCACTGCCATAACCATCAACCTTGGCATCAAGTGGGAGAGGAGGGGGCTAACTTTTACTGCAATGACCAACAATGGTGGAAGGGGGGTTAACTTTCATTGCCATGACCATCAATATGGGGGGCCGGTTAATTTATACTACCATGATCACCACTGAGATGGGAGAGTTAATGTTCACTACAGTGGCCACCAATGCAGGGGGGTTAAATTTCACTGTCAGGGACCATCAATGAAGGGGAGGTGGGGATGGGGATAGATTTCACTACCAGTGACGATCATTGTGAGGGGAATTATTGTAACTGTCACCAGTACTGGGGGCTATTATTGCATCTACTGACACCAATGTTGAGAACTTGGGATTATTTTGGAATCCATTGACATCAATGTTGAGGGTTATTATTGCTTCCACTGACACCAATGTTGAGGGTTATTATTGCATCCACTGACAGCAATGTTGGGGGCTAATACTGCATCTACTGATTCCAGTGCTTGGGGCTATTATTGCACTCACTGACATTAATCCTGGAGTTAATTTTACACTCACTGACACCAATGCTGGGGGTTATTGTTGTACTCACTGACACCAATGCTGGGAGTTATTATTGCATCCAGTGATACCAATGCTGGAAGTTAATATTGCACTCACTGGTACCTATTTTGGGGGGTAGTATTGTGTTCACTGAGTCCAATGATGGGGTTATTATTGTGTCCACCAATGTTGGGGATTATTTTTGCACTCACTGACATCGATGCTGGGGGTTATTATTGCACTCGCTGACAAATCTTGGGGAATTTAGGTGCAAAAACACACAGCTATTGTACGGCTCTCTTGAAGTGTTGGGGGCGCCACTTGAGGCCCTCCATAGTTTTTAAGTTGACCACCACTGGTCTAGAGGTAGAGGAATAATCTGTAATACTTTCCTAATTCCTCACTATGGCAGCTTCCACTACGCTGTGGCTTGATCCAGTGGTTGTACTTTGATGTTATGTATAACACAGGACCAGCAGAGAGAAGAGGAGCATGCCAGGGAAGCAAAGAATAAGGTAATTATTATAACATATTCCTCTATTCCTGCTAGACCAAACATTTAACCCTTGCAGTGTGGCAGGGCTATAGATTTTTTTTTCTGGAAGGGGGGGGGTCAACTTTGGGCATCTAGAAGAAAATAAGTAGGCAGCTTGTCCAGCGTCGAATTGTAGGTGTAGCAAAATTGTGGGAAGGGCTTAAAACTTGAGCCTAGTCACTGTGTACACAGTAACGCATGCCACAGTAAGTCCCCTTTCACACTGTGGCGGTAGGGGGCGTTGGCGGTAAAACAGCGCTATTTTTAGCGCTGTTTTACTGCGGTATTCGGCCGCTAGTGGTGTGGTTTTAACCCCCCGCTGGCGGCCGAAAAAGGGTTAAAACCCCTCGTATAGCGCGGCTATAGCCGCGGTATTACCGCGGTATAGCCGCGCTGTCCCATTGATTTCAATGGGCAGGAGCGGTTTAGGAGCGGTGAATACACCGCTCCTTCACCACTCCAAAGATGCGGCTTGCAGGAGATTTTTTCTTCTCCTGCCAGCGCACCGCTTCAGTGTGAAAGCCCTCGGGCTTTCACACTGAACAAACAGTGGAGGCTGTTTAGGGGCGGTTTGCAGGCGCTATTTTTAGCGCAATAACGCCTGCAAACCGCCCCAGTGTGAAAGGGGTCTAATTGTACAGTAAAAACAGAAAGTATTCAGACCCCCTTAAATTTTTCACTCTTTGTTATATTTCAGCCATTTGTTAAACTAATTTAGGTTCATTTTTTTCCTCATTAATGTACACACAGCACCCCATATTGACAGAAAAACACAGAATTATTTTTGCAAAAATTGACATTTGTGCAGATTTATTAAAAAAGAAAAACTGAAATATCACATGGTCCTAAGTATTCAGACCCTTTGCTCAGTATTTAGTAGAAGCACCCTTTTGATCTAATACAGCCATGAGTCTTTTTGGGAAAGATGCAACAAGTTTTTCACACCTGGATTTGGGGATCCTCTGCCATTCCTCCTTGCAGATCCTCTCCAGTTCTGTCAGGTTGGATGGTAAACATTGGTGGACAGCCATTTTTAGGTCTCTCCAGAGAAGCTCAATTGGGTTTAAGTCAGGGCTCTGGCTGGGCCATTCAAGAACAGTCACGGAATTTTTGTGAAGCCACTCCTTCGTTATTTTAGCTGTGTGCTTAAGGTCATTGTCTTGTTGGAAGGTAAACTTTTGGCCCAGTCTGAGGTCCTGAGCACTCTGGAGAAGGTTTTCGTCTGGGATATCCCTGTACTTGGCCACATTCATCTTTCCCTCGATTGCAACCAGTCGTCCTGTCCCTGCAGCTGAAAAACACCCCCACAGCATGATGCTGCCACCTCCATGCTTCATTGTTGGGACTGTATTGGACAGGTGATGAGCAGTGCCTGGTTTTCTCCACACGTACCGCTTAGAATTAAGGCCAAAAAGTTCTATCTTGGTCTCATCAGACTAGAGAATCTTATTTCTCACCATCTTGGAGTCCTTCAGGTGTTTTTTTAGCAAACTCCATGCAGGCTGAGGAGAGGCTTCCGTCGGGCCACTCTGCCATAAAGCCCCGACTGGTGGAGAGCTGCAGTGATGGTTGACTTTCTACAACTTTCTCCCATCTCCCGACTGCATCTCTGGAGCTCTGCCACAGTGATCTTTGGGTTCTTCTTTATCTCTCTCACCAAGGCTCTTCTCCCCCCGATAGCTCAGTTTGGCCGGACGGCCAGCTCTAGGAAGGGTTCTGGTCGTCCCAAACGTCTTCCATTTAAGAATTATGGAGGCCACTGTGCTCTTAGGAACCTTAAGTGCAGCAGAAATTTTTTGTAACCTTGGCCAGATCTGTGCCTTGCCACAATTCTGTCTCTGAGCTCTTCAGGCAGTTCCTTTGACCTCATGATTCTCATTTGCTCTGACATGCACTGTGAGCTGTAAGGTCTTGTATAGACAGGTGTGTGGCTTTCCTAATCAAGTCCAATCAGTATAATCAAACACAGCTGGACTTAAATGAAGGTGTAGAACCATCTCAAGGATGATCAGAAGAAATGGACAGCACCTGAGTTAAATATATGAGTGTCACAGCAATGGGTCTGAATACTTAGGACCATGTGATATTTCAGTTTTTCTTTCTTACTAAATCTGCAAAAATGTCAACAATTCTATGTTTTTCTGTCAATATGTGTTTTTTTTAGCAAAACTCTGTTAATGAATTTTACTTTTGTTTAAAGTGGGGTTCCACCCAAAAAACAAAAATACCTGGAAAAATTCTAAAAAAAACCCCAAAAAAACATTTGGATATTTTTTTTTCACTTACCTCTAAATGCCTGTTGCTAGGTGGTCCCTTGTAGTCTGCCTGTTCCTTTGCCTGGGCTGGTGACATCACTTCCCCCTCGGCACAGGAAGGGCTCCGCTCTGCTCCCTCCCTCCTGTCAATCATCTGGGACCCATTACAGGTCCCAGGTGATTGAGCGGCCAATCACGGCGCGCGGCGCCGCTCGCGCATGCGCAGTGGGTGCCAGGCTGTGAAGCCACAGTGTGATATTTTAGTTTTTCTTTTTTAATAAATCTGCAAAAATGTCAACAATTCTGTGTTTTTCTGTCAATATGGGGTGCTGTGTGTACATTAATGAGGAAAAAAAATGAACTTAAATGATTTTAGCAAATGGCTGCAATATAACAAAGAGTGAAAAATTTAAGGGGGTCTGAATACTTTCTGTCCCCACTGTATTCAAATTGTTCATATGAGCAGCAAAAACATATGAGAGGTTGGCAGAGGTGCCACTAAACAGAGTCCTAGGGGAACCGAAAGAAAAAAGAAACAGGGGCGCACCAGCCTTGTGCATTAACTTTAAAACATTTATTATATAAAAATAGTAAAAAGAAACAACTCACAAGCAATTGGTGGAGGAGGCACAACATAAAAGTGCACCAACAAACAGCATGCGACTTAGGATGAGCGAAACCTTCCAAAGATCGTGGAGGAACGCACAGGCATCACAATCAGCTAACGCGTTTCGAAGGGAACGTCCCTTCTTCGTCAGAGCTATGCCCTAGGGGACCCTGGATTACCACCACCTGAATGATTAATTCATATGGACTGTCCTTTTTCTCCTTGTGACCTTCCAGCAGCTCCCTCTGCCTGTCGTGGGTCCCATTTATCACCTCCAGTGTCCCATACTGTCCCTGGCTCATTTTTCTTGCTAGTGGACAGGACCAAGGTCCAGCTTCAAATCACAGTTCACTTATCTCTATTTTCTCCCTGGTACACTTCCCTATCATCAGCCTAAAGTGTCCACCAGTTAGGGCACTCTGAGGGTGGGAGTTTGGACCCCTGGTCCCCCCTATTTGTGCCCCAGCAGTGTTGGGGCACTGCAGGGGGACTCAATTTTCTTTTAAATCCCAGTGTACAACTATAAACCATTCCAAAATAGTTCTGGCTGTATGTTTAAGGCTATTGGACTGTCCCAGCCTATGGTCTCCTGCACACTGAAACAACATAGGATTGACCTTTATTTGTATCCATCCACCCTCAGCCCTGACCAGCATTTATTGCCATGAACAGCTGCGCCCAATTCAACCACGGATCTCAAAAATCTCTCTATATGACGCCCTTTTTTATCTGGCTACTGGGTCTTGGTGGGCAGTGTGGGTCACAGTTGTGCTATATGCTCTTTCCATATTTATAAAATGATTTGCAACATGGGATATTCACAATTGGGAATATAAATTCATTCTGATTGCTGCTGCATCGGAACATTATTCCAGACTTGTTTTGAAACAAGGAAGGAGCGGCTGTGTTTATTCTGAGATTATATGACAATTTAATTGCACACAGGTAAACGTTCTTCAACAAATCATATGACTTCTGTAGCTGAATGCTTTTATCAGAGCTTATTTAGGGGTTTTCGAAGCATTGGGGGTGAATACTTTTCAGTGTTTATTTGTGAAATGTTTGGAAAATTATGTAGCCCCGGCCAGCTGATAAGGAGATGAGAGGCTGAGGTTTCACTGTGTCTGTTGTTCTGTTACTGCCTTTGCTCGTGTTGAAAAAAAGACTTTTATACAGACACAGTGTAGAAGGAAGCTACTATTAAAGCGGAGCTCCACCCAAAAGTGGAACTTCCGCTTTAAGCACTCCTTGCCCTCTTACATGCCACATTTGGCGTGTAATTTTTTTATTTCGGGGGGGGGGGGGGTGGGTGCCTTCTTTTTAGTGGGACTTCCTGTCGACAACATCCTGTGGGCAGCAGGCTATGCGGCTTTCAGCTTCACAGCTGGCTGCTCACTTCACATGCACAAGCCGTGCTGTGCATTGTGAATGGTCCTGCAGTCTTCTGGGACCTGTAATGTGGCCCAGAAGACTGTGGGGAGGGAGGGGAAGAGGAGAACTTCCACTTGGATCACCTAGGCCAGGGGTGCCCATGTGGCCCACGGAGCCCTCTGATGTGGCCTGCGACCTCCTGCTCTGGGATGGCGGATTGCAAAGCCCAGATTGCGGGTTTTCGACCTGCCATCCCAGAGCATCAGTGTTCCAAATGGAGCTGGCGCTACAGGGAGCACGGCTGTGGACTGAGCAGAGCCGCATAAACCCATGTTTTTTGTAAAGCGCCAGCTCCTGTCACAGGCAGAGTTATACCAATTGCCCTCCACTTGGGACAGCAACAACCGGCAATAGCTGTAGCAAGGGAGATTCCTGAATGGAAGATTATTATTAAAGGTCAGTTTATATTCTAAAATCACAGTGTATATATGGCATATCTCTTCTGTAGTGGTTACTGGGCTGCTGTCAAACTGATTCTGTGGGTTACCTGCACTGAGCCATAGGCTTCTGTTATTACCTACGGGTTTGGTGCACTTTCTGAAATTGCACCACACCTGCAGGATATAATACAAGCCTATGGCAAAGTGCAGCTAAACCGCAGGAAAGCCACAGGTGCACTGCGCTGCACCCGCGGTGTGGGTAAACCGCAGCACGTCAATATGAAATCATTCTTAGGCACCTTTCACACGATCAGTCCGGATCCACCTGTCCGTTTTTCAGGTGGTCCCAATCGGACGCTCCATTCACCTCTATGGAGCGGCAGATGTAAACAAACTTGTCACCACTTCCACTGGCCTACCTCTAATCCAATCTGCTAAAAAAATACAGAAGGGGATCCGTCCCCTTCTGTCTGGGTGGATCGGATCAGATCTCCCCCTTCTCTCTGAGGCGCCGGCATTCTAACTGTGGGCGCCTGGCTGTGGCTTTAAAGCTGGGCGCGCACTGCGCATGCGTGAGCCGCGCTGTGAATGGTCGGGCAATCTTCTGGGACCTGTGACGTGTCCCAGAAGATTGCAGGGAGGGAGGGGGGGAGAGGTGATCTTCCTTTCGGCGCCACAAAGCCAGGGGAGGAAGTGGGAGCATCTCAGGGGGTCAGCAGTACTTAAAGCAGAAGTTCCATTTTCGGGTTAAACTCCGCTTTAAAAATATCAAACATGTTATACTTACCTGCTCTGTGCAGTGGTTTTGCATAGAGCAGCCCAGATCCTCCTCTTCTCAGGTCCCTCTTCAGTGCTCCTGGCCCCTCCCTCCTGTTGAGTGCCCCCACAGCAAGCAACTTGCTATGGGGCCATCCGATCCGAGCCACAGCTCCCTGTGTCCATTCAGACACAGAGCCGCGGCTCAGCCCTGCCCCCTTTCTCTCCTTATTGGCTGACTGACTTTGATTGACAGCAGTGGGAGCCAATGGCACTGCACTGCTGTCTCAGCCAATGAGGAGAGGAGTCCTGGGCAGCCGAGACACTCCTGCAACACCGCTGGATCTAGAGGGACCTCAGGTAAGTATTAGATGGGCTGAGGGGGGCTGCTGCACACAGAAGGCTTTTTATAGAATACATTAAGATACAAAACCTTCTGCCTTTACAATTACTTTAACCACTTGAGCTCCAGGTCTTACCCCCTTTATGACCAGGCCATTTTTAGCTATTCGGCACTGTGCTACTTTAACTGGCAATTGTGCGGTCATGCAACTCTCTACCCAAATTAAATTTATATAATTTTTTTCACACAAACAGAGCTTTCTTTTGGTGGTATTTGATCATTATATAAAGAGACAGAAAATGATATTTTCTACTTTCTGTTATAAAATATATCCAATAAACTCAGATTTCTTCAAAAATGTAGGTCAAAATGTATTCTGCTATATGTCTTTAATAAAAAAAATCCCAACAAGTGGATAATAATTGGTTTGTGTGAAAATTATGGCTACAGACTATAATATATATATTTGAAAACGAATCTATCCTAATGTACTGATGGCCTATCTCATTTCTTGAGGCCCTAAAACACCAGCACAGTACAATAACTACCCAAATGACCCCAAAGTAGACAGTCTGAGGTATTTAGCAAGAGGCATGGCGAGTTTTTTGAAGTTGTAATTTTTTGAAAAAAGGAAGAAATTATGAAAATGTTTTTTGTTGTTGTTTTTTTTATTGACATACTGTCACCGGTGCACTACAGCGTCATCATATGACTGGTGTGATGGTGATCAGGGATACTGACTTATGAGTTACAGTATGTAAAAAATAAATAAATAAATAAATATGTTTTTATTACATTTTTTAATGTTTATGGATCTTTACACATTTTTGTTACACTGTGATAATTGCTGTAAAAGCAATAGCTTTGGCTGTGATGGATGGGTTTTTCATTCATGAACAGCTTGCTTTTGTTTGTGATCTGTGATTGGTTAAGCTAATGACATGGTACAGGTAGCCAGGTACCATGTGATTACTGTGGGCCAGTCACTGAACACAACATTATGCAAGCTGTTCATGAATGGGAAGCCATTCATGACAGATTGTTTCCACTGTTATTATGGGATCGCTATGACCAATCATAGTGATCACATGATACTTGGTTACTGGTAATTGGCAACAGTGTCCAGTAGACACAGCAGTCACAGTAGGAGCTCCTAAATTGCAGCAGGCTCAATCACATATTCAGTATATAGGTGACTGAACCTGCATATGCCACCCAGCAGCAAGTGCTTAATCAATGGGAAGGTTACTGTGAACGCTGACCAGCTGTACTTCACACAGTGAGCAGTGGGAGATCATCTGCTGACACAGGAGTTGGTGAGAGGCTGTGTCAGGGGACATATAGACGCATTTGTGTGCACGTCCACATGCATAGGCACCAAGCTACTTATTTAAAGGAAACCCTGGTGTGTGCTAATCTCTGGATGCTTTTCAGCTTTCTCGTGGCCTGTGTTCCTGCTTTTGCTGACTGTTTCTCCGTTGCTGGCCCGCCTCGTTCTTGGCCTTGCTCTGTGGATTTTGGACACCAACCGCAGCTTCCTCTGACTATTCTCTACCTGCTTCCCTGGCTCTGACCTTGGTCTGCTGCTGGACCTTCCTCTCTCTGCTTCCCTGGTACTGACTTGCTGCTACCTCACTGTGCATGACCCTGGCTCACCTTGACTATGTCTCTGTCCGTGGCAATCACCTTCTACCAAGATACCGGCACCCATGCTTTTTTGAGCCTTGTATCCCTGTCGCCATATTCTGGGGTGCTTGGATCAGAGCCGAAAGGGAGTCAGTACGTGGACAGCCCAAGTTGTCAGTGTGCGGTGCAATTTGCAGAGTCATGGGCACAGAAACAGGGAGCACGAGAAACAGTGGCTCCTTCGGGGGTATGTGCTACAACTATTTTTGTTTTTACTTCAATCAAATGGACTATTTTGGCAGATGACTGACATAAAATCCCAATTAAAATCCATTTAAATTCCAAGTTGTAACACTACAAAGAATATAAGATATGGCAACCCACGCTATGCATGCTGCTGGCATTCATTCTGAAAGATACCACAATGCACCTACATCACAGCACAACACAACTGTGTATTCTGTTTTGTTCATGCACCTTTTTTAAAATAAATAGGATGTTTTAACATAATGCACATTAACACATGTGCAGTAATGAATAGGCCCTCAAACATTGTGTAATCAAAATATATCAAAATATATCCTAGAAGTGCAGCTGTTTTATGCACAGACATGTAGTGCCTAAGGTAACCTATTTTAAAATGTATGGTGTACAATAATTAAAAACAGGCGTTGGCCAGCACATGACAAAGAGTCTGTTACTAGGTGGACTTTGCGATTTCATTCCTGGTTTATATGCAAAATTAAGTCAGGCAGAAACCGTTATCTTTTCAGAATTGGGGCCATGCATAATGTATACTTTCTCTTTTTCAGGATTCCTGTATGATCTGTATCTTTCAGGTTAAATGTATATTAATAATATTAGTTGCTTTATTTATGTTTTGTTTCATTAAACCTCTTACCAACCCAAGCTTTCACCAGCAGCACCAAGTCTCTAGTTATGATCAGGAGCTGGCGGGACAGAATTCTGACTACACGGCTACTGTAACAGCCAAATAAAATAGTCACATAATCAGGAAGTCAGTCCTGTTCCCCCTACCTTAAGACCCGTGCCTGGCAGGTGAGAACGGGTTAAAGCAGCCCTGTTATTATGAAATTGGTGAACAGACATACCCGGAAACTTTTTCTGATGCCTGCACCACCAGGCAGGAGAAACCCTCAGCCAAAGTCTGCTGGAAAACCAACAATTCCAGGAATGTTGACATCTACGGTCCCCCACAATTCTCAATGGTTTCTCCTGCTGACCTTTACATTACTATTATATCCTGTAGTGATGTGTAGGCTGGTAAAGGAACCACTGACCTCCTTGGGGGACCAAGGAGACTGACACTCCTGGAAGTGTCAGCTTTTCACAAGACTTTAGCAGAGGATACACTGTACATGGCCCCAATGCTGAAAAAGTAACTGTTTCTGCTAATTTCCCCTTGGCCTAGCCTGGAGCCATTTATATTTTTGGTGCATAATAATGTACATAAATCCTAATCGAGGCAATAACAACCAACAGTAAAGTGTAAAGCTTCCTAATTGGAACTACTGTAAGCACTGTGACTTGGACAAATACCAAACGGATGCAGCTTTCTATTGTTTATTGCACATACGTTTATAATTTTCTTCTATGTGTTTTTGGATTTATCTTATCTGACCAAGCTGGAAATTGTTCGAGGTGAAGTCCTTTAAGCATATCTGTGCAATTCCAATCTGTTTTAATTAGGCTTTACAGATAATAAAAAGATAATACTGTCTGCTATAGGAGTATCAACGTCAAACGACATAAACATTGTAGTAATAAAGATAAAAAAATATTGCAAAAGTCTTTTACATATCCACACTTACATCTACAAGTCTTTTAACACTTTCATTAATTATTGAATGTCAGTGCTGCAGCATCCTATGTGTATCATACATTTTCAGGTAGGATGGGTCCATTGTTATGGCTTTGCAATAGGGTTACCAAAAAAGGCCCTAACTTGTGCATAAATAGGCTAATCTCCTTTACTCAGAGTGAGGGTGGGAGGTAGTAGTCTAGAACAGGGAAAAAAAGGTGAAAAAGAAAAAGGCTTTGCCATCGGGCCTCACGTTCTTATGATGAATATTGGATTCATGGGTCAAGTGTATCCATGTAAACTGTAACTTAGGTGTAATGCCCTGTACACACGGTCGGACTTTGTTCGGACATTCCGACAACAAAATCCTAGGATTTTTTCCGACGGATGTTGGCTCAAACTTGTCTTGCATACACACGGTCACACAAAGTTGTCGGAAAATCCGATCGTTCTGAACGTGGTGACGTAAAACACGTACATCGGGACTATAAACGGGGCAGTGGCCAATAGCTTTCATCTCTTTATTTATTCTGAGAATGCGTGGCACTTTGTCCGTCGGATTTGTGTACACACGATCGGAATTTCCGACAACGGATTTTGTTGTCGGAAAATTTTATATCCTGCTCTCAAACTTTGTGTGTCGGAAAATCCGATGAAAAATGTGTGATGGAGCCTACACACGGTCGGAATTTCTGACAACAAGGTCCTATCACACATTTTCCGTCGGAAAATCCGACCGTGTGTACGGGGCATTAGACTTATAAGACTAGCTTCTTTTGGATAAGGTTGATTTGGATAAGGCTGCAGGTGTTTTTTTTTTTTTTTTTGAGGTAAAGTGTTAGTTCACCTTTTACGAAAAATGAAAAGGCGAACTATCACTGTACAGCCTCCCTACTCCCCCGGTCCCTGCTGTACTTACCTCCGTGGATGCTGAGCTGTCAGTGCCCATGCAGCTGCTTCAGCGATCCCAACTCTTCTCCCTCTGCAGCACTTCCGGGGCAGATCAGGTCAATTTTGATTGGTTAGAGCGGGTATAGTCATCACTCAGATCTGTCCTGGAAGTGTCCCTGGTTCCCTGAACCGCTGGCCGTATGCATGGGCACTGACAGCTCAGCACCCACAGAAGTAGGTAAACCGGGGATTGGAGAGGCGTAGAGAGAGTGTAAAAGGAGGCAAAGGGAAACAGACACTTTAAGATTACATACTTTAAAGCAGGGCTTTTGTTCCTTTAATTCCATTTGCATGCCTGCATCTATATTCATCTCTACTACTTTGCTGGCCATCTGTGTTAACAAGGCATATACACACTCCTTCAGTAAACTCAAAACACACAAAAGACAAGCATTAGGCAAATTCAATTTGACAACATGTTAGTGAAGCAAAATGAAAACTATTTTTTTTTTTTTGCCTAACAAAAAATGTTGCTGATGTCGCACAAGAAGGCCAAATCACCTACAATATGTTGTTGTAGCAAGCTTAGGAGAACAAGGCCCCTTACCTTGATTATTTCATGATCACAGTACAGGAACGCCCTCCACCTGTCAGTGTGCCACATTAACAGGAAAAGGGATCCCTCTCCTTGCATGCTCCAAATACACAGGTGTGGTGGTACCAGACGTTCTAAGCTACATACATGGTAAGAGTTCCTTTAATGAAAAATAAACCAGACTGTCCCTTTCCGTATGTCACTATCAGGCGTATACGATGCACAATAATCACACAACCAAACATAACTAAACAGGGATTATCTCGGCAAACAATAAAACGCCTATTTCTAATTATGTTTACCACTGGCACTCTTATATTTAGCAACATTTGGTGACGGTGAAACATTTTTACTTCTGAAACCTAGCTCCATTGCTTCTATTTTTTTTTCTTGAATCTGTATTTGCAAGCCTCAGTTCCCATAATTGTGCCTTACCTGTGTGTGAGTGTGCTGATCCTTTCCAGGTGTACAGGTGATTTGTGCGAGAGCTCAGGTATGTGAATGTGTGCATACAGTATGCATAGCACTGAGTCACTGCAAAACACCCCTCCCCTTGGCAGGCACACCTCTTACAAATATAAAATGCTATTAACTTTCTAGCCACCAGCCGAGTTCTCAGGAGTCCTACAGCTCCAGAGACAGTCAACAGGCCTATGTGAGACGTTTCTGGTACATCAAGTAGTCTCAGTTTTATGAATATATTCATAGTATACATGCTGTAAAGTTCAATATGCATTCATAGTATAATTTCATTCAACATTTTCCAGGATCATGCATTTGTTAACTGATAAAAGCTAAGTTCATCGGATTAGGACTCTTTCATTTTTACGGTGGACTTTGGCAGGCGAAATCATCTACGAGCTGCTTCTGTCTCTGAGGGACATCAGTGGCAAAATCAGGTTTTTACTTTTTTTTTTACTAAAACAAAAGTAAAATTCATTAACAGAGTTTCGCTAAAAAAAAACCACATATTGACAGAAAAACACAGAATTGTTGACATTTTTGCAGATTTAGTAAAAAAGAAAAACTGAAATATCACATGGTCCTAAGTATTTAGACCCTTTGCTGTGACACTCATATATTTAACTCAGGTGCTGTCCATTTCTTCTGATCATCCTTGAGATGGTTCTACACCTTCATTTGAGTCCAGCTGTGTTTGATTATACTGATTGGACTTGATTAGGAAAGCCACACACCTATCTATATAAGACCTTACAGCTCACAGTGCATGTCAGAGCAAATGAGAATCATGAGGTCAAAGGAACTGCCTGAAGAGCTCAGAGACAGAATTGTAGCAAGGCACAGATCTGGCCAAGGTTACAAAAAATTTTCTGCTGCACTTAAGGTTCTTAAGAGCACAGTGGCCTCTATAATCCTTAAATGGAAGATGTTTGGGACGACCAGAACCCTTTCTAGAGCTGGCCGTCCGGCCAAACTGAGCTATCGGCGGAGAAGAGCCTTGGTGAGAGAGGTAAAGAAGAACCTAAAGATCACTGTGGCTGAGCTCCAGAGATGCAGTCGGGAGATGGGAGAAAGTTGTAGAAAGTCAACCATCACTACAGCCCTCCACCAGTCGGGGCTTTATGGCAGAGTGGCCCGACGGAAGCCTTGCCCGCATGGAGTTTGCTAAAAAACACCTGAAGGACTCCAAGATGGTGAGAAAAAAGATTCTCTGGTCTGATGAGACCAAGACCGAACTTTTTGGCCTTAATTCTAAGCGGTACGTGTGGAGAAAACCAGGCACTGCTCATCACCTGTCCAATACAGTCCCAACAGTGAAGCATGGTGGTGGCAGCATCATGCTGTGGGGGTGTTTTTCAGCTGCAGGGACAGAATGACTGGTTGCAATCGAGGGAAAGATGAATGTGGCCAAGTACAGGGATATCCTGGATGAAAACCTTCTCCAGTGTGCTCAGGACCTCAGACTGACCCGAAGGTTTACCTCCCAACAAGACAATGACCCCTATTGCAGAAGAGATGTGAAATGTATTTTCTGCAATAAAATAAAACCACATGCCTGTTCACAATCTTTTGTAGAATGTAGAATTCTGGAGCAGTGCCTGTATGCTGGGATGGCAGCATTCCTGCTGGCATTGGCATCTTATCAATGTCTCCTTCCAGGTACTGGTCTTCAGCTATCTTGATTGGCTGGCGTGGGATGACGTCATTCATGCACAGAAATTAAGCCATCCCGGGTCAGCCAATCAAGACTGAAGACAGTTGAAGACCAGCACTCGGAAGAAGCTGGGGAGAAGATGCTGATGCTGGAAAGGGACCTCGCGAGCATCTGACCGTTGATGAAAACATAAGAATAGTGGAGTTTAGTTCTGCTTTAACTGTTTTCCGAAACAATTACATTAAAGGCATGCTTTTGGTGAGAGCAATCATGGCTAGTGTGCTTATTTCAGCTCTCAACCGAACTCTCAAGCTATCAAATGATAGCTGATCACATGTGCAGCACCATGGCAACTGCAGATCAAACAGAGGCTAAGTTGGTGGCTTCCTTGGCTGTAAATGATAGTAGGAATTAGTCCTGCTTTAAGGCAGGACAATGGACCCAAAACTGATTTTTTTTTTTTTTTAAGTGTACTATAGGTCTGTGTATTGTTATACAGCAGGGTCACTTCACATTACCATACTACATAGGTGTGAAGCCAGTGTAATACTTGATGCTCATCAGGATTTTTTTTTTTTTCTTTTACAAATTTCATGATGTCAGGGACCTGCCCGCAAAACTGTACACACAATAAAGCACAATCAGGCCTAATAAAATTAATTATATTTTATTTATAGGATACAGGAGCTCTGAACTCCGCAGTGACTAGATTGTGGTATCTGATGTTGAAGTCTTGGAGGCTGCTCTCAGTCAACATGGGTATCTTGAAGGACCCCCAGAGGAAGACATTAGGGCAGGGATCTCCAAACTATGGAGCCCTCCAGCTGTTGCGAAATTACACATCCCATAATGCATTGAAAAACTCTGACATTCGCAGATATGACTAGGCATGATGGGAATTGTATTTCCTGAACAACTGGTGGGCCATAGTTTGGAGACCTCTGCACTAGAGCTTTAGAAGGATAAGAGTGCCACACTATCTTGGAATTGAATTTCACATAAAAAACAACCAGTTTTGGGGTTTCAGCATATGAGTGAATAGAAGAAATTCAGTCCTGGACTCCTGGCAGAGTGAACATGTACAGGAACACTTGGGTGCCCAAAATGGACAGCCAATAATAATAAAAAAAATCCAGGTCACCCAATTGTTTTTTTTAGCAAGACGTAGTTTAGTATGTATTGAGATTATTGCACAATCTCTTCTACAGTATATCTAGTGAATGGCATTAACAGATAGTAATGCGTGAGTATAATTTGTTACTCATATGCAGAGTCCTCTATACAGATTGTAACAGTAACAACTACAGAAATAGTGAACATGCTAAAATTACTAGGTGGATTTGTAGTTAGTGTCAGCAGATAATAGCTAGTCCTGCAAACTGCCTACTAATACTTACCCCCAAGGTATACTAACGTGTCATTATTGCTCTCGTAATACTATGTTTACAGAAATATATTTCATGCAACTTGAAAACATCTTTATTATTTCTTCTGACACAAACGTCTATTTCTTCAAAAGACAGGAACCAAAGCAGAACTAAAATCTAACAATTCACCTTTTAAAACATACATTTTGAGCAATTTTTCTTATTAGAGTTTTACCAAATATATATTTTAGTAGAGTAGCTATTAACAGGCATGGAAAGTTTTTAATTAGATGGAAGTTTCCCCAGAGAGTATTTCTTGCATTAAAGAGACCCTGTCATCTTGTTCATACATAGCAAATTGACAGAATCTTTAACCCCCCCCCCAACCACCTTAAAATCATCTTTATGATGCCTCAATGCTGCTCCTTCTCTGTGCAGGGAAGATCACTATCTGAACCCAAAAAAGCTGGATGCTGATAGACTGGAGGTAATATAAGGCATTACATTTAAAGTAAAAGTTTACCAGTATTGTGCATTATACTGAAAATGATTTCATCAATGCAAAAATGTCTCAGCCTTTAGTAGTACTTTAACCACTGGGCACTTAAACCCCATTCCTGCTCAGGCCAATTTTCAGCTTTCAGCCCTGTCACTCTTTGAATGAATTTTGCTCGGTCATGCAACACTGTACCCAAATTAAATTTTTAAATACTGCTGGGTTTTTGATTTTTTACTAAAAAAAAAACAGTTTAATAGTTTGTTATACAATTTTGAAAACAGGTAATTTTTCTCCTTCATTGATGTGCGCTGATGAGGCTGCACTGATGGGCACTGATAGGCTGCACTGAGGGGCACTTATAGTCTGCACTGATGGGCACTGATAAGGCGGGACTGATGGGCACTGATAGGTGGCACTGGTGGGCACTGATGAGATGGCACTGGTGGGCACTGAGAGGTAGCACTGATGGGTACTGAGAGGTGGCACTGATAGGTGCCACTGATGGGTGACACTGATGGACACTGGTAGGTGACACTGATAGGCAGCTCTAATAGGTGGCCCTGATGATGAGGCACTGATTGACAGCACAGATGGGCACTAATAGGTGGCATTGGTGGGCATTGATAGATGGTAGTGGTGGGTGGCACTGGTGGGCATTGATAGGCAGCACTGATATGCACTGGTAGGTGGCACTGGTGGGCACTGGCAGGTGGCACTGGTGGGCACTAAATAGCAGCAGTGGCTCTCCCTGTTCAAAATCGATGTCCATCTGACAGAAGCTGGTGATCGGCTTGTTGATGGAGACAAGGGCCTCTTCCCCACAACCTTGGGCTGTGGTTGTGGGGGTCTGCAGGCGGGGGCTTATCGGAATCTGGAAGCCCCCTTTAACAAGGGTGCCCCGAGATCCTGCCCCCCCTATGTGAATGAACACGGGGTACATAGTACCCATTCACCAAAAAAGTGTAAAAGTGAATAAAGACAGTACATTGAAGTCTAATACAAGCAAAACGCAATCTGCTGTGGGAAAAAAAAGTCCAAGGCCCTTACCAAAAACGCAGCGGCTAAAAAATGCATAGATGTGAACGTGTACCATAGAAAACTATGTTAAATAGACTGTAGCGCATTTCTGACAAAAAAAGAAAATGCACAAAAAAAGCACACAGGTGTAAACGTAGGGTAAAAAAAAAGAAAAAAAAAGAGCTCAATCCATCGAGCTTTACCTTTAAAATATCACATTGGAGTATATACTGTCTTTATTTTTTCTTGCTTACATGCAACAGTTAATCTTAACAGGAGGCACACTTTAAGCCCCTAATATTTTTACAATGGCCCCTGTCTTTCTAATTTAACAACCTTGTTTGTCAAGGTGACTGTACAAAAATGATCTGGTTACTATGTGGTTAAATACTTTTTTTACACAAAAAGCTTCTTCTGGATAGCAGAGTTACAAAGAACAGAGCCTATACATGTATTAACATAGGATCTTTGTGTTGATGAGGAACATACTGTATGTTTTCTATAATAAAGCAGTTAGAGCACAACTTCAGACTAAAGGTACCTACGACTGAGATCTAGATTAGGCTTGTGTCTGCTCCTGAATCTCCACCCATGTCATGTTGTTTAATATTGTCCCAAGGCAAAATGCTCCCAGGTGGACTCTGCAACGTGTATTCACAGGCACTCGTTCCATTTCCTACATGCCAAATGCCACTTAGCAGCAAATAGAATGCAGCGCACTAACTTATGGCTTCATATTGTCATTATTACACTGCTACATTACTGTCCTTATTTCACTTTGAATATTTGTAAATGTTTTCACAAATTGACTACCACACATCCAGGATATGATACAAAACACACAAAAAAAGCAATGCCTTGGAGGTCTTTTAACAGCAAGAATGGGAGAAGAGAAAGACGTTTTTGTCTTCTGTTTTAATAAAGCAACATAGATACAGTAAGTGGATAGAGAAAATTATCTGTTTTATGTCTACAAACTATATTAATAAGTCAGATTGAAAAAAACTATCTTCATTCGGAGCATACGTCAGAGTGCATGAAGGTGCCTTATGCAACCCCTGGTACACCACCGCCTTCTATAATGTATCCCAAAGGGATGGCTGTGAGTCCCAGAAATGTCATTACACAGGCTCTGCATGTACATGACAGCTTAGGCTACATGCACATGAATGCATAAAATGCCTGTATTTACAGTGAGTGGGAGCCAGCTATGGCGTATTCTGTCTATATTGCTTTATTACAAAATACACTGTGCATCTGAAACCATGCAAATGTCGTGTTTGGGAAAATACATCCATGCTCATGTAATTGCAAAAAATATATGCTTCAGGTAGGGCTCCCAGGCGCTGTAAATTCAGGTGTATTTCATGCTGTTTGCCAATACGCCTGGATCTACATCTGTGTGCATATAGCCTTAGAGAAGCATGAGTCATTACCATACTACTCTCTCACACAGAGTTAAGGCCTGTGTCAACGGGCTTTGGGCTTGTTGATGCCATTAGTTCGGATCGGTTAGAGACTGAGATAATTCATAATTAATTAACGTGTTTGTAAAGTCTAAATTTTAAATTACTGCCAGCCCCTCTGTAGCAGAATCTCTGACCTCTTCCAGTCTAATGGAAACCTTCAAGGCCAAAGATAACTGACATCCTTCAATATGTAGTGGGTTGTGAGGCATAGTGGGTGCAAAGGTGGTAAAAGTCATTGGGCGCCAGACACTTCTTGGATGTAAAAGAGGTTTATTTCTTTGGCAGTCCTTTTTTTATATTTTGTAGGTGAAAGAGGGCTAGGGCCCAAGACACCCTTAAAGTGACACTAAGGGTAATTAAAAAAAAAGAAAAAAAAGAAACATATCATACTTACCTCCACTGTGCAGCTCATTTTGCACAGAGTGGTCCCGATCATCCTCTTCTGGGGCCCCTCGGCGTCTCTCTCGGCTCCTCCCCGCTTCAGATAACCCCCTAGAAGAAGCGCTCTCCTGGGGGTTACCTTGCTGGCACGCTCCCGAGTCCTGCATTCGGCATCCATAGACACTGAATTTAGGACTCGGCCCCGCCCCCTGGCGGCCGCGTCATTGGATTTAATGGACAGCAGCGGGAGCCATTGTTTGCGCTGCTATCAATCTATCCAATCAACAGCCGAGAACCCCCTAGCAGAGAGATGGCGCGTCCCAGTGGGACAAGTTTGAGGGTTCAGATAAGTAAAACGGTTATACAGCCACCAACTCTCAGCAGCTGATTGACATCAACTACAGGGTTTAGATTGAAAAGAGAACTGTTTTTAGACAATTCAGTTTCATTTTTGATTCTCCCGAATTCCTCCTGATACACCTCTTGTTGCACACAACGGATGATTACCTCTTCTGTGTGTGAAATATCTGCTGCTGTAAAGTGTCCAGAACAGTTGTGCCAACCATGACACTCTGCCGCAGAGTTCTTCCTAAAGCAGCGAGCAATATGAATTAGGCGAGCGATAGCTCTTACGGCAGATGACCAGGTGGAAAAACGTTCAAAACAGTGTGACCGCAGCTTCTGTTTTGTATTTACAGAAGTGTGAAGTGAGATGTTCACAGTTCTTATTTCCTTAACATCTTCAGGACTTACTAGCCAATAGGTGTTGTCAAAAGGGGGTGAGTAGGAGTCCTCACACAAAAACCTTGGAGGTTACAGCCAAAAGCTGTCCTAAAGAACAGCAGATGATACAGCTCTGGTCCCACAGTCAGCTGGGTTGAGTTCAGTGGGAATGTAATGCCACTGGCTTGGTAGGGAGAATCTTTTTATATGTTCAACCCTGTTGCTGACATATGCATAAAACTGTTTTGTTTGGTTGTATATGTAACCAAGTACTACCTTACTGTCTGTATAGAAGGTGAAAGAATGAATTCTAGTGTCCATTTCACTTCGTATGACTTTGGCAATTTTTACTGCTAGCATGGCTGCACAAAGTTCAAGTCTTGGTATGGTATGTGCAGGTTTGGGAGTGAGTTTTGCCTTGCCTAGGACAAAACTACAGTGTGATTCTCCATTCATTTCAGAGGTCTTCAAATAGGCTACTGTAGCAATATCTTCAACTGGTGCATCAGAGAAAATATGAATTTCTCTCAGTTAACAGTTGAAATGGAACCTGCGACATAGCAACGGGAGATCTGAAGTTTTTCTAGTGACTTCAAAGAATGTCTCTACCTTTCCCATTTGTATTGATTATCACTAGGCAAAGGAGTATCCCAGTCTATGTTCTCAGTAGATAACTGTCTTAGCAGAATCTTACCTTGAATGGTAACTGGAGCAAGGAAACCCAGTGGGAGAGGAGTCCTGTCAGTGGGATGCTATTCACAACTGACAGGACTCCTCTCTTAGTGAAGGGTTTGTCACAAGTTGACACTTGGAAGGTGAATGTGTCTTGTTTGATGTTCCACAACAAACCCAGACTCCGCTGTACATGAGGCACATCTGTAACTAAATCAAGGTTTTTTAGACTAGTGGCATAGTCCTCAGAGTGAAAGGCATTCATAAGTTCCTAGCTGTTGGATATAATCTTGTGCAGTCTGAGGTTTGCTATAGACAGCATCTCCTTTGTTCTGGTGAGGAGATCAATCGCTTCTTTAGCGGTTGGAAAAGACTTGAGTGCGTCGTCAACGTAGAAGTTTCTTTCAATAAATTGACGAGCATCAGATCCATATTCTTCTTCTCCAGTCTGAGCTGTTCTCCTTAGCCCATATGTTGCCACTGCAGGGGAAGGACTGTTACCGAAGACATGTACCTTCATTCGATAGTCTATAACTTCCTTGTTGATGTCATTTTCTTTGTGCCATAGAAACCTTAGGTAGTTTTCTGTCGTCTTCTCTGACAATAAAGCAGTGAAACATCTGTTGAATGTCGGCCATTACTACTACAGGCTCTTGTCTGAAGCGAATCAAGACTCCTATTAAACTGTTGTTCAAGTTAGGCCCTGTAAGGAGCATGTTGTTAAGAGAAACACCTTCAAACTGAGCACTGAAATCAAAGACAACTCTGATTTGGTCTGGTTTGCGTGGGTGATACATGCTAAAGGATGGAAGGTACTAGCATTTTTCTCCCTCCTTTAGTGGGGGTGCGGGCTCTGCATGATCTCTGTCAAATATATTTTGTAGACATGTGCAATTCGTTTCGTAACGAATGGAAATTCGGCCGAATTTTGCATCTTTCAGACATTCGGATGCATCCGAATGTCCGAATAAAAAAATAACAAATTTCAACGAATACGAAAGAAATTATAGCGAATATAACGAATGAATTCGACATGATTCGGTAATTCGTTAAAGATCTAATGAAACAAAAGGTCAATTCAAAGTAAATCTTACAGTCCAATCAGCTGATTAATTTTGTGCTTGAGGTTGGATTACTGGCAAAGTGCATTCCTGAGAACTGAGTGAGAATGGTGTTGTATTGTATTTGAGCAGAGGAGAAGAGATATTGTCATTGTGTGTGTTAATAGATTCAATAAACAAACGACTTTCCAAACTATGAATCATTATCACGAATATATATACATACATAAATATATCGAATTTCAACTAATACGAAAGAAATTATAACGGATATAACAAATGAATTCGACATGATTTGAGATTCAGTGTAACGAATATCGACACTCTACAAATAATAACGAAATTATCCGAAAACAAATTAACGTAACATAACGAATATAACAGAATGAAATTATGTATTTTACAAATGACAACAAACCAAAACTAAATGAAATTTCCGTTGTGCACAAGTCTAATATTTTGCACAAAGTCCACAAAGTGCCTTTGCATCTCTGTTTCTGCTTAAGTTTTGTTTTAAGGAGGAGAATCTACTGATGGCCTGCTGTAAGTTGTTGGGCAATCTCTCTCTTAGGAGGCAAAAAGGTAGGGGTGCTACTCAGTTATTGGAGTCGTCTTGAAAGAACTCAGTATGTCATCTTCACTGGTTGTATTAAACACTGTAAAGCCAAAGTCGTCATCGTTGCAGGAGAAAGGGCTTGTGTTACCTGAGATACTATGTTGCCATCCGTGGCAGGCTATCTTCTCTTTCACCCAGTAGTGATGTGGGCATGGCTCAAAAAAATTTTTTTTTCCATTTGGCAGAACATTTGTCTTGAATGACGAAATGTTGGTAGGTCTCTTCATTTTTCCCTATACAGTCATTGCTTATGATGACTCAATGTAGATCCATGCACTGGGCAAATGGGGCATCTGGGGGTCCACTGACTTGTCTGTGTACCTTGTGAACTCTTATGGCACGTACACACGGTCGGACTTTTCAACTACAAAAGTCCGACAGCCCGTCCGACAGACTTTCGATGGACTTTTGGCGGACTTGCGGCGGACTTTCTAACGAACGGACTTGCCTACATACGATCACACAAAAGTCTGACAGCCTAGTACGCGGTGACGTACACCAAGTCCGACGAGACTATAAAACGGAAGTTCAGTAGCCCGTACGACACCCTTTGGGCTCTTTCTGATAATCTCGTGTTTATCTCGTGTTAGTAGAAGTTTGGTGAGAGACGATTCGTGCTTGTGAGACTCGTATTTTTCAGTTCGTTTTAACTGTTGTTCAGTCTGTGCTTGTGAGGTTTGTATCTGTTTTTCAGTGCATTTGGTCAGTTGGCATTGAGCAATCTTTGTTTTATTGTCCGCTCGTTGCTGATTTTCAGGTCGCTCTTCACAGGCCTTGCTGTTCTTCAGTGCGTTCTGTTAAGTGCGTTCTGACCAGCCGACCGTTTTGAAGCCATGTTACCTGTACGTACTCGTCGTAGAGCTTGTGCATTGTATGTGCTTGGTGCTGTAGTTCATTCTTCAGCCCTAGACCAGTTCATGAACAGGGCGAGGAGGAGTTCATGGATGAAGAATTGGTTGCTCCAGCGTGACCAATTCTGTCACATGCCATTGCTCCGTGAGATCGTGAGAATAATTCTGAGGATTTCAGGAACTTTCTCCGGATGACGGACCCCGTTTTTGACCGTTTGGTGGCTTTGCTCACCCCTTATATAAGCAGGCAGGATACCTGCCATGAGGCAAGCCATCACTCCGGAGCAGAGGCTAGTCGCCACGTTGCGGTACTTGGCGACAGGGAGAAGCCTGCAGGACCTTAAGTTCTCGACAGGCATCTCCCCCCAGGCTCTGGGGATCATTATCCCAGAGACCTGTTCTGCCATCATTCAGGTCCTGCAGACGGAGTATATTAAGGTAAGAATTTTATCCTTTATTAGCATCACATGTTATTTTATTTAATGTTTGATAATGTAATGTATTTCTTAACTCAAACACTACTTACCATCATTGCAATATAGTGTGAATGTCCCCTTTTTGTCCTCATGCATGCTGTAATTTTTTCAGGGTTTTTTTTGTCATGCATGTATATTTGCCTTCACTAACCTCCCCAACATGCAATGCTGGGCACATATCCACCTAGTCTACTCACTTTGAATGTATTTTGTCAGCTGCATTGTAGTTTTTTTCCATAAACTCCATCCAAATAGTGTGTGTGTCATTAACTCAATTTCCAATCCCCTCCCCCCCTAAACTCCATCCAAATAGTGTGTGTGTCATTAACTCAATTTCCAATCCCCTCCCCCCCTGAACTCCATCTAAATAGTGTGTGTGTCATTAAACTCAATTTCCAACCCCCCCCCATAAACTCCATCTAAATAGTGTGTGTGTCATTAAACTCAATTTCCAATCCCCCCCTAAACTCCATCCAAATAGTGTGTGTGTCATTAAACTCAATTTCCAATCCCCTCCCCCCCTAAACTCCATCCAAATAGTGTGTGTGTCATTAACTCAATTTCCAATTTCCCCCCCTAAACTCCATCCAAATAGTGTGTGTGTCATTTACTCAATTTCCAATCCCCTCCCCCCCTAAACTCCATCCAAATAGTGTGTGTGTCATTAAACTCAATTTCCAATCCCCTCCCCCCCTAAACTCCATCCAAATAGTGTGTGTGTCATTAAACTCAATTTCCAATCCCCTCCCCCCCTAAACTCCATCCAAAATGTGTGTGTCATTAAACTCAATTTCCAATCCCCCCCCTAAACTCAATCCAAATAGTGTGTGTGTCATTAACTCAATTTCCAATCCCCCCCCTAAACTCCATCCAAATAGTGTGTGTGTCATTAACTCAATTTCCAATCCCCCCCCCCTAAACTCCATCCAAATAGTGTGTGTGTCATTAAACTCAATTTCCAATCCCCTCCCCCCTAAACTCCATCTAAATAGTGTGTGTGTCATTAAACTCAATTTCCAATCCCCCCCCCATAAACTCCATCTAAATAGTGTGTGTGTCATTAAACTCAATTTCCAATCCCCCCCCTAAACTCCATCCAAATAGTGTGTGTGTCATTAAACTCAATTTCCAATCCCCTCCCCCCTAAACTCCATCCAAATAGTGTGTGTGTCATTAACTCAATTTCCAATTCCCCCCCCCTAAACTCCATCCAAATAGTGTGTGTGTCATTTACTCAATTTCCAATCCCCTCCCCCCCTAAACTCCATCCAAATAGTGTGTGTGTCATTAAACTCAATTTCCAATCCCCTCCCCCCCTAAACTCCATCCAAATAGTGTGTGTGTCATTAAACTCAATTTCCAATCCCCTCCCCCCCTAAACTCCATCCAAAATGTGTGTGTCATTAAACTCAATTTCCAATCCCCCCCCCCCCCAAACTCAATCCAAATAGTGTGTGTGTCATTAACTCAATTTCCAATCCCCTCCCCCCTAAACTCCATCCAAATAGTGTGTGTCATTAAACTAAATTTCCAACCCCCCCCCCCCTAAACTCCATCCAAATAGTGTGTGTGTCATTAACTCAATTTCCAATCCCCCCCCCCTAAACTCCATGCAAATAGTGTGTGTGTCATTAAACTCAACTTCCAATCCCCTCCCCCCTAAACTCCATCCAAATAGTGTGTGTGTCCTTAAACTCAATTTCCAATCCCCTCCCCCCCCTAAACTCCATCCAAATAGTGTGTGTATCATTAAACTCAATTTCCAATCCCCCCCTAATAATTTGCTATAATGTTCTGAGGTGTTGATTTTAAAAAAAGCAAATATATGTTGCACTTTGCAAAATGCATTTGCACTCTGCAAGTGCTTTTGCTCCAGGGCTTTAGTAAATGAGCAGAAGCTCTGCTGATTTCCATCATCCAATCATGTGCAAGCCACAAAGTTTTGGGATTAACTGCCCTTGCATGTGATTGGGTACTCCTTGCAACATGAAGCCTTTTTACCTTACCTCATTTACTAAGCTGTGGAGCAACTGCAGTTGCAGAGTGCAACAACTGCACTTTTCAAACTGCACAGTCTTTGTAGCCTTTAGTCAATCAAATCCTGCGTGTCCTTAAACTTAATTTCTAATTTCACCACCCCCCAAAATGTAACAATGTGCCATCAGAGGGGGTGAGCAATCTGATAAGTGTGCCTTTCCATATTATTTATTCAAGAAGATTTCAATTTTTTATGTTATACTGATGCTGGGCAATATTGTTTTAATAAGTGTAATGTTCTTGCAATGTTCTTTTCAAAATTACTGATTTTTGGTTTCTTGTTTGATTCCCCAGTTTTCTTCAACGCCACTTTGCCACCCGTTGGGACTTTCCCAACTGTGGAGGGGCTATAGATGGGAAACATGTCCACATCGTGCCACCACCCCATTCGGGGTCATACTATTTTAATTTTAAGGGGTTCCATAGTATTGTCTTAATGGCGGTGGTGTCAGCACAATATGACTTTCTGTATGTGGACGTGGGGAAGAATGGCCGGATGTCGGATGGAGGAGTATTTGCCCAGACGGAGTTCTACCAGCGTCTCCAGAGTGGTGGCCTGGGATTGCCACCTGTTGCGGATAACGTGAAAGGACTCCCCTTTGTCTTCATAGCAGATGAAGCCTTCGCTCTGAGCAAGCACCTCATGAGGCCATTCCCCCAAAGGATAAATAGACAATACTTTCGCGCCCGTGATAATAAATATGGAAAAATTAATAAATAAATATATTAGTAAGTGTAAAAAAACAAAAAAACACAAAAAGTCACAAATACAAGCTGCTCCCCTAATTTTGAATGAAACAATCAAATAAGTAATGGTGTACAGTAGGGGGCGCTAGAGACCTGAAAACATATGTATCTGCCACTAGATACACACACTAACTACATCAACCGCAGTGGATTAAATAGTGCTGTTTGTGCTAAACTGGAATTATATCAAATACATAGTTTATAATAAAAATAAACAAATATAAAGAATGAAGTGAAGAGTGATATTGAAATCAACAAAATTCTTAGTGCAAGTGTGATAAATAAAATCGTGATGTATGATTGTCCCAATCCATTGAAAAGATCAGAGCAAACAGTTAGTTGAAACCAACATCAAAGCAGACACATGGATCTTCAAAGATGCAACAATTCTTGCGATGATATAAAGATTCCGTCACCCAAGTGGTCACATGTCCAGAATCGTCCCACCTACTTCCGGATCATCTGGTTAGCTAGACGCACGGGGTGGAACGCACGCCGCATGTGCGATGTGATGCGAAGGGTTTCTGACTCCATTCACCCTGACATGCAAGCAGTCCCAGTGCCGGGTAGGCAACGATCAATGTAAGAGGCCAATTGGCTATTTTATTGTTCTCTATTTTTATGCATTAAACGGTTTTACGCTATGGAGATTCCCTTTTGTTTCTCATATTTCCTATCCTGAATGAATGGGACGGGAGGGATCTATGCCTAAAGTACCATCCAGCCTTCCAGCCTTCATGTGAACAGGCACAATCCTGTACAAGCACTAATGACTCTCTTTTTAGTTAAAGAAGTCATTGGTATCTGGTAAGCAGATATCTATTATCTTCAGGTGTTTTTTCCTCTTGGGTGACGGAATCTTTATATCATCGCAAGAATTGTTGCATCTTTGAAGATCCATGTGTCTGCTTTGATGTTGGTTTCAACTAACTGTTTGCTCTGATCTTTTCAATGGATTGGGACAATCATACATCACGATTTTATTTATCACACTTGCACTAAGAATTTTGTTGATTTCAATATCACTCTTCACTTCATTCTTTATATTTGTTTATTTTTATTATAAACTATGTATTTGATATAATTCCAGTTTAGCACAAACAGCACTATTTAATCCACTGCGGTTGATGTAGTTAGTGTGTGTATCTAGTGGCAGATACATATGTTTTCAGGTCTCTAGCGCCCCCTACTGTACACCATTCCCCCAAAGGACCCTCACCCCGGTGAGGAGGGTTTTTAATTTCTGGCTGGCCAGAGCGAGAAGAGTTGTTGAGAATGCTTTTGGGATTCTGGCCACCCGGTTCCTCCTGTTTCAGACATCGATAAGCCTTGCGGAATACAAACTTAATTACATCATTTTAGCGAGCTGCATCCTGCACAACTTTTTGAACAAACATTCCCCAAATTATATTTTGCCAGTTGGGCCTGAGGCCGGACTTATTATTAGTGACAATCTGACGGGCCTGGATACTGTCCCTACTGGATGGCCCCCGAAAGTGCCCATCAAGTTCGTGAGCAATATGTAGATTATTTTATGGGTAGGGGGGCCATTGCAATGCCCCAGAATATTTAATTTGTCAAAATAAAAAATCTTGATCAAACCTTTGAATTATATTTATTGCTTGCCTTTCTTTTTGGCTTTCTACTAGGTTATCGTAGAGCACTTGTAGTGCCAAGAGTATTTTCATTTATTAAATAAGCACCATTGTCACTGTAAGCACTATTTTACTATTTTAACTTTAAACAAACTGATACTGAGCATTGAAATAAGAAACCACACATTTTGTTACTTACTACACAGATTTTTTAATATTCTGTAAAAATGTATCTAAAAATTTTTGATAGTCCAAAATATATCTATATTTATAAATTATTAACAATAGAATTAGGTCCTTTTTTTTTTACAATACTTCATTTTAGTTTTGTTTTAACAAACAGGCCTCTTTTTTATTTAAATTTTTTTTTTTAAAACAGCCCTCTATTTTTTTTTTTTAAACAGGCCTCTATTATTTTTTTATTTTTTACATTTTTTGAAAACAGGCCTCTATTTTTTTATTTTTTTTTTAAACAGGCCTTTATTTTTTTATTTTTTTTAAAACAGGCCTCTATTTTTTTTTTCAAACAGGCCACTATTTTTTTTATTTTTTTAAATTTTTTTTTAAAAACAGGCCTCTATTTTTTTTTAAACAGGCCTCTATATATATATTTTTTTTTTAAAACAGGCCTTTATTTTTTTTATTTTTTTAAAACAGGCCTTTTTTTTTTTTAATTTTTTTTTTTTTTTTAAACAGGCATATAATTTTTACAAGAGAGAAGAGAAGGCCCAGAATGGGGTCAACAAACAAGGAAATGAAGAACATGATCAATGTTTTTTTGGTTGAAAAAGGGCATTTAGATTCTCCCCAAAACATCGATCATGTTCTTTATTTCCTGCTGCATTCGATCCAGCCGATTCCGCATTAAATCAATCTCCCCATTCCAGGCCATTATCTGACCAATTAGTCGCTGTGCACTGTCTGTGCTAAAATGTTCACCCAGACCTAAAATTGAATGAAAAAAAGATGTGTTTAGAAATATGCAGCCATACATAGATTACCTTACCATAAGCTGGTGTCTCAGACACTGACCTGGTGGGGTGCTCATGTCGCATACTTCCGAAACATCCTCGGGGGTGGCGCTGTTGCTTGATTCAAGCACAACCAGATCACCTAAAATAGAGTATAAAATGTTATTAAAAAATATGCAGCCATACATAGATTACCGTAAGCTGGTGTGTCAGACACGCACCTGGTGGGGTTCCCATGTCGGCCACCTCTCCTTCCTCCACATCCTCAGTGGGGCTTGGGCTGATTTCCCAATTATGGTGTTGCGGTTGGGGGGGACTCGGTTCATCTTGTCCTTTCTCCCCTATGTGAATGAATCACAGATATTTTAGTACATAGTAATATTTTAAAACATTGTAGTGAAGTGGTGTACAAATTGTCTGTTTTGTTTTAGAGTTCCTAGTTTAATAAATTTTTCAAATTTCTAAAGACATATCTAGATATATTTATTTTTATTTATTATAGGTACTTATATAGCGCCACCAATTTACGCAGCGCTTTACATATTCATTGTACATTCACATCAGTCCCTACCCTCAAGGAGCTTACAATCTAAGGTCCCTAACTCACATTCATACATACTAGGGACAATTTAGACAGGATCCAATTAACCTACCAGCATGTCTTTGGAGTGTGGGAGGAAACCGGAGTACCTGGAGGAAACCCACGCAGGCACAGGGAGAACATGCAAACTCCAGGCAGGTAGTGTCGTGGTTGGGATTTGAACCAGTGACCTTTCTTACTGCTAGGTGAGAGTGCTACCCACTAGACCACTGTGCCATATATAGATCTATCTATATATAGATAGATCTATCTATATATATATAGATATATATAGATATATAGATATATATATAGATATATATATATATATATATATATATATATATATATATATATATATATATATATATAGATATATAGATATATATATATATATATAGATATATATATATATATATATATATATATATATATAGATAGATATATATATATATATATATATATATATATATATATATAGATATATATATATAGATATAGATATATATATAGAAATATATATTAAGAGAGAGAGAGAGAGAGAGAGAGAGAGAGGATCTATATATATCTATATAGATATATAGATATATATATATATAGAGAGAGAGAGATCTATATATATCTATATAGATATAGATATATAGAGAGAGATCTATATATATCTATATAGATATATAGATATATATCTAGAGAGAGATATAAAATATAGATAGATACATTAATAAAAAGATATAGGTCTGTATATATGTAACGAGGTTTATTAAAGTGGAGTTCCACCCACTTTTACAACTCTTCAGCATCCCTCACTAAACTGTGCACTGTAAACAAATTGGATTTTTTTAATTTTTTTTTCTCAGCACCTACTGTATATCTGCTGTATTCATTTTTCACTTCCTCCTCCCTGGCCGCGGCCCATCGCATCATTTCCTGTTTGCAATGCCTTCTGGGAAGGGGCGGCAACTCCCTCTGAAACTGCCATTGCTATGGAAACCTGACCTGAAACTTATTACACTGTTTGTGCTGCACTGAGCATGTGCGAGATCTGCAAGGATGAGATCCAGGAAGAAATACAGTCTGGCTTCAGATGCCCACACTTAAGATGGCCACGGCCTGCTGTAAGTTTATAAAATAACAAACTACTGCTATAAACTAACAAAACAGACCTTAGTTTACAGACTAACGTTACTAGAATACATTAAGCTTGTGTATTATAGGGGTATTTTTATTTAAAATGTATCATTTCGGCCGGAACACCACTTTAAGATCGTTTCAAACGATATAAACTCGTACATTAAAGAAAAGCACATGGAGCAGTATACAAGGTAATAAACAGAATATGAACACACGACAAGTACTTACTTTTTTTCAGCACTGTCCTGAACCGGCTCCCGGAGTTTGAGGTCGGACCATCTTTTCCTAATCTGATCTTTTGAGCGCTGTACCCCAAAAGAAAGATGTAATGTCTTCACCACCTTCGCCATTATTTTTGCTTTTCTAAAATTAGGCCGGGCCTTTTTCTCAGAATTGCCACCATTTCCACCATCTCTTTAGGACTCTAAAGGACATATTGGAGGCCTTAAATCTCTGCTTCCCAGATCGGGACGTTCCGGCCTCCGGGCTTTCGTCGCTAACTGAGGTAGTACACACCTGATGTGTCTCTGCCATTGTTCACCCCACTACGCACCCTAGAAAGAATGGGCGGAGAATATTCGTTAAACTAGAACGTCAGGGGCGGACGCAGGAGGAGTTTCACACATGCGCAGTGTATAAAGAGAAGTATTACGCATGTGTCGTACGTACATTTTGTGCGTAGAGACAAGGGGTGGAGAATCTTCGTTAAACTAGAACGTCAGGGGCGGGCGACGCAGATGGAGTTTCACACATGCGCAGTGTATAAAGAGAGGTATTACGCATGTGTCGTACGTACGTTCTGTGCGTAGTTGATAGTGGACCGGGACGCTAGAAAACTAAGGTAATTTTACATTTTGAAATTTTGTAAAAACTTTGTAGCAAGCAGCCTATATGGCTTGACAGATTGATGAGGCCTATGTTGGGATAAGATGATGAAAGTTTAGCAGAAACATAAGTGTTTTTTGTCTTGTGTCTTTATCTTTTACAGAAATTATGAATGCTAAATTTAAGGAGCCTGAATTTCTGTCGGCTTTTATCGATCAATACAGAGAGATGAGGAATCTGTGGGAGGTAAAACACCCTCAATATTATCTTAAACATGTAAGGAAGTCAACGCTGGAGAGACTTCTGACATTTGTCCAGACGTACATCCCCGAAGCAACGATGGAGATGTTGTTATCGAAAATTGGGATCTTGAGGAACATGTATAAGAGGGAGCATAACAAGATCCAGAATTCCCTAAGATCAGGAGCATCAGCAGATGATGTATATGTACCCAGGCTGTGGTACTACAATAAACTACGTGTTCTTGATGACCAGACTGAAGCCAGGGCATCACTTTCAACCCTTCGCTCCACCCTTCCCTCCACCCTTCCCTTTACCCTTCCATGCACCCTTCCCTCCACCCCAGCAGAGGCTGATGAGGACCAAGCTGGGTCTTCCATCCTGGGAGAACCGGATGTGACCATCTGGAGTCCGGTAAATTTTTTTCCTGTCCTAATATTAATGATGTTAACTAAATGTTAGAATTGATTAAAATAATTTTTGCCTAAAAATTATGTATACATATCAATTGACAGTAGTGGCCAAATATGTTTGTCACCTCCTTCAAAAAATTATGGTGTCTGATTTCTATACTCTTTTAGTAATAGATGTCTTAACATTGAATTTTCAAGTCATGAGAAGAAAATTGTGTGTCATTGATGAACCAAAAACAAACAACTAAAACTGTCCTTTTTTTATACACAGGATGGAGGTCAGCCAGGAGGAAAGTGTGGAAAGTGGCAGGCAGGAGGAGGCCGGGCCCAGGGACAGCCAGGAGGAGGCCGGGCCCAGGGACAGCCAGGAGGAGGCCGGACCCAGTGTCATCCTGGAGGAGGCCGGACCCAGTGTCAGGCAGGAGGTGGCTGGGCCCAGGAGGAGCCTGACCAAATCCCAAGTGGCTCCCCTCCGCCTTCCTACAAAAAGGGCCAGGAAGGGGACAGTGACACAGGAGGCATCCCTGCGCCTCATGTGAGAGGCCACCAATTTTTTGAAGAGCCCCCCGAAGCTGAAGAGGCCTATGGGTGCTATTTTGCCAGCAGGCTGCTTCAAATGGAGTGGGGCCAATGCCTCATTTGTGAAAAACTTTTTGCAGAAATGATACACAAGGGGCTGAACGGCGAGCTAACTGCCAACACACAAATAAATGAGGCAGCCCCCCCCTCCTCTGCCTCCTCCTCCTTCTCCTCCTGCCACAACTCAACCACCAGAGCCACAGCCTCCAAGGAAGGCTGCAGGGAAGGGTGCAGGGAAGGGTGCAGGGCAGTGTGGAGGGAAGGCTGCAAGGAAGAGAAGAAAGTGATGGCCTGGGTTCAGTCTGGTCTGACAGAAGACGCAGGCTGTTGTAGTACCACAGTCTGGGGACATCTATATAATCTGCTGCTGCTGTTGATCTCTGGGATTCCTGGACCAGATTGTGCTCCCTCTTATATTGACTCCTCAAGATCCCAATTTTCTTGTCCACAGACTTTTTCCAGCATTGACTTCCTCTTTATTTTCTTTTTACCATAAATAAATGGATATTTTAGTTTATGAAAAGACGATGTGTTTTAATTAACATCATTGATTTAGAGACAATGTCAAATTAACAAGGGACAACAATCTCCTTGAGGTTGCAAAAACACCCAAAAAAAATATAATGTTCTAGTGGTAACTTAAAAAAAATATATATACATAACCAAAAAAGGTTCTTTTGTGTTAACTTTATATAGAAAGAAAAAATCTAAATACAAAAATAAATGGTTCTTTGTGGTAACTTAAACCAAACAAAATTAAAACAAAAAATAAATAAAAGAAAAATATATTTGTGCTCAGTTTAAGAACTACAAAAATCAAAATCAAAATGGTTCTTTGTGGTAACTTTACAAACATACACACAAAAAAAATTAGATAAAGATAAAATAATTTTGACAACAATCATAAAAAAAAAAACCAGGATAAAATCTACAATAAAAGATGACTCCCCCAAAAATAAAAAGTGTAAAAATTAGTATTAGTATGGAAATATGGCTTTTCAAAAAAATACTATATCATTCATGAGATCAAAAAGAAAAAGAATCTAGAAATCAGTTTGGGAGAACTCTGTGTGAATAGGAACAGCAAAACATCTTCGTTCTTATAGCATTTTTAAAGAAGACATTAAATGCGCTGCATTCAACGATCACAGAATTTTCAGTGTGAGGAATGTGCTACCTACAATACGAACACTAGTATTACTAGACCGAATGCTTCCGTTTAGTTTTTTCTTCTGAGCATGCGTCTTTTTTTGTCCTCCAAACTAGCATACAGACAACCGGATTTCGGGGTCCGGTGGAGTTACGACGTAAAGATTTGAAGCATGTTCCAAATCTAAAGTCCATCAGATTTGCGGCTGGAAAAGTCAGCTGAAAGTCCGGGGAAGCCCACACATGATCGGATTGTCCGCCGGACTTAGTCCGTCGGCGTCCATCGGACTTTTGTAGCCGAAAAGTCCGACCGTGTGTACCCGGCATTAGAATGTCTCTTCCTAACAGAAGAAGGATCTGAGCATCTTTGTCAAGCGGCGGTATCTCATTTGCTATTATCTTCAGGTGAGGGTGGTGGAAAGCAGCAGCTGTAGTAGGGATTTCTTCCCTGTTAGCAGGTATCTGATTGCACTTAACAAGTGTAGGTAGGGGTAATTGCAAGTTACCTTTGAGAGAAGATACCATGAGTCCATGCAGGGCCGTTTTTATTTTGATTGGGCCCTGGGCAAACATTTTCTTGGGCCCCCCCCCTCCATTCTGAGACATACAAAAAATAGCAGGTAGACTCATAATCAGTTTACTGCAGCAGATCACGCAGCGATTGCAATTGTTTGCCAGAGGTTACAGCTTATCCTTACTGCTCACTGGTTTCTAGAGGTTACAACACATAATTTCTGCTTGCCGATTGGTTGCTAGAGGTTAATGTACATTATTAGTGCTCACTAATTGGTTGCTAGGGGTTACAGCACATTATTACCACTTACTGATTGGTTGCTAGAGATTAAAGCAGATGACTACTGTTTGCTGATTGGTTGCTAGAGGTTAATGCACATCATTACCTCTCACTGAGCAGTGGAGCAATCCCAAACAATTGAGCAAGTAAAGGGGCACATTAATACACATACTACAGGAGAGTGTCAGAGAATGCAGACATACTACAGGAGAGGTTTAGAGACTGCGGACATACTGCAGGAGACAATCAGAGACTGCGGACATACTGCAGGAGACAATCAGAGACTGCGGACATACTGCAGGAGACAATCAGAGACTGCGGATATACTGCAGGAGATTACCAGAGACTGCGGACATACTGCAGGAGATTACCAGAGACTGCAGACATACTGCAGGAGATTACCAGAGACTGCGAACATACTGCAGGAAATTACTAGAGACTACGGACATACTGCAGGAGATTACTAGAGACTGCAGACATACTGCAGGAGACAGTCAAAGACTGCAGACATTATACAGGTGATGGTCAGAGAACTTTCAGCAATGCACAGCTTTACATTTGAATAACACAGCTCAGGGTTTAAACAGTCAGGCATTTTATGGGTGTAAGGACATACCTGGCCAGCCAAACTCACTACATACATTCAGGTCTGTGGGCGGGGCTTTCACTCTCTGCTCTCACTACAACAGCCAGGAGCTCCACTGACGCTTTGTTGGGGGGCCCACGCTACCCATGAATTGGGGCCCCGATGACAGCTTTGCAGAGCGCACAGAGGACACGGGAGGATGTATTCCCGTGCTAGCCAGCTGAGGGTGGCGGGGCCAGGAGCTCCACTGACGCTCTGACCCCGTCCATGTGCAGCCTGTATACACGGAACAGAGCGACTGTAGTGAGAGCCAGTGATCTAAGTGGAAGCGTCAGTGGAGCTCCCGGCCCCGCCTCCGGACCTCTGTATTCACCAGCCAGTATAGAGGGGGTGGGGCCGGGAACTCCACTGATGCTCCCACTCCTATGATGCTCCCAATTTCTGCTTGTCGATTGGTTGCTAGAGGTTGATGTACATTATTAGTGCTCACTAATTGGTTGCTAGGGGTTACAGCACATCATTACCACTTACTGATTGGTTGCTAGAGATTAAAGCAGATGACTACTGTTCGCTGATTGGTTGCTAGAGGTTAATGCACATCATTACCTCTCACTGAGCAGTGGAGCAATCCCAAACAATTGAGCAAGTAAAGGGGCACATTCATACACATACTACAGGAGAGTGTCAGAGAGTGCAGACATACTACAGGAGAGGTTTAGAGACTGCGGACATACTGCAGGAGACAATCAGAGATTGCGGACATACTGCAGGAAACAATCAGAGACTGCGGACATACTGCAGGAGACAATCAGAGACTGCGGACATACTGCAGGAGATTACTAGAGACTGCGGACATACTGCAGGAGATTACCAGAGACTGCAGACATACTGCAGGAGATTACCAGAGACTGCGGACATACTGCAGATTACCAGAGACTGCAGACATACTGCAGGAGATTACCAGAGACTGCGGACATACTGCAGGAGATTACTAGAGACTGCGGACATACTGCAGGAGATTACTAGAGACTACGGACATACTGCAGGAGATTACTAGAGACTGCGGATATATTGCAGGAGACAGTCAAAGACTGCAGACATTATACAGGTGATGGTCAGAGAACTTTCAGCAATGCACAGCTTTACAGTTGAATAACACAGCTTAGGGTTTAAACAGTCAGGCATTTTATGGGTGTACGGACATACCTGGTCAGCCAAACTCACTACATACATTCAGGTCTGTGGGCGGGGCTTTCACTCTCTGCTCTCACTACAACAGCCGGGAGCTCCACTGACGCTTTGTTGGGGGGCCCGCGCTACCCATGAATTGGGGCCCCGATGACAGCTTTGCAGAGCGCACAGAGGACACGGGAGGATGTATTCCAGCTCTAGCCAGCTGAGGGGGGCGGGGCCAGGAGCTCCACTGATGCTCTGACCCCGTCCATGTGCAGCCTGTATACTCGGAACAGAGCGACTGTAGTGAGAGCCAGTGATCGGAGTGGAAGCGTCAGTGGAGCTCCCAGCCCCGCCTCAGGACCTCTGTATTCACCAGCCAGTATAGAGGAGGCGGGGCCGGGAGCTCCACTGATGCTCCCACTCCGATCACTGGCTCTCACTACAGACACTCTGTTCCGAGTATACAGGCTGCACGTAGGCGGGGCCACAGCGTCACTGGAGCTCCCGGCCGTGCCCCCCCTCAGCTGGCTAGCGTGGGAATACAATCTCCCGTGTCCTCTGTGCGCTCTACAAAGCTGTCATCGGGGGCCCCAATTCACGGGTAGCGCGGGCCCCCCAACAAAGATTGGGCCCAGGGCAAGTGCCCCATTTGCCCTGCACTAAAGACGGTCCTGAGTCCATTAACCCCATCTTCCAAAAACCTCTGTAGTTCCACTACAGGTACCCAAGGTGTAAGGATGAGCTTTGCCTTTTATTTCAAATAGATTAAACAGTTCTGATTTTGCAAGCGATCTATTGCTCTGATCGTCTAAGATAGCATACGCCTTTAGAGTCTTTTCTGGTTGGTCCTTGTGGTATATGTTCACCAAGAATATTTTTGCACAGGACTTATCACAGCGGTCTTCTCCACAAACTTCAGTGCAGGATGAAGAAATTATGGTAGAATTAGGCACTTGGTCTGTATTCTCCCCGCTATGTGTTAACCTGGGAGGAGAGTTAGAAGGTTGTGCGGAGGTGGGCTCAAGCGGGTGGAGGGCTTGCACATGCTCTTCAGAGCCACACTCTATGCACTTGATGGACACATTACAGTCCCTTGCAAAATGTTCTGTAGAAGCTCAGCACCTGAAACATACCCTAAATGTCTTTAAAAGCTCCTTACACTCTTCAAGAGGCTTTTTCCTAAAGCCGATACATTTTTTAAGGGGTGCGGCTTCTTGTGAATGGGACACTCTCTGTTAGGGTTTTAATCTTCCTACTCTGTCTGTCCGTGGCCACAACTGTGGTAGGAGTGGGAAGGATGTCACCTTTTTCATGGATACTGGCCATCTACGGCTTCTATAGTTGCCCTGAAGAATGGTACTCTTAGGAAAGGGTGAGAAGAGACTACTCACTGTAGGAAAAACTTGGATCATTCTTGGTCTCTGCAATTTTCCTGATGAATTCACAGAAGAAAGAGAATGGAGGGAAGGAAACCTTGTTCTCTTTTTTGATGATGACCCTAGTGCAGACCATCTCTCTTGAGCTTACCTCTCTTGCAGTGTCGAGGTAACTGAGTCCAGGTAATTTTGGGTCTGCCTTGGCTAGCTGAAGCTCGAGGAGAAGGTCACTCAGTCTCTGGAACTCCTTGTTGTCCTTACCAGATATCTTTGGGAAAGTTTCCAGACGCATGAACAAGGCATTTTCTATAGCTTCTGGACTGCCATAACTTTGCTCTAGTCAATCTCATGCAGCTGTGAGGCCTGCTGTAGGATTGTCCATGAAAACCAATCTTTTCCAATATTTTTATTCAAAATTTTTTTCTTCACAAGACATAAAATTCAATTTTTTACATACATTGTTTAAGGTGTAAAAACCCAATAACAAGTTATTTATACTTAACAACCAAAAGGCAAAAAGAAAGAGATAGGGAGGTTACACGATACCTAATCTCATGTTGTTAGTGATTCCTTGATGTGTTTCATGTAAAATATGGGGAGTCACCTGAGGAGAATTCTCTCTCCCTGACTCCTCTACCTGGTGTAACCTTCTAATTTAACTCCCATAGCAGCCCTAAGGTCTCCATTAACTTCATAATTTTCAAGGATTATTTTGTATAATTAGGAAAAGGGAAAGAAAGAAATAGGAAAGTGGAAAGTAGAAGGTAGAAGAAAGTGAGAGAGGTGCACTCCTGTCGTAGAGCAAGGGATTCCTAAGAATCCATCGCATTATTTATTCGAGATGTATTTTATCCAAGGGTCCCATATTCTTTCAAACAATGCATGAAAACCAATCTTAATCTTAACATGTGTAGTAGATAGAGGACCAAGTCATCTGATCAGCAGATCCAATTCTTCAGCAGCTGTAATGCCAAGATCACTGATTGCAGTTCTGAAAGCACATTTCCAGCTTCTGTAGTTCTCAAGTTGGTCATCAAAACTTGTAAGACCAGTCTTTGTGAGCTCTGTGCGAAGTATGTACCTCACAAACTCTACTGTCTCAGTTGTCTCTGCCTTTATGCGAGATGTTGTTGGCTGAATGGTGCTAATTGCGCTATCGTTGACATTGTTGTTAAAGGACACAGGAAAATATGGTGCAGCAGATGCGTTCAGGTGAGTTGCTTGCTTGAAGTCGGTTGTTCCAATGGTACGTTGATTCAATGCTGTACCGATGACAGGAAATTGATGACTTGCTTGCAGTTTGCTCTGATGCTCTGTGACGTAAGAAGGAAGGTTAGGTAGGCAGGCAGAAAATGCACTAGAGTAATTTTGCGTGCAGGAAGTTGCTGGAACCTCTTTAACTTGAAGGTGTGAAGGAGTCTCCATGTTGTCAGGAGCATTGGAGACGATGGAGTGTACACTGCAGTGGCTTAGGACTTAGTCTTTAGTGCATTTGAGGGGATCTTCCATATCTGCTATGTTTAGGTTGATGCTGTCTTTCTCACTTGCACCTTCATCTGCACTGATAGCTTGCTCTAGGACCCTTAACTTTGCCATAGCTGCATCATGTTTACACTGTTCGTTTAAGATTTCTATTGTTGCTCTTTGACGTGCTGTGTGAGCTTCCAACTCTGCTCTTTGATGTGCTGACTTTGTTTCCAACTCTGCTATCTGAGCTTCCAACTCTGCTTTCCTTTCTGCACATGCGACCTGCACCTTGCTGGCTTCCGCTTCAGCGCGGGCACTAATAAGTCGCTCACTGAGTGTTGAGTATTTTGAACTATGGGTTCTAGAAGACCTTTTAGAATGTCTGGTGGAAACAGAGCTGCTACAGGACACTGCATTTCACAGATCTATCTTTGCTCCTGCCTTTAATTTGGTTTGCTGGATAAAACTGTCTCTTTCTAGATTAAGAGCCTTGAAACTCTTTAATTCCTCGAGTAAAACTTCTGTGTTCATATTTTGTAAGACATTAATGAACTTGTTACTGGTAAACTGATAGAGCGCATATGATACAGAAAGTTGTTTAATGGCGCCCTCTAGTGTCAGTAGTTCACATTCAACAGACACTGTATTAGATTCAGAAACAATCTTCTCCCAAAATAGTTTCAAGCTATTAAACAATTCAGTTCTTAAAGCTTCATAATTCTCCATTACTTTCCAAGTTGGTTTGACTGAGCGTTTGGGTAACTCAGTTGGCTCAGGATCTTGTGCTGGGGCTGCTTTGTGTTCACATTCAGAGTTGTGGTAACTCATGGCAGATAATGGCTGAGTGATAAGCAGGCAAAATCTGTGTACTGTAATATGACACCATGCAGCCTGGACAGGTTATAAGGCTTCCACATGCTGCTGTCTCATTCTTTCTTGCAATGAGGGCAGTAAATCTTGTCTGTATCAGTACTGTCATGCAGAAATCTTGTAATTAGGCTGTGAAACTCCCTTTTTCTACTGTTCTGACTCAACTACAAAGCCATAAACTTTATCTCTAGCTTCATATAGGGGTTACATGACCTGGTGTTCTATTTATCCCTTGCATCAATTCAGACAGCTTAACTCAATGAATAACTCACTGTTAGAGAGACAGACGATAAATCCTTTTGAATGTTCTGTTTAATGATGGATATTCATAGGTAGAAAAATGTTGGTGTTGTAAGCCACATGTAAAGATGTTACAGCAATAAAGGTATACTGAGCAATGAACCAGAGAGAGGAAGAGGAAGGGGATATACAGAACTATGGTGGGAGAGAGAGTTCAGTTAGACAGAAGGGAACAGAGCTTAAAGATACAGAATAATAATAAATCACATAGTGTAACACAACAGTTCCCAACTCAAAGTAACAGTTCTCTCAGCTGTACTACAATTTCTCCTTGTAGTTCTTCATCCCCTTGAGCTATTGGTCTCTCACTGGACCCTCTGATTCACTAACTCTGAATCCCGTGAGCTCCTCAAGGCTTTTGCGGTGGTATCTCCCTCAAGCGCCAGCCTTGCTTTCCTGCTGAGTTCCTAGCTTGGCACTTCGAATATCTTCAAGCTTCATCCCTGCTGACCAGCTCTGCAAGCGTCACCTCTGCTGGTTGGGTCCCTGACTTGATCGCTGCCTGAAGTTTCCCGATTCTCCACCGTACCCATTTTGGTGAGAATATTGCTCTGGTACTTGCTTCAGTTACTCACTGTGGTCCCTGGTAAAGGTGATTGGTCCCTTTGTGGTGACAGCTTCCCTTCTACCTCTGACCACTGACAGATTCATTCTCCGGGCAGCAGAACCATCACATTTGGTTGGACTGCAAGCTGCAGTCCAAACCCTGCGCTGCCCTCTTACTTCTGGATAGGCCCTCACACAGCCTGGCAGCCTGATGCCCCCAGGATAGGCCCAATCTCCAGTCTAGCAGCCTGGGGAGTATGAAACACGTCCACCCAGATGGCGGTCTGGGTGGCACACAAGAACCTGGATCACCTGACCTCACCCAATTATATAGGCTCTCCCAGCAGGCCAAGGGATTCAACAAAATCCCTACTTATTGGCTGAGATACCCCATATACCCATAACCTGACCTTGAGTTGTCCTTTGCAACCTTATACCTCGGAGTGCCCGGCCACCTGGTGGTAGAAGCAGAAAGTACAACCAGGCCAAACTTAGGGAGAAGTCAATGGTTCCCTAGTAATTAACTACAGTAGCTACTGCTGACAAGGAATTTGGTGAGGAGCTCCCTGACTAAACCCCAGGGTGCTACACCTCTATTACAGCCTGGCATACCACATTATGAAAGTAATTTCAAAAAATGAGTATTGTAAATACCTATTTAGAGCTGTCTTCAGGCCGGTCACGTGACTCGCGGGTGCTTTACAGCTCCAATACATGGCTTCTGCGGGAGGGGCCAAGATCTCCCTCTAACATCAGCTGGGGTGATCACGTGGCCTCCCGCAGAAGCCATGTATCGGAGCTCTAAAGCAGCCGCGAGTCATGAGACTGGCCAGAAGCTAGCTCTAAATAGGTATTTACACCGCTCTTTTTTAGAAATGACTTACATAGTGTGGTATGTCAGGCTCTAATAGAGGGGCTGGCAGTGACCATAGTAGGTTTCAAATTTTTAATAATAGCGGCGGGGGGGGGGTGGAGACAGAGACAGACAAAGAGAGGGAGCTGACAGGCAAGGAGGAGGGAAGGAGGGGGAGAGAGGAGAGCACAGCTGCGTATGAAGGAGGGACACACTGTGACCACGGTGGTCAGGGCTCAGCAGCCCTGATTTTCGTGGTCAGTACAGAGAGGGGATACAGGAAGTGGCAGGTTCAGGGAGATTTTTTTTTACAGTTTAGAGGTGGGCAGAGTACACAGCACAAGCACTGTGTGTTGTTTAATCTGCTTTAAGGGACCAGGATCTGATTTTTTTTTTTTTGGGTTAACAAACACTTTAACTGGTGAATTTAACTTGCAGTTGACCTCATTCTGATCTGCATTTGACCTGCATGGCAATATAAAACCAGCTGAAAGTGAACAAAACCCCTTGGACACAGATCTTTAAAAAGATCTCTCATCTCAGTTTTAAAAACTGCTGAATATATGAAAGAAAAAGGTAGACGTTACCCAACCAGATAAAATGTTATTACTGCAACTAACAATTTTCTGCCTGGCTCCTTTGATTTTTCAATTGAAGAATGTCGGACAGGAAGGCGCTGACAGGTCTACTAACAAAGAGAATTTAGGCCGGTTCATCAGTAACTGCACAAAATTCACTCAGTGTTGGGCGGTTCAACAGGAAAGAAGACTAAAAAAAAACAAAAACAAAAAACATATAAATCAATGTTATAGGAGAACAGCTAAGGCCGGCCATACACAGAGCAAATTTCTTTCCTGCAACCATTAGTTGCAAAAAAGAAAGGCGCTCAATTCCCCCATCAACACAGACAGTGTTAATGAGGGGATTCCCTCCTGCCGGCCCATTACCTTCTCCCAATGGTGGGGGGGCAGGGAAGGATGGGGAACCCATCCCCGCCGGGAGAAGACAGTGACTATCACTAGCGGTTTAGCTAGTACACATTCATAGCATATTCTTGGCATGGTTGTACCCAAGCTGATCGATTGTTCAACTTGGTACATTCAGCCTGCCCATTGATAGTTCGAAACTCAGCCGATTCCTGCTAAGTAAAAAAAAAATAGTTTCTTTTTTTGTTTATAGAATAAAAAAGAAAAAAACAAGTGGTGATCAAATACCACAAAAAGAAAGCTCTATTTGTGTGAAAAAAACAATATAAATTTCATTCGCGCACAGCTTTGCATGTCCGTGCAATCACCAGTTTAAGTAACGCGGTGCCTAACTGCAAAAAATGGCCTGGTCATGAAGGGGGTAACATCTTCCAGAGGGCAAGTGGTTAAAGGGGAGTCCCACCCAGAAGTGGAACTTACGCATTAAAGAATCCTGACCCCCTGACATGCCACATTTGGCATGTCTTTTTTTTTTGGGGGGGGGGGGTGCAGGTACCTAGTTTTGACAAGTACCCAGCTCCCATTTCTGCTTGGGCCGCCTAGTCAGGCCCATTCCTCCCTGCAATCTACTGGGACACGTCACAGGTCCCAAAAGATTGCCCGGCCGTTCAGGACGCGCAGCACGACTCACGCATGCGCAGTGCGCACCCAGCTGTGTAGCCGCAAGCTGTCACAGCCGGGTTCCCACAGTAATGATGCAGACGCCGCGGAGAGGAGAGGGCAAGAATTGAGACTTCAGGTGGCTGCATCGCTGGACCATAGGACAGGTGAGTGTGTGTTTGTTAATAGTCAGCAGCTACACTTTTTGTAGCTGCTGACTTTCAATAAACACAGAAACGGCTGGAACTCCGCTTTAAGGAGGGGCTGGGGAGGAGCAACATTTGAAAGGTCTTTTACCATAATGCAGAGAATTAATTAAGGTACACTTTTTTAAATATAATCTTTTATTTTCAGTTTTCAGCGACAAAAGAATACAAAGATTAGATACAAAACATCTGGGAATATAGACAAGATTCCATTCGTAGACAAACGATTCTTTAATAAAATGGAAGATGAGGAGGGGAAGTGCTCAGAGGTAGACTTAATCAACATTACATTTCAAAATACATTTTGCAGTATCTGCAGCAGGTGTTTTAGAGTCTGCTGTAATACAGGTTTGATATATTTTGAGCAAAGTCAGTCAGTCAATGCTGTCCATAGATAAACAGAAGCTGCTAGTCTTTCTGCTGGGCTGAAGGCCCTCTTGGTCTGCACACTTGCAGCAGGACAGTCCATTATCTCCAGAACATATTGGACAAGCTCTGGCCAGTGGGACATCTTGAACACCCAGTAGTACATGAGTCCTCCTCGTTTTTTAGCATTTCAGTATCAGCCCTAAAAACAATGCAGGTTTAGGCACTGTCTATGATTGGTGCAAGAATTGGTATGGCCGCTGTGGCTTGAATAACCTATGCAAATCTATGCTGAGGCAGCTTCTCTTGCCAATCCTGAATGTCAGCTGCAGAAGAATGTTTGTCTGCAGAGGGATCCTGGCCCCCATAGAAAAATGTGTCAACAGGACACTCTTAAAGCACTTTTTTTAAAGTGGTGCATTTGGTACTTACTCTATTATAGCATGGAGGTTAATCCAATAGTATGCACATCTAATAATGTTCCCTCTCTTTCATGATCCAAATACATGGCTCCTTGTGTAGACATTCAAGCATAAATTTACCACAAATGCCCAACATTACAGAGTCCTCATCATCAATGAGGACATTGTTCCTTTCCAACTGTTTACTCCACCCTTGTATAATGTCTGGGTTTTGGAAAGGGTAAAAAGCCCATCTTCCTTACTCTTCTTCCTTTGGAGCATCCCAAGCTTTCTGATTCCTTCTCAGCCTCTTGATGCCTGTGTCCCAGGGATGGAAGCTGTGGACAGAGATTCCTGGGGACCCCAGGATAGCATCAAATCCTCTCCTTCCTCTGGCTATTGTGCCTCCAGTGCATAGATTATCAGGCCACTTCTCACTTCCTACAAATTTTGTTTCCCCCTTAGGCTATGTTCTCACATCTATGCATTTTTTAGTGCATTTTCTGGTCTGCATTAACACACTACAATTTATTTACGTTATTTCCTATGGGTCCCATTCACATCTATGTAGTTTCCTCTAATGCAATTTTTGGAAAGATGCAGGGACTTTTTTTAAACGCAGCATGGTGTGTTTTTGGCTTCATAGACTTCAATGAAGTTGCATAAAAAATGCATTTATATGTGTTTTTGTTGCATTTTTCTGCACAACAGACACCTCCTCCTAGCAACATAAACACATAGTTTGCCATCAGCCAAAACTAAAAATGCAAAACACATTAAAACGCGCAGCAAAAGCGCACATGAAAAACAGAAAATGCGCCACAAAAAGGTATCAACCATACATGCATAGATATGAACCTAGCCTTAAGGAGGACAAAATATCACAGGCTTCTTTCATGGGCAGCCACTTGTAGGAATGAAAAATCTCCAAACTCTCCAGAGCCTGTACTTGTCCACAGTGGCAGCCCGTAATGCAGGGCGCTGCCCCCCATCCATGCGTCCAGCCCCCTAATCTAAATCTAAATGCGGGGCGCCGGACGCATGGGTGCCAGCACATGATTAGAGCCAGAGGCTCTAATAGGCTTCAAATAAGGGTGGGCACACCCACTTGTGTGATAATAGCGAATGAATATTACCTATTGTGTTTCTAAATTTCCTCCCAGCTAATCAGGAAGCGGGTCCTAAAGCCCATCAACCAATTGGCAGAAAGGAGAGGCTATCTGATTGGCCGGCTAGGAGGAGGTGGAGGAGAGGAGGGTGGAGACGCACAGCGTGATGCAGGGGAAGCCGTCTCCCGCTAATCAATCAATGAGGACATTGTGACCGACTGACTGGGGGTGTGTTGTCGGGAGTTATGGTACGGGTGACCTGGCGACAAACGGGGGGGGGGGGGGTGTCTGTGGGAGCATTGCTTGCCGCCCTCCCCTAAAAATATATACAGCCACCACTGCTTGTCCAGTATTTACACAAAGGTACTATGTAATTACGTGCTGCTGCTGCTGTAGTCTCTGCAGCATAATCATGGGTGGATATCAGTGTGTGGAGATGTTGCAAATTAATTTGTTGTGTGGGAGTTAGCACAAGTGAGAATCACCTTTCCCAAGAAAAAAGGGTATCAAAGCAGCAGATTTTCTTAAAATTCTGAGTAGTCAGTCTTTTTGTAAATGGTTGCAATAGAAATAAACTCTTACCCTCCAGTTATTATCTAAATAGGACAGATCCCTCTCTGGCAGGTGATGGGCTTCTCCCAGTCCACATATGAAAGCATGCAAGGTGAAACTTCCCTTCCCTAAACCACCTCGCCTTTCATTATGTCACAGTTGGCAAGCAACTGGTGTTCGTGCTGCAATTCTGCTAGATGAGCCATGGCCAAGTAGGAGCCCTAAAAGTGTGCAAATTCCCTCTGGCATGGTAAAGCATGGATGGGGCATAACCCGTTTGAGGTTCCTCAGGCGAAGAGCAGACAGCAGGTTTCGTGCCATTATTATACACAACTTTCCTGGTTTTCAGTTGGCATTAGGTAAGCCACATTTCAGCATGGGCCTGGAGAAATGATAGTAGCCCCAGTGTGGCTCTTTTCCCCCAGGAATATAGGTTGTATACAGTAGGTTCTGAGGCACTTGGGGAGTCTGCTGGTCTTGATGCTGAGGCAGACTTGGAAGATGAAAAAAATGAGGAGGGGGCAGAGTTTATAGAATCACCAGAAGCTCCCATCAAGCAACAGGGTGGCAACACAAAGTTGAGTGGTATGGTCTGTACTCCATCTATCCATAAGGTTTACCCAGTGTGTAACCTGCCACCAACAAGGTAGTCCAGCAACACATTTTCTTCATGTGAAGGTAGACAGGAAAGGCCTTCAGGAAAATATAATGATGGCTGGGTACCTGCCACCCTGGGTCAGTGCAGGCTATAAACTGGCAGAAGGGGGCTGTTTCCACTGTTTTGCACAGTTGCAGTGGCAGCACCAGCAGCTCTGCTAAGCTGATATTAAAATGTTGGTCATGCTTCTGTAGCGAACCTCCTAGGGAGCTGCAAGTAACTGGGATCCCCCTCCCTGCACAGCTAGGCACACTGAATTTCCACAGTCACTCCAGAGTCAGAGAACAGTCTGTGACTTTGTTTTTTTTGTTTTTTATTGAGGGATAAGAACTTGGATAGGGATTGGAAATGGGATGCCCACTTGACTTCAAACAAACTTCAGGGACAACTTCTATATACAGTCCTATATACCAGGGCTCGACAAACCCCGGGCGCCAGGTCGCATTTGCGACTAGAATTAGCGACCTGGCGCCTGGGGCGGCACAGCTGGGGGTATCCTGTCTCTGTGTGGACTCCGACCCCCCCGTGCGATCGCGTCGGGCCGCGCCGGCCGGTAATTGAGGCCCCGGCTTTGCGGCCTTCTTCGGTAGTTCTGGAGTCCTTCTGAACTCTGGCGCCATCTTGTGGTGGCCGTTGGTATTGCAACCAGCAATGCTAATGCAATGCTAATGCAAAATACCTGCCTGTTTTCACTGCCCATCTCCTTCCCAAAGTGGAGAAGAGAAGGAAGTGAATGTGGGCATAGCCTTTTTTTTTTTTTTCGTAATAGATTTTATTTTTATTTATATTTATATAAAAACTGTTTATTTATTTTTTTCCTAATTAATTTATTTGTTATCTCCCTGCTTGGCCCCTTTCACATGGGCTGTCTGATCAGGTTCGCCTGTCTGTTTTTCAGGCGGACCTGATCGGACCCTTAGAGCCCTTTCACACCGAGGCGCGGGGGGCGTCGGCGGTAAAGCGGCGCTATTTTTTAGCGCTGCTTTACCGTCGTTTTAGTGACGCTATTCAGGCCTCTAGCGGGGCGGTCTTTTTCTGTGTAAATTTCAGATTAGTTGTTTTTTATATTGAAAATAAAGCTTTGTCGGTCGTTTAAAAAAAACCTGGCTCCTAACTTTTTTAGCTGGCTCCTAGATTCCAAGCAAATTTGTCAAGCCCTGCTATATACAGCTCCTCTTCTTCCTCCAGCACACTCTTGCTTGAAGAACCCAGCTACTGTATGTCACCCTGTAATATTTTTTGTAGCAAATGCCCATTACAGGCAAGGACACGCAGCCCCTATGCTTGAAAGCAAATAGGGTGACACAGCTCACACTTTCCCAGCACTTCCTCTCTGTGGTCACTGAACCCAGTACCACATCTTCAGGCCCTGTCAGCTCACCTGGCCACAGCTGCTCCTTTCACTAGCCCTCCTGGCTAACTTCTCCCTGCAGTTCTCCAGACTGACACTCTCTACCCAGTCCTCCAGACTGACACTTACCACCCCACCTGGCTGACTCTCAGGCGATCTTCTGAATGTGCTTACCTACTCCCGCTGTCCTCTAACTTGCTCACATGCCTCCAGGAAGGGTTTCCTCCATGTGTTATAGGGGGAATCTTCCAGCACCAGAGCCCCAGGTCACCTACCCCCTAAAAGATTAAGGGGGCGCCCTGCAATGGCCACTGATAGCCCCCCTTGGCACTCCATCTTCCACCCAACTGCCCATTCTGGCATGAGTCATACCTATTTATGGGCTAAGCTGCCCCCTTCCAGACTCTTTTTTGCTTGGGATTGGACAGGGTCCTCATAAATATGCATGATAACCCCTCCTAGCCTCCTCCCACTACATCCAGAACCTTCTCCAAGGTTCCAGAAAACAAGAAGAGGCACCAGAAGAGCTGCCAGATGAATCATCCAGCCTTCCTGAGTCACTAAACCCTGACCTAGATTCAGTCCAAGCCTGGCTCTCAGCCAAGCCAATTTACCTACACTAACAACTAAACTATGTACACTTAGCACACTAGCTAGAAGGTGCTGCACTTCTTGTCAAGTGCTGCTCCCATTATTCTCTGTGTTGCTGAATCATGTAATTGTGCATTACAGTAGTACCCAAGCAGGAGTTAGGCTTTCCATGATGCATGCACTTCTGGGAGAGGTTGCAGACCACCTATTTTTGGCAGCAGACACTGTAAAGGACCACACTGCAGAGAAAACTGGACTGGCCTTATTGGAAAGTACCACCAGAAAGATTGGATGGCTGTTGCCTGCTGTTTTCTGCCAAGTGCCCTGCCGCTCAACAAATTTCTCCATTCAGCCTCTCCCTCTGAGCTTTCTTCCTCTCCCCTCCTTGATGCCAACTTATCCTCCACCCCCTACTTCACACTAAGCTTTGGCTGCTGCATCTTCTCTGCCTGCTGCTACTCCCTGCCTTCTGTCTCCTCAGTTTAAGGGGCCATGGCTTGATCGGTAGCGGAAGCGGTGGAAGAAGGTGCATTAGTAACACTGGCAGACAACTGGCCGCTCTGTGCCTTACAGGCTGTACATGTGGAAGGATTTGTCAACCGGTCAACTATCCTACATAGTTTGTACAATTAAAAAAAGACACAGGTTCATCCAATTCAACCCATATTCATGTGATTTTTATTTTCTAATAATTCCCATAATCCTGTATATTTTGCTTCCTCAGAAAGAAATCTAAACTTTTTTTTTAAACTGTTGCCACTCTCAGCTAGTACCACTACCTGAGGGAGATAACTCTACATTTCTACTGCTCTAACAGCAAATAACCCATTTTGCAATATAAGATTAAACCTCCTTTCTTCCCATGTTTATTTGAAGTCAGCAGCTACAAAAAGTGTAGCTGCTGACTTTTAATAAACAGGCACTCACCTGTCCCACGGTCCAGCGATGCGGCCGCCTGAAGCCTCCAATCTCTCCCCCGCCTGTTCACGGCGACAGTTTGCAGCTTCACAGCCGGGTGCGCACTATGCATGCGTGAGCCGCACTACGCGTCCTAAATGGCCAGGCAATCTTTTGAGACCTGTGACGTGTCCCAGAAGATTGTAGGGAGGGAGGGGAAGAGGAGGAGTTGTCTTGGCAGCGCAGGCGGAAGTGGGAGCTGGGTACCTGTCAAAACTAGGTACCCACTCCCCCCCCCCCCAAAAAAATGACATGCCATATGTGGCATGTCAGGGGGTCAGGCTACCTTAAAGCGGAAGTTCCACTTTTGGGTGGAACTCCGCTTTAAGCGCCTCTTCTCCTAAATGGATAACTGTAATCTAAGTAATCAATTCTCAACAAACTCTTTCTAATTCAAAAACATCTTTCCCGAGGATTGGTGGCCAAAACTGAACTGTCTATTCAAGATGAGGCCAGACCAGTGATTTATAAAGGGGTAGAATTATTGATTTACCTCTTGAATGTATGCTCTTTTGAATGCATGAGAGTATTTTACTAGCTTTGTTAGCTGTGGCTTGGCGTTGCATTCTATTGCGAAGTCTGTAATCTACAAGCACCCCCAGATCCTTTCCCAGGGAAGCCCCTCCTAATATGCAATTTACATGTGTATTTTGGGCACCCATGTGGATAACTTTACATTTCTTAATGTAGCACCCTGATGTTTAGGCATTGTTGCTTATAAATGTAGTTGCCAGTCGATAGTTACCTTAGCCAATTGTTAGGAGATCAATTGATTTCCCCCTAATTCTGGAATTGCTGCACTTCTCTCTTCTGTCACTGGGTGGCTGGGTATCTGGTGACATTGGATAAGACAAGAGCATAGCAAGGACAGATTATGAATGAATGTCTCAGCCAATGGGCAGGGATTTTCTTGGGTCTCTTGGCCTGCTGGGAGAGCCTATTTATTTGGGTGGAGTCAGGTGATCCAGGTTCTGTGTCATCTGGACGGCTGTCTGGGTGGACGTGTGTTATGTCACCCCGGACTGCTAGGCTGTAAGCCTTAGGCCTATCCCAGGGACATCTGGATGATTGGCTGTCTAAAGGGCTATCTAGAAGTAGGGATGAGCCGAATACCCCCGCCGGTTCGGTTCGCACCAGAACCTTCGAACGGACCGAAAATTCGCACGAACGTTAGAACCCCATTGACGTCTATGGGACTCGAACGTTCGAAATCAAAAGTGCTAATTTTAAAGGCTAATTTGCATGGTATTGTCCTAAAAAGGGTTTGGGGACCCGGGTCCTGCCCCAGGGGATCAATGCAAAAAAAACTTTTAAAAACGGCCGTTTTTTCGGGAGCAGTGATTTTGATGGTGCTTAAAGTTAAAAAAAAAGGTGAAATATTCCTTTAAATATCGTACCTGGGGGGTGTCTATAGTATGCCTGTAAAGTGGCGCGTGTTTCACGTGCTTAGAACAGTCCCTGCACAAAATGTCATTTTTAAAGGAAAAAAAGTCATTTAAAACTGTTTGCGGCTTTAATGTAATGTCGGGTCCTGGCAATATGGATCAAAATCAGTGAGACAAACAGCATGGGTACCCCCCAGTCCATTACCAGGCCCTTTGGGTCTTGTATGGATACTAAGGGGAACCCCGCACCTAAATTAAAAAAAGGAAAGGCGTGGGGCCACCAGGCCCTATATACTCTGAACAGCAGTATACAGGCGGTGCAAACAAGACAGGGACTGTTGGTTTGTTGTTAAGTAGAATCTGTTTGTAATTTTGAACTGGTACATTTTTAACGTGTTTAGCTCCAGCCACAAAATCTATTTTAAAGGGGTTGTAAAGGTAAAAAATTTTTCACCTTAATGCATTCTATGCATTAAGGTGAAAAAACTTTTGACAATACCGCCGCCCCCAGCCCCCCCGTTTTACTTACCTGACGCCTCGAATCTTCGCTGCTCGTTCTCGTCATCTTCACTGCAGCTCAGCCTGGTCGCTGATTGGCTGCAGTGGATGGATTCAAAGCAGCGCAGCCATTGGCTCGCGCTGCTGTCAATCACATCCGATGGCGCGCGCGGGGGGCGGGGCCGAGTGATACAGCGAGCGGCTATAGCCGCCGGCTGTATCACAGGAGCGCGCCCGCAAGCACTCACCACCATGCGAGGGAGCTCGCATTAAGGTGGTGAATGCATGCGGGGAGGAGCTGAAACAGCCGCCGAGGGACCCCAGAAGACCAGGTTCGGGGCCACTCTGTGCAGAACGAGCTGCACAGTGAAGGTAAGCATAACATGTTTGTTATTTTTAAAAAAAAAAAAATTAACTTTACAACCCCTTTAAGCTTTTTGGAAAACATAGGGAAGGGTTATCACCCCTGTGACATTTGTTTTGCTGTCTGTGCTCCTCTTCAGAAGATTTCACCTCATTTTTTGTCCCAACGACAAATGTTTTTTGAAAATTTGGGGTTTTTTGTGAAACAGGGATTGGTGATAAAACATCAGTGGAAAGGAGAAACGTTTTTCACATATTAACTCTTACAGGAGAAAATTTCCCTTCCTAGGGGTAGATTTCATCTCACTTCCTGTTGTCTCCTTCCGTTTGCAAGTAGGAGTCGTTTGTAAGTTGGATGTTTGAAAGTAGGGGCATGCCCTATATACTCAGCAGAAATTTGGGCCTTAGGTGTTGTTGTGGCCACAACACTGTAAGCCCTCACAGGGCCCTGCTATGAAATATTAGATCAAGAATTGTAATTACATGCCCCTGTTGAACAGGGGCAGAAAAATTGGGCCTTTGGTGGTGGTGGTGCTAGTGCCACAACACTATAAGTCCTCACTCGCTCTTGGTGGGTGCAGAAATGGGCCCTGCTGTGAAATATTAGATCAAGAATTGTAATTACATGCCCCTGTTGAACAGGGGCTGAAAAATTGGGCCTTAGGCACTGATGCTGGTGCCACAACACTGTAACCCCTCACAGATACTCTAGATGAAACGCAGAAACGAGCCCTGCTGCAAAGTATTGCATCAAAAATCGTAATTACATTCCCCTGTTAAACAGGGGCTAAAAAATTGGGCCTTAGGCACTTGTGCTGGTGTCACAACACTGCAACCCCTCACAGATACTCTAGTTGAAACGCAGAAATGAGCCCTGCTGCAAAGTATTGCATCAAAAATCGTAATTACACTCCCCTGTTAAACAGGGGCTGAAAAATTGGGCCTTAGGCACTGGTGCTGGTGCCACAACACTGCAACCCCTCACAGATACTCTAGTTGGAACGCAGAAACGAGCCCTGCTGCAAAGTATTGCATCAAAAATTGTAATTACATGCCCCTGTTAAACAGGGGCTGAAAAATTGGGCCTTAGGCACTGGTGCTGGTGCCACAACACTGCAACCCCTCACAGATACTCTATTTGGAACGTAGAAACGAGCCCTGCTGCAAAGTATTGCATCAAAAATTGTAATTACACGCCCCTGTTAAACAGGGGCTGAAAAATTGGGCCTTAGGCACTGGTGGTGGCGCCCAGAACCAAAAATGTTCTTACAAGCTATCAGTGTGATCATTGAGGAGGAAGAGGATAATTACTCAGGATAGTCACTCAGCATCAGCATAGGCAGTCTTTGAAGGGATCTGAGATTTCAAAAAAAATTATTCGGTTACATCAGCATCAGGTGCTTGGTAGCTGGTGGTGATCCAAGACTGATTCATTTTTATGAAGGTCAGTCGATCGACTGAGTCGGTGGACAGATGCACCCTGTGATCGGTTACAAAGCCTCCAGCAGCACTGAATGTGCGTTCCGAAAGAACGCTGGATGCAGGACAGGCCAGTAGCTCAATTGCATACTGTGCAAGCTCTGGCCAGTGATCCATCCTCAAGACCCAGTAACCCAGAGGATTTTCGGTGGGAAAGGTGTCCAAGTCAGATCTTGCCCCTAGGTATTCCTGCACCATGTAAAACAGACGCTGGCGATGGTTGCTGGAACCGATCATACCTTGGGGCTGCGGACCCAAAAATTGTCTGAACGCATCGGTCAGACGGCCACCTTCTCCACCGCTCCTTCTTTGACTGACCGAATCCTCAGCAACACGTTGTCCAGAAACAGGAGTTTGTAACCTCCCAGTCTCTGGGAACGCGTTGCACAGACCTTTCTGCAAGGCCTCCCGAAGATGCTTCATCCTCTGCTCCCTCTGCGATGGCAAGATAAGGTCCGCAACCTTACCCTTGTAACGTGGATCAAGGAGGGTTGCCAGCCAGTATTGGTCCTTCTCCTTGATACCACGAATACAAGGATCCTTACGCAGGCTTTGCATGATCAGGGAGGCCATGCAGCGTAGGTTTGCTGAGGCATTAGGTCCGGACCTCCTCCCAGCCACGTACAAGTCAATGTGTTTCTTGGGACTGATCCCTTAAAGACTGCTGCTGATGCTGAGTGCCAGGCTCCACCTCCATACTGACACAATCCTCCTCCTCCTCCTCATCCTCGTCTTCTTCCTGTGTGATCGGTGGGCACGCAGGAACACTGTCTGGATAAAGGGGGCCTTGAGAGCTAAGGAAGTCCTCCTCTTCCTGTCTCTGTTCTGCCTCAATTGCCCTGTCCATTATTCCATGCAGCGTGTGCTCCAACAGGTGGACAAGGGGGGACAGTGTCACTGATGCATGCACTGTCACTGCTCACCATCCTCGTGGCCTCCTCAAATGGTGACAGGACAGTGCATGCATCCCTGATCATGGCCCACTGGTGTGGGGAAAAAAAAGCAAGCTCCCCTGACCCTGTCCTGGTGCCATAGTCGCACAGGTACTCATTGATGGCCCTCTGCTGCGTGTGCAGCCGCTGCAGCATGGCCAACGTTGAGTTCCACCTGGTGGGCATGTCACAGATTAGGCGGTTCTTGGGCAGGTTAAACTCCTTTTGGAGGTCTGCCAGCCGAGCACTGGCATTATATGTTCGTCAGAAATGCACACAGACTTTCCTGGCCTGCCTCAGGACATCCTGTAAGCCCGGGTACCTGCCTAAGAACCGTTGCACCACCAAGTTAAGGACATGAGCCAAACAGGGCACATGGGTCATTTGTCCCTGTCGGATGGCAGAGAGTAGGTTGGTGCCATTGTCGCAAACCACCATTCCTGCCTTAAGTTGGCGTGGCGTCAACCACCTCTGAATCTGCCCCTGCAGAGCTGACACAACCTCTGCCCCAGTGTGGCTCCTGTCCCCCAAGCACACCAGCTCAAGCACCGCATGGCATCTTTTGGCCTGCATACTTGCGTAGCCCCTTGAACGGCTACGGAGCACCGCTGGTTCCGAGGACAAAGCACAGGAAGAGGCCATGGAGGAAGAAGAAGAGGAGAGGGTGGAGGAGAGAGGTGTGCCACAATCATTAGTAGTGGCATTTTGGAGGCGTGGTGGCGGAACAACCTCCAACACTACTGCACCTTGTCCTGCATCCTTCCCAGCTGCCAGCAGAGTCACCCAATGCGCGGTGAAACTTAGGTAATGTCCCTGTCCATGCCTGCTGGACCATGAGTCAGCGGTAATATGCACCTTACCACTGACCGCCCTGTCCAGTGAGGCCAAGACATTGCCTTCCACATGCCGGTAGAGAGCCGGAATCGCCTTCCGTGAGAAAAAGTGGCGTTTGGGTACCTGCCACTGAGGAACCGCACATTCCACAAACTCACGGAAGGGGACAGAGTCTACCAACTGAAAAGGCAGCAGTTGAAGTGCTAGCAATTTTGCCAAGCTAGCAATCAACCGCTGGGCATGTGGATGGCTGGGAGCGAACTTCTTTCGGCGGTGCAGCAGCTGGGGCAGGGAAATTTGCCTGATACAATCTGATGTCGGTGTACCGAAAGCAGATTGCCCACAAGTACTTTGTCTTTGTTCTTTGATGTGGGTCTTTTAAATATGCTTGCCAACGAACTGCATGGCAGGTCAACATATGTCTGGTCAAGCATGTGGTGCCCAAGCGGGAGATGTTTTGGCCACGCGAGATACACTTGAGACATATGTTGCAAATAGCAGCGGTGCGATCTGATGCACTCGTCTCAAAAAAGGCCCACACCAAAGAACTTTTTGAATAACGCGCAGAGACTGCAGCGCCCTGCACATGCGGAGCTTTGGGGTGTGATGCAGTCAGTGTGCTGCCTTTAGGCTGGCCCCTGGAGGGCATCCTGCCTCGTTGGTGATATGCCGCCTCCTCCTCCTCCTCTCAGGCACCCACGTTGAGTCAGTGACCTCATCATCCCCTCCCTCCTCATCACTGGAGCAAACCTGGCAGTATGCTGCAGCAGGGGGAGCATGACTGCCAGATTGCTGTCCTTCTTGGGCACCCTCTCTGTCTGTGCTCACGTTACTGCCTTCATCTAGCTCAGTATCATCATCAGAGCCTTCCAAACGCTGGGCATCCTCCTGGAGCAGGTACCCAACACTGTGGTCAAACAGTTCGAGGGACTCCTCAGGAGGACATGGTGGGGCTAGGGAAGGAGTCACTGATGAGCCGAGGGAAGAGGCCGCTGCTTTGCCAGAGAAAGTACCCTGAGCATGGGTGAGAGAGGATGAGGAGGATGAGGACGGCTTAGTCATCCACTCGACCAAGTCTTCCGCATGTTGCGGCTCAACGCGGCCAGCTGCCGAAAAAAAGGCCAAGCGTGTCCCACGGCCACGTGCTGATGAGGATGCACTGTCTCCACGACCAGCACTGTTGCCTCTAGACACAGAGCCTGCTTGCCCTCTTTTATTGGCTTGTGACTGTCTGCCTCTCCTTGTTGGCCTTCCAGACTGCCTGTAGTATGAGAAAACCACCAACCTTCTACAGGTAGCTTTAGCTGAACACTGTGCAGAGCTCGCAAAAAACTAACTTGTAGCTTATTTAGCTGCCTGCGGTAGTGATAGGATCAGGAAAACACCACCAACCTTCTACAGGTAGCTTTAGGTGAACACTGTGCAGAGCTCGCACTAAACTAACTTATAGCTTATTTAGCTGCCTGCGATAGTGATCGGATCAGGAAAACACCACCAACCTTCTACAGGTAGCTTTAGCTGAACACTGTGCAGAGCTCGCAAAAAAATAACTTGTAGGTTTAGCTGAACACTGTGAGGAGGACGCACTACACTAACTTGTAGCTTTAGCTGAACACTGTGCAGAGGTCTCACTACACTAACTTGTAGCTTTAGCTGAACACTGTGCAGAGGTCGCACTACACTAACTTGTAGCTTTAGCTGAACACTGTGAGCAGGACGCACTACACTAACTTGTAGCTTTAGCTGAACACTGTACAGAGGTCTCACTACACTAACTTGTAGTTTTAGCTGAACACTGTGAGCATGACGCACTACACTAACTTGTAGCTTTAGCTGAACACTGTGCAGAGGTCTCACTACACTAACTTGTAGTTTTAGCTGAACACTGTGAACAGGACGCACTACACTAACTTGTAGCTTTAGCTGAACACTGTGAGGAGGACACACTACACTAACTTGTAGCTTTAGCTAAACACTGTGCAGAGGTCGCACTACACTAACTTGTAGTTTTAGCTGAACACTGTGAGCAGGACGCACTACACTAACTTGTAGGTTTAGCTAAACACTTTGCAGAGGTCTCACTACACTAACTTGTAGTTTTAGCTGAACACTGTGAGGAGGACGCACTACACTAACTTGTAGCTTTAGCTAAACACTGTGCAGAGGTCGCACTACAAGCCTGGCTTTGGCCAATTACAGCTCTCTCTACCGACGGCGCTGTGATTGGCCAAGCATGCAGGTCATAGTGCATGCTTGGCCAATCATCAGCCAGCAATGCACTGCGATGCCGCAGTGAATTATGGGCCGTGACGCGCCACACGAATTTGGCGCGAACGGCCCATATCGTTCGCAATTTGGCGAACGAGCGAACAGACGATGTTCGAGTCGAACATGGGTTCGACTCGAACACGAAGCTCATCCCTATCCAGAAGCAGGAGAGCAGCAGAGAGTTGGGACTGCAGGCTTGTAGTCCAACCAGAAGTAACGGTTCTGCCGGCTGAGGAACCAGTTGTGGTAAGAGGTAAAGGGGAAGCTGTCACCACTAAGGGACCATCCACCTTGCTACCGGAGACCATGGTGAGTAAGCTGAGGCTAGCACCAGAGCAGACTTCTCGCCAGCTGGGGACGGTGAAGAAGTGGGAAAACCTCAGTAAGTGCCAAGTCAGGGTCCCAGCGGGACAGCAGAGGACACGCTTGTGGAGCATTGGCAAGTTCCAAGCCAGGGACCTAGCGTGTCCACGGGGGTGACGCTTGAGAAGTATCTGTGAGTGTCAATCTTGGGACCCAGCAGGGAAGCTGGGGTGACGCTTGAGGAAGATACTGACTGCTAATAGTGGAAGAGCTCAAGGGATTCAATGGCTATTGGATCTGAAGTCTAGTGTGAGAGCCTGGGAGCTCGTTGAGTGAAAATCCAAAGTGAGTGAGTGTGGGGTAAGCTGAGAACTGTTCGTGTTACAAATAGTTGGATACAATTACAGTTAGTAACTTCTACAAGATTGTTGCCACTGGAGACAACGTTCTACCTATACAGAAGTGGTGTCCGGCTGGAGGCCTTCACCTGTATAGCCGTCCGCCTACAGAAGTCTCGGAGTCTGCCAATCAACATTGCATCTACCTAAGGGTGTCCTGGCCCCAACCCTCTCTCCCACAGACAATAAATCTCTTTGCATTCAAAAAGTGTCTGGCGCCCACAGTTTCATCTTGCATTACACCCACCATGCCTTGTAACCCACTCTACACAGAAGGATGTAGGACGACCAGAACCCTTCCTAGAGCTGGCCGTCTGGCCAAACTGAGCAATCGGGGGAGAAGAGTCATGGTGAGAGAGGTAAAGAAAAACCCAAAGATCACTGTGGCTGTGCTCCAGAGATGCAGTCGGGAGATGGGAGAAAGTTGTAGAAAGTCAACCATCACTGCGGCCCTCCACCAGTCGGGGCTTTATGGCAGAGTGGCCCGACGGAAGCCTCTCCTCAGTGCAAGACATATGAAAGCTCGCATAGAGTTTGCTAAAAAAAAAACCTGAAGGACTCCAAGATGGTGAGAAATAAGATTCTCTGGTCAGATGAGACCAAGATAGAACTTTTTGGCCTTAATTCTAAGCGGTATGTGTGGAGAAAACCAGGCACTGCTCATCACCTGTCCAATACAGTCCCAACAGTAAAGCATGATGGCGGCAGCTTCTCCAGAGTGCTCAGGACCTCAGACTGGGCCGAAGGTTTATCTTCCAACAAGACAATGACTCTAAGCACACAGCTAAAATAACGAAGGAGTGGCTTCACAACCCCGTGACTGTTCTTGAATGGCCCAGCCAGAGCCCTGACTTAAACCCAATTGAGCATCTCTGGAGAGACCTAAAAATGGCTGTCCACCAACGTTTACCATCCAACCTGACAGAACTGGAGAGGATCTGCAAGGAGGAATGGCAGAGGATCCCCAAATCCAGGTGTGAAAAACTTGTTGCATCTTTCCCAAAAAGACTCATGGCTGTATTAGATCAAAAGGGTGCTTCTACCGAATACTGAGCAAAGGATCTGAATACTTAGGACCATGTGATATTTCAATTTTTCTTTTTAATAAATTTGCAAAAAAGTCAACAATTCTGTGTTTTTCTGTAATATATATATATATATATATATATATATATATATAGTGGCGGCTTAGAATATGATTTAAAGGGACAGTTTAAAAAAAAATAACAAATAAATCTAATTTTAAATACGAAAGTTTTTTCACTTTGAGTCTGAGTGGCTGAGCTGGGTTTAAATGTGTATAAGAATGTTAATATTGGTGAATTCATTTATTCACATTGTGTTTTTTAAGTAAAAGCAATGGAAATAAGCCCCAGCCAAAAGAAATTATTCCAAAAAAATAATTATAAAAAAAAAAAATAATAATAAAAATGTTAAATATATTTTTGGTGTGGTGTTTTCCATTATTATTATTACTGTATATTACATTATGTTCAGGCCATCCTGTTTACGGTTCCACAGTCTTCCACCATCCAATTTCTCACTTAAAGGGGTTGTAAACCCTCGTGTTTTTTCACCTTAATGCATCCTTTGCATTAAGGTGAAAAAACTTCTGCCACTGAGCAGCCCCCCAGCCCCCCCGTTTTACTCAGCTGAGCCTGTTCTTTCCCCGCTGGAGACGCACTCTACCTCTCTGGCCGGGTGTTCTCGGCTCTTGATTGGATAGATTGAAAGCAGTGCAGCCATTGGCTCCCACTGCTGTCAATCAAATCCAATGACGCGGGCGCTGGGGGGCAGGGCTGAGTCTGGAATTCTGTGTCTATGGACGCAAATGCTGGACTCGGGAGCGCGCCCGCACAGTAACTCCCCGGGAGAGCACTTCTCCTATGGGGTTTACCGATGCTGGGAGGAGCCGCGAGCGCCGTTGGGGGACCCCAGAAGACAATGATCGAGGCCACTCTGTGCAAAACGAACTGCACAGTGGAGGTAAGTATGATATGTTTGTTATTAAAAAAAAAAAAAAAAATACAAGGGTTTACAACCCCTTTAATTCCTCATGGAATGATAACAAGTTGTTCTGACAAGAACAGTCTTTGATAAATCCATCAAAATATAGTGTAGCGCAACCAAAAACAATTAAAAACACCTGCTGAAGAAGCTCATCAGAGAGCATAACGTGTATAGGTGTGAGGTGCCTCTATTCAGGATGTTTTCTCAGTTTACATCATATTTGATGACATGCATGTTTTTCACATTTGTATGTGAGTATTTTATCCCTGAGTTATAGTTTTAATAAATGTTATTAGCAGGGAGCACTATTGTTTGACTTTGTTTTATATGGCCACACATGACTGAATGAGATCCCGGGAGGACGTCTGAGCTGTCTAGGTGCACTGTGATGAGGAATCGTGTTCCCGACAAATCCTGAAAGATATTACACCAAGTGTGTGCGACTCTGTAGTGGGGTCTACATAGTGAAAACCCGGGAGGAGGTCTGTCTTGTTCAGGAACACCAGGAGGACTTGTTTTCCCGAGGCATCCTGAGAGATACAATCAAAGGCATGTGTGACTGTAGTGGGGTCAACTTTTTGAAGTGAGCAGGCATTCCAGCTAGAGGTGGTGGTCACTGAAGTCACTGGAAATCTATGAACTGTCACTGAAAGTTGCACAATGGTGGAATTTTGTTATTTGGACTTGATTTAATTGTTTTTGGTTGCGCTACACTATATTTTGTTTTGTTTGATATAGTGAGAGTCACATGGGGATACACTCTAAGTAGTGTTGGCAGCAATCATGTTTAGCCTATTGGTAGACTAATTACATTGATTATTTTATTTATATATTGATTTCACACATATATTGAGTATTGCTCTTATATATTTTTTTTACTATTTTTGATATATCCATGTTTTTTATCACTTATGATACCTTTATGGCAGGAACATATTTAAATAGTGTTTCTTCCCAATTCCCTCAAATACCTTACATACTATTGATGTTAAGCTGACTGGCCTGTAGTTTACTGGTACCCTGTTTCCCCGAAAATAAGACCTAGTGTGATTGTCAGTGATAGCTGCAATATAAGCCCTACCCCCCAAATAAGCCCTACCCTGTTTCCCCGAAAATAAGCCCCACCCTGAAAATAAAACCTACAAGGACTTTAACTAGGGCTTATTTGGGGGGTAGGGCTTATATTGCAGCCATCATTGACAATCACGCTAGGTCTTATTTTCGGGGAAACAGGGTATACATCTCAATCCTTTTTGTAAATTGGTACCACATTTGTTCTACATCAATCAACTGGTACCATTCCAGTCAGTAAGGTGTATTTCAAAAAATGAAAATAGAGGTATACCAAGCTAAGTTCCCTAAGGGCTCACGGGTGTAAGCCATTTGGACGGATTTGATGATTTGTCTAAATTAAGTCTAAATTAAGTTTCTTTTGTACCTGGTTTTCAGCCAGAGGTATCTTCACTGAAACAACAGTACTATTTAACCTGTCTTTTTCATCTGTAAAAACTGAAGAGAAAAAAAATGATTTAATGTATGTACATTTTCACTGTCATTTGTGACCAGCTTCCTGTGCTCATTTGTTATAGGGTAATCTTTTTACTGTTGACATATATTAAAAACAAAATATTTGGATTTGTTCTTCTTGCTATAGCAATGTGTTTCTCATATTCTATTTCATTTGCCCTAATTTCTCCCTTGCATTTCTTGTTGCATTCCTTGTAAATCTGGAATGCTGAGGGTGTACCTTGTACTTTGTACTTTTTAAAGGCCTGTTTTTTCTCATTTATTTGTTTGTTTTTTTTTAAACTAGAATTTAGCCACAGGTTTTATTTTTGATCTTTTATGTTTATTTCATCTTTGAAACACTCCCACTTGTCTTGTGTTTGCTTTGTTGCAAATATTTGGTCCCATTGAGTGTTGTGCAGTAGGGATCACAGCTTATTAAAATTAGCTTTTTTTGAAATTTAAAGTTCTTGTCATATCAACATGCCTTTCTTTTTTGTAACTTATGGGATTACTATCACCCAAGCTGTCACTTACTTGAAAATCTGTAATGAGCTCTGTGTTGTCTGAAATTAGAGCATTTTTCCCTTGTTGGGGCTTCCACCATTTATTCCATAAAATGGCTCTGCAATATTTATAAGAAATTACAAGCCTTTGTTAAATGTTTAATTAAAATTGAACCTAAAAATAACATTGCCCTGCTTCCCACCTTTTTCAGTCTGTAAAAGGAGCCTCATGCTTTATGTTAGGGGGCTTATAACATACTACCATATGTCATTTACCATTCATTGCACTCTTACGGAGCTCCAGCTATAATGACTCTGCACCATCACACCTCTTCTTAGTTATATCATCTCTCAAATTCACTCCCAGAACGCTCTTCACATAAATGCATACCTTTTCTACCAATAGTCTCTCAAAAATACAATGTACTCCTTGATATAAGCAGCCCAGTCATGTGAGCTGTCCAACCAGGTTTCTGATATTCCCATGCAGTCATAGTGCTTCTTGAATAACAGAAGTTCTAGCTCTTTTATTTTGTTTACCAGGCTTCTTGCATTCCTAAACACACATTCTAATTTTGTATTAGCATTTAATCTTCTATTATTACTTATTTTTTAGCTATACCTTGATTCTGCTACTGGACATACAGTATGTGAGGCAATTTCTCTGCTGTCTAGTTTGAGCCCTGCTCCCCCACTATTCCACCCGGCTGCTGGGTGTGCTGTGACCGTATTGTTCTTCCACTTAGGGAAAAAAGCTACACGTGTCCTGCCTCTACTTTGTGCAGCCCGACAAGCATTAGGTTCTGGAGGACCCGGCTCACCCCCCAATACCACCATGTGTATCACCTCTGCCTTTTATAAATAGTTTTTACTGAATCTATGACAATAGGTGGGTGAATGCATGGTACTGTGGATGCACACTATTAACCACACAGCAATGCATTGTTATGCCATGTACAAAGTGCTGCTCTGACAACTGTTCAGCAGCAAGTGTATGCTGCACACCGACTATTTTAAACCTGGCAAAAAAAATTTTAATTAATGAAAAGGACTTTAATGAAATCACAAGAGAAAAAAAAGGCTGTGGCTCAGAGACTATAAGGCTTGGTGCTTATATACAAAATGTTCCAAGAAGGACATTTAGGTCCATGAGACTGTGAACACAGGAGTTATACAAGGGTATGTAGTCCATCATACTGCAATCCACAGTATAATATTGTATAGTACTGTATCTATCCCTAAGCTCTCCCTACAAAAATTTGTCAGACTGGGGGTGGGGCCTCCAAGCCCTGCGCGAGCGGGGGTACCTCTCCTCGTGTTTTTCTATGGCCGGGACCAGTTGGGGCTGCGTCATGTGAAAATCAACAGTAGAGCGTAACCTCAGCTTAGAGATGAGCCGTACACTGTGTGCCGTAGTGCAATGTACAGAGTCCCTCTGTAAAACTTTCTGTCCCATGTCACTACACAACTTTGCTCAATAAATGTTGTATTTAGGAGGGACAACGCTAAGCCTATAGCCTCTCCACCATTCCAGCATATCTCTACCACCTCACTCCCACTGACAGAACGTGGTCCCCCCTGCACCAGCGTGGACCTCATGCAGGTACATAATTAACTCATTCTCTCTCCCGTACCATACGGCTGGGAACGACCGCTAGAAAGGGAGCCAAAATAGCATCCCCCTCACTACCAGAAAACCTGTTCCCCGAGCTAGGTACTGCTTCTTGCTGCCTGGTTGCTATTTATTCCTACCAGTTCATGGTTACCCAATAGCAGCTACTCTGCTGCTCCAACTCTCCTGCCGAGTTAACCCTTTATGGTGGCCTTCCTCCTGTACCCGGTGTGTGTTTTACAGTCCATGAACATTCAATTCTCTAGCTAGCTATTTCTCACCTGCCGAGGCATAGAAGGTAGAAGTCCATTAATGTCCTTAGCAGGTAGGTTCCCTAAGGATGATGGTGATCAAGGGTTACTCTGGTTTACATCTTCGTACTGGACCTTCTTCTATTTTCCCATGTGGTCATGCACACTCCTCAAGCCCAGCCTTCCTCCTAATTTATATGCTGAACAGGGTGGAGGGCGGAACTAAAAAAAGCCTGTAAAATCGGCAGAACCAGTATTAACCCTTTCCCACCCTGGCAGCCCAGACTCTCTATCTAGCAATGGCCCCACTTGTAGACACCTGCCTACAGGCTTTCCCTAACCAAGAGGCTGAGTTGTCCATTTTTTTTCAGATTATTGGCTCTCGGAGAGTCATCTGACCAGAGACAAATGTTATGAAGTGCATTATAAGTTTGAATGCAGATTTTTCTGCCATAAATTTGAAGTTTTGTTAAACTGTGAAATCATGAGATCTGCTTTGAACCCAAGGTGGCTCCAGACCTGAACCTTATTCTTAGACCCCATACACAATATTTGATTTTCTGCAGATTTTTGCCTTCAGATTTATCAAAACCATAGAATATGAGGTCAAACCTTAAGAGTTTAAATTTGTATGCAATGAGGCAGGCCCTTGCACTACATGGTTTTGGTAAATCTAAAGACAAAAATCTGCAGAAAAAAATCTGCAGTTAAAAAGAAAAAAAGTAGCTGTAGTAGCAATAATAATAGTAATAACCACCAGAATATTTTATATAATGACATGTATTACTACTCACAATTAGCTCTGCTTTAAACTTATTTTACAGAGCTACCAACCTCAGCTGTCTTATGAGGTTTTAGCTGAGCAAATTAACCCCTTTATTCCTAATGCAGTCTTCCTGAAGCTGTAAAAAAACCTCAGAGGATGGGCAGTAGTAGAAGTTCTGAGGGCAATGAATCTTAACTGCTGAGACAGCAAAATAAAACAGATAAAACAAAGGGGAACTGTGATTAGTGGCAATACTAATGGTCATGCATCTAAAGTTATTTCTTCTGCACTGCAGACTTAACAATATATGTGCTTGAACAACCTTCTTAATGGGACCTCCTCCCACCTCCTCTAAGCAGCCATGTGGGCTGCTATGGCTATTGCCAGTGCATGTCTCCCTTCATAGTTACAGTGGAGCAGTGAGCGTAATTACCAATGGGCAGGAAGTGTGTTATTTGCAGGATTACCACACAAAAAGAAAGGGAAAAAGACCTGCAAAAAAAGAAAACTAATGCAGCCACCTCATCTATTCATTGATAATGCAATATTTAGATACCCTTTAGGATGAGACCAAAACTTTTCCCCCTCACGTCTGTTTTTTTGGAACCAGCGGTGCAAGTTAGTTGCAGGTATGTACAATGCTCTATGCACACTACAAATTTCATAGCCTCTGGAACACCTTGGGAACGAGGAAGAGGGGATGGCTACATTCCTACATACAGTACGTGGCAGTTCACACAGGGGCAAGGCGACTCAGCTGCCTGACAAGTCTCGCTCCATGCATTGCAATGGAACCGTTCTAATAGGAGCGACTCAAGTTGCTCCGACTTAGAAAAAGGTTCCTGTACTACTTTTGGACGACTTCGGTGCGGCTTGCATTGACTTCTATACAGAAGTCGTTTTGCAAGTCGGGCTGAAGTCGCGCAGTACGGGGCGGCTTCGGAGTCGGACGAGAGTCAGGTGACTTTGAAGCTGCCCCTGTGTGAATCGGCACTAAGACCATGGTGAATAAATGTAGCTACCCTCTAACAGAATATCGGCAGAAAGAAAGGAATGTAGAGGTTTGGAAGAGATTGAGATCAATAAAAGGTACTTAAAAACACTGTAGTAGCTGCTTGAGTGAAGTTCAGCTTTAAGAATACAAACTTGAATAGAATTTTTTCTTTAACCACAGTGTCACTTTAAAAAGGTTGTACACCCTGAGCATTTTGACATATAGGTAAGCTTATAATAAGAACGTGCTAGGCGCAGAACTCTGGGCTAGTGTCATTTTTGTGACTGCTGCTCGCTTTGGAAATGCTCAGGTCTAATACATCTAGAAGGTGGCGTATTGGACCCAGAAACATCACCTTTTCGTCTTCTTCTTCCGGTGTTCCTTCATGTAGGCGCTTCTCCTCAATCGATCCTTGAATATCTGGATTCCGGGGCTGTTTATGGATCAGAGAACTGTTTCTTCAATGATGCTTACTCTTTCATCCCTCACTACGCCACTGGTAGTCTCGGCAATTGATGGCACTGTTCTCCCAGGGGTCCTATCCGCTTCCAGACTCTGCCTATTAAGATGTCTATAGGGATACTGTCACGTACCTGGTAGGTGGAGCCCGGAATGCAGGGAACGGCCTCTCGTATACCTCTGACTCGGGAACCCCTGGTAGTGATGACAGGGGCTCGAGAGTGCGAAGGGGTACAAGTGCCTGACTGGAAAGCTGGAGCAGAGGGCTGGATCTGGTAGTCAGCTGGGAGGTGTCCTGTAGTCCACGGCAGGATGCAGACAGCAGGGAGGTGACTGGTAGTCCAGCAGCAGGATGTAGACAGCAGGGAGGTGTCTTGTAGTCCAGCAGCAATATGTAGACAGCAGGGAGGTGTCTTGTAGTCCAGCAGCAGGATGTAGACAGCAAGGAGGTGTCTTGTAGTCCAGCAGCAGGATGTAGACAGCCAGGAGGTGTCTTGTAGTCCAGCAGCAGGATGTAGAGAGCCAGGAGGTGTCTTGTAGTCCAGCAGTAGGATGTAGACAGCAAGGAGGTGTCTTGTAGTCCAGCAGCAGGATGTAGACAGCAGGATGGGTCAAACACAGGCAGGCAGATCAGGTACAGAAGGTAAATCCAGGAGAATAGTCAAAGTCCAGAGCCGAGATCAGGGCAGGCAGCAAACAGGGTAGTCAAGAACAGTCCAGGAGGTAGCAGGTAGCAAATACAGAATACGGGTAACAAGGCAGTAGGGGTCTTCAGGAACGCTGTAGACCGGACAGCAAGGCAGCAATGGAACAGTCCCCTTTAAATAGCCCATCTTTGGTGCCAAGTACTGTACCTGTGCGCGCCCGTGTGCCGGATAGCACTTTTGAGCACAGGCATTCTTTTAAACTTTCTATTGCTGGAATGCTTGCAAGAAGGCTTTTCCTGACATTGCCCCCCTCCAATGGGCAGCCTCAGGATGCCCAACTGGGCCATTTTACTAGGATGGGATCTCTTAAAGGCTAGAATTAGTCTTTTGGCGTGGATATTAGTCTCTGGTTCCCAAGAGTTATCCTCAGGACCGTACCCTTTCCATTTGACCAGATACTGAATTTGGTTGCGTCTTTTCCGGCAATCAATGATTGATTACACCTCAAACTCCTCTTCACCATCGATGAGCACAGGTTCAGGAGGACCAGTGTTTCGGTTAAGGAAGGGATCCGGAACTGAAGGTTTAAGGAGGGCCACATGAAAGACTGGATGAATACGAAATGACTCCGGTAGTTTTAATTCATAGGCCACATCATTGATTTTTCTTACCACTGGGAAGGGACCCACAAACTTAGGGCCCAGTTTCCTGGAAGGGCATGCCAACTTCAGATTCAGGGTAGACAGCCAGACTTGATCTCCTATCTTCAGATCAAGCTCCCCTCTCCTCTTTTTATCAAATGTCACCTTGTTCCGTTCCTGAGTCTTTGACACGGTTTCTTGGAGTAACCTGTTGTTTGCACTGAAAAAACTCAAGGTTTCCTGGACAGCCGGTACCGAACACTCCGGAAAGTTGTTGGACAAGAACAAGGGATGAAAACCATAGTTCGCAAAAAATGGAGACTGATTAGCTGCAGAGTGAACAGAATTATTGTAAGCGAACTCAGCCAGAGGTAGTAGGGTGAACCCAGTCATCTTGGGAAAAACAAGAATAGCACCGTAAGTATTGTTCCAAGGTCTGGTTTGTTCGTTCAGTCTGACCATTAGTCTGGGGATGGTAAGCAGAAGAGAAGGAGAGGTCAATCCTCAGGGATCCACATAGAGCTCTCCAGAACTTGGATGTAAATTGCACCCCTCGATCAGACACGATGTTTGTAGGTATACCATGGAGCCTTACAATTTCGCTAATAAAGATCTCCGTGGTCTCGGAAGCAGAGGGGGTACCCTTCATGGGCAAAAAGTGAGCCATCTTGGAAAGTCTGTCAACCACTATGAAAATAGTGGTGTAGCCCTCGGATGGTGGTAATTCAACGATAAAATCCATGGAGATCATCCTCCATGGTCTTTCTGGAACAGGAAGAGGTCTCAGCAACCTCCAAGCCTTGGGCTTGCTGCCCTTGTTTTGGATGCAGGTAATGCATGATTCCACATAATGTTTACAATCCTCCCGTAGCTGAGGCCAACAAAATGTGCGTTGGAGAAGTTTGAAGGTCTTGTGTATCCCGAAGTGGCCGGCTAATTTGTGGTCATGACAGGATTTAAGAACAGCAACCCGTGTTTGTAGGGGCACAAAGATCTTATCCTTGTGCCATAACAATTCGTCTCTGGACTGTAGAGTGACTTCTGAAAAGCCAATAAAAGAATAAAGTCTGAAGACAGAGGAGAGTGTACGGGGGAAATATTTGTGTGACATCCTGAACAAAGGCCTTAGGGTTTCTGAAACATTATCCTTTGATGGAACCCAAAGCCGGATGCTGATCCACAAAAGACTAGAGAAAGGACAAAATACATCCCACGGAGAACTTTCTAGGATGTTAGTTCATTGACTCGAACCAAGAAGAATTAGGCCTTCCAGGTGTGATTGAAACTTAGTAAGAAGTTGATTTCCTAGCTATAGGGGTAAAGATGACGGAATCTGATAGGCCCCTGTCTGTCAGGACCATGCTGTTAAAGCTAGTGACCAAAAGTCAAAATGAAACATTGTTGCTTGGGACAGAAGATCTGGATGATCCTAAAGGGCCCATGAAGAGTCTGCCAGGAGTCAGAGTATGGGTACCACATCCTCCTGGTCCAATTTGGTGCAATAAGAATCAGAATGCCCTCCATCTTGGTCCTGCGAAGCAGACAAGGTAAAATATGGAGGGGTAAAAGACAAAAACAGATTGAACCGATCCCACGTTGTCAGAGCATCTACTACAAAGGTCCAAGAGTCCCTGGACCCAGTACCAAACCTGTCAAGTTTGTTGTCAAACTTGGCTGCCAGAAGATCCATGACTGGCATCCCCATCTGTGGTGAAAGACTTGAAACACTTTTGAATGCAAAGTTCATTTCACATATCCCGACACTGATGACTGAGAAAATCCTGGGTTGGAAATCCACTATGCTACGGAGAGCTGGCTTGGGGGCCAGACACAGGGGATGGTCCAAGTACAAAGTATTTTTGTCCCACGATACCAGAATGTTGAGTTGGAGCGGTGTGCAATTAAACTTGGTGTAGGGCACAGCTTTGAAATGAGGCAACCATGAGATCCAAGACCCTCATGCAAGCACAAAGTAAGGGCTTCCCCTGGGTCCAAACCTGAGGAGCCTTTCCAACAAATCTGGCCTTTATGGAAGAGTGGCAAGAAGAAAGTCATTGTTGAAAGAAAGCCATACGAAGTCCTGTTTGCAGTTTGCAAGAATCCATGTGGGGGACACAGCAAATATGTGGAAGATGGTGCTCTGGTCAGATGAGACCAAGATTGAACTTTTTGGCCTAAAAAGCTCTGCATCCAATCTAACAGAGCTTGAGCTATTTTGCAAAGAAGAATGGGCAAAAATGTCATTCTTTAGAAGTGCAAAGCTGGTAGAGACATACCCAAAAAGACTTCCAGCTGTAATTGCAGGTAAAGTTGGTTCTACAAAGTATTGACTCAGGGGGGGGGCTGAATACAAATGCATGCCATACTTTTCACATATTTATTTTGAAATTTTGAAAAACATTTATCAATTACCTTCCATTTCACAATTATGTGCCACTTTGTGTTGGTCTATCACATAAAATCCCCCAACAATACATTTACGTTTTTGGTTGTAACATGACAAAGATTACTCAGAAGAGGTATCATCTTCAATTTCCACCTCCTCCTAAGGTAACATACAATTAATATAAAAAGTCTACACACCCCTGTTAAAATGTCAGGTTTTTGTGATGTAAAAAAAATGAGACAAAGATGAATCGTTTCAGAACTTTTTCCACCTTTAATGTGACCTATAAACTGTACAAATTAATGGAAACATCAAACTGAAATCTTTTAGGTGGAGGGAAGTAAAAATAAAAAAACTAAAATAATATAGTTGCATAAGTGTGCACACCCTTAAACTAATATTTTGTTAAAGCACCTTTTGATTTTATTACGGCACTCAGTCTTTTTGGGTAGGAGTCCATCAGCATGGCACATCTTGACTTGGCAATATTTGCCCACTCTTCTTTGCAAAAACACTCCAAACCTGTCAGATTGCGATGGCATGTCCTGTGCACAGCCCTCTTTAGATCAACCCACATATTTTCAAATCAGATTCAGGTCTGGGCTCTGGCTGGGCCATTCCAAAACTTTAATCTTCTTCTGGTAAAGCCATTCCTTTGTTGATTTGGATGTATGCTTTGGGTCGTTGTCATGCTGAAAGATAATGTTCCTCTTGATGTTCAGCTTTCTAGCAGAATCCTGAAAGTTTTGTGCCAATATTGATTGGTATTTGGAACTGTTCATAAATTCCCTCTACCTTGATGAAGGCCCCTGTTCCAGCTGAAGTAAAACAGCCCCAAAGCATAATGCTGCCACCATAATGCTTCACTGTGGGTATGTTCTTTTGGTGATGTGCAGTGTTGTTTTTGTGCCAAACATATCTTTTTGTAATCATGTCCAAAAAGTTCAAACTTGGTATCATCAGACCATAAAACATTTTCCCACATGCTTTTGGGAAACTTCAGATGTATTTTTGCAAAATTTAGCCGGGCTTGGATGTTTTTCTTCGTAAGAAAGGGGTTCTGTCTTGCCACTCTACCCCATAGCCCAGACATATGATAAATACGGGAGATTGTTGTCATATGTACTACACAGCAAGTACTTGCCAGATATTCCTGCAGGTCCTTTAATGTTGCTGTAGGCCTCTTGGCAGCCTCCCTGACCAGTTTTCTTCTTGTCTTTTCATCAATTTTGGAGGGACGTCCAGTTCTTGGTAATATCACTGTTGTGCCATATTTTCTCCACTTGATGATGACTCTTTACTGTGTTCCATGGTATATCTAATGCCTTGGAAATTCTTTTGTACCCTTCTCCTGACTGTTACCTTTTAACAATGAGATCCCTCTGATGCTTTGGAAGCTCTCTGCGGACCATGGCTTTTGCTGTAAGATGCTACTAAGAAAATGTCAGGAAAGGCCTACTAGAACAGCTGAACTTTAATTGGGGTTAATCAGAGGCACAATAAATGATGGCAGGTGTATACTGACTCCTATTTAACATGAGTTTGAATGTGATAGCTTAATTCTGGACACAGCTACATCCCCAGTTAAAATGGGCAGTTCACACTGCATGCAATCCAGTGCATTTTTTTTTCTGCATGGAAAGTAGGTTATATGGTTTTCAATGGCATCATTTACACCAGTGCTTGCAGTTCCAGTTCAAGAAAAAAAAAGAAGAGCTTTTGTCCTGCACTGGACTGTACTGGAATGCTGTAAAACGCATCAAAAACAAACTGGAACATACCAAAATGCACCAAATAAAGCACTGGAACACACATGTCCTTACTTAAGGGTTAAGAAAAAAGAGGGGGGGGGGGGGGATGCACTGGATTGCATCAAAAACGCATGTGGACTGAGTTTCTATGGTGTGAACTGGCCCCAAGAGGGTGTGCACCCTTATGCAACCACATTATTTTAGTTTTTTATTTTTACTCCCCCCTCCAAAAAAGATTTCAGTTTGTTTTTCAATTGAGTTGTACAGTTTATAGGTCACATTAAGGCCAGTTCACATCACATGCAGTCCAGTGCGTTTTTTTCTGCATCAAAAACGCATGAAAAGTAGGTTATATGGTTTTTAATGGCATAGCTCACACCAGTGCTTGCAGTTCCCTTGCGTTCCAGTTCCAGAAAAAAAATAGAACATGCTGCATTTTTCCTGTACAGGAACGCTGTAGAAAGCATGAAAAACACCCTAGAAAAAAAGAACAGGACGCATCAAAAACACACTGGAACACATCAAAAACGCGCATGCAGGAAAGCACCTGGAAAGCATCCGGACTGTGTTTCTATGGAGGGAACTGACCCTAAAAAAATCTGAAATGATTTATCTTTATCTCATTTTTTTTACATCACAGAAACCAGACATTTTAACAGTGGTGTGTAGACTTTATATATCCTTTGTATCTGGTTCAAGGGCAAAATCAAGGACCGATTCAGGAAGTGAGGTCAAAGGGGAGTGACTATCCTCAATAAGGCCAGAAGTTCTGCCCATGAAACCTGACATTGTGGCAGAAGATATCTCTTTCTATAGGAAACAGGAAGCTGGTGTAGCAGAGTGTTCAGCAGAATGGTCAGAGGAAAGCAGAGTGTCAGATTGGGGGCAACCATCAAATTAGAGAGCACTAGGGACTTGAGCTGAAAATCTACCACTCCATTGGGGCTAAATGCTGAGCCTGAGCTAGAGAGTTTATCTGACCCTTTCCTTTGTGATCTGCTATGCTTGTGAAATATTGTCCCCAGAGGGGATACTCACAACCTCTCCTGCTGTGGAGAGGTAGGAAGGCCTCAGTGCCAAACACTTGAAAGCTGCAACATGTGAACAAGCATGGTATATCTGTGTGAAATGCACTAACTTTGGTCCCGTTTTACTTGTCTGGCATGCGACAATAAAGAATTTCTACAAGAATTTACTTTGTTCCAGTGTGCGGCCATCTCTTCTTCTTACATACATTCTGTGGACAGTGGTGAGCCGGGGCAAGCTCCTGAGACGATATTGCACTTTGATTTGCCTGAGCGGTGCATACTCTCTGTTTTGGCACTGGAAGGGTGGTTGGCAATTCAAACACACCTCAAAGCTTTTGGTGGTAAATGACACCTTGGGCATGAAATTTTGGGCATGAAAGGGATTCCGCCCTGTACTAACTGTTGAAGCTTCTGCAGGCAGGATAAAAGAGGGAGGATATATCCCATTCTGGCTTCACCCTCCACAATGGGCATACCCCCCACAAGGTTCCTCAGGGACAGGGCTCTTTTACTGGCAGACCACAGCCCTAGATCACTACAGCACCCTGCAGCTAAATCCAGGCATTTCCCTATGTATTAAGGGAAGCACCCACACCAGGATCCACTGAATTTTAACATTACAGGCCAGTCCCATTTCTATAATCTGATGGAGTCCAGGTATGGTCCCCCAAGGCTCTGCCAAGGATTCAACTGATCTGGAAGCTGCAGTAGGAGTAAAATGAATACTGGAGCCCGAGATGGGTGTAATGAGTTGCAGATCTTACAAATGACAAAATACTATTAAGTGAACACTTTGCACTAGCAAGCAGGTTTTACAGGGGACATGGATAACAGGGAGTGAGTGGGTTTTGTGTGCAGATCTCACTGGCACATGAAGTTCTGGGAGAGAGCTGTGTGTCCATCGAGTTGCAGATCTCACAGGTGAAATGGATACTGGGGAGTGAGATGTGTGCTGGATTGCAGATCTCACTGACAAGAGAATATTATACAAATAGCAGTAGTATGTTTCCTTGCTTGCTGATTTTACAGGCGACATGGATATTGGGGAGTGAGGTGTGTGCGCTTGATTGCAGATCTCACTGGTGACAGGATACTATGTTGTTAGCAATAGTGAATGCCCAGAAGTGCTAATTTTACAGGTGACATGGATACATAGGAACACAGAAGAGTGACAACAGAAGAAAAAAAAAAAAAAAGAAGGAGTTTGCCCCCCCCCCCCCTTTTTTTAGTTATATTTGTTTTTTTTAGTTTTTTTTTGTTTTCTCAACTTTTTTTGTATGAGTTTAGATCCCTGTTTTTCCCAAGCATGTTTAAATCCACTTAGTGTTGACTGATTTACTACCACTGCTGGAAGTCTATTCCAAGCATCAACTGCACTTTTGGTAAAATCATATTTTCCAAGATTAGTTTTGAACTTCCCTCCTGCTGTCATGTCCCCGTGAAGTCTCTCCTGATATGTTTTATCCCTCAGACCTTTCACTATTTTTGTTGCCCGACTCATTCTATCTTATTAATATCTTTTCATAAAAGTGAGGCCTCCAGAACTGAACACAATTCTAAATGAGGTCTCACTAAAGATGTATATAGGGGAATCAGGACATTCTTCCTCCTGCTGGTGATCCCTCCAGTGATGCATCCTATAATTCTATTCAATTTTTCCCACTGCCTGGTCACTTTGCAATCATCTGATATAAGTACCACCAAATCTCTTTCCTTTGTAGTGCTGGTCAAAGCTGCACCTCCAATATAGCACTCGATCAGGGGATTCTTTTTTCCTAGGTGCATTATTTTACATTTATAAACATTGAACTGCAGTTTCCACTACTTTGACCAATCTTCCAACAATGGCAAATCATGTAACATATTACAGAAACCTCGAGGGATATCAACTCTATTAGGCTGAGTTCACACTATTTGCAGAGCGGCTTGCAGCAGGGGGTCCAGTGCATCCCTGTTCACCATTTCAGGGGCGAATCAGGTCCGAATTTTTGCCTGAATTCAAACCTGAATATGTACAGGACCCTTCTGCAGCATGATCTGTGGCATGCTCTGCTCATAAGGCAGGAGGTGAGAACGAGGCTCAGACAAATAAGAGGATTATTTAGAAGCGATGACAGGGAAAGATGCCCACGCCCCAGAAGAAGTCCTTGTGGTGATGAAACCGATTGGGCTTAGGTGTTGATTTCTGTCATCGCGTCTGGTTGAGAGCACGAGTGCTAATGTGTCCATATTACACACACTGTTTTTATTCCACTGGTATGTAAGTGCATTACTTTTAATAAAGCCCTGTTAAGATTTCACACTATTTTGGCATGCCATTTGGTGCTTTGGCTTGGAACAAGAGGAGTTTTGATTTCCCCACTGGCTGCCTGGAGTGATCTCCCTCGCCTTCCTTATGCTGATTACCAAACGGTGATGGAGCATCTGAGACACAAGAGCCTTCTTTGACCCCCGTAATAGATGGTCAATGCTCTCTGGTAAGAGCACATCCTTAATTTGGTGGTGGCTTAATCACAAGGTGGAGGATTCTGTTGGTGATTCAACGACCAAGATACCTGTTCACTTATTCAGTGTCATGTTGGTGACTCAAACCTGCAACCGATTTGCATACAGTAAGTGTGAACCTAGCCCTATACATCTTTGTCTCATTAGCATAAAGACATAACCTTACCCATCAAACCTTTAGTTATATTACTTACAAACAGATTAAATAGAACAGGACCTAGTACAGAGCCTTGGGGTACACCACTAGTGACTGCTCCCTGTTCCGAATGAACCCCACTTACAACCAAACTCTGGTAGCTATCCTTTAGCCAACTGCATATCCAGTGAACCACCCAAGGTTTAAGTCCTAGCTTGTAGAACATTTATATTAGATCGATTATGTGGAACTGTATCAAATGCCTTGCTAAAATCAAGATATGCTATGTCCACAGCACCTTTCTTGTCCAAAACATTAGTGACATAGTCAAAAAATTCAATCACATTAGTCTGACATGATCTGCTCTCAGTAAAGCCATGCTGCTTTGGGTCCAGCAAATTGTGAGTTTTTAAGTGATCAATGATCCTTCTTTTTAGGAGTGATTCCATTAACCTGACTACAACAAATGTTAACCTCACTGGCCTGTAATTGCCAGTTTGTACCTTGCTTCTTGTGGATAGGTACAATATTAGCTGTCCAGCAGGTATGGGTAACTTCTGTTAGAAGAGATTGATTAAAAAGATCCGTTAATGGTCCAACAATTATCCTTAAGTTCTCATAGAACTCTAGGATGAATACAATACGGAACCATTGCTTTAACCAAGCCAGTTCCTCTGCTACCTGTCTGTAGAAAGTCTGAAAATGGGGAGAAAGCTGTGTGTGCAATGAGGTGCACATTTCATGGGGAAATGGATACCATCAAGTGAGATGCGTATGCTGGATTGCAGATCTCACTGGTGATAGAATACTATCAAGGGAGCAGTTTATTCTGGTATACAGGCTTCTAAAAAGGGTATGTGCTACGAATTATGGATCAATTCACAGCATTTTTAGGTTTCCATTAAAATTCTACTATAAGAGATATACAATTATAAGAACGTTTATAACAAACAATAGTATAATTTACAAACCCTGTAACTTCTGCTCAGAAATAAAGTTTTTTTTATTTGTAGATGTACATCAAATACAAATTGACTGGAGTCAATCACAGGTCTATGACAGATTTTTCCTGTTGTTAAATGAACAGGGTGAGAATTTGGTACTGTGTGTACCAACCACTTTATTCAGTTAGGGCTCATTAATCAGTCACAGCAGGCACTCTTCAAACTTAATTTTTTTTAAACCAACTAGATGGGTCTATTACATATTCTGGAACATCGAAAGAGGCCTTCATATTGGCTAACTTTGGAAATGCCATCTACAGATCACCCTTCCAGATTGTAAAGTTTTGAAAAAGAAAACACTTAAATAGCATCACAAAAGCACATATCCACACAACCGCCCTTATTTGTTTAGAGGCCATCATAAAAATCACCTCACTTCTCACATATTCTACAAATCGTGTGTGAGGTACATTAGTCTGGTCATAGCTATTTCCTTATTTTATTCAGTTGTCTAAAGCAATCCTAGTTTCATTTTTCAAGCCGGAAAGTCAGTTCACCAATCAAGAAACTAGTCAGCATCCATAAATTCCCAAGGTTGCACACGTTGGTACTATTGCATCTGAGTAGTATCCATTCTATTATGTTCACACCTATGAAATTCCAAACTCCAGAAAATAAGGTGTGCATTATTCAGCATCCAATTTATTCTGGATTTTGAGCGTGAGCAGATGCCTAGTCATTGGTCAAGACATTTGATCCAGTGGTGGCATGGAAGCAGTGGTTTCTATGCCTCCATGTTCTTTATCCTAGACATTATGAGGTACGTTGCTCTGCACAGACTGCTTTAAAAGCAAGATGAGTGGCCATTAAAATATGGTCAAGCCTTTCTAAATAAAAGGTATCCACCCTATATCCTACACACTTTCTCCTGTCAGGGTTAGCTGGGCCGACATTGCACTTGTCCTTCAGCAGAATCTTCATCGTCTGAACCCCCATCACCAGATGCTGGGCCCCCACCACTGAGTCCTGTAATTCTGTAGCCCATGTTCAGAAGCATTACTTCTAGTGGGTCAGCATTCATTCTCCGCTGGTTAGCTTGGCAGGCACCCTCCATATCCTGCACCACTCGCTTGTCAGTGCCTTCGCTCTGCAATCAGAAAAACAGTAAAGTTTGTAATGTGGACAGTATTATATAACAAAAAATAACAGCAAAAATAATTTGTACACTTGAAGGAGAATTCCACCCACCAATAAAGATGAAGTATTGATATGGGGCACCAACAGCACCTGCTTCAAGAAATGGTTCTACAGAACTCTTTAAAATGTTATTGTGCAGGTACCACCAGTGTAATGAAGATCAACTGACTGAGATGTAAACAATTTGTGGAGGCCACTCGAATGATTTTGAGACAAGTATGACGTGAGAAGGAGACTGATTCCACAGGTGTGATCAGGCTCTTTTCTTATCATTGACTGATCTATGAGGACATTTTCTTGGACAATTTAGGCTTCACACTGCACTCTGCATTTTATGAATAAAATGTAAACTACAGGTGAAGTGTACAGTAGTCAAAGCTGTGTCCTGGGGAGAGCAGATATCCGTATCAGCTCACTGTTATATATAGCCTCTTTATGTTGGATCATGCATTTTATAGTGAATTTCCAAGTTGCAAGATGCTGCATGTCCATACTTGAAGACTCATAATATTTTGAATATTTACGTATTACATATGGACACAAGCACATTTATCTTTTTATTGCTCCACAATAGAAAATAATTGCATTTTCTACAGTACAAAATGTCTGACCAATGCTTGCAGTAATGTTTCCACTAGCTCTTGGTGATGCATGAGACCAATATTGCATTACAATTTTTTTACCATCAAAAAAATGTGTGGCAGGCTGAGCTTAGTATAGATAACCACATTATAATTTCATTAGATAGTGGGGAAAAGTAAAAAAAAAAAAAAAAAAAAAAAGTGCTACCCTTATTAAAAAAAAATAAAAAAACTTATAAATGATCTATATGTGCAATCTACCACATTTCACTACACGTTCCAAAATAAAACTCTATAGCCTATGTTTTACCCACCTCAGGACGTGGGCTCCATAGTCGCACAACAGGGTCAATACCACTCGTTGCTAGGAAACAGTAACTTGGGTGTGGCTGTAGACAATTAACTATGGACTCATCTCCTTGCAAAACCCTAATGAGTGCACAAGTCTCCTTTTCCCATATGAAAAATGACCCATCATCTGATCCACTCACTATGTACTGAGCATTGCTGCAAAACACAACAAAGAAACTCCAATGATGGGAAAAACAGTAAACCAACAAAAACATATAAATGCAGAAACAGTAGTAAACATTCACACGTGTCAACCACTTGAGTTCCAGGTTCTATTTTAAAACAAAGTTAAATTAAGGCCTCATGCACACTGTAAGCTTAAAGGATAAGTTCACCTTTCATAACATGTTATGAAAGGACCAGTCCCCCACTACCGCCCCCCCCCCCCCCTGCAGGGGATCTTCTCCCCCTGCTTCCTGTCACAATAAAAAAAAACGTGGCTGTGCAGGGCTCTGCCCACCTGGCCGCGTCACTCATGCTCAGTGTTCTGTTAATGAAAACCTACAAGTCCCGACAGTCCTAGCAGCTGTCAGCTTGTAGGTCTTAATGAACTACCAAGGACTGTGAATGCTGTGGTACTTCACTGATTCTTCCTGTCAGCAAGTACAAGCAAGCAGATACACTGACAGGTCTATAGGAGATCTGCATGGCATCAGCAATCTGCTGATCGTCGGTGCAGTACTTTACAGGCTCCTGCAACAACGTGCATTTATAATATTTTGTCAAAAGGTGAACTTATCCTTTAAAGAAGTTTTTTCTCCCACAGGAGTTTAGCAGCTCCTACAGGAGTTTAGCAGCGTTTTTAGCGAAAGAGATCTGTTGTAGCAGGAGTGCACACTGGGGCAAGCTCAGGTCCCACCTAACCTGATCTATCCTGAAGAAAAAGAAAGGAAAAATTTAAAGATAAAGACAAACAATTAAATAAATACCCAAGGGCCAATCAAGTACATTAAATGCGCTGGATGATATTGTACTTGTAAAACTCTCACATGGGTGTGTGCAATGTTATCCAGAATATTTTCTGAAAATCGAGCCATTGTGCTAATTTCTGTCCATCCCAACCAGACTTAATTTTTATCTCAAAGTTATAATAATGGTTTACAGTATGCAAACATTATTTTTTCTTCTGCATAATAAAATGCAGCGCTGAAAGCGAAAACGTTCTCCGAAATTTAAGGCTTTGACTTTAAGCTTTACCATTCTTCTACATCCTAAAAACTGCAAATATGCAATATCATGTTAGTCAGAAAACTTCCTAAACTACAACATAAACAGTTGACTATAAACTGCAGTAAATATGATAAATAATTTGAGCAACTAAAGGTATTATGGTAAACTCTATCAGCAGTTAGTGTACTGTTCCATATAGCATAAGCAAGCATATGTTTTCCCAGTGTAGGGGATCAGAGGGGTGAACAGCCGGCTCAAAGACAGTCCAGTAAAATAAAAATGGCTTTATTCAGCAAACTGGCAAAAAACAAACAAAAGACACGACAGGCTTGTCTTGTCATACAGGTACAGCTCACAGTTCCGCAGCATACAGGCTTACAGGCAATAGTTCATGGCTCTAATCAGAGCTACAGTCTTTTACGTGGTTAAGCTCACCCAGTAAGTACACAATCCAGCAATGGATCTTTTCAGACAGCGTGCTGCTGTGTCTCTCTCTCCTACTCAAACAGCTCCTCTTTGACACTTTCAGCCCAGCTGGCAATAAGCAGGTCTGAAGGGGAAGTACCTGCCCTCACCAATTAACCTCTTCTTAATCCTGCCTCAGGCTGACCCTCTACACCAGCCATTAACTTACAAAACTTGTATAGTAAAACTTTGCATTGCGAGCATAATTTGTTTCGGAAGCATGCTTGTAATCCGAAGCACTTGTATATCAAAGCGAATGTCCCCATAAATAATGGGAATTCAAATGATTATTTCCACAACCATTTATTCATAAGTCCTTCAGTTTATAGTCCATATAAAAAGATTATAGCAATGTGTTAAGTTGTGCAACCATAAAATGTCTATCAACAAATGGCAGTCTCCACAAGGGGATTAGAAGCAAAATCCAGCAGGAGCTATAGGGTATAAAATAAAAGAGAGGCACCAGCAGGAGCTATAGGGTATAAAAGAAAAGAGAGGCACCTCCAAGTGTAGCAATATGGTTACATTTAATGAAGGTCCAAAATTTAGCAACTCACATGATTGATAAATAAAAGAGGCACATCTAAGTATGCAGGCATCCAGGGTAAAGCTGTCAACATAGACCGGCCTCGGCACCGCCGTCTCTCACCGCTGTAAGTCTGAAATCGTGACTGGGAAGACTACCCTGCAGTAGAGCGAGATAAAAGCACAGCATGGAAGGGACGACATCAATGGCGGTGATGAGGGTGGTCTATGTGGACAGCTTTACCCTGGATGCCTGCATACTTGGATGTGCCTGTTTTAATCATCAACCATGTGTTGTACCTTCATTAAATGTAACCATATTGCTACACTACAGAGGCGCCTCGCTTCTCTTTTATACTCAATTGTGACATTGCGCTACTTGTATATGAACACATCGCTTGTATATCAAGTCAAAATGTATTAAAAAATGTTGCTTGTCCTTCAAAACGCTCTCAAACCAAGTTACTTTCAAACCAAAGTTTTACTGTAATTGAGTTACCTTCCCATGAAGCTGGCTTCCTTAATGTCTGTAGTAGTATTACAATGGCCACAGTATCTGTGCTTATAATCCAGGCTTCGTTCTCTCAGCAGCAGTTCATCCTCAGATAGGGAATCCTTCCTGCCCCCTGAGCGGAGGCGAACAGAGCCTCCTTTTTTATCGTCCTCTGTGGAAGAAACAGAAGGACAAATGATTGCATGATAAGGAGAAAGGCTAAAACACATAAAAGGTCTGGAAAAGAATAAACAAAAAGGTAAAATAAACATGGATTTGAATATAAAAGCCTGCATGAATATTCACCCAGTTGAATTTTTTAGTATGAAGCGCTACAACAAAAAACATATTTTCAGTTATTATTTCAGTGTTTACCCTAAAATAATTCTGGACATGACATAAAATTGTACACACTTGCCTTTCAATGTATTTGTAAGGCCCTTTTCACATGGGGTGAAAATCCATCCAAGAGGATCCGCCTGCTCAGCGAGGGATCTCTCTGCTGATCCCCGCTGAGCAGGCTTATGACAGGTCAGTGTCCCGGACACAGCCCGATGTTTTCTTTGGGGCGGTCAGATGGAAACAGAATGCATGTCCATTTCCATCCGATTGTCATCGGAACCGCTGGACGAATGGTGAACGTATCTATATCCATCTGTTTTTAGTGGATCGGATGCCAGTGGGTGAGAGCAGACATATGTCTGCTGACTTTTGCTGCCCCATAGGAGGACAACAGGTGGTCCAATTGGGTCTGCCTAAAAACAGACAGAAACCTTACTTATCCTACAGGATTGCTGTGTTTTTACAGAAAGTACAGTTATCTATTTTACCTACACCTGGAATCCCTGAGAATTCCTGCAGGCTGCAGCCATCTGATGAAGGTAAATATACTTCTGCTGTAATACTGGGGGAATAGTCAATGAGGCAACTTTACTTTTACTTTCAAGCACAGTATCCTTTAACTTTAAAATGAGAGATATGCTTTGTTTTATCACGTTAAAGAAGAGCTCCATTCAGTGGTCTAAAATGTAAGGCAGTTATCTGAGGCTTGGGTGCAAGATCTTTAAGATGTTCCTCAGGACCTGTGGCTGCCTGAGTAGAAGCCGAGATGCTTTAAGAAATAAGCCTAATGAAGTAAAAATGCGTTCGATAAAAGAAGAATGCTGAAACCATGTAAACAAAATCATTAATGTTATATAGTATTAAAAATATAAGACATCAAAAAAAACATACTGATGCAAAGAATGCTTACGGTTGTCATTTTTGGAGAATAAGGCAACCCTGATATCCCTGTCAAGTGCATCACATGCACTGCTTTGTGCCTGTTCTGGAAACTTGGCTTTGAACTCCTCCAAACAATCCAGTGCTTCAGAGACATAGCGGAGCTCAAATAAGCAGCGGGCTAGTCGAAAGTGAGCTTTGAGATGGGCTGGGTTCAGCGCTAATGCTTGAAGGCAGTCTCTTAGAGCATCATAGTGATCTCCATCCCTAACAGCAGAGAGGAAGAAGTATGAGAAAAAGCACTGTATCCAAAAACACTATCCGGAGAACACAAGAATCTCTTGTACTTACCACTTGCGCTTCATATATGCCGCTGCCCGATTTCCAAATAACATAGCACTACGAGGGGCACTCTGCATGGCTTGGCTATACAACTCAATTGCTTGGCTCCACTGTTGTCTTGCAAATGCATCATTAGCTTTTTGCTTCACCTTTTCTAGATGTGGTGGCAGCTCATTTGTTGTCCTAAATACGGACAGTAGAACAGATGTGACAAATAAATTGACATTTGGTAATATATAGATGAAATATGTAGGCAGAAAAAAAGATGACGTAAATTTAATGGCACAATATTGGTTGTAAATAGGAAATACTGAAAGCAGAGAGTTTGTCAAGGCAATTTTTTTTTATCTTTTGCAATCTTTACCTCTAATTAGCCTGCCTTACCTTATTGCTCAGCATAAATCCTTTTTAAAATAACAGTTGATATTTCATTTTACCACTTATGAACCATGAACACAATATAACAAGAAGTTGCAGTATTATAGCATGTGTGAAGAAGTTGTGATTTTGCACTTTCAGTCCCAATATACAGTATATTTAGCCACCGATAAAACAGGAGTCATGGCCTATATAAAGGGTGGACTGGGGGTACAGAGTGTATGTTGTTCTGTGAAAGCAATTACTAAACTGTGCAGCATTTTAAGTGCCTTTTTACCAGCAGCGCTGCAACTGAAAAAAAACAAAAACACACCACTCCAGATGTGCAGTATGTTGTGTGTTTTACTTGAGTATTCTTGTGTACAAACTAGTGAGCACTTTTTTTTCATGATCAGTTGCTTGTTTTTATATTCCACCCTCCTTTCCGGGATGAAAGCAGAATATTTGTCTGCCTTTCAAGGTTTCTCACCTTTGCTACAAATCTTGATTATCTTTGAATTGCACCTGTTTTAGAACATGGAATCTCTCATTCTGAATAAAGCTTTGCCATATTCTACATGAGTGCACCTTTTCTTATCTGAAACATATCAAAATCCAATGATTGGAGGAGTTTTGGTTTGGCTTTTTTCCTTTACTTCTCATTTCCTCACTGGTGAAATTTGGATTTAAAGGTTATATTAGGATTTTAGTACTCACTATAAAATCTTTTTCTCAGAGTCCATTGAGGGACACAGCTTAACAATGTTAAGAAACCTAAGGTTATACCGCTGCCTACAGGAGAAATGGACCTATGCCACAAAGAAAACTGAAAGCCAGCCCTCTTAGGACTATAACTCACCCCTCCCACCTACTCAGGTTCAGCAACCAAAAGAGAACGATAGCACATGAGGGCAGGAAGTGGTATCTGAACTGGACTCCAAGAGAAGGATTACAGTGACTACAAAAATCCTATTTTCTCTATTTAACAAACACAGCTTGATGTCCCTTAAGCCTGTATACTCAGGCAGAATGTCGGGAGACATTTGGCGGTAAAAAAAACCAAAAAAAACCCAAAAAAATAGCCGGCATTCTGCTCGTTTGTATGTCAATCTGTCCGACAGAAGCCAGCCGTTTGGCCGGTTTCTGTCAGACGTGCATGCTGGAAAACCAGCAGCCGACCGACTCCCGATCAGCACTCTCAGCCAAAGGCAGAGAGCGCTGATCGGAGTAATCTGGTGGGAAGGCCGTCTTTCTCTGCGGGGAAGATCGCTGTACTAACCTCGCATGGTTAGTATAGTGTCTCCGACCAGAACTGTTAGTGTGTACCCGGCTTAAGCAACATAGGGATGTCCAAAAGCAGTCAGAACTGAGGAGTGTGGGGGCGTGGCCTGGAGAGCAATGGAGTAGGTCGTAGGTCGCAGGCTGTGTGAGCTCCGCTGACTCATACTCCGATTTACACATCGTGCAGCCATCCTATCCATCGGACACCCTACAACAATTCTGGGGATAAATTCTGACTTCTAACACTTTTGGAGCCTGCTGAACTGCCAAAACACCGCCCGAGGCCTCCAGACTGGTACTAGCCCTAGGAAAGGCCGTGGCTTCGGCCTAGTCTCCAGAGCGGCGGCCTAGGCAAGTTTTTCGGGCCCCCCTGACTGCCAGAAGTTGCCCCCTCTCCTGGAATCACCTTCAGACTGCCTGAGGCTGCTGTCACAGTACACCCACAGCCGAAATTTGCCTTAGGACAGTCCGCGGCTCCGGCCTGTTATCCAGAGCGGCAGCCATCTTGCTCCACCCGGCGGTTCCCTGGTGAGTTTTCAGGCCTTTCTGAATATCCCAGGACCGCCCCCTTCCGAAGGGAGCTTTGGGCTGCCTGCTCTTGCTGACGAGGGACACCTACAGCCCGCACCCATTGTGAATACAGAACGTTGCTCAGTATCCGGAGCAGCGACCATCTTGCTGCACCTGGAGAAGGCCTGGGGATAGATAAAATCGGAGCAGCAAGGGAATATGTCCCCGCCGAAAAGGACCTCTGAGGGGGTGGATAAGCTGGCGAAGTACCACCATCAGGACCAAAACCCGCGTGCTAGGCGACGGTTCATCAGAGCGCGGACACTGCCAAGGTCGTGGATGCCATTGCAACGCTGCAGGGAACACTCACTGCCAAAATAGATGAGGTCGAGATTGACATCTCCCTGCTACGACAAGACTTATCCAAGGTAAAAGATAGGGTAACCGAAGCTGAGACGCGCATTGGACATCCTGCACTCCCTGAGCCACACTACGGAGGACCTGCAACGCCAGATCCATCAATTACACGCACACCAAGATGATATGGAGAATCGTTTAATGCGCTGTCACCTCCGGTTCATCGGTTTACCTGAAAAGGCGGAAAGGTACCAACGCTGCAGAATACTTGGAATCCCTTCTGATTCAACATTTTGGAAGAGAAGCCTTTTTCGCCATGTTCGCAGGGGAACGGGCGCACCGCATCCCAGCTCCACCTGTGGGAGCCCCCCCAGGACCTTTATTGCCAAATTCCTTAACTTCAAAGACAGAGATAAAATCCTGCGGCTGACCAGAGAGAAAGGCAACATCACCCTGGGCAACGGTCATGTTGCAGTGTTCCCCGATTTCTCTAATGAAGTCCAAAGAAAGCGTGCACAGTTCCAAGATGTAAAGAGGCGGCTCAGGGTGGCACACCTTAAATATGCCATTTTGTTTCCGGCCAGACTGAGAGTGGAGGAGGATGGCAAAGTCCTATTTTTTGAAGACCCGAGGGTGGCAGCACAGTGGTTGAATCAACGCGGATGTCTGGACGGATAATCAAGCACACGGCCAGTTACTGTGAGTACTGCCGACATTGGCAGAGGATGGCGGGCCCCACCATTTCTCTATCTGTAACTTTCGCTGTGGTGAGGTAGTCACATCTCATCATTTATTTTTTCGCACAAAGGCCTTACCCCCCTCCCCCCTTTTTTTCCCTAGGTTGTACCCCTTGGGAAGGAGGAGGACTACAGCCTGCTAATACCCCTGGTTACGCGGCTTTGGGCCTGAGGCTGCTTGACCCACAGAGTTTACTACCATGAGTGATATACTATCCCCACAGCACAATAGAGGAGACTTTTATAGGGCAGAGGCCCCACAGCACTAATATACCAGGATGATGATATATCCTTGCAGCGAGAGTCTCACCCAGACAGAGAAAGACACATCAAACTTGCCTCGAGTCCTTTCCATGCTTCATACAGTGGAAAATTGTCCCCAATATGTTTGCAACCTTTTTTCTCCTTTTTTTCCTTATTATTCTGAACTTTACAGCGCACCAAATACAAAGTTCTCTACCTCCAGCTAACGTTGTTGGCTGGAAGCCGATTCATATACAGGTTGCATGGGAATGTATGCTTCCACCAAGTTGGGGGGGGGGGGTGAGAAGCAGGGAGGGAAGGAAAATGACAGATGCCTTGATCTGAGCATTGGGAATGTTAGCACCGTTGTGCAATGGTTACTTACTTGGAATGTTTTTGAACAAGCACTTATTACATATGCAATATATCTATTGGGTTACGAAATGTCTGTATTGTCGCGGGTATTTGGAGGGGTGCTGCCCTGCCGATGCACCTGCAATCTGTATGCAAACGAACACCATGGCAGACATTAAATTTATGATGTGGAATGCGAGATAAGATTAAAAGAACAGCGGTACTACAGTATCTGAAAGGTCAGAAAGTAGATATCATCGCGTGGTGGAAACGCATGTCACAGGTCACTTACAGGCGGCCCTAAAGCACCCTTGGGTGGGGTGGGCCTACCATAGCACTCACACAAATATGTCTAGAGGGGTAACGGTGCTGGTGGCAAAATCTACACCTTTTGAGCTGATCTCCATGGTGTCGGATCGGCAGGGCAGATACCTCTTTATACATGCACTTGTGAGGGGAGAACCCTTGTTGATATTGGCTAGCTATATCCCCCCTCCATACAGGTTGGACGTGGTTGCAGAAGGCCTTGCATTTATAGCGATGTACCCATCCATACCAGTAATATGGTTGGGAGACATTAATCACACAATGACTCCATCCCTGGACAGACCAGTGCTGAACCCAGACAGGGCGAACCACTTCACATTAGTCTATCCAGTACACTGACCGAATTTGCTCTTATAGACGTCTGGAGACATGCAAACCCCATGACTAGAGCATACATCTGCCACTCAGTAAGTCCTAATACCATGTCCAGGATAGACTATATACTTGTTTCGAGGGCCCTGCTGCCTAAGGTTACGGGCTCAGGATTTGCTCCCAGGACCCTGTCAGACCACTCTCCGTGCTGGCTGATGGCATCTTTGCGGACAGCCTCTCCTGTCAGGCAGTGGCGACTAAACCCTTACTGGCTAAATCTTCTTTCGGACCATGACATCACTGCCAGGGAACTACTGTTCTTTTTGGAAAGGACACGGGGCCTCCTACACTTAACACACACTGGGATGATTTTAAAAACCATGCTCGTAGAATTTTGTCCTCCAGAATAAACAGGCTAAAAAGAGAGTCTAATACTATACTTCAACAAACCTCTGACAAACCACGGGAATTAGAGGAGGCATATAGCTCCAGCCCATCCCTTGAAAACCTAGAAAGAGTGAAACTGCAGACACGTCTAGTCACGCAACTACACATAAAGTGGTGTCGTGGTATCGCTAGCTGACCCAGAAGGGCGTAATATAACAGACCCGTGACAGGTGGCGGCTCAATTTAGACAATTTTATGACAACCTATACAAGTCTCAGAGCACATACACACAAAGAGAGATTCGTTCGTATTTATCTTCCATACAGTTCCCCCAGCTGAACCGAGAGCAGGTGGAGCTTCTGGGTGCACCTATTACAGAACATGACATCACAGAAGCAAAACTGAGGAGTGGCAAACCAAAACACACACAGATGAAAGAGCCCAACAAGAACGAACAAAACAAGAAGGAAAGATAAGGGCATTAAATAACTACTTGGAGAGCCTTTTTACCAAAACTAGCATCTGTGGAGGTAGACAGCAATTTACAAAAAGCATACAACTGATTACTCATCTTTCTCCAATAATGTTGTGATTTTGTTATATTAGACTTTTAGAAGACGGTGTTATTATTCAGAATGATAGACAAGCAACATAGGGAATATGAACATGATTATGTAGTGTTTTACTAAATGCGAGTCTTGTCTCGGGCTCAATTATGTACTATTTTATGACTATTTAAATAAAAACCTACTACTTTTATTATACTGTATGCACTTTGATGTGTACACACACACACTCACACACAGACAATCTCACAAAAGTGAGTTCACCCCTCACATATTTGTAAATATTTTATTATATCTTTTCATGTGACAACACTGAAGAAATGTCACTTTGCTACAATATAAAATAGTGAGTGTACAGCTTTTATACCAGTGTAAATTTGCTGTCCCCTCAAAATAACTCACATAGCCATTAATGTCTAAACCACTTGCAACAAAAGTGACTACACCCCTAAGTGAAAATTTCCAAATTGGGCTCAAAGTGTCAATATTTTGTGTGACCACCATTATTTTCCAGCACTGCCTTAACCCTCTTGGGCATGGAGTTCACCAGAGTTGCTACTGGAGTCCTCTTCCACTCCTCCATGATGACATCAAGGAGCTGGTGGATGTTAGAGACCTTGCCCTCCTCCACCTTCCATCTGAGGATGCCCCATAGATGCTCAATAGGGTTTAGGTCTGGAGACAAGCTTGGCCAGTCCCTCACCTTTACCCTCAGCTTTAGCAAGGCAGTGGTTGACTTGGAGGTGTGTTTGGGGTCATTATGTTGGAATACTGCCCTGCGGCCCAGTCTCCGAAGGGAGGGGATCATGCTCTGCATCAGTATGTCACAGTACATGTTGGCATTCATGGTTCCCTCAATGAACTGTAGCTCCCCAGTGCCGGCAACACTCATGCAGCCCCAGACCATGACATTCCCACCACCATGCTTGCTGTAGGCAAGACACACTTGTCTTTGTACTTCTCACCTGATTGCCGCCAAGCACGCTTGACACCATCTGAACCAAATAAGTTTATCTTGGTCTCATCGGACCACAGGACATGGTTCCAGTAATTCATGTCCTTAGTCCGTTCATCTTTAGCAAACGGTTTGTGGGCTTTCTTCTGCATCATCATTAGAAGAGGTTTCCTTCTGGGACGACAACCATGCAGACCAATTTGATGAAATGTGCGGCGTATGGTCCAAGCACTGACAGGCTGACCCCCCACCCCTTCAACCTCTGCAGCAATGCTGGCAGCACTTACACGTCTATTTCCCAGAGACAACCTTTAGATATGACGCTGAGCATGTGCACTCAACTTCTTTGGTCGACCATGGCGAAGGCCTGTTCTGAGTGAAACCTGTCCTGTTAAACTGCTGTATGGTCTTGGTCACCATGCTGCAGCTCAGTTTCAGGGTCTGGGCAATCTTCTTATAGCCTAGGCCACCCTTTTTTTCAAATATAATATTTATTGAAGCCCACAACAGGCAAAAACAGGTCACTACAGACATTATGTGAAATCAGGTATAACATTAGACAATGAATTGACAGAAAGATTATAGAAAGATTAAAATAGAATAATGTAGATATTCTGAACAGAACCTCTATTAATAATGTCAAGATGGTTTAATGTAAATGTATTCATTGTCAGTAATATATAAAAAAAAAGGTGAAAAATGAATAGTGGGGTAGGATCCGAATTTGCCTATTACCTGTTTTCTCTTATTTAATAAACCAAACAACAATTAGGAGAGATGAGAGGGGAAACACGAAGGACAGGAAGAGAAAGGAGGGGGGGGGGTCTGAAGTGGGTCAGAGTTACATTAGCTCCGGATGACCAAGGAGAACAGGTCATGGAACTCATTGACATTATGTTCCAAAGAGGTCTGTACCCTTTGCAGAGAGGACAAACTGATTCCAAAGCCCCCACGGTTTAGAGTATTTTTCTTGTTGATGTTGCGCAGTGAGAACCACATCCTCCATTCTATTAATATCTTCCACTTTATGGAGCCAGTCAGCAGTAGGTGGTGGAAATTGTTTCTTCCAATGGAGTGGGATACAGGACTTAGCAGCATTCAAGAGATGGCGTACAATGGATTTTTATATAGTTTGGCTTACATGGTAGAGACGTGCAACAGGAAAAAGGCTGGATCACCAGGAATCTTGTATTCTGTGAATTTTTGGGTAATGTCTCTAACTGTCGCCCAAAAATGGGTCAATTTAGGACATGACCAGAATACGTGGAACAACGTCCCTCTATCCCCTAGGCATCTCCAGCAGCGGTCAGTAGTAGCAGGGTAGTATTTATGTAAGAGGTGAGGAGTTAGATACCACCTTGTTAAAAGTTTATAGTTGGTCTCTTGAATTTTTGTACAGACAGAGGATTTCATAGAGAATCTGAGAATATATGTTGTAGCTGGGCAGGTGAAAATTTACGTTGCAGTTCTATTTCTCATTTGTCTACAAACGGTTAGGCTCCGTTTCCACTACTGCAACCCCAAAGTCGCGCGATGTACAGTGCGACTTTGCAATGCGATGTCATGCGACTGGTGAAAACCATGTGAGGACAAGTCGCACCGAAGTTGGAACAAAGTAGTGCAAAAACCTTTTGTGGAGTCGCTGCGACTTGAGTCGCACCAATTTGAAAGAGGACCATTGAAATACATGGGTTTTGACTTGTCACGCGACTTCACATGTGTCAAATCACACAACTCGCAGTAGTGGAAACAGAGCCCAAGTGTGCTCGGACAATTCAATAGGGAGTATGTTTTGGATAAGACCTGTGCGAGGGTGCCTTCCTCGGAGCAATATTCCTCAAAGATCGTCAGTGGATGGTCAAAGCCTTGCGGGTTAGGCAAGGTATAGAGCAAATGTTGCAATTGGAGTGCTGTCCAGAAGGGCAATTGAAAGGGGCCTGTAGCATTCCCCAACACTTCTATGGAAGGTCATTGCCCCCCCGTTAAAAAATGGGATGCCTGAACTCTAACCAATTGTTGCATAATTTGAAGTGTATGGGGGTCAAGACCAGTGGTGAACCGTGGGTTTCCCATAATAGGGAGCAATGGGGAGTCTGGAGAAGAGAGGGAAATTCTGTAAGCTAACCTATGAGCTTATCTGGAGTATCGTAGAGGGTGAGATTTCAAAGAGGGGGTTTATATGGTCGAAACACCATAGAGCTCCCTTCAACGAAATGTTAGTTTGAGCCTGCATCTGTACCCATAACTTAGAGCAGCGGTGATGGCACCAATCAATAATCCTACCAAAATGAACCGCTTGATAGTATAGCCATATATCAGGCAGGGCTAGGCAACCATATTGTTTGGGTAAGGACAGCAAATGGCGAGGGAGGCGTGTTTTTTTTATGTGCCCATACAAACTTAATGAAGAGAGAATGGACCCGTTTAAAATAGGCAACAGGTATTTTAACTGGCAAGGCTTGGAATAATAGAGGAATTTCGGTAGGATGCACATCTTTAGTAGATCGTAGGCCCTTATGCCAGTAGGGGGGGGGGGGTTGAGTGCAAATGTGCGTTCAATAGTTGCAGGAATATACAGTCAGGTACATAAATATTGGGACATCAACAATTCTAATCTTTTTGGCTCTATACACCACCACAATGGATTTGAAATGAAACAAAACAAGATGTGCTTTAACTGCAGACTTTCAGCTTTAATTTGAGGGTATTTACATCCAAATCAGGTGAACGGTGTAGGAATTACAACAGTTTTTATATGTGCCTCCCACATTTTAAAGGGATCAAAAGTAATGAGACAATTGGCTGCTCAGCTGTTCCATGGCCAGGTGTGTGTTATTCCCTCATTATCTCATTTACAAGGAGCAGATAAAAGGTCCAGAGTTCATTTCAAGTGTGCTATTTGCATTTGGAATCTCTCAACTCTCAATATGAGATCCAAAGAGCTGTCACTATCAGTGAAGCAAGCCATCATTAGGCTGAAAAAACAGAAACAAACCAATCAGAGAGATAGCAAAAAACATTAGGTGTGGCCAAATCAACTGTTTGGAACATCCTTAAAAAGAAAGAACGCACTGGTGAGCTCAGCAACACCAAAAGACCCGGAAGACCGCGGAAAACAACTGTGGTGGATGACCGAAGAATTCTTTCCCCGATGAAGAAAACACCCTTCACAACAGTTGGCCAGATCAAGAACACTCGCCAGGAGGTAGGTGTAAGTGTGTCAAAGTCAACAATCAAGAGAAGACTTCACCAGAGTGAATACAGAGGGTTCACCACAAGATGTAAACCATTGGTGAGCCTCAAAAACGGGAAGGCCAAATTAGAGTTTGCCAAACAACATCTAAAAAAGCCTTCACAGTTCTGGAACAACATCCTATGGACAGAGGATAACAAGATCAACTTGTACCAGAGTGATGGGAAGAGAAGAGTATGGAGAAGGAAAGGAACTGCTCATGATCCAAAGCATACCACCTCATCAGTGAAGCATGGTGGTGGTAGTGTCATGGCGTGGGCATGTATGGCTGCCAATGGATCTGGTTCTCTTGTATTTATTGATGATGTGACTGCTGACAAAAGCAGAAGGATGAATTCTGAAGTGTTTCGGGCAATATTATCTGCTCATATTCAGCAAAATGCTTCAGAACTCATTGGACGGCGCTTCACAATGCAGATGGACAATGACCCGAAGCATAATGCGAAAGCAACCAAAGAGTTTAAAGGGAAAGAAGTGGAATGTTATGCAATGACCAAGTCAATCACCTGACCTGAATCCGATTGAGCATGCATTTCAAAGGATTTGCAACCAAGTATTAAAAAGTGAAAGTTTGATTGATGATTGTTAATTTGCCCCATTACTTTTGGTCCCTTAAAAAGTGGGAGGCACATATACAAACTATTGTAATTCCTACACCGTTTACCGGATTTGGATGTAAATACCCTCAAATTAAAGCTGAAAGACTGCAGTTAAAGCACATTTTTTTCGTTTCATTTTAAATCCATTGTGGTGGTGTATAGAGCCAAAAAGATTAGAATTGTGTCGATGTCCCAATATTTATGGACCTGACTAAGTACCCAAATAATTTAAAGCCGCGTCCGCCCATTTATAAATGAAACACAACTTCAACTCTGATAGATGGCAGGGGGTATCCCGATTCCCATTGCTTCCGATTTGTTAACGTTTTTTTGGGTTGAATGGTTCAAGTGACAAAGCAAATAATGGGGGAAAGTGGGCACCCCCGTCTGGTCCCATTCTTAATAGGGAAAGGTTTGGATAAGACTCCGTTGGTCTTAACTTGAGCTGTAGGGTTGGAGTAAAGACTTGTGATCCAGTTAATGATAGTGTCCCCTAGGCCAAGATGTTGAAGGACCGAGAACATATATTGCCAATTCACCTGATCGAACGCTTTCTCCGTGCCCGTACTAAGAAAGACACATGGCATGCGGCTTGAACTGACAACATGGAGAAGGTTGAGAACTTTAGTCGTGTTATCCTTTGCCTCCCTGGTGGGGACAAAACCCACTTGGTTCCAGTGGACTAAGTCTTGCAAGTGTCGCGCTAAACGGGTCGAGATGATCTTAGTGAACAGTTTAAGGTCAATGTTCAGGACAGAAATGGGCCTATAACTGGCGCACGAGGACGGGTCCCTTCCTTCTTTATGGATGATGGAGATTTGTGCCCTCAAAGTGTCTCTGGGTAGGACCGCTGATGTTCCAAGGTCGTTGAACAGGTTCACAATGTGAGGGCCCAGGATCGGAAGCATGGTACGGTAATATTGAAGAGTAAAACCATCTGGGCTTGGAGCCTTTCCCGGTTTAGTTGAACCAATGGCTTGTTCTAACTCCTCTAGCTTCATTGGTGCTTCATCGGATGTCACCGTTCATTCTTTTAGTATTAAAGGCTCACTTTTTTAACGTTACTACACGATTGGAGTTCCTTCATTTTTTTGCACTCATGGCTTCGGGCCCGAGTGTGTCTCTTTACAGATTGAAGTGTCTGTCTGCCGGGCTTTTTCCGCATCTCATTGAAGCGATCGTTGTTCATCATTGAAGATGCCTAGGGTTCGGAGGCATCCGAAGACATTCCTGTCCCTGCAGAGGGCTCAATCTGCTTGTGTCTTCGACTCTGCTCTTAAGGGGGTCCTCCCGTTCTGTTAAGGGTTCCCAATTATAGAGTTTCTTTCTTCAGATTGAGTCCCGTCTTCCTCTTTCCATTCAAACCTTATCCTCCCGTGAATGGTGATGGACATTGGAATACACAACCCTAGAGGACTTTGCTGTTCATCTATATTCATCTCTCCATATATCTATTAAGTTATGCACTCATCACCATTTGATTTTAATTGTGCATATGGACATTTGTTTGAATGATCATCATTGCAATATTTGTTATTCTCAGTTTGTGTCACTTTAAGTGTGATTGTTTATTTCTAGCGCAACTTATTTTTATACTACTTATTTGCACCATAGGGATATTTGATGGCTTTTGTTGCAGCTTTTTTGTAATTTTTGTGTTTTTCTAGCGCTGTATTTTATTTATTTTTATTCATTGATGCATCAAGCTCTTCGCGGAGCTCGAGCGAGAGTGTAGGGACCTGAGACGATTGAATGCATTTGTCTATTTGAGTTTGGGAACCAAGTTGTAAAGGGAGGCGTAAAAGTCTCTAAAAACCTGTGAAATCTGCGTGGGCAAAATAGAGAACCAGCTCTCAAACTTTTGCTGGAGGAAATTCAGACAGAAAAAGTTGAAGCATACACACGGTCGGAATATCCGACCAAAAGCTCCCATCACACTTTTTTTGATGGAAATTCCGCTCGTGTGTACGGGGCATAAGGTTTTTCTGCGTTTGTCACCGTATTTGTAGCTTATCTTGCGACATGTCTGCAATGCCTCCTTGGCTTTATAAACGTAATAAGTCATTAATCAGGGCCTGCTCTGTCACCGGCGCCTCTACACAAGGTGGGCACGGATTGTCTTCAAGCCCAATACGCCGAAACTATGCTCCAAAAAGATTGATGCTCAGAAGGGATTTCTCCTTCTCTGCATAACAAATCATGATCTCCATTACTGGTTGTGCGGGTCACTACTGATCGTCCCTGGTTAGCTTTGTTCTTTTCCCCTGGGAGGCTGTTTCATCTTCAAGCCCTTATTAATATTGGTTCTATCCAAGGACCGTTCTAAAACTTTATATACCCCTGTGGTCACATCAGGACGAAGGAGTCCCACACTGGAGAGACCCCATTTGTTGGAGAACTGGTAGCAGTCTATCAATCATTTTTTATACTGTTGGTGCATTACAGCCTGAGTCTACTACAATATTTTTGCCATAAAAACTCCTGAAGAAGCTCTTTTGAGAGCGAAACATGTCGAGCGGCAATTATTCACGAAACTACTAAGTAGCTCTATGTTGCTGTACCTATAATGTACTGTTCTGTGGATTTACCACCTTTTGTATTGTATTCTTATGATGCTATCTCATTCGTTTGAGATATTGGTTTTTAACTCTTGATGGTTCCAATAAAAGCATAGATATTTTATTTATACAAAAAGTAGTATGATTGTACAGATTCATTGACTATTGAACACATTTGTTTACTTAAATAGCACCTTAAAAGTCCCTCGGGCATTTTTCACAAAGTGCCCCTCCCCCGGCTTATAATTTGCCTTTCCATTTATCATTTGAAATATGGGATGTGGTGCTCATTGCTGACTACATCTGCCCTAATTACTTTAATCAAAGGCCACAGAGTTGATCCTTCTTTTTACAGGAAAGGGCCCCAGGTATTTTGGACCAAGTTTCTTGGAGGGACACTTAAGTTTCAAATTAACAGTGGAAAGCCAGACCTTGTCTCCTGGTTTCAGATTCAAGTTACCCCTCCTTTTCCTGTCAAAAAATCTTTTATTGTTAGCCTGAGCCTTAGAGATGGTGTCCTGAAGCAATTTGTTGTTGGAGTTAAACGCAATCTGTCTTGGACAGCAGGCACAGAAGATTCCATGGGTAATTCAGGCAAAAAGGAAGGGTGGTATCCATAATTGGCGAAAAAGGGTGTTTGTTTAGTAGCAGAGTGGATGGAATTATGGTATGCAAATTCCGCTAGCGGAAGCAGAGGTGACCAATCGTCCTGTGAGCAATAGGAGAAGCAACGCAAGTATTGTTCCAAAGTCTGGTTTGTTCTCTCCGTCTGTCCATTAGTTTGAGGTTGGTAAACAGTGGACAGACAGAGCTTGCTGTTCAAGGCTTCACAGAGAGATCTCCAAAATCTGGAAGTGAACTGTACCCCTCGATCAGAGGTGATATTGTCGGGGATACCATGTAGCCTCACTATCTCTCAGATGAACATGGAAGCAGTCTCTGCGGCAGAAGGGTATAAAGTGTGCCATCTTGGTCAGACGATCGACCGCGACAAATATGGCGGTAAAGTTCTCAGATGGGGGGAGCTCAACAATGAAATCCATGGATATCATGCTCCATGGTTTCTTAGGCACAGGAAGACATTCTAATAGACCCCAAGTCTTGGCTCGATCAGTCTTATTGCATTGACAAGTCACACAGGATTTGACATATCTTTTACAGTCCTGAATCAAGTCTGGCCACCAAAAAGAACGGGAAATTAGGTCGATACTCTTGTGGATCCCAAAATGGCCCGCCAAAGGATGATCGTGGCAACGCTTCAGGATTGAAACTCTAAACTGCTCCGGGACAAAGACCTGTTCCTTATGGTAATAAAGACCGTCCTTTAGCTAGAGGGGTAATGCTTGGGAAGGGGGGTGTTCCAACAACTCAGTTCTTATTTGGGACATCAGATCGGTTTGGAGAAGAAAGTTTTTGACCGGTAAAATGGTGTCTGCTTCCGAGGGACGAACAGGATCATGAAACATGCGCGACAGCGCGTCTGGTTTACCATTCTTTGAACCAGGGTGTAAAGTCATGTGGAATGTGAAGCGGGAGAGAACAATGCCCATCTTGCCTGCCGAGCTCTAAGTCTTTTAGCTGTTCTCAGGTACTCGAGGTTCTTGTGGTCGGTGAAGATGAGTATAGGGTGCAGAGCACCTTCTAACAGGTAACGCCACTCCTCGAGGGCAGCTTTAATGGCCAACAATTCCCAGTCCCCTACATCATACTTTTTCTCAGATGAATTCAATTTCTTGGAGAAGAACGCCACAGGATGGAGTAGAGACTTAGGACCCTGTCGTTGCGATAATATGGCCCCCACAGCGTCTTCAGAGGCGTCTACCTTCAGAATGTAGGGCAATGATGGATCAGGATGCTTTAAGATGGGGGCTGAGGTGAACAAAGCTTTTAACTGCTCGAAAGATGTTTGTGCTTCTGTACTCCACCGGAAAGGAACATGCCGTTTAGTCAAAAGGGTAATAGCAGAGATAATGCCAGAAAAGTTCTTAATGGATTTCCTATAAAAATTAGCGAATCCCACAAACCTTTGTACCGCCTTCCGCTCTGTAGGAGCTGGCCATTCCAAGACAGCGGCGACTTTCTAGGGATCCATGGAGATACCATCAGCGGAGATGACATGTCCCAGAAATTGTATTGTCTGTTTTTCAAAGTTGCACTTTTCAGCCTTGGCATAGAGGTGATGTTCACAAAGTTTACTCAAAACTTTCTTCACATGGGTACGATGAACTTCGATCGAGTCAGAAAATATAAGAATATCATCGAGATAGACAATGATGAACAGGTCAAGGAAGTCACGAAAAACGTCATTTACCAGGTGCTGAAAGGTGGCTGGGGCGTTGCAGAGACCAAAGGGCATGACTAGGTATTCAAAATGCCCAAAACGTGTCCTGAAGGCAGTCTTCCATTCATCTCCCTTCCTGATTCGAACCAAATTGTAGGCACCTCTCAATCGAGTTTGGAAAAGACTTGTGCTCCACGCAGTCTCTGGAACAACTCTGGAATTAATGGAAGTGGGTAGCGGTTCTTGATGGTTATTCTATTAAGATCACGATAGTCAATACAGGGCCTCAGGGAGTGATCTTTTTTTCTCCACAAAGATACCGGCCCCTGCAGGAGAGGAAGAGGCCCGAATGAAATCTTTTTCCAGACTCTCATCTATGTATTTGCGTAAGGCCTCTAGTTCGGGTTCCGAGAGAGGGTAAATTCGGCCAAAAGGAATCTCTGCCCCTGGTAAAAGTTCAATGGGACAATCGTAAGTCCGGTGGGGAGGAAGAGTTTCTGCATTCTTTTTATTAAAAACATCCAGGAATTCATGATAAGCTACGGGTACTAACTTCATAGTTTCGAGGTCCGACTGGATGCTGAGGAGAGGAGCAGGATTAACAGACTTTTCTGGGTAGCAATGTCTCTGACAATAATTAGAGGAAAAGGAGATATCACCAGTGAGCCAGTCAATATGAGGGTTACGAGCCCTCAGCCAAGGTAATCCCAGGATAACAGGAAACATGGGGGAAGTTATGACATTCAAACGGAGAAGTTCCTGATGTTCTGAGGAAGTCTGGCAGAGAATGGGTACAGTCTCTTGTGTAACAGGCCCAGACTTGAGACCAGAGCCATCTGCAAGATGCACAGTAAATCCTTGCCTTTTGGTGCATACAGGAAGTTGATGTAAGGTGACAAAGGCGGAGTCCACAAAACAACTGCAGGCTCCTGAGTCTATAATTGCGGTTACAGAAATAGTCCTGAGAGTCCAAGATGAAATTGATGATGTAGAGCGGCTTTATTCCACTGCGTATCTAAACTCCAGACATGGAAATCAGTTACATCAGGTCCTCAGGTCCTCTTGGAGGTTCCGTACAGTATGGGCTAGTGCAGAAATTGATCGGCAGATGTCCATAACAGGCGAGGCCTCCCTTTCAGACTCCATTGCTGGCTGACTGATACTGTCACGTACCTTATCGGAGTCTGAAGTGACGAGGTCGGCCTCCCTTGTATCTCCACGAGTGCCTGCAGATGTAGCCCTGGAAGCTTGAAGCAGATGATGTGACTTTGGGAATGCAGGAAGTCGCAGCAGATCGCAGGAGCGGAGAGGCAGCAACTTGGCAGGCAGCTTAGAGCCAAACATGAGACAGGAGCGAAGTCACAGGGATAGCCGGGTTCGGAAGCAGGCAGGCAGCAAGGTACCAAATCATCAGGCAGGAGCAGAGTCAAATAGGCCGGAATCAGGAACCAGTAATCAAGATGAGGGAGAGGCCAGAAGCGAGGTCAGGGGAAGCCAAGGGTTCAACAACGGATATCAGGCAGGCAAGCAGGAACACAGGATACTGGTACAGGAACAGCTGAAGATCAGTCAGCATGTTACAGTCAGTGCGCCCCTTAAATAGGCCATCTGGCGCCAAAGGGGCGTGTGGACGCGCTCCTGCGGGCACGCACACTCCTTTGCTCACGCGCATTGGCGCATCTGCGATCCAAAGAGTTCCTCTGCGCGCATGAGTGTGCCCGGAGTGCAACAGTTCTCTTACAGAGGCATCACAGAGTGGCATCACCTGAAGACTATGTATATGTAAAAGAAGATACAATAATAACCTTCTGATGGTCTATGAGAAGGAGGGCGGGGGCTCCGGTCACCCTGACACCAGTCATAGGGACCGGTGCACAGCACAGCGTATCAGGGATAAGGAAGGGCTGTCCACCTCCCCTGCTGGTAGCTATATTGGGGCGGGAGGGGGGGGCGGGATCTCCCTCCACACCACTCCTCACCCTCCCCAGGCAACTAGGGGGGAGTAGGAGGAACAACTGGAGTCAGTCCCATGTCTCCAGTAGCCACACATGCATGGTGGGATGGCTAAAATCTCTATATGCCTATTGTGAAAATTAACCCCTGCAATACAACATATAATGAAAATGATCAAAGAATCTGTAACAAGGTGAGAGTGTTAAAGTCATCATATCCTGCAATACAGCTCTAGTGAGATAGAGCGACTGGGACAGTTAAAAACATTGAGGCACTAAGACCCCCCGGCTGAGCTTAAGGGTATAGGGGAGCAAGCAGCATGTCAGCGACTTCCGGGAAGCTTTTGCAAAGAGTCCTGGCGAGTAAGTTCCTTACTGGTAAAAAGATGTGAATGAAATACACCTTCCCGAGGAAGGCAAAAATATTTGGGAATCCAGCCCACCAAAAACATTGCTACGACAGCAGTCACAGCGCTTCTGGTGCACCGGCACTTACCCGCCACCAGTGACATCTAATAGCAGGGGTCCAAGGCACTCCAAAAAGGAATATGTGTCTCTAGGCATTGTGATGGCAGTTACATTAGGTAGCAAGTGTAAGGTGCACAGAGAGACGCTTCAGGACTCGCGTGGCTCCTCCGGCGAGTGCAGCCTTGATCTCCGACCGGATCGATGTGTGTGTGTGTGTGTGTGTGTGTGTGTGTGTGTGTGTGTCTGTACAGCAGGTAAAATAAGTATTGAACACATCACCATTCTAGGTAAATATATATTTCTAAAGGTGCTATTGACATAAAATTTTCACCACATTTTTGTAACACATGCAATCCATACATACAAAGAAAACAAAACATATAAGTTCAGAAATGAAGTTATGTGTACTAAAATGGAATTACACAGAGAAAAAAAGTATTAAACACGCTAACTGAAATTTATTTAATACTTCGAACAAAATCCTTTGTTGGTAATGACAGCTTCTTCAAAACACCTCCCGTATGGAGAAACTCTGATCTTTAATTCTTTCCATAGATTTTCTATTTGATTCAAGTCTGGTGATTGGCTGGGCCATTCTAGCAGTTTTATTTTCTTTCTTTGAAACCAATTGAGAGTTTCCCTGGCTTTGTGTTTGGGATCATTGTCTTGCTGAAATGTCCACCCTTGTTTTATCTTTATAATTCTGGTAGATGGCAGCAGATTTTTATCAAGAATGTCTTGATACGTTTTTCCACTCATTCTTCCTTCAGCGATATGAAGTTTGTCAGTACTGTATGCTGAAAAACAGCCCCACACCATGATGTTCCCACCTCCAAACTTCACTACTGGTATGGTGTTTTTGGTGTGATGTGCAGTGCCTCCAAACATGGTGTGTATTATGGCATCCAGTTTAAGAGTTACATTTTGGTCTCACCTGACCAGACTATATTCTCCCAATATATCACAGGCTTGTCTAAATGTTGTGCAGCAAACTTTAAACGAGCTTCAACATGCTTTTTTTGAAGCAATGGAGTTTTGCAAGGTGAGCGTGCATACAGGCCACGGCGGTTGAGTCCGTTACTTATTGTTTTTTTTTAAAACAATTGTACCTGCTAATTCCAGGTCTTTCTGAAGCTCTCTACGTGGTCATTGGCTCTTGGATAACTCTTCTGATTATTCTTTTCACTCCTTTGTCAAATCTTGCAAGTAGCACCTGCTCGTGGCTGGTTTATGGCGAAATGTTGTTATTTCCCCTTCCGGATTATGGCCCCAACAGCGCTCGCTGAAATATTTAGAAATTTGAAACTCCTTCCGTAACCAATGCTATCAGTATGTTTTGCAACATTAAGGTTGCGAAAGTCTTGAGAGCTCTTTCCTTTTACCCATCATGGGATGTTTCTTGTGTGACACCTCGGTAATGAGACACCTTTTCCATAGGCCATCAGTTGAGACTGAACCAGCTAATATGAATTTGAAATGACAAGGGGCAGGATTGCTTTCTAATTACTGATAGATTTCAGCTGGCATTCTGGCATTCCAAGCCTTTTTTGCGCCTCCCATTCTTCATGTGTTCAATACTTTTTCCCTGTGTCATTCCATTTTATTACACATAACTTATTTTCTGAACATATTTGTTTTGGTTTCTTTGTATGTATGGATTGTATGGGTTACCAACATGTGGTGAAAACATCATGTCAATAGCACCTTTAGAAATATATTTATCTAGAAAAATGGTGACATGTTTAATACTTATTTTACCCACTGTGTGATATATATACACACACACACACACACACACACACACACACAGGATGTTGACATCGTATACATTCTTTTTGGTCTCATAGAAGTACTGGCCAAAAGGAAAACCCTGACTGCTCTTGCTACATCCAGACAATGGAAAGAGATCTTCCTGAGGTGAACTTATGCTGGACACAGGATAGGTAACATAATCTTTGACTAAGATCAAATGGAGCTACATAAAGAACTATGCTTACAACTCAGAAACCCTTGTGGCATAAGTAATGGCCAAAATATAGTCTACCTTAAGAGATAGAATTGCCTAAGAAAAGGGTTTGAATGGGGATCTTTGTAGCACAAACAATGCTAGATTCAAATACCAAGGTTGTAAGGGAGTTCTGACGGGAAGAAAACGTATGTAACGCCTTTGATGAGAGTACGAACCAGCTAATTTTTAGCCAGAGGATGTTTAAAAAGGACAGACAGGGCAGACATCTAACCTTTGATGACAATGTTGTTCTACCCCAACTGGATGAAAAGAAAGAACTTAGCCTATTAAAAAGGCACATGGGGAAACCTCCAGAAACTCACACCAGTGAAAATAAGACTTCCATGTGCAGTGGTACACCTTGATAAAAGTAAACTTATAAACTTTACGCATTGTCAGGTAAGCTGAATCCAAAGTGCTATCATTGAGAACCAAGGTTTCAACAGCCAGGCTGTCCAAGAAAGCAACAAAATGAAGGGGGGGGGGGGTTGTGAAATCGGTCCTCAACATAACTAATTTGCCCCATCTGGTATAGGCTATGGAGTGATGGCTAACACGCCAACAAGGTTGGCATATCACACTCTGAAAGATACACAACTATAAGCATGGTCAGATAACTGAATTTTAAGTGCTACTACTGAGAACCAGGGTTTCAAAAGCCAAGCTGTCTGACAAAGAACAAGAATCATAATGGAATATTGGTCCTTAGGATAACCAGTCTGGCCAATCTGGCAGAGGCCACAAAACGCTGGCTAACAGATCAACAAGGTTGGTGTACTGCACTCTCCAAGGCCAAGCTGGAGCTATGAGAATCACTGGAATACCTTTGGCCTTGATTCTTCTAAGTAGACGAAGTAAAGATGTAGCTCAGGGCATATAGATTATACAATGCCACCAGGGTATTTGCTGCATCCACTGTCAGGTTCCACAGAGAAGACAGGAGACAAATCTGTCCAGTTTCTTGTTGAACCAAGAAGCTAGCAAATTCACATCCGACATCCCACAATGCGGGCACGTGTCCTGGAACACCCCTGATGAACTGACCCACTCTCCCAGGTACATATTTAGTCTGCTAACAAAACCTGCCAGTTCTCTATGTGCAATGTGCATCATGGAGATTGCTGGAACTTTAAAGTCTGCCAAGGAAAGTATAGACTATCTCTACCAATCAAATGGAACCACTTCAAAAGTGGATATCATTAGTCCTAGCACTTGCATGCAACTCTACAGGGCAAAAACACATTGGGATTGAAGTTGCAGAACCTGACACTGCAGTTCAATCAACTTTTTCTGGAGCAAAAAACACTTGTCCCAACGGGTATCCAGGGGAAGGCCCAAGTACTCTAAGTTTTATTATGAATAAGAGATGACTTCACAATATTAAGGATACATTAAAAAAAAAAAGTCCTCCAGGGTCTGCAGTGTGATAGACACATTGGAGTTCCAAGGCCAGAGAGGTCTGAATGCACAACACATCGTTTAAGTATCTGAAGACGAAGATGACTCAACTAAATGTGAGGACCTTTGTGAACATTCTCTGAGCAAAGGTAAGGTTAAAACAAAAAAAAAAAAAAAGGATCTCTGATGATCTGGTAATATAGGAATGTGTAAATACGCATCCCTTATTTCAATAAGTCCCAAGAGGTCTCTGCAAACCGTTTCCTAAATCTCTGTCAAAGCCATCTGCCAAATGCAACTGGCGGGGCAGACCTTCATGTTGTGGTAGGTTTAACTGCAGGCTTGGATCCTTTGGTTTGCCATGGATGCGCAGAAACCCCTGAATTCAAGGCCAAGTACCACTCCATTGACCCTGGCAGAAGAGAAGGGAAAATATACAGTGGGGACGGAAAGTATTCAGACCCCCTTACATTTTTCACTCTTTGTTATATTGCAGCCATTTGTTAAAATCATTTAGGTTCATTTTTTTTCCTCATTAATGTACACACAGCACCCCATATTGACAGAAAAACACAGAATTGTTGACATTTTTGCAGATTTATTAAAAAAGAAAAACTGAAATAATCACATGGTCCTAAGTATTCAGACCCTTTGCTGTGACACTCATATATTTAACTCAGGTGCTGTCCATTTCTTCTGATCATCCTTGAGATGGTTCTACACCTTCATTTGAGTCCAGCTGTGTTTGATTATACTGATTGGACTCGATTAGGAAAGCCACACACCTGTCTATATAAGACCTTACAGCTCACAGTGCATGTCAGAGCAAATAGGAATCATGAGGTCAAAAGGAACTGCCCAAAGAGCTCAGAGACAGAATTGTGGCAAGGCACAGATCTGGCCAAGGTTACAAAAAAATTCTGCTGCACTTAAGGTTCCTAAGAGCACAGTGGCCTCAAAAATCCTTAAATGGAAGATGTTTGGGAAGACCAGAACCCTTCCTAGAGCTGGCCGTCCGGCCAAACTGAGCTATCGGGGGAGAAGAGCCTTGGTGAGAGAGGTAAAAAAGAACCCAAAAGATCACTGTGGCTGAGCTCCAGAGATGCAGTCGGGAGATGGGAGAAAGTTGTAGAAAATCAACCATCACTGCAGCCCTCCACCAGTCTGGGTTTATGGCAGAGTGGCCCAACGGAAGCCTCTCAGTGCAAGACACATGAAAGCCCGCATGGAGTTTGCTAAAACACACCTGAAGGACTCCAAGACGGTGAGAAATAAGATTCTCTGGTCTAATGAGACCGAGATAGAACTTTTTGGCCTTGGTATGTGTGGAGAAAACCAGGCACTGGTCATCACCTGTCCAATACAGTCTCAACAGTGAAGCATGGTGGTGGCAGCATCATGCTGTGGGGGTGTTTTTCAGCTGCAGGTACAGGACGACTGGTTGCAATCGAGGGAAAGATGAATGCAGCCAAGTGTGTTGCTATGGCCATTTGTATAGTGACTTTATGCAATAATATAGAGGTAGCTTTAGTAACAGCATATGTTTACAGAGGCCCTTCCCCCACTAGTAATATGTAAATAACTGAGACAGGATGTACTTTGCAGGAAGTTGGTGTATGCAGGAAATGGGTGGGAGGGGCTTGGGGAGCATTTGTAAGAAACATGTGTGTGTTCGGACAACAGAGAGGGGTTTTGGGAGGACAAAGAGGAAGACATGGATGCGAGGAGCTCGATAACTTTGGAGACGCTTTTGTGAGTTGGACTCTGAACAAGGAACTATGAAGGACACCTTGACCCCTAAGTTGAGTAACTGTTTACTTAATGTGTACATATTGTACATGCTTGTAGGCATATTTTGTAAGCTAGAAGTTGTGTTGTATTGTGCATCCTACAGTTTTTATGTGCAGATTTTTCCCTGTTTAGTAAAGCATTGATACACTTCAGAAGTCTAAGCTTCCTTGGTTTTACCACAAGAACTTGATAGACGGAAAGCACAGGGATATCCTGGACGAAAACCTTCTCCAGAGTGCTCAGGACCTCAGACTGGGCCGAAGGTTTACCTTCCAACAAGACAATGACCCTAAGCACACAGCTAAAATAATGAAGGAGTGGCTTCACAACAACTCCGTGACTGTTCTTGAATGGCCCAGCCAGAGCCCCAACTTAAACCCAATTGAGCATCTCTGGAGAGACCTAAAAATGGCTGTCCACCAAAGTTTACCATCCAACCTGACAGAAAAAAATGAACTTAAATGATTTTAGCAAATGGCTGCAATATAACAAAGAGTGAAAAATTTAAGGGGGTCTGAATACTTTCCGTCCCCACTGTATACTGAAATGGAAAGATACGGATGTGTGCATACTAGCTAGCCCTAAACGGAAAATGGTAAACTGTAATTTAGGCATAAACAGTGCCCTGCTGCCAGAATGACACATAAATAGAGCACGGTAAAATGACAATATAATTTTAGTATTTACTGTAAAACCGACTTGTGTCCATTAAAGGCCCCTGAAATTCAGAAACAGTCAAGCTATACTGCCACCTACAGGCGGTTGGGACACTGGAAAACAGAAAAATTGTAAGCCAAGCCCCCAGTATAATTTTTTCCCCATGCCTCAGCTTTGTAGAAAAGCAGTATTACAGGCAAGAGCAAATCACAGAGGTGAGGCCTATACACTTCAATAAACTCCAAGAAATAGGATTTATGGTAAGTACAAAAATGCCATTTCCTTTATCATCCATTGGAGGGACACAGGAATTCAGAAACAGTTGTGACATCCAAAGCAAGTACAGCTGCGGGTGGATAACAGCCAATGACAAGCCCATAAGGGACAGGGAATTGTCTGTAACTCAGAACTACCTGAGGGACCAACATCCAAATCTGAAGCAGGTGAAAAGAAGCCCCCTGCAAGACAAAAAAGCTGCTAATGACCCACTGAAGGCCAAAGAGAATCAATCTGTTGTTCAAGACCAGGACAGAAGAGATCACTGCTAAAGTGGAACGCTCCACCTTAAGGGACACAGAGTCATAACCAGGAAAAGCCTGTGAGCCCCAAAACCTACCAAAAAAAAGTGGATGACCACAACATGATGTAGTCAACAGACAAAAAAACATTGAGACAAAAGGGGCAAGAACAGGTGTGAAGAGAAGACCAGTATACATGTGAAGTCCCAAGCCTTACACTTCTAACTCTAAGTGCCGGTTCACACTGCTGCACTGTGAATTTGTTCCGTTTTTTTGTCCTGTGTGAGGTGCGTTTTTACCGCAAATTTAACGCGATTTTAACGCGATTTTACCGCGAATTTCAGGAGTTGGTTATAGCTGCGATTGATGTTCTAGCCAATGGAATCATAATGGGAAAAAAAAAAAAAAAAAAGAAGAAGAAGAAGGTGTTAAAGCGGGGGTTCACCCACACCGCCAAAAAAAAAAAAATATTAAAAGCCAGCAGCTACAAATACTGCAGCTGCTGACTTTTAATACATTGCCACTTACCTGTCCCGGGTTCCAGAGATGTCGGCAGGGGACGCCGAGAACCCGCTCGGTTCTCGGCAGCTGCCGTCGCCATCCTAGGTGAGGGAATCAGGAAGTGAAGCGTTGCGGCTTCACTTCCCGGTTCCCTACTGCGCATGCGCGAGTCGCGCTGCGCGTCCCTAGTGGTCCCCGCTCTCTGCTGGGAGCTGTGTGTTCCCAGCAGACAGCGCGGTCGGGACGGGAAGAGGCATAGACTCCCATGGGAGTCTATGCCGGAAGTGGGTGCAAATACCTGTCTTTGACAGGTATCTGCACCCCCCTCCCCCCTGAAAGGTGCCAAATGTGACACCGGAGGGGGGGAGGGTTCCGAAAAGCGGAAGTTCCATTTTTATGTGGAACTCCGCTTTAACTTCCTGTGTATTTCCTGTTTTTTGTGGAGAGTAGTGTGGTGGAATTCGCACATATCTGAACCAACAATGCGATTCCAGAACGATTTACATTTATGTCTATGGAGGCTAAATTCGCAATGCAGTAAACCCGCACACAACCCTTTTTTTTAATCGCATCGCATTCGTAGGGGAATCGCAACGCATGTATGTAAACGACGGTCATTGAAAACAATGACTTTATGGATGACATGCGAATTTAGAATGTTTTTGACGCATCACATTCGTTATGAACTCGCATCAGTGTGAACCGGCACTTAGGATTCAGGAAATGAAGGTTCCATGACTTAAAAAAAAGGCAATAATCTTACAAACAAAATATCAAGGAAGCTAGAAATATTTAAGCATACAATCTCAGCTAACTAGCTCTTGAGGCTGTTAAAAAAAACTCATGAGTACATACCCTGCAGTAAGCCTGACTAAAGAAGGGGATGCACAAAAGGTACATGGGTACTGCAACATCAGACTTGCGCAGAAGAACAAAAGGAGCAGAACTCATCTACATTACCACTTTGAGGTGTCTCAGCACATGGTTCTAAGAATCAGCCATAGCAGGAGGAGTCTACTGCAGGTGATCAGGTCCCACAAGGGCCAAAAGGAAATACTCAATCACAGAGGATACCTTCAGCAGGAACCCAGAGTGTTCTGACCACTTACAATCCTGCAGGGAATAATGGAGGGCATTGGAACCCTCCAGTGATGTCTGCCTGCCGTGCAGGAGAGAAGGTGCACAAACTTTTCCCATTACTGCAGGAACCACCAATTGAGGAGATCCAGATGCCAATACATTGTCCCTAAAGAAGTAGGGACTAGGCCACTTGTCCTGACACATGGAGGACTCCTAAACTTTCCCAGAGGTAAAGGGCCTACACCCTAGGTGATGTCCTAGCTAGGCCCAATTCAGAAAGCTGACTTACAAAAGGGATTCCCCCAATGAAGCGAGGACTACCTGTTCTGGAGAATCAGACTGAGGCACAGGTATGGGACACCCCAGCAAGTGAATTACCCACTGGTAAGGGTGGGGAATAGCAAGAGTTTCTGAGGGGTACCAGATATCATCAGGAATTTAGTATTACTCAAGGATAAACACTTTGAAGCGGACTAACACAGTACAGTAAAGTGCAGAAGGCATCCTAATTTGGAGCCAGTGCCTGAAGTCACATTGTATGTCCAGTCCAGCAGGGTCAATGTACAGCCTTTATTTCTGAGGAAATGCTGAACTGTATAGCTGCTATGTAGATGTAACCCAAGCTGCAATGTAACAAGGAATCTTGACTCAAGTCCTACAGGAAAAAAAGTCCAAGAAGCAAGAAAGGCTAGCAAGAATTAGACTTTTTGATGCAAAGCAAAAAAAAAAAAAAAAAAAAAAAAAAAAAAAAAGTGTCCAACCTCCTAGGAAACAAAAACTGGGGCGTGCTGTGTAGAGAAGACACGGGGATAGATAATACTACTACAGTTCTGGTCACACTAACTCCGCAAGGAATTCCCAGCAATACTGGCTTGACGGAAATTGTGGAGTTCTGTGTGAACTAAAACATGAATTTCTCCTGCTGACTGCAGAACAGTTGTAGAGAACATCAGTATACCTAATGAACTGGTAAAAGCTGCGCTTGATGGCTAACTGAAGAGACTTTCAGGGCTTCTAATGGCTGGCCTGAATCTACCAGTAGCTATTGATAGTATAAAAAAAAAAATCTGACAATTCAAGCAAAAAAAAAAAAAAAAAAAAATAGGATTTTTTAAATACAGCTTACCTGTAAAATCCTTTTCTTGGGAATACATCACGGGACACAGAGGCTTGGTAATTACCTAGTGGGTTAGATAGTACCTTCAGGTGTATGGACACTGGTAACCCTAATTACAAAGTGAGTTCCTCCCCTATATAACCCCTCCCATATTACCTCAGTTTTGTAGCAAAGCAATAAGTACCCCAACGTATAATCCCATAGAGGGGCGGGAGCTCTGTGTCCCGTGATGTATTCCCAAGAAAAGGATTTTAAAGGTAAGCTGTATTTAAAAATCCTATTTTCTTGTTCATACATCAGGGGATACAGAGGCTTGGTGATTACTTAGTGGGATGTCCTAAAGCAATGCCCAAATTGAGGGGAGGGAGACACAGATCAGAAAATACATAGACCGCCAACGGACAAGAGGATCTACACTGCTGCCTGCAGCACACTGCGCCCGAAGGCGGCATCCTCATGCCCTCTTACATCCACCTGATAGAATCTAGTGAATGTATGGACTGAAGACCAAGTTGCAGCCTTGCAGATCTGAGTCATGAAGGCCTGGTGATGCACTGCCCATGAAGCACTAACCACTCTAGTTGAGTGTGCCTTAACCTGAAAAGGAGGAATCTTCTACTTTATAACATAGGCCTGAATAATAACTTGCCAAATCCATCTGGAAACAGTGGATTTCGACACTGCTTGGCCCTTTCTGGGGCCTCCTGGCAGAATAAACAATCAGTCTTTCGTATCTGAGCGATTGCCTGCAGATAGATACTGACTGCTCTTACAACATCTAGAGTGTAATAACTCCTCTTCCGCATACAGCGGATCTGGAAAAAAGGACGGTAGGACCACATCTTGATTCAGATGGAATCCTGAAACCACCTTTAGGTAAAAAAGTCGGGTGAGGACGCAATACCACCCTGTCTTTGTGAATAATCAAATATGGCTCTTTACAAAATAAAGCTGCTAATTCTGATACCCTTCTAGCCGAGGAAATGGCTACCAAATAGACCAGTTTCTTTGTCAGAAGAACTAAAGAAGCATGGTGCAATGGTTCAAAGGGTTGTTCTTGCAAAACGGACAAAACCAAAGTCAGATCCCATGGGCACACAGGAGATTTGACTGGCTGATTCAAGCACAGTCCCCCTTGAATAAAGGCCCGGACTAGGGAATGTGAGGCAAGTGGCTTTTGAAAGAATACTGACAAGGCCGAGATCTGGACCTTGATAGGCATTGAAATGAGGCTGGCTTTGAGCATTAACTGAAGAAAGGCAAGAATCCTGCTAATGGCATACTTTCTTGGATGCCACCCACTCAGTTCACACCAGGAAACATATGCCTTCCAAATTCTGTAGTAGATGAGCCTGGAGGACGGCTTCGTAGCATTAATCAGAGTGAAAAGGACTGATTCCGAGAGCCCACGGCTTTTCAGAATGTGGGACTCAGCAGCCAAACCGTTAAATTCAGACTTCGTAAAGCAGGATGGAATATTGGACCTTGTGAGAGTAGATCTGAATGCAGCGGAAGAACCCAAGGTCTTCCCGCTGCCATCTTTACAATCTCTGCATGCCAAGGTCGTCTGGGCCAAGTCGGGGCCACCAGAATGACCGACTTTGCTTCCCTTTTGACCCTCCGAAGGAACCACGGAAGAAGCGGAATTGGAGGAAAGGCATAGATCAGAGAGTACCATGGAATCGTTAAGGCATCTGACCCTTGTGCTAGCAGATCCTTTGTTCTCGACACAAAGCTGTCCAGTTTTTTGTTGAACCTGGACGCAAACAGGTCTACATCCGGGGTACCCCAGTTTTGACATATGGTCTGAAATATGTCAGGGTGTAGAGACCATTCTCCTGGACACAGCTGCTGACGGCTTAGAAGATCCGCTTGCCAATTTTCTACCCCTGGAATAAAGACCACAGACAGGCAAGGAATATGCCCTTCTGCCCACCTCCTTTTCGGCATCCAGGCTCCTGGTGCCTCCTTGGTGATTGATATAAGCCACAGCCGTGGCATTGTCGGGCTGTATCTGGACAGGATGACCCTGTAGTCTGAAAGTCCAGACCTTGAGGGCTAAACAAATTGCCCGAATTTCCAGAATGTTGATGGGCAAGAGCTTTTCGGCTCTGGACCATCTTCCCTGGGTAGAAGCTTCTTCCAGAACTGCACCCCAGCCCATTTGGCTGGCATCGGTGGTTATGAGTTTCCAAGTAACTGGGACAAAGGACTTTCCTTTTAATAGATTCTTGGTCAGTAACCACCAATTGAGGCTCTGGCGCACCCCTGGGGATAGGCACATTGGAAGATCCAAGGCTTGAACCCTCTTGTTCCAGGCAGAGAGGATGCCGTTTTGTAAAGGTCTCGAGTGAAACTGGGCATAAGGGACAGCCTCAAAGGAGGAGACCATCTTCCCCAATAGTCTCATAGTCGGATAGAGGGATTTCTCTTTGTTGAGACTACCCGGACCAAATCTTTTATGGCCCTGGCTTTTGACCTCGGTAAGAACACTCTGCTTTGGACTGTGTCTATGACCATGCCCAAATACTCCAGCCTCTTTAGGAGCTGCAAGGAGGATTTCTCTAGATTGAGGACCCAGCCTAGGTACTCTAAGTACTTTACCGTGCAGAGCACATTGTGGCTTAGGCGTGTTACAGACTGTTCTATGAGTAGCAAATCGTCCAGATAAGCTGTCACAGTTATGCCCTGAACCCTTAGATTTGCCAGGGGCAGGGCTAGAACTTTTGTGAACACTCGAGGAGCGGTAGCAAGACCAAAAGGAAGGGCCACAAATTGAAAGTGGTGCTGATCCACCGTAAACCTTAGGAATTTTTGGTGAGTGGGAAATATTGGCACATGCAAATATGCATCTTTAAGGTCTATTGATGCCAGGAATTCTCCCCCCTGAAGGGTGGAGACTACTGAGCGGATAGACTCCACACGGAAAGGACGAATGTCTAGAAATTGATTCAGGTCTTTTAGATCCAGAATAGGTCTGACATCTCCGTTTGGTTTTGGAACCGTAAAGAGGTTTGAGTAGAACCCTGAGCCTTGCTCTTCCGGGGCCACCTCTATAATTACCCCTTGGGATAACAGACGTTCTAAGGCCAGAAGTAAGGACCTTCTTTTTTCTGGATCCCTGGGCTCTTAACCTTAGAAAACAAGATGGCGGAAGCTCCCGGAACTCAAGCTTGTAGCCCAGAGACACCGTGGAGGCTAACCATCTGTCCTGAATCTCTTCCCGCCAGGTGTCTGCAAACTGCAGTAGCCTTCCCCCCACTCGGCCCAGCGGGGGCGCCCCTTCATTAGGGAGGCTTTGGGGTTCTGTTTACCAGATCTTGGACACCAAGGTTTCTTTTGCCCCTGGGCTTGACTTTGGACCTTTCCCCTAGTATTTGATTGGGGGGGCCACTGCCTGGAGGATGAGGCTCCAGGGGCTGGGGACAGAGAACGTCTAAATGAAGGACGTTTACTCTTTGTTTTGACCGGTAACAACGTGATTTTACCCCTGGTAATCTTCTGGATATATTTGTTCAGATCATCCCCAAACAGGCGTTCTCCACGAAACGGGAACCCAGTTAAAAAATGTTTGCATGAAGCTTCACCTAAAGCCAAAAGGGACCTACACATGTGTACCAGCAGGAGAGTGAGGAGAGATGCTTGCTGAGCAGAATCCATAATGGCATCAACCATGATACACAAGGCTTTAGGAAGTTCTGCATAAACCTCGGCCTCCTCAGTGGAAAGGAGGCTAAGCACCTGCTTCATTTGATCCTTGAGGAACTGGCACATGCCAATTGCTGCAACCGTAGGCTGGACCACAGCGCTCGCCACAGAGAAAGAGGTTTTGATCCAGCTTTTTGTCAGTTGGATCCTTAAACCCTTGAGCATTGGTCACAGGACAGGTCAGGCTCTTATTCACACAAGAAACAGCTGCATCTATAGCTGGGACTCCCTATTTCTTGGTGAAACTTTTTTTCCACCGGATAAAGCATAAAAAACCTTTTAGGAGGAGAAAATAGTTTATCTGGGTGACCCCAGTCCTCATACAACAATTCATCCAGTAAAGGACGAGTTGGGAAGGCATACGCAACCTGTGGGGATTTCTGGGACCCCATGGAGGAAACAGGGGAAATAGCAGCCTCAGCAGAGAGCAATCTGTATGTGGAACGCACCGATTCAGTATAGTATTGCACCTGCGCTTTGAGGGCTTGGGGAGGTAGAAGAAAGCTTCTCCTCTTCCCCTGACTGCACCTGATCCCTATCCTCAGACAGGGATCTTTCCTCATTATCAGAATGCTCATCCGATAGGGAACCCAAAGCAGAGGGAGGGGATTTACCCCTTTTCATGCTATTTTTTAAGGAAGCTGTGACAAAGGTAGTAATCCTTCCTTCTAAACCATCCAATGCAGCCTTTAAAGCGTCTTCTGTGACATAAACAGGGACGGAAACATTGGGAGAGGCTGCAAAACCTGACAGGGGTACAGACTCATCCTGTGAGGCTGCCTCCATTCTTGCAGGGGGGGGATGGTATCCTGCAGGCATGTACAGAACCCCTAGATGTAGGCGGTGATTTTCTGGTGCCTCTTTTACCTCCCCCTGAAGCCCTCTTACGAGGAGACATAGTTCTAAGCTGCAAAGCAGAGGTACTAGTGTAAATTGCAATCACTGTTCTGGACTGCGTGGGATCCCCCCCTTTTGTGTTTATGTACCAGACCTGGCCTGTTAGTGGGCCCTGAGGACAGGGTTGATGACCACTGCTCTAAAAGGAAGAAAAAAGCACGCTCTAGATTGAAAAAGTCTCTGGATTGAAGATTTACACTATGGAGATTGTGTCTCTCATTTCCCTGGGTTCTTCCTGTTGATCTTTGGTTCCCTCGGATGGAGAGTTCTAGGTTGTCTTTCCCTTGTGATGAGACTGATGGTGGTGTCCCTGCAGAGTGGATTTCTAATACAAGCTGGGTTAAAGCTTACCTCTGGTAAGCGTACATCGTTATAGGTGGTGGATTTTCTCACTGGGTGTGTGCTGATCAAGTTTCCATCACTATCTGTGGATTCATTTTAAGGACTTTTATATTTGAGTCACTAATATTCATTGATTCACTTTTCAATCACTGTCTGTGGATCCATTTACCTTAAGGACTTTTAAATTGGAGTCACTATTATTCACTGATTTATTTATTATTTTAAGTCACGAATGGTTTTCAAGCACTAATATCTGAGTTGCAATATTTATTGTGTTTTTTCAATTTTGTCACATTTTGTGAGATTATATCAATTTCTCCCAATTGTGGATTATTCACAATTTTAAATTTATTTGCTAGCGCGGTTTTGTTAATTATTATAGTTTATGTAGCAGAGCCTGCAGCGGAGGAGGTGAGCAGCATTCACAGACCAGCTTCACTGAGCATGTATCCTGGAAGGCATGCAAGTATACACCAGGTATACTTCCAGTTGAAGCTACGTGACATGACGTTGCGAAACGCATCGACGTAATCACGGCTTGCAGACTCCGCTACAGTTATCTCCCAATCCAAATGGGAGGCGGAGACTTTTGAAAAGGAAAATCAAATCTTCTTAGATGGAATTGCTACCAATGAGGGTGTGACCTGCCATATGTTATTGCTACAGCCTGATTAAACAAACCAGCTGTGTGCCAGCCAACACGCAAGTACACTATGTCATACGATTTAAAGAGCGCCTGTGGCCGAATCTCCCTATGACGGTCGGAGATACTATGGAGCCGGGTTGCCGCTGCGGAAGTGCAGGAGATCGTGGCAAACAGCCCTGTACAACAGTCCTGTATTGGTAAAGAGGACGGTAACGTAACTGAAACCAGCATTTGTTTAAACTTGCATATTTGCATTGGTCTCTTGCAATATATGATCTGCACGGCCTTGGTATGAACATAGATTCTGGGGTAGCCCACAGCGATGGACATTGAGCCATTGGTAGCTGATACGCATTTACAACTAAAAGGCAGATTTAAATTACCACTATCTACCTCATCCCGACCAAGGCTTCTAACATTTGGCAGTAGTCATTAAAGCAGTGTGTGTCCACTGATTCACCTTTATTTGAATATATTCTGTTAGAGATTTCGGAGTTTTATCTTTTTTCATCTATCTTCTTAAATGGACCTTTTTGAATGAAATGCTTGTAGCATGCGCATGCAATTATACTTTTTGATTTTTCTTCATCCCATCCAGTAAGAACTACTAGCACTCTGTGGAGACTCTACAGAATAACAACCTCTTGTGAAGCAGTTTTTCTCTTGGTAATTTTACCTATTAGTCCTTCGCCACCCCGGGGTCACGCATGCACAGTATCCCTTTGTAATTGATTTATTTTGTTTTTTCATTTCTTATTGGCGTCTTTGCCATTAGGGATCCTGTGCATCCGCGGTTACTTAGGCGCCTGCACCGTACGTGTTATTGGTATGTCATTGTATGTCTATTGTCTATATGTCTGTCTTATGGGCGTACCACATGTTACTATGCATCTGTTATGCCTTTTTATTGATGTATGTAGGACCGGCTCCAATTAAATCCCCTTTATAGGAACATACTGTTGTGTAATTTTAGTTTTTGATATTTCAATAAATTTTGTATTTTACCTACTCTCTCATCATTGCCCTCTACATCCATAGTAGCTGTCTTTGTTCCAGGGAGGTCAATGTTTCTTATGACTCTCCCTGGAATATTATCTTTTTTGTATACACCAGGTATGTCTCTTACTCCCTCTAGTGGCAGAAACCTGGTAAGACATACAACTACTCACAGAAGATAATCCATAATGTGTAAACTTTAGGATTGTCTTCACTTACCTTATCCCTGCTGCAGGAACTGCTGAGAACAGAGATTCAAGCCTTCACCCATCACGGCGGGTAGCATTGTGCCAACCTTCAGGGTTCTGGGATCCTACTCACAGGATCCTCTTCCCTGGACCTGTAGAGGGCTCTGCCAGAAACTTTTTGTGCCACTGTTATATTAGTACACCAAAGCCTGGATCCCAGAGCCCAGACCTCCAAGGAACGACATTACAGGCAAAACCTTGTTTCTTCTTATCACGAGGCCCGGGTACCATCCCATTTTAGGTGTTTTAGTATTGGCCCGAGGTATGGATCCGGTTGTATAGCTCCTAGGTCCTCGCAGACCATCAAACAGAGCTTTCTTCTTAGCACATCTTCAATGTGACCAACCACCTTAGACATTGGCAAAAAAACTGAGGTACTCTCTATATGGGAGGGGTTATATAGGGAAGGAACTCACTTTGTAATTAGGGTTACCAGTGTCCAATCACCTGAAGGTACTATCTAACCCACTAAGTAATTACCAAGCCTCTGTGTCCCGTGATGTAAATAGAAATAAAAAGTAAAAAGAAATATAGCTTAAGGGAATGAAACACCCATTCACCTAAAGACACTAAGTTAAAATGAACAGGTGAGGTGGCAGGTGTTATAGCTATAAGGGGGCTGTTTGTCAGCTTTCTATGTGCCCAGTGCCCATTTCTACTTTGGGCGGCAATATAACCCTAGGTTGCTCATTATCGTTAAGCTGTGTCCCTCAATGAACACAGAAAATATGTTATCTATTAAACCAGGCTCTGCTCACAAATGGGAGTTAACTACCCTGACCTGATGTATAAGTGAAATACTAATGCTCTACTAGAAGTGTAAACGATACGAGTAATAAAGTGCTTAATGCAAGAGATAAATATAAAGCTGCTGAACTTCTATAGTGTTGCCAGCGGAACGTTAAGATCACCCCCAAGAATTAGGTTGGTGGTACCGAAAGAATTTAAGTGGGCTGTCACACATGAGAAGAAATGCTGCTAGTCCATGGAAGCTTTGAATCTTCACCTCTCAGTTCAAAATTAGAAAAAAATGCTTTGTGAGCCCTGACTTCTTGTATCATCATGTGGCCTTCCAGGAAGCGTCATATTCCATCATGCATGCGCTTCCTCTCATGTGTGACAGCCCACTTAAAGTCTTTCGGTACCACCAACCTAATTCTTGGGGGTGATCTTAACGTTTCGCTGATTCCAAGACTGGACTCATCCACTGTCTTGGAGACAATTTTTTAAAGGAGCTGGTCGTGAAACTTGGATTCTATGGAGAATCAGCCTTGATATTGCAGTGATCATTTGTCCAGGATATACCCACGGAGGAGGAAAAGAACATATCGGTGTTATACATCTGTTGATGCACGACTAGACCCATTTGGGGTCTATCTTTAAGGTGAGAGGTTAGCACACACAGGGTGTGGATTGGAGAAGGATATCTACAAGCTATCATATTTTATGATATTTTATTTTGGACTCGGTTTCCTTTCCTTCTCCCTTTTTTGCAAATATTTTTATTTATACACTCAAAAGAGACAATTTTTTGATACTTTGGATACAATTTATTATTGGATCACCTATCCTTGTACTGATCTGTTGGCTCAGTTTCTTTGATGTCATTGTATTGCACTGTTGCACATTGAGAAGTGAGATATTTGCATATTATTAGCACTTTATATTTAAGTATTGTTTTAGAGTTATTTAGCTCTGCTTCACTAAATTTTATATTTACCTTGACCTGATGTTTATAAAGCAGTGAATATGACATTTACCAAACTTTTACTGCCGGTGAATTAATCACCGGCAGTAAAAGAAAACATGCACCAGGAAGATTTCCCTGTAGTAAAGAACTGATAAATTCACAATCACTGTTTTACAAATATGTCCCTATGTGTTTTTATATCCTTTCCTTATACACACACACATACCACGACTGACCTTTTTTATTTTTTGCCCAGATGAAATTTTTTTATGTCACTGGATGGTATTTTGGCATTTGTGAGTCACCTTTGCAAGCATTACTTGTAACACTTCCTATGTGCTGTAGTGGAGGCATCACAGTTAAAAAGCAGCAGTCCAATCATGTCCAATGCCACAACAGCTTGTAGTGTGCACTAGAGGTAGAGACTTCCAATGACATTGGCATCTCTACCCCTTTCCCTCAGCCTGCAGAAGCTGATTGATACGCTAGTTGCTCTCAGTGCCGTGCCACTGGAATAAACAGAAAAATATCTCCAGATTATGTCACATGTTATTAAACCCAACTTTTGCAGTGATCCTTCCTCTTAAACTGCATCTTCAAAATAGATATTAAAAGTGTTTTTTGGTTCTACCTATTTTTATGAAGGTTTTTAATGCATGTGGTGGTGATTTCGCTACTATGCAATGCATTTTTTGTGGTGCCTTGACTTTCACTTTAGACAAGAGACTGAATACAAAAAAATGTTTCATAAGAGATGCTCCTACCCCACCACGGTCTTGGCATCACTGACACGCAAACCATTACTGTACAAACTAAGTCCATTGCTTGTGGTTTTCCCATTCTGAACTTCTGAAAGTACAAAATTCACTTATAAAATCAATAGTACAAATAAATCTACTAAAACCTACTACCTTACACAATCTTCTATCACATTCAAGTGAAACTATACTATTTTTTGTTTTGGATTAGAGCTGTACAACTCTGGCTAAAATGAGAATCATGATTTTTTTGCTTAGAATAAAGATCACGATTCTTGTGGCGCAACATCATCTTTCACATTATACAAAAAAATTGGGCTAACTTTACGGTTTGTTTTTAAAATTCATTAAAGTGTATTCTTTTTAAAAAAAATGTGATTGAAAAAACGCTGCGCAAATACAGTACGACATAAAATATTGCAACAACTGCCATTTTATTCTCTAGGGTCTCTGCTAAACAATTATACAGATATACGTTTTGGGGTTCCAAGTAATTTTCTAGCAGAAAATACCGATTTTAACTTGTAAGCAACAAGTGTCAGAAAAAGGTTTAGTCTTTAAGTGTTCTGCTTACTGAACTTTGACTAAGTTTGTTCTTTTTACTTTTAATTATTAAACAAGTCAAAACATAGCGAAAGTTCAGTAACCAGAACGGATAGTCAGCCAAGCCAGAAATCAGGGATCAATGTAGTGGAACAGCAAGCAAGATCTGGAGCCAGAAGGGATGTCAGCAAAGCAGGTCTTGAACAGGATTGCAGGAGATATTTTCTGTGATGTTGACCAAGGCAAAGGCAGAGAACCTCTGGACTGGACGGCTTACATAAGCAGGACTGACGAGCAGGATATCATCAACAGCTGAGTAACTGTGAAGAGATAGGAGTTGGCAATTAGCCAACAGCTGAGCGGCCAGCTCAGAGAAGGAAGGGCTGAGCCCAGCCCTGACAACTGAGAACCAAGAAGCTCATTGTAGAGCTCCAGTTATCATAGGAGGATAAGAGACACTATCTGCATAAAGTCTGTATGTTCTTCCACCATTTGTCATGGTTTCATTCAAGTGGTTTAGTTTTCTGCTACGGTTCAAAAATATACTGGTAGGCTATCAAATACAATCCAAAGAACCTTAAAGCGGAACTAAACCCTCCTCTCCTTTAAATCCAAGGAAGCTGTCATCTTAGCCTGCCTTTGATTTGCAGTTGCCATGGTGCAGAACACATGATCAGTTATGGCACCAGCCATTTGATAGCTTTACAGTTTGGTTGAGAGCATTATCACCTTGTAACAGCTATAATTTATGGCATGCCTTGAATGCAACGGTTTTGGGAAACCATTAAATCAGTTGGGATTAGTTCTGCTTTATAGAGTATGTTCAGTAGAAACCTTTTTAGCCACTTGCTGATCAGGCCTTTTTCTGACACTTGTTTACAAGTAAAAATCTGTATTTATTGATAGAAAATTACTTGGAACCCCCAAACATGTATATATATTTTTATCAGAGACCATAGAGAATAAAATGGCGGTCATTGCAATTTTTGATGTCACGCGGTTTTTGTGCAGCAGTTTTACAAACACAATTTTTTGGGAAAAAAATACACTTTAATGAATTTAAAAAAACAAAATATATACTTGATTTTTTTTTGTAAAAAGTTAAAGATGATGTTATGCCAAGTAAATAGATACCCAACATATAATGCTTTAAAATTGTGCTTGCTCGTGGAATGGCACCAAACTACAGTACTTAAAAATCTACATAGGTGACGCTTTAAAAATTTCTACAGGTAACCACAGGAGGTCTAGTGCTAGAATTATTGCTCTGACGTTCGCGCCGATACCTCACATGTGGTGTGAACACAGTTTACATATGTGGGCATGACTTACCACTGTGCACGAGTATCCAGGGACAGGGGAGCTTTAAATTTTTTTTTTTTTTTTCACACTTTCCCATCAAAAAAAATGTTTTACATTATAGCATGACAGATCCTTTTTAAGGCTACACCTGGGGGCTAAAAGACCCCAAGTCTCTCCTCTACCCTTAAAAGATAAAAAATAAAATAATAGCTTCGGTCCTCCTAGGCCAGAGATGAGCCGAGGCCATCTTTCCTTCGCTCAACTCTGTGCTCAGCCACCGCCGGATCGGTTTTCAGTATTACTGGTCGTCCAGATAAGCTCAGAAACCATCGGAAAGTGTGGCCGCTCTGACCACTTTTATCAAAAAGACTGGTGCCTGAGTGGAAAAAATTATACCAGGGTTATGGCATCTAGATGCAGGCATAAACCCAGTATTAAACATCAAAGTAATAACGTATTTTCCCAGTTAGGCGATCGGCAAGTGGTTAGTTTAGTTTTACATAGAAAGAAAAAGGGAAAGGGTTAGAACCACTAACGAGTTTACAGCTGTTTGGCGCTCCATTAGGCCCCTTTCACACTGGGGCAGTTTGCAGGCGTTATTGCGCTAAAAATACCACCTGCAAACCGCCCCTAAACAGCCTCCGCTGTTTGTTCAGTGTGAAAGCCCGAGGGCTTTCACACTGAAGTGGTGCGCTGGCAGGACCGTAAAAAAAGTCCTGCGAGCCGCATCTTTGGAGCGGTGAAGGAGCGGTGTATTCACCGCTCCTTCACTGCTCCTGCCCATTGAAATCAATGGGACAGCGCGGCTATACCGCGGCAATACCGCGGCTATAGCCGCGCTGTACGAGTGGTTTTAACCCTTTTTCGGGGGTTAAAACCGCACCGCTAGCGGACGAATACCGCGGGAAAACAGCGCTAAAAATAGCGCTGTTTTACTGCCGACGCCCCCTACCGCCCCAGTGTGAAAGGGGCCTTAGAGAGTGATTTACCCTCACTTACTGTCCTCAGTGACAAAGGTTTAACCAGACAGAAAGTAACGGAAAATTTGCAACAAGGACACAGATGGCAATAAAAAGCTAACCTTCCCCTACTTGACCAAAGAAAATCCTTTTTATTTTTGTCTGTGTTTCTGTGGATATTTTTTGAAATTTTTCAAACCATGAAAGGAAACCACGAAGAATGGAGGCAGACAATGCAAACCTCATGCACGTCTTCTCCTCCCATGAGAGTCAAATCTCCCTAACAGAGGCCCAGCTAGCAATAAAAAATATTTTAGCAGGACTTACACTATTTTGTATGTGAATATTTGCATGGCTACGGTAGGGACCCTATTAGTAGGCATTAATGCTTCAGTGTACTCTGTAAAGCATTAAACCGTTATTTTGGAACCATATCATTAATTTAAATAAATACATTTTTTAAACCAAATTGATTGTTATATTGTATCTCCCTCTGTACCGCAATAGGTTTTTCAATGGCAGATCGGCAGCCTTTTATTTATCCAATGCCATTTAGGAACACACTGGATAAATAGCCGTCGGGTAGCCGATCCGCCAGGTAATCGCTGTATACCCAGCTATCATAAGACAGAAGGAATGGACCAGCAGCTACATTCTGTTGCACATTTTTTTTTAAACCCTATCCCCCTTGCACATACTATATCTAATATTGTCCCTACGACCAGTAAATTAGCCTCCCTTATTCTGCCCATCTGAGTTTTACCCCCTTCACCTTCATCCTGGAACTGTGTGACCAGTATGTTAACTCCTTCACTTCCACTATGTATGACCTGTACATTAATGTATCTATTGCAGCATTCTCAAGCTCCATGTTTAACCCCCTCAGTATTGACATGTTTGTTCAGTTCCAAAAAAAAAAAAAAAGTTTTATACTTTTATTTAAAAAATAATAAAATACACATTTTGCAGTAAAAAAAATGTGCAGTTATTTTTTTGTATTCGGAGCCTGTAAAGCATTGAACTAGCGATCAGGAGATCGCTGATGCCATGCAGATCTCCTGCACACTGTCAGTGTATCTGCTTACCTGTACATCCCGTACAGGTAACCTGATACTTGCTGACAGGAAGACTCAATGAACTACCACAGTGCTCCACAGCGCTGTCATAGTTCATTGAGGACTACAAGCTGACAGCCGCTATGGCTGTTGGGATTTGTAGTTCATTAGTTCATTCATACACAAAGCTCTGTGTATGAATGATGCGGCTGTGTAGGCAGAGCCCTGTATGGCTGCACTGCTATAAAAACTGACAACTAGCATGGGGAACTTCTCCCCGTACTGCTGCTGGGGGGGTGGGTGGGGGGGGGCAGCGGGTGGTGGCTGCAGCACTGGGAACATGTTATATGTTCCACACTAAAATGTAACATGTTCCCAAAGGTGAACTTATCCTTTAAGGCAAAAAATGAATTCACCTTAGGGTGTCTGCTTTCCAAAAGTGTCCTTTCTGGGTTTTTCATACTATTTTGGCATTTTTATTTTAACAGAAAGTCATTTTTTGGGTATTTTTTTTATATTAATATATAAAAAAGTAGTTAATAAATTACAAAAAAGAAACCTCTATCTGTCTATTACGAGGCTGGTAACCAATTGGTTGATGAAGGCAGTGTTGGTGTTAAAATTAATACATTAAGCTCTAATTTACATCACATGTAAGGGGAAAACTATATACAGTATCTCACAAAAGTGAGTACACTCCTCACATTTTTGTAAATATTTTATTATATCTTTTCATGTGACAACACTCAAGAAATGACACTTTGCTACAATGTAGAGTAGTGAGTGTACAGCTTGAACAACAGTGAAAATTTGCCGTCCTCAAAATAACGCAACACACAGCCCTTAATGTCTAAGCCACTGGCAACAAAAGTGAGCACATCCTTAAGTGAAATTGTCCAAATTGGGCCCAAAGTGTCAATTTTTTGTGTGGCCACCATTATTTTCAAGCACTGCCTTAACCCTCTTGGGCATGGACTTCACCAGAGCTTCACAGGTTGTCACTGGAGTCCTCTTCCACTCCTCCATGATGACATCACAGAGCTGGTGGATGTTAGACACCTTGCGCACCTTCCGTTTGAGGATGCCCCACAGATGCTCAATAGGGTTTAGGTCTGGAGACATGCTTGGCCAGTCCATCACCTTTACCCTCAGCTTTTTTAGCAAGGCAGTGGTCGTCTTGGAGGTGTATTTGGGGTTATGTTGGAATACTGCCCAGCGGCCCAGTCTCTAAAGGGAGGGGATCATGCTCTGCTTCAATATGTCACAGTACATGTTTCATGAACTGTAGCTCCCCAGTGCCATCAGCACTCATGCAGCCCCAGACCAAGACACTTCCACCACCACCATGCTTGACTGTAGGCAAGACGCACTTGTCTTTGTACTCCTCACCTGGTTGCCACCACACATGCTTGACACCATCTAAACAACCAAATACATTTATCTTGGTCTCATCAGACTACAGGACATGGTTCCAGTAATACATGTCCTTAGTCTGCTTGTCTTCAGAAAACTGTTTGCAGGTCTTCTTGTGCATCATCTTTAGAAGAGTCTTCCTTCTGGGATGACAGCCATGCAGACCAATTTGATGCAGTGTGCGGCGTATAGTCTGAGCACTGACAGGCTGACCCTCCACCCCTTCAACCTCTGTAGCAATGCTGGCAGCACTCATATGTCTATTTCCCAAAGGCAACCTCTGGATATGGATGCTGAGCACATGCACTCGACTTCTTTGTTTGACCATGGGGAGGCCTGTTCTGAGTGGAACCTGTCCTGTTAAACTGCGGTAGGGTCTTGGCCACCATGCTGCAGCTCAGTTTCACGGTCTTGGCAATCTTCTTATAGCCTAGGCCATCTTTATGTAGAGCAACAAATTCTTTTTTTCAGCTCCACAGAGAGTTCATTGCCATGTTGAACTTTCAGTGACCAGTGTGAGAGAGAGAGTGATGACACCAAATTTAACACACCTGCTTCCCATTCACACCTAAGACCTTGTAACATCAACGAGTCACATGACACCGGGAGGGAAAATGGCTAATTGGGCCCAATTTGGACATTTTCACTTAGGGGTGTACTCACTTTTGTTGCCAGAGGTTTAGACATTAATGGCTGTGTGTTGAGTTATTTTGAGGGGACAGCAAATTTACACTGTTATACAATCTGTACACTCACTACTTTAAATTGTACCAAAGTGTCATTTCTTCAGTGTTGTCACATGAAAAGATATAATATTTACAAAAATGTGAGGGGTGTACTCACTTTTGTGAGATACTGTATCTTTAGTTATAATATATGAAAAAAAGTAAATAAATTACCTCCAGAGTTATGGTGGGATTTAGGCAGTAAAAACGTGCAAGGTCTTTGCTTGAACGTTAAATCAAACAGATAGACCTAGGGAACAAAGTAATTTCACACATCAGGAAAAGTTGATCAAGAAATAAAAATAATATATTTACAAAAACAACCTTACCTGCTCCCCTCCCATGTTGACCAATAGCTCAGTTCCATCTGGACTGAAGGTTACATATGTGGCCACTAAAACACGTAACCGGTTGTTGTAATCTGGTAGCTTGACTGGAAGGTGGCCTAAAGAAAAATAGTGTTCAGTGATCAGGGAGATTCCATTAAAGAAATGGGGGGTATTTGGGCAGTGAACAAGCAAAACAATAAAATGGCTGGTACATCACATAAACCACAGGTTGACATGGAGCAACATTAAGCCACTTTCATGCAGGCAATCCATCAATCCGTTTTTCAATCCGTTGACGGATAAAAAATGTAAAGCAATGCATTTCTATGGGCAAGCAGATGTAAATGGATGCTCATTAATTTTTCATCCTCATCTGTACATGTCCATTTTTTTTTTTAATGGAACAAGTCTCTGTCCTGTTTAAGGGGACCTGAATGAAGGTAAAACAAATGTAAACTGACGAAATACATTTTTCCATTGGCACCTGCCAGCGTCCGAACAACCATGACTCATCTCTGCTGTCAGGGGGATTTCCCGCTGACAGCAGAATCTAAACAAAACATTAAAAAAAAAAAAAAAAAAAAGGAAGGTTGTGCGGATTCCCCCCAATCCACATCAGGACGTTTGGCTCTAAAATTTATTTTGAGAGTGGGGGGGGGGGTTGACGACCTCATGGCGATAAGCAAAAAAGAAAAAAAAAAAAATAGATGGCATGAGGTCCCCTCCTATATCCATACCAGACTGAGCATGTAGGAAAGGGGCGTGGGGGGGGGGGGGGGGGTAAAGACACCTTGTATCCATGCTTGTGAGAACAAGGGCCTCTTCCCCACAACCTTTCCTGGTGGTTGTGGGGGGGATATATTGTACCCCTAGTCATTCTCTAAAAACAGTCTGAAAATAGATAAAAACAGAAATAGATAATAAAAACACAAATTTGGAATTTGGAGGATTCATTTTCTCCCATAGAGTCTTGACAATTATATTGCCTATAGTTTTGGAAACCCTAGAGAAATAGTATATTGATGAATATGTAAAAAGCTAAAGGGTGGTTATCCAAACTGGAAACCGAAATAGATGAAATGAGGAAATTTAAAGGCTTTATAAACCCTATCAATGAACTTCTCTTATTTGCTCCCTTTTGGTCTGTTAAAGCGGCCCCTTTATCTAAATGGTAGGTACACTTTCCTACCAGCCCATTCACACAAAACAAAATTAGCTGCAAAAAAAAAAATTAAAAACTCCTCAGTTGTGGATTCTGCCAATTCCAGGAGATACCAGTGACATAACAGAGCTTTACTGAGCTGATGCCCAATGGACACTCAAAATCCCACAGGTACAGTATGTACTCCTGAAATGGGTTTGGGTGCATTCTCACAGGATTCCAAACACTCAGCTATCCCAAGAGGCAGCTCTAAGGCATGGTTGATGACACCTGTGCCTCCTGGAAGCATCTGAAACTAGGACTGGGGTAATTGTTTTTTTTTATCATCTATTTTGTAACATCACACGGAGAAATTAAAAAAAAACAAAAAAAAACTGAAAAATAAAAAGAAAATTATTGCAGCCACCACATCCAAGCACTGGTAAGTTGCAATATATATTTTTTGTTCTTGGGTTACAATACATTTTAAGAACAGACTATGGTCCCACCTGCTACATAATACTGTGCTGCTCCATCAGGGATAGGCTTTTGCCTCGAGCAAAATGTATGTAGTCCAGATTGTGTCTGCTGAAGATTCTTCCTACAGTGCAAACAGTAAAAGAAAGAAAAATCTGAACATAGAAATATTCTCTTTGTTATCTCCTCCAAAGACCAGCAATTACTCACCTGTGGCCGTGAATCATTCGAATATCGTACAGCCTCACAAATGGCCCGCTGGCTCCAACAGCCAAGCAGTTATTATCCTGAGGACTGATGCTTACACATTTTGCTTCTACTAATTGGCCACAATACTCCGTCAAATCAATCAAGACATCTGAATGAGTACTGCTCTCTCTTAGGTCATATTGCCTACATTTGGTAAATAAAGAAATTAATTAAAAGACCATTATATATGTGTTTAACAAACATTAAAAAAAAAAAAAATAAATAAAAAAAGAAAGAAGGTAGAAAAATTGGAGAGTTGTATTACCAAAAGTCCGTTAGCAAGCATTTCAAAAAGACTTGTCTGGTCCTTTGATGAGAACAGTGGATATAAAAAGTCTACACACCCCTGTAAAAATGCCAGGTTTTTGAGATGTACAGTGCCTTTAAAAAGTATTCATACCCCTTGAAATTTTCCACATTTTGTCATGTTTGAACCAAAAATTTAAATGTGTTTTATTGGGATTTTATGTGATAGACCAACACAAAGTGGCACATAATTGTGAAGTGGAAGGAAAATGATAAAAATGGCTTTCAATTTTTTGTACAAATAAATATCTGAAAAGTGTGGCAGTGCATTTGTATTCAGCCCTCTTTACTCTGATACCCCTAACTAAAATCTAGTGGAACCAATTGCCTTCAGAAGTCACCTAATTAGTAAATAGAGTCCACCTGTGTGTAATTTAATCCCTGTATAAATATAGCTGTTCTGTGAAGCCCTCAGAGGTTTGTTAGAGAACCTTAGTGAGCAAACAGCATCATGAAGGCCAAGGAACACACCAGACAGGTCAGGCATAAAATTGTGAAGATTAAAGCAGGGTTAGGTCATAAAAAAAATATCCCAAGCTTTGAACATCTCACGGAGCACTGTTCAATGCATCATTCGAAAATGGAAAGAGTATTGCACAACTGCAAACCTACCAAGACATGGCCATCCACCTAAACCGACAGGCTGGGCAAGGAGAGCATTAATTTAAAGAAGCAGCCAAGAGGCCTATGGTAACTCTGGAGGAGCTGCAGAGATCCACAGATCAGGTGGCAGAATCTGTCCACAGGGCAACTATTGGTCGTGCACTCCACAAATCTGCCCTTTATGGAAGAGTGGCAAGAAGAAAGCCATTGTTGAAAGAAAGCCATAGGAAGTCCCGTTTGCAGTTTGCAAGAAGCCATGTGGAGGACACAGCAAGCATGTGGAAGAGGGTGCTCTGGTCAGATGAGACCAAAATTGAACTTTTTGGCCTAAAAGCAAAACGCTATGTATGGTGGAAAACTAAACACTGCACATTATCCTGAACACCCCATCCCCACCGTGAATCATGCTGTGGGGATGCTTTTCTTCAGCAGGGACAGGGAAGCTGGTCAGAGTTGATGGGAAGATGGATGGAGCCAAACATAGGACAATCTTAGAAGAAAATCTGTTGGAGTCTGCAAAAGACTTGAGACTGGGGCGGAGCTACAATGGAATGGTTTAGATCAAAGCATATTCATGTGTTATAATGGCCCAGTCAAAGGCTCTCCCATCCACTCTGACAGAGCTTGAACTATTTTGCAAAGAAGAATGGGCAAACATTTCACTCTGTAGGTGTGCAAAGCTGGTAGAGACATACCCTAAAAGACTTGCAGCTGTAATTTTAGTGAAAGGTGGTTCTACAAAGTAATGACTCAGGGAGGCTGAATACAAATGCACACCACATTTTTCACATATTTATTTGTAAAAAAAATTTGAAAACCATTTATCATTTTCCTTCCACTTCACAATTATGTGCCACTTTGTATTGGTCTATCACAAAAAATCCCAATAAAATACATTTATGTTTTTGGTTGTTACACATGTGGACAAAATGTGGAAAATTTCAATGGGTATAAATACTTTTTCAAGGCACTGTATGCATGAATCTTTAACTTGCAATGTTTCAGTTATAGATAAGATATTTTAGGTCTGCCTAAAATGTATTTAGTTTTTAAAGCAACTTGTGAATTTTAATTTTACAGTCTACAACTGTAGAAAGCTGCTTTTTTTATATTTCTTCTGTGTAATTAGCAGTTTGCCTGGACGTTTAGTTCTCCCCTTACCGGATTAAGCCATCTTCTGCTGCACTCCAGAAAGTATTGGGCCACATAGGAGCAGTGGCAACGCGCTTTACTCGGTTGGTATGTTCTGAAAAAACATGGAGGGTTTCTTTTGAGTTCACATCATGAACATGAACCTTGGCATCTGCTGCGCCAGTTATCAAGATGCGATCGCCAGTGTGTGGGAGAAACTGATCATGAAGAGAAAAAAAGAAAAAAAAAAAAGAAGTTTAATAGGCAGGGTAAGTAGGTTATTAAAGCTAGTAAAAATATGCTTGTATGCACAGGGCAGACTGGGGGTATAATGAGATCTCTGACACAGACATGTGATGTGGCATGCTAAAGAAAACACTGCTAATGACTTAAATTGACCCCAAGCTTTGAAAAATAAAAAAATTCTACAAAAGTATGTATTCTTGACTCAAAAAAAAAAAAAAAAAAAAAAAAAAAAAAAAAAGGAAATCGGATTTTTGACTTACCGTAAAATCCATTTCCCCGAGTTCATTGACAGACGCTCCATTATTCAGAACCATAGGGTTATACAGCCCCCTACAAGAGTAGGACACTAGGCAGAAAAAAAGACTTGGCTACACCTATGAGCATTCCTAGATGGTATATACCCCACTCTCTGCTATAGGCCTTCAGTTTAGTAACAAACAGTGTCAGAAGTATTAAAACTCCTTAGAGAGGTGGGTGCTGTGTCTGTCAATGAACTCAGAAATGGATTTTACGGTAAGTCAAAAATCCCATTTTCTCTTTCGTTCATTGACAGACACAGCGCTCCATTATTCAGAACCATAGGAACGTCCCAAAGCAGTGCCAAACATGAGGGGTGGGACAACGAAAAATCCCAAGGCTAATACAAGAGCCAACCAGGTAACAGGAGCTCAACACAGAACAAACTGGAGCCCAACCTAAACAATACCCCTTCAAAAGGGAATAGACCCTCTAAACAGCAGCCTGCAAAACCTTACGGCCAAAAGAGGCATCCGCAGATGCCAACACATTCACTTCGTAGCACGTTGTGAAAGTGTACACCGACGACCAAGTGGCCGCCTTATGACAGAAGGCCCAAGAGGCACTAAGCGCCCGAGAAGAATGCGCCGTAACAGGGAAAGGAGGAATCCGATCCCTGACAGAATAGACCAGAGTCATCATCTGTCTGATCCATCCAGAAATGGTCGCAGAAGAAGCAGACAGCCCCTTCCTTGGCCCGTCCGTGATCACAGTGAGCTTGACCTCCAAAAAGTGTCAGTGGCTGTCAAATACACCCGAATCCCCCAAACCACATCTAGGGCAGATAAGGCACATCCTTAGGATGTGTTGACCAGGGACACAAGGAAGGCAACACAAAGTTCTTACTCAAGGGGAAATCCGAGGAAGGAACGATGGAAAAGGGCAAAGAACCACGTTACCCTTGAGTAACACTGGGTAAGGTGTACGACAAGAGAACACCACCATTTCCGACACCCTGCGAGCAGAGTTGATAACCATCAAGATGCCACCTTCCGAGACAGAGTAAGCAGTGGAATCTGCCGAGTATATTGAAAGAGAGGCTTCTGTAGAACCGAAATCACCAAGTTCAGATCCCGTGTCGGTATAAGAGCCTGCACCGGTGGAACCAGACGTCAAACCCCTTGAATAGAAAAGGTACGCACCTGGGAGTGCGAGACCAGGGGACGCTGAAGACCACCCAGGCTGACACCTGGACCTTGATGGTACTCGAGACCCATTCCTGCGCAACCCCCAGTGAAGGGAGGTCAGAATCTGAGCCACAGAGAAAGAACAAGGATGAATGCCCGGTGACTCACACCAGGATATAAGCGCTTTCAACATCCGGATGTAGAACCTCCTAGAGGTAGACTCCCTAGCCATCAGCAGCGTCGCAACTGCATCACCTGGCTCATCACAGCCAGGCTTTTAAAACCAGTGACTCTAAAGCAGGATGGAAGAACGGCCCTTGGGACAGTAGATCCTCCCTGAGAGGCAGTCGCCAAGGAACATCGGTGACAAGGTGCACCCGGTTGGTGTACCCAGACCAACGGGACCCATTCGGAGCCAATAGAATGACCGGAATCTCCACGGCCGTGATCCTACGCAAAAGCCACAGCAGAAGCTGGAGAGGAGGAAAGGCGCAGAGCAAGCGTTACCGGCCCCATGGGCCACCAGAGCAATTGAGGTGCCCACCAGAGGATCCCATGACCTTGCCAGAAACCTTGGTACAGTTCTGTTGAGCCAGGACGCAAACAGATCTACCTCAGGAGTGCCCCATCGGAGACATATCCGATGAAACACAGCCCGGTGAAGAGCCCACCCCATGGTCCAACCCTAGCCGACTGAGGCATCCGCCTGTCAGTATTCAACTCCTGGAATGCGTACGTCGGAGAGGGCCGGAGTGGGACGTTCTGCCCACCGGAGGATACTGGCAACACCTATTTGGCCGCCCTGGTGATTGACATAAGCCAATGCCGTTGCATTGTCCGACTGGATCCGTACCTCTGGTTTCCTGGCTCAGCCGAATCCGATTGTCCAGAGACCTCGGGGACTTGTCCTATTATGCCAGGATCTCCCTGAAGGGAGCTTGTATGGAACTGTGCAAATGGAATCCTGCTGGGCAACAGTAAATTAAAACGCAGCATGCAAATTCTGGAGTTTTAAAGAAACATTCTGGGAAGAAACACTCTGGTCAGAACTGAAGTCAGGCTTAAATAATACAATGTTCTGGAAGGGGCCAAAGCAGACTTCAGATAGTATAGAAGCCAACTGAAATCTGTCAAGGTCTGTATAGGAGCTACGTTGCCCCTCGAAGTAGTCAAGAACTCGCAGAAGAAGATCGTCCAGGCAGCCCAATACTGCAAACCCCCACTGACAACCACGCCAGATCTGGGACCAACACTTCGTGAACACCAGAGGAGTGGTGGCAAGACCAAAGGGCAACACAACGTGCTGATAATGCTCAGCACCCATGGCAAAATGGAGGATGTGCTGGGGTCAGGCACATAGTGGAATGCGTAAGTAAGCATTCGTGATGTTGATAGAAGCCAGAAAGTCCCCATGATGAAGGGGTGCCACCGCCGTGCAGACGGACTCCATCCTGAACTTCTGTACCCACACAAGGCAGGTCAGAGCCTTGAGGTCCATAAGTGGACGTGCCATGTCCTCCATCTTTTGGACTGTGAACAGGTTTGAATAAAACCCCTGAAAAACTGTTTCCGAAACGGGAACCGGGACAATAACACTCTGAAGCAACAGGGCTTGCACAGCCCCACAAGGAGAACAGCAAACGGTCTGGCAACAGATGCACATTGAAAGCAAAAAGCTATTTGAGGAACAAGGCCGGAAAACTATCTTGTAACCGGACAAAATCAAAACGCGTAATGATGTCATCCAGGGTAGCCCCCCACAATACATGTCTAAGCACCACTGCGGAAACAGAGAGCTCAGCAACCAGGGGAACTGTGGCCGAGAGGCATAGCAGACAAACTGCAGCACCTAGACCAACAGGTCTGCCAATGCAGCAAAGGCAGGGGCATTCTGCTCCCCCTCCAGGTATGTCAGTTGGATCTTTAGAAGCGAGAGATTCCTCTATTGGAAACATGGTTGCCTTGAGCAGCCTAGAGATGGGGGGGTCCACTACTGGTGGAACAGTCCACTTCTAAAGGAGGGAAGTGGCTGACTGAGGGCCCTCACAGGGGGGCACCAACTGAGGGCCTACATAGGGGGCAACGACGGATGCCGCCCACATGAGGCACCGAGGCTCCTCACTGGGGGCCCAGGTCGAGGCCCCTCACAGGGAGCTCCAGGAGCACCCACGCCAGGCCCACCTAACAGACTTCCAAAAAGGAGATAGTCCTCAGAGCCCCCACAGCGCCGCCCCTCTGGTAAGAGGCGGCCACAAGGCCTAGCAGGCTGCAAAAGCTGTGGCCTATTAGGGTGCAAAATCTGCGGCCTAAATTTTAGGCCGCCTTCCACGAGTGCGCGACCTGTGAGGGGACTGGACCAGTTTGAGCCGCTGAACGGAGGATGGACACCCAAAAACGGAAAGCGGCAGCCTCCACCGCCTGCCCTGGGGCCGCCTACCCAGCACCTGGTCGGCAGGCCACAAAGCCATGGCCTAAATTACGGAAGGGCCACCGCAGGCGGTCCCCCGAACGCGAACGTCCAGGCACCCCCCACCTAGGCCCAACCAGTGCAGCAGGTGGGCCCAAGGGACACCCCCCAGTAGCAACCCAGAGGATGGAAGGTGGGAACAGTGTATCCAAAAAGTGGGGGGTGTTGTGTGGGTGTGGGCCATGAGGAACACTACGAATCAGGCAGATACCCGGTCGTATGCGACCTCGCGAGACGTTTAACTCGCAGGGCCAGCCCCCATTCAGTGGGGCTATGTCGCGGCCGACCTAACCCGTAACTGCGGTCTGCATGCGCTCGCTGGCCAGACTAGGGAGACCACTGGATCTTAGTGTTCAGCCCGTCGCCCAGCCAGACAGTTGATTGTAGATCTCACCGGAGAAAAATTCAGGACAAAAGAATAACAAAACAAAAAAATCCCCTGGACTAGAGATCCCAGCAGGGAACTAGGTCCTTACTCCTGACTAGGCAGAAGAAAAACGGAAAGGCCTATAAAAGAGAGGGGGTATACCACCTAGGACTGCCCATAGGTGTAGCCAAGTCTTTATTTCTGCCTAGTGTCCTACTCCTGTAGGGGGCGGTATAACCCTATGGTTCTGAATAATGGAGCGCTGTGTCTGTTAATGAACGAAAGAAACAACGTCTATTGCTCTCAGCGTTCTCCAAATCTTCACTTGTTTTATGCTTTGATCAGACTTCCTAATAGAGGAAGGCTATGTTTGTTCCTCATAGTCCCACTGTACATGGTACGAATGAAGGCTCCCTCTCTTACTCACTCCCAAGACAGATTAAGGACTATGGAATGTATAATGGGCATACAGCAGTCCACATGACTGCAACTAAAGTGTACTGCTTGTTCCGGGAGTGAGAGGAAAAAAATGAGAGGTTTGGGAACCTACAGAGATGGTTACAAGAGGGCAGAAAAACACAGTGAAAAACTATTTCATAAAAAAATAAGTTACAGAGCCATTGAGTAATGGATGTATATAGATTATTTTTGGAGAATTATGCCGCGTACACACGGTCGGACTTTTCGGCTACAAAAGTCCGACAGCCTGTCCGACAGACTTTCGACGGACTTTTGGCGGACTTGCGGCAGACTTTCTAACGAACGGACTTGCCTACATACGATCACACAAAAGTCCGACGGATTCGTACGTGATGACGTACACCGGACTAAAAAAGGAAGTTGATAGCCAGTAGCCAATAGCTGCCCTAGCGTGGGCTTTTGTCCGTCGGACTAGCATACAGACTAGTGGATTTCTGGGTCCGGCGTAGTAAAGCCCACACACGATCAAATTGTCAGCCGTATTTGGTCCGTCGGCGTCCGTCTGACTTTTGTAGAGGAAAAGTCCGACCGTGTGTACGCGGCATAAGGCTACATTCACACCGGTGATTAGGGCTGGTGCGAAAAGTAGCAGCAGGAATCACAGATTTCTGCTGCGGCTCTCAGCAGACAGATGTGGCCGCTGGCCCTATTCACTATATTACAAAGGTCATGTAAACAAATAGCAATAATTATGCGGCGCTCCCTAGGGGTATAATCCTTTATAAAGCTCACTATGTGACACAATGCTCTATACATACATACAAAACATGCTTAAGAACAATATTGTGTCCAAACTATAAATGTAACCAATAACAATCCAAACGTAAAGTCGTCAAGTAGGGCGGTCATTTTATTGTGGTATGCCTATTAGGAAAATGTATAAAGCTGATACAGCGGCCATGTTTTTGTAGTCTTTCTAAAAGGAAAAAGATATAAAGACAATGCAGCGGCCATGTTTTTTTTTTTTTTGTCACTTCATAGGGAAATTGTCCGCCATTTTGCTGTGGAGAAAAGAACTAGCAGCAGCCGTTATAATGTAGATCATTGATAGCAGAGGAAAAAAGAATCGTCTTTATATATTTTCCTATTAGGCATACCACAATAAAATGGCAGCCTTGTTTACTAGGCGAGCCACGACAAAATGGTTGCTGCGATTGTTTGGTATATAAAGAAATTAGTTTCACCCCGCTCGCTTTCCCTGACGATGTAATGTGTGGGAGGAGCCAGGTGATGCCAATGCCGAGTGCTGGATCGCAGTTGCACATAGAGGATTTTAAAGTCCTCTCTGATATTTGATATTTCAGTGATGTTGTAAGTGCAATACTTTTAATAAATACTTGTTACTTAATTTACTACACCATAAGATGCCTGTGTTTTCTTGCATTTATTGGCAGCAGGGGAGACAGACTGGTGGTCTCTTAGAGAGACAATCAAGTTTAACATAAAGGAAGAAATCATCCCTAAGGATATCTAGGAAGATGGAGGTGATCATACTTCTACCCCATGTGGGGAGAATTCTCATCAGACCTAATAACCTATGTTTTTTAGGTCCATATCCTGAGGTGAGCCCATTGGAGTAAAGGTTGCAGGATCCACTTGCATGTTGGTGTAGCTTTGTGACACTATTTGAACACAAAGTAGAGGAAGATATCGTTTGGACACAGATATTCACACTCTGGAACAAGACACTTTGTATTAGTATCGGTATCGGTCCCAATACCGAGTATTTGCAGGTGTACTTATACTCCTGCAAATGCTCCCGATGCCTAGTCCAATACCTGAACAATCAGTGCAGCAGCAGGGGAAGTTATAATCACCGATCTCTCTGTGTCACTCTCTCAGTCGTCCCCCCCCCATGTCCCCCTCCGTGTGCTCCTCCGGTCCCCCCATGTCCCCCTCCGCTCCCCCTCCATGCGCTTCTCCGGTCCCCCCCACCCCGTGATCCTCCACCCCCCCCCAGATCTTTCAGCGTGGAAAAACGGAGGAAATAGCCGTAAATATGCCATCTACCAGCTCCTTCCTTTTCCGAGTGATTACTGACTCTGTCCATTTATAACTGAGCATCGTAAACTGTGTTTACGATACTTCAGTTTATGAATGGATAAATGGAGAGGAGCCCGTCTCCTCTCCATTCATCTTCAGTGCAGCTGAGGCTGCAGAGAAAGGGACTGGGGAATCTCTGTCCTTTCCATGTCTCAATGGGGAGATGTCAGGGGTCTGTTTAGAGCCCCCCTACCCCCGACAGGGTTGAATAAAAAAAAGAAAAAACACATTGCAATAAACAAATATTCTGAAGTAAAAAATAAAATAGAATAAACACTGACTGCCCCCCCCCCCCCCAAAAAAGAAACCATTATAAAGAATATATATAGTAGAAAAAAAATCTACTGACACAGTCCACGCCTCATCAGTGCTGCACATTAGTGCCACTGTCACATGATATTAAAAAAAAAAAAAGTAGTATCGGTAATCTGTATCGGCGAGTACTTGAAAAAAAGTATTGGTACTTGTACTCGGTCTTAAAAAAGTGGCATCGGGACTATAGCAGCTATATTCACAGACTTTTATAATGTTATTGATCACCTTATGACTAAGTTTGAATTTGGATTATTGGTTAGATTTATAGTTTGGATATAATATTGTTCTTAAGCACGTTGTATATGTATGTATAGGAGCATTGTGTCACATGGAGAGTTTTATATAGTATTATACCCCTAGGGAACATCGCATAATTATTGCTATTTGTTTACTTGACTTTGTGGGAAGGAATGTAGGTGTGAACAGAATATTTAACTTTTAGCATATCACATTATATATTTACACATTTTATTAAAAAGGTAGTGTGGAAGCTTTCATTGTTTTTTTTCATACTGTATAATTACAAGGTCGCCATGCATCCAGCAGCGATACCCGCAGGTAATCATTGGCTGTGCAGAGAACCACAAACAGCTGTGGATGCTGGCGACCTGTCATAATAGTGAAAGGGGCTAGCGCCCACACCTAGCCGATGAGAACCACTGCTACAATTCGCACCAGCCCTAAAGGAGTTGTAAAGGCAGAAGGTTTTTTTTATCTTAATTAAGATAAAAAAACTTGTGTGTGCAGTAGCTGCCCCAGGACCCCCTCATACTTACCTGAGCCCCATCATTGTCCAGCGATGTCCACGAGTGCCTCGGCCATCTGTGACGCTCCCTCCTGATTGGCTGAGACAAAGCAGCGGCACCATTGGCTCCCGCTGCTGTCAAAGTCAGTTAGCCGATCAAACGAGAGGGAGCGGGGCCAAACCGGGTCTCCCTCACTAAATGAACACACAGAGCTGCAGCTCGGCTTGTGGCGCCCCCATAGCAGGCGGCTTGCTGTGGGGGCACTCGTCAGGAGGGAGGGGCCAGGAGAGCAGAAGAAGGACCCGAAAAGAGGAGGATCCGAGCTGCTCTGTGCAAAACCACTGCACAGGGCAGGTAAGTCTAACGTTTGTTCTTTTTAGAGAAAGAAAAAAAAAAAAAGAAAAAAAAAAGAAAAACAAACGAGGCTAGTATGAATTAGGCCCAAAAATATCACTTAATGTCACTTTAAAATTATTGTTAAGCCCTGCCAACTGCCTTTCTGCTGTCTGACGAGGCTACATTGGTGGCCAGGTAGCCCTGTCAACGGAAAGAAAAATGATAGTTGGTGGAGCTCGTTCATGAGATCAAGCAACTTCGGGCCACACAAAGGAAAGCTATGTCAACCACTATATTGTATATGACTTTGCAAGTATCCACCCATGTGACACTGCTCACCTTGACAGAGAAGATGTTTGCAGTGTGCCCTGTATGCATAGACAGAAGTTTCTTATGATGAAATGGATCCCAAAGCATCATATGCTGGTCATCTGAGCCAGAGGCCAGCAAGCTGCACAAAAGAGAATAGAATACATATATGGGTTTAAAAAAACCAAGTTTTAAGGAGAAAAGGGGTACTTAAAACATAATAGACTCATTGAAGGTAAAATCTCCCCAATCAGATCATACAGGTTAGTTCAAACAGTTCAACACATTTTGGGCCCAGTCAGACCTACTGTATCTTTAAAAGAATCCTTTCCTGAGAGAAACATCAAGGCTGCCATTGCTGACTTTTATACAAAGTACTGGGCTAGTCCCAAACATAAACCTTTACAGGGTACATCCCAATAGGAGACTCAATATAAAAAAAAAAAAAAAAAGGAGATGTGCTCTACTGTCATAAGCATACTTGTTGCCAGGGAACTAGCATGTTCCTATTTCTCTGTTTACTTTAAAGCAGATCTAAAGCCTTCTATCACGTGTAGACAAGGAAGCTGCCATCTTGGCCTTTGTTTGATCTTCACTGCACTATGTGATCAGTTAGGACACCAGCCATTTGATGGTTTGACAGTTTGGTTGAGAGTACAATCAATGTGACAGTCCCATTCCCTGAACATACCGGGAATGCAACTATTTTTTTAAACTGTTAAATTGATGGGTTTTGTTCCACTTTAAAATTGATGTTTTTTTTCTTTTCAAATCACTTCAAAATCACTTCGTCTTAAAGTGCCTCATCTTAGGCCACCCGATAGCAAGATAAACTCACCTTTCAGCACTCTGTCGTCACATATCTGCTCCATCAGAGCCCTTATACTGTTGCTCCAATGGACTGGGACTTCTGAGTATGGGGAGTATGTGACCTACTCCTTGTGACAGTGCTCAGACCTGAGCAGCCAATCACCATTCCAAACACTGTCTTGTGAGGTGCAGTGATGATATCCACCCAGGTAATCTCCAACATCAATATTTTCTCAGGGTGCATTCCTTTAGCAGGAAGGGGGTGAGTGTAAGCACAGATGGACAAGTATACTTTGCTGGGGGGTGGGCCATCGGGAGGCACTTTTACTCAAGTTTATAATGGGCAGGTGATGCTTCACTTTAACCGCATTGTCACTCATTTTTCATGTGTTTTAGGTGAGTTTTAAATGGATTTGCAAGGGGGGGAGGTATTCTGGGAGCAGCTTCATGCATGTGGACGTTCTCTTGGAAAGAATGTAGTGCCCATAATTAACAGTTGGAGCAATGTGAAAATGCTCATGTTGTCCATACATGTCCATTTCACACTCTAAAATACAGAAACCAATGTTTTTGTGACAAAGGAGGTAATATAGTTTTTTTTAATGGACATGTAAGATCTTTCGCAAGACAAATAAACAGATAAAACAAAGAGGAGCACAGAAAGTAACACATTCTTCTGCACAAGATACTTACTCCCCCTTCTCGTTCCATTCCAGGCAGTTGACACAACCAGTATGCCCCTACATAAGATTATAGAAACAAAAGCAAACAGACTTTAATTCGGATGGAGAACAGTGCAGCAACATAAAAATATATAAAAGAAACAGGTCCCGGTATCTCTACCGGGATCAAAGGTGGCTACTTAGGCAACAAATAGTCTACACCTGGGTATGCATCTATAAAATTACAAAAATGTATTATATCCATATCTGGAACGTACTACAAAAATCATTAAAATACACCTGTATTAGATGAAAACAGCTACACGCTGCAAGCTTCAGCAGGTGCTTCCGCAGAAGATCACCCAAGCAAGCAAAATATAGTGAACACTTACAGTAAGAAGAAACACACATCATACAAAAACATAAAACCAACCACAACACAGAAGGTCCGGACCCCAGTCTGCCCTTAACAGTGAAACTGATAAGCGATAAAACCACATGGATGTACACGACATGTATGAAAAGGGGAAAATGGGAATGATCCCAGATTCTATTATCCACGAAGGGATTCCTAACAATGTCACTGTGTGTGGCCCCCGGGGACTCCTAAAGCATATCATCAACGAATGGCTAATAAATTATGTGCAAGATGGGTTGGAGGAGTTATGCTGTCTCATGGATAATTGAAACACTGCTATATGGAAATTTTCATGTTGCTTTAAAGTTGTATTACATCCCTTAGTATAAGGACAAGTTACAGCAAGATTCCTTCAGTATGAACTCCAGGCATCCTCTAGTTGCTGCCATTTCACAAATGTCCTACAAGTCATATAGCTAACAGCATATTCAAATCCGATCCTGCAAACTTGTATAATTGTGTCCAAAGAAATAGCATGGAATTATATAGCCACCAGGGGCTGTCACTGCTAAATTCTGCTTGTCAAGTCAAATGACATTTGTGATAGTCTTTCCATTTGAACGCTTAGGCCGTTGATTTATGGCACATGCTATTTCAACAATTGCTAATGACCAGTACAGTTGAGATGGGATAGGAGAAAGAAAAAAAATAGATGGGGCTTCAGTACATTGCCACCCTTGAAGCTGATATAGGCTTCCCATTCCATCCATACACGGATCAAGGTCTCCTCACGTCAGTGATCGCTTAGTGGCTCACGTATAATGGGATGATCTCCTCTTGTCACAGCGGAGCCGCTGAGTGTACGGGGCTTGTAAAGCCGGTGAGCTGTGGCGTGTAAGCCGAGTAGTGATGGAGCCCACTTCTCCTATCCCGTGGTGTAGTTGATACGGGGCGTGTCGTTTGGCTGGCATCACATGACCGCTGTGACGTCAACGCGTTTCGCTAACCAATTAGCGTAGATTCGTCTGGACTAGGCGTGGCTGGGGGCTGTCGCTTCCTTTTATTTACTGAACCATCCCGACAGCGCCGCCCACATTGTAGTATACATAATAAGCCTGGTTCATGCTTTCGCTTTCTAACTGATGTGGTTCCCATAAAATAGAACAGTCCACATGAAATCTCCTTTCATTTATCTATTCCGATATTTTGTGCTGTCATGGGGCTGCAAGTTCAAGGTGTCTTTATAATCTCAAAGTTTTTTAGTCTGAAAAATAGCAGGGTCAGCGATATTAAGTTTTCACTACAGGCAACTTCTCTTGTATATATTGATCAATAAATAAATTGATCAATAAACTTAACCCAGCCATTCTTGATATTAATTTGATACAATTTATGGTTGGACTGGATGGACTTGTGTCTTTTTTCAACCTGGCTAACTATGTAACAAACATAGTATCATATACTAAAACATTAACAAGACTTGGGACATGAAAAGAGAATAGAATAGAATACGAAGGAAAATGAGAAGGGTGAAGACAAATATAAGTAGGTAGGGATTGCCACCTGGAGAGACCAGGAGTATTGATCATAAAGGGGTAAAGACGATGGTTACCAAAGGTCCCCCTAAGTTTCCAAAAAGACCTGTAAATTCAACTGTGTTGAGTCCCCAAGGAGCGAGGGACCCCAAACGGTAGATCCATCTTCGCCTTCTGTAGGAGGATACGATTGAAGTCCCCCCTTCTCGGCGACAGTTTGAGTACATAAATGCCCTTCACCTTCAGGCCATCTGGTTTACCTTGATGGTATAAGGCAAAGTGCTTTGCTAGTGGTTTTTCCTGAGACCTTTCTGGGTCTCTTTCTCTCTCACCCTTGATTTCACGTAAATGCTCACCTATCCAAGTCCTAAGAGATCTCTTGGTTTTACCAATATAGATCTTTGGACAGGGACAGGTGAGCATATAAATTACTTTACTTGTTAAAAAGTTGATGAGATCCCGGATCTCAAAGGATTGCTGTCCATGGGCATCGTGGAACATAGTAGCTCTGTCCACAAATGGGCAGACTTGACACCCACTGCATGGATACATCCCTTTGCTCCTGGGGTAATTCGAAAGCCAATTAGAGCTTGGCTCTTTTACAAATTCTGATTGAATAAGAATGTCCCCTAGATTTCTAGCCCACTTTGCCACTAAATTGGGCGACATTCCTACAATTTCCTTCATTCCAGGGCCATTCAGCAATATTCTCCAGTGTTTTTTCAAGATACTACGCATGGATTACCACTGGGCACCATAAGGAGTAATCATGCTTACTGGGCCTGGGTCAGCATGTTTTTCTTTTTTTGGGGTCGGTTTCAAAGCAAGCAGACTTTCTCTGTTTCTGCATGCTGCTTTGACCCTGGCCTTACGGATTTGACCATGGGAATATCCTTGTTCACAGAACCTTTTAAAAAAGTCAGCATCTTCCTTTTTTAGGTCACTTATTCGGGTACAGTTCCTTTTAATTCTTAGAAATTGGCCAACCGGAATCCCATTTTTGAGCCAAGGGGGATGACTACTATCAGCTCTTAAAAGAGTATTGGCCGATGTTTTTTTTACGAAAAGTACTGGTACATAGTTTCCCATCCTCCATGGAGATCAGGAGGTCCAGGAAGGGTATTTGTTTCTCATCGACAATATAAGTTAACCGAATGTTACGATCATTCTTATTTAGAAGGTTGATGAAAGAATGCACTTCCTCTCTAGTACCCTTCCAGATGATCAATACGTCATCTATGTACCTCAGCCATGTATTTACATGTTCCGAGTACATTGGTGACGTGAAAACAATCGTCCCCTTCCCATAGCCCAAGATGGAGGCACGCGTCTGCTGGTGCCCATGCAGCCCCCATTAAAGTGCCCCTAATCTGTTGGTAATAGTGTGAAGAGAACTGGAAGAAATTATTCTTCAGAGCGAATTCCAATAGTTCTATTAAGAACTCCTTCTGAGATCCAAATTCCGGATATTTCAATTCAAGAAAGACCTTCACTGCTTGAATGCCACATTCATGTGGGATTGAGGTGTATAGAGACTCAACGTCTACTCCTAAAAGTAGGCAGTCTCCAATATTCTCCAAATCAGCTATCTTCGATAGTACATGACGGGTGTCTTGTACGCAAGATCTGAGGCTGGTAACCATCTCTTTGAGGAGAGAGTCCAGGTATATCCCAACTTTCTCCAAAGGACCCTTGATTGCTGAGACTATTGGCCTACAAGGTGGTTTTACAGGACATTTGTGCACTTTTGGAATGATATAAAAAGTAGGAACATCAAACTCCTTCACAAAATAGGTGTTCAAACTCCCGTTGGCTGAGTATAGCTGCCTCCTTTGCTTCAGTGAGGATGCCATTCAGCTTCTGTACCACCTTAGGGAAAGGGTCTCGGTCAAGTTTCCTGTACGTTGAGGAGTCACCCAATAGTCCTTTTGCTTCTGTCTCATAGAAATTGTCATCCATCAGGACCACATTTCCCCCTTTATCGCTCTTCTTAAAAACAATGTTTTTTTCCTTCCTCAGTTCCATCAGCGCGGCTCACTCATCCTTTGTTAGGTTATCCTTCCCTTTTTGTGTCCAGTCGACCTTACTCAAGTCTTTCTGGAAAATATCCAGGAAAAGGTAAAGCCACCGATGTTTGCTTAGGGAAGGCATTTTGGTAGAGCGTATTGTCAAATCAGCTATTCGTCTAGTGGGGAAACTTGGGGCAGCCGCATTTGCGTTCTCCTCTAATAGAGCATTTAGGATATCAAGGGCTTGTTGATCCTCTGTACTTAATTGTGTGTCCCCAGAAGGCGGTGCATCCCTATTTTGATATAGGGATCTAAAAAATACCTTTCGTAGGAATAAAGCCACAGCTGTATAAACTGTAAATTCATCCATTTTAACGGAAGGTGAGAACGGCAATACTTTTTGGAGAAGGCTATTGTGATTTGAGGCAAGTGGAAAAGTAGAGAGGTTAATGACTTTCATGTCAGTTTCCGGTAGCTCCTGAGCAGGCTCTACCTCCTCAGACTGCGTGTACGTTACCCTGTCTGTGTTCCTAGGGCTTGCTCTTTGCTCTGCTTTTTGGTTTTGTGAAGTTTTCTGGGGGAGGGGGCAGTTTTCCGAGACATCCTCCCCCTCCTGTTCCAAAAAAGTCTTTGGGACCCCCTCATCTCTTTGCTCGTCCCCAAGTCTTCCCCTCCTTATGGTTATATCAAACACCTGATCTTTTTCAAAATCAGCCAGGTCCCTCCTGAACTTAGATTGGTTGTTTTTAAAATGAGTTGTACCTTCTCAATTTCCTTCTTCCTTCCTTTATGTCAACATAAAAATATAGTACAGTAGTACCTTGGATTATGAGCATAATTCGGTCCAGAAGCATGCTTGTAATCCAAAGCACTCGTATAGCAAAGCGAGTTTGCCCATAGGAATCAATGGAAACTCAGATAATTTGTTCCAGTGTCACTGCTAGTGTATGCAGTACCGCTTGTAGCCAGAGGTGGGGGGGGCACCAGAGACACTAGGAGACCACACAGAGACACTCGGGAACAGAGCTTTTCCAAGTGTCTCCGAGCTTCACCGGCGCCCCCGCACCTCTGGCCAAATGCCGTACTGCACACCCTAGAGGCTTGTATCCTGCTCGTCTTGCGAGACAACGCTTGCAAATTGAATCAGGATTTTTAAAAAAAAAATTAAAATAAATAAAAAAACAGCTTGTATTTACTTGGTTTTACTGTACATGGTAGACGTGCATTTTTCAGCTTTTGAGACCAATTTTAATTTTTTTTTTTGTTAAATTCATGCATGTGTATCTAGAGATCTAGTAAGCTACCTTACACATTAATAGCCAGATTACGCAGTATCTGCAAAATCCCCATTAGGTTGTCCATGCACATTAAATTCAGACCGAAAAATATCTTTTAGCTACCTACACAATTAATTTACATTTTTTATACAGTTAAGACTCCTGAACTACACATTTGTTGGAAAACCTAAAGGAGATTGAAAAATCAGAATTAAACAAATGTAGCCATCTTCAAAACTCCTACACCTAGTACAACCCCATGTTAATTTTATTATGAAAGGGAAAAAAAAAAAAAAAACGCGCTTAGTCAAAAATATAAAACATTAAAAGATTGAGTGAAATAAATGAAACATCACAAAAAACTGGAAAATCATAAAATGTAGTCCAAAGAGCAGCAGCTTTTTGTGTGGTAGCACAAATAAAGATATGGAAAGGGGAGAAAAGCTGCGCTAATAAATGGAAAGTCCATACAATTGCTCGTGGATAAATCAATAAACAGTGCGATCTATGTAATCAAACACCAGGGTGAATCAAGTAGAATCAAACGTGCCGCCACCATAAGAAAAACCTGCTTACCAGCTGGTAAGCAAAGACAGGCAGATGGCTTATACCCAGCCAGGGCCTTTGCTTGGATTGAAGATCAGCTGGACTGAAAGCTGGATGGTTCGATGAGTGCTCAAAACGATCCTGACAACACCCAGCCTGCCTGTCTGTCTTCTCTGTATCCAAAGTGCAAAATTTATAAAACTTGTCTGAGCGGTCAGAAAAAAGGGGGCGGAGAGCTGAAATTGCACTTTGCAGAGCTCAATGAGAAGAGGTCCGAGAGCTGATTGGAGGGAAGAAACACGACCCCCTTCACACAGGAACAGAGCTGAGGCTGTCAATCGGCTGGAGTCCCCGCCCCGGTCACCTTTTTTCTTTTGGTGTCAGGGAAATGTGTCAAAAGTGATTCATGCTGACCATGCCGGGTCCCTCATGAATCCTACCCGGGCTCCTCATACACATAGATTTATTTGGACTGTCTCTGCATGCTGCAGACTGCAGGTGACATCATCCCCCTTCGGTGTGATAGGACACCGCTGGAGCTGTCTGTGCGCAAAAAAAAAAAAAAAAAGTGATCACATACCCTCTGTTCTCAGCTGCATAAGGAGCTTAGAGAGCTGGGGGAAGAGAAACAGCAGAACGCTGATCTAGGCTGAATGGCTGTGCAGGGGGGCGTGTCAGCACAAGTCTAATTATTGGAGGAGAGCAGGCTTAGTTCTCAGCACAGACAGAAAACTGTGCTCTCATGCCTAGTGTGGTCAGTTTATATTAGGAAAGCAGAGGGACTGACAGGAACACCAGGGATCTCACACAAAGGAAGCAATACAAAGAACAGGATACTTTTTCATACAAAAGTACATGGTAAATCAGGAATATGAAATGTTGGGGTAACACAGAAGGCTGTAAAATCTTTGGTCCCACCATTGTTATAAACCACATATAACATTAAATTCTTATGACTTACTTTGTTCTTTACATTGTGAATAAAGAATCACCCAAACCCGGCTTTTTTTTTGTTTACAGTCTCAGCTTTACTTTAAAACTATCAGTGTCAGTACATTTGCCCATGAGTGTCTTGTGATGAAAGAATAGGACAAGAACTTTGCACACGTTGTATAGATATTGTATATGGGCACCCTACCAATTTACATTTTTCAATGTACCTTATAGGGGCAATTGGCAGCATATGTATCTCATCCCATTAGAATTTCCTCAAATCTGTCAGGAGAGAAATGTGGAGGTTGATATTACTGACCTCTTCTGAAAATGCTGGCTTTTATGTTATTGTACTGATCTTCTTGTTTCAATACTTTGACTCAATAAGTAGGATATTTTGAAGCATCCACTGGTTTCTGACAACTTCTGTTTCCAGCTGTGCGATCCACTGTTTGAGTTAGGCTCCATTCACACAATTCCAAAGTTGCGCCGACTTTGGATGGGTGCAACTTGAAAATGACTTTGACCAGTGATAATGGACAATTGTTGCATTGTATAACATTCAGGTACGACTTTCATGCAACTTTTGAGGGCTAACATTGAGGTCTATGGACCTTAAGCTGCATGAAAGTCGGACCAAAGTAGTGCATGAACTACTTTGAAGTCGCTGCAACTTTAAGTCGCACATATAGGAAAGCTTATCATTGGAAAACATGGGGAACAAATTGTCATGCGACTTTGATGTCCAAAGTTGCATGACAAGTCGTACAAGTGTGAACGGAGCTTTACTGGATATGTTCCCAACTTTAGTATCTTTATCATTCCTCTCCATTAATCCCTCTAACCAAACTGTTTTGAATAGGTCCATCACTGACATGGTTTGAAACTCATTTAGAATACAGATTTTTTTCTTGGGTAAGGGCTTATAAAACAATTAAAAAGGTCTTCTTGTCAGTCTCATTCAGCATCCACAAAGTCAAATTCCCAGAAAGATTACCTGTAGTTCTGCCTCTAGTCCCAGTCGACGAATTAAAGGATCTGATACATGATGATTTCTCTGAAAGCTTCTAGCTTTCCTTTCCTAGGGTAGAAACAATACATTTATGTATTTGATTAATTTATATTTTAGCACAATACAGAATTTTAGCATAATACAAAATGAATCTGATAAACAAGCTCAAAGTGGATGTAAACCCTCTCCTATACAGTGGGGATCGAAAGTTTGGGCACCCCAGGTAAAAATGTGTATTAATGTGCATAACGAAGCCAAGGAAAGATGGAAAAATCTCCAAAATGGCATCAAATTACAGATTAGACATTCTTATAATATGTCAAAAAAAGTTTGATTTTATTTCCATCATTTACACTTTCAAAGTTACAGAAAACACAAAAATGGCGTCTGCAAAAGTTTGGGCACCCTGCAGAGTTAATATCTTGTTACGCCCCCTTTGGCAAGCATCACAGCTTGTAAACGCTTTTTGTAGCCAGTCAAGAGTCTTTCAATTCTTGTTTGAGGTATCTTTGCCCATTCTACCTTACAAAGGTCTTCCAGTTCTTTGAGATATCTGGGCTGTCTGTCACGCACTGCTCTTTTAAGGTCTATCCATAGACTTTCAATAATGTTGAGGTCAGGAGATTGTGAAGGCCATGGCAAAACATTCAGTTTACGCCTCTTGATGTAATCCCCCATGGATTTTGAGGTGTGTTTAGGATCATTATCCATTTGTAGAAGCCATCTTCTCTTTAACTTCAGCTTTTTCACAGATGGCATCAAGTTACCATCCAAAATTTGCTGAAATTTTATTGAATCCATTTTTCCTTCTACTTGTGAAATGTTCCCTGTGCCACTGGCTGCAATACAACCCCAAAGCATGATTGATCCACCCCCATGCTTAACAGTTGGACAGAGGTTTTTTTAATTAAATTCTGTGCCCTTTCTTCTCCAAACGTACCTTTGCTCATTCCGGCCAAAAAGTTCTATTTTAACCTCATCGGTCTACAGAACTTGTTTCCAAAATGCCTCAGGCTTGTCTATATGTTTATTTGCAAAGTTCAAACGCTGATTTTTGTGGTGAGGACGTAGAAGAGGTTTTCTTTTGATGACTTCCATGAAGACCATATTTGTACAAGTATCTCTTTATAGTGGAATAGTGTACCACAACTCCAGTGTCTGCCAGATCTTCCTGGAGGTATCGTGCAGTCAAACGTGGGTTTTGAATTGCTTTTCTCACAATCCTGCGAGCTGTTCTGTCTGATATTTTTCTTGGTCTTCCAGATCTTGCTTTAACTTCCACTGTTCCTGATGACTGCCATTTATTAATTACATTCCGAACAGGGGATATTGACATCTGAAAACACTTTGCTATCTTCTTATAGCCTTCTCCAGCTTTGTGAGCGTCAACTATTTTCAGTTTCAGTTTTCTAGACAACTGCTTAGAAGAACCCATGGTGCTGATTGTTGGGGCAAGGTCAGATGAGTCTGGCCATTTAAAACCTTTAAGATTGACATCACCTGGTCTTCCCAGACGATGATTGAGAACAATCCATGACACTGGCAGGTCTCAGCTTTGCAAAGGGGGCAGTGCATGCTATAAAATTCTGCAGGGTGCACAAACTTTTGCAGACGCCTTTTTTTGTTTTCTGTAATTTTGAAAGTGTAAATGATGGAAATAAAATCTAACTTTTTTTGACATATAAGAATGTCTAATCTGTAATTTGATGCCATTTGGAGATTTTTCCATCTTTCCTTGGCTTCGTTATGCACATTAATACACATTTTTACCTGGGGTGCCCAAACTTTCGATCCCCACTGTACCTAGTGAAGTGACTGGCCTCAGATGATACACAGAGATGAAACAAATCCTCCTACATAAGTTTTACATGTATATCTGCTGTCTTTCCATTTCTATATTCTTTAGAGCAGGGGTCTCAAACTGGTGGCCCTCCAGCTGTTGCAAAACTACAAATCCCATGAGGCATTGCAAGCCTGACAGTTACAAGCATGACTCCCACAAGCAGAGGCATGATGGGACTTGTAGTTTTGCAACAGCTGCAACAGCTGGAGGGCCGGCAGTTTGAGGCCACTGCTTTAGAGAGTGCAGATGGAGTTACAAATCTTTCCTGCTGTTTCAGAAGTGAGAGTGGAGTCTAGTCTAGTCATACATTGTGTGTGAGCTGAGTGGGAGGAAAGGAACACACCCCCTCTCCACATTGGCAGAGGAACGAAGAAACTTGCTGTACTGTGGATAGACAAGCTCTCCGCTTATCTATCTCTAAGCTCCCTCCCGGACACAAATTTTCAGCCTGCTTTGATCTCCTGTGTTGGAGAGCTTGTCAATAGTTATCATGCTGATAACAGAGGAATGGAGCAGCAGAAAGACACAGCACTTAGGGCGTTGGCGAGCAATAAGTAAACACTACAGATATATGTGCCCAGGTCAGATTTCATAAATGGGGGTTTACAACCACTTTAAAGTGAATATGTCAAGGTAGGAATATGTGTCCTGCAATTGCTGAATAGCTTTCGAAGCTGCAGGTTCCTCAGTTTCATCCTAATTATGGCTTCACTGCTTTATAACTTACTGACCCAAGTGAACATGTTCACATGTAGTTTTCCAACAACAGATATGCACATGCTTCTCAGGTCAATGACTTATTAAGTAGTGAAGGAAGAATAAGGATGATAGCTCTCACGCATGCATTTTTCCATCTTGGCTGGTTCCTTTAAATTGTTTTTAAACCCAAAACCAAAAATGTAATATATTGCAGCTTACCAATCATTAGATGTGGTGTCTGCATTTGTTTTTTTAGGCTTTTTTTCCTTCTGTTTTCACCTGGGGATCTGGCCAGTAATACACCTCCTGTACTGGAGTATCCCCACTCAGAATGAAGGAGAAAAGGAGCACCTTTGGCTGGTTCCTTTAAATTGTTTTTAAACCCAAAACCAAAAATGTAATATATTGCAGCTTACCAATCATTAGATGTGGTGTCTGCATTTGTTTTTTTAGGCTTTTTTTCCTTCTGTTTTCACCTGGGGATCTGGCCAGTAATATACCTCCTGTACTGGAGTATCCCCACTCAGAATGAAGGAGAACAGGAGCACCTTTGGACATTTAAATACACTAGCAAATCAAAGCCAAACTCCAGCTAACACTTTATATGCAGTTAGAGCAAACCGTTTTTTTCCCCTTTTGGGATAAAGATCTTACATAAATAAATAAAAGCTGACCATTGAAAGCACCCTTGTCAGTGGCAAATGGTTTGTCTAATCCCTGTAGCCGCTACATTTCAGTTTGTTCTTTTGATTAACAGTCCTACTGGCTGGATCACCAGATTAAAATAAAAGAAAGCCTAAAAAAAAAAATGAATGCAGCCACCACATCTAAAAAACTGGTAGGCTGCAATATAATAAATAATTCCTTTTGGGTTTAGTACCACATTATGCAAATGTTACATTTAATCAGTGCAAGAATTTTTGCATGGCTTGAAGGAACACGCGATGCAACTGATCTGAGTATCATCTGCAATAACTGGGCTGTGTATTTGTTAATAAAAGGAAGTTGAGAAGCATTTGTGAGCATCTGGGGAGCAGTTTGCTGCACATGGAAATTTTCCAGTATGATAAAAATATATCTGTATTACTGATCACCAAACCTCTTTCTATCAGTGACCTGCATTTGTTAATTAGTTGACTTGGGTAGGAGATTGTGGCTATTTTGTTGACCTAAGCAAGGAAGGGCAGATTTTTCACTAAGAATGACCATAATACAGAGTGTTTTTATCGTTTAAATGCATTTTCAAAGACTATAGCAAAAATAATTAAATGCATCAGGAACACCTACCACCAACAATTATATTTAAACACACATGGCAGGGTTAGCGGTAGGTTGAGTTGGTCTGTTTGATCAGAATTTCAAAAAGGAGTTGAAATTGCTAGAAAACGGACTCACGTAAGCATAAAGCTGACAGATCTGTTGAACACTTCAATGATCATTCTGCCATGAAAGCCACATTGGGATAATAATCCATAGCAGCTAGAAGTTTTAGAAAACTTCTATAACCCATGCAAGAGACAGTCATCACTCTCAGAATTTTCATCTTTTTCTTCATAAACCTCAAACTGCTCGATCATCACTAGGAGTCATTGAATCCTCTGCACTAGTAACAAAATGTATGGCTAGTTTTAACTGCAAAGGAAAGTCACTTTAGGCTGTTCCTGCTGATAATTGATCTAGTCATGGGCTGCTGTCAGCTTCTGAATCCAAGAAGGTAAACAAATTAGATTCAAGATGTGATTGATGAGGGTAGGGTGGCAGGTGTATGTTTTTCTAATGCCATCTGTTTTGTTAATGCTGTCAAAAAAAGTTCCTTATGCAGTTTTTTAAATTTTCAATACTCATACAAAATTTATGGAAGCAAAATTAACTAAGGCTTCATCACCGCTCATAGAATTTCTGAGGCTCAGCTACAAAAACAGATACTTAAAGTGATGCTAAAAAGTGATAGTACTTGTTTTGTTAAAAATAACAAAAACACGTTATACTTACCTGCTCTGTGCAGTGGTTTTGCACAGAGAAGTCCCGATCCTCTTGTTCTGGCGTCCCTCTTCGGCTCTCCTAGCCCCTCCCCCCTGCTGAGTGCCCCCTCAGCAAGCAGCTTGCTATGGGGGCACCTGAGCCGCAGCTCCCTGTGTACATTTGGCTAGGCCCTGCCTCCTCTCTGTTCTCATTGGCTCACTGACTTTGATTGACAGCAGGGGGAGCCAATGATGCTCCCGCTGCGGTCTCAGCCAATGAGGAGGTCGACTCTCTCCTGCAACATCGCTGGATAGAGATGAGCTCAGATAAGTATTGGGGGGGCTGCTGCACACAGAAGGTTTTTTATCTTACTGCATAGAATGCAGTAAGATAAAACAAACCTTCTGACTTTATAACCACTTTAAAGCTGAAGTTTAGCTAAAACATTTTCTTCTCTACCGCTTGAGTTACATTACTTACATGTGGTATAGTATGCCCCACTGTGCAGGCTGCTGGATTCTGCAGAAATCTTCACTGCAAGGTTGTCCTGTACTCTTCCTCCTGCTGAACCCCTGGCACTGTTGGGGTTAACCACTTCGGATTTCTGGGCTCAGCTGCACTAAAGATGATCCGACAGGGGCACGTCCCCTCCACCAAGAAAAGTTCTTTCACCGATTGCACTGCCTGTAACACACTCTGTGAATGGGGGAGAGAATCCTGCTGCCAGATGTTCAGGAGCGGGAAGATGACAGGGCAGCCCTGCGGTGACAATTTTTACAGAATCCAGTAGTCAGCACATTGTGGGACATACTTTATTAAAAGCAAGTAATGTAATTAAAGCTGTCTTGTCATAAATTCAGAGCTCTCCTGTGTCTTGTTTATACTTATTGTGTTATCTCAATGAGTCTAATTAAGCCTTCTAATTGTTATCCTAGGACTATAGAACGATTAGCCTCTATGTAGTACAGAATAGGAGATGGTTCTATTTAAGTAGTTTAGCAAAAGAAAAAACTGGACAGGCTCACACCACTCAGTTCACAAAAATGCTGTGCGTTTTCAGCACACAACAGGACTTGGGAGTTGAGTGCATTTCTGGCAGATCAACAGGTATTCTTCTGTACTTTACAAACAAATGGCAACCACCCCAACTTACAGCTAGCCTTTTCAGCAAGGTGACCATGGAAGGGAAACGCATGTCAAAAACTAAAAACAAACATTCTCAGCTCACTTACCAGCTAGCTTGCAACAAAAACCAAATTGACCCTGACTAGGGGTTCGTTTTAACCACTTCAGCTCTAGAAGATTTACCCCCCCCCCCCCCCCTCATGACCAGGCCATTTTTTGCAATATGGCACTGCGTTGCTTTAACTGACAATTGCGCAGTCGTGCGACACTGTACCCAGATAAAATGTATGTCCACGCCCCCACAAATAGAGTTTTCTTTTGGTAATATTGGATCACCTCTGTGTTTTTTTTTGCACTCTAAACAAAAAAAGATTTTGAAAAAAATAACAAAAAAAAAACAATGTTTTTACTTTCTGCTATAAAACACATCCAATAAAAAAAATGTAAACAATCAAATTTCTTCATCAATTCAGGTCAAAATGTATTCTGCTACATATTTTTGGTAAAAAAAAATTAATCACAATAAGGATATATTGATTGGTTTGCGCAAAAGTTATAGAGTCTACAAACCATGGGACATATTTGTGGAATTTTTATTTATTTTACATTTTTTTTTACTAGTAATGGCGGTGATCAACGACATATAGCAGGACTGTGATATTGCGGCGGACAAATTGGACGCCTGACACATTTTGGGGAACCAGTGACACCAATACAGTGATCAGTGCTAAAAATATGCACTGTCACTGCACTAATGACAGTGGCAGGAAAGCGGTAACCATCTAGTGTGATCAAGGGGTTAAAGCGGTTGTAAAGTGCTTTTTTCTTACCTGCAAGGCAAAGGCATAATGTGCTAGTATGCATTGCATACTAGCACATTATGTGAAACTTACCTCAATACGATGGTGTCCATCTTCACCCGGTCTTCCTTCCTGGTTTGCAGACTTTGGCTCTGTGACTAGCCATCCCGTGCATGCGCGCAGGAGTCTCCGGTCACAGCACAGGGCTCTGAAAAAATTGGAAGGGTGGCCACTCCTTCAGAGCGCATGCGCCAGTGATTTGACTGGCTGTATGTTCAGTAAATATCTCCTAAACGGTGCATGTTTAGGAGACATTTACACTACCTATTAGGCAAGCCTTATTATAAGCTTACCTATAGGCAAAACTTAAAGATGGAAGTTTACTTCCTCTTTAAATGTGTGGCCAACGTGTGTTACTGTGTGATGTTTTTTCTTTCCTGCTTTGCACATTGCTGCCGTCAGAAGAGAGCCTTGTGTTTGTTTACCTACACAGGACTCTCTTCAGTAATGTCCGGAGCAAATCGGCAGGTGCTGGCCACTGATTGGTCGATGCTGCAGCCAATTGCAGCACAGCCAGGGCGGCAGGGGTGCTCTCTACCCCGCCACTCATATCACGTACTAGGTACGGGATCCGGTGCAGAGTGGCCGCCCAGCTGCAGTATCTCTATGGTGTGCGGTCCGCGGGTGGTTAAAATCAAGGGGTTTAGTTGCACACATTTGCAAATATATACCCAAGCTGCAGTGGCCATGTCAAGGCACCCCAGTCTACACACTATAATTTTGAGAGTCTCTCAAGTTAGAGCATATATAGTAATGGATAGATTAAGGGCAGATATGCCTGGAGGGAGCCCACCCCTCAAAAAGGTACAAGGACGCACAGAACACCCAGTAAGGGCACAATGCCAGCTGAAGGTATCCAGCGCATCCCTGTAAAAATGTGTGCAATTAAACCTCTTGTTTTTAAGTACACAGGGTCAGTTTGGTTTGTTGCAGGCTGACTGGCAAGTGAGCTGGGAATTTTTGTTTGTTTTTGACATTCTTCTGTACTTGCAGGGTCTTTAAAGGAATAAAACATGGGGAAATGCCTTGTTTTGCAAATATGTCCTGCAATGTTTCTTCTTACTTTTTCTTTTCCCTGTCAAAACCTGCTGGAACCACAATTTTGGATGGAGCTGGCAGTGTCTGCAGTGCGGCTTATATACTCCCCCAAATTCTGACAGAGGTTTGACAGAACGCTCCTGCTGCCTGAATGTGATTGGATCATGCATGCGTATCCTACTACCTTTTCATGCCTATGTTCAGCTTTATGGAGTTTGAACATCTTTCAGTTATCCTCCATTATGATACCATACACATTGCCTTGTGTGACTATACTGTATGCATGGGTTCTCTAAGGGACACAGGGAATGATCTGATTTTTTTAAAAATAATCTTATACACCATGCCCTGCCACTCCAATGTACAAAACAGAACAGGGCAGATTTTTAATGAGATAACAGGGGACTACATAGAGTGGGCAACCTAAAGACCACCTGCAATTATCTGTTACTGAATTCTTAGAGGACAACTGTAAATACCTCAGGCAGTCAGGGGTTTTAGGCCCCTTTCACACTTGCACGACTTGTCCTGCGACTTGGAACTGCAAAGTTGCAGGACAAGTCGTTCCCCGCGATTTTCAATGACAGCCATATTAGTATGACTTCAAGTTGTGCCGATTTCAAAATAGTCCCTGCACTACTGGTCTGACTTTGATGCGAGTTCAGGTTCGTAGAACTTAAGTCTCCCTGAAATCGCAGCAAAGTCGTGGTAGTGTGAAAGGGGCCTTAGTAATCATTCAAGAAGTCTTCCTAAATTAATCAGACCCAAACCTGATCAAAATACTGTACACTTGCCATTGCCAATGTCAAGTGAATCTCGGAGTGAGTTGGCAGACATGTGACCCATTTGAGAACATATAGATTTGCTATCCCTATTGTTTCCAGGGAAATCTTCCTGTCTTTAACCACTGTCAATAACCATCCAGATAATTTGCTCAGAATAAAAGGGTTTTACAGATTTCATGCAGGTAAGACCTAACCCACTGACTTACAATGACAGACAGGAAGGCAGGCAGGAAAGCAAAGAACTAACAGGCAAAAAATAAAACCATGCACATGTAAAAATAGCAAATGTGTCTGCCTCCATGCGCATACAGTGGGTAAAATAAGTATTGAACACATCACTATTTTTCTAGGTAAATATATTTCTAAAGGTGCTATTGACATGAAATTTTCACCACATATTGGTAACAGCCCATGCAATCCATACATACAAAGAAACCAAAACAAATAAGTTCAGAAATTAAGTTATGTGTAATAAAATGGACTGACAAAAGGGAAAAAAGTATTGAAAACATGAAGAAAGGGAGGTGAAAAAAGGCATGGAAAGCTAAGACACCAGCTGAAAACTATCAGTAAGTAGAAAGCAATCCTGCCCCTTGTCAGTTCAAATTAATATCAGCTGGTTTAGTCTCAACTGATGGCCTACTGGTATAAAAAGGTGTCTTATTATCAAGGTGTCACACAGGAAACCTCATGATCTATAAAAGCAAAGAGCTCTCTCAAGACCTTCACAACTTTGGCTGTTGCAAAACATACTGATGGCATTAGTTACAGAAGGAGCACTAAACTTCTGAATGATCCAGTAGGCACTGTTGGGGCCATAATCTGTAAGTGGAAAGAACATAATTTCACCATAAATCAGCAATGACCAGGTGCTCCTCGCAAGATTTCTGACAGACAAGTGAAAAAGAATTATCCTGAAGAGTTGTCCAAGAGCCAAGGACCACTTATGGAGAGCTTCGGAAAGACCTGGAATTAACAGGTACAATTGTTTCAAAGAAAACAATAAGTAATGCACTCAACCGCCATGGCCTGTATGCACTCACCATGCCTCATTGGATGTCGTAATACACACCATGTTTGAAGGACAAATGGCAATGTACATCACCCCAAAACACCATACCAACAGTGAAGTTTGGAGGTGGGAACATCATAGTGTGGGGCTGTTTTTAAGTATACTGTTTTTCAGTATACGGTACCGGCAAACTTCATGTTATTGAAGGAGGGATGAATAGAAAAACGTATCTGACATTCTTGATAAAAAAAATCTGCTGCCATCTACCAGGATGATGAAGATGAAATGAGGGTGGATATTTCAGTAAGACAATGATCCCCAACACAAAGCCAAGGAAACTCTCAATTGGTTTAAAAAAAAAAAATAAAGCTGCTAGAATGGCCCAGCCAATCACCTGGCTTCAATCCAATAGAAAATCTATGGAAAGAACTAAAGATCAGAGTTCATAGAAGAGGCCCACAGAACCTACAAGATTAGAAGACTGTGTGGAAGAATGGGCCAAAATCACACCTGAGCAATGCATGCGACTAGTTTCTCCATACAGGAGGTGTCTTGAAGCTGCCATTACCAACAAAGGATTTTGTACAAAGTATTAAATAAATTTCAGTTAGCATGTTCAATACTTTTTCCCCTGTGTCATTCCATTTTATTATACATAACTTAATTTCTGAACTTATTTGTTGTATGAATGGCATGGGTTGTTACTAACATGTGATGAAAATTTCATGTCACTAGCACCTTTAGAAATATATTTACGTAGAAAAATGGTGATGTGTTCAATACTTGTTTTACCTGCTGTATGTATGTATGTATGTATGTATGTATGTATCTAACAGTACACAGAAACTAGGACATCTATAAAAATTTACACTCATGGATAACAATTAAGTATACACCCATGTGGGGGCTCTGTTGTGCCTGCACAGGTGTTCCGTTCATCCATGTACAGGCAGTCCCATTCATCTTAATGGGATGCATGACACATCCGTGTGGGTGCATGTCCTTGCAACTGCTGCATCCTAGTTAACATGAATGGGACTGCCTGCACCCAGATGCACGGAACATCAGTGCATCCCATGCAGGCAAAACACAGCCCTCACACAGGTGTATGCGGCCTTACTTTCACATTCACACATAGTAAATATCCAAAATAAGAAAAACAACTCCAAAATGTTTGTAATTGTGCAGCCTTACCACTCAGGGATAGGTGTTTGATCTGTTCCCTTTTGTTGTCAGCTCAGTGTCAGGCTATAAGGCCCCCAGGGAAGCTGACCCGTCTCCTGCCTGAGCTATACGCTTATAACAGACACGTTGTCCAAACTAGGGTCCGATTCATAATGGAGATTGGATATCACTATCAGCTCTCTGTTATCCATGGTGGTTACATGCTGAATTATGCACATCATTACCCGCATTTAGTGGCCAATTCATAAAATGCAGGCCACAGCATCTAGTTAGTGCAGTAGAGTTTTGTGATTTTAGGAAAAATGGTCATGTGACTTACAGGTCATGTGATCAGGTTCTCCTCCAAGATTTTTATTTACCCTTTCTACGATTTTGTAACTAAACCCTCCCAATCTGTACAGCCAAGAAGGGTGTCATTTTAGCCTCCGTTTAGATCTGCAGCTGCCATTGTGTTGCACATGTGATCACCTATGACACCAGTAATGAAAGTTCAACTGAGGGCCAACATAAGCACACTAGCAGCTGTGACAGTCATCACCAGAGGCATGTCTTGAATGGAAGTGTTTTGGGAGACAGTTAAATTGGTGGATATAATTTAGGGCTGCAACTAACAATTATTTCAAGAATCGATTAGTTGGCCGATTAATCGGATAAAAACCTCAAAGAAGTGTGGTGTATAATTTAGTTAATATGTAAGTTTAAAAAAAAAATAAATATAAATATATATATATATATATATATATATATATATATATATATATCTCTATATATATATATATCTCTATATATATATATATATATATATATATATATTTTTTTTTTTTTGAATATCTATATACAGTGGTAAATATAAGTAACCAGTTATATGGTTAGGGAACATAATATTTAATCCACACTGAAAGATATACAGTATATACTATTAGAGGTTGAATCTGGTACAGATCATCAGATTCAGAGATCAAAATTTTTATTCAAAGAAAAATTAAAAAAAAAAAAAAAAAAAAGGAAGACCTAAAACACTGTTTTGCAGATTTTCAGACAGGATTGTAATATAATATTATGCACGATAGACTGCATTGTCATAGGCAGTGACTGCTGACAATACACAAACAAATTTTGCCTTAGAAAATTTCCATTTTGTTGGATTTTCTAATCATTAGTGGGGTCAAACTGACGTTCGTTGTCGACCACAGTGATGGGAAAATTTGAAGGAGCAGAATAGAAAACTTTTCTTGGTCTAACAAATTTTCAGACAGAGTATTTGTTTTTCGTTCAGAAATTACATTTGTTTTAAAACTGAATGTTAAATGCAAGTGAAATTTTCTAACAACATTCGTTCATTCATTGAATGTAAATTGATACATGTATGGCCAGCATAAAACATTTAGAAGCAGCAGCATGTGTTTTTATCACCTGTCATGATGGCGTTAAAAAACAAAAATTATCTCTTTATAGTAGAAAAACAGTAGATAATCACTACCATAAGGGGTTAATTTATACCGTGAAACAGTGAAAGTAATAAAATATATATTATACTATAGAGTGCTCCTATAGTAGAGTTAAAAAAAAAAAAAAAACAACTTCTGCCTTTAGAATCATATAGTTCCTTCTCCTGCCCAGGACTACATGTCCCATGAATGAGGCATTGCTTCTCACATTCACAATTTCTCAGGAACTTACTGACATGTATGAATGGTGTATTGAGCTGTATGTGTGCTGCACTGTATTTTTTTATATGAAAACAAATAATGTATTCTGTATGCAGACCAACAAATCGGCTGACCAACTAATCAATTATGAAAATAGCAATCGATTATTTGCTTCAGCCCTAGTATAATTCCACATTAAATATAGAAAATAAAAAGGTGAATAATTTAGTCAATTACAGAATCTGCCATTTTTAGTTAAAGCGGAACTTATAATGTTCTTTAGTAAGGAACATACATTCCACATTAATAATTATGTTACCAAAATTAGTGTGTGCTATAAATTGCCTCCAGCATTGTTCCTGTTTCTTCTTGCTGGAGGCTGACATTTTACTGGAGCCCAGAGCCCCTGAACAGCAGTAAAATCATAAAGTGAAACTAAATCCATCAATTTAATGGCTTAAAAAAAAAAAAAAAAAAAAAAAAATATTGCTAACTTCAATTATCCAATCATATAGGAAAACAGGAACTTTCTTTTCACGTGATTGGATAGCTGAAGTTGATATTCTTATCATTTAGTTTAATTTAATTTATATAAAAATTACAAAGTAATAAAATGCACATTTGTGTTTTTCCCCAGAAAATGAATTGTCCATTTACAGGAATTCAGATTTCTATGAACTGACGCCAGTCTCCCTCAAAAAATGAACAGCTACAAATACTGTTGCTGCTGACTTTTAATATAAGGACACTTTTCAGGGATCCAGCGCTGTCCTCACCTGAGTGATTCTTAAATGGGCTTTGGGTCTAGGCACCAGCATCCTAACTAAGACCCCTTCCATACTGGGGCGTTTTGCAGGAGCTATAATGCTAAAAAAAGCACCTGCAAAGCGCCTTGAAAAAGCTGCTGCTGTCTCTCCAATGTGAAAGCCCCGAGGGCTTTCACACTGGAGCGGTGCACTGGCAGGACGGTAAAAAAAGTCCTGCTAGCAGCATCTTTGGAGCGATGGAGGAGCAGTGTATACACCGCTCCTGCTCATTGAAATCAATGGGGCAGTGCGGCTATTCCGCCAGCATAGCGCTGAGGGGGGGTGGGGGGCGCACACTGAACTTCAGCTCGGATTGCCGCGGTGATCCAACTGGAAGTGAAAGCGGGTACCTGTCAAAGCCCCCTAAAGAGTGCCAGTTGTTAGAGGAAGGGGGCAAACAAACAAGCGGGACTCCCCATTTTGGGTGAAGTTATGCTTTAATAATTTAATAAAAGCAGAAATAAACCCTCCAATCGTCTACAGCCAAGGGAGCTGCCATTTTAGCCTCTGTTTGATCTGCAGTTGCCATAATGCTACATATGTGACAGCTATGACACCAGCTGTTTGATGGCTTAACAGTTCGGTTGAGAGTACAAGCAACTGTGACAGTTATCATTCAAGACATGACTTTACTATGACTCTTTTGGGAAATATTTAAATCAGAGGGTTTAGTTTAACTTTAATGATAAACAAATCAACACATGTGCACTCTGGGGTTACACTCTTGCCAGAGATTAAAGCTTGTACATGTTATCACATAAAAAGTGATAATAATGTGTAAAAACGTCATAAAAAAATATATATCAACGGACATTATAAAAATACATTTCCTGACACCTTTTATTTAGGGCCTCATTCACAGGCATATAGACCCCTACAACCATGCAGAGGGCCACATTTATGCCCAGGGAATGACAGGTGTTCTGTGCAAAGGTGTTCCTGTAAAAAGCAATGACAGCTTGTGACGTGTGTTGTGTGCACAGGTGTTGTATGCACAGTTGTTACTGTAAAAATCAATGACAGCTTGAAAGACAAAGAAGGCTGTATGGATCTTCCATCCAAACATGTGCATCCGTACAAGGACAAATGCACAGCCCTGGAAAGTGGAAACACATAGACAGTGTTCAGAGCTGTGCATCTGTCCCTATATGGGTCTATGAACTGGAACTTTCAGGAAGATCTGTACAGCCACCGCATTTCACAGATGAGCTCGGGTGTGTTTGGACCCTGGTCTGAACCCACCTTGGTGAGTCCATCAGGAAGCTCTCACTTTACTGGGCCAATCGACCAAACCATTCCCAGCCCTTTGTAGACATGTGGTTGTGGGGACGGGAATCCCCTATTTGCAGATTGGCCTAGTAAAGATGACAGCTTCTTGGCAGGCTTGCTTGTGTGATTTCACACAAGGATCCGAACACACCTGAGCTCATCCCCGATTTTTGCAGGCTGCATGCACTGATCACCTATCACACTAAGGCCCCATTTACAAATGAGCGTTTTGTAACTTGAAGCCTGAAGCTACAAAACGCTGGAGGGGAAAAAAAAAAAAAAAAAAAATCAATTATTCTCTATGGAAATGGTTCACATCTCCACTCCAAAACGCCTGAAGCTCAAACCAGTTCTGGAACTTTTTTTTTTTAAGCATTTTTCTGCTTTTTACATTGGTGACCTTTTGACCTGTCCAAAGTCGCACGACTTTCTGCCTCAAAACGCTACGCTCAGGTGTGAATGGGGCCTTTCACATGAGCGGCCCGATCGGGTCCATCTGTCCGTTTTTCAGGTGGACCCAATCAGACCCTCCATTAACCTCTATGGAGTGGCAGATGTAAAACGAACTTCTGTCCGTTTACACCTGTCTACCTCCAAACCAATCCGGCAAAAAAAAAAAAAACAGAAGGGGCCGGATCAGAAGGCAGTTGGATATAAAAACGGACAGCCAGTCTGTTTACATCCCACTGCCTAAAAGAGCAGAGCAGGCTGTGTCTGCTCTGCATAAGTGGAGTGGACACAGACCTGTCACCCACCTGCTCCTCTCAGTTCTACAGGGAATACGCGAACAGAACACCTGATGAGAAAAATGGATCTGGCCTGTGTAAAAAAGAGGCCTTAAGTCTAGTACCCACAAGCCAAATGTCGGCGACATCAGCCGGTTCAATAAAAAACGTCTGACATTTGGCCCATGTGTATGGCACCCAGTCTGACAGTTTGGCAGGGTTCTGTCAAATGAGAATGCTCAAAAAACAGCAGCCAACTGGCTCCCTATCAGCGCTGACGGAAGTGTTCTGGCGGAGGGGAAGTCCCCCTGTTAGAACACAAAGGAACAGCAGGGGAGATCACTGCACTAATGCTGGGTTGAACGAAAAGGAACTAGTGGTGTGTACCAGGCTTTAAACACGGTGCTCTGCACTGGAGGAATAAATGTAATGCTTGTGTACATTATGCCCAGAGCTGGATACACACCTTTCTGTGTCGTTTTCAACAATCATTTGCTTTTCATGTTCTGCCATTGTCACCAATAGAGATGGGCTTAGGTGTGTTCGGCATCCTAGTCAGGAAGCTGACGCTGCACACCGCTAATCACAGGCAGTGAGACATTTCCCTGTCCACAGCTGCACAGACCTAGAAATGTCTCACTACCCGCGATTAGCGGTGTGCAGTGTCGGCTCCCTGGCGGGATGGGGCAGGTGGGTTGGGACTAGGATGACAAACACGTTGAGCCCATCTCTAGTAAGGATGGGCTCTGGCGTGTTCGCAGCTCCACATGCCCAAGCCCACCAGGAAGCGATCCGCACCTGATCTGGAAATGTCTTACTGCCTGTGATTAGCGCTGCGGAGTGTCAGCTTCCTGCCGGGCGTGGGCACGTGGAGTAGGGTTGCCACCTCATCCCTTTAAACCCGAACACATATGAATTACACAGGTTCTGAGGCTAATTTAATGCAGATAAGACACTGGGTGAGCTTAATTACCATCTTAAACAGCCACAGAACCTGTGTAATTCATATGTGTTCAGGGTTTAAAGGGATGAGGTGGCAACCCTAATGTGGAGCTGCGAACACGCCTGAGCCCATCCTTAGTCACTAGTCACCAATAAGCTCTATGATTGGACAGACATGAACTAGCACCTTTTACAACAGTGGCTATTGGCTAACCTGTGATCGCAGGTGTGATTCGGCCCTACGTGAGCGTACATAACACATATACATAGGAAACATCTGGACGTTGCATGTTTTAGTATCGTCCTTCATACCCTGATCTGCCTGTGGATGATGTCCTGAGTGATGTTGATTCCTTCCATGCTGGACCTAAGACATGGGCATTCACAGTGCCACGGACCAAAGCTGTATTATTGCCATGCCTCTTGTTTCCCGGACACCTGTAAAATGGAAACATCATTAGGTAAACCAAGTGCCTCTGCACATATGATTCCTAAAATATTTTAAGCATTAACATGATTTGAAAGGCCTAAAAACACATTGGGGTGGGAACTGGGGAAAAACATAAGATGCTGTTGCCCATAGATTCCGTCATGCATTTAAAAGCCCGGTTACTACAGGCAACGACTCAATTTCTGCTCCAAGTTTTATAGATTGGCCCATGAGGGGCATATTTGTTACAGTAGACATGCTAGAACAGAAGAACACAACTGATGTATCAATGAGCTTTATTTATAATGCACAATATAGCAATGCAGAGGTATGAGGAAGCCTGGCTGCTGTAAATTAACTTCTGACTAGCTGCTTTCCATTACCCAACTCCTGCTAGTCTTATCATTACATACATGTCTAAATACACACATTCATCACTACATACCAACACATCACATGTATGTTCATAGTAACACCCCACTCATATACCTCAGGGACAACAAGCACTCTTATGTGCTACAAAGACCCCAGCCTCTGCACCATACCAGCACTCTCTAAACGATTACGTATATAGAACATAGCCATACCTGCGGCCAGTGCATTGTTTTTCTATCGGTTCCCCCCTTCCCCAACGGCCAGGCCCCCTGACAGTCCAGTTACCCGTGTTTACCTCCCTGGCTGTCTCTCAGAACGGGCACTCTCCCACTACGCAATTGCCGTAAACGTATCAACTAATAGACGGTCTGCGCCACGCAAAGTGCGCATCTGTAGCTTGTAGAATACAGTTGGACGCACTAACTTCATACTGCTGCTCCCTGGCAACGCGCTCTGGGAGAGGAAAGAAGTTATGGACCAATGAGCGGCGCTCCTCTGGCAGAGCGATCGCTGCTGGAGCCAATAGGAGAGAGTGGCCGGATCAGCTGTTAAGTTAGGTTGCAGAGAAGAGCAAGCAGTGGCGCAGTTAATGATACGCCTAGAGCAAAGCATCGCGGGAATTGTAGTACGTGGCTTTTACGTAATTGAAGTTTCGCCAGGCTGATTGGAAGGAGAAGGCTGGAAGCATACGTTGGCACTATTGTAAGAATTCAGTACTCATGTATTGATTTGTAGCGTGGTTTAGAGAGGGTTCTGGCATACGTTGGTAAAATGTAACTGTCATCAAAAGAGAGTCATTCATGAGCCACCATTCAGTCATGGCTATTGTCACCAAAGCTGAATCTGAGAGAAAATAACACATTTAGAGGTGTCACTAGAACAGGAATAGAAGAGGGATCTTCCAATGAGGACACTTGTCAGCAGGCTAAGACTGTACACACACCACCAGGGGGCGCTCAAAACAGATGGTCGATATCAGGGGCGGACTGACAACTCATGGGGCCCCGGGCCATAGGAGATTATGGGGCCTACCAGCCAGTGGTGTAGCGTGGGTTGTCAGACCCCGAGGCAAGGCAAGTAATTTGAGCCCCATAACCTAGTACTGACCTACCTGATTCCTACACTGACCACTATACTACACTCTACACTGTCCGCTACACTAAACTACATACTACACTGCCTACTACACACTACACTGCTCACTACACACTACACTGCCCACTACACACTAAACTGCCCACTACACTGCACACTAAACTACACACTACATTGCCCACTACACTGCACACTACACTACACTGCTCACTACACACTACACTGCCCACTACACTGCACACTACATTGCCCACTACACACTACACTGCACACTAAACTACACACTACACTGCCCACTACACACTACACTGCCCACTACACACTAAACTGCACACTAAACTGCCCACTGCACACTACACTGCACACTAAACTGCCCGCTACACACTACAGTGCCTGCTACACACTACACTGCCCACTGCACACTACACTGCCCACTGCACACTACACTGCCCACTACACACTAAACTGCCCACTACACACTAAACTGCACACTACACTGCCCACTACACACTAAACTGCCCACTACACTACACACTAAGCTGCCCACTACACACTAAACTGCCCACTACACTACACACTACACTGCCCACTACACACTACACTGCCCACTACACACTAAACTGCCAACTACACTACACTGGCCACTACACACTAAACTGCCCACTAAACTACACACTACACTGCCCACTACACTACACACTAAACTGCCCACTACGCTACACACTACACTGCCCACTACACACTAAACTGCCCACTACACACTAAACTGCCCACTACGCTACACGCTAAACTGCCCACTTCACAACTCACTGCCCACTACACTACACACTAAACTGCCCACTACACACTAAACTGCCCACTACACTACGCACTAAACTGCCCACTACACTACGCACTAAACTGCCCACCACACTACACTACACACTACACTGCCCACTACACAACACACTAAACTGGCCACTACACAACTCACTGCCCACTACACTACACACTAAACTGCCTACTACACTGCACACTAAACTGCCCACTACACTACACACTAAACTACCCACTACACTACATAATACACACTAAACTGCCCACTACACACTAAACTGCACACTAAACTGCCCACTACACACTACACTGCCCACTACACTATACACTACACTGCCCACTACACAATACACACTACACTGCCCACTACACACTAAACTGCCCACTACAGTACACACTGCCCACTACACTACACTACACACTAAACTGTGCACTACACTACATACTGCACACTAAACTGCCCACTACACTACACTACATGTTAAATTGCCCACTACACAACACACTGCCCACTACAGTACACACTGCCCACTACACTACACTACACACTAAACTGTGCACTACACTACATACTGCACACTAAACTGCCCACTACACTACACTACATGTTAAATTGCCCACTACACAACACACTGCCCACTACACAACACACTGCCCACTACACTACACACTGAACTGCCCACTACACTACACAATACACACTAAACTGCCCACTACACTACACACTAAACTGCCCACTACACACTAAACTGCCCACTACACTACACACTAAATTGTCCACTACACTACATACTGCACACTAAACTGCCCACTACACTACACTGCCCACTACACTAAAGTGACTTATTGGCTGCTCCCTCTCCCCAGACCATGTCCACTCCCCCCAGGCCAGCAACATGACTCACGAGGCAGCCTCTCACCCACCTGCTTTTCTTCCATCTGCTCTGCGGTCTGTCACATTGTCACACTGCCTGCCACAAGAGGGAAACGATCTGGGATGCGGTCCGGACTCCGGTGGAGAGGAGGAGGGGGGTAGATAGCAGCGGCTCACAGCTAAGCGGAGGCCAGCCCTGCTCACCAGCGATCGAGGACAGGCCAGCCCCAACGCTGCACATGACCCCATTCGCCCAATCACAGGGCACCAGGGGCCATCCTGCGAAGGAACATGGCGGCCAAAGTGCGGAGACATAGGAATCATAATCATCATAATTCGGACAGAGCCGGGGGGACACACACGGATTTCGCGCCCCCAAATGTTGCGCCCAGGGCCATGGCCCCCCACACTACACCACTGCCCCCATCAAGCCGCTTGCTGTGTGGGCACTCGACAGGAGGAAGGGACCAGGAGCAGTGAAGAGGGACCCGAGAGGAGGAAGATCGGGGATGTCCTGTGCAAAACCAACTGTACAGAGGAGGTAAGTATAACATGCTTGTTATTTAAAAAACAAGACTTTACAACCCCTTTAATTAAAACCAGCAACTGTTGAGACAACACCTTGGTCAGGTCTATGTACAGCAAATTGTACAGAGTACATGGGTCAGGAGTAACGAAAAAAACAACATATAGAGTACAGCAGTCAGGATGAGCGCCAGGCTCACATCAGAGTCCTCCCTTACACCAAAGTCCCAACATTCTCCCTATAATCACAGTCAGTCCCCCCTTACATCAGAATCTCACCTTATGGCAGGGCCCCCAGAGTGGCACCCTACGGCAGGGCCCCCAGAGTGGCACCCTACGGCAGGGCCCCCAGAGTGGCACCCTACGGCAGGGCCCCCAGAGTGGCACCCTACGGCAGGGCCCCCAGAGTGGCACCCTACGACAGAGCCCCCAGACTGCCACCCTACGGCAGAGCCCCCAGAGTGGCACCCTACTGCAGGGCCCCCAGGATGCCACCCTACGGCAGAGCCCCCAGACTGCCACTCTACGGCAGGGCCCCCAGACTGCCACCCTCCGGCAGGGCCCCCAGACTGCCACCCTCCGGCAGGGCCCCCAGACTGCCACCCTCCGGCAGGGCCCCCAGACTGCCACCCTCCGGCAGGGCCCCCAGACTGCCACCCTATGGCAGGGCCCCCAGATTGCCACCCTACGGCAGGACCCCCAGAGTGGCACCCTACGGCAGAGCCCCCAGAGTGGCACACTATGGCAGAGCCCCCAGAATAGTGCTTTACAGCAGAGCCCCCAGAGTGTCACCTTTTATCAGTGTCCCTTTACACACACCTTTGCACCTTAGTGCTCGGTGTGGCAGGCAGCTGGTGGGAAAAGGCTTTAAAAAAAAAATCCACTTGTTGCAGGCTCTGAACTGCGCAAGTGAGTTGTGGATGTGTGCCATGATATCACTGCACAGGTGTGCATTACCTGCCCTGCTGCCTGATCCGAGGCAGAGCTCTGCAGTGCACCAATCAGCTGCCTCCGAATTGCAAGAAGTGAATTTTTCACGGGCATGGGATTGTTAGATCGACTTCTGTTGAGCATACAGTATACGCACAGACACACACACACACACAGTATACATACACATAGACACACACAGTATATATACAGTATACATATACACACACATAAACATACACATTAGGCATATACATACACACACAACATCTAGAAATCAGCCTAATTGAACACACTGCTGCTGCCTGCTGCTCTCCTGGCATGCTGGTACTTGTAGTGCCCCAGCAGCTCACAGACACATTCGGTGGTAATGCAGGAGAGGAGGATGATGTGTCTGTGTAGTGGTGGGCAGGTAATCAGTAGGGAGGTGTAGTAGAGATTAAGGGAAAAGTTCAGAACATCCTTCCTCCAGGAGCAGTGCACTTCTCACACAGAACAACAATCTAACAGCCTCAGATGAAGATCCTTTCAGAGCTGTGCTGTGACAAGATACGTTTATTTATAGCATCCACCCCAACACAAAATTTCAGTCTGCTTTTACCTCCCATCTTGGAGAACTTCTAAGAAGTTATCATGCTGATAACAGAGTAATGAAACAGCAGAAAGACATGGGACTCAGGGTTTTGGAGACAGATAAGTAAACAATTCAGATAGATGTGCCTAGGTCAGATTTCATGAATCTGGTTTACATCCACTTTAACCCCTTGCCAACCCGCTCACGCCGTTATACGTCGGCAGAAGGGCACGTACAGGCATATTAACGTACCTGTACGTTGCCCTTTAAGAAGCAGCTTGCGGGCGCACGCGCCCGCCGCGATCTCCGTGAGTGTGATTGCAGGTCCCGCGGACCCGATACCCGCAATCGTCTCATGGGAAGGAAGAACGGGGAAATGCTGATGTAAACAGATGGATGGAGGATGCGTTCCAGATGCTTTTCTGAATGCGTGTTTTTTATGCAGTCCAGTGCGTTTTTGATGCAGTCCAGTGCATTTTTTCCCCTCCTTTTTCTTAACCTAAAATAAGGACAAGTGTGTTCCAGTGCGTTTTACAGCATTCCAGTGCAGGAAAAATTCAGCATGTAATACTTCTTTTTTTTTTCTAGAAATGCAACGCACTGGAACTGCAAGCACTGATGTGTACTATGCCATTGAAAACCATATAACCTTTCCATGCATTTTTGATGCAGAAAGAAAGTGGACTGCATGTGGTGTGAACTGGCCCTAAAAGATACTTTTGTTTATAGTTATCTCCCAGCGCTGACAATGTTGATAAACGTTTGCAGGCTTTATTTTTTTTCTGACAGCTTTGAGGCTCGGTTCACACTAGTGCGATGCGGGAACCCTGCAAATCCACTGCAGGTTCCCGCATCGCACCTGACTTGCAAGGCAAGTCGCACTGCACTATGCGTACTGCTGGGAGTGTCAATAGAAAGTTACTGATACCCCCAAATCAGTTCGCATATCACAGTGCGAACTGGCAGTTTGAACAAGAATCGGATCGCATGGGTGTAAACACCCATAAGATCCAATTCTGTTGCAGACCAAAAAAAGGGTCCTGTGCGAGTTTGGTTTGAATGCGATGCGAATTCAGCCATACTATCTGTATGACTGAATTCACACCACATGTGATTTGCACTGCAGTGCGGTGCAAATCACCTGAGATGATCACACAGCGCACTGGTGTGAACCGGGACTGGGTAAGTAGAGAACATCTCTGTACTTACGTGAATGAATCATGTCAATTCTGCATAGGGGTCATGAGGGGGGGTTTGAATCGAGATTGTGATTTTTTTTTTTTTTTTTAACTATTAATCGTGCAGCTCTAGTACACACTATAGAGGGATATACTTTGTTCATATTTCACATCTGAGGTTTACAACCGCATTAAAGAGTAACTGCAGTCTGCTCACATAACTTTTAATAAAAATATCTTTGCCATTCTGAAGCTTCCCTCCAATCAAATAAATAAATATTATTTTATATACACTGTGATTCTGTACTTGCCAAACATGCTGCAGAAATCTCCCTTTACTAAGTCTGGCTGCAATCATTTTAACTGTGGGCAGCTGAAGCTGCTGCCTGTTCACTTCCTGGATTTACACACTGAGGCATACCTCCAGCTCTGCAGCTTTCATTGGCCCTCTTATTAATCACCCCTCCCTTCCTGGCAAGCTCTTACCAGAGTGAGAGAGAGAGCTGTAAATGATGTCATACGCCTAGGCTTTTTCCCAGACAAGAAACAGGAAGTGGGCTGTATACGGTATTTACTGGCAGAAAAAAAAAATGTTTTACTATCCAAAGTTAAAACCACAAGGGCAGAAGATTTAATAGATGGAAAGATGAAAAAATGACTGAAGTTCCACTTTAAGTGCTTCTGCAACTTGTGGACTCTGGGATATGACTTCTGTGATCACCAACCGCAACCACTATACGTTGTTTTTAACCACTTAAGGACCGCCTCACGCCGATGTACGTCGGCAAGGCGGCACGGGCAGGCAAAATCACGTACATGTACGTGATTTGCCTCCCGCGGGTGGGGGGTCCGATCGGACCCCCCCCCGCCGCCCGAGGCGGTCCCGTTCTGTCCCGTTCTGTCCCCCGGCGATCAGAGACGAGGGGGAGGCCATCCGTTCGTGGCCCCCCCCTCGCGATCGCCGCCGGCCAATGGGAACACTCCTTTGCTGCTGTATGCTAAACAGCAGCAAAGGAAGTGATGTCATCTCCCCTCGGGTCGGTATTTTTCGTTCCGGCCCGAGGAGAGACGACATGTGAGTGAGTGCACCAACACACACACACACAGTAGAACATGCCAGGCATACAAAACACCCCGATCCCCCCCCCCGATCGCCCCCCGATCCCCCCCCAATCACCCCCCCCCCCCCCCGTCACAAACTGACACCAGCAGTTTTTTTTTTTTTTTTTTTTGATTACTGCTGTGTCAGTTTGTGACAGTTACTGTGTTAGCACAGTTACTGTTACCCCCCTGTAGGTCTAGGGTACCCCCCTAACCCCCCCTAATAAAGTTTTAACCCCTTGATCACCCCCTGTCACCAGTGTCGCTAAGCGATCATTTTTCTGATCGCTGTATTAGTGTCGCTGGTGACGCTAGTTAGTGAGGTAAATATTTAGGTTCGCCGTCAGCGTTTTATAGCGTCAGGGACCCCCATATACTACCTAATAAATGTTTTAACCCCTTGATTGCCCCCTAGTTAACCCTTTCACCACTGATCACCGTATAACCGTTACGGTTGACGCTGGTTAGTTCGTTTATTTTTTATAGTGTCAGGGCACCCGCCGTTTATTACCGAATAAAGGTTTAGCCCCCCGATCGCCCGGCGGTGATATGCGTCGCCCCAGGCAGCGTCAGATTAGCGCCAGTACCGCTAACACCCACGCATGCAGCATGCGCCTCCCTTAGTGGTATAGTATCTGATCGGATCAATATCTGATCCGATCAGATCTATACTAGCGTCCCCAGCAGTTTAGGGTTCCCAAAAACGCAGTGTTAGCGTGATCAGCCCAGATACCTGCTAGCACCTGCGTTTTTCCCCTCCGCCCGGCCCAGCACAGCCCACCCAAGTGCAGTATCGATCGATCACTGTCACTTACAAAACACTAAACGCATAACTGCAGCGTTCGCAGAGTCAGGCCTGATCCCTGCGATCGCTAACAGTTTTTTTGGTAGCATTTTGGTGAACTGGCAAGCACCAGCCCCAGGCAGCGTCAGGTTAGCGCCAGTACCGCTAACACCCACGCAAGCACCGTACACCTCCCTTAGTGGTATAGTATCTGAACGGATCAATATCTGATCCGATCAGATCTATACTAGCGTCACCAGCAGTTTAGGGTTCCCAAAAACGCAGTGTTAGCGGGATCAGCCCAGATACCTGCTAGCACCTGCGTTTTGCCCCTCCGCCCGGCCCAGCCCAGCCCACCCAAGTGCAGTATCGATCGATCACTGACACTTACAAAACACTAAACGCATAACTGCAGCGTTCGCAGAGTCAGGCCTGATCCCTGCAATTGCTAACAGTTTTTTTTGTAGCGTTTTGGTGAACTGGCAAGCACCAGCCCCAGGCAGCGTCAGGTTAGCGCCAGTACCGCTAACACCCACGCACGCACCGTACACCTCCCTTAGTGGTATAGTATCTGATCGCATCAATATCTGATCTGATCAGATCTATACTAGCGTCACCAGCAGTTTAGGGTTTCCAAAAACTCAGTGTTAGCGGGATCAGCCCAGATACCTGCTAGCACCTGCGTTTTGCCCCTCCGCCCGGCCCAGCCCAGCCCACCCAAGTGCAGTATCGATCGATCACTGTCACTTACAAAAGACTAAAACGCATAACTGCAGCGTTCGCAGAGTCAGGCCTGATCCCTGCGATCACTAACAGTTTTTTGGTAGCGTTTTGGTGAACTGGCAAGCGCCAGCGGCCTAGTACACCCCGGTCGTAGTCAAACCAGCACTGCAGTAACACGTGGTGACGTGGCGAGTCCCATAAGTGCAGTTCAAGCTGGTGAGGTGGCAAGCACAAGTAGTGTCCCGCTGCCACCAAAAAGACAAACACAGGCCCGTCGTGCCCATAATGCCCTTCCTGCTGCATTCGCCAATCCTAATTGGGAACCCACCGCTTCTGCAGCGCCCGTACTTCCCCCATTCACATCCCCACCCAAATGCAGTCGGCTGCATGAGAGGCATTTTTATGTCCTCCCAAGTACCCCTACCCAACGAACCCCCCAAAAAAGATGTCGTGTCTGCAGCAAGCGCGGATATAGGCGTGACACCCGCCATTATTGTCCCTCCTGTCCTGACAATCCTGGTCTTTGCATTGGTGAATGTTTTGAACGCTACCATGCACTAGTTGACTATTAGCGTAGGGTACAGCATTGCACAGACTAGGCACACTTTCACAGGGTCTCCCAAGATGCCATCGCATTTTGAGAGACCCGAACCTGGAACCGGTTACCGTTATAAAAGTTAGTTACAAAAAAAGTGTAAAAAAAAAAAAAATATGAAATAAAAAAAAATAGTTGTTGTTTTATTGTTCTCTCTCTCTCTATTCTCTCTCTCTATTGTTCTGCTCTTTTTTACTGTATTCTATTCTGCAATGTTTTATTGTTATTGTTATTGTTATTGTTATTGTTATTATGTTTTATCATGTTTGTTTTTCAGGTGTGTAATTATTTACACTTTACTGTTTACTGTGCTTTATTGTTAACCATTGTTAACCATTTTTTTGTCTTCAGGTACGCCATTCACGACTTTGAGTGGTTATACCAGAATGATGCCTGCAGGTTTAGGTATCATCTTGGTATCATTCTTTTCAGCCAGCGGTCGGCTTTCATGTAAAAGCAATCCTAGCGGCTAATTAGCCTCTAGACTGCTTTTACAAGCCGTGGGAGGGAATGCCCCCCCCCCCCCCACCGTCTTCCGTGTTTTTCTCTGGCTCTCCTGTCTCAACAGGGAACCTGAGAATGCAGCCAGTGATTCAGCCAGCTGACCATAGAGCTGATCAGAGACCAGAGTGGCTCCAAACATCTCTATGGCCTAAGAAACCGGAAGCTACGAGTATTTCATGACTTAGATTTCGCCGGATGTAAATAGCGCCATTGGGAAATTGGGGAAGCATTTTATCACACCGATCTTGGTGTGGTCAGATGCTTTGAGGGCAGAGGAGAGATCTAGGGTCTAATAGACCACAATTTTTTCAAAAAAGAGTACCTGTCACTACCTATTGCTATCATAGGGGATATTTACATTCCCCGAGATAACAATAAAAATGATTAAAAAAAAAAATATGAAAGGAACAGTTTAAAAGTAAGATTAAAAAAGCAAAAAAATAATAAAGAAAAAAACAAAACAAAAAAAAAACACCCCTGTCGCCCCCTGCTCTCGCGCTAAGGCGAACGCAAGCGGCGGTCTGTCGTCAAACGTAAACAGCAATTGCACCATGCATGTGAGGTATCACCGCGAAGGTCAGATCGAGGGCAGTAATTTTTCCAGTAGACCTCCTCTGTAAATCTAAAGTGGTAACCTGTAAAGGCTTTTGAAGGCTTTTAAACATGTATTTATTTTGTTGCCACCGCACGTTTGTGCGCAATTTTAAAGCATGTCATGTTTGGTATCCATGTACTCGGCCTAAGATCATCTTTTTTATTTCATCAAACATTTGGGCAATATAGCGTGTTTTAGTGCATTAAAATTTAAAAAAGTGTGTTTTTTCCCCAAAAAATGCGTTTGAAAAATCGCTGCGCAATTACTGTGTGAAAAAAAAAAATGAAACACCCACCATTTTAATCTGTAGGGCATTTGCTTTAAAAAAAATATATAATGTTTGGGGGTTCAAAGTAATTTTTTTTGCAAAAAAAAAAAACTTTTTCATGTAAACAATAAGTGTCAGAAAGGGCTTTGTCTTCAAGTGGTTAGAAGAGTGGGTGATGTGTGACATAAGCTTCTAAATGTTGTGCATAAAATGCCAGGACAGTTCAAAACCCCCCCAAATGACCCCATTTTGGAAAGTAGACACCCCAAGCTATTTGCTGAGAGGCATGTCGAGTCCATGGAATATTTTATATTGCGACACAAGTTGCGGGAAAGAGACAAATTTTTTTTTTTTTTTTTTTTTGCACAAAGTTGTCACTAAATGATATATTGCTCAAACATGCCATGGGAATATGTGAAATTACACCCCAAAATACATTCTGCTGCTTCTTCTGAGCACGGGGATACCACATGTGTGAGACTTTTTGGGAGCCTAGCCGCGTACGGGACCCCGAAAACCAAGCACCGCCTTCAGGCTTTCTAAGGGCGTGAATTTTTGATTTCACTCTTCACTGCCTATCACAGTTTCGGAGGCCATGGAATGCCCAGGTGGCACAAAACCCCCCCCCAAATGACCCCATTTTGGAAAGTAGACACCCCAAGCTATTTGCTGAGAGGTATAGTGAGTATTTTGCAGACCTCACTTTTTGTCACAAAGTTTTAAAAATTGAAAAAAGAAAAAAAAAAATGTTTTTTCTTGTCTTTCTTCATTTTCAAAAACAAATGAGAGCTGCAAAATACTCACCATGCCTTTCAGCAAATAGCTTGGGGTGTCTACTTTCCAAAATGGGGTCATTTGGGGGGGGGGTTTGTGCCACCTGGGCATTCCATGGCCTCCGAAACTGTGATAGGCAGTAAAGAGTGAAATCAAAAATTTTCACCCTTAGAAATCCTGAAGGCAGTGATTGGTTTTCGGGGTCCCGTACGCGGCTAGGCTCCCAAAAAGTCCCACACATGTGGTATCCCCATACTCAGGAGAAGCAGCTAAATGTATTTTGGGGTGCAATTCCACATATACCCATGGCCTGTGTGAGCAATATATCATTTAGTGACAACTTTATGAAAAAAAAAAAAAAAAAAAAGTGTCACTTTCCTGCAACTTGTGTCAAAATATAAAATATTCCATGGACTCAATATGCCTCTCAGCAAATAGCTTGGGGTGTCTACTTTCCAAAATGGGGTCATTTTGGGGGGTTTTGTGCCACCTGGGCATTCCATGGCCTCCGAAACTGTGATAGGCAGTGAAGAGTGAAAGCAAAAATTTACACCCTTAGAAATCCTGAAGGCGGTGATTGGTTTTCGGGGCCCCGTACGTGGCTAGGCTCCCAAAAAGTGCCACACATGTGGTATCCCCATACTCAGGAGAAGCAGCTAAATGTATTTTGGGGTGCAATTCCACATAGGCCCATGGCCTGTGTGAGCAATTTATCATTTAGTGACAACTTTTTGTAAATATTTTTTTTTTTTTTTTTTGTCATTTTTCAATCACTTGGGACAAAAAAAAAAAAATATTCAATGGGTTCAACATGCCTCTCAGCAATTTCCTTGGGGTGTCTACTTTCCAAAATGGGGTCATTTGGGGGGGTTTTGTACTGCCCTGCCATTTTAGCACCTCAAGAAATGACATAGGCAGTCATAAACTAAAAGCTGTGTAAATTCCAGAAAATGTACCCTAGTTTGTAGACGCTATAACTTTTGCGCAAACCAATAAATATACGCTTATTGACATTTTTTTTACCAAAGACATGTGGCCGAATACATTTTGGCCTAAATGTATGACTAAAATTTAGTTTATTGGATTTTTTTTATAACAAAAAGTAGAAAATATCATTTTTTTTCAAAATTTTCGGTCTTTTTCCGTTTATAGCGCAAAAAATAAAAACCGCAGAGGTGATCAAATACCATCAAAAGAAAGCTCTATTTGTGGGAAGAAAAGGACGCAAATTTCGTTTGGGTACAGCATTGCATGACCGCGCAATTAGCAGTTAAAGCGACGCAGTGCCAAATTGGAAAAAGACCTCTGGTCCTTAGGCAGCATAATGGTCCGGGGCTCAAGTGGTTAAAAAGAAACTGAACTCTGGAAGCTGTGCCTAAAGAAAAGCAGGAAGAGGGCAAAGGATTAGTCTCCAGTATTGCCTGTGGTCTCCCAGCAGCTGATTTTTCCCCATTACTGACTACACCTTGTTCTACACTGTTGCTGTGTATAGAAGTGGCCATATTTTTATAGGCAGAGCTTTGCTTTTTCATGTCAGAACCTCCAGGTAGAACAGTGAGCAGCACAGCAGTCACAGACAGCAGTGTCTTAGATGATCTTTGACTGTAGATATGTAGCTACAACATAGCTCCCAACTGTCCCTGATTTCAAGGGACTGTCTCTCATTCGGAACAAAGTTCCTCTGTCCCTCTTTCCTCTTCATTTTGTCCCTCATTTAGGTCTGATCTATATAGCTGTATATAAAATGCACTATTTCTCTATCAAAAAGTGTTTTACAGTGCTTAACCTTTCATCCAATTTTTAAATTGCTGCATCTGTAAATGCCAAAAGCCAATATAAAGGAACAGTAGTGGTAAAAGAAAAGCACTTGTGGCTTTAACCAATAATTTTTTTCTGTACAATTCTACTTTTTAATGGGGGGCCTGCAAGGGGGTGTGTTCTATACCTACACACGTTTGCTACTAGGTGTCCTTTATTCCCATCTCAGAAAGTTGGGAGGTATGATATGAGTGCCTGGGCATCCTCACATACCAAGAAGTGCACTGTTTACAGCTGTTCACCTTAATAGCTGATTAAACCTTAAGGTGTTAGTAAACCCAGGACCCTGCATTCACTATATCTGGTCTCCCACAGTACACAGAACACGGAAATGCTATTATTTTAGTAAATATAAGCTGCTAAATACCTTTTTTCATATTAGCAATTAGAGCAGTCTTGTGACTTGTATCAGTGTTTGGTTAAAGCTTGTAGGAGGAGTTTTCATTCTCCCCTGATTGTCCTATGAGGCTACAGGACGCCTGACCCTCTGTCTGGACAGTGCTGATTGGCCCTGTGCTGATCACATGCACCCTCTCTAGCAATACACACCAAACTGAGCATGTGCAGCTTGTCCCCACAGCTCTGTTCTATCAGCAATCCGATTGGGGACAGTGGAAGAAGGGGAGGATCAGAAAAGACAGGATCAACAATGCAGAGTAACCTCTTAGGTTCCACAGTGAATATAACAAGCATGCTTTACTGCGTATACAGACTGATTTTACTGTTGTGGGTTTAGTAATACTTTAACCAGTTGCCGACCAGCCGCCGCAATTATACTGCGACAGGTTGGCTCAGCCGCGCAAACCACTGTACCGATACATCGCCCCCAGATAGGGGACGCACGCGCCCCCGCCATCCCCGTGGTGATCGGATTTGTTACAGAACCAATCGATCTACAGGCCCAAGCCAATAATTTCTGGCCTGGACCTGCTGATTAGTTTTGGCAAATGAAATGCCTCCTCTGCCTGTGTAATGTAAACACAGGCAGAGGATATGTCATCTCTCCTTGTGGAGCCTTTTTCGGTTCCAGCGAGCGAGGAGAAGACATCCATAGTGAGTACACCAAGCACTACACAAACACCAGGACACATAGGCACACTTTTCACCCCTTGATAGCCCATCCCCCCCCCCCACCCTCCCCAGTTAACACTTTCACTCCCTGTCACAGTGTCACCAAGTGCAGTTTTCAGATTTTTCACTTATCACTGTACTGGTGTCACTTGTGACACTAATCAGCGTTAGCGGTAGTCCTAGATAGGTTTAGGGTACCCGCCATATAGTCCCTAATAAAGGTTTAACCCCTAACCCCTTTGATCCCCCCCCAATTAACCCTTTCACTCCCTGCCACTTGATGCATTAGTATGGTGTACAGATCTTTTTTCTGATCACTGTATTAGTGTCACGGGTTAGCTAGTTAGGGTCGGTTAGCTTCAATCCCAGACAGCGTCAGATTTTAAACCCTTGATTGCCAGTAGCACTAATACTCACGCACACATCATACACCTCCCTTACTAGAATAGTGTTTAAACGGATCAATATCCTTGATCTGATCAGATCTATACTAGTGTCCCCAATAGTATAGTGTTCCCAAAAATGCGACGTTAGCAGGATCAGCCGAGACACCTGCCAGCACCTGCGTTTAGCCCCTCTGCCCAGACCAGCCCACCCAAGTGCAGTATCAATAGATCACTGTCACTTACAAAACACAGCACACAAAACTGCAGCGTTAGCAGAGTCACGCCTGATCCCTGCTAGCACTAACAGTTTTTTTTTTTTATAGTGATTCAAGCAGTCGCTGATAACGAGGTGCTCTTTTACCTGTAAGTTTCACTAGCTGTACTTATGAATTTAGTGACCAAAATGTCCATAAAGAGGTACACTAGTGAAGAGGCCTACACAATGCTGAGCATGACAGATGAGAGCGAAGGGGAAGCCTCACTGTCAGATTCAGGCTCAGTATATGAACCTGTAGAGAGCAGCGGCACCCTGACAGATAACTCTGATGACGGAGTAAGGCCCCTTTCACACGGGACGGATCCGTATTGATCCGCCCCGTGTTTATCCGCTGCTCAGCGGGGATCGCTCCGCTTTCCCCAGCTGAGCAGGCAGATGACAGGGCGGGACCCGCACACTGTGCAGGGACCGCCCTGTCAGATCTCCGCTCTCCCCTATGGGGGATCGGAGGAACACGGACCGTCTGTCCGTGTTCCTCCGATCCGCTCTGCAGACGGATAGAAAAATAGGATTTTCTTCCGTCCGCAGAATCGGACGAGAGCGGAGGCGGACAACATCGGGTGTTAGCGGATGCACATCCGCTGACACCCGCTATCCCATAGGGATGCATGTATGTCCGTATTACATGCGAAAACGGATGCATGAAATACGGACATACGGTCCGCACGTGTGAAAGGGGCCTAATGGTGCCTGCTAAGGTCAGGCGTACCCGACCCCGTTCTTCTGTTGCTGAGGTGCAACAACCGCAGGGTTCTCAGATGGAGCAGAGAGCCAGTACTAATGCCGCTCAACCTTCTGGTGGAACTGGCAAGCACCAGTGGCCTAGTATGTCCTGGTCATAGACAAACCAGCACTGCAGTAACACTTGGTGATGTGACGAGTCCCATAAGTGCAGTTCAAGCTGGTGCGGTGACTAGGGCTGGGAAAAAAATTGATTTAAATCTTGAATCGAGTTGAGAGGTCAAATCGATTCAAAATTTAAGCAAATCGATTTTTTTAGATTTTTTTTTTTTTCACCGCGCCGGTCCCGAGGCGCTGCGGGCATGAGTTTTTAGGCGAGGCCGTGGCTTCGGCCTAGTCCGCGGCTACGGCCGGACGCTGCGGACTAGGCCGAAGCCGCGGCCTCGCCTAAAAACTCATGCCCGCAGCACCTCCGGACCGACGCGGACACCGCGCCGGGTCTGAAGAGCTGCGGGCAAGGATTTTTTAGGCGAGGCCGCGGCTTCGGCCTAGTCCGCGAGGCCGGACGCCGCAGACTAGGCCGAAGCCGCGGCCTCGCCTAAAAGCTCATGCCCGCAGCGCCTCGGGACCGGCGCGGTGAAAAAAAAAAAAAAAAACTCGATTCGAATCGTGAATCGAGTTTTTTTTTTTTTAAGAGAATCAAAGATTTTTTTTTGTAAGAAAATCTCCCAGCCCTAGCGGTGACTAGCACAAGTAGTACCCCGCAGCCACCAAGAATTCAAAGACAGGCCCGTAGAGCCCATAGTGTCCTTTCTGATGCGTTTGCAAATCCTGATTGGCAGCCCGCCACTTCTGCAGCGCCCGTACTTCCCCCATTCACTGGCCAACCCGAAATTCAGGTGGAAACAGCAGATTTTAATACCCTTGACTGATACAAGCTATTTTTTACAGAAGATCTGTACAGATCTATTGTGGACCAAAGCAATTTATATGCTGGTCAATTTATCGCCACAAATCCAAATTTGACCTTTGCCAGAGAATTTGGCTGGTAACCTATAACGGTTCCCTATTTTAAAACCTTTCTGGGCCTATCCCTCCTCATAGACATTACTAAAATGGGTGAGTTGCGGTCATATTGGTCCACTGACCCAATTCACCATATGCCCGTGTTCTTTGCTTTCATGACCAGGACAAGATACGAGCAAATCTTGCGGTTCATGCACTTCAACGACAATGAACTCTGTCGGCCTCGGGCTGACTCTGGATATGATCAGCTCCACAAAATGCAGCCCCTCGTAAACCACTTCAACCAACAATTTGCAGCCTTGTTTATTCCCGATCAAGTTGTCTGCATTGATGAGTCCCTGATTAAGTTTTCTGGCTGCCTTGCTTTCAAACAGTTTTTCCCCAGCAAGCGTGCCAGAAATGGGGTCAAGATGTATAAGCTCTGTGACAGGGCAACAGGCTATACATATAGTTTTCTGGTTTATGAGGGAAAAGATAGCAGCGTGGAGCCCCGTGACTGTCCAGACTACATAGGGAGCAGCGGTAAGATTGTTTGGGACTTGGTGTCACCCTTATTCAAGAAGGGGTACCACTTGTACGTGGAAAATTATTACACAAGCGTGCCACTTTTTTAAATTGCTTGCAGTGAAGTGGAGGGACACACGGAATGTTTTCGTTCTGTCCATCATTCACGCAGATACGACCGCCGAAATTACAACGGAAGCCCCTCTGTGTCCACGAATACAACCTTAACATGGGAGGGGTGGACTTTAATGACCAGATGATGGTGCCATACCTAATTGCCCTTAAGATGCTGGTATAAAATAAGTCTGTATAATTATTCCAATTAGCTCCGCTGAATGCTTATGTGCTATACAAAGCGTCAGGAAGAACTGGATTCTTCCGTAAATTCCAGGAAGAGATCATCACAGCCTATCTGTTTCCAGTTGGTGCTGTGGCCCAACTTCCCAATTCAAATGCAGTGAGTCGGCTGCATGAGAGGCATTTTCTGGATGTCCTCCCTAGTACCCCTACCAAAAGATCACCTCAAAGATGTCGTGTCTGTAGAAAACGTGGATATAGGCTTGACACCCGCTATTATTGTCCCTCCTGTCTTGACCAACCTGGTCTCTGCATTGGTGACTGATTCCGTTGCTACCATACACTAGTTGAGTATTGGAATAGGGTACAGCACGGCACAGTCCTAGGGCACACTTTCACACAGGGTCTCGAAAGATGTTAGCGGGCCATCACATTTTGAGAGACGCTAAGCTGGAACGTTACAATAAGAGTGTAAGAAAAACATAACAAATTAAAAAGCCAAAAATAGTTGTCGTTTTTATTGTTCTTCTCTCTCTATTGTTCTCCTCCTGTTTTTTACTGTGTTTTATGCTTAATTGTAATGTTTTATTGTTACTGTGTTTTATCGTGTTTGCTTTGCAGGTATGTCGTTATACTGTACTGTTACTGTGTTTTATTGTTAACCATTATTTGCTTTGCAGATACGCCATTCAGCTGCAGCATGGGTTTATTTATTTTGACAGCAACAGGGTTTGCTCTCACAATACGTAAATCTGTGACTCCAGCACTGTAAGAGGTGATTTCACCACCACAGTTAAAAAAAAAAAAGAGCATATATGCCGAAGCATGGAGGCAGGGGGGGGACATTTAGGGGCGGATTGCCCCTATGCTTCAGCATATATTTTTATTTACTTTTCTTGGCAGATATTTCTTCATCCACATCAATCGATGTGAATGGAGGAATCTGTTAGGTTCTTTTTTTTTCCCATGGGCTGAACGAAAAATAAGAAGGGTACATGTATGCCATCATTAAAAGTGAGTGGAGGCAGGGCGGTATTCTAATGGTGGGCATAAACCGATCGATGTGAATGAAGAAATCTGTTAGGTTCTCTTTTTTCATTTAACCCACAGGCTGCATGGAAAAAAAAGAACATTACAATATATGCCCAAGGACCAGCGACGTACTGGTATGTTGCTGGACTTTGAGTGTTTATACCAGAATGATGCCTGCAGGTTTTGGTATCATCTTGGTATAGTTTTTTTTCAGCTGACGGTCGGCTTTTTCATGTTAAAGGAATCTAGCGGCTAATTGGCCGCTAGACTGCTCTTACAAGCAGTGGGAGGGAACATCACCCCCCCCCCCCCGCGCGCCATCTTCCATGGTTTTCGCATGGTTCCCCAGTTGGTTCCACCAGCTGACCATAGAGCTGATCGGAGACTAGGATGGCTCCAATCATCTCTATTGCCTAAAAAATGGAAGCTACGAGCATTTCATGACTTCGGTTTCGCCGGATATAAACAGCGCCATTGGGAAAGCATTTTATCACACCGATCTTGGTGTGGTCAGATGCTTTAAGAACTGAGGAGAGATCTAAAGTCTAATGTTTCTAAATGTTTCAAAAAAGAGTACCTGTCACTACATATTGCTATATAGGGTATATTTACATTCCCTGTGATTCCAAAAAAATTGAAAAAAACTAAAGAGACAGTGTAAAAAATAAAATAAAAAGCAAAATGAATAATAAAAAAATTAAATCAAAGCACCCCTGTCCCCCGTTGCAAAGGTGAACGCAAGTGTTTTGTGTGGTATGTAAACAGTAATTGCACCATGCATGTGAGGTATCACTGCAAACGTCAGATCGAGGGCAGTAATTCTAGCAGTAGACTTGCTCTCTAAATCTAAAGTGGTAACCTATAAAGGCTTTTAAAGGGTTTTAGAAATGTATATAGTTTGTCGCCGCTGCACGGGTGTGCGTCATTTTAAAGCATGTCATGTTTGATATCCATGTACTTGGCATAAGATCGTCTTTTATTTTTTCACCAAACATTTGAACAATATAGTGTGTTTTTGTGCATTACATTTTTTTTTAAAAGGTGTTTTTTTTTTTTCCCAAAAAATTGCGTTTAAAAAATCGCTGTGCAAATACTTTATGAAAAAAAAATTTAAACACCCAACACACCATTTTAATCTGTAGGGTCTGTGGGAGTTCAAAGAAATTTTCTAGCAAAATTTTTTTTATTTTTTCATGTAAACAAAAAGTGTCAGGACTTGGTGGTTCAAGTGGTTAGAAGAGTGGGTGATGTATGGCATAAGCTTCTAATATTGGGCATAAAATGCCAGGACAGTTCAAACCTCCCCCACCACCACCACCAAATGACCTCTTTTTGAAAAGTAGACACCCCAAGCTATTTGCTGAGAGGCATATTGAGTCCATGGAATATTTTATATTTTGCCATAAGTTTTGGGAAAATGACAATTTATTTGTTTGTTTGTTTTTAGTTTTTTTACATAAAGAAGATAAATGATATATTGCACACACATGGTTATATATGAAATTACACCCCAAAATACATTCTGCTGCTTCTCCTGAGTACGGGGATACCACATGTGTGAGACTTTTTGGGAGCCTAGCAGCGTACAGGTCCCCGAAAACCAATCACCGCCTTTTTTTTTTTTTTTTTGTAATTTTTCAATCGCTTGTGACAAAAAATAAAATATTCAATAGGCTCAACATGTCTCCCAGCAAATTCCTTGGGGTGTCTACTTTCCAAAAAGGGGTAATTTGGGGGGGTTTGTACTGCCCTGCCATTTTAGCACCTCACGAAATGCGATAGGTAGTCATAAACTCAAAGCTGCATAAATTCCAGTAAATGTTCAATATTTTGTAGACACTATAACCTTTGCGCAAACCAATAAATATATGCTTATTGAATTTTTTTTTTACACAAGACATGTGGCTGAATAAATTTTGGCATAAATGTAAGACTAAAATTGAGTTTATTGGATTTTTTTTACAACAAAGTAGAAAATATAATTTTTTTAAATTTATTTTCTGTCTTTTTTTGTCTATATCGCAAAAAATAAAAATCCCAGAGGTGATCAAATACCACCAAATGAAAGCTTTATTTGTGGGAAAATAGGACGCAAATTTTGTTTGTATACAGCGTTGCATGACTGCGCAATTACCAGTTAAAGCAGCGCAGTGCCAAATTGTAAAAAGTGCTCTGGTCATTAAGTGGCTAAATAATTGCATGTAGGTAGCTCTTTATTGCAGAAGAGATATGCTATGCCTGTTCTGCAATAAGACACACTTGCATGCTCGCTCGCAGTCTCCTATTGAATGTATACTACAGCTGTTCTGGAATGACTGATTTCCATGTGCATGCACAGAACCACGACATCCCCTAACAGCCAATCAAGAGGCCTGTGTTGTCTTCAGAAGATATTTAAGCAATGCAATTGTATTTATGTACAGTGCCTTGAAAAAGTATTCATACCCCTTGAAATTTTCCCCATTTTGTCATGTTACAACCAACAATGTACATGTATTTAATTGGGATTTTATGTGATAGACCAACAAGAAGTGTCACATAATTGTGAAAAGGAAGAAAAATTATAATTTAAAAAAAAAATTTGTTTACAAATAAATATGTGAAATGTGCGGCATGCATTTGTATTCAGCCCCCATTACTCTGATACCCCTAACTAAAATCTAGTGAAACCAATTACCTTCAAAATTATCTAATTAGTAAATAGTCGACATGTGTGTAATTTAATCTCAGTATAAATACAGCCGTTCTGTGAAGCCCTCAGAGGTTTGTTAGAGAACCTTAGTGAACAAACAGCATCATGAAGGCTAAGGAACACATCAGTCAGGTCAGGGATAAAGTTGTGGAGACGTTTAAAGCAGGGTTAGGAAGACCTAGGAATAGGCGAACACTCTATACCCCCAAAACTAAAGGAGGCCTGGGGGTTCCTGATTTGGTCAAATATTTTGAGGCAGCCCAGTTGGCCCAATTAATTCGCTCCCATTCTGGGTCACCAGCTCCATCCTGGATGAAAATGAAATCAGCCCCCTATCCCACAAAACCCATTAGCCATATGATGTGGCTCCATATCAAAGACAGGCCGACCATATTGTGCCCTACACTATCCTTTTCATTGAATGTATGGGACAGATTACAAAAGCCTTTCGCTTTTCGCTCCACGCATGCTCCTTTAGCCCCGCTAACGGGTAACCCAGATTTCACCCCGGGTCTTAATCCTCAAAGTCTATCATGGTGGACTAACAAGGGTCTGATATGTATAGCTGATATGTGTGATCATAAAGGTATAATATCGAAACAATCACTCATAGAAAAGTACCAGCTACCTAACACAGAATTTTATCGTTATCTCCAAATAGTCCACTTCCTGCATACCCTACAGCGTAAGACCGACATCATGTCTTCCACCCCAATGGAATATCTATGCAGGTCTTATGACAAACATAAAGGTCATATATGACAAATTAATAGTATCCTGACTTCCAAAACGAGGAAATTATTTTATATGCAAAAATGGGAACAGGATATGGAGGTAACGATGGAAATGGATATATGGTTTAAGGTGGCACAGTCAGCTTCAAAAGGATATATTAATACCTCACTGATAGAGGCGAATTATAAAGTCTTATTACGGTGGTATATGGTCCCGGCGAGAATTGCGACATATATCACTGACGCCTCTCTTTTGTGTTTCAGGGGATGTGGCAAAGAAGGTACAATATATCATACTTGGTGGACCTGCCCTAAAGTCAAACGATTTTGGATATGCATTCATAACTTTATATACTCACTGACTCAAGTTAATCAAACCAAATCTCCACAACAGGCACTACTAGGGGGTCAAGTGGAAGGAATACCTGGGCATACTGTTAGAGAAATTATACTTTAAATGTCAGTTATGAAAGACGCCATTTTGATTATCATGGCCTAGAAATAAGTTATAGTGATAATATGGAGTCAGCAATATATACTCAGCAATATAATATGCTTAGATGTGCAGTTTTGAATGTATCCTGTAATCATTGTTATATGTAAGATAACAGTCTGTAACAGACACTTCCACCTTTCCTGTTCTGTCTAGAATAAAGTTGAAAATACATGAGACTGGGAATGTTTTAAGACAGGAAAGGGGGGGTGTCCAGGGCTTATAAAAAACATGTACCAAAGTATTTTCTTTAGAAATGATAAAGGCTGCATGAACGTGTAATTCATTTCTCTTGCATATGCAATAAATATTACCTTGATTCCCGAGGGCGATCTGAGATGTTGAAATTATTGACATTAACAAATTTGGTCCTTCGAAGAGCCGGAAGTCCATTTCCCCGAGACGCACTGGCCAACAGTGACCGATGACCGTACGGCAAAACTGTAAGTCCTCCATCTCAAATTAGATGTTAAAAAGAGGCCGGTCCGCTGAACTAGTGCCTCCCGGGCAGCGACTTACCGGATCAGCACAAGAGACCGCTCTCGGGACAAGGTAAGATTTTTATTTTTATTTTATTATTAACCTTTTGTGTTAGACTTGATTAGGAATTTGATGAATAAGGGATTTGAATATATACATACAATATAGAGATTGATAGAATGTTTATCTGTTTCTGTCCTATCTGCTTTACTCTTGTTGAGGGGAAATAAGTGGTCACGTATTCCCCGTATAGATCCGTCTGTGGCCATCCTGGATGGGCAGACCTAGTGACTAGCCCGCGTTTTGGGAAGACGCGCTCAGGGCGACCTGGCGGCAGTCGAGCACTGCGGGTGTTCTCTCTCTTGTGTGTTCTTGTTTGTTTCTTCTGGTTAATTGTCATTTGATATAGGGGTATGGTCCCATACTAATATCCGGGTGCAGATAAAGGAAATTTGTCGATTGGATCTTAGATCCAGACAGCCTTGTAAACTGCAGAAAATCCCTTGGGGACACATAAATACTCCTAGATCAAAACCTAAAGAACCCCCCCCCTCCGTTGATACAAGGGTGTGGCCTGATAGATTTCCAGGTAACAAACAGAGGACATTTGGCGGACCGCGGTGTTCATGCCAGCCTCATATGTTGTATTAATCCTGAGCAGGCACATAAATACCCTTGGATCAATGACTGAAATATTAAATGTTTTGATAGGATGAAAGAACAGTCGGGAGAATTCAGTTTCCTCGTAATTCTGTAAATGCTCTCTACAAGTTAGTGAAGTATTAAGTAATGATAAGAGAACAGTCTGGAGAATACAGTCTCCCAGTAATTCTGTAATTCTCTAAGACACCAGTGTTTTAGCAATACACAAGATCAGTAATCTAGAAGTGATATATCATGACTAGAAAGTCTGTGAGTGATTGCAAGTGATAAGATACTGTGTGCGTGTGTTGTGTCATTGTGAGAAGACATTAACAAAAAAAGAGCTCCGTGTGCACGATAAACAAAGTAGGTATGATCCATGGAAAATCTGTTGGTGTGAATGAAGATGTTAAGTATATGTGTAGTCTAGACAAAGAGAATGTGACATTTCTTTAAATGTGGAAAACAAAGTATGATTTTGATGCGTTTTTAAATAAGGATTATTGTGTAATACTGTGTAGAAAGCTTAAAAATGATGCCGGCATGAAAATAAGAAAACAGAAGAAATTAGGCCTTCCCCAGGCAAAGAAATGGCTTGAGGAGGCTAACCATAGGTTAAATTCAGAAAACCATAAAAAGACTATGTTTTTGAACAAAAGATGAGGACAATAATATGACCGTCCTCTGACGTTTAGTTCAGCAAGTATTGACTGAACAAAACGTAACAAACCAAATGCAACCTGACTCTCCACTGTTTGTTGTTCCCCCGTGGTCACCTGGGTCACCCGCAGATGCAACCGATTTTATGGCTGCAGCTAAACCCCCTCTCAAGATGACTCTTGCTGTCCAGAGGAGTCCACAAGGGACCCCCTTTACAGCAACTATTACAAATTTTTCGGGGACCTGGTGAACCAATTGATATCCCCCTCAGCTGGGGAACAAACAGAATGTGGAGAGGAAGAATTTCCACTAATTGAAGTTCCCAAACCTAGGGCAGGACAAAATGTAGGAGGTATAGTAGTCCCCAACACTATGATGGTCTATCGCCCCTGGACCCCTGAGGATGTTAAAAAAACTACTGAAGGGGTACCACATCCCAAGGTGAACATAGCTTAAATCAGGGATGGTATCATGGGAATGATTGCTAACTATCATCTTATTGGGAGGGAAATAGAGCAGGTCACCAGACAGATCCTGGGTCCCGACTGGCATCATGTAGTGGGAGATTGGAGAGGATTAAACAATCAGGGAGTTGTGTTGCCTCATGATGATGCAGCACTAGAAAACAGGAGGAATGCTCTTAAAGCAAGGATAGAGAATAGATGGATACGTCGAGCCGACTGGTCCATTATAAATCAGTGTGTACAGGGAGAAGAGGAAACAGTGGACAATTTCATTGTTAGGATGAGGGAGATTTTCAATAATCACTCAGGAATAGAAGTCCCAGTAAATCAAGTAAACGATAGTACATATGAGCAACAGCTAAAGGATGCAATCTTGAAGGGGCTGTTTGCCCCTATATCAAGTTTGTTATCAAACACATGATCAACCATAGGATCTGCAGACTACAAGGGCACTTCCAATCAAAAAAGAGAGTAAAGAAAGGGAAAGTGTTTATGTGGATGAAGGTAATGATGTGTATGTCATTGAGATGGAAAACAGAAGGATAGGAAACACCTGAACAAGGCCCCGCATTCAGGACTATAAAAAAAAAAAAAAAAAGAGAGAGGGGAGTGTTTCCTGTGAGGTAAAAGAGGTCACTTGGCAAAAGAATGTAGGTCAAACAGAGAGGAAGATGCATGAAGATGTTGGTATGTCTGCAGAGAGAGAGATACAGAAGAAAATGATGAGAAAGAATCTGAAATTTTGGATGTGTGCACTGTTGAAACTTGTTTGCATGCTAAAGTCAAGTCAGAAATAATCTTGGTTGTGAAGGGTAGATGGCTAACATTTCTCTGTGATACTGGGGCTTGTAGGACCCTAATACACCCGCTGGATATGAAAAAGGTAAAGAAAAAGGTGTAGTATATGTAAAATCTGCAAAATGGGTTGATGCTCCAGGAGGTCACGTCTGAAGGCCTTACTGTGGAAGATCCACAGACAGGTAAATAGGCTCAGTGTAAAATTGTCATTATGACTATATGTCCTGTTAATTTGTTGGGTAGAGACATGTTGCACGCTCTTGATATTTCTGTCGTACCAGTGGAGGGAGGTCTCAGAGCCCATCGGCTGTGTGAAAAACAAATCACAGCCGTGGATAATGAGCCCTGATACTGGTACAGCCTGGAATTTGCAAACTGAGGGATTAAATATACCCAAAATCCTGGCAGAAATAATTGACAAAGAGTCTGTGAGGAAAAGGTATAAGGTCCAGACAAACCTCTATTGCACCATGTATTACAGAAAGACCTCTGGGCCTGATAAGTCCTATGAGAAACAGTTAATGAGTCTCACTAACACTGAAGTTCTATTAAAATGTCTGTACTGTGATAAGGAAGGAAATAGAGTGGCTACTTGTCTCCTACCACAGCCTATTCTGCAAATATACAGGCAGGATACTGTTCTTGTGTTTCGGTCACCCAGAATTCCAAGGTATCATGGCATGAGCTAGGAGAACTTATCATGAACTGGGTCCAACTGACAGATGAGAAACTAAAATCCAGAGGGATTCAGAGGTATAGGAGGCATAAGGGAGAGAAAGATGGGTGGAGACTCGTGCAGGATTTACAGGCAGTCAATGGGGCCGTATTACCGAGGGCCCCGGTGGTCCCAGACATGCATGTCCTCCTGAACGAGCTCTACCCAGAGAACGAGGTATTTTATGTTATTGATAACAGTAATCCTTCTTTTCCATTCCCTTACACAAAGACAGTCAGTTCTGGGTTGCATTTATGTACACGAAAAAAAAAAAAAAAGAGGTACACATACACTAGGTTATCCCAGGGATATTGTGAAAGTCCAACTACCTTCTCACAAAGAATGTCCAATAATCTGTCTCGGTTTGTACCTCCCAGTGTGTTAAATTCTCTTGTATTTGGATGACATTCTGGTAGTAATGTATGTAAAATTACCATGGTTCTGATGCATTTCCTCGCAGACCAAGGTCAAAAGGTCAGCAAAGACTAATTACAACTGTGGAAAGAAAAGGTGAAATACCTGGGTTACATTTTATCTCAAGAAGGTAGACATTTGGATGAGATCCGAAAAGAGGCCACCCTTCAAGTTCCCAAATCACATACCAAAAATAAATGATGTAATTTCTTGGCATGGCAAATGTCTGTGTAGCATGGATAGCAAATTATACTATGGAGGTGGAGCCTCTTTCTGATCTCATCTATGGTTCACTAATGGCTGCAAAAGATTCCATTCAGTGGAATGTGCAAGCAGAGGATGCATTTACAAAGGTAAAGCACCTCATTGTGGGTTATGCTTAGCCTTCCCAATTACAGTAAAACCTTTTATCAGACTGTAGATTGTAAGGAAGGATCTCACTGATGTTCCCTTTCTAGATGCTGACATTACCTTTTGTGTTGATGGGTCTTGTAAAAAGGACGATAAAGGGGTACATCAAACGGCATACGCTATAGTAACGCATGACCAGGTCATTGAAGCCAGACCCCTTCCCAATTCCTACTCTACACAACAAGCTGAAATTATTGCCCTATCCAAGGCCTGTAGTCTAGGGGAAGGGAAGAAAATAAATATTTATACAGACAACCAATACGCTTTTTCTACTATACACATATTTGCCCAGCAATGGAAAAATAGGGGTATGATTACGTCCACAGGTAAACCAATCTCACATAGAGATCTTATCCTGGCCCTTCTAGAAAATGTACAGAAACCAACACAAGTGGCTATTTGTAAATGTACAGCACACAGAAAGGGAACAGATCCAATTACTCTAGGGAATGCACTGACAGACAAGACTGCAAGGGAAGCTACTACAGGACCGCAAAAAAACCACACATATACTATACAGGTCCCCAAGAAAATGGTGTGGTACGGAAAGCTATTGATAAAACATGGTTATTAGAAATGCAGAAAACATCACCGGCAGGTGAAAAACAAAAGTGGTTTTCTAAAGGGGCAACGCTGGTCAATGGTATATACACAAGTACAGAAGGTAAACCCATCTTACCTACATCACTGTTTAGATATGCTGCTTTATTGAGCCATGGGCAAGCCCATATCTCAAAAGGAGGGATGGTGCAGGTGATCAATAAGGTGTTCACAACATATGGGTTTACGAATGACTCTAGAGATTTTTGCCTCACATGTCCGCTTTGTAACAGATACCATGCTCAAGGTGCCCTAAGACCCTTAAGAGGTCATTTCCCACAACCCTCTTATCTCTTTCACATGATATGCATGGATTTTATGATTATTGTTGTTTATAAAGTGGGCGGAAGCTTTTCCTATGACACACCCAAATGGGCAGTCAGTAGCCAAAGTACTTATTAAAGAGGTGATTCCATTTCATGGGATCCCCTCTGTGATTTACAGTGACAACGGCTCCCATTTTGTAAACCGAACAATACAACAAATTGGTAAATGCTACAATATTGACCAAAAAAAAAAAAAAAAAAAAAAAAACACTGTGTCTACCACCCACAATCTGTGGGCACAGTGGAGAGACACAATGGTACCCAAAGAGTAAACTAAGAAAATTGTTAAAGGAAACAGGGAAAAATAAATGGGTTTAGTGTTTGCCAATGGCATTGTTGAGTATAAGAATTACCCCTACTGCTAAAGGACTAACACCGTATGAAATGTTGTATGGTAAACCTTATTATATTCCACAACTAGCCACCGTTCCTCTCCCTAAAGAGGAAATAGACTCGACTTGTATAATAAGAATGTTTTCATAAAATATTACTGGGTCAGAATGTGTAAATGAGAAAAGAGCTACTCTAAGACTAAAATGCAAAGTATTCCCCCCTCAGTACAAGCATTACCAGGAAATTTTACTTGTTTCTCTAACAATGACAGTAATGGTACAAATGTTGGCACCCTATCCCCTGAATACTGTGCAACTACAACCCTTACTACAGACATCAAGTATGAACTAAAATGGTTTTAGGAACAGAAACGGCAATTGGCTGATGTTTGGTGTTTGTGTGGAGATAAGAGACTAAGGCCCAGACTGCCACCTAGATGGGAGGGTAGTTGTGCCCTTACCCGATTGCTGCTTCCCTTTCATATAGTTCCTATGAGTGATAAATCAATGAAACTACCAGGTAAATACTTTTTTAAAGGAATTAAGCGAGAAACACCACAAGGATCATTTGACAACCGAGTGTATATAGACGAAATAGGTGTTCCACGAGGAGTTCCAGATGAAATTAAAGCGCAGAATCAAATAACAGCAGGACTCACCTCACTCTTCATATGGGTCCAGCCCAACAAGAACGTCGACTGGATAAACTACATCTACTACAACCAGCAGAGGTTTGTGAATTACACCAGAGATGCTATCAAAGGTATAGCAGCACAATTGGACGCCACCTCTTTGACAGCGTGGCAGAACCGTATAGCGTTGGATATGTTGCTGGCAGAAAGGGGCGGGGTATGCAAAATGTTCGGCACCTTCTGCTGCACTTTTATTCCAAACAATACGGCACCTGATGGAAGTATCACCAAAGCCTTACAAGGCCTACAAATGCTATCCGAAGAATTAGCTGAGAACTCTGGTGTAGAGAACCCCCTGACAGGACTTTTCGAAAAATGGTTTGGTAAATGGGGTGATCTTGCAAAAAGTTTGCTTATCTCTATTGTCATGGCAGCCGCAGTTCTTACATTGTGTGGATGTTGCTGCATTCCCTGTATTAGGGGAATTCTTCAAAGACTGATTGACACATCTTTAACAAAAACTATGCTCCTCCAGAGCGACACAGAACTATACTCGGAACCTGATGATGAATTTACAACTCTCGCTAAGGACTTATCTGTCTAAATGATAATACCTGGTAAAATAAAATAACCTGGATATTTGAATTATTGACATTATTAGTATAAAAGGGGGGAGATGTTAGAGAAATTATACTTTAAATGTCAGTTATGAAAGACGCCATTTTGATTATCATGGCCTAGAAATAAGTTATAGTGATAATATGGAGTCAGCAATATATACTCAGCAATATAATATGCTTAGATGTGCAGTTTTGAATGTATCCTGTAATCATTGTTATATGTAAGATAACAGTCTGTAACAGACACTTCCACCTTTCCTGTTCTGTCTAGAATAAAGTTGAAAATACATGAGACTGGGAATGTTTTAAGACAGGAAAGGGGGGGTGTCCAGGGCTTATAAAAAACATGTACCAAAGTATTTTCTTTAGAAATGATAAAGGCTGCATGAACGTGTAATTCATTTCTCTTGCATATGCAATAAATATTACCTTGATTCCCGAGGGCGATCTGAGATGTTGAAATTATTGACATTAACACATACCAGGAAGCTCATATCTTTTATATTTACAGCATCTAGAATAGCGGTGGCCAGATCTTGGAGAAAGCCGCTGATCCCCTTTGAAATGGTTAAAGCAAAACTGACGTGGATCATGAATAAGGAACGCCTTTCGGCGGTTCTTTTAGATAAACAGCGGGCTTTCGTCAGGATTTGGGAACCATGGTTGTCCTATCTGTCTACGGGTTTTGACAGTTAATGGATCCCAAAAGGGATCCCCAGGGGTGCACTCAACCCCATCTCTTCGCCTACCCTTTCTTCTTTTCCTCATTTCCCCTCTTTTTATTTTTCTTACTCTTTCCTTTCTTCTCTAGTCTATTTTTGCAGGTTTTCCTGCTTTATGTCGTTGTCTTAATGCCAGATACGAAGGATCACGATCTGAGATCTGAATTATTAGTCATAAAGGTAGAGGGGTGTGGAGCGGGGGGACGGGGGCCCTCCCGTCCACAGTGAAGATCCCAAATGGGATGGATGGTTGGGTTCCTGACGACACGCCTTCTCTCCAAGCAATACAGAGAGGTGTGGAAATAGCGCTAGAGATGACGAACATATAAAGCAAGATAAATATATATCCAAACGCATGATGCTCTACACTCAGCCTAGATATATATGTAAATAAAGGGAATGTAACCAGCCATGTACAGTCAGATAGACGTATCCACCTCATCCAGAGAGAAAATAAGGATGACATAGTCTGTTTATAGGATTCTTGCAGGCCATATTGGCTGAGATATGTCTCCCCCCCCCCCCCCCCCTATTTCTTTCCTTTTCTATTTTTGTACTCAAAGAATATATGTTGTGTATTTTGTATATGCTATTCTCAATAAAAATCATTGAAAGAGAAAGCAGGGTTAGGTTACAATAAAATATCCCAAGCTTTGAACATCTCACGAAGCACTGTTCAATCCATCATCCGAAAATGGAAAGAGTATGGCACAACTGCAAATCTACCAAGACATGGCCGTCCACCTAAACTGACAGGCTGGGCAAGGAGAGCATTAATCAGAGAAGCAGCCAAGAGGCCCATGGTAACTCTGAAGGAGCTGCAGAGATTCACAGCTCAGGTGGGAGAATCTGTCCACAGGGCAAATTAGTTGTGCACTCCACAAATATGGCCTTTATGGAAGAGTGGCAGGAAGAAAGCCATTGTTGAAAGAAAGCCATACGAAGTTCTGTGCACAGTTTGCTAGAAGCCATGTGGGGGACACAACAAACATGTGGAAGAAGGTGCTCTGGTCAGATGAGACCAAAATTAAACTTTTGGCCTAAAAGCAAAACGCTATGTGTGGCAGAAAACTAACACTGCACATCACCCTGAACACACCATCCCCACCGTGAAACATGGTGGTGAAAGCATCATGTTGTGGGGATGCTTTTCTTCAGCGGGGACAGGGAAACTGGTCAGAGTTGATGGGAAGATGGATAGAGCCAAATACAGGGCAATCTTAGAAGAAAACGTGTTATGCCCTGTACACACGATAGGATTTTCCGATGGAAAATGTGTGATAGGACCTTATTGTCTGAAATTCCGATCGTGTGTATGCTCCATTACACATTTTCCATAGGAATTTCCAACACACAAAGTTTGAGAGCGTGCTATAAAATTTTCTGACAACAAAATCCGTTGTCGGAAATTCCAATCGTGTGTACACAAATCCGACGCACAAAGTGCCACGCATGCTCAGAATAAATGAAGAAACGAAAGCTATTGGCTACTGCCCGTTTATAGTCCCGATGTACGTGTTTTACGTCACCGCGTTCAGAACGATCGGATTTTCCGACAACTTTGTGTGACCGTGTGTATGCAAGACAAGTTTGAGCCAACATCCGTCGGAAAAAATCCATGGATTTTGTTGTCGGAATGTCCGATCAATGTCCGACCGTGTGCACAGGGCATTAGTCTGCAAAAGACTTGAGACTGGGGCGGAGGTTCACCTTCCAGCATGGCATTGACCCTAAACATACAGCCAGAGCTACAATGGAATGGTTTAGATCAAAGCATATTCATGTGTTATAATGGCCCAGTCAAAGGCTCTCCATCCACTCTGACAGAGCTTCAGCTATTTTGCAAAGAAGAATGGGCAAACATTTCATTCTCCTAGATGTGCAAAGCTGGTAGAGACCTACCCAAAAAGACTTGCAGCTGTAATTGCAGTGAAAGGTGGTTCTACAAAGTATTGACTCAGGGGGGCCGAATACAAATGCACGCCACACTTTTCAGATATTTATTTGTAAAAAATGTTGAAAACCATTTATCATTTTCCTTCCACTTCACAATTATGTGCCACTTTGTGTTGGTCTATAACATAAAATCCCAATAAAATACATGTATGTTTTTGGTTGTAACATGACAAAATGTGGAAAATTTCAACAGGTATGAATACTTTTTCGAGGCACTGTGTATATATGTTAAAAAAAAACAAAAGGTTAATGCTGCGCTCAAAACTAAATATAGAGTTAATTATTGAAAAAGAAGTAAGAGCAGCCAGCACCAAAAAGTCCAATACAAAAACTCCAGTACAAAAGTGAAAAAAGATGCAGCGCTAAAATCATAAAAAAAATGAAAATGAAAGCAGAGTAATTGTGAAAAAAACTCTCATCAAAGAAAACTAAGGCAGATACCATACAAAAATTCATATTAAAGTGAAAAAATCAAACTAGAAAAAAATAATGGTGAAAAGACTCTCATCAAGAAAGACTAAGGCGGATACCCCACAAAATAAAAATATAATATGCAGATATAACTAGCCACATAAAATTAGGTTAATAAAAAAGGTGATAAACCATATTAAATAGGACAATAACAATTAAGGGAATCAATGGGTGTAAAAATTTCAAACAACGCATAAACGCCAAAAAATACGTGTAAAGTCCCGTCCCAATAAAAATCAGTGCAAAAACAAGATCCATATGAATAAAATCCAAAAAAGTGAAGATAATAATCCAGAGGTAGGTGTATGAAACCAGATCCTAATTCCAGAGTAGTAGCACACACGAGTGAGTATAGAGGCTCCTTACCGACTGCAGGTGACCACCATGGGTGGTCTCACCAGGCACAGGGAATGATAAGCTCTCCCAGGAACCTATAACAGCATCTGTAAAAGCAGCTAGGTCCGTGGCACTCGAAAAACAGAAACAGAAATGGCTCCCATACGTTCATATAAAAATTTATTGAATATAAAAGATTGCACTTACAAGAGATTCCATCCAAATAGGGCAAATGACAAGTGTGGGTCAGCGGTTAAAAGTCTTTTTTCACTGTGTATATATGTTTCACTAGTTAAAGCGGAGTTCCGACAAAAAAATAAAAATAAAAGTCAGCAGCTACAAATACTGCAGCTGCTGACTTTTAAAATCAGGACACTTACCTGTTCAGGGTGCCCGCAATGTCCTCACCCGAAGCTGACCCGTCCCTCGGCTCCGGGTGGAGGCGCCGGCATCTTCAGTAAGGGAATCAGGAAGTGAAGCCTTGTGGCTTAACAGCCTAGTTCCCTACTCTGCATGCACGAGTCTCGCTGCATGTCCTGACTGGACCTGTGTGTCTCCCAGAAGACAGCAGGGGGGTGGAGGAGGGGCGGGACATGGCATAGATCGCCACAGATTCTGCGGCGATCTATCGCCGGAAGTGTGAGCAATTACCTGTACTAGACAGGTATCTGCTCTCCTCTCCCCTGAAAGGTGCCAAATGTGACACCGAGGGGGGGAGGAACCAGATAAACGGAAGTTCCATTTTTGGGTGGAACACCGCTAAACAGTGGTGTAGTGGTTAGCACTTTCACCTAGTAGCAAAAAGGGTTGCTGGTTCGAACCACGACACTATCTGCCTGGAGTCTGCATGTTCTCCCTGTGCCTGCGTGGGTTTCCTCCGGGCACTCCGGTTTCCTCCCACACTCTAAAGACATGCTGGTAGGTTAATTGGATCCTGTCTAAAAAATTGGCCCTGGTATGTGTATGAATGTGTGTTAGGGACCTTAGGTTGTAAGCTCCTTGTGGGCAGGGACTGATGTGAATGTATATGTAAAAGCGCTGCATAAATTGACGGCGCCATATAAGTACCTAAAATAAATAAATAATTGTTTGGAGTTATGCTGTCACCCTGTGGTCATTGTTTTTAATGCTCTAGTTTTCTTTGTAATTCCTCCCCTTGTATGATGTAATTTCCTCCTTCCCCACTTGTGAGTACCTGTATTGTTCCTATAAGATGCTTAAAGGAGAAGTCCAGTTTTTAGGCTGGTTTTCTCCTATGGTTTTAAAAGGAGAGCGGTCTGAAGTCCGCTTTCTGCTGACGTCACCAACATCAGTCCATGCAGCGCATCACCCCGACTTAGGAAGTCTGGATCCGCCAGCTGCCTGGATTGATACCCGTCTCAGCGAGCCACTGAAATAACCGCTCCCCACCCCTCCACATCTCGGCGCTCCAGTGAGCGTGGAGGAGCAGAGCCGGAGAGCTGCTGATTGGCAGTCAGCAGCTCTCCGCTCGGGGAGGTGAGAGAACCAAGCCATCGGCGGTGTTCGGTGGCTCGATTCTCAGTGAAGAGGCATCGGGGTGACAGATGCAGCATCGGACCAATGCTGCATCCACCTAGGTAGGTATGATGGGGGGGGACAACCCATACTTCTCTTTTAATGAAGCTAGGAAATAAATATTTAGTTTAACTGCCTTAAACACTATTAAGATCTACCACATCATATTGTTTACCTCAACCCTTCTTCGTGCAACTTTTGTGGATTCCAAGTGTTTGAAGAGTTCAGCTGTCTGAAGAAGATTGTCTGCAGTGATTGTCTCTGCTACATTTAGGCCAGAGGCCCATAGAGGTCTCAGGAAGGGATAAGTCACTATGACAACATTTGGAGTCAGAATGGGGCCTCTTTCACACTTGTACGACTTGTCCTACGATTTGGGACTGCAAAGTCGCATGACAAGTCGTTCCCCATGATTTCCAATGACTACCATTCATATTAGTACAACTTTAAGTCGTGGTCCGACTTTGATCCTACTTCAGCCCATTGAATATCACTGAAGTCAGATCAAAGTCGGACCGCCGTATTAACTGATCCGACTTCGGCATGCGACTTGTGCTTTGATGATCTTGAAGGGGAACTCAACACCAAATTTTAAAAAAAGCGGCATGGGTTCCCCCTCCAAGAGCATACCAGGCCCTTCAGTCTGGTATGGATCTTAAGGGGAACCCCCACGCCGAAAAAACAGCGTGGGGATCCCCACAAAATCCATACCAGATCCTTATCCGAGCACACAGCCCGGCAGGTCAGGAAAGGGAGTGGAGACAAGCGAGCGCCCCCCCTCCTGAACTGTACCAGACCGCATGCCCTCAACATGGGGGGGGGGCGGGGGGCCCTGCGCCCCCCACCCCAAAGCACCTTGTCGACAGTTTATGAGGACAAGGGCATCTTCCGGAACAACCCTGGCCGTTGGTTGTCAGGGTCTGCGGGCGGGGAGCTTATCGGAATCTGGAAGCTCCCTTCACCCTATGTGAATGAGTATCGGGTACATTGTACCTCTACCCATTCACCTAAAAAAAAGTGTCAAAAATAAAACAGTACACATGTTTTTAGAGTAATTTATTAAGCATTTCCGGGGTCTTTTCCGACTTCTTCTCCCCTCTCCAGGTCTTCTCCCTCTTCTGGCGACGTCTTCTGCCTCCTCCGCTGATGTCTTCTGCCAAGAATGGCAAAGATGTTGTTATTACAAATTATGTGAGCAGACTGTGGTTCCTTTTTAAGGCCATGATTTTGATGTTTGTAAAAAGTGCTAAAAACATCTAGTTTTTTTTTTTCTTTGTGAATTCTGTTTTGGGCTGACAAAGAAACCTTGATAGTGTGCTGCCTTGCTGTGTGTGTGTGTGATAAGATGGACCAGTAAGCTAGATTTACACATGTGGCAGTGCTTGCTGACCTTCTAAAAAAGCAGTCTGCGATGGATCACCTTTCAGAGATTTTTGACAGGTGGTGAGGAAGCGATATGTCAGCTCCTAGCCGCATGTTTTAACTGTAAATGGAGCACCAAGAGCGCTGCAATTATACACAGTTGTGGCACAGCCCTGTTCACTGGACAGGCTCATGTTTGGTGGTGGTATGGCCTTCCAAACATGACAGTGGGACTAATTTTTGCAGCAGGATATGTACACACCCCCCATATTCTTTTTTTTTTTTAAACCCTGCAAGGTAAAGGCATAATGTGCTAGTATGCATCACATACTAGCACATCATGAAATACCTGAGAACGAAGCCCTCCAGGGGCACGCTGTCACCGCTGAGAGGGCTTCCATCTTCACTCGGTCTTCCTTACAGATTTGAGTGCTCCGGCCATCTGAGCGCGCCATGATGATGTCACTCCCTCCCGCATATGCGCACAAGAGCCCTGGACCAGAGTCATGGGTATGCCGTTTCTTCAGAGTGCACGCCCCAGTGACATCATCGGCTGCATGCAGTGTGAATTTCCCCATGCAGGTTTAGGAGATATTCACGGTACCTTCAGGTAAGCCTTACCTGTAGTTGGAGATGGGCTGGACATCACAACACCCGCGCCAGAACTCTCGAACATTGTGAAAGTTCGGAGCCAACTAACGAACCCCATTGAAGTCTATGGGACCCGAACTGGAGAAAAGTGCCCATTTTGAAGGCTTGGATGCAAGTTATTGGGCATACAAAGAGTATGGGGGTCCGGGTACTGCCCTAGGAGACATGTATCAATGAAAACAAAGTTTGTTAAAAACATTATTTTTGTAAATGAGCAGTGATTTACTGATGCTTAAAGTGAAACAATAGAAATTAAAAATTCCTTTAAACATAGTGCCTAGGGGGGGGGGGGGCATCTGTACCATGTTTAGAACCTGCTGCAGCAAAAATGACATTTATAAAGGCAAAAAAATTAATTTTTCCCTGCAAGCTTTTTTTATTTTATAAACAATGGCTTGGGGAGCCAGTCTGTATGATGAGGCCACAATTTAGTGCACTCGGAACAAGATTAGAGATGTTTTGGGATACATTCTGGTGTCTGTTTCGCGGATTTTGGATAGAAGTAACAGGTGCGGAAAAATTGGGCTTTGGGTGTTGGTGGTGCCTTCACACCAAAACCCTATAGAGGTACTCCTGATGAAAGTAAGAATTGGCCTTGCTGTAAAAAATTTTAATTATGTCAAACAGGTGCGGAAAAATTGGTCCTTGGGTATTAATTGTGCCCGTGAAACCTATACCAAAAAATTTCTTCCAGATAAAATCAACACTCACAAATCTAGGAAGTGTATGAAGTAGAGCTGCACGATTCTGGCTAAAATGAGAATCACAATTTTTTTGCTTAGAATAAAGAGCACAATCCTCGTAGCGTAACATCATCCTTCACATCCTACAAAAAATTGGGCTAACTTTACTGTTTATGTTTTTTTAAAATTCTTTAAAGTGTATTTCTTCCAAAGAAATTGCGTTTGAAAAACCGCTGCGCAAATACAGTGTGACATAAAATATTGCAACAAGCCATTTTATTCTCTAGGGTCTCTGCTAAAAAAAATATATAATGTTTGGGGGTTCTAAGTAATTTTTTATCAAAAAATACTGATTTTAACTGGTAAGCAACAAGTGTCAGAAAAAGGTTTAGTATTTAGGTGGTTAAACTGACCTCATTTACAGACCGAAGTTCCTTCCTTTGATCTAAAAGAACTAAATGTTGTAATGTTTCTCTTTAGCTCCATGTTGTGATAAACTTGGCAGGCTGCCTGTTTTTTTTTTTTTTGTTTTGTTTTTTTGTCAGCTGTGAGCAGAGAACTCTGCACTGAATCAAAGAAAATGCTGTTTTAAAGATCGTGAGGTGAGGGAAGTTGAATCGCGATCTCGATTCTTTAACAATCAATCGTGCAGCTCTAGTAGACAGTCTTGCAAGAGATTCTAGATCCAGAAAACACTTAATCTGCAACATCAGCATCATGGGCTTGATAGCTGCTAAAATCCAGGACTGATTCATTTTGATAAATGTCAGCCAGTAAACAGAGTCTGTGGACAGACTTGCTCTTTTATCCATCACAAAATCTCTGGCAGCACTGAATGCCCGTTTGGAAAGCACGCTGGATGCAGGGCAGCCCGTCAGCTTTAATTGCATACTGGGCAAGTTCTGGCCAGTGGTCTATTCTCATGACCCAGTAACCCAGTGGATTGTCAACTGGAAAGCTCTCCATGTCTGTTTTCGCCCCTAGATAATCTCCCACCATATGATCCAGAGGCTGCTGATGGGATGTGGAAGCTCACAGCCTTGGGCGTCGAAGCAGCCTCCTCCACCGCTCCTCTCTTGACCAACAGAAAACTAGCTATTCCATGAGACTGTAACCTAGCAGAGTCTGGAAAGACATTACATAAACTCCTCTTTAAGGTGTCCTCAAGATATTTTATCTTCTGCTCCCTCTGTGAGGACAGGATGAGTTCTGAGACTTTTCCCTATGTAACGGTGGTCAAGGAGGGTTGCCAACCAATAGTGATCCTTCTACTTGATGCCACAAATTCTCAGGTCCTTTCGCAGGCTTCAAAAAATGAGGAGGCCCATGCATCGCAAGTTTGCGGATTAATGAGAAGCAAAGTCCTTGGGGGCACTAAGGATTACAGTATCTGGAACTGCCTTCTCCCAGCTACACCCAAAGGTTCTGGAGATGGAAAACCATCTCTTAAGGTTTGACATATGTCTTCCTCTGCTTCAATGCCTCCAAAACTGCCAGAATCCTCCTCCTCATTTTGTGTGTTCTGTGGCGTCGCAAGAATGGTGTCTGCATAAAGCAGGCCTTGAGAGGAAAGGAAGTACTCTTTCCCCCGCTGCTCTGCCGCGAGTGCCCTGTCCATAATGCCACGCACAGTCTGCTCCAGCAGGAACAAAACAGGGATTGTGTCACTGATGCATGCATTGTCACGGCTCATCATCCTTGTCGCCTCCTCAAATGGTGACAGTACAGTGCATGCATCCTTTATCAGCAGCCATTGGCATGGGGGAAAAAAAGCCGAGACAGCCTGAGCCTGTTGTTGTGCCATACTTAGACAGGTACTTGCCGACAGCCCTCTGCTGTATGTGCAGCCGCCGCAGAATGGCCAAAGTTTAGTTGCACCTGGTAGGCATGTCACAAATCAGGCAGTTTATGGGCAGGTGGAATTTCCACTGAAATTCAGCCAACCAAGCACTGGCTGTGTATGACCGCCTGAAATGGCTACAGACTCTTCTTGCCTGCTTTAGCAGATTTTTCATCCCTGGGTACCTGTTTAAGAAATGCTGCACAACCATATTGAGGATATGTGCCAGGCATGGCACATGTATTAACTTTCCCTGTCTAAGGGCGGACAGGAGGTTAGTGCCATAATCGCACATAACCAATCCTAGCTCCAGCGGGCATGGTGTGAACCACCTCTGGGCCTGCCCCTGCAGAGCTGAAAGAATCTCTGCTCCAGTGTAGCTCCTGTCCCCTAGACAGACCAGGTGAAGCACTGCATGGCATCTTTTAGCCTGACTCATTGAATAGCCCCATGAACGCTTAGGGCAGTGGTCTCAAAACTACGGCCCGGGGGCCAAATGCAGCCATTTACCGTATTTATCGGCGTATAACACGCACTTTTTTCCCCTTAAAACCAGGGGAAAATCGCAGGTGCGTGTTATACGCCGATCCCCTGCGATCCCGACCTGTCACATTTTCATAATCGCCGACCGCGATTTGAAAATGGCGCCGCCGGCGCCGAAATACACAGAGCCGGTCCTCGGCTCTTTCCGGCGGCTCTCGTTCACTTTCGGCTCCACTCGTAGTCCCGAGCGGAGCTATCCGAACCTAGGTTCGGATAGCTCCGCTCGGGACTACGAGTGGAGCCAAAAGTGAACGAGAGCCGCCGGAAAGAGCCGAGGACCGGCTCTGTGTATTTCGGCGCCGGCGGCGCCATTTTCAAATCGCGGTCGGCGATTTTGAAACCCAGAATGGCTGGGATCACTGGGGCAAGGCTGCACTGGGGCAAGGCTGCACTGGGGAAGGCTGCACTGAGGAAGGCTGCACTGGGGAAGTCTGCACTGACAAGGCTGCACTGGGGAAGTCTGCGCTGACAAGGCTGCACTGGGGAAGTCTGCACTGACAAGGCTGCACTGGGGAAGTCTGCGCTGACAAGGCTGCACTGGGGAAGTCTGCACTGACAAGGCTGCACTGGGGAAGTCTGCACTGACAAGGCTGCACTGGGGAAGTCTGCACTGACAAGGCTGCACTGGGGAAGGCTGCACTGACATGGCTGCACTGACAAGGCTGCACTGACATGGCTGCACTGAGAAGGCTGCAATGATGGGCATTTAAATGTAAGTTTTTTTTCCCTCAACTTCCCTCCTAAAAGTTTTTTTTTCCTTAAAATTCCCTCCTAAATTGGGGTGCGTGTTATACGCCGGTGCGTGTTATACGCCGATAAATATGGTACTTATCGTTATCTGGCCCTTGGGGCAATATTCCTCTTACTGATACTAGGCACTATTCCTCCCAACAATGGTGCATTAATTCCTGTACTGACATCAACAATGGGGCACTATTTTTAACACTGACAGCAATGATGGGAAAACTATTCCTTCCACTGACACCAATGATGGGGCACTATTCCTCCCACAGACACCAATGATGGGGCACTATTCCTCCCATGGACACCAATGATGGGGCACTATTCCTCCCACGGACACTAATGATGGGACACTTTTCCTCCCACAGACACCAATGATGGGGCACTATTCCTCCCACGGACACCAATGATGGGGCACTATTCCTCCCACGGACACCAATGATGGGGCACTATTTCTCCTACGGACACCAATGATGGGGCACTATTCCTATTGGCACCAATGATGAGGCACTAATAATTGCCCTAATACCAAAGATGGGACATTTTCTAGAAAGTTTGGAGACCCCTGGCTTAGGGGGTATTGGCGGTTCATAGGACAATTCAGCAGAGGAGGGCATGGAGGAGGAGGGGGTGGAGCTGACAAATCTCGCATTATCACCACCAGCTGTATGGAGATGTAGCTGCAAAACAAGCTGCAGCACTGAGCCCTGCCCTTCATCTTTCCGAGTTGCAAGCAGCCTTACCCAGTGTGCTGTGAACTAAATATATCGTCCCTGACCATGCTTGCTGGACTATGTGTCAGCAGTAACGTGGACCTTGCAGGCTGACTGCCTTGCCCAACTATGCCACAACATTGCCTTCCCCATGATGGCACAGAGCTGGAATGGCCTTACGTGCAAAGAAATAGCAACTGGGAACCTTCCATTGTGGTACAGCATATTCGGCAAAATCGCGAGAGGGAGGCATAATTTAACAGATGGAAAGGCAGGAGTTGTAAAGCCAGCAGCTTTGACAAGCTTGAATTTAGATGCTGGGCATGTGGGTGGCAGTGACTGTATTTTTATTTATTTTTTGCTGCAGCAGCTGGGACAGAGAATTTAGTCTGCTATAGTCTACAGCTGGTGATGTGCTGCAAGGACCTGTGACACCCTTTGCTATATCATCATGCCTATCAGTGGAGGCTGTTGAGAGGTCATGAGATATAGTGGGGGTAGACCTAAAAGGTGTGGAATGAGGTGCTTCCTTGTTCGTTCCTTGTTCCTCAACAAGGAAGCTAGATACAGCACTGATCCTGACTGAAAAGTTCCTTGTCAACACTAAGAGACATCTAAACAAGGCTCTGAAGAAGAGGGGAAACCCTTGAAACGTTTTAGACGGTGTGACTACAAGTGTTGTGGATTTTCACATATGGATTTAAGCGGATGATTTTATGATAATGCTATGACACAAGTACTGGTTTGTGAGTATATTCACCTCTATTTTAGTAAATAAAAATATGTGTAGAGTATAATGCGCTAGGCCTATGCGCCCTCTGTGTTCTTCTATGCTTAAGGAACCTTTTTATAGTGTGCGGTGGGTCTATAAGCAATGAGCCATGATTGGACACAGTCATCATTACTTTCTCCAATCATGACTCTAACCGTGTTCTGTGCCCTGATTGGCTGAAGCAATAATTTGCTCAATCAGGGCCTCTAATGCACTGTGCGGCACGCAGTGCATTTTGGGGCACTTGGCGGGCCAAGCAAACTGTCAAACGCCGCTACAATTCGGGTGTTTGACGAGCAGCCAATGTTTGGACTGAACTCATGCTCAGGCCGAACCGTTCGCCCAACACTACCTGTAGGTAAAAGACTTTACTACCACTTTAAGGGGCAGTAAAAATGCAGATCAAATGTCTGTTTTTATCACCCCCCCCAGTGTAAACAAGCCCTTAGCAAACATGGAGGGAGTCGAGGAGTCTAATCTGTACACATCTAAAGCATACCAGCAATACCTTCAAATTGCTTTATGCAGTTTTAAAGACTACAATTCCCTTTGTGACTACCATTGAATAGGATCGTAATTCCCAAGGACAAATTTCAACAGTGGCTGCAATACCGTTTTCCAAGTCAGTGTTTTTCTCATGGAGATTCATATATATAGTGATGTGTAGTGTGGTTAACCTGCAAAACATGTCTCTTGTTAACTAGCTCAGATAATTTTGCAAGAAAGGTTGTTTATACAGAAACTGTATACCCAACAAAAAAATATATATTTCTGGGAATAAATCACACCATAAACTAAAAATCCAGAAAAAACACATGATACAAATGTTATAAATCGAGCTTGATCCCCTACCTACAAACAATAATTCTGGCTCCCATAGACTGGCTATGGTATGTGCTCATGTAGTACACAGATAAATCCTGTCAATTTAAGAAGTTGCTCCTAACGACAACTCGTTATGTGTATAAAAGACATCTGTCCACAGAATCTTTTTCTTCCATTCAAACCTCACCACCACCTCACTAACCAATGACACAACAACACTCTTAATTCACTCTCATTGGCTTACCTCTACATAGTCTATCCCCCTTCAATCCATCATGAATGCTGCTGCCAGACTCATCCACCTTACCAACTGCTACTCCTCTCTCTCAATCTCTCCACTGGCTTCCGCCCACCCAACAAATTAAATTCAAAATATTGACAACTACTTAAAAAGCCATTCACAGCTCTGCCCCCCAGCTACATCACTAACTTATAGTCTCAAAATACCAACCTAATCGTTCTCTTCATTTCTCTCAAGACCTCCTGCTCTCTAGCTCCCTCGTCACCTCCTCCCATGCTCGCCTCCAGGACTTTTCCAGAGCCTCTCCAATCCTATTGAATTCGGTACCCCAATCTGTCAGATTATCTCCTACTCTATTAGATTTTAGATGATCCCTGAAAACCCTCCTCTTCAGAGAAGCCTATCCTATCCACACCTAACAACTGTATATCTATTTACCCACCATCAGCTCATCCCCCTTCAGTTATTACCTTGTATTGTAATTGTACTGTCTGCCCTCATGTTGTAAAGCGCTGCGCAAACTGTTGGCACTATATAAATCCTGTATAATTATAGACCTGCACAAGGCTGGAATGGGCTACAAGACAATCAGCAAGAAACTTGGTGAGCAGGAGACTACTGTTGGAGTGACTATTCGCAAATGGAAGAAATACAAAATAACCATCAATCGCCCTCGGTCTAGAGCTCCATGCATGATTTTGCCTCATTGGGTAAGGATGATCATGAGAAAATTGAGGGATCAGCCCAGAACTACACAGAAGGAGATTGTGAATGATCTCAAGGCATTTGAGACCACAGTCACCAAACAAACCATTGGTAGCACAATATCCCGCCATGGATTTAAATCCTGCAGTGCTTGCAAGGTCAATCTCCTCAAGAAGGCATATGTACAGGCCCGTCTGAAGTTTTCGAGTTGGCAAGCCAAGAAACCTTGTAATGTGGATGTAAACCCGATTCATGAAATTTGAGCTGGGCACATATATCTGTAGTGTTTTCTTATCTCTCTCCAAAGCACTGTGTCCCATAGCTGTTTCTTGCTCCCTAGCTCTGTTATCAGACTGATAACTTCTCGCACATTCCCAGAGACCGGAGACAGAAGTGTGTGTCGGGGGAGGTTGCTATAAATAGTTTAGCAGTCAGCTTGCCATCTAAGAGCAGAGCTGTGCACATTCCTTTCTTCTTTTTGTCTATGAGGAGAGGGAAGTGTGCCTTTCCTCCAATCAGCTGTTTTGGCTGTATGCTAATAATCCACTCCCAGTGCTAACCAGGAAGAGAAAAACTTCAACACGAAGAGCACTTTCTAAAGTACAGTTGTTTCGTTTACATACCCTGGCAGAATTTATGATTTCTTGGTCATTTTTCAGAGAATATAAATGAATCTCAATTCTTTGGATATCATGTTATATATATATATCCTTTCCTGCTTTATACAGTTCAACTACCTTTTCCCGCAGATCCTTTGACAATTCTTTTTCTTTCCCCATGACTCAGAATCCATAAACTTCAGTGCAGCACTGGATGAAACATGCAAGGGTCTGCCAGGAGTCCAGAAACTGATTGACCTTTTATACACACACTAATTACAAGCAAACAGATCACAGGTGAGGATGGTTACCTTTTAATAGCCTTTCAAACACTTTTGTGTCAACTTGCATGCATGTTATCAGGCCAAAATCACCAGGGTATGTAAACGTTTAATCAGAGTCATTTGGGCAGTTCCTGTTGACATTATGATTTAAAAAGAGTAAACACAGTTGATTGATAATAAATGGCTTCAGCCAAACACTAACCATGAGTGAAAGAAAAGTTTGTGTTATCATTCATATTCTCTGAAAAATGGCCAAGAAATCATAAATTCTGCCAGGGTATGTAAACTTACGAGCACAACTGTGTATATATACAGATGAAGATAGCAGATATACATGTAAAACTTATATAGGGAGATTTGTTTCATCTCTGTGTATAATCTGAGGCTGTTCACTTCACTGGGTATGTGTGAGGGTTTACATCCACTTTAAGAATTTAGAGCAGATCTGTAAAAAAAGAGTGGACCAAAATCCCTCTTGAGATGTGTGCAAACCTGGTAACCAAGAAACGTCTTACCTCTGTGCTTGCCAATAAGGGTTTCTCCACCAAGTACTAAGTCATGTTTTGCTTGGGGAAGAAATACTTATTTTATTGACTGAACAGCAACTCAATTTATAACATTTGTATCATGTGTTTGTTTTTTTCTGGAATTTTGGTTGATATTCTGTCTCTATTGTTTAAAACACACCTCCTCCATAACGTGCAGTATGGCGTGATGGTGGTGGGCGGCCCTGTGGGGGTGCTTATAGGGGCGTCCTTCCGGGCTGTCACGGCACACGAGGCTCTCCATACACCAGACTTCACTCCATTGGAATTTCTCTTTTCTCGTGGTTCCTCGGACACATAGGTACCAGTGTCACTCTGCACTTTTCACTCTCTTCTGCACCAGCCTCCATGCCCTGGGTCCATCACTAACTTCTGGCGGTTGTCACCTCCTCTGGCAGCCCCTGGCTGCCAGTGCCTCACCTCATCATTTTCAGTCTTCACATGCACGGGTTCTTTCATGCCTATTTATCACTTACTATTCTCTCTGTCTCAGTCCACCCCTTCATTCCCCACTCTTCCTTTCTTCCCAGAGATGCCTTGGGGTCCCGTGCCCGCCCTGATCGCTGCCCGCTTGGTCGCCCCCGCTGGGCTGTCTACCACGGCCCCCGGTTGGGAGTGCCACCTGATGCCCTTGGTGCCCTGCCACTCCACTGGTAACCGTTGGGCCTCAGTTAGTAGGTATGCACTTTGATGTTGATTGGGGTTTTACCCTACCCCATCATTATTCCTATTCCATAAGGATCAATTTCCTTATCATTTCCATTATAGATTATTACACGCATGCTCCTGATGAGTGGCGGTTAAGCCACGAAACGCGTAGAGCTACTTGATGCCATGTTTTTCATTCATTTATATCCTGATCTTCAAGTTTTATGAAATTTGTACCTCTACAGGTCCAAGTGAGGCCTCAGGTCCTGCAGGCATTATCCCGTAACTACGAATGTATTTAACCCAATTTTGGTTGAACTGTGGAGTTTTATTATGGATTTACTTATAGTTGTATATCATTACATGTACCATCTAATCTCTTTTTATTATCTTGTCCAAATTTTGTACCAATGTTCGCATTTGAGATATGTGTGCCGTTACTTTTATGGTCATTTATCCTTGCCTTAGTGCCTATCTATTACCTTGACATAATTATTGACATCTATGACTGTTAACAATGTACACTAAATAAAATTCCTTTGTTCAGCTCAATCACCTATGTGCTACCAAGTGCTTCATTTAAAGTCCCACCTTCCCCATTATCTTCGTTTTGACTCGTCAGGGATGGAAATACATGACCTTACCAGGTCATGATTTCACTTAAAGTCCCGCAGGGATGGAAATACGCGACCTTACCAGGTCCTGGCTTCCTCAAAGTCCCTAGAATTCCTCTTCCCCCCTTTTGTTTAATAGAACCAGGGATGGAAGCACTTGGCTAGGCCCTTTTGTTGTATAGCAAATTACCTCTTGTTGCACCCATTGACCTGATGTTTAGCCTCCCCTGTTTTATCAATTGCTTTACTATCACATATCTTTTATTTATCACAATGGTTTCCAATCAATTCAATATCGCTTTCTAATTTGATCATGTCTCCTGTGCAGGGTTGCCGTGTCATGGCATGATTGCCAGGACGTCGGTCTTTTCCTGGTCCGGGGGCCGTGACGTGCACTGCAGGCCCCCGCCCACCCCCACCTCTTCTGACGCCTAGGGGGACGGTGGCACCGCACTGCGTGTCGACATCACGCATCCCATGCCGCACGTGCGGCGCTCTCCGCGCCGTCACGTGGGCACTTTTGGGCGTTCCACACTCGTTTGCAGCGGAGGTGATTGGTTGCCGGCTAGTCGGAGTTCACTTCCGATTGTCGGCGCCCCTCCTCCGCAACGTGCAATACGGCATGATGGTGGTGGGTGGCCCTGTGGGGGTGCTTATAGGGGCGTCCTTCCGGGCGGTCACGGCACACGAGGCTCTCCATACACCAGACTTCATTGGAATTTCTCTTTTGTCGTGGTTCCTCGGACACATAGGTACCAGTGTCACTCTGCACTTTTCACTCTCTTTTGCACCAGCCTCCACGCCCTGGGTACATCACTAACTTCTGGCGGTTGTCACCTCCTCTGGCAGCCCCTGGCTGCCAGTGCCTCACCTCATCATTTTCAGCCTTCACATGCACGGGTTCTTTCATGCCTATTTATCACTTACTATTCTCTCTGTCTCAGTCCACCCCTTCATTCCCCACTCTTCCGTTCTTCTCAGAGATGCCTTGGGGGTCCCGTGCCCGCCCTGATCGCTGCCCGCTTGGTTGCCCCCGCTGGGCTGTCCACCACGGCCCCCGGTTGGGAGCGCCGCCTGATGGCCTGCCACTCCACTGGTAACCGTTGGGCCTCAATTGGTAGGTATGCACTTTGATGTTGATTGGGGTTTTACCCTACCCCATCATTGTTGACGGATCAATTTCCTTATCATTTCCATTATAGATTATTACACGCATGCTCCTGATGAGTGGCGGTTAAGCCACGAAACGCGTAGAGCTACTTGATGCCGTGTTTTTCATTCATTTATATCCTGATCTTCAAGTTTTATGAAATTTGTACCTCTACAGGTCCAAGTGAGGCCTCAGGTCCTGCAGGCATTATCCCGTAACTACGAATGTATTTAACCCAATTTTGGTTGAACTGTGGAGTTTTATTATGGATTTACTTATGGTTGTATATCATTACATGTACCATCTAATCTCTTTTTATTATCTTGTCCAAATTTTGTACCAATGATCGCATTTGAGATATGTGTGGTGCCGTTACTTTTATGGTCATTTATCCTTGCCTTAGTGCCTATCTATTACCTTGACATTATTATTGACATCTATGACTGTTAACAATGTACACTAAATAAAATTCCTTTGTTCAGCTCAATCACCTATGTGCTACCAAGTGCTTCCTTTAAAGTCCCACCTTCCCCATTATCTTCGTTTTAAAACACACCTATGATAACATTTATAGACCCTTCATTTCTTTGTAAATGGGCAAACTTACAAAATCTGCAGGGGATCAAATAATTATTTTCCCCACTGTATATGTACATCTGTTTTGAAGTGCCGTCTTTGCCCTCACAGGATGCACAGGTGTTTAAGGGTCACTTGCCTGACAAAGGGGCCCTGCGTAGCCCTGAAACTTTGCTGTATGTTTATTATGTGACCACAAAAATAAAGTTTTGAACCCTTTTGAGGAAACCTTGGTGTGCTGATGACATTTCTCCACTTTTGTGTAGCACACAATTTGCAAATTTTAAGAATGTGTAAGTGAGCACAGGATTCATGAGAGCATAGCACATAGGGTATGGCGCTCAGGAGTGCATATTGTGCAGTGCTGAGGTGTGCGTGTCAACAGGGCACAAAAAGAAATCAGCACAAGGGACAGTACCTTCATTTAATGCAAAGTGTCCCTTGTGCAGTTGGCTGCTGTTTTAGTTGTGTAGTTCTTCTGCCACCTGTGACAAGTTTTCATCCTGTGACAAGTCCGATGCAGCTTTTGGAAGATCACAGGTGAGTAGGTGTGTGTTGGATAAGCTGGCAGATGACTTGGTATTTCAACTAAACAGCAGCACAAGGGACACTTCATATTTAATGCAAGTTATGTGTGTTCCACAAATGAGAGTCTCAGACACATATAAACCTCAGCACAATAATTTCTAAAAAAATTAAACTTTGTTTACAAATACTTTACTGCACACAGAATATAGACAGAGAGCTAACACTTTGTCTAAAGCTACCTTAATGAAGAACTTTAGTAAAATAGTCAAAGAATACTTAGCAATGGAAACTGTAGAGGCAAAAAACAGTTTGGTCAGCAGTGTATTTACAATATAGCATATACAGTGCAGGGACTGCAGCGGCCATTAACATGTTAGCTACAATAGTAAAAAGTATGTGCCGCACAGAACAGAATAAAGAGTATAGGAGTATGTAATGTACACTGTAAAAACATAATCCTGACTGCTGCAATCTGTAGGCTGTGGCTTATGTTGCACACTTCTGATCATTACATCTGTATACTGTGCTATACGTTATGTAATCGTGACCACTGCTCTCTTTATTCTAAACTGTATATTACATACGTGAGCACTGTGCACTGTCAGTTGTGCTGTACATTATATACTCTTGAGTGCTGAACTCTATATGCTGTAATCTTGTTTGCATGGTGCTGACTGCTGCTCTCCCAGAATACAGAGTGGTCAGGATTATGCAACATTTAGCCCTGTGTACAGAGTGCAGTGGTCAGGAATATGTAAAGGTGGCCATAGTATTTTTTCCTTTTTTTTGGATCAGCCCCAGAAGAATTTACCCCCTTCCTGACCGGGCCATTTTTTGCGATACGGCACTGCGTCACTTAAACTGACAATTGCGCGGTCGTGCGACGTTGCACCCAAATAAAATTGACATCCTTTTTTCCCACAAATAGAAATTTCTTTTGGTGGTATTTGATCACCTCTGCGGTTTTTATTTTTTGCACTAAACAAAAAAAGACCGACAATTTTTTCAAAAAAACAATATTTTTAACTTCTTGCTATAATAAATATTTCACAAATGTTTTTTTTAAAAAACAAATTTCTTCATCAGTTTAGGCTGATATGTATTCTTCTACATATTTTGAGGAAAAATTGCAATAAGCGTATTTTGATTGGTTTGCGCAAAAGGGACTTTTTTTATCAGGACTGCGACATTGCGGCGGACAGATCGGACACTTTTTTGAGGTCATTGACATTCATACAGCGATCCGTGTTATAAAAATGCAGTGATTACTGTGTAAATGTCACTGGCAGAAAAGGGGTTAACACTAGGGGGGCAATCAAGGGGTTAAATGTGTTCCCTAGGTGTGTTTCTAACTGTTAGGGGGTGGGACTGACTAGAGGATGAGCCAGATCGTTGTTCCTACTCAGTAGTAACAGACAATCTGTCTGTCCTCCCCTGTTACACACACACACACAAATCCCCGTTCTGGCTCTCGTGCCTGCGATCGCGGGTGGCCAGGTGCGATCACGCCCGCCGGCCACGCGCAGCAGGTCCCCTGTGCGCCTGCTATGACTCTTAAAGGTGCCGCCGTACGGGTATGGTGGTTCGCCCAGCCGGGCCATTCTGCTGACGTATATCGGCGTGAGCCGGTCAGCAAGTGGTTAAAAAGAAAAAAAAACACATTTCTCCATCCACACAAACAGCTCTCACCTCTTCATAAATACTTTACAGCAGTGCAGTCATCATCGCTCTAATAGGTAGATGCAGCCTTTTTCTATTCAATAAAGTGCATGCTGCTTTGCCTGAGCAGTTCTGCCTATCAGACCCTTGAAGCACAGAACTGAGGATGAGTTTTAGAGCTCTTCACTCAGCTCTATGCTACACAGGTCTGATAGGCGGCAGGCAGGTACAGGAGCACAGATATCCTGAAGCATCACACAGATATTTAAAAACCAGCAGTTGTTGCGTTGGGACTCAGGGCTGGGCAGCCAGAGGTGGCAGAATGGAGTTTTACCATGTTCTGGCTGAAAAAAGGCCCTGGTGGCACACCACCCATGCCGGTAGATTTGTGAGGAGAGAGTCAGATGCCCAGGTTCAATATTTCTCTTTCCATTGCTTTTGTTTTCCTATAGCCTAGGCCCATGTTTAGAAGGTCTGCAAAGTGTTCTACTAGAAATAAAACAAGCTCATTCATCCATATAAATGTGCATATTTATTAAAGACTCTGTCTATGCAAGTATAGAATATAAGGGAACAGGATTAGGTAAGGCTGATGACAGGACAAGTGACTCTTCCACTAGTGTTCCTGCTGCTGACAATTTGCTGAAATCACTAGTGGAAGGATCACATAGAGCCCTTTTACACTTACAGCGCCCGGGCGCTTTTAACCCCCACTAGTGGCCAAAAAAGGGTTAATAGAGCCAATGCAGCGATTTCAATGGGCAGAGGCGCTTTAGGAGTGATGTGTACACCGCTCCTAAAGCGCCTCAAAGATGCTGCTTGCAGAACTTTTTTTAGCGTCCTGCCAGCGCACCGCTCCAGTGTGAAAGCCTGAGGGCTTTCATATTGGAGTGACGGGAGAGGCGCTATTTTGGGCGCTATAGCGCCTGTAAAGTGCCTCAGTGTGAAAGGGGTCTAAGAGGTGCTTGTTTTGTTCCTATGGCATCACTCCTTCAGTTTGTTCCCAGCATTTCAGCACTGTTCCCAGCTATCTATGTGGACTAAAGAACTCCTAAAGTGGTTGTAAACCCTTACAGACCACTTTTTGCTACAGGTAAGCCTATAATAAGGCTTACCTGTAGCTACCCAGGATATCTCCTAAACACGGTTTAGGAGATACCCCCTGTATTTGCGTGTGCCGACGTCATCGGCACATGCGCACTGACACAAACTGAAGCAATGGCACGTATGTCAACTATTTACAAAAACATAGGGACTGGGCTGCAGAAAAAAATGGCAGCAGGTGCTCTGGATGGATAAGTCCAAAATTTTAAATATCTGGCTGTAGCATTTTGTTCGGTGAACTGGCTCAAATGAACTATTTCTTTCACTAATGTACAGCCGCTGAATGTGCTGTTTAAACTACATGTAACCTCTGTAGGCTGTGCAGAGCAGGATTAGACTGTGCCTTACTGGATTTTAGCAGTATAGGCAGTTATTTGTAATGTTTGTTTTACATAGCTATACCTGCAAAAAGGGCCAGCATTAAAGGAGAAGTCCAGTCTGAGCTCATTCGGCTGGGCTTCTCCTATTCGTTTTGCAGTCCTGTGACCCGTTTTCAGCAGAGAGCGGGCTGAAGTCCGCTCTCTGCTGACGTCACCAAGATCAGTCCAGGCACCGTGTCATCCCAACTCTGGAAGTCTGGATCCGCTAGGTGCTTGGAGTGATACCTATCTCAGCCTCTCAGCGAGCCGGAAAGAGCCTGAGACGGCCGCTTCCCACTCCTCCATAGCTCAGTGCTCCAATGAGCGTGGAGGAGCAGAGCAGGAGAGCTGCTGATTGACAGTCAGCAGCTCTCTGATCAGGGAGTTGAGAGAGCTGAGCCATCGGCGGTGTTCGATCACTCGGTTCTCAGTGAAGAGGCAGCGGGGGACAGATTCAGCATCGGACTGATGCTGCATCCACCTAGCTAAGTATGATTATGGGATAAATTTTTTAAAAAATCCCATACTTCTCTTTTAAGTAATCTATCGGGACCTAATATTCTTATTAAATTTCCACTTTAACAAACTCTTCTCTGCATTTCCTTTTTCTCTTCACTAGTTGCTGCTGTGGTATAAGAGTCAGTTTGCTCTTCATCTGTCACATCTGCTGATAGGCAGACAGCAGATATGACTGATTTGATCCCTGCAGGGAGGTAATTGGGATTGTGTGTACTTGAACAACTAAGGGTTTTGTTTTCTTAGTAGTGCAGAATATGTGCATTGACAATATAGTACAAGAGGACATGAGTAACAAGAGGAGACCTTGGCTATGACATCCTGCAAAAAAAAGAAAAGAAAAAATAATTGTATAGAAGTCAGCTGTGTGCAGAAAAATATTTACATGTTAACACAGATATGATAAGCCATCATCTTTTTTTTTTCAACTTCTCAAAGAAATTTATTAGAAAACAAAGCAAAGAAAAACCTTACAGCTCACAAATGAACATCAGCGTCTGTTATACATTATAATTACAGAGAGTATATTAGTACAGTAAACTCAACGGCAATCACCCCACCCCCCACCCTGCATTGTGTGATTCAGGTCATTCCCACCCAAGTACCAATTAAATGCATTGCATCTTAAAATCCTGGACCCTACTATGCAGAAGTGTTCACCCCCCTCCAAAAAAAACCTAAGTTAACCCGATATTCTTGTGTAGTTCAACAGTCTATCCAGTATGAGATCTATAGGGGAGAGGCCTGGGGTAGCCAGCCATGGTGACCACAGTTTGTCGAACTTTCCCGGGCGCTCCTATGTTGGAAGATGCATTTCTCTAACCGTATGGTGTCTCCCATCTGAGCAATCCATCCCTTCAATGTTGGAGGTTCAACCTCCTTCCAATGTCTAAGGATCAACTTGCGGACTTGAAACAGGGCCCTAGCTATGGCCTGTTTTGAATTGTCATCATAGGGATGTTGTCCACTATCCTCAAAATACATGTTTTCGGGTCTATTGGTATAGTAATCTGGAAGACTCTACTAATGGTTAATAGGACTCCTGTCCAGAACAAATGGAGCTTGGGGCACCGCCATAACAGATGTATTAGATCTCCATGGTCTCTCAGGCATCTAGGGCAATTAGAGTCTGGTCTCACACCCATCCTAAACAATCTAGCGGGTGTATAATGTACTCTAATGCCCTGTACACACGATAGGATTTTCCGACAACAAAATCCATGTTTTTTTTCCGATGGATGTTGGCTCAAACTTGTCTTGCATGCACATGGTCACACAAATCTTGTCGGAAATTCCGAACGCGGTGACATACAACACGTACGACGAGCCGAGAAAAATTAAGTTCAATAGCCAGTGCGGTTCTTCTGCTTGATTCCAAGCATGCATGGAACTTTGTGTGTCCAAATTGTGTACACATGATCAGAATTTACAACAACAGATTTTGTTGTTGGAAAATTTGAGAACCAGATCTCAAATTTTGTGTGACGGAAATTCTGATAGAAAACGTTCGATGGAGCCTACACACGGTCGGAATTTCCTGTCTCCCATCGAACATTTTCCATTGGAAAATCCTATCGTGTGTATGGGGCATAAGGGTTATGTACAGCTGGGACAGGCGTTGAGCTACATACAGAGAGCAGATTTGTACCACCTACAGTGCCTCCTCCCACTGTTCCTCCTCGAATGTTCCCACATCCCTCTCCCACTTGCTCAACGCTCCTAGGGGGAAGCCTTCTAGATATATATGAAGAATCATGGAGTAGAATCTGGAGATAAAGCCTTTAAACTGGGACACCTCAGCCATATAATGGCATATCTGGGTCGGAGAGAGAAGCCACGGGCCCCGCTAGTCTGCGACGCAACCGCATGTTGCAGCTGCATATAGTAGAAAAGCATTGATTGCGGGAGGCGAAATTGCTCCCTTAACGTAGAAAAGGGAATCAGTCTTCCTGCGGTAAAAATATGTCCCAGGTGCGTAACCCCATGTCTCCTCCACCGAGCCCCGCACTCCAATGACTGCAACTTCTCAGAATATCCGTTGACCCATATCGGGCTGTAGCTGGTAAAGCCCTCGACTATCTGTAGCTGTCTAAGCTTGTTCCACACTTTTTGCATAAGGACGTATGTATTGAATCATTTGTTAGATTTAGCATATGCCAAGGCCTGTGAGTACATCGGCAGTTCCAGTAGCATAGCACATAAGGGTTCTAATAGGGACACCCGTCTCCTGTTCCTGGGTCCTCTGGCACAGTCCGAGCAATATGCTGCAACTGAGCCACTAATTAATAAATCCAGGGGTTAGGGAGTGCAAGACCCCCGCATCCCTGGACTTCTGTTATTGTTCTAGTTTTATCTGTGGGGGCTTGTCTAGCCATTTGAAGGCCCTGAAAATAGAGTTAATGATTCGGAACATTATGAATACGTCCATATATGAATACAGGTATTATTATTATTATTTCAGTTACTTATATAGCGCCGTCAATTTACACAGCGCTTTACATATACATTCTACATTCACATCAGTCCCTACCCTCAAGGGGCTTACAATCTAAGGTAAGTAAATAGTACTCAATGAAAAACGTCCAAATATGTTTGACAATTCTTCTGCTAAAAAGCAAGTAAAACAAAATTCAAGAAAGAAAGGCTGTTTCTACGTGCTTCACTGCTCTACCAACAATAGTGCTCCCACCACCGCATGCAACGCTCGCTCACCTCACTGCAAGACCCGGCAGGGGGTCAAACACACTTTTGCACACAGTGCACCGACCCTATGGGTAATGCTCCACAGTGGTCCTGGGTAGTTCCTTTTGGTCCCTCTAGATAGATAAAGCTCCACAGCAAAAAGAATGACCTCCCAGTGAGCTGGTTCAACTTAGGCTCCTCAGTTTTTGCCGGTAGTTCCACAGCGACATATAAAAACAAAATCCTTCCGATAGTGCAGTACCAAAGGGATTAAAACAAAACCTCACCACCCCAGCTAATATTCAACTCACATTTATTTAAGAATATAAAAACATTGATATAAAATCTATCAGGTATATCTCACTTGTTGCGACAGGTTCCACCGCCAGGCTCCAACTCCATCTCCACATCCTGAGGTGGAGCCTGGTGGTGGAACCTGTCGCAACAAGTGAGCTACACCCGATGGCCCATATTATAGTAAAATACACTGCTTTTGAATAGAGAGGAACCCCTGGGGTAGGATTTTTTTTGACCATTACCAACAAACAGTATAGAAAAAATAATAATTTTATTTAGTAACTATATAGAAAAATATATATAATATTAGACAAAATTTGGACATAGAAATTGTGCAGATTGATGATACAGCAATCCAATAGTAACGTGATTTGGAGATGAGTGTAGTCTCCTTCATCAGGGTTTAACAGGAAATATGTAATATTTTGTTAAATGGCACATACATAAAATCGTCCAAATCCATTTTAAAAAACGACAAAAAGACCCTATCACATGGAGTCGTTCTGCCATCTCATCCACATTGTCCCTGCTTGGAAAGGAGCTCTAAAAAGATTTTGGCATCAGAGGAAAATATATATAGGGACCCTGCCCCCAAATCGAAAAACTGAGGGGGCTTAGTCCTGGGTTGGAGCAAATCACATGTACTGGGGCCTTTAAAACAGGAATCCTGCAACAAAGATTGTATCAAAAATTGCTGGCAAACAGGCTGAGACAGACACAAATATCCAGAAAGGCTGGGGAAAGATCCAATCACTATTACCTCAGAAAGTATGAAGGTGTTAGGTCTGCTTTCAGCAACTCCGGATGTGTACACCTGTTGGCTGTGTTACTGCTTTCAGACATCATTCACAACAGTTCAACTGGTGGTACTTGTAGTCCCACAGAAGTTAGGTTTTGTACTATAATGAACAACAAAAAGCAGACATCTATGCCCTGTTCACATTGATTCTAGCAGCTATATTGGATAACATCATTAGGATCATAAAAGAAGGAAGTTACCACCAGGATAACAGTTCAGCTTAGTGGTACTCGTAGTCCCACTGGAAGTCAGTTCTTATACTATAAGGAACGCTGTATACAGACATCTGTATTCCATACTGCTGGTATTTACAGTTCCTCTGGATACAATACCTTTCCAGCAAGCAGTCACAGCACCACCTTGTGTTTAGCTTACACAGGAATAAAATAGAATAATTTCCTTTATGGGACTTTAGAAGGCAGAAACTCCTTGACAAACAAGATGTATTTGAAAATATATTCATATTTTTATTAGAAAAGTTAAAATTGAGGATATAACTTTAAAAGTCAAAATTGAATACATATATATTTTACAGGTGAAATGTCAAAAAGAAACACATGTATATACAAACAAAATAACCACTTGACTCTGTCCAGTGTGCAGAACTAAGACAGAGAATGCCCGATGCGTTTCAAGGTTAGTAACAATAGAACCTCTTCTTCAGGGGCTAGTGGTTCAATAATTGGTTGTCTACAATTAAAGGGAAAACAAAGAAGCAGTAAGCATTCATCATATAACATATGTAGGTAAGCTTTACAGTAAACGTGTTAGAATAATAGAATATGCATTCTAACCATATATTTCTTGAGAATCACCAATACTGCATCCATTTAAAAAGAAGAAAGGGAGAAAATCCGCTGCCAGAGGTCAACCCGATAGAGGGGAGCCGATGAAGGGGGACTGGGGGAGGACATTTTCCAGGCCTAAAAACGAGGTCAAACACAAAGGGCGTCCTCATCCAAAAAACAGCCCAGAGCTATCAGCATTGAGGCAAAAGAGCCCTCAAAATTCTCAGATCTAAGAAAGAGAGAGGGAAAAAAAAAGGCGGTAATAAGCCTGTTTGTTACAAAGTGTGCGCAACTGTAATGCCCTGTACACACGGTCGGATTTTCCGATGGAAAATGTCCGATCGGAGCGTGTTGTCGTAAATTCCGACCGTGTGTGGGCTCCATCGGACATTTTCCATCGGATTTTCTGACACACAAAGTTGGAGAGCAGGAGATAAAATTTTCCGACAACAAAATCCGATCGCGACGATTCCGACCGTGTGTGGCCTGTTCCGACGCACAAAGTGCCACGCATGCTCAGAAGAAATTCCAAGACGGAACAGCTCGTTCTTGTAAACTTAGCGTTCGCAATGGATACAGCACTTTCGTCACGCTGCAATGTTAAAAATGGTTTAATACAGCGCACTCTCTTCTTCTTTATAATGTGACAAGAATTAAGTAGTTGTACTGCTCATATTCACACACACTTCTCACAAACTTATTTCGTTACTATTTATCGTGATTCCCTCAATATATTTTGATTTCTCACATCTGACAACATATTTTTGTATATTTTTTATATATTTTTTGTCTTTAATGTAGATTCTTTTTTTGTGTTTGTATTTTATTTTTTATTTTTTTGCGATTTTGATTTGTACTCCCGAAAATGTTTGTGACAAGTTCCCACAACACCATTGATATGTTGTTCTATTTAATCTGTAGGAGATTGTTTGGTGTTGTTGTCCCTTGTTAATTTCACAGTGTATTTTAGAAATGTACCTGAATCGTCACCAACAAACTGTCCTTTTTGGATGAAAACACACACAGGAGAGTATAATTTACCTAAAAAATTTTATTAAGGGCTCACAACTAAACAAAGAGGGAGGCAACGCTGGAGAAACAGCAGAAGTGGGTGAAGCCTTGGACCCCCAGGGCAGACATCAACTATTTTTACGCAAAATTGGTGGCCTGAGGAGTCCTTATCTAAGGGAGGGCAGTCTGGTCCAGAAGTCCCAGAGATCATGAACAGCAGCAGATGACATCTGTGTCCCCAGACTGTGGTCATATGAGAGACTGCAGCTTTTGTCAGACCAGACTGAACCCAAGGTCATCACTCTCTTGCCTTCCTTCCACACTTCCTTACACGCGGTGGCTCTGGTGGTGGAGTTGTGGCAGCAGGAGGAGGAGGAGGATGGTCCAACTCAACCACGTCGGTCTTGGGTGTTAGTTCCACACTCACCCCCTTACGTAGGACTTTATACAGAAGGTCCTCACAGAGCCTGCGTTGACCCTCCTGCATGCCCTGCAATTTGGTGGCAGCCATGCAGGCAAAGGCCTCTTCAGGAGTTGGTAAGGCTCGGAGGGACGCCGAAGCCTCCTGGATCAGCCTGAACGCTGAATCCTGCACGGGACTCGGAGTGGCCTTCCTGGCTCGTTTATATGGCAGGCGGAGGGGAGGGACCTGAGACTCAGTCAGGCTGCGACTGGTCCCTGGCTTCTCCTGGCTGACACTTAGCCCTGCCTCCTCCTGGCTGCCACTAATCACCGCCTCCTCCTGACTGCCACATTCCACAGCCTCCTCCTGGCTGCCACTAATCACCGCCTCCTCCTGACTGCCACATTCCACAGCCTCCTCCTGGCTGAGGTCTTCCTGTGTATGAAAAAGGGACATAGTTTTAGTATTTTTTTCATCAATCACACACAATTTTCACCTCCTGACTGCTGCAAATTGAATGTTAACAAATATAACAGACTATCCTGAGCGCAGCAGTTTTCATTCTTGTCCCAATTTTGGGTGCCCACTACTGTCTATTGATATGTAAAACACTTTCAATTAGTGATCAATAATAACATCTAGTAAACATCATTTCTTTATTGCCCAGAAATCAGTAGAACAATACTATACCTGCCTCCAGCTGGGCTCCTCCACTTCTTCCTGGCTGGAAGGCCCAGGTTGGACATCAGAAGCCTCAGCTGGTATGGAAGGAAGCGTGGAAGGAAGAGTGGAGAGGGATTCCCTGACTTCAGTGTGGTCTGACAGAAATCGCAGTCTCTCATAGTACCACAGCCTGGGGACATAAACGTCATCTGCTGCAGCTCCGGACCTCTGGGAATCTGTGACCTTCTTGCGCTCCCTAAGATATGTGCTCCTCAGGCCACCAATTTTGGCTTTTAAATAAGGGATGGTTGCTGTGGGGACCACCAGCTTCACCAACTCCAGCAGTTTCTCCAGCGCTGCCTGCCTCTTCTGTTTGTGATTATAGTGGGGGTGTCTCACTTGCCACAGACAGGGCAGCCCCCTGTATTTGTCAACGAACAGGGGCAGGAAATTGTGGTCGTTGAACCCATCCATTTTCTCTGCAAGACACAACACAAGACAAACCCTAATGTCAGGCAAAACCCCCCTAAACTTGTTACAATATAGGCTTCCATTTGGAAGCAGTATAGGCGCAAGTTTAGATCTTACCTTCGTTATCACGATCGGCGTCTCCGATGCTCCTTCCTCCGCTCACAGATCGTACGTAATACGCACGTGTGTTACGCTTTATACACACTGTGCATGCGTATAACTCCGCCTGCCCCTGACGTTCTTTCTAGTCTATTCCCCGCCCCTATTCGTTCGGCGCAGTGGGGGAAGAGCACATGGCGGATAGACAGCAGGTGCGTGCTAATTGTAGCAACGAGGAGGAGGAGGAAAGGCTGGATCCGGACACGTCCCGATCCAGAAGGAGATTTAAGGACTCAAATATGTCCTTTGGGGAGATGTTGGAGATGGTGGACATCCTGAAGAAGGCCGACTATGATGGAAAGTATGGGCCTTACCCCAACCCCAATGTCCAAAAGGCCAAGATCATGGCGAAAGTGGTCAGGAGTCTGCACCGGAATTTCGGGGTACGATGATCGAAAGATCAGCTCAGGAAACGGTGGTCGGACCTCAAATTACGAGAACGTGAGCAGTACAGAAAGATCCGGAGAGTGCTGCAAAAAAGTAAGTAGTTGTGCTGTGTTCCTATTCTTTATGTTTATTATGTTCGTGCTGCTCCATGTGCTTTTAGGAACTGTTGTACAGTTTAAAATGGCAACTTTCATGTTCATGGGCACATTATTCGGATCAAACATTTTTCGTTCCAACTATAAAATAACATTGTTTAGCCCATATGCATTTGGCCACCATTTTGACGCCCTATACTTGTCTTCAAAGAATTGGGTTGTGTAGATGGCTTTGTTACTAGAATGAAATGCAAACTAGATTGTGTGTAAGGAGAGGACACTCAGCAGCAGTTTACACATCTGGACGCTGGAGCACTAGTGTGGGACAAAAGAACACCATTTTTATTAGGGGGCCACACAGGTGCTCCAGTGTATACTATAGGGGGGGCTACATCTGTGAAGCTTGTACAAAACAGGTAAAGTATTGCATGTTGACAAAGGACACTAAAAAAGCTACATCTTGGAACTCTGCTAAAATTGACAATTGTACCCCACTTCCAAGCATGTTTCATCTTTATAGTTCTGCCATCAAATATCTGTGGGCTAAGTATACCATTTTGTTTTACATAGGGGATAAAAGACTCAGAGGACACCCCTCATCTGAGGGGACCAGAGCCCCCCCCCCTCTGGAAGAAGGGGAAATCCCCCCAACACAAGCTGAGCAGGAGGAAGAAGATGTGGTGGAACTAGTCACCACAACAGGTGAGTGTCTGCAACCACAGGCTCAGATAAGAGATGGATGCCGGCATTTTTTTGAAACCTAATTTATTTTGGGGTTCCTCTCTTTTTAGATGATCGTGAGGTTGTGGATCCAGATCCTTTCACATCCGAAAGTGCCCAGATCCTGATCGGGGAGATCATAGGGTGTAATTTACAATTGGAAATCATCAAGCAAAACATCAATGATGTTATTCCAAAAAATAAAAACATCATTGATGTTTTGGGGCGAGTTTAAAGCCCCTCCAAATCACTTTCTTCTTTTGTGTGCTACAATGTGCAAAATGTTTTTGTGATTTTTCCCAAAGCCAAATTTGAAGGATGCACAGAGTGTGCCATCATGTGCCATCTGCCATCACGGGAGATCAATGGACGCGTTTTGGGGGTGCAACCCCTTCCTCAATAATAAAGTAGCGGTGAGGAAGGGCTTGCTCCCCCAAAACACATCCCTTGATCCCCCGTGATGGCAGCTAGCACATATTGACATTGGTAAATTGGTGTGCATCTTACAAATTTGGCTTTTCCAGGGGTGATTTCCCCCCATCTGAACGCAATATCAAACACAGTTCCTAAATACTCATGTCTGATATTGCCTTCAAATTCGACCAAATGTGACGTTTGTAAGTTCAAGATTTGTGTCTTTTCTTGTTGGTTTTACACATGCCTGTTTTATCTAAAATGGACATTTTGAGTTTTGATAATGCCACCACAAAAATTGGTATACCACAAACATGTTGGTTTGTTTGAAAAACCTTTGGTAAATGCACATGTGATTGTGCAGGTATTAAAAAGATTGTTAATCAAGAATGTGTGGATTATTGTCTCAACGCTACAACACTTTTGGGGTGATGTAATTGTTGTTTTCTGAGAAAATGGGGGTTATTTCCTAAGGGCAAATTCACTTTGCACTACAAGTGCAGTTTCAGTGCAGTTGCAAGTGCACTTGTAGTGAAATGTGTTTTTGCATTTAGTAAATAACAGCCAACAGTGCTTTGTATAAGGTTACACAATCACGCCATTTTCTGCACTCAAAACATTTCTGTCAGGGTCAGCTAAAACAAACACAAGCAGTAAATGTCCACAAAGAATTTCTTTTTATTATAAAAAGGCTTCACAGATTGTCTGGCATATTGATAGCCCCCCTACCCGCAAAGAACTCCAGGTAGCGTAACCGGACATCACGGGCACTCAGGGAGGGCAAGCCAGGACGGCCACTTTCAAGCGCCGTCAGTGTGGTTTGATGTATGATTCCGGCCTCAGGCCCAACTGAGCCAGCATAGTTGGCCGAATGTTTCCTTATAAAGTTATGGAGAATACAGCATGCCAGTATAATATGGTTCAGTTTATACTCCGCCATATGGATGGGTGTCATAAATAGGCGGAACCGGCTGGCCAGGATTCCAAATGTGTTCTCCACCACTCTTCGGGCTCTGGCCAGCCGGTAATTAAAAACCCTCTGTTCCGGGGTGAGGGTCCTCATTGGGAATGGCCGCATCAGGTGGTCCCCCAGCGCAAATGCTTCATCAGCAACGAACACAAATGGGAGTCCTTCAACATTGTCCTCTGGAGCTGGCAAGTCCAAGCTGCCATTCTGGAGACGCCTGTAGAACTCCGTCTGGGCGATGACTCCACCATCGGACATCTGGCCATTCTTCCCCACGTCCACATACAAGAAGTCGTAATTAGCCGACACCACCGCCAACATCACTATACCCCGAGTTGGGTGGTGGGACGATGTGGATGTGTTTCCCATCAATTGCCCCTCCGCAGTTAGGAAAGTCCCACCACTGGGCAAAGTGGGAGGCCACAGTCTGCCATTCCTGTGGCATGGAAGGAAACTGTTGAGGAAAAAACAATAAACATTACTATTTTTTCACAGAAACATGGCAAGCAGATTAGACACAAACATTATGGGGCAACCTCCAGATAGCATTTAGTAAGGGGAATTTAACAAGGCCAAAGTATAAGGTACACCTATCATATTCCCCCTCCCCCCCCCATGGGCCATTTCTAACATTATAGGGGGTGTGTGAAAATCTTGGAAAGGTAACCCTCTTCACTTCATTGAGAGATGAATGCCTAAATAATGGGTATTACTTTGAACAGACCCTCCTTAGTTACACTATTGGCAGCCCACTGGACAGGTAAGAAGTGTCATAATACAAAGATATAAATACACATTGTACACATTTGAGGACATTTGGACATTCTGCTATTACCTATCAAGATAATAATAGGATCCCAAAAATGTAAACAGTACCATTTGAAAGTATACAGGCAGGCCCTTGCACTACATGCTTTGGGGAATTCATCCATAAATCTGAGCACTAAAGAGGTGGGTATAGTGTGTATGGGTTTGGCAAAGTCAGCAGATAGATGATTGAGGATAGAGAATTGGGATCAGCTGACTTAGCAGTTGGGGGAGGGAGGGTTACTAAAAAATATTTGGGGACACCACAAAAAAAGCCTCTGGCACTCTGCCTGAATTTAAATCAAAAATAACATTTCCAAACATTTTAGGGGGTGTTTGGGGTAAAGCACTACTATGGAGCTGATAAAATACATTGTTAAGTGACTACATGAGGTGAATATAGGCCAGGAGACACCATGCTGGGGAGGTTAGTGAAGGGCAAATATGTATGAAGGACCTAAAATAATAATTACATAAAAATCCAGCATGCATGAGAACAAAGGGGACATTCACAGCATATTACAATCATAGTAATTAGGGAATGAGGAAAGAAATACAATATATTAGCAAACATTCAATACAATAAAATGTGATATAAAAGGATAAAAATCTTACCTTCATATACTCCTTCTGCAGGACCTGTATGATGGCAGAACAGGTCTCTGGGATAATGATCCCCAGAGCCTGGGGGGAGATGCCTGTCGAGAACTTTAAGTCCTGCAGGCTTCTCCCTGTCGCCAAATACCGCAGGGTAGCGACCAACCTCTGCTCCAGGGTGATGGCTTGCCTCATGCAGGTATCCTGCCTGCTGATATAGGGGGTCAGCGAAGCTAACACGGGGCAGGTCATCCTGAGAAAGTTCCTGAAATCATCAGGATTATTCTCACGGATCTCACAGGGCAAAGGCATATGAGAGAACTGGTCACGCTGAAGCAACCAATTCTTGGTCCATGAACTCCTCCCCACCCTGTTCATGGACTGGACTTGTGTCAAGGTCAGGACCCCAACATCAAGCCCCCGCACAGCACGAACTCTACGAGGAGTACGCATACGAAACATGGCTAGAAAACGGTCGGCTGCTCAGAACGAAGTAACAGAACGCACTGAAGAACAGCAAGGCCTGTGAAGAGCAACCTGAAAAACAGTAACGAACGAACAAGAATACAATGACTACTTAAAGTCACGCGGAACTTGCTGCAGGCACTGAAGAGCAGATACAAACCCACAAGCACAAACTGAACGGCAGAAAACGATCTGAAAGCCACGAGTCTGAAAAAGCACGAATCGTCTCTCACCAAACTTTTAGTAACACGAGATTAGCAAAAGGAGCCCAAAGGGTGCAGCGCTTGGTTCTGAACCGGCCTTTTCTAGTCTCGTCGTACGTGGTGTACGTGACTGCGTGGTTGGCGATCGGAAATTCCGACAACTTTGTGCGACCGTGTGTAGACAAAACAAGTTTGAGTCAACATCCGTCGGAAAAAATCCTAGGATTTTGTTGTCGGAATGTCCGAACAAAGTCCGAAGGTGTGTACACCATATAATAGTAAAACTATCCTCTATTTCAAGCACACACACCTTTTAAATAGGCTGGTGGATTGATAGCAAGCATATATATATAATAACAGGGCAGGACAGCACCTGACATCTATAAGAAAATTAACAAATAAAATGTCACGCACAGAGTACAGTGCAAGAGCAGAATTGCATCCCCAAAAATATTAAGTAACAGACATTCAAAAAAAAATCGCTTGCAAATTTAACATATAGAAAGCCGGTGTTTACCTGTGGTCTGGATCAAAGAATGCTTGGTCTGCTCTTTGCTGTGAGCAGCGTAGGATTGAACATCCAAGTGTCCGCCTTTGTATAAGGCATATCCCGCTAATCAGCTGTATCTCTCACAGCTGTGAATAGGAGGGAGAAAGGGCTGGAGGGAGGTGGCGCCCTCCAAGTCCCCGGCACGCAGACCCCCCCCAGAGCATCATCTCATCAAGACTTGATGAGGTGTGGAGCGCTGCTCGGAGACAGCGTCATGACGTAATGCCCAGGTGACTGGTGTCCGCGTCGGCGGCCCATGGCGCTTAACAGGCGCCATGGCAATGAGAAAAAGCACTCGGTCAGGTACGCCCAGAAAGACAGAGGCCAACCGCATTAAGCTGAGAAAACGCAGGTGGCCCCTGAGTGTCCAAGAGATGGGCCTAGTACGTCCAACCCCCAGTGGCTGGATTTACAATGACAGGCAGCAGAGATTAACCCTAAAGATCAGAAGACAGAAAAGAGCCAGAGAACTAGAATACAGATAGATAAATTATATAGGTCAGAGAAACTATAGAGGGGAATCAAAAAGGAAGTTAATGGAGCTGATAAATTATGATCCAAACATATGCAGTATTTAAACAAACCCACATTAGAGAATTGCATAAGATAAGAAATTGCAAAGAAATAAATATCATTGATATGTATCATTCCTACTTAAAGCTTAGTATAATGACAAATAGTTTTTATTCTTCAAAAGGAACATAGCGTACCGAAACATAGAGGCCTGTTAGAAGGTCAGACTTGCGTCATTGGGATCCCATTTGGATTCCCCTGACGTGAAACCTTCCAAAAAAGGCCTGAGTGAATCTATTGAGAAGGCTGATACACAACCAGAGGGGAATGCCAGAGCTTTCCATCAGCGAACCTTTGACTCTACTAAAAGCGCTGTTTGACCCCCCTGAATAAGGGAGGTCGCAGGCTTTCTGGTAAGCCTTTTATCCTAATGAGGTGACAGGAATCAAGGTGCCGAGCACCCGATCTACATTTCACGTTGCACTTGAAGTCACTTTATAGAATTCCAGCATTATATGAACTTTTGTTATTAATCAACCTCTTTCATTCATATTGTTTTTTAGCACGTTTGTGTTTGACTTTGGCTTTATTGTACTTAGTCGCATAGAATTGCATAAATATTTTTGTAATATTTTGTGCACTGTTTCTGGGTGTACATAGTATTGTACGTTTCACTGCACAGTTGCACTTTATTGGACATATGTCCAATAATTATGTCTTAGGTTACACTTCACATTTATATTAATAGTTTGCATTTGTATTTTTTATATACGTTGTTCATGCACAGGGTCATTTTGTGTAAAACCTAGCGCCGCACTCCATTATTTGCAATCTTATCTTTTTAGCAGTGTTCATAAACTGGCAGTAGCTACAACCCCCACACCTGAAAGTCCCTGGACGTTTGCAGGGCTCTCTCTTTCCTCCTCCTCCCAAGTATTCACTTGTGACTAGCTGATCTCTTAGCGATTTAGCCCGTTTGAATGTGAATGATGGATTATCTGATACAAATGGGCCAATAGTTGGATCAAGTTTCAGCACATGCCAGTAATTTTCAATGATATTCTTAAAGGTCTTGCGTTGATTTGAAAATTTATTAATGATCCGTATCGGATTGGTCTTATTTTTCGCAGACATGGGATTATATATAAGCTCATGTCTGGATCTTAAACAGGCTCTTTGGAAGGATTTTTTTAGGCACGTGATGGAGTATTCTCGTGCCAGTAGTCTTTCTTTTAATGAGTCAGCTTCTTTTTTGAAAATGTTGTCATTAGAGCAATTTCTTCTAACCCGTAGGTATTGACTGTAGGGAATCGAAGAGATTAAAGGTTTGGGGTGGAAGCTACTTGCATGCAATATAGAGTTCCTGGCTGTGGGTTTCCGGTAAAGGGAGCTGGTTAGCAAACCATCTTGATCCTTGTGGATTGTTACATCCAAAAAGGTGATGGAGCTATGGTCGTAGGCCATGGTAAAGGTCAAATTGAATATATTGATATTCAATTCACAGAAAAAACTTTGTAGCTCATCAGAGGGTCCATCCCACACAAATAGAATATCAATGTAACAATACCATATTATTACATTTTCAATATATGGACGCATGTGTTTCGATTGAGTGAGCATCCGCTCCTATTCCCCCAGGTACAGGTTGGCATAGGACGTGGCATAAGACGTCCCCATCGCTACCACCTGTACCTGGAGGAAATGTGCACCATTGAAAGTGAAGTGATTATGATGGAGTATGTAATCCAAAGCATCTATCAAAAATGTATTTCAGCCCCTTGTCATGTGGTATTAAGCTGAATAGGGCCTCAATGTCCAATGACAAGGATTGATGCTTGTGGGACGCATAGGCCATCAATAATTTGTAATAGATGCATGGTATCTTTTACATAGCTTGGTAAATTTAACACGTGTGGGCGTAAGTGACCGTCTAAGAACTAGCTAAGGTTTTCTGTCAGCGAGCCGTTACCAGATATGATGGGCCTGCCCGAAGGCCAGTGTATACTCTTATGTAGTTTAGATAAAGCGCAAAATGTTGGGGTACGGGGTAATGCAATTCTTACATAATCTCATTCTGATTTGAAGAGTATGTTGGCAGCAATTCCTGATGGAATTTGTCAATTTTTGTTGAAGAGATTTTACAGTACCATAGCTTGTTGGATAGAAGTCTATTAAAGATCTCTTCATAATGCTCATTGTTCATAATTACGATAGTTCCCCCTTGTCGGAAGGTTTGATCGTGATTGAGGAATTGGAGGCTAATGATTTAAGCGCCTCTCATTCCTCGTCACCTAGCTTGTGCAGCCTATCATTAAAGGTATTGATTTTACAAATTTCATTACATGTCAACTTGACAAAGGCTAACACATTTGAGTTGGTAATAAGGCTGGGAAATGTATCCGATTTACGTTTTAAATGTTTGTAAGGACGTAGTGGGTAATTCTGATTGATCGAAGCGTCCGAGAAATGCTCAAGATCGATCTGATCAATCAGATCTGGGGGATCATTTTCCTCCAGTAATTAAATTAGATTGTTTAGAGCAGTGAGTTATTGGGATTTAAATCTAGGTTGTTTTGGTACATCTTTTTTATTATTATTATTATTATTATATGAGATTTATATAGCGCCAACAGTTTATGCAGTGCTTTACAATGTATAGGTGGGACAACACAATTACAGTACAGTTCAATACAAAGGTACAGGAGGGCCCATCTTTAGAATACATTTGTTTAAGGACGAGTTTTTGTGCAAAGAGTTGAATATCTTTGGTCACCTTAAACTTGTCCTTGTCCTGATTAGGACAAAAACTCAAACCACGTGCTAGTATTCCTGTTTCTGATCCTTGTGGTTTGTTACATCCAAAAAGGTGATCGAGCTATGGTTGTAGGGTTATTCTCCTTATGTGTATGTGTTTGTAACCTGCGGGGTAAATGACTGCGCTATATCAAGATGCAACTCAACTCAACTAAGGTTATAGGAGGAAAGATTAATCACATTAAGGTTGTTGGAAATTGTTGATTGTGGTTCGGTGGGTAGCTCGTGGTGGGTAGCTCGTGTTGGTGTGACCCTTGATCGGTCATGTCTCAACATTGTCGATTGGTTTGACTAAAAAATTGTCCTGTGTTACATTGAGTGGCTGTGCCATGTTGCCTGATACCATTAGTCTAGGAAGAAGAGTGTTAGTGTCTAAGTGAGAAAAAGAAGAACCACCACCACCTGACACCAAGTGAGGGCTGTGCGATCCCAACGCCGTGAGTGATTCAGTTATGCGTTCTTTTAGTTGACTTCTCATGTGATCTGTTTCCTAGTGAACTCCTTTTGGATTTCCATGATTGCTTGTGTTTTGTTGACCCTTTGGAAGAGATAGAGGACATGGATGAGGCATCGGATAGCCATAAATTAGTTTTAATATTTGGTTGATATTTTATTTTATTTTTTGGAGTATTCTTCCAAATATATGCTTTGCTTTCCTGAAATGCATTTTTATCTCTATAAAATGTATTCTCTTTTTTAATCAAGATTTCCCTATTGAACTGTTCTAGATGTTGATTAAGATCTTTATTGTACTGTTCGTATGATGCATGATTTTTGAAAACTGACAATTGTTTGAATATGGACTCTAATTTCTTATCGACTTCCCTGAGTTTTCTCTGATACTCATCTGTGAGTAGAGACATCATACCAGCAGAACATGTAGGGAGATTTTTCTCCTAATCATTTTTGAAGGTCATACTTGTATTTTCCAAAGTAGGAAAGATTTGAATACGTAAACCGAAGGGGTTCATATAGTTTTTAATATATTGTTGGAAAGAATGTATGTGCCAATGATAGGAAGATTTCTTCTCTAACATTTTATTAAGATTGAAAAATATGGAGGATTACTCAGTATTCTTTTGTTCCTTCTACGTGAAATCTTTTTAGCCTGTTTAAGAAAGAGACATGAGCTTATTTATAATCCCATGTCTGCGAAAAATAAGACCAATCCAATATGGATCATTACCAAATTTTAAAATCAACACAAGACCTTTAAGAATATCATTGAAAAATACTGGCATGTGCTGAAACTTGATCCAACTATTATCCTATTCGTATCTGATAATCCCTCATTAACATTCAAACAGGCTAAATCGCAAAGAGATCAACTAGTCACATGTGAATACTTGGGAGGAGGAGGAAAAAGAGATCCCTGCAAACATCCAGGGACTTTCAGGTGTGGGGGTTGTAGCTACTGCCAGTTTATGAACACTGCTAAAAATATAAGATTGCCTAATGGTAAAAAGTATCTACCAAACCACTATGCAAATTGTCGAACTTCTGGAGTTGTATATCTCTTGTCATGTGATTGTGCGTGTTTCTATGTTGGCAAGACAAGCCTTAAATTTTGGAAGCGAGCGTACTGACACATAGCAACCATGAAATCCTGTAACCCAAGTCTTCCCCTTGGTAGACATGTTTCAGCCATACATAATGGTAATTTTCCAAAGATATCTTTTTTGATTCTAGATCGTGTACATTCGGGTATGCGTGGAGGCGACTGGAATAAGATCCTCTTGCAACATGAACAGAGATGGATCTTTCGCATAAACGCAACTAGACCCCCAGGCCTGAATTAATCTATTTCATTCAGGCCTTTTTTGGAAGGTTTCACTTCAGGGGAATCCGAATGGGATCCCAATGATGCGAGTCTGACATTCTAACGGGCCTCTATGTTTTGGTACGCTATGTTCCTTTTGAAGAATAAAAAATATTTGTCATTATACTAAGCTTTAAGTAGGAATGATACATATCAATGATATTTATTTCTTTGCAATTTCTTATCTGATGCAATTCTCTAATGTGGGTTTGTTTAAATACTGCATATGTTTGGATCATAATTAATCGGCTGTTTTCCTCCTTTTTGATTCCCCTCTATAGTTTCTCTGACCTATATAATTTATCTATCTGTATGCTTGTTCTCTGGCTCTTTTCTGTGATCATCAGGGTTAATCTCCACTGCCTGTCATTGTAAATCCAGCCACTGGGGGTTGGACGTACTAGGCCCATCTCTTGGTCACTCACTTGGTGCACGGGGGCCACCTGTGTCTTCTCCCCTTGATGCAGTTGGCCTCTGTCTTTATGGGCGTACCTGGGCGAGTGTTTTTTCTCGTTGCCATGGCACCCATTATTTGCCACGGGCCGACGACGCGGACACCAGTCACCTGGACATTACGTCCGCGCCCCTCTCCAACGGGGGCGGGTGACATCATGACGCTGTCTCCAAGCAGTGCTCCACACTTCCTCAAGTCTTGAGGAGATGACGCTCTGGGGGGCAGGTCTGCATGCTGGGGACTCAAAGGGCACCACCTCCCTCCTATTCACAGCTGTGAGAGATACAGCTGATTAGCAGGATATGCCTTATATAAGGCGATCACCTGGATGTTCAGTTCTACGCTGCTCACAGCACCGTGCAGACCAAGCATTCTTTGATCCAGATCACAGATAAACACCGGCTTTCCATATGTTAAGTTTGCAAGCGATTTTTTTTTTAATATCTGTTACTCAAAATTTTTGGAGATGCAATTCTGTTCTCGCACTGTATTCTGTGTGTGACATTTTATTTGTTAATTTTCTTATAGATGTCAGGTGCTGTCCTGCCCTGTTATTATATATATGCTTGTTCTTCGAACTGCATGCTATCAATCCACCAGCCTATTTAAAGGTGTGTGCTCAAAATAGAGGATTACTCTCTCTCTCGATATTAATATATATAGTTTTACTATTACAGTTGCGCACACTTTGTAACAAACAGGCTTATTACCGCCTTTCTTTTTCCCTCTCTCTTTCTTAGACTTGAGAATTTTGAGAATTTTGCCTTAATGCTGATAGCTCTGGGCTGTTTTTTGGATGAGGGCGCCCTCTGTGTTTGACCTCGTTTTTAGGCCTGGAAAATGTCCTCCCCCAGTCCCCCTTCATCGGCTCCCCTCTATCGGGTTGACCTCTGTCAGCGGATTTTCTCCTTTTCTTCTCTTTAAATGGATGTAGTATTGGTGATTCTCAAGAAATATATGGTTAGAATGTATATTCTATTATTCTAACATGTTTACTGTAAAGCTTACCTATATATGTTATATGATGAATGCTTACTGCTTCTTTGTTTTCTATTTAATTGTAGACAACCAATTATTGAACCACTAGCCCCTGAAGAAGAGGTGCTATTGTTACTAACCTTGAAACGCGTTGGGCATCCTCTGTCCTAGTTCTGCACACTGGACAGAGTCAATTGGTTATTTTGTTTGTATATACATGTGTTTCTTTTTGACATTTCACCTGTAAAATATATATGCATCCAATTTTGACTTTTAAAGTTATATCCTCGATTTTAACTTTTCTAATAAAAATATGAATATATTTTCAAATGCATCTTGATTGTCAAGAAGTTTCTACCTTTTAAAGTCTCATAGAGAAAATTGTTCTATATTATATCTGATTTAGGGACGTGGGCAGCAACTCCTTTTCCATAGATCTATGGCACAAGCATAATATAGCTTGCACAGGAAGATCCAGCATTCTCTTCTGGCTAAGTTTGTATCAGCTCAACAGCTTTGCTCTACCATTCAGGATTACAGTTTTCTTAAAGTGCTAGCTGAAGACCACAAGATTCATTTTTTTCCTCAGAGTTACTGTTAATCCCCTTTTGCTCTTCCTTGTCCTTTCACCAACAGACTATTGTTGCCTAATAAAGGTGATCCTTCAGGTAGCTGGACTCTGTTTAGAAGGAGCCAATCAAGTCATGGTTAGAATTGTTCTTACTAAATGCTTGTTATTTGCCTTGTTGTGGGCCTCTGGGTTGAGGTACGGGGAGGAGAAGTTTGACACATCTTAAAAGGGTCAGTCCTCTGCCTCTCTACTACCTGTTCACATGGGTATCAATAGTGTGAGCTGACTGTTGTGTTAACTGCACTGTGTTTCCCTGAATCATTAATAGTAATCTGTCATTTAAACTAAGATTTTCATCTGACATACATGTTTTGTGCTGAATATATATATCTTTTTGTGTCACTTTTGTCTCAGTAAACATACCTTCTGGTTTATCACGTTGTGCTTCCTCTCTACTGCTGTGTTTCACACTAAGGCTCAATTCACACCTAAGCATTTTGTAGCTTGAAGCCTGAAGCTACAAAACGCTGACGGGGAAAAAATCAATTATTCTCTATGGAGATGGTTCACATCTCCACTCCAAAACGCCTGAAGCCCTACACCTGAAGCTCAAACAAGTTCTGGACCTTTTTTTGTTGCGCGAATCCGGCAGATTTGGGCGTTTTTCTGCTTTTTACATTGGTGACCTTTTGCCCTGCACAAAATCGCGGTAGAAAACGCGTCAAATCGCGGTAAAAACACCGCAAAATCACGGTAAAATTGCACGATTTTCTGCCTGAAAACGTCAAGCTCAGGTGTGAATGGGTCCTAATATTGCCGAGTAGGTGTGCCAGAGGGGTTGGGGCTGTTCTTGGGGTTGAGAGGCAGAGTACAGAACCAAATATACATTAAGCGGCTCCCCCGGGGGTAGCGCTATATAGATTTGCCAATGTAGTAGGAGCCACATGGGCATATTATAATGTATTAATGTAAGATTGACAATCCACAAATTATTTAGGATGAAAAATTCATCCATTAGGGAGGAGAGGAGTGCGCTTGGGGCAGATGTATTTGCAATAATTACATGTTCCACAAGGGAATGTACCTAAACGTCTGGGTACATTTGTGGATTCACCCTTAGATGAAAAATTGCTGAACACCAATCTGTCATCTAGGGATAAGGCCCTTCTAAAAGTTATCTGAGGATGTGGGGGAATGAGTCTAGCTATTTTGGGGTCTGAAGTCAGGAGATGCCAGTACTTCTGAATGTACCTTCTGATAGTATCATGTCGTGCACTATAAGATAATAATGTGCAACGATGAATCATTACTTTTTTTGGGGTGTGGTCCAAAAAGCAAATGCGACCATGATTGTTGCATTGTTCTGTTGAAAGCTTTGCAAAGGCAAGATTTTGAATAACCCCTCTCAAGGAGTTTTAATTTTTTAACCCCTCTGGAGTTTTAATTTATTAGCTGCTTTCTTGAAATTAACTTAGTCGCAACAATTGCGCAAAAGGCGCAGGTATTGCGAATAAGTGATGGACTGTACCAGAGGTTTAGGATAAAAACTGTTTGTTGAAGGATAATTTTCCCAGTGGTGGGTTTCCTATATGAATGACTTCCTAACTGCTTGCCGAACAGCCGCTGTCATTATACTGTGGCAGGTTGTCACGGCTGTGCGAATCGCCGTAGGTGTACGCCGGCCGCTTTAGGAGCAATAGCAGGCACCGCAGCGCGATGCCAGAGTAGTTGCGCGTGGCCCGTGGCTGTGATGTCCGCCGGCCACCCGCAATTGATTGCTCCACAGAGAGCCAGAACGGGAATCTGTCGAAGTAAACAAACAGATCTGACAGGGAAGTAGAGAGAGATCTGCTGTTCCTAGTAATCAGGAACAGTGATCTCTCTACTCCCAGTCAGCACACTCCCTCCACAGTTAGAAACACCTTCCTAGAGAACACTTAACCCTTTGATCACCCCCTAGTGTTAACCCCTTCCCTGCCAGTGTCATTTATACAATAATCAGTGCATATTTTTAGCACTGATCACTGTATAAATGTCGCTGGTCCCAAAAGAGTGTCAAAAGTGTCCGATCTGTCTGCCGCAATGTCACAGTCCCGCTAAAAATTGCTGATCACCGCCATTACTAGTAAAATATAATAATAATAATGCCAAAAATATATCCCCTCTTTTTTAGATGCTATAACTTTTGCGCAAACCAATCAATACACACTTACGTTTTTTTTGTTTTTTTTTATTACCAAAAATATGAAGAATACATATTGGCCTAAACTGATGAAAAAATAATGTATTTGTTATTTTATTTTTTGGATATTTATATTAGCAAAAAGAGAAATATTTTTTTTTTTCAAACTTGTCTGTGTTTTTTTATTTATAGCGCAAACAATAAAAACCGCAGAGATAATCCAATACCACCAAAAGAAAGCTCTATTTGTGGGGAAAAAAAGACATAAATTTTGTCTGTGTACAATGTCGCATGACCGTGTAATTGTCAGTGAAAGCGACGCAGTGCCGTATTGAAAAAAAAGTCCTGGTCATTAAGGTGGTAAATCCCTTCCGGGCTGAAGTGGTTAAAATCCCATCATTACTGATTTCAATTTCCAAATCCATAAGGGTAATTTTCTCACAGTTAAAAGTCACTGTAAAAGTGGGAGGAATTAGAATTATTAACGTCAAGACATTCGTGTAACAACTCTATGGGGCCATCCCATATGAACAAAAATGTCATCAATGTATCTCAACTAGGTCATACAGTCAGAGTATTTAGACATGTTTTCAGAAAGCAAAAAAAAAAGAAAAAGAAAACACCCACTCCCCCAGGTTCAAATTGGCATAGGATGGGGCACAACAAGTCCCCATCACTACACCTTGTACCTGGAGGAAGTGGGAGCCATTGAACACAAATGCATTATACTGCAAGATATAATCTAAAACCTGCAGCACAAAGTCGAAGTAGCGATGTGTACTTTGACAAAAAAAGTTTTTAATAGCTTGAATGCCTTTGGAGTGTGGGATTGATCAGTAAAGAGATTCTACATCAATTGTTACTAACACCGCATTAGCGTGAACAGTATGATTTTCAAAAAGTTGTAGAAAATGAATAGTGTCCTTTACATAGGATGGCAAACTAAGGACAAAGGGTCTTAAAAAACGTATGGACCCACTTACTGGCATTCTCTGTTAAATTCAAGTTTCCAGAGATAACGGGTCTTTCAGAAGGATTACCTAAATATTTATTAATCTTGGGAAGCATGTAAAATGTTGGGGTTTTAGGGAATTTGTTGTACAAAAATTCCCATGTACCTTTTGGAAATAATATCATAATCACAAGCTCTTGAAATTAGGGACCAAAACGTTTTTATGAATTCATCTATCCATTGAGCAAAAATGGGGCAATACCAATTACAATTGTTTAGGATGTCCAAGCACATCTTATAATAATCCTCCTCATTACAACCTTTTCACTCTTATTGGCTGGTTTAATTACTAAAGATTTGTTTTTTTGCAAATTGGATAGGGCTTCAAGATGTTCCCTAGATAGATTGGGGTAAGCATTTTTATTGTATGTAATCCCCTCAATAGCTTTGGTGACACATTTAATGAATGCAAAAACATCGGAGTTAGAATGAATAAGAGGAAATTTGAGAGATTTTTTCTTCAATATAACAGTCAGATGACTCAACATCTTTGAGGAGTTTCTCTAGGTCCACTTGGTCAATGAGGTCAGTGGAATCACTGACCTTACATTGGCCAGTGGAAGCAACAGGATTACTTTCCTCGTACAAAAGGGTCACAAAGAGCCTTGCATTCCTGTATAGATAACATTTCTTCAGGTTCAGTCTTGGATGTTCTGTCAAAGGACAGGCTTAAAAACGTTTCTGAACAAAAAGATAAAGGTCCTTGATGGTATTGAGTCTATCAATCTCCGCAGTCGAGCCCAAAGAGAGGACCTGGGTCTCTTCCAACAAAAGAGAGTATGAAGACAGATTTATAATTTTCAGTCCTGCTTCATTGTCAAAGGAGGGTTTATGAGATATGCCTCTATCCCTTTGCCTGTTTTGGGGCGATTTGTGTATATGGATATACATTATGTATGGGTTTTAACACCCTTGCTTGCTTTTAAAACATTTGTACAATAAACTTTTTGTATATTAATTATGATGTTGGTTTCATGGTGCTTTCTAAAGTCCTATTCATAGCATAATTTCCTCTTGTTATCTTGTTTAGGGATGTGGCACCAACAATTGGGCATCTATAACTTATTAGCAGATTAATCTTATTTTGTATGATCTGTCTTTCTTGCACTTTACTAATGTGGGTATGTAAGTTTGTAGTCTAGACCAGTGAACACTAGTTATATTGTAGCTGCTACAAACCATACTGCAGATAGCTGTTCCCTAGTAAACTGCCTGCTTGACTCAAAGCATTCCTAATTTTTTTTTTTAATTGGGAAATCCAACTTTATTAAACAAGGATGTACAAGTATACATCAGATATTTGACATATACATTGATAAGATTATAACAATATACAGTGTGCAGTCATACTGTTCCATTCTACTGTTTATAGTTGTTGACATTTAGTAATAGATCTTTGGTAAGATTTTCACAGTATTCCTAAGCCACTATTGTTCGTATATCCTGGGTTTCTTTACCCCTGCAACCTACACGTTTACCAAGACACTTAAAGTGGTGTTAATGGAATTTATTGACCTCTAAGTACAGGTCTCTCCGTCTTCCAGCCATCTATCCCAGACCTTTGAATATTTTTGTGTGCATCCTCTATGTATGTAAATCAACTTTTTGTACGGAAGGGTATTGTTTATATTCTTTTTCCAACTTGATACTGTAGGGGTAAGGGTCTGCATCCAGGTTCGAGCTACAACTTTTCTAGCAATAAAGAGAGCTTCATAAATTAATGTAGCATGAAACTTGTCTATATCTGTATCTGGTAGAAGGCCCAAAATACATAATTTTGGATCCAGTACAACTGGAGAGCCCATTTTATCATGTAGAAATGTAATCACTTGTACCCAATATGCTTGTAATATGGGACATTGCCACATCAGGTGATAGAACGTGCCTGGCTCATAAGTACATAGGGGACATGTTGATCCTCGTGTAGGCTGGAACTTGGCCATCCTCTTTGGTGTTAGGTATGCTTGGTAAACAATATAGAGTTATGTCAATCTGTCGGAAAGTTTAGGCAACGTTGTTTTAACATTTTCTAGTATTTCATCCCAGTCTGAGTCACTGATAGCTCCCACGTCATTTTCCCATCCTGATTTAGCCTTTTGAACTACTGTCATTATCCTTGGAAGTCTAATGGTATAATATGGGTTTGAAATTAGTTTTTGAGGTTCTGAACCCATAATTATATCTAGGACCTGAGGGTGCTCAAGAGTAATATCGATATTCCTAAATTGAGAGCGCAATGCATGGCGCAGCTGCAAGTACCTAAACACTAAATGATGCAGAAGAGAGTATTCATCTTTGAGGGATTGGAATGTTTTAGGCCGTTCATCAGTCATTACTTGGTGGAGGTATATTATCTCGTACTTGGCCCATATAGCAGGGTCTGGTATATGTTTACCTACCTTATAATTTTTATAATTTTTAAGCCACAGGGGGGTATGGGAGTGTATATGTCCCAGTTTAAGCTTTTTCAGAGTTATTTCCCATATTTTTTGATGATGTAAAAGCATACCTACATTCAATCTGGGAAGTCTTTTACGTGCCTGTCCCCCCCAAAAAATAGCTTGTAGAGGAGATGTCAGTGAACTCTCTGGATCGTCGCACACTAACACTTTATAGCGTTGCATTTCAGTCTTATTGAAATAATACATATGGGATAGTTGTGCGGCTATATAGTATTCCTGCAGGTCTGGAAGTGAAGTTTCCCCCATGGATGTGGGATTTTTGAGAATATGCCAGGCCAATTTGTGTCTTCCGTGCCTCCAAACAAATGAATTTAGGATAGCTTCCATCTTTTTAAAGAACCTGAGGGGAATATATAGGGGTGCATGCCAGACCATTGAGAGAATCTTAGGTAATAAAATCATCTTAATGATGTTTATTCGTCCCATTACCCCTAGAGGTAATTTGGACCAGGCTTGCATTTTGGTTTTTATCAGGGAGAATAGCGGTTCCACATTATTAGTAATGTAGTCCCACAGCTCCCGTGTGACCAACAACCCTAAATATTTATTAGAGTTTACTCTAGCTAATGGTAATTCCGGGTGAGTTGGGGGGAGGGGGAATGGTGTATGGGGAGTATCTGGGATTTGTCCCAGTTTATGCGCAGCCCTGAGAAGTTTCCCATCTTTTCAATGATCCCCAGCGCCTCCTGAATCGATGGGCCCTGATCTGCCAGGTATAAAATAGTGTCATCCACATATAGACCTATTTTTTCCATAGATGCATCTATGCGTAGCCCAACTATTTCTGGCGCCACCTGGATGGCAATGGCCAATGGCTCAGCCGCCATATAGAAGAGGGGAAAGGGGGCACCCCCGCCACGTGCCTCTCTCGAGGGGGAACTGTTCAGATAGCCACCCATTGACAAGTACCCGTGCTTTTGGTGTTTGGTACAAAATTTGTACCCATTTAATAAAATTTGCTCCAAATCCGAATTCCTTTAAACATTCCCATAAGAATAACCATTCTACCGAATCAAAGGCCTTGGCTGTATCCAAGGCCACCACCACGCTAGTACCCTGATTGTCATGTTGGGCTTGGAGATTCATAAATAGCCTCCTAATATTCATGGCCCTGTTTTTCCCTGGCATGAAGCCAGTTTGATCAGGGTGTATTAATGAGAGAATAACCTTGTTAAGGCGAGAGGCTAGTATCCTAGCTAGTAATTTGATATCCACTTGAAGTAGGGAAATGGGTCGGTACGACTCGGGATATTAGGGATCTTTCCCTGGCTTGGGTAGGACTATTATTTGTGCTTCCTGCATGGAGGGGGGGAGTTCTCCTTTCTCAAAGATGTTTTGATATAATTGTTTTAGTTTGGGAGTAAGTATCTCTGAAAAGGTACTGTAAAATTCCAAAGGTAGGCCATCCAAGCCAGGTGCCTTGGATTTAGATAGCTGGGACATTGCTTCTGAGATGTCATCTTGTGTTATCAGGGCTTCAAGCATCTTAACTTGATCTGGGTTGAGTTTGGGGAATTGTATATTGTGCAAATAGTTTTGAATATCTTGTTGGGAGTAAGTGCTCTGTGTTTTATACAGTTCGCTATAAAATGACTGAATCCAGGCCGCCACCCGAGGGGGGTCCGTGATGACATCCCCCTGAGGTGTAGTCAGGGACACCAAAAATCACACTACTGGTAAATTTGCGCTTGCTCTGAAATAGATCTAAAAAATATAAGCAGCTAACACCACAACTAGAATCGTTGCCCAACAGATGAATAATTATACAAAATGTGTAGCGCTAAATGGCAAGATGCCTTAAAACTGGTACGTATAAAAGGCCTGTACTTAAAATATGGTGTATAAATAAATATACATGCAAAGTATGACTAAATAAAAGATCCAAAAAATCAAAATAAAACCATCTATACGTTGTAATTAAGAGGGTTACTACCCAAAAACGTGGAGTGAGGAGCGCCTTCACCAACATATAGCAGTTTCAAAAATTAACGTTCTCTGGTAATATTAAAAAGTTTCATCAATGCATGGAATAGTCCATCTGGAAACCAAACTCCAATCAAACACCACTGTGTCTTCAAAACATGCAGTGCTCTTGAATGTGTAAAGATGGAGGCTTACCGGAGGGTTTGAACCCAAGACAGTGTATACTGTAAGGGTCAAAACCAGCTTTTATTGCCCCCTGGCAATGGTGGGAAGATCTTTGTAGCCTGAGGATAATGGGAAGGTCTTTTCTAAAGATATGTCTTCTCCACAAGAAATGATGGATCTCTCCAACCAGGGTTCATAGAGGGCACAAGAAGGGACTACATAGCGTGATACCGTAGACACCATAAATTTATTAAATAAAGGAATACACTTACATGATAAAGGTTGATAAAAAGCGCTTGTACATAAAAAGGGGGCGACAGTGGGGTCCTCCCGACGCGTTTCGTCTCAGTAGACTTCGTCCTGGGGTACCCTCCACTGCAGCCCGGCTCCCTAATATAGGGACTGTAATCATCCTGATATGAATCCAGCCCAATCGATTCCAAAAAACAGCACTTCCGGGTTGCTCAAAATGGCGGACCCGCGTGCGTTCCAGACACCCACCAAAACGAGGTCTGGAACGCACGCGGGTCCGCCATTTTGAGCAACCCGGAAGTGCTGTTTTTTGGGATCTGGTTTTTTTACAACAATACATCACTGAACAAATGGTCCCTAGAAGTCTCCGTTGGGAAGTCCAACCCCAACAAGGGGAAACTGACTTGGAAACTTGGTTCAAATATTTTAATGATGCAGGCATTAATTTTTTACAGTTTCTTATATCCAAGAAAAACATGAGACTTCAAGCGATAGACCGAGAAATCAAGGAATTAAAGGATAAACTTTTAGTTCATAAAAACTCTCAAGAATATAAGTCCCTTTCCTCTAATCTTTTGGGACACTTAGAGAAAGAGGAACGGGACCAAAGGATAAAGAAACAAAAGAAATATTCTAGGGATGTAGGTGACTATAAGGACCATACAGTGTTTGGGTGGCAAAAATTATTGCAGGTCACCCCATCTATGGAGGTCTCCTCCAACACCACGCCTGGCACACTTTCAACAGGTGGCCTTCCTACTTCAAACACCACCATTGTACAGTCTCAGCCCACGGGTGTTCACTCCCGTGGTCGTGGTGTACAGAGGGGTGGAAACAAACGTGGTGGAGCTTCACACGCCTCACAATCGCGGGTGCAACATTATAGCCCTCAAACCCCTCGGAAGGGCAGAAACAACACAAGAGGAAGGAGGGGGGGTAGAGGTAACACCTTGGGTAGGGCACATTATTCCGATACCGGCCCACAATATGGTACATACTACCCTTCCCCCAGACATCATAGATTAGGTCACGAGTCTCAACAGAGGGATGAACCCTACCATCACTACCCCTCCCCTGCACGCACCTACAATAGGTTCTCACCTCTCAGGGAGATATACAGCCCTGAACGTAGGAGAGATGAGTACGAACAATCTCCATATACACATAATCCCCATACTCATGGGAACCATTTTTTTCGCGAGGCCCCTTACTCAGGGAAACGAGGCCCAAACCAAAGAGAGGATGCAGAGGGGGGAGGAGAGTACAAAGAAGAAAAAAGGCAAAGACTGTAAAAGGCCAAGGTGTCTATAATCTGAGCTCTCAAACCCTCACGGAAGCAGAACTATCTTTATTAGACAAAGGCCTTAAATACGCCCCCCCCAAGAAACTTGATAAGTTCCACACGTTCATGGATGTTCATAAATACATCCGTAAGGTCAATATACAGAGGTATTTGATTTCCAACCCGGTCCGTACTGACTATCCGGCATCCACATCAGGAACGGTCCATTCCGGCCTATCGAACCCCTCCCTCTTCTCTCCCCCAGTCCCCATAGCTCCTGCTGTAAAAATCTTTAGAGACCTTGTCCTACAGGATTTAGCCTCACTGCCCATTAAACGCACTTATCATCCTCCAGTATTAAGAGATGGTTTGGAATCTCTGTGTGCGCGTAAAGATTTGGTGGTCCGTCCAGCGGATAAAGGTGGAGGGATAGTGATTTTGGACAAGTGCCAGTACGAAGCAGAAATGCATCGTATCTTGAGCGAACCAGGGACTTATCAGCTGCTACCTAATAATCCCACACACAAATTCAAACAAAAATTACAACAACTGGTTTCAAAAGGATATGAATCAAAGATCCTGAACAAGAGAGAGAGAGATTTCTTGATTCCTATAGCACCTCGAATCCCCACCATATATTATTTGCCCAAAGTCCATAAGGATCCAGTTTGCCCCCCCGGTAGGCCAATTGTAAGTGGTATAAATTCCATTACGGCCAGAATGGGAAAATATATAGATTTTTTCTTACAGCCCCTAGTAAGGAAAACTCCATCTTATTTAAAAGATACTAGCTCAACAATTAGACTTCTCGAGAACATCCCTTTAAGGGAGGGCTATATTATGGCTACGGCAGACGTGGCGTCACTGTATACGTGCATACCACACGATAAGGGTATTGATGCCGTCAAACACTTCCTATCTCAGGAACACTCTTTGGCCTCTTTTCAGTGCGAATATATTGTCGAACTATTAGAGTTCGCGGCAAAACACAACTATTTTTGGTTTAACCACAACTTTTATCTCCAGCAACGGGGAGTGGCCATGGGAGCGAAATTCGCGCCTAGTCTCGCGAACCTATTCATGGCCAAGTGGGAGGAGGATGTCGTCTACGTCCATGAGACCAGGTCTCTGGTCTTGTGGACCCGCTACATAGACGACATCCTTCTCCTATGGAATGGCACCATGGAAGCGTTGGAGGAGTTTTTTGTGAGTCTGAATAATAACGACAGGGGTATAGCTCTGTCGTACCAGGCCAGTAAGACCAAGATTCACTTTTTGGACTTACAGATAGAGATTATCAACAATGAATTTAGATTCAGTACTTATTTTAAATCCACAGACCGCAACGGGTTTATTCCCGTTGATAGCTGCCACCATGCTTCGTGGTTAAATTCAGTTCCTCGGAGCCAATTTTTAAGACTCCGACGAAACTGCACTGAAAATGAGACATTTTTCGAACAGGCCAAAATTTTGAAATCCAGGTTTGAGGATAAGGGGTACAACACTGATGACTTAAACCTGGAGATTCAAAAAGCTGTTAATATCGACAGGAGGTCTTTGCTGGAAGTCAAACCAAAAAGAGAATCTGACGGGAGGTTTAGATGGGCTTTGCTGACCTCTTTCTCAACACAGCACAGACAAATTAAAAATATTATGAGGAAACATTGGGGCGTCCTGAAGCAAGACAACATTCTGGGCCCTCTTATCCCAGAGGTAGCCAATGTTGTCTTCAGGGGTGTACCCTCCCTAAAAGGACAGATAGCCCCCAATATTATAAACCCCCCCATCCGCCCCCAGTTTTTTCATGATTGGACCGGTTTCTTTCCGTGTAGGAAATGCACGGTGTGTCAGCATAACAATATTAAAACACGTAAAGTATCTGAATTTACCTCTACAGTGACTGGAAGGAGATACACGATAAAACCATTCTGCACTTGCAGCACGAGATTTGTAGTGTATCTCATCACTTGCCCATGCCTTAAGCAGTACATTGGCCGCACTACCAGAACATTTTCGATTAGGGTGGGCGAACATATTGCCCTAATTAAAAGCAGAGACCCCAAACATACGGTCCCTAGGCACTACAAAGAATTCCATGGGGGCAACCCAGAGGGATCACAGTTCGTTATTATTGATAAATATACACCACCCTGGAGAGGGGGTGCTAGAATAAGGGGTGTGTCACGCCTCGAAATGTTCTGGGCATATGAGCTAAAAACTTTTGCCCCGTTGGGGCTCAACGTAGAGGTTGATGTTAACGCCTTCCTGGATGAGTCGTAAGGGATACAATATTTATGCCCGCGGATGCATTCCTGCACATTTTCATATTTTTATATTATATATTTTTTATTTTTTATTTTCTGTTTCTACGTCTGTATTTCGGATGTTTTTACATACATGTGATATATGCTATAAAACGGGTATACCTGGGTCCATCCAGCTCACTTGATTCCGTTAAATTAAAACATAATGGTTTATAGTCATACAAATTGTTTCTGCTTTTTCCAATTATATTGTAACTGGATGACACCAAGTTGCTTACGCTGTAGCTATATCGCCCTATTGCGGGACATATTATGCAAGTAAATATTAGTCCCCAGTGCCACACTTAGAGACGGACTGATAAGCCACTTCAGTGTAGTTTGTTTCAGCCCGTCGCTCCACCTTAATTATAGGTGGAGCGCAAGTGGCTGACCTACACTATTAATTCCGTTCTTTGCGCTGTGGTGTCACAGCGCGATATCGCGAGAATAGCTGAGGTCCGCGGACTTCCGGTAATCATCAGTGGAACGCAGGCGAGGTGTTTCGTGAGAACACTTCCGCCTTAGCGTCATGACGCTCTTTGTGGATATCTCTCCCTCAACGTCGTGACGCTACAGCGTTATATCGCGAGATACGGCGGGATCTCGGTGATACCTGATTAACAACAGGAAGCAATACTTACTAACTTTATTAATCAGCCAAATTGAAACAAATGTCTCGTTTTATCATAATAAGACGATAGATCTTTATTTTAGAAATATGGGGAACATATATCTTTACTTCAGAAATATGGGGAACATCTGACTTCCGTTTTTGAGGGTGGAACGCATGGACACACCCACCAAAACGAGGTCTGGAACGCACGCGGGTCCGCCATTTTGAGCAACCCGGAAGTGCTGTTTTTTGGAATCGATTGGGCTGGATTCATATCAGGATGATTACAGTCCCTATATTAGGGAGCCGGGCTGCAGTGGAGGGTACCCCAGGACGAAGTCTACTGAGACGAAACGCGTCGGGAGGACCCCACTGTCGCCCCCTTTTTATGTACAAGCGCTTTTTATCAACCTTTATCATGTAAGTGTATTCCTTTATTTAATAAATTTATGGTGTCTACGGTATCACGCTATGTAGTCCCTTCTTGTGCCCTCTATGAACCCTGGTTGGAGAGATCCATCATTTCTTGTGGAGAAGACATATCTTTAGAAAAGACCTTCCCATTATCCTCAGGCTACAAAGATCTTCCCACCATTGCCAGGGGGCAATAAAAGCTGGTTTTGACCCTTACAGTATACACTGTCTTGGGTTCAAACCCTCCGGTAAGCCTCCATCTTTACACATTCAAGAGCACTGCATGTTTTGAAGACACAGTGGTGTTTGATTGGAGTTTGGTTTCCAGATGGACTATTCCATGCATTGATGAAACTTTTTAATATTACCAGAGAACGTTAATTTTTGAAACTGCTATATGTTGGTGAAGGCGCTCCTCACTCCACGTTTTTGGGTAGTAACCCTCTTAATTACAACGTATAGATGGTTTTATTTTGATTTTTTGGATCTTTTATTTAGTCATACTTTGCATGTATATTTATTTATACACCATATTTTAAGTACAGGCCTTTTATACGTACCAGTTTTAAGGCATCTTGCCATTTAGCGCTACACATTTTGTATAATTAGTCAGGGACACCACCACTGGGGGTTTGTCATTTAAATGTGCTAGATACGTTAGTAGTTTCCCTGCTTGTTCGCCATGTTCACACTGTGTTTTTGTACAGCGAGTGTTTTTGCAAACACTCGCTGTTTGCAAAAGAACACTTGTTGCCTGGCTTTCTCTATATGCATGTGGTTAACTACTCTAGATTGCAGTTTTACTTAAAGCATTCCTAATTTTGATTATCTAAGTTTGCCATAATCATTGGGATATTAGGAGCAATAGTAATACTTTGAGCAATTTTTCAGCCACAATACTTCAGAGAAGTCCAAGGGGTGGGTGGTGGTGGTTGGGGGTGGGGGGGTGGGATGTTGAACTGCCAACAAGTTTAGAAAATCCATAGGTGGGTTGAAGGACTATAGCCAGAAAACAAAAGGAATACAGGACTGTTCTAATCAGTAGTGAAAAGCAACAGTGGGGCAGTACCTGTCAACCCAATCGTTGGTCAGAGATTACCTACCTCTGGGGACAACCGCTTAAGGTTGGGGAATAATTTCAGGGTCTGGTATCCGTAAGGATGGGTAACATTATCACTTCAAGTGGGGCATCTAAGCATGGTTAACCTGACCACCTGACTCCAAAGGAAGAAATGATAGATAAATATGAACCCAGGGTGGTGAAATATTGTATATTCAGGACTGGGATTACTGTACTGAGAAGAAGTATCCTAAAAGCGGTACTTTTAACGCAAGGCTTGGGAGGAGCTTGTGGTATGATCATCATAAAAAAGATGACACGCCCAAATGAAAGCGATGCCTAGAGTTTATGGATGATAGAATGCATTAGTAGGGCTAAGGATGTTAACATTTTTACTGTGAGATTTAAAGAGAAAACATACCAAATGACAATTAGATGTAGAGACAAGCTGGAACAGCCACAAAAGTGGTGACACCGATGAACAGGGGGATAATGGCGAGTTGTCAGGATTGAAGCCTTATGAAATCAACTGGTCCTTGTTAGCAAAATACTAAAGTGGTGATATGAATTGTTATTTTTCAGCAGCTGAATAAAGGGAAAGTCACAACTTGCCAGGAAGTCCATGTTAAGGGTGAAAAGTATCCCAAGTACCAATGATCGTATACGCACAGAAGGAATACTTTCTGCTCCTCTGACAGAAGAGTATGCGAAATGAAAGCTTAGTGAAAAAAATACAGTAAACATGAAGATAAGGCATGTTTTAGAGTTTGTCGTTAAGCTAGTTAACTGTGAGAGTATATTTGTTTGTTTTGTGGGATCAATGAAATTTATGTTGTTTTGTCTGTATTAATGTTGCCACACGGGTGTTTAAAGTTTTTGAACAATTAAAAATGATGTGTCACAGTTTAGATTGCTGACAGCCCACCATGGGCGTAGCATAAGAGGTTGCAGGGGTCACAATCGCAACCCCGACCCTAGCTACAGGGGGCCCCTGCAGCCTCCCTGTCATATTATCATATCCTCCACAAAATCCAGCTCCAATCTGCCCTAGGGCCCCACAGCCATGCTCCAGTACTGGGTTTCTACCTTGCCTTCCACAGTCCACACCCCTCTGTTCCCATTGGCTGGGGAGAAGCTGTGAGACACTTCCTGAGTGGAGAGGAGCACAAGGTGAGAACAGCCCAGGATGGGAAAGTGTCTGTGCTGTGTGCTGGCAACATGGAATGGTAACCGAGCTCAGTGAGGCAAGAGGAGGAGAGTGCCAACCTGTAGCCACGATGGGACTGATGTCACTGGTGAGGTAAAACACCGCTCAGTGTCTCCTAGTCACCAGCTGGGATTCTCTCTAATCCCCCCCCTCCACCTGGGGATGTCCACTTACCCCACTCCCCTGACAATGGGGAAAAGACATACACCTCCAGCAGGTGACCTTTCCCCAACACCTGCCAACTCTGACAAACCATCAGAGATTGGTTCTATTGTGAAAAAAAAAACCATCAGAGATTGCTAAATCAAATCCCTTAACACCTCCTGAGGGGCTGCAGGCTCCAGATTTTGTGTCACATGGCTTTGCCCTCCCAGATCTAAGTTGTGACTTAGATCACAGGGCTGAAATCACCTTCCTTTACAACAGTCAGTCAGCCACGATCTGCACAGGGTGTATCTGCCTACTGCAACGACACTGCCGTTCCAACCAGAGAATTTCACAGGTCAGAACGGTAACATAAATCATTTATGTTGCCGTTTCACATTTCAGCCCTGTGTAGTGGGAGCAATCGCCCGTTATAGCCGCCTCACGGCTCTGGGGCTTAGAAATCCCTGGAGCTTAATCTCCTAAATGTACCCCAATCAGGAGGTACGTTTAGGAGCATTCTAATTGGTCGGCCCTCATATGGGCGCCCTCAGAAGCTGCGTAGCCCGTCCTCTCAGTTGGGAAAAAGATAGAAAGCTAAGAGGATTTCTAAGTGCGCGAGCCATGAGGCTGCTATACCGGGGCTCAGAACGGGCGATTGCCGCCATGCAGGTTAGCAGGACTGAGGGGGGGGTGGGGGGTGGAGGTGGGGTTCTTGTGTAAGTCTACTTTACAGATTTTTCACTTTAAGTTTTTCATCCTCATTAGCTAATGCTGGTGCATCTGTATGAGTTTATTTTTTCTATTTACGTGCTGGGTGCTAAACCTTGTGTGAGCCTTATTGACTCCACAAGTTCCCAAAACCAACAAGATAAAGCCAGTAATCCCCTACTACTTGTAACAATATGATTAAGCATCTCCAGTCTTATATAGTTTTTATATTATTGTAAGATGAAAGTTTGATTGCATTGAATAATTGTTACTCTATTTTAACACCTATTGTATGTTAATAAATATAATGAATCTATGTCAATGTTACTAAACTGATTTTTAAGATTCCTTGGGTATTGCTAATTTTTTAAATTAGTGAACAAATAAAATAAAATAGTGCAGCGCTAATGAAGATGAAATGAACAATAGTTATCCCAATAGAAAATTGATATGGTATAAAAATGTGCAAATCATGAGTATACAACAATATACAATTACACAACATTAGTGATAGAGTTGCATGAACCAACAGTGTTAGTGCATATAAAGTGCATATAGTCCATATGTGGCAATAATTAAGGTGATTGTGAATCTGTGTGAACTGGTTGGCTGTAGATAATCCACCACCATGAGGAAAGAGGCTTACCAGACAGATTTGGTAGGGATCCATGACAATATTGACATCAGTGGGTATCCACCATAAGTTTAGTGACCGGAATTCGTGAGCGGTTCCTCTCAATATGACATATGGCAAAAGGAGAAAAGATTGGGCCACATAGTTTGATTCCGTTTTAAATGTAAAACATTTATTGAAAAATGATAAATGGTCACTCACATTTGAGAAGATAATAAAAGCATATGGATAAAATCAAAGTAACGCAGTGGCATCAGCAGAGCCCGTCCTGACGTTTCGTCCTAATAAGGCATCCTCTGGGGTGCCTTTTTAGGACGAAAACCTTAAGTTTTTAAATTAGGCCTATGTTACAGATCTGCAGCAGATCTGTCTTCTACTTTCCTAAAGATCATCAGACATGCTGGGTTTGCAAGGTTCTCCTGTTACCTGTTATCCCACAATACGTGTGTTAAAGACTGGTTAACCTCCTGTCGATTCAATAAGCTACACGCCTAGCCCATTCTATTTAAGCTTGGCCATTGCCTCAGACTTTGTAGTAATCTTAGCAGTCTGCAGCAATTGCTCCCACTGAGCTATTGTACTCTGTTAGTGGGGAGCCTTCCCTGCCCGCAGAATACAATTATAAGTGTTGGCGGCTATAGCCAACTTCACTGATCATTCGGGAAAAACCCTGCAGACTGCTTGTACACAAGTCAATCTGTCCCTACTGAACCAGAGGAATTTAGTTCCATATATGTCCGGCTTTAGTTGCTGCACCTCCGCCCTATCAAAAGCCCTCGTCTTTGTTACATGTGCGGCGGTGGTGTATTTAGGTTTTGTGCTGCCCTAGACTTGACTAAACTCATGCACCCCTAATTTAAATATGATCCACCCCTTCTTGTCAAGTCCACTCCCCTTCCTGTTTAAGACCCGCCCTGTCATCTGTGCCTTATCAGTGCCCATCAATGCAGCCTATCAGTGCCCTATCAGTGCAGCTTCACCAGTGCCCATCAGTGCAGCCTGACCAGTGCCCATCACAGCAGCCTCACCAGTGCCCATCAATGCAGCCTCATCAATGCAGCCTGATAAGTGCTCATCAATGCAGCCTCACCAGTGCCCATCCGTGCAGCCTCACCAGTGCCCATTAATACAGCCTGATCAGTGCCCATCAATGCAGCCTCACCAGTGCCCATCAATGCAGCCTGATCAGTGCCCACCAGTGCAGCCTGATCAGTGCCCATCAATGCAGCCTCGCCAGTGCCCATCAATGCAGCCTTGCCAGTGCCCATCAATGCAGCCTGATCAGTGCCCATCAATGCAGCCGTATCAGTGCCCATCAATGCAGCCTGGTCAGTGCCCATCAATGCAGCCTGATCAGTGCCCACCAATGCAGCCTCACCAGTGCCCATCCACGCAGCCTCGCCAGTTGCCATTAATGCAGCCTGATCAGTGCCCATCAATGCAGCCTCACCAGTGACCATCAATGCAGCCTGATCAGTACCCATCAATGCAGCCTGATCAGTGCCCATCAATGCAGCCTCACCAATGCCCATCGATGCAGCCTCACCAGTGTCCATCAATGCAGCCTGTTCAGCACCCATCAGTGCAGTCTGATCAGTGCCCATCAATACAACCTGATCAGTGCCCATCATTTTAATGTAAGTTTTTTTTCCATAAACTTCCCTCCTAAAAGTTTTTTTCCTTAAAATTCTCTCCTAAACTTGGGGTGCGTGTTATACGCCGGCGCGTGTTATACGCCGATAAATACGGTATATATGTGTATTTTTCATATTTTTATATTTTTTTCATTTTTTGGATTACTATGATAATGAACTTGTTTCATTATATGTTTATACTATAAAATTTACTATATGTGTCACAGATTGTTATTTATTTTGAGCACTGTTTGCACATTATTTTTACACTGTATTGCATTATTGCACTGTATTTAGGATTTGCTTTAGGTCTTATATATGGTCATCTTCACTATAGGGATAGACATGTACTTAGAGGGGTTATTTATAGTTTTTTTTGGATCAGCACTGCTTTCCTTTTCTTTTTTAACTTTAGTTTCTTTTTCATACATCACGGGACACAGAGCCACAGTATTCACTGAATGGGTTATATAGGCACCTCTAGGTGATGGACACTGGCACACCCTAGACAGGAAGTCACGAGTAAAGACGTGCTGTGCTGAGCTCCACTGGAGAAATCTTTGCTGGGGCAAGCCATGTAACCGGATCCATTCAAAGTGTCTTTTCCAGGCCGAATTGAATGGTACCCGGGCCTCGTGTCCGAAGAAACAAGGTTTTGCCTGTAACGATTCTCTTTTTAGAGAGTTGGACCCCGGGATCCAGTGTTTGTTTTTTTCAGACATATTTTCCTGGCAGGGTGCTTTACAGGCCCAGGAGTGTGGATCCCCCGATAACAAGGGGCCCCGGTTCCTGAAGGTTTTTTAACGGAGAATACCGTGAGTGGTGAAGATTGGGTCTGTTTGGTTTACCACAGAACCCTGCGGCCGGATAAGGTAAGGGAGATTCCTAAGGAATTTTTCTAATTCTTGTGGGTTTTCTCCTTTAAGTAAATGTTGCTTAAAAGGTTATGCTAAGCCTCCATTTTGTTCTGCCAGCCATCTTAAATTGTATGTACAGTTAGAATACCTCTTCAGCTTTGCAGAAGTCTATATCAGCATGAGACTCTTGTAAATTAACTGTTCTCACATACTTCTTATCTACACTTTGACACGGTCTCTTACATTCCTTTGTATTCAACAGCCTGAGAAACAGAGAACAAAGACTGTTTGTCTTGATCAGCTGTAATTGCCTTAATATCTACTGCGCATGTTTTTAACTATGAATATTCCATGTGATTTATAATTTGCTATAAGAAACGCCTCCTGGCAAATCAATACAATCAGTTTCTAGAATGTAACATCGTGTGAGTGTAATTTCTTCATTCTCGGGAAACTGATTCCAGAAATGCATAAATACATTGATCCGAGGTCTGGGAGGTTAAAAGGGACCCCCTCTAGACACATGATTAACCCTTTCAGCACTGGGAGCTCGTCCGCGATGGAGGACTACTTCCTCTAAAGGATGGAAGGCTACTTTTAGCGGATTCGGTAAGTTAATCTTATTCTTATTGAGTGAAATTGACTTGACGGGGTCTTTGTGTGGCTTCCACCCCATAGAGATTGCATTTGCTGTTGGGTTATAGAACCTCTCATAAGCAAAAGTTGACCAGTCATATAAATAGTGTTTTGGGGACACTTGAAAAGGTTTTGGTGACCTTAAGAGAATTTACTCTAGAGTTTTTAGTTCTGTTTGGGGCAGAACAAGAGACTGATGATCGATATATTGTGCAAACTCTGTGTATGATTGTATAACTGCTTTAAAAGTATCACGCTGGATGAATTGCGCTGAATGTATATGTGGACTGCTATTTTGTTTCAGGAACCAAAGGGCGCATTTGGTGAGTAATGTCCCCAAAGGTTGTAGACACAAAGCAGCAGGTCCGTGAACAAGGATGTATATTTATTGTATGTCCAAAAACTCTTGAATTTGTTCCAAATTTATTCTGTTAAGGAAAATAAATTGGCAGGATACTCTGAGGCTAACTCTTGATCAAAACATGCTATTTGAATAATTGTTTTTGCTACTGTCATCTCTTGCGCAGGGGAAGTCAGGTGCAAATTTTGGATATTTGGCTTTCTGCCAACAGGGTTCAAGTGCTAATATCTCCCTAACCAAAATAGATAGTGGGGAATTGTTTGCGGCATTAGTACTACCGCAATTGAAGGCAGAGTTTGAACCTGTTGGCACTCTGTCAAAAAATTTGAAATATAGATAAAAATTGTTTGGTTATAAAAATAAGAAAGGTAATAATGTACAAAGCTTGCTTGTGATCAGGGGAACCTCTGACCATAAGGAGTGCTTATTGACATTTTGCCAAGAAATAAAAGCCTCAGAGTATCTACAAGAACCTAATCAGAATGTTTAGAAAGAAAAATAAAGACATAAATGCGCCACTCTTGCCTACCTGAAAAGAGCTTGTAAAGGCAGAAACTACACACAGGAAGATATGAGGTTAATTATTGAGTACGTTGTATGGACAGGTACAGGTTGGGACTGGACCAAGGTCGGAACTATATCTACTGTAGAACCGGCGGGTACAGCTGCAATCGATTAACACAGAACAAGGGAGAGATGATATGTGGACTGAATTGACAGCTCACATGCTAGGGATTTTGAAACCAAAATCTTCATTGCCCACCACCATAGCATGCAAACAAAAGACAGGAGAATCAGTTCTTGAATTTTGGAAAAGATTCAGTGATGTGTGAACACAGGAAGCCGGTTTGGGTATTCAGCCAGATATGGATCCATTATTGATCCAGACTTTCCTGAGTAATCTGAAACCCCATTTAGTGGTCCCAGTCAAACAGATGGTTACTGAATGCTCAACCCTTTCTGACTTTGGCAAAGCACTTTCACAGAAAGATGCCGTAGGTTGTTTTGATATACCAAAGCCATCACCTGTCTCCACACAACATTTCCAAGGAAATATGAAGGGAAACTTTAGAGGAAGAGGTAGAGGCAGGTTTAGAGGCAGAGATGGAAGAGGGATGAGTCGCCCTAGAAACAATGGATGTTTCAACTGCGGTGCCGAGGATCACTGGATCACCACCTCTCCTCAGGCCTCCGTCTCCAGCTCTGCCCCTAACCAGACACAACAACCACAGGCATCCATCCAACAAGGTCCAACATTTCCAATCAAATGGGGAAATCAACAACAATGATGGGGCCCGGAGGGTAGTGTCCCAGCTTTTCCTTTTGTCTCGAATGATTTCACTGACAGTCCAATGGTTGTTATTTCAGTAAATGGGAGACTCCTTCCCTATCTCATCGATAGTGGGGCCACTAGGAGTACTATTTGTGAAGATCATTTCAAAGGCAAATGGGAACCAGCAGAACCCTCTTTGGGAATTAATGGGACACTGACAAAAACATATAGGACCCTACCCCTACCAATAGAGGATGATGAAGGTTACACCATATGCACACACTCTTTTAGGATAATACCAAGGTGCCCTGTAAATTTGATGGGAAGAGACTTGTTTGGGCCACTAGGAATCACAATTAGAACCAACATAGAAGGAGGTCTAGACATTCCCTCAGATAAAATCACTATAGTAGCATGTAAACCATGTTTATTGATGCTGTCACAACAAAGTAGTGAAGAAGATTTTGAGGATGTAGACCCCCAGGTCTGGTCTGCATCAGATCTGGATGTAGCATTTATTTCATGCACACCATACAAAGCCACTCTCAAAGAAGGTGCATTTCCTATCTATCACAAACAATATCCACTCTCTAAGGAAAAGATGGATGGCATAGTGCCAATGGTGAAAAAGTTTCTGCAGGATGGGATCCTGGAAGAAAGTATTTCTCCCTACAACACACTTGTTAACCCTGTAAAGAAGAAGGGTGGCTCCTTCAGGTTTGTACAGGACTTTAGGGCCATAAATGACCTCATAATCCCAACTGCACCGATTGTACCTGATGTTCCATCACTCCTGTCCTCCATTCCAGCAACAGCCAAATGTTTTACTGTGATTGATTTAAAGAATGCTTTTTTCTCTGTCCCTGTAGACGAGGAGACACGGCCACTCTTTGCTTTTACTGTGTCGATTGACCAACACAATCGCCAGTTTACCTGGTGTAGAATTCCCCAGGGTTACATAGACTCACCTGTGGTCTATTCTATAGTACTCCAAGCCACCCTCATGCCTTTGACTGCCCCTCATGGTTCTGTACTGTTGCAATATGTTGATGATCTTTTGATTTGTAGTTCTTCAGAGGAGGACTGCCGAGCTGATAGCCTATCCTTATTGAAATGGCTACATGTATGTGGTCACAAAGTGTCTAAGAAAAATGCATGCCCGCTGTTTGCAGGAAAAGAGGTAAACATTTACACAGATTCCAGATATGCTCATGGTGTGGTCTGGGGCCATGGTGTAATATGGCTTCGCAGAGGATATGTGGCAGCAGATGGAAAGAGCATCTCACACTCTGACCTAGTCACAGCATTACTAGATGCAATTCAGTTGCCTTCAAAACTAGCAATCATGCACTGTAAGGCACATACAGGTCAAATGACTAATATAGTCAAAGGGAATGCAATAGCTGACAGAATTGACAAAGAAGCTGCATCTACACAAAAGGAAAACATTCAAATGCCCATGCTAACACCTCAGCCATGTTCCCTGAAAGAAACACATTGGCTCACGAAACTGCAGGCTTTTGCCACCCCTGATGATATTGCACAATGGAACTGTGATGGAATGGTGCAAAAGGATCCTGAAACAGGATTAATCTGCCAAGAAGGGAGACTGTGTATTCCTGTTGCTAGCGCCCCCCTGTTCATTGCACAATACCATGGACTGGGTCACAAGGGCTGGCAGGCTACATGTGAACTCCTAGATGCAGATTTTTTCATTGCAGGACTACCTAATCTAGTCAAAGCTTTTGTACGGAGATGTGTCACTTGCATTAGGAACAATCCAACAAACCCAAAGAAATCAAAGCATGAACATCTTGAGTACCCAACAACACCGTTTACTCATTTACAGATAGACTTTACACATATGCCCAAAGAAGGAAAGAAACAACAATACCTTTTGGTCATAGTGGACATGATGTCACGCTGGCCAGAAATCTTTGTCACCAACAATGAAAACGCATAACCTTTGGTGAAGATCCTCACACAGGAAATTATTCCTAGATGGGGATGCCCATTACAAATAAAATCAGACAATGGCCCAGCCTTCACAGCTAAAATCTGCCAAGATCCTGTAAAAGTATTAAAAATAGACTGGAAATTTCACCTCCTCTACCATCCACAGAGTTCAGGGATTTTAGAAAGAATGAATAGAACAATTAAAGACAGGATAAAGAAAGCTATGGGTGGGAATTTTGGCAAATGGAGAAAAGTTCTCCCAGCTGTATTAGCTGAAATCAGAATGACCCCTCACAGTGTGACGGGTTATTCCCCCTTTGAGGTACTCATGGGTAGGCCATTCCCCACACCAGGGGCTAATCATCCTTTGATGGTGGAGGAAGGTGAATTGTTACAGATACAGGAGGAATATGTAAAAAAACTGATTGAAACTCTTGATATTGTTGAAAGAAGAGTAGCTCGCACCTCTCCTTCTTCTTCACAGGTACCAACCCACCCATTCCAGGTCAGTGATCAAGTTGTGGTCCAGAGGCTGCAGAAAGGTCGAAAGCCACAAGAGGTCCCATTCGGACCATTGACCAAAGTGGTAGCCGTCACCAGGACCGCCCTCCTTACTGAGGAAAGTCCTACCTGGATCCATGCCAGCAGGATAAAGAAGGTTGACCTAAGCCCAGGAATTGAAGAAAGGTTGAAAAGAGGTGAAGCAGGTGTTTTAAGTCCTCAAAAGACAAGCACAGGAATAAAGGACAGTGATGTCGCTCATTTCTACTTCTGATCTTTGTCCCAGTGTTATTTATTATTATTATACAGGATTTATATAGCGCCGACAGTTTACGCAGTGCTTTACAACATTAGGGCAGACAGTACAAGTACAATACAATTCAATACAGGAGGAATCAGAGGGCCCTGCTCGTTCGAGCTTACAATCTAGGAGGGAGGGTCAAGTTATACAAAAGGGTAATAGCTGTGGAGGATGAGCTAATGGAGAAAATAGTGCAGTTGTTAGATGGAGGCAGGATAGGCTTCTTTGAAGAGGAAAGTTTTCAGGGATCGCCTTAAAGTGGATAAATTTGGAGACAGTCTGACAGATTGGGGTAGGGAATTCCAGAGGATGGGCGAGGCTCGGAGAAGTCCTGGAGGCGGATATGGGAGGAGGTGATGAGGGAGCTAGAGAGCAGGAGATCTTGGGAGGAACGGAGATGGCGATTAGGTTGGTATTTTGAGACTAGGCTAGTGATGTAGCTGGGGGCAGAGTTGTGGATGGCTTTGTAACGTATTGTTAGTATTTTGAATTTAATTTGTTGGGCGAGTGGTAGCCAATGGAGGGATTGGCAGAGAGGGGTAGCAGACACTGAGCGGTTTGTAAGGTGGATGAGTCTGGTAGCCGCATTCATGATGGACTGAAGGGGGGATAGTCTATTTAAAGGTAAGCCAATGAGGAGTGAGTTGCAGTAGTCAAGGCGAGAGATAACCAGGGAGTGAATCAGGAGCTTTGTGGTTTCACTGGTTAGAAAGGGACATAGTTTAGAGATGTTGTGGAGGTTGAGGTGGCAAGCTTTGGAAAGTGATTGGATGTGGGGCTGAAAGGAGAGTTCAGAATCCAGGATAACACCTAGCACCCTGACATGTGGGGACGGGTGGATGGTTTTGCCATTGCTCTTGACAGAGAAGTCAGGGGAAGAGGCACGTGGGGGAGGAAATATTATAAGCTTGGTTTTGGACAAGTTGAGTTTGAGGAAGTGGTGTGACATCCATACAGATATGTCGGTTAGTAAGTTAGTGATGCGTGAGGAGACTGATAGAGTGAGTTGAGGGGTGGAGAGATAGATTGTGTGTCATCAGCATAGAAATGATATTAAAAGAGGTCCAAGAACAGAACCTTGGGGGACCCCGACAGAGAAGGTAAGAGGAGTGGAGGAAGTAGAATTGTAAGTGACACTGAAGGTGCGTTGGGATAGGTAGGATGAGAGCCACTGAAGAGCACAGTCACGGAGACCGAGGGAGTAAAGTTTTTTGAGGAGGAGGGGGTGGTCAACCGTGTCAAAGGCAGCTGAAAGATCCAGAAGTAGGAGTACAGAATAGTGTCTGTTGGTTTATGCAGTTAGTAGGTAATTTGTGAGTTTTAAAAGAGCAGTTTCTATGGAGTGTTGAGGGCGAAATCCAGATTGAAGGGGATCAAGAAAGTTGTTTTTAATGAGGTGGTCACTCAGTTGGTTGTAAACCAGGCATTCAAGGAGTTTAGAGGAAAAGGGGAGCAAGGAGATAGGGCGTAGGTTGTTAAGATTGGTAGGGTCCAAGGATGGCTTTTTGAGTATGGGAGTGACCAGTGCATGTTTTAGTGCATGTTTTAGAGCATCGGGGAAGATGCCAGAGGTGAGGGAGAGATTGAAGATGTGGGTTAGAGAGTGTAGGATGGGGTCAGAGGGTGACCGTAGCATTTGAGAGGGAATAGGGTCCAGGGGACAGGTGGTTAAGTGGGCGATAGAAAGGAGTTTAGCAACTTTGTCTGGAGTAGCAGATTTGAATAGGGGGAGTGTCAGTTGTACCTGTTGACATGTGGTCTTAGCTGGGGGAGATACCTGTAGAGTGGAGATTTCATCACGGATTGTTTTTGAAGTGATTAGCGATTTCCTGGGCAGTGAGTAAGTCAGTGGGGGGAGGCAGTGGAGGACAAAGTAGAAGGTAGAGAAGAGTTTACGGGGATTGGATGAGAAGGTGTTAATAAGAGTTGTAAAATAGGTTTGCTTGGCAGTGTGGAGGAAAGAATAGTATTTTGGAGGGCAGATTTGTATTGGTTGAAGTCTTTGAGAGACTTATTCTAGTACACAGACGCTCAAGAGCGCGACTAAGTTTTTTGAGAATTTTAGTGTCATCTGTTTGCCAGAGTTGTAGGGGTCGAGGCCTGATTCTGCGTGTAGTGAGGGGAGAGAGTTTGTCCAGGGTGGAGGACAGAGATTTATTGTAGATGGACATAGCTTGGTTGGGGCAGGACAGGGGAGAGATTTTGTCATAGAGGTGGTCAGTAGCAGAATAGAGGAGAGAGGAGTTGAAGTTGCGAAAGTTTCTACGGGTGATGGTTAGGTGATTGGAGGGAAAGGTGGTGGAAGACAGGGGGAGAGAGAAACTAATAAGGTGGTGGTCGGAGAGAGGAAAAGGATTGTTTGAGAAGTTGCATGGAGTGCATAGGTAAGACAATACAAGGTCAAGGGTGTTGCCATCAGAGTGAGTAGAAGCCTGTACCCATTGTTTTAGGTTGAATGAAGAGGTTAGACTAAGAAGTTAAGAAGTAGCAGGAGTGTTTGTATTAGCAGGGATGTTGAAATCACCAAGAAGGATTGTGGGAATATCCGAAGAGAGAAAGTAGGGTAGCCAGGCAGAAAACTCATCAGTCGATAATGGTCCAGGGGGCCGGTAGATCACAGCAATTCTTAGGGAAGTAGGAGAGAATAGACGTATACAGTGGGCTTCGAATGATGAGAGTGAAAAAGAGGGAGGAGGGGGAATAACCTGGAAGGTGCTCTGGGGGGATAGGAGGAATCCCACTCCACCTCCCTTGCATCCATTAGGCCTAGGGGAGTGAGTCCAGTGAAGGCCACCCTGGGAGAGGGAAGCAGGAGAAGAGGTGTCATATTCGTGGAGCCAGGTTTTGGTGAGAGCAAGTAGATTAAAGGAATTAGTGACAAAGAGGTCATGAACAGCAGTGAGTTTGTTGCAGAGAGAGCGGGCGTTCCAGAGGGCGCAGGAGAGAGGGAGGCTGGTGTTGGGAAGAAGAGGAATGGAGACTAAATTGTGTAGATTGCGACTACTGCCAGAGGGTGTAGGGTGATGGTGATGGGTGTGTTGGGCACAGTTAAATAAGGGGGGCCCAGGGTTTGGGGAAATATCTCCAGCGATTAGGAGAAGCAGAAGAGTGAGGGAGGTAATATAAGAATATGATTTGTATGAGGGGACATGCTTCAGTATCCTGGGGGGTATGTTAGCAAGTGGGATTAGAGTTAGAAAGAGGTGATGAGTGCAGTAATAGGGGTAGAGGAGAAGTGAGGGCGATATGTACAGATTGTGGGCTGGAGCAGAGGGATGAAGAAAAGAGAGAGGCAGCAATTGTGAAAAGGAGGAGAGGTAAAGAGTGCATGTTTCAGAGAGGAAGATGATAAAATTTGGAAATGGGGTCATCTGCAGTCTTTTATAGTTAGCTTTGTGCAAATCGCTGAAGTGCAAGAGCAGAAGTGCCACTTAAAGAACCCCGTTTCTTTGGAAGAAAACCCTGTATGTGCAGCCCCCTGTATGTGTTCCCCCGTAAAGAAGGCCTTGTTTTTATACTGTGTGTTGGGTGTGGGTTGAATCTGGCAATTAATCAATTAGGAGGGCATATTAGGAACACAGCTAGCAGGGCATAACTTTCACACCACAATCAAACTGCAAGGGGACTAAAAGTCCAAAATTGGAAAGATAAGGGAACCCATAATTTAGGTAAGACTTAATGGCTAAATAAACATTGAAATAATGTGAGCATGGCTACAGATGGAGTTGAAACAGTGGTGACAAACAGATTTACCAAATATGCATTTGTGCAGTCAGGCAATATTCAGTTTTAAGGTATGTGGAGGTATAAACGCAGGTTTACCTGTGAAGAGAGAAGATGTCCAGATGGATGGTGCAAGAGCAGAAGTGCCACTTATTTAAAGAACCCCACTTCTTTGGAAGAACCACCTGTATGTGCAGCCCCCTGTATGTGTTCCCCCGTAAAGAAGGCCTTGTTTTTATACTGTGTGTTGGGTGTGGGTTGAATCTGGCAATTAATCAATTAGGAGGCATATTAGGAACACAGCTAGCAGGGCATAACTTTCACTCCACAATCAAACTGCAAGGGGACTAAAAGGCCAAAATTGTAAAGATAAGGGAACCCATAATTTAGGTAAGTCTTAATGGCTAAATAAACATTGAAATAATGTGAGCATGGCTACAGATGGAGTGGAAACAGTGGTGACAAACAGATTTACCAAATATGCATTTGTGCAGCCAGGCAATATTCAGTTTTAAGGCATGTGGAGGTATAAACGCAGGTTTACCAAATATGCATTTGTGCAGTCAGGCAATATTCAGTTTTAAGGTGTGTGGAGGTATAAACGCAGGTTTACCAAATATGCATTTGTGCAGTCAGGTAATATTCAGATTTAAAGGTATGTGGAGGTATAAACGCAGGTTTACCAAATATGCATTTGTGCAGTCAGGCAATATTCAGTTTTAAAGGTATGTGGAGGTATAAACGCAGGTTTACCAAATATGCATTTGTGCAGTCAGGCAATATTCAGCTTTAAGGTATGTGGAGGTGAAAAAGCAGGTTTACCAAATATGCATTTGTGCAGTCAGGCAATATTCAGTTTTAAGGTATGTGGAGGTATAAACGCAGAATTACCTGTGAAGAGAGAAGAAGATGTTCAGATGGATGGTGCAAGAGCAGAAGTGCCACTTATTTAAAGAACCCCACTTCTTTGGAAGAACCCCCTGTATGTGCAGCCCCCTGTATGATAATAACTAACTGTATCTATCATCCTGATGAGCCTTGAGACTCATATGTGGTAAAAGCGAAGTACATACCAATCATACTGACTTCCACCCCAGAGATGACAGTAAAAGATATGTCTCTAATGAATTGATCAAAGAAACTGTTTTTTCTGGAAAAATTTTACTGTTAAAATTAAAATATGCTTATGCTAGAAAATCAGGATATGAAAAATGCTGGATTTGTAGTAAGTTACACCCAGAAACTGCTAAGATCCCACTTTTAGCTGTCCCTCTAAACCTAAAGTCATTATTGAAAAATACTCTAGTCTTAAGTATTAAGAATATCTCAGAAGGATACCGCAATCAGAGTATTATGTTTTACACTTTAGGAATGACACATGTGTTCAGTTAGGCAATACATCCAAAGGAGTAGGTATGTGCTCCAAGTCAGTATTTAACATTTCAAAGTGTAATCCCATCCGCACTAGTAATTTTACACATACAGGTCAGTTGTGTAGTTACAAAAATCAATCCCTTAACAACACCATTAGTAAACTTACTACATATAAGAATACAACCTTCGTGATACTTGTTAGTGTTGCACTTGAGGCTGGAGCTGAGCCCCAACGTAGTTTTCTAAGAAGTTTTTAATTGGCAAACAATACATACATATGCTGTGGTAAAATTTGTTACCTATGGATTTCTGCAGTAGTGAATGGATGGTGTTATTTAGCACAGTTAGTACCAGTCATGTCAGCCCTAGGCCAGACTCAGGAGCATCACATACAAGTTACGTCAAGTCCAGTACATAGCCTAACTTATAAATACAAGAGAGAAAACCAACCTATGTTTTCTGCCTCGGATAAGATATGGACATGGTTTCCATCCTGGATAGGATTGAGCATAACCATGATGGACAAATTAAATAACTACACTAGTCTAATAAATGATGTTATGGAAAAAAACTCCCAAGATATAGAACTACTCAATGTCAAGCTCAAAGCAATTAGAAGACAACTAGAGTTACACGAATTAGCTATTGAAAGCATGAGTGCAGCTCTAACAGGTTTATGTGAAATGACCAAGATTATGAAGGACATAGGTAATTATGGATGAAACCCCTTTTCTAGTTTAGGTTTAGGTGGAATGTTTTCATGGTTAAAGGACATAGTGATTATGATTATCATAGTATTATTGTTAGGATTGATAAGCTACCTGATTTCCAAGCTTATTTTGCTTTGTATTAGCAAATGTACTACACCAGACCAACCTTCTCACGCATATACACAATATCTGCAGCTTTATGTAAATGAATACACCAAACGTAGAAAGAACCGTAGATTTCAGGAGGCTGTGGATCTGTAGAAAGTCATATTCATGACTTAAGAGGGGGTTGAAAGGTTATGCTAAGCCTCCATTTTGTTCTGTCAGCCATCTTAAATAGTATGTACAGTTAGAATACCTCTTCAGCTTTGCAGAAGTCTATATCAGCATGAGATTCTTGTAAATGAACTGTTCTCACATACTTCTTATGTACATTTTCGCACTGTCTCTTACATTCCTTTGTATTCAACAGCCTGAGAAACAGAGAAAAAAAGACTGTTTGTCTTGATCAGCTGTAATTTTTTTTAATATCTACTACGCATGATTTTAACTATGAATATTCCGTGTGATCTTTAATTTGCTATAAGAAATGTCTCCTGGCAAATTAATACAATCAGTTTCTAGAATGTAACATCGTGTGAGTGTCATTTCTTCATTCTCGGGAAACTGATTCCAGATATATCTATATATATATATATATATATATATATATATATATATAATGCATAATGCATCGATCCGAGGTCTGAGAGGTTAAAAGGGACACCCCCCTAGACACAGGATTAACCCTTTCATTGCTATGCCTAAATTCACCATCGGGGGCTGTTAAGAGCACGTACCTGTTCCATGCTTGTCAGTCTTGTTCAGTGTCCAAGCTGCACACTTCCTCCGAGCCCAAGCTCCAGGTAGGATGTGGGAAGAGGGTTTTTTCTTTTCAGGAATGTCCCCCCACAAGCTTTCCTTCCAGGTTAGAAGCCATGGGTCAGTCGGCGGTATGCCGCCGCCATTACGGCGGCTCTCCATCCACCTGCCCCCCTCTCTCCTCTGCCACAGCCCCCCTCTACGTGTGATCCGGTCGGATCGGAGCCCCCGCTCGCGCAGGAAAGCGGTCTTTTTTTGAAAAAAGATGAGGGGGCGGAAGGGGTGGTCGGAGGAGGGGGGCGGAGCATCAGTGCGGCATCGGCGTGGTTCAACACCCGCGATGCAGGCCATGCATAGCTATAAAGGTGAACTTTTTGCAGGTGCACACAGCTAAAGGAGGGACACAGAGCAGATGGATGGCATGTCAGTGTTGGTGACACAGGCATTCCCAGGCACGTTTACTTAGCATCAGACTGAGCCTTGATAGTAGCGGCAGTTGCTGAACTATTTTGCTCAGCAGTGGGTGCATTTCTGGTAGTACCTCTGCATTTGTGCTTAGCACTATGGGCAGAAGGGGAGGTACAAATACCCCAAAAAATAGAGGCTCAAAGGGATCTCCCTCAGGCTCTGAGGACCCCACCTCTGTAATGCCATCTCCCCCTGAAAGACCTAGGGAGGCTGGAGTGAGTCATCGGGTTTAGGGGCTGCAACTGCTTCTGGCATTTTAGCCCCTGTATATATTATTTAGGAGGTTTTTTCCTCAGCCATGATTGGATTAGAGGAAAGATTAGTGGCCTTCACAAAATGGAAGAAAACTCATTAGCTCCCCTTCTACCACCCAGGACCCTCAAACAGAGGAACTCTGGGAAAGGGGAGACGAATCCCGCTCAGGGGACTAGGAAGAGACTGATGACTCCTCTTCTGAGGAATCAAGTAGGGAAGGACCCTCTTCAGCTTCACAGGCTGAGAAATTACTGGTGCATTCTTTTACTGAAATGGTCCGCTCCACATTTAAGTTATCCGTAACTGAGTCGGTTGAAAAGCCCACTTCTTCTTTGGGTTCACTGAAGCCTCCTCAAGCTGTGCATGCTTTTCCTGTTCATTCATTGCTGGAAAAGATTATTTATTCTGAGTGGGATCACCCAGATAAACATTTTTTCTCCCCTAAAAAGTTTTCAACACTTTATCCTATGGAGGAAAAATTTACAAAAAATGTGGGGGTATACCAGCAATTGACGCTGCTATATCCTCTGTAAATAAAAGTTTGACTTGTCCTGTTGACAACGCTCAAATGCTTAGGGATCCAACCGATAAAAAGTTGGAATTCCTGTTAAAAAACATTTTTTCCTTGGCAGGTTCAGTACCTCAACCTGCAGTGGCGGTATGTCAATCCTTGGGAGACCACTTAAAACAGGTGCTCAAGGTTTTCCCTGAACAGCAGGCCCAGGAGTTAGCCGAGCTGCCAGCAGGTTTGTGTTTTCCAGTTGACGCAATCAGAGATTCTATCCTTCAGACCTCTCGCCTTACGCTTGGGTTGGTGCATATGCGTAGAATCTTATGGTTGAAAAATTGGTCAGCCGAAGCGCCGTGCAAAAAGCTCCTGGCTGGTTTTCCCTTTCGTGGTGTAGTGTAAGGCTGTTTGGGGATGGTTTGGACAATTATATCCAAGAGATTTCAAGTGGGAAAAGTACCCTTTTGCCAGTTAAGAAAAGGAGTAAACATCCCTCATTTAAACTGGCTCTTTCTCCAGTGCCAGGGGCATCTGCTTCCAGGCAGTCACGACGGCCTCCACGTCAGGTTCAAGAGGTAAAACTCAGAGTCAAACCCAGGGACAAAAGAAGTCCTGGGGGAGGAAACCTACAAGACAGAACGCTAAAGCCTCTTTATGAAGGGGCACCCCCGCTCATTCGAGTGGGGGGAAGACTGCTACAGTTCTCAAAGGTCTGACAGGAGGATTTTCAGAACAGATGGGTGGTCTCTACAATAACTCTAGGTTACAAACTAAAGTTCAGAGAATTCCCGTCTCCTCGTTTCCTCAGATCAAATGTCCCCAAAGACCCAGAGAAAAAAAAGTCTCTCCTTCAAGCGTTAGACCGGCTTTTGTCGCAAAAAGTGATCATGGTGGTTCCCATGGAAGAGCAGGGCTTGGGGTTTTATTCAAACCTTTTCACGGTGCCAAAACCAAATGGAGATGTCAGACCCATTCTAGATCTCAAAGATCTAAACAGGTTCCTAAAAATTCGATCTTTTCGCATGGAATCAATCCTACAAGGAGGAGAACTTCTAGCATCAATCGACATCAAGGATGCATACCTGCATGTACCTATTTTCCCCGCTCATCAGAAATATCTGCATTTCGAAGTGGAAAAACTTCATTTTCAGTTTGTAGCTCTACCTTTCAGTCTAGCTACTGCACCTCGGGTGTCTACAAACATCCTGGCCCGTCCTCTGGCCAGATTAAATAGCCCAGGGTATAACGATTATAGCTTACCTAGACGCCCTGCTCTTAATAGACCGGTCGGTAGCCCACTTAGACCAAAGCTTGGTCACCACAGTCAACTACCTGGAATACCTAGGTTGAGTCCTCAACCTAGAGAAGTCTTCTTTAAAACCAGTAAGAAGACTGGAGTACTTGGGTCTGGTTATAGATACAACCTAGAAGAGGGTGTTTTTACCCCAGGCAAAAATCAGCGCCATAAAGGAGCTGTTTAAGGTAGTCAGGGCGAAGAAGGGTCCTTCTATTCGCCTTTGTATGAGGTTGTTGAGAAAGATGGTGTCTTCATTCGAAGCGGTTTCCTATGCTCAGTTTCATTCGAGACTGCTGCAAAACAGTACCCTATCTGCCTGGAAAAAGAAAGTCCAGGCGCTAGATTTTCCGATGCGTTTCTGGCCAATAGTGCATCAGAGCCTCAGTTGGTACCCGAGAATCTGCGGAAAGGGAAATCCTTCTTGCCAGTTACCTGGAAGGTGGTAACAATAGATGCCAGCCTTTCGGTTGGGGAGCAGTTCTGGAAGAGACGACTGTCCAAGGGAAATGGTCCAAAACCGAGAGTACCTTACCCATCAACATTCTATTCCGGCAGCGTACCTAGCCCTAAAGGCCTGGACATTCAGGTTGCAGGGTTGTCCTGTCAGGATCCAATCCGACAATGCCACAGCAGTGGCTTATATCAATCACCAAGGGGGCACCAGGAGTCGTGCAGCCCAGGTAGAAGTAAACCATATCCTAACCAAGGCAGAAAAACACGGCAATCTTCATTCCAGGGGTAGAGAACTGGCAGGCGAACTACTTAAGTCACCAGCAGTTGTTCCCGGGGGGAATGGTCTCTTCACCCTGACATCTTCCTAGCTATATGCCAAAGATGGGGGATCCCAAACGTAGATCTGTTTGCGTCCAGGTTCAACAACAAGATCGACAATTAAAAGCGGTACAAATGAATATACAACAAAAGTACAATTAAAGAATAAGCTATTGACTGTCCAAGCCCAATGGTCATCAGCCAACCAACAAGAGATGTTTACGTGCGACTTGATGTTGAGCCAAAATAGGAAGACGGACACTGAGCTGCACACAGAGAAGCTAGCCGGGAAGATTACCCGGTTACCTGATTCTGACCCCTTCTGCCTTATCCCCTCTCCCTCCCCTCCTTCCTATATTCCACTCCCTCCTTGCCACCCCCCTTCCCTCCACTTTCCCGTTTTCCTCCCTCCTTCTCCTTTCCCCCTCCCCTTCTCCCCCTCCCCCTATTCATTTCCCTTCCCCTTTCCTACTCTATTATCCAATTCCCTCTCTCCCTCTTATTTACTGACTTCTATGTATTTATCTAGAGTTTTATGATCATGAAAGAGTGTGTACTTTAATGTACTATTTTGGCACTATCCCCTTTACTCATTCATTTATTTTATTTTATTTTTTTCATCATATTTCCCTCACAATCATCTCTTATTTCACCTTTTATATGCGCTATCCGCTGCCCTATGAGCGGAGATGGAGGATAGATGCGTGCCCACTAATTGGGGCATGTCAGCTGCTCCAGCGCCTCCTCCGCATCCGCTCACGGGCCGTGGTACTTTATGGGTAGTGTAGTTTTCTACCCAGCGGTCACCAGGCTCTGCGTGTGTATCGCACCGTCCAATTCCCCACATCATGTGACATGGGATATTACGTGCACGGCTTGTGCACGGATAAAAGCACCCCCTCTCACTCACAATGTCAGACACTGGATGGGTTTACCACGCTGACACATCTCGCCCTACGAGGTAATTCATTGAATCAAGTACTTTTTCACTATCTTCTTGGGCTTGACTCTTTTCTTCCCCCTTTTTTTCCTTTTTCTAAGTTTTGCTGCATTTGATTAGTCATGCTTTTCATGCAGGGCATCTACCTATTGTAATTACCTGTTACCGTCTGTATATTTTCTCCCCACCTTTTTTCAAAGTGGAGACAAACGATCTGTATACAGGAGTATGGTCCTCTAATATATTAGACCAATATTTATGTACCTTTATACTGCTTGAAAGTGCAGCTACCATTGAATTAATTCCATCGCTGCAGTGTGTATCTACTATATATTTACTATTAATTGAAACAGATATTCACTATGGCTTACACTTTTCCAACTAGATAATACCTTGTTTCTTTGGCACCCTCGGCCTTTCCCTAGACACAGCTGGGTTGCTTGTAAGTACACTATATTAAATCACATTTGTTCACACCTTCCCTGATGTCACCTTCTCACCTCACTGCCCATTGCTCCCCACTTCCTCTTGGCCCCCTTTTATCAATCCCTGGCGGGACCTATACATCACAGCATCTACACATCATCCCAACCCCCCATGCCCCCACTGTCCCCCCCCCTCCCCCCTTCCTTTTTCCTCCCCCCCATTCCCTTCACCTTCCTTTCCCTTTCACTCCCTCATCACTACAGTATATCCCTACATTTCCTTGGATCTTACACTTACATTCCTTTTTCTACTGGGCAGAGATTGGCCTTTTTGGCCTTGTCTCTGGGCTCTTCCCGGCTAGCTTCTCGGTGTGCAGCTCAGTGTCCGTCTTCCTATTTTGGCTCAACATCAAGTCGCAGGTAAACATCTCTTGTTGGGTGGCTGATGAGCATTGGGCTTGGACGGTCAATAGCATATTCTTTAATTGTACTTTTGTTGTATATTGATTTGTACCACTTTTAATTGTACTTTGTCCCATGCAGTGACACATCTACTTCTAACTCTCAATAAACATCCCATGAGGAAGCCCTAGAGGGCGAAACATGTCGGGATACTATTGCTGAGTGACTTTTTCCGTCACTTAACTAGATGTGTACTGACGTCTGCGTAATATATGTATAGCCAACACTTTTCTTTTTTACATTTGTCTTATGTCTAATAAATTTTTATATTTTTTATACTTTGGTGTATTACTAGTAATTCTATTTGCCTGGCACCCTGAAAATCCCACTAAATCATCCTTTTGTCGATATATATTATGGTGGTGGTGCCTTTTTGTTGAAACTGTCACCTATCCATACTAACCACTAACAAGATCGACAACTTTGTGTCAAGAACAAGGGATCTGCATGTGGGACAGATGCGTTGGTGACCCCTTGGGATCAGTTCTCACTGATTTATGCAATCCCTCCTATTCTGCTGCTACCACGACTTCTTCGCAGGATCAAGCATGAAAAGAAGTCTGTGCTTCTGGTGGCCCCAGCGTGGCCAAGAAGATCTTGGTATGCAGAAATAGTAAAGATGGCGGTAGGGCCCCCATGGACCCTACCACCACGTCCAGACCTGCTATTGCAGGGACCAGTGTTCCATCCTACTTTACAAATGCTAAATTTAACAGTTTGGCTAGTGAAACCCACATTCTGAAGAATCGCGGGCTTTCAGGCTCAGTGATATCTACCTTGATTAATGCAAGGAAGCCAGCTTCCAGAGTCATTTATTATAGAGTCTGGAAGGCATATGTTTCCTGGTGTGAATCCAGGGGTTGGCATCCCAGAAAGTATGTCATAGGTAGAATCCTTACTTTTCTGCAAATGGGAATAGAGATGAAGCTGACCTTGAGCACTATCAAGGGCTAGGTCTCAGCCTTATCGGTATTGTTTCAACGTCCGCTTGCTTCGCATTCTTTGGTCCGAAGCTTTATACAGGAGGTAACATGGCCTAATCCTCCGGTTAGAGCACCCCTGAAACCCTTGGGACTTGAATTTTGTTCTGTCGGCATTACAGAAACAGCCTTTTGAGCCGATAAGACATATTCCCTTATGCCGCGTACACATGAGCGGACTTTACGGCAGACCTGGTCCGGCGTACCGGATTTCATCGGACAATTCGATCGTGTGTGGGCTCCAGCGGACTTTGTTTTCTCAAAAGTTGGACGGACTTAGATTTGAAACATGTTTCAAATCTATCCGACGGACTCTGCTTTCTAGCAGACAAACCGGTCGTCTGTGTGCTAGTCCGACGGACCAAAACTCACGCATGCTCTGAAGTAAGTACAAGACGGAAGCGCTCGGTCTGATAAAACTAGCCTTCGTATTGAAGCTAGTACATTCCTCTTCTGTGATCTTTTAATACAGCGCTTTTTTTTTTCTTTATAATGTGAGAGGAATGAAGTTGTTTTGCTGCTTTATATTCACACAGAGTTCTCACAAACTACTTTCTTCATGATTTATCCTCATGCCATGACTAATATGATATTTTTAAAAAGCCAGATCTCCATAAATAAAGTATTAAATTAGATTTTGGACTCATCTTTATCTTTTTTAGATTTAAACACTATCTATTTTACAATGTGTGCTACATTATACAAAATGTATATATATATTTTTTTTTTAGTTTTGGAGTTTCAAGTTACCACAATAACCTTAATATTTTGTGTTGTTTTAATGAACCTTAATGAGGTTGGTGTCCCTTGTAGGGGGGTTTATTTTCCAAAGGCAAATTCATTTTTCACTACAAGTGCAAATTGTACTTGGAATTGCACAGAAAGAGCATTTTGAAGTGCATTCGCTGTGGATCCGAGGGGCACATGCAAGGAACCACAAAAAAACCAAACCTTTCTCTTGCACATGATTGTATGATAAAATCAGCAGAGCTTCCCCTCATTTCAGATCTCCCCCTCAGATTTACAGCGACTGCACTTCCAACAAGTGCACTTGCAGTGCAATTTCTAAAGTGCACCTTTCACTAGTACTTTGCACTTGATTTTCAAAATGATTTAGCCTTTTGGAAAAAACACACATGGTCTTTTTGACCTGTACCTGCCTACTCCCAAACCAAATGTCGTTTTGGAATCAAAAAACATAGTCAATAATGTAAGGTAAAGAAAAAATCCATTTATTTTTGGAAAAAAAAATGAGGAAGGCAACACTGGAGACACTTTTGGAATCTGTGAAGCCTTTTGTCCCCCAGGACAGACATCAAGTTTTAGGACAAGAAAATTGGTATCTTGCGACTATGGAGCACATTTAGACCAGACAGAAGCCAGGCAATCACTTTCGACTCTTCCGTGGAGCCTTCCCTGCACGTTTCTCTGCAGCCTTCCCTCTACGCTTCTCTGCAGCCTTCCTCGGAGGCTGTGCCTCTGGTGGTGTACTTGGGGCAGGAGGAGGAGGAGGGGGAGTGGCTTCATCTGCTAGATATGTTTTAACAGTAAGCTCCCCTCTCAAGCCCTTCTGATAGGCCTGAAAAATTAGACCCTCACAGAGGAGGTGTTGCCCCTTTTCGAGTTCCAGCAATCTGCTGGCCATATATGTCCCATACGCCTCTTCTGCATTGGGTGGTGTGCTGATGATTTTGCTGGCTTCACGAATGAGGGCTAGTGATTCCTCCTCATTTTGGGTCATTTTTCTGGGCCTTTTGGTGGGAATGCGGAGGGGAGGCACCTGACACTCCGTGCGGCTTCTACTGGGCCCAGCCACAGCCTCCTCCTCTCTCCCACTGGGCAAGGCCTCCTCCTCTCTCCCACTGGGCAAGGCCTCCTCTTGGCTGAGCTCATCCTGGGTAAAAAAAAGGGACATAGTTGTAATTTTGGGTTACCCAATCACACACAATTTTCAGCTCATGACTTGCAAATATAATTCGAAACAAGTAGTAAAGGCTATCTATTTGACCCCACCATTATTCCAGCTGCTCACCAATATCTGAAGTACATAGGAGTGCACACAGGGTGTGCCAGGTGTGCCTGGGCACAACCTAAACGCCTTGTGTGGTGCATATTCCCCCCTGTTTAGAGCACTGATATTTCATCCCCAAAAAAATGTTACAAAATAAAATAATTTAAAAAGAATCAAAATAAAACTACTGACACTGTCCACTGCCCTACTGACACACTCAGTACATATACACATGCATATGTATTTGAGCTTTGGGGTGCACACCCTAATGCAAGAGGCTGCGCACACCTATGCTGAAGTATAGTTTTGGCCACTACTGTCTAGTGATATGTCTACATATTAATATTTGTGATGAAGTCATTTTTTCTGAAGCACTTAAAAATTTGAGACGTTTACATCATTAACATTTACACAATCACAAATTCAACAAAAAAGGATACCTGGCTGAAGCTGGGCGGATCCACTTCATCAAGGATGAAAGGGCCCAGTTCTTCCTGGGACTCCTCAGCTGGGGTGGAGGTGGAGGGAAGGTTGGATGGAAGGGTGGGGGGAAGGGTCGAAAGTGATTACCTTGCTTCTGTCTGGTCATCTAGAAATCGCAGTTTTTGGTAGTACCACAGCTTGGGGACATAAACCTGGTCGGCTGCTGCTCCGGATCTGAGCGACTCCTGGACCTTATTGTGTTCCCGCTTGTACATATTGCGCAAGATACCAATTTTCTTGTCCACAAACTTGAGGTCTGCCTGGGGGACTCGAGTCTTCACAAATTCCAAAAGTGTGCCCAGTGTTGCCTTACTTACATCTCTATTGCAGGGCTCGACAAAACCCGGGCGCCAGGTCGCATTTGCGACTAGAATTAGCGACCTGGCGCCTGGGGCAGCACAGCTGGGATGTCCTGTGTCCGTTCGACACCCCCCCCCCTCCCGCCGCGATCGCGCTGGGCCGCGCCGGTAATTGAGGCCCCGGCTTTGCGGCCTACTACTGTCCTATGGTTCCTGGTTCCTTCTGCAATCGGGCGCCCTCTGGTGGTGGCCGTTGGTATGACAAGACATCCACCAATGCTAATGGAGCTTTCCCTACCTGTTTTCACTGCCTGCTCATCTCCTTCCCTTTACTTAGAACCCCCAAACATTATATATATTTTTTATTCTAACACCCTAGAGAATAAAATGGCGGTCATTGCAATACTTTCTGTCACACCGTATTTGCGCAGCGGACTTTTTTGGGAAAAAATACTTTTTTTAATTAAAAAATAAGAAAACAGTAAAGTTAGCCCAATTTTTTTTATATTGTGAAAGATAATGTTACGCCGAGTAAATTGATTCCCAACATGTCACGCTTCAAAATTTCATCCACTCGTGGAATGGCGACAAACTTTTACCCTTTAAAATCTCCATAGGCGTCGTTTAAAAAATTCTACAGGTTACATGTTTTGAGTTACAGAGGAGGTCTAGGTCTAGAATTATTGCTCTCGCTCTAACGATCGTGGCGATAGGGGGGGCCCTCTCCTGCCGCCGATAAAAGTGATCTCGCTGCTAATCTGCTGCAGAGACCACTTTTATCTGAAAGAGAACCGCCGGCTCTTGAAGAAGATACCGGGGTTATGGTAGCTAGCTGCTACCATAACTACGGTATTTCTCTTCAAAGACAGGACGTATATAGTCGTCCTGCGGGAAGGAAGTGGTTAATTAACCACTTGACGACCGCCTCACGCCGATGTACGTCGGCAAAGTGGCACGGACAGGCAAAATCACGTACAGGGTACGTGATTTGCCTTCCGCGGGTGGGGGGTCCGATCGGACCCCCCCCCGGTGCCCGAGGCGGTCGTCCTATGTCCAGCGGCGATCGGTGATGAGGGGGAGACCATCCGTTCGTGGCCCCCCCCTCGCGATCGCCGCCGGCCAATGAAAACGCTCCTTTGCTGCTGTATGCTAAACAGCAGCAAAGGAAGTGATGTCATCTCCCCTCGGGTCGGTATTTTCCGTTCCGGCCCGAGGAGAGACGACAAGTATGTGAGTGCACAACACTACACACACACAGTAGAACATGCCAGGCACACAAATCACCCCGATCCCCCCCCCGATCGCCCCCCGATCCCCCCCCAATCACCCCCCCCCCCCCTGTCACAAACTGACACCAGCAGTTTTTTTTTTTTTTTTTTTTTTTTTTTTCCTGATAACTGCTAGCTGTCAGTTTGTGACAGTTACTGTGTTAGCACAGTTACTGTTACCCCCCTTTAGGTCTAGGGTACCCCCCTAACCCCCCCTAATAAAGTTTTAACCCCTTGATCACCCCCTGTCACCAGTGTCGCTAAGCGATCATTTTTCTGATCGCTGTATTAGTGTCGCTGGTGACGCTAGTTAGTGAGGTAAATATTTAGGTTCGCCGTCAGCGTTTTATAGCGTCAGGGACCCCCATATACTACCTAATAAATGTTTTAACCCCTTGATTGCCCCCTAGTTAACCCTTTCACCACTGATCACCGTATAACTGTTACGGGTGACGCTGGTTAGTTCGTTTATTTTTTATAGTGTCAGGGCACCCGCCGTTTATTACCGAATAAAGGTTTAGCCCCCCGATCGCCCGGCGGTGATATGCGTCGCCCCAGGCAGCGTCAGATTAGCGCCAGTACCGCGAACACCCACGCACGCAGCATATGCCTCCCTTAGTGGTATAGTATCTGTACGGATCAATATCTGATCCAATCAGATCTATACTAGCGTCCCCAGCAGTTTAGGGTTCCCAAAAACGCAGTGTTAGCGGGATCAGCCCAGATACCCGCTAGCACCTGCGTTTTGTGCCTCCGCCCAGCCCACCCAAGTGCAGTATCGATCGATCACTGTCACTTACAAGGCACTAAACGCATAACTGCAGCGTTCGCAGAGTCAGGCCTGATCCCTGCGATTGCTAACAGTTTTTTTGGTAGCATTTTGGTGAACTGGCAAGCACCAGCCCCAGGCGTCAGGTTAGCGCCAGTACCGCTAACACCCACGCACGCACCATACGCCTCCCTTAGTGGTATAGTATCTGTACGGATCAATATCTGATCCGATCATATCTATACTAGCGTCACCAGCAGTTTAGGGTTCCCAAAAACGCAGTGTTAGCGGAATCAGCCCAGATACCTGCTAGCACCTGCGTTTTGCCCCTCCGCCCGGCCCACCCAAGTGCAGTATCGATCGATCACTGTCACTTACAAAACACTAAACGCATAACTGCAGCGTTCACAGAGTCAGGCCTGATCCCTGCGATCGCTAACAGTTTTTTTTGTAGCATTTTGGTGAACTGGCAAGCACCAGCCCCAGGCAGCGTCAGATTAGCGCCAGTACCGCTAACACCCACGCACGCACCATACACCTCCCTTAGTGGTATAGTATCTGAACGGATCAATATCTGATCCGATCAGATCTATACTAGCGTCCCCAGCAGTTTAGGGTTCCCAAAAATGCAGTGTTAGCGGGATCAGCCCAGATACCTGCTAGCACCTGCGTTTTGCCCCTCCGCCCGGCCCGGCCCAGCCCACCCAAGTGCAGTATCAATCGATCACTGTCACTTACAAGGCACTAAACGCATAACTGCAGCGTTCGCAGAGTCAGGCCTGATCCCTGCGATCGCTAACAGTTTTTTTGTAGCGTTTTGGTGAACTGGCAAGCACCAGCGGCGTAGTACACCCCGGTCGTAGTCAAACCAGCACTGCAGTAACACTTGGTGACGTGGCGAGTCCCATAAGTGCAGTTCAAGCTGGTGAGGTGGCAAGCACAAGTAGTGTCCCGCTGCCACCAAAAAGACAAACACAGGCCCGTCGTGCCCATAATGCCCTTCCTGCTGCATTCGCCAATCCTAATTGGGAACCCACCGCTTCTGCAGCGCCCGTACTTCCCCCATTCACATCCCCAACCAAATGCAGTCGGCTGCATGAGAGGCATTTTTATGTCCTCCCGAGTACCCCTACCCAGCGAACCCCCCAAAAAAGATGTCGTGTCTGCAGCAAGCGCGGATATAGGCGTGACACCCGCTATTATTGTCCCTCCTGTCCTGACAATCCTGGTCTTTGCATTGGTGAATGTTTTGAACGCTACCATACACTAGTTGAGTATTAGCGTAGGGTACAGCATTGCACAGACTAGGCACACTTTCACAGGGTCTCCCAAGATGCCATCGCATTTTGAGAGACCCGAACCTGGAACCGGTTACCGTTATAAAAGTTAGTTACAAAAAAAGTGTAAAAAAAAAAAAAAAATATGAAATAAAAAAAATAGTTGTTGTTTTATTGTTCTCTCTCCCTCTATTCTCTCTCTCTATTGTTCTGCTCTTTTTTACTGTATTCTATTCTGCAATGTTTTATTGTTATTGTTATTGTTATTGATTGTTATTGTTATTGTTATTGTTATTGATTGTTATTGTTATTGTTATTGTTATTATGTTTTATCATGTTTGTTTTTCAGGTGTGTAATTATTTACACTTTACTGTGCTTTATTGTTAACCATTGTTAACCATTTTTTTGTCTTCAGGTACGCCATTCACGACTTTGAGTGGTTATACCAGAATGATGCCTGCAGGTTTAGGTGTCATCTTGGTATCATTCTTTTCAGCCAGCGGTCGGCTTTCATGTAAAAGCAATCCTAGTGGCTAATTAGCCTCTAGACTGCTTTTACAAGCCGTGGGAGGGAATGCCCCCCCCCCCCCACCGTCTTCCGTGTTTTTCTCTGGCTCTCCTGTCTCAACAGGGAACCTGAGAATGCAGCCGGTGATTCAGCCAGCTGACCATAGAGCTGATCAGAGACCAGAGTGGCTCCAAACATCTCTATGGCCTAAGAAACCGGAAGCTACGAGTATTTCATGACTTAGATTTCGCCGGATGTAAATAGCGCCATTGGGAAATTGGGGAAGCATTTTATCACACCGATCTTGGTGTGGTCAGATGCTTTGAGGGCAGAGGAGAGATCTAGGGTCTAATAGACCACAATTTTTTCAAAAAAGAGTACCTGTCACTACCTATTGCTATCATAGGGGATATTTACATTCCCCGAGATAACAATAAAAATGATTAAAAAAAAAAATATGAAAGGAACAGTTTAAAAGTAAGATTAAAAAAGCAAAAAAATAATAAAGAAAAAAAAAAAAAAAAAAAAAAACACCCCTGTCGCCCCCTGCTCTCGCGCTAAGGCGAACGCAAGCGGCGGTCTGTCGTCAAACGTAAACAGCAATTGCACCATGCATGTGAGGTATCACCGCGAAGGCCAGATCGAGTGCAGTAATTTTTCCAGTAGACCTCCTCTGTAAATCTAAAGTGGTAACCTGTAAAGGCTTTTGAAGGCTTTTAAACATGTATTTATTTTGTTGCCACTGCACGTTTGTGCGCAATTTTAAAGCATGTCATGTTTGGTATCCATGTACTCGGCCTAAGATCATCTTTTTTATTTCATCAAACATTTGGGCAATATAGCGTGTTTTAGTGCATTAAAATTAAAAAAAGTGTGTTTTTTCCCCAAAAAATGCGTTTGAAAAATCGCTGCGCAATTACTGTGTGAAAAAAAAAAATGAAACACCCACCATTTTAATCTGTAGGGCATTTGCTTTAAAAAAATATATAATGTTTGGGGGTTCAAAGTAATTTTTTTGCAAAAAAAAAAAAACTTTTTCATGTAAACAATAAGTGTCAGAAAGGGCTTTGTCTTCAAGTGGTTAGAAGAGTGGGTGATGTGTGACATAAGCTTCTAAATGTTGTGCATAAAATGCCAGGACAGTTCAAAACCCCCCCAAATGACCCCATTTTGGAAAGTAGACACCCCAAGCTATTTGCTGAGAGGCATGTCGAGTCCATGGAATATTTTATATTGCGACACAAGTTGCGGGAAAGAGACAAATTTTTTTTTTTTTTTTTTTTTTTTTGCACAAAGTTGTCACTAAATGATATATTGCTCAAACATGCCATGGAAATATGTGAAATTACACCCCAAAATACATTCTGCTGCTTCTCCTGAGTACGGGGATACCACATGTGTGAGACTTTTTGGGAGCCTAGCCGCGTACGGGACCCCGAAAACCAAGCACCGCCTTCAGGCTTTCTAAGGGCGTGAATTTTTGATTTCACTCTTCACTGCCTATCACAGTTTCGGAGGCCATGGAATGCCCAGGTGGCACAAAACCCCCCCAAATGACCCCATTTTGGAAAGTAGACACCCCAAGCTATTTGCTGAGAGGTATAGTGAGTATTTTGCAGACCTCACTTTTTGTCACAAAGTTTTGAAAATTGAAAAAAGAAAAAAAAAAATTTTTTTTCTTGTCTTTCTTCATTTTCAAAAACAAATGAGAGCTGCAAAATACTCACCATGCCTCTCAGCAAATAGCTTGGGGTGTCTACTTTCCAAAATGGGGTCATTTGGGGGGGGTTTGTGCCACCTGGGCATTCCATGGCCTCCGAAACTGTGATAGGCAGTAAAGAGTGAAATCAAAAATTTTCACCCTTAGAAATCCTGAAGGCAGTGATTGGTTTTCGGGGTCCCGTACGCAGCTAGGCTCCCAAAAAGTCCCACACATGTGGTATCCCCATACTCAGGAGAAGCAGCTAAATGTATTTTGGGGTGCAATTCCACATATGCCCATGGCCTGTGTGAGCAATATATCATTTAGTGACAACTTTATGAAAAAAAAAAAAAAAAAAAAATAAAAAGTGTCACTTTCCCGCAACTTGTGTCAAAATATAAAATATTCCATGGACTCAATATGCCTCTCAGCAAATAGCTTGGGGTGTCTACTTTCCAAAATGGGGTCATTTTGGGGGGTTTTGTGCCACCTGGGCATTCCATGGCCTCCGAAACTGTGATAGGCAGTGAAGAGTGAAAGCAAAAATTTACACCCTTAGAAATCCTGAAGGCGGTGCTTGGTTTTCGGGGCCCCGTACGCGGCTAGGCTCCCAAAAAGTCCCACACATGTGGTATCCCCGTACTCAGGAGAAGCAGCTAAATGTATTTTGGGGTGCAATTCCACATAGGCCCATGGCCTGTGTGAGCAATATATCATTTAGTGACGACTTTTTGTAAATATTTTTTTTTTTTTTTTTTTTGTCATTTTTCAATCACTTGGGACAAAAAAAATAAATATTCAATGGGTTCAACATGCCTCTCAGCAATTTCCTTGGGGTGTCTACTTTCCAAAATGGGGTCATTTGGGGGGGTTTTGTACTGCCCTGCCATTTTAGCACCTCAAGAAATGACATAGGCAGTCATAAACTAAAAGCTGTGTAAATTCCAGAAAATGTACCCTAGTTTGTAGACGCTATAACTTTTGCGCAAACCAATAAATATACGCTTATTGACATTTTTTTTACCAAAGACATGTGGCCGAATACATTTTGGCCTAAATGTATGACTAAAATTTAGTTTATTGGATTTTTTTTATAACAAAAAGTAGAAAATATCATTTTTTTTCAAAATTTTCGGTCTTTTTCCGTTTATAGCGCAAAAAATAAAAACCGCAGAGGTGATCAAATACCATCAAAAGAAAGCTCTATTTGTGGGAAGAAAAGGACGCAAATTTCGTTTGGGTACAGCATTGCATGACCGCGCAATTAGCAGTTAAAGCGACGCAGTGCCAAATTGGAAAAAGACCTCTGGTCCTTAGGCAGCATAATGGTCCGGGGCTCAAGTGGTTAAAATGAATTTATTATTTGTCACCTCCCTGCTTGGCCCCTTTCACACGGGCTGTCTGATCAGGTTCGCCTGTCAGTTTTTCAGGCGGACCTGATTGGATCCTTAGCGGGAATATGGTGGTCTTGTGTACCTGCATGGCAGGAAATAAAAGCAGTCACATTCGTTCTAGTCGTCTCTGTGTAAATTTAAGATTGGTTAATTTTTATATTGAAAATAAAGCTTTGTCGGTCGTTTAAAAAAAAAAAAAACCTGGCTCCTAACTTTTTTAGCTGGCTCCTAGATTCCAAGCAAATTTGTCAAGCCCTGCTCTATTGAAATATAATGGGTGTTTTTGTTTTCCTGATACAAATCAATGAATCTTGACAAAAAATCAGCCTCCTTAAAGGGATTCATTTTTGCTGAAAGACAAGACACAAGATAAAAACTGTAATGTCAGAACTCCCAGGATTATTTTTGGCAGAATCTAGGGGACACATATACACACACACACACAGAAAACACATTCACCAAACACACACACACACCCCCACATTTAATCTTACCTTCGTTTCTGACGCTTGCTACTTCCGCGCGGACATACATAGGCCATCGTAATAGCTTTATATACACTGCGCATGTGTCATGCTCCGCCTGCGTCGCCCGCCCCTGACGTGCTTTAGTACGATTTGTCCCCGCCCCTTCACTCTTCGTTGCGCAGTGGGAGTATATAGAGAAAGATGGCGGAGAGATTAACTGGAAGTAGCGCGGAGGAAAGCCCGGAGCCACAACCATCCACATCCAGGAGGAGATATAAGGCCACCAACATGGCTTTTGAAGAGATGGTGGAGATGGTGTCCATATTGAGAAGGGAGGACTACGATGGGAAAAAAGGACCGTACACCCGACTCAATATGCGGAAGAACAAAATAATGGCCTCAGTTGTCACCGCTCTAGAAGAAAAATTTGGCACTAAACAGGCTAAAGACCAATTGAGGAAGCGGTGGTCTGACCTCAAAAGTAGGGAGCCTGAACAATATTGGGGAATAAAGAAACTGTTAAAAAAAAGTAAGTACTTGTTGTGTGTTCCTATTGAGATACTTAACTTGCATGCTAATCCATATTTTTTTCGTTTATACAGCATCGTTCGTAAAGACCGTTCCTTGTAAAATACATATGATACTAAGAAAATGACGTATTTTTTACGCCAAAAAAGATGGTACAGGGTTGGACATACATTTAGGTCTTGAGAATTTGTTTGTATTCCAAAAATGTGGTGATGTTGTGTAGATGTGTTTGAAAATATAATGCTTCTTCAAAAATGATTCAGTGTAATGTAAGGACAGGACACAGCAGCTGTTTCCACATCTGGACTCACGAGCACTAGTGTACTATGTGACCATAAAGACATTTTTGAGGGGTAATACACATAGGAGATCATTGAGGTGTCTGCATCTATGAAACTTGCATGAAAATGTGTATTGTTTATAATTTTTGTTCAGAGGGAATTTTCATCCTGTCTTCTAAATTTTTGTGACCAAAAAATGACAATTGTCCCCAACTCCTAACCAACCAAATATTATTTTTTTTAAAAAGAAAGATCACTGTGTTTTAACTATACATTTTGTTTAATTATCATAGGGGAGAAAAGACTCAGACAACAGTCCAAGGATCCCAGGACCCCCCAAGTCACCAGCCTGAAGCTGAATATACCCCAAGCCCCAGCCCAAGAACACGCCCACCTGACGAGTTGGAGGAAGGAGAGGTGGAGGAAGTGTGCGAGATTTCAACCTCACCAAGTGAGTGACTGACACCCCAGCTTAAGGTAATCTATTTAGGCGTGCATATTTTACCCATTTTTTTATCCACACATTTTAGGTGAGGTTCTGGTTGTGGAAGGCCAAGAGGAGGAGCCATTTAGCACAGACAGTGCACAAAGACTTATTGGCCAGATAATGGCGTGGAATGGCCAAATTGATCTAATGCGTGACCAAATTGACAGCATGAGAAATCGGCTGGACACCATGCAATAGGAAATGAAGAACAGCAGATTGATGTTTTGGGCAGAATATAATAACGTTTTGCCTAAAAACATCAATCATGTTCTTCATTTCATTGTCAAGTTTTTTTTCTCTAAAATTTTGTAACTTTAAAAAAAAAAAAAAAACAATTTGCAGATGCACACGGTGTGTCATCATGTGCTATCTTCCATCAGGGGATATCAATGTACTTGTTTTGTGTTTGCAACCCCTTCATCATAAAAATGTTTGTTTGTGAGAGGAACAAAGGGATTGCACACACAAAACACGTACATTGCTCCCCCATGATGGGAGATAGCACATGTTGACTAGAACTTTTTTTAATACCCAATTTTGAGCATCTGCAAATTTTAGGCTTTACAAGGGTGACATCACCAGCACCGTTATTAACATGTTGAACTTTGTAAGTTCTTTTTTTTTTTTTTTGGTATGTTTTTAACCACTTGCCGACCGCCTAACGCAGATATACTGCGGCAGAATGGCACGGGCAGGCAGAATCACGTACCCGTACGTGATCTGTCTCCCGCGGGCGGGGGGTCCGATCGGACCCCCCCCGGTGCCAGCGGCGGTTGGCATTTGACTGGGAGCGTCGGGAGGCGAGGGGGAGACCATCCGATCGTGGCCCCCCCCCTCGCGATCGCTCCCAGCCAATGGGAATCCTCCTCTGCCTGTGTGTAGTTTCACACAGGCAGAGGATGTGATGTCATCTCTCCTCGGTCTGGCAGTTTCCGTCCCAGCGCCGAGAAGAGAAGACAAGTGAGTGCACACAACACAAACACACACAGTAGAACATGCCAGGCATACTTTACACCCCCGATCCCCCCCCGATCGCCCCCCAATCCCCCCCCAATCACCCCCCCCCCCCCTGTCACAAACTGACACCAGCAGTATTTTTTTTTTTTTTCTGATTACTGTATTGGTGTCAGTTTGTGACAGTTACAGTGTTAGGGCAGTGAGTATTACCCCCCTTTAGGTCTAGGGTACCCCCCTAACCCCCCCTAATAAAGTTTTAACCCCTTGATCACCCCCTGTCACCAGTGTCACTAAGCGATCATTTTTCTGATCGCTGTATTAGTGTCGCTGGTGACGCTAGTTAGGGACGTAAATATTTAGGTTCGCCGTCAGCGTTTTATAGCGACAGGGACCCCCATATACTACCTAATAAATGTTTTAACCCCTTGATTGCCCCCTAGTTAACCCATTCACCACCGATCACCGTATAACCGTTACGGGTGACGCTGGTTAGTTCGTTTATTTTTTATAGTGTCAGGGCACCCGCCGTTTATTACCGAATAAAGGTTTAGCCCCCTGATCGCCCGGCGGTGATATGCGTCGCCCCAGGCAGCGTCAGATTAGCGCCAGTACCGCTAACACCCACGCACGCAGCATATGCCTCCCTTAGTGGTATAGTATCTGTACGGATCAATATCTGATCCAATCAGATCTATACTAGCGTCCCCAGCAGTTTAGGGTTCCCGAAAACGCAGTGTTAGCGGGATCAGCCCAGATACCCGCTAGCACCTGCGTTTTGCCCCTCCGCCCGGCCCGGCCCAGCCCAGCCCACCCAAGTGCAGTATCAATCGATCACTGTCACTTACAAAACACTAACCGCATAACTGCAGCGTTCGCAGAGTCAGGCCTGATCCCTGCGATCGCTAACAGTTTTTTTGGTAGCGTTTTGGTGAACTGGCAAGCACCAGCCCCAGGCAGCGTCAGATTAGCGCCAGTACCGCTAACACCCACGCACGCAGCATACGCCTCCCTTAGTGGTATAGTATCTGATCGGATCAATATCTGATCTGATCAGATCTATACTAGCGTCCCCAGCAGTTTAGGGTTCCCACAAACGCAGTGTTAGCGGGATCAGCCCAGATACCTACTAGCACCTGCGTTTTGCCCCTCCACCCTGCCCAGCCCAGCCCACCCAAGTGCAGTATCGATCGATCACTGTCACTTACAAAACACTAAACGCATAACTGCAGCGTTCGCAGAGTCAGGCCTGATCCCTGCGATCGCTAACAGTTTTTTTGGTAGCGTTTTGGGGAACTGGCAAGCACCAGCGGCCTAGTACACCCCGGTCGTAGTCAAACCAGCGCTGCAGTAACACGTGGTGACGTTGCGAGTCCCATAAGTGCAGTTCAAGCTGGTGAGGTGGCAAGCACAAGTAGTGTCCCGCTGCCACCAAAAAGACAAACACAGGCCCGTCATGCCCATAGTGCCCTTCCTGCTGCATTCGCCAATCCTAATTGGGAACCCACCACTTCTGCAGCGCCTGTACTTCCCCCATTCACATCCCCAACCAAATGCAGTCGGCTGCATGAGAGGCATTTTCTTTATGTCCTCCCGAGTACCCCTACCCAGCGAACCCCCCCAAAAAAGATGTCGTGTCTGCAGCAAGCGCGGATATAGGCGTGACACCCGCTATTATTGTCCCTCCTGTCCTGACAATCCTGGTCTTTGCATTGGTGAATGTTTTGAACGCTACCATTCACTAGTTGAGTATTAGCGTAGGGTACAGCACTGCACAGACTAGGCACACTTTCACAGGGTCTCCCAAGATGCCATCGCATTTTGAGAGACCCGAACCTGGAACCGGTTACAGTTATAAAAGTTAGTTACAAAAAAAAAGTGTAAAAAAAAAAAAAAACACATACAAAAATATAAAATAAAAAAAAATAGTTGGCGTTTTATTGTTCTCTCTCTCTCTGTTGTTCTGCTCTTTTTTACTGTATTCTATTCTGCAATGTTTTATTGTTATTATGTTTTATCATGTTTGCTTTTCAGGTATGCAATTTTTTTATACCTTATAGTTTACTGTGCTTTATTGTTAACCATTTTTTGTCTTCAGGTACGCCATTCACGACTTTGAGTGGTTATACCAGAATGATGCCTGCAGGTTTAGGTATCATCTTGGTATCATTCTTTTCAGCCAGCGGTCGGCTTTCATGTAAAAGCAATCTTAGCGGCTAATTAGCCTCTAGACTGCTTTTACAAGCAGTGGGAGGGAATGCCCCCCCCCCCAACGTCTTCCGTGTTTTTCTCTGGCTCTCCTGTCTCAACAGGGAACCTGAAAATGCAGCCGGTGATTCAGCCAGCTGACCATAGAGCTGATCAGAGACCAGAGTGGCTCCAAACATCTCTATGGCCTAAGAAACCGGAAGCTACTAGCATTTTATGACTTAGATTTCGCCGGATGTAAACAGCGCCATTGGGAAATTGGGAAAGCATTTTATCACACCGATCTTGGTGTGGTCAGATGCTTTGAGGGCAGAGGAGAAATCTAGGGTCTAATAGACCCCAATTTTTGCAAAAAAGAGTACCTGTCACTACCTATTGCTATCATAGGGGATATTTACATTCCCTGAGATAACAATAAAAATGATTTAAAAAAAAAAATGAAAGGAACAGTTTAAAAATAAGATAAAAAAATAATAATAATAAAGAAAGAAAAAAAAAAAAGCACCCCTGTCCCCCCTGCTCTCGCGCTAAGGCGAACGCAAGCGTCGGTCTGGCGTTAAATGTAAACAGCAATTGCACCATGCATGTGAGGTATCGCCGCGAAGGTCAGATCGAGGGCAGTAAGTTTAGCAGTAGACCTCCTCTGTAAATCTAAAGTGGTAACCTGTAAAGGCTTTTAAAGGCTTTTAAAAATGTATTTAGTTTGTCGCCACTGCACGTTTGTGCGCAATTTTAAAGCATGTCATGTTTGGTATCCATGTACTCGGCCTAAGATCATCTTTTTTTATTTCATCAAACATTTGGGCAATATAGTGTGTTTTAGTGCATTAAAATGTAAAAAAGTGTGTTTTTTCCCCAAAAAATGCGTTTGAAAAATCGCTGCGCAAATACTGTGTGAAAAAAAAAATGAAACACCCACCATTTTAATCTGTAGGGCATTTGCTTTAAAAAAAATATATAATGTTTGGGGGTTCAAAGTAATTTTCTTGCAAAAAAAATTTATTTTTTTATGTAAACAATAAGTGTCAGAAAGGGCTTTGTCTTCAAGTGGTTAGAAGAGTGGGTGATGTGTGACATAAGCTTCTAGATGTTGTGCATAAAATGCCAGGACAGTTCAAAACCCCCCCAAATGACCCCATTTTGGAAAGTAGACACCCCAAGCTATTTGCTGAGAGTCATGTTGAGTCCATGGAATATTTTATATTGTGACACAAGTTGCGGCAAAGAGACAATTTTTTATTTTTTTTATTTTTTTTTGCGCAAAGTTGTCACTAAATGATATATTGCTCAAACATGCCATGGGAATATGTGAAATTACACCCCAAAATACATTCTGTTGCTTCTCCTGAGTACGGGGATACCACATGTGTGAGACTTTTTGGGAGCCTAGCCGCGTACGGGACCCCGAAAACCAAGCACCGCCTTCAGGCTTTCTAAGGCCGTAAATTTTTGATTTCACTCTTCACTGCCTATCACAGTTTCGGAGGCCATGGAATGCCCAGGTGGCAAAAAAACCCCCCAAATGACCCCATTTTGGAAAGTAGACACCCCAAGCTATTTGATGAGAGGTATAGTGAGTATTTTGCAGACCTCACTTTTTGTCACAAAGTTTTGAAAATTGAAAAAAGAAAAAAAAATTTTTTTTTCTCGACTTTCTTTATTTTCAAAAACAAATGAGAGCTGCAAAATACTCACCATGCCTCTCAGCAAATAGCTTGGGGTGTCTACTTTCCAAAATGGGGTCATTTGGGGGCGGTTTGTGCCACCTGGGCATTCCATGGCCTCCGAAACTGTGATAGGCAGTGAGGAGTAAAATCAAAAATGTACGCCCTTAGAAATCCTGAAGGCAGTGATTGGTTTTCGGGGCCCCGTACGCGGCTAGGCTCCCAAAAAGTCCCACACATGTGGTATCCCCATACTCAGGAGAAGCAGCTAAATGTATTTTGGGGTGCAATTCCACATATGCCCATGGCCTGTGTGAGCAATATATCATTTAGTGACAACTTTGTGCAAAAAAAAAAAATTTGTCACTTTCCCGCAACTTGTGTCAAAATATAAAACATTCCATGGACTCAACATGCCTCAAAGCAAATAGCTTGGGGTGTCTACTTTCCAAAATGGGGTCATTTGGGGGGGTTTTATGTCATCTGGGCATTTTATGGCCTTCAAAACTGTGATAGGTAGTGAGGAGTAAAATCAAAAATGTACGCCCTTAGAAATCCTGAAGGCAGTGATTGGTTTTCGGGGCCCCGTACGCGGCTAGGCTCCCAAAAAGTCCCACACATGTGGTATCCCCATACTCAGGAGAAGCAGCTAAATGTATTTTGGGGTGCAATTCCACATATGCCCATGGCCTGTGTGAGCAATATATCATTTAGTGACAACTTTTTGTAATTTTTTTTTTTTTTGTCATTATTCAATCACTTGGGACAAAAAAAATGAATATTCAATGGGCTCAACATGCCTCTCAGCAAATTCCTTGGGGTGTCTACTTTCCAAAATGGGGTCATTTGTGGGGGTTTTGTACTGCCCTGCCATTTTAGCACCTCAAGAAACGACATAGGCAGTCATAAATTAAAGGCTGTGTAAATTCCAGAAAATGTACCCTAGTTTGTAGATGCTATAACTTTTGCGCAAACCAATAAATATACACTTATTGACATTTTTTTTACCAAAGACATGTGGTCGAATACATTTTGGCCTAAATGTATGACTAAAATTGAGTTTATTGGATTTTTTTAGAACAAAAAGTAGAAAATATCATTTTTTTTCAAAATTTTCGGTCTTTTTCCGTGTATAGCGCAAAAACAAAAACGGCAGAGGTGATCAAATACCATCAAAAGAAAGCTCTATTTGTGGGAAGAAAAGGACGCAAATTTCATTTGGGTACAGCATTGCATGACCGCACAATTAGCAGTTAAAGCGACGCAGTGCCGAATTGTAAAAAGTGCTCTGCTCAGGAAGGGGGTAAAACCTTCCGGGGCTGAAGTGGTTAAAAACACTGTTGTTAATTGTAATTTTGTAAAGAAGGTCTATTTTTGTTTAAATATGCCTAAAATTAAAAAAAAAAAAAAAGAAAAGATTGTTTTTGAAAAAACAAAAAAAAATAAATAAACACGTTTCCAAAAAATGCACCTTTAAATGTGCAGATGGTAAAATGTTTTTACTACTACAATGTGTGTGGCTGATTATTTCTCAATAAGATGTTTTGCTAATTTTTGTGTGGTTACAGTGACAAAGGGCCTTATTAACTTAAGGGAAATGCACTTGCCACTACAAGTGCACTAGGAGACAGACAAAACTAAATGCAAACAAGAATAAAAAGAAGATATTTTCGCAAAAATTTTTTTCCTTTATTTTTGTAAGAAATTATAGCTCTTGTTGAATAGCAATGGCCCCCGACCATTAAAATAATTAACATATCGGTCAAGCACTTGACATGCGGTTTGGGAGGCCAAGCCAATACAGCCACTTTCCAGGCCTGTGAGTGTTTGTTCAACTACAAGTCTGGCCTCAGGCCCAACAGAGGTCATATATGTAGCAGAATGTCTTCTCAAATAATTATGGAGAATGCAGCAAGCCATTATCACATGATTTATTTTATAGTCCACCAGATTTATGGCCGAGAGGAATAAAGGGAACCGGCTGGCCAGAATCCCAAAGGCATTCTCCACAACTCTTCTTGCTCTGGCCAGCCGGTAAATAAATACCCTCCTCTCAGGGGTGAGTGTCCTTTGGGGGAACGGCCTCATCAAGTGCTCGCCGAGAGAAAACGCTTCATCAGCGATAGAAACTGAGGGGAGTCCATCCACATTCTGGTCATCAGGTGGCAATCCCAGGCCACCAGTCTGGAGATGCTGGCACAGCTCGGTCTGTGCAAAGACTCCTCCGTCAGACATCCGGCTGTTCTTCCCCACATCCACGAACAGAAATTCCAAATGTGCCGAGACCACTGCCATCAAAACTACACTATGGAACTCCTTATAATTGTAGAAAATAGACCCCGAATGGGGTGGTGGCACAATGCGGACATGCTTCCCATCAATCGCCCCGACACAGTTGGGAAAGTCCCAATGATCAGCGAACTAGGAGGCCACAGTCTTCGATTCCTGTGTACTGGAAGGAAACTGTGGAGTGAAACAATAAAAAAATAAGATAAGTACTTTTAAACATAACTTGGATATCAGATTACACAAAAACATTCTTGAACAACAGCAGTCGAACATTATTAATATGTGTTTTTTTTTCTTTTAATTCTAAAAAACATAAGGCCCACTTATAAGATTACTCACCCCCTCTGATGGCCCCATGATCAATTTGAATGTGGGGGGAGGGGTTCTAATTTGGTTAAAAAACACACCTGACAGTTGCAAACATTTGAGGGGGTGGGGGAGGGGTTCTAATTTGGGTAAAAAACACACCTGACAGTTGCAAACATTTGAGGGGGTGGGGGAGGGGTTCTAATTTGGGTAAAAAACACACCTGACACTTGCAAACATTTGAGGGGGTGGGAAAGGGGTTCTAATTTGGGTAAAAAACACACCTGACAGTTGCAAACATTTGAGGGGGTGAGGGAGGGTCAAACAGTACAATGGAGCTGACAATATACATTGTTCAAGGGACTAGAGGCTAGAGATATAAATGGACCCAGGATTGCATAGTGGGGAGGTTATTGAAGGTAAATATGCATGTAGGGCAAAAAATGATTAATGTAAAAAAACAGGCATGCATGAAGATAAAGGGGACATTCACAGCATATTCCAAGCATGGTAATTAGGTAACGAGGACATTTAGACAATATATTAGCAAACATTTAATACATATCATGTAATGTTAAAGGATAAAACTTACCTTCATATAGTCCTTCTGCAGGACCTGAATGATGGCAGAACAGGTCTCTGGGATTATGATCCCTAGAGCCTGGGGGGAGATGCCTGTCGAGAAATCCAAGTCCTGAAGACTTCTCCCAGTTGCCAAGTAACGTAAAGTGGCAACTAGCCTCTGCTCCGCAGTGATGGCTTGCCTCATGCAGGTATCCTGCCTGCTGATATAGCGGGTCAGCATAGCCAGCAGACGTTCAAAAACGGGGTCATCCTGAGATAATTCCTGAAATCCTCAGGATTATTCTCACGGATCTCACGGAGCAAAGGCATGTGCGAGAATTGGTCACGCTGGCACAACCAATTCTTGGTCCATGAACTCCTCCTCGCCCTGTTCATAGACGGGACTCGGGTCAAAGTATTAACCCCAACACCAAGTCCCCACGCAGCACGAACTCGAGAACGAGTACGTCCACGCGACATGGCTTCAAAACGCTCAGCTGGTCAAACAAACAAACTTATAACAAACGCACTGAAGAACAGCAAGGCCTATGAAGAGCAACCTGAAAATCAGGAACGAGCGGACCAGAACGGCCTGCTAGGCAGGTTACGAACTGACCAACACGCACTAAAAAGCAGATACAAACCTCACAAGCACAAACTGAACCGCAAAAAACGATCGAAATAATCTGAAGTGTGAAAAGCGCGAATCGTCTCTAACCAAACTTCTACTAACACGAGATAAACACGAGATTAGCAGAAGGAGCCCAAAGGGTGACGTAGTGGGGCTTGAACTTCCTTTTTCTAGTGCCGTCATACGTGCTGTACGTCACTGCGTTCAAAACCATTGGACTTTTGAAGTGATCGTTGTTAGGATTACTCTCCTCTTGTGATCAGTCGAACTCCAGGTGTATTGAAAAGCAGATAATTTATTTCAGATGTGTCACACAAATGGATGATGCTTACAAGTCAAAAGATGCAGTAAGAATCATACAAAGAGATGAACATCCCCCCTCCTAATACCTACAATAATATAGAGATAACGTTTCTATTGGCTGAGGAAACACGCATAGCGTGCCTGGTACAAAATGGTACTTTATTTGCCAATTAGTGTTTCCTGTACATTCTTGTTCTACCATATATGGTTAATCCTACAACTTACTATGGAGTTAGTTAAAGCAAACGATACAGCAAGTTAATACAACAATGTGCTCAGAAGTCATCTTAAGAAAAGTCTCAGGGTTATTGTTTTTCTAATAGTTTTTCCAATAGTCACACAATAAACATTTAAAACTTTTCTAACATTCCCTCCTCTTGTGTGACTATTTTATCTCAACACATTTCGATGATAGTCCCAGTGTTATACACTTTCGGTCTGTATGTCATTAAGTTGAGCTTCAATGTCCACAAAGGTCTCCTCAGAGGTAGGAAGGGCTTGATACATCGTTCTTTAGACTGCGGTTTCAGTCAGTTTTTGTGAAAGTCCTCGAATACAGGGAATGCAGCAGCATCCGCAAGTGACCAAAATGTCCAAAGCCACAGCAATTGAGATCAAACATGATGTGATGAGTCCAGTCCACTTACCGAACCATCCTTCAAGCCAGTTTGTTAATGGATCATTAATACCTGAGTTTTCTGCTAATTCATTCGATAGAGCAGTCAGTCCTTCCAAGGCTCTGGTCACGGTCCCTCCAGGAGCTGTATTATTAGGGATAAAGGTGCAACACATGCTACCAAACATTTTGTATACCCCTCCTCTTTCAACTAGGACCATATCTAAGGCCATTCGGTTCTGCCATGCCATTAGAGATGTGGTGGCCAACTGTTCTGTTAGGCCCTTCACAGCGTCCCTAGTATAGTTTACAAATCGTTGTGGGTTTAGTGTACGTGTGTGTGTATGTAGACCATAGCGCAATCCCCTCGGGCATTGGCCAGTATCCTAGCTTACAGTTTCTTATCCCCACACATCCACCAGACATCAGCTCTCTGAATGTCCTGTTCAACCCAGTCACCATTGCCCATGTTAATCCTCTCCCTGCAATAGTCATCAGGTAGCGACCCAAGATCCACCCCGCTACGGTTCCCTGGGAGTGCAAAACAAATAAAGTTGCCCGGATAAGCAGTAACCGCTGGAGGTATCTGAGGTCTCTGTACTAGGGGAAACAACAAACTCTACGTGTGACAGGTGGAATTTGTTTCAGGTTTATAGCTCTTATTATACAATCGCAACATACATTTTAAACCTTCTGGATCTGTATTGTGATCTAGAGGAAAAGGAATAGTTGCTAAATGTAGTCTTGCTCTGGCACAAACTAAACAGTTTTCCTTTTTTTTTTTAAGTTTTAACCGTGTACCTCAAGCATTCTAACCACTCATTTTTTCCCTGGTATCCTGTCTCCAAAGCTATGGCATCTTCTACTGTTAGATTAGTAAATCTTATAATTTTACTCAGAACTTCTATTTTAGTATGGCGTCACTTCCGGTCTGAGCGGCGATTGTTGTTTACACAGCGCCGACTCTTGTTTTATCATGCGAGTATATCTCCTAAACTTTTTATTAAATAAAGCCTTTTTAAACAATATCACACTATTTTTTTTTTTTTTAAGCACGTCACTTTGTATGGACTTATCTACTAATAATTTAGTGTTTGCAATAATTTCATCATTTGTTTTGGTTTTGAATGTGGTCTTACTGTGGTGTAACACAGAGACGTATATTGAATTGTGCATTTACATTTTTGTTGTTTATAATTATTATTTTTTTTTTTACTTCTGCTTTAAGTTTATCTATTGGCATAATTGGATTTTTATTCACATACCAGATTTTTGATACAGCAGACATCCATATTTATCACTTTGCCAACTAGGTATTAGATCACTGCATTTCTACAGTTCCAGATATTGTAGATCATAGATTTTAGTTTGCAGACTCCAGAGGGTGTAGCACACCAGTTGGACACCCTAACTGAAGTTCAGCACCTTCAACACACACACTCTGATATCCATCAACAGGGGGCGTAACACTATCACTTGTATAGGTTATTTTTAATTCTTGCCCCCTGGGGGTGCAACACAAAAGTGGTTTACTGCATCAGAGGTTTAATACATAAAGTAGTTGCATTTGTTTAGATGTTTGGCACTTATATATATTTTTATTTTTTTCAAACACATTTTGAGACCAACAGACAGAGGATGTATCACAGTTCATTTTATTTGAGGCATACCTCCCCTAATATTTTACATATATATATTTTTTAATTTGAAGGGAAATAGCGCCACATCTACACTCCCATAATCTACCTTTTCCTGTTGTCAGGTTTTATTAGGTGGTAATACCTTGAGGAAAAATTTGCCTGAGGGGTCAGTTTCTGACACCCATGCTCTCATAGAGTACAACCACTGATCTTCCTTCCTCGACTCCTTTAATGTTATCAATAATTGTTTACAGTTCTTACTATGTGTGTAGGGGGAGTTGACCGCTTTTGTAATTATCTTTCCTTTATTCCACTCTTTTTAGGCCCTGGTAGATTATACCCTTAATCTTGATGTGCTGTGGTCCACAGGGCTTGATCCCATGCTTGACATCCTGCCCCATCCCAGAGCCAGCAAATGTATTTATCTGCCCATAGAAGTCCTCTAGCCCCAGTTGTATCCAAACAATCTGCAATCTGACAGAAGTCTACCGGTATAGTGCTAGTTATTCCCTCTATAAAGGTTAGATTCAATGCTTTTCCTGTTCTTTCCCAATCCAAAGGTTCCTCTGCTCTTCCATAACGTATAACCCCTCTTATGGATGCCTCTCCTAGAGTCACCAGTAACCCAAGGATAATTGCTGTCCCTTTCATCCTAACCAGCTACAGAGTTCCAGCGGATAGGGTAGGGGAGACTTCACCGGTTTGAGACAAGTCCCACCTTGTGCAGGACCTCCCTTTGTAGCCGGACTTTCTGAACCTCTTGTAGCCAACTGGCCCTACTCTACCTGTAAAACCTTTTTGCAATGGGACTGGTGAATCCAGGTAGACCACTCTGCAATCCTTATCGCAGTAGGGGTAGTTAGGAGGACTTTGAAAGGCCCATCCCACCTTGGGGAGTACCACTGCTTTTTCTTATTACTTTTTGTTAAGACCCAATCTCCCACATGCACCTTTTCATCTTCTCGAATTGGACCTTCTAGGACAGAACAAAATCATTAGTACGTCTTTGTCTTAACAGCCTAGACATGTGTTCTGCTAGTGTGTGCTCAGACTCCTCAGTAGGTGTTTCATTTGGTTGTAAGGGTATCTTATATGGCCTTCATTTCAAATGGGCTTAAACCTTCTTTTGTGGGTGTGATATGCATACTGGTCACAGCTACTAGTAGGCAGTACATCCAATTTTTACCTGTTTCTTCCATAGCTTTCCTCAGTTTGCTTTTTAGAATGCCATTATGTCTTTCCACCAATCCAGCTGATTGGGAATGATAGGCACAATGGTATTTCACTTAAATTCCCATCACTTCTCTCAAATGTTGTATAGTTTTATTTACAAATAAGGGTCAATTATCACTGTCTGTGCATCTGCACTTCCTGTCGGGAATTCTCCACCCATTTGGTCAGGGTGTCTGTGATTAGCAAACAATATTTCTTCCTTTCACATTTGTCCAATTCAATAAAATCCATGCAAATGTGTTGGAAAGGATATTGCGGTGTGGGGAACTTCCCTTTCCGTGGTCTTATGCCTCCCTAAGCATTGTATCTTGCACATATAATCCATTGAGAGCAAAAAGTTTTTTTTTAGTAGTTAGTGAAGCCATGGGCTGTAAATACCTTATTAAACATCTCAGTCACCCCCCTGTTTGACACATCCATGTGTCAATACTGCTGCATACCTAAATAAGGATTTTGGCAATACCGGTTTTCAATCAGGTGACATGTAAATGTTATCTATACTTGTGCAACCTTTTGTTTTCCAATATTGTTTCTTTGTATAAGCAATGGACACTGTGTAGTCTATATTATTTCATACCTTAATTTAATGTTCTAAACTCTAAAATACCTCTAAAGGTTCAATTTTGTACCCATTCATGCAATCACTAGACACTCACCCCATAAAAAGGAACTCGCCTCATTCTTCAGTTGTGTAGAAGGAGGAGGGGGGGGTGTCATATCTGCACTTGAATTGGGGCTGGGGAAAATAGATACTCTTTATATAACATGAATGAGTGCAGGATCACAGATCAAACTACCAAAGAAAGCCTTCCTTACTTTGGAGTTGTTAAAAACAATATTCTTTCATTTATTCAAATATAAGTCCATAAGTCCACCAAGTATGCAGACATAAAATGTTTCCTAGTGGCATTTACATTATTTGACATATATATTTAATATATATAAAAATATTTTTCTCAGACCCCGATATTTTAGCAGAATTGAATAAAACATGAATCCCCTTTTGTATTGTTCCCCTTATTCTCTGGTCCCAAAACATATATATTTTTTTTTATTTAACCCAAACACATATTCTAATTCAGAACTTAGCCTTTTAATTTTATAAATGTACCTAAATATAAACAGCATTGCATCATTAACACTTTACAGTTGAAAATCTGGGAGTTCTAAAAGTAACATATCCAAGAAATATTTACTTTAAGACTATTATTTGGACTTTCTTTCCCACCGAAAATCCTAATATTTTCACAGATGCACAAATTAACCTCTGTGTGCTCAAAGGGTTAATGCTGCCCTACTAGTCATCCATCATCATCTCCCTCTCTCTTCTCTATGTCTGTCAGGCAATCTGCATTTTCTTGTTTCTGAGAAAAAGCATCAAGTCTGTATATTCCCTTCTCTCCTCTCTCTGGACTTCAAAACTACTGCACGCTTCTCTTAGCAAAGCCCATTCAAATCCCTATTTCCTTATGGCAGTAAAATTAGCACTCGGTCACATACTGTCTCTGGACTGGACACATTTAAAGTAATCACAACATTCTCAGCCTTTTCTTTTCTCGCATTCATCAAACCACTTGACAACTCCACAACATTCTGTTCACTCCACAATGTAATCCATCTCCATTTCTCCCATCTACCTCCTTAAAACCATCAACAATTTCTGCCATGTGCCTCCTTTAACACCATGGCATGCTAAAATAATAAAGCAGCCTGGTGTTATCAGTGTACCTTTTTTTTAATTTTTTTTATGCTCATTTTCAATATTTACTTTCATAACCCTTCTGTATTGTCATAGCTGGTCAAGAGTTAACTTTTTTTACAGACACAATCTCTCACACAGGAATTTGAAACGGAGGAGCAATTCACTCCCTCCTGTAATACAGGAGATTCACACACGAGGGGAGGGGTGAGGAAAAACTATAGGCTTTAATCTCCCTGTGATGATTTCTCGCACTTATTTATTTATTTTTTTTACTCAGTCATACTATTTTTCTGCTTCTCGAATATTTGTTAAACATTTAGATAACATTTGCGTCTGGTCTAATTCTCTTTTGCTAGACCCATCAGTGATATGGCTATTGGATCACCTTTACCTGAAGTTGCAGCGCCAACTGTTTGGTTCCTATGAGTCCCACCGAGGGTTGTCCCCGAGCAGGCGGCCCAGATGTAGCACAGTCTCCCAGACAATGTTGTCCAGTGGTACCTGAGACAGTGCTGTAATCCAAGACGCCAGCTCCGGTCCAATCCCCATGGGCCATATAGTGTAATGTCACCTGGTATTTTACATATTTATCTGCTTAATACATTGGCTAGCAAGGTGTTGGCTGCCTTACAGAGTGAAGCCATAAGACAATTAAACCAAGTATCTCTTTAAGCTTTTCTAAAGTTTCCTGCTTCTCTGCCAGCTCCCAATCTGTCACTGATAGGCAAACAGGCTACAACACAAATTCTACAAACACACAGACCTTGAGGTGTAAAGAGAGATTTTTTGCTGGTTATTTAAACTCCTATTATCAACCCATACCTTTTTTGATCTTTGGGTCCTAACAATTTAAATTTATCCATCAAATCCTGACACTTTTACAGTTAGTTTACTATTGAATCCAAACTTCCCTATAAAAGCCTGTGTCCCTAAAGAGCAGTTCCAGTCTCCCACTTGGCACATCAGGAACACAGCAGCCTCATAAGCAGGCACAAAACATTCTTTTACAGAGACTATTCCCCATTGTCAATGCCAGACGGGTCTCTCATTTACCTATAAAACACTGGTATAGTGACCCTTGGCCCAAGGTAACAATAGGAATACAAGAAGTGTAAAAATATCATCACTCCCCACACTATAGGGAGAATCAAAAAATAATTAACTTGTCTCTGCAGTACTGTTGTTTTTTTTTTTGGTTTTTTTTCTTTTCAATAAGGTTACAGCATCAACAGAAAGGTTAACCATGAGAAAGGAGAAACTAAACACACAAAAGAAAGTTAGTCTTGTGATCTTCCTAGATCACTTAAGCGCTTACATCATCGGGCAATCCACCTCCGACGATGACGTCAGGCATTCACCCTCTGACGTTCGGTATACCTCAAATCTTTTTTTTATCTGTCTTGGACAGCGGGTAACGCTATTTTTTACCTTAGACAACGCTCCCAAGTGTCTCTGTCTTCGCACACTGGATTATTAAGATATTATACAATCAATACCAGTGTCGGCAATTACAACACATTAATCAAACAGAAAGAGAAGAAAAGACTCTTAGAGAGTATTAAGAATAAGTTAAATTATCTTACCTCTCAAACACCAGGAGGACTGGATCACGAAGTTCAAAACCAGACAGTGGATCTGGGTCTCAGGCCCCCGCCCCTATTTCACCACTAACGTTGAGTGGGGGGACTTTTAATTCTCAGTGAGCTTTGAGGTCCAATACTCACCAAAGTTTTTGTCGGGACCATCTGACCCGAAATGCACTTGTTGGTTCAGGCTCGGAAGGACCAAAATGTTAGGATTACTCTCCTCTTGTGATCAGTCGAACTCCAGGTGTATTGAAAAGCAGATAATTTATTTCAGATGTGTCACACAAATGGATGATGCTTACAAGTCAAAAGATGCAGTAAGAATCATACAAAGAGATGAACATCCCCCCTCCTAATACCTACAATAATATAGAGATAACGTTTCTATTGGCTGAGGAAACACGCATAGCGTGCCTGGTACAAAATGGTACTTTATTTGCCAATTAGTGTTTCCTGTACATTCTTGTTCTACCATATATGCTTAAGCCTAATCATCCTAAAACTTACTATGGAGTTAAAGCAAACGATACAGCAAGTTAATACAACAATGTGCTCAGAAGTCATCTTAAGAAAAGTCTCAGGGTTATTGTTTTTCTAATAGTTTTTCCAATAGTCACACAATAAATATTTAAAACTTTTCTAACAATCGTGTGTGTCCAAGTCCGTCCGTTTTTAAGTCCGGCGCACCTAGTGGACAAAGTCCGTTGAAAAGTCTGCCGAACAAAGTCTGCCGTAAAGTCCGCTAGTGTGCATTAGTCCTTTTGACAAGGAAGCTAGTTTTTCTGGTAGCCATTTCCTCTGCAAGAAGGGTATCAGAATTGGCGGCTCTTTCTTGTAAAGAGCCATATTTAATAATTCACAAGGATAGAGTAGTATTGCATCCTCATCCTAGATTTCTACCGAAGGTGGTTTTCATCTAAACCAGGATATTGTTCTGCCTTCATTTTTTTCAGAACCCTGTTCTATGGAAGAAAAGTCACTACATTTTCTGGCTGTAGTGAGAGCGGTCAAAATCTATTTGGAGGCGACTGCTCAGGTTCGAAAAATGGATGCTTTGTTTGTGTTGCCTGAAGGTCCTAGAAAAGGACAGGCAGCATCAAAATCTACTATTGCTAAGTGGATTCGGCAAGTAATTATTCAAGCTTATGGTTTGAAGAGGAAAGTTCCACCTTTTCAGATCAAAGCACACTCCTCCAGGGCTGTTAGTGCTTCATGGACAGTGCATCACCAGGCCTCCATGGCTCAAATCTGCACGGCCATAACTTGGTCTTCAGTCCATACATTCACCAGATTCTATCAGGTGGATGTGAGAAGGCATGAGGATATCGCCTTTGGGCACAGCGTGCTGCAGGCAGCAGTATAAGGTCCTTAGGTCTGATTGCACCCTACTTTTTGTTTGTGTCCCCCTCCCCTCAGATAGCATTGCTCTGGGACATCCCATTCAGGGAATACTGTGGCTCTGTGTCCCGTGATGTATCAAAAAAAAAAAAAGGATTCTTATAACAGCTTACCTGTAAAATCCTTTTCTTCTAGTACATCACGGGACACAGAGGTCCCTCCCCTCTTCTAATACACATATATTGCTTTGCTACAAAACTTGGGTACTCCTAGTAAGGGGAGGGGTTATATAGGGAGCTAAACTTGCTGTCGAGTGTGCCAGTGTCCATCACCTAGAGGTGCCTATATAACCCATTCAGTGAATACTGCGACTCTGTGTCCCGTGATGTACTCGAAGAAAAGGATATTACAGGTAAGCTGTTATAAAAATCCTGTTTTTTGGTTTGCCAAAAATCTGGGCAGCTGCGATCTGCAGTTTTATCTTATCCCCTATATTTCAGTTCACATTAATGACCTTTGGCGCTGTGTTTTATCCTTTTTTAAAAGTAAATGTAGAAGGAATGTTATACACTTGATGCTAAATCCCAACCTGTCTCATAAATGGTACCTCTTCCCCATTGGATTATAGAATACTAAAAGAGGGGAACAGGGTGGGACTTTAGGGGTACCAAATAACCATGAAAATTCTAAAAAATGGTTTGCATTATTGACAAAGTTTAAAAATGATCCTACATCAAGAATAAATAACAACCAAATGTATCAGTGGTCATCTGCATCATATATGTGTTCCATCCATCAAGATGTCTTTCAGATTGCAAATTGAAAACCTCAACTTATAGAGTATATTCTATAATGTGTACATAAGTAACAATACCGAGCAAAATCAATAACTGCACAGAAAAACAACCAAATATATTTGTATATAAAGGATTACTTACACATGTTCAGAGATGCATTGTAATAATAATAATAATAGCAAACAGATGGATGCACATCCAAACAAGAGACCCCCAAACTTGGAACCAGGTGAGATGTAAGGGCGAATTGCCCAACCACCTCCTCAATTACTATAAATTATATCAAACAGCAAAATAATGAGTGTGGCACACTGGACCGAGAGCTAAACCCTATAATCATAACATAATAATAAGAAAGAAGGGGAGAGAAAATATATATATACAGTGCCTTGGAAAAGTATTTATATCCCTTGAAATTTTACACATTTTGTCATGTTACAACCAAAAATGTAAATGTATTTTATTGAGATTTTATGTGATATACCAACACAAAGTGGCACATAGTTGTGAAGTGGAAGGAAAATGATAAATGGTTTTAAAAATTTAGTAAAAAAAAAAAATATCTGAAAAGTGTGGCGTGCATTTGTATTCAGCCCCCCTGAGTTAATACTTTGTAGAACCACCTTTCACTGCAATTACAGCTGCAAGTCTTTTTGGGGATGTCTCTACCAGCTTTGCACATCTAGAGTGACATCTTTGCCCATCCTTCTTTGCAAAATTGCTCAATCTCTGTAAGATTGGATGGAGAGAGTCTGAACAGCAATTTTCAAGTCTTCCCACAAATTCTCAATTGGATTTTGGTCTGGACTTTCACTGAGCCATTCTAACACATGAATTTGCTTTGATCAAAACCATTCCATCTTCTAAGATTCCTCTATATTTGGCTCCATCTTCCATCAACTCTGACCAGCTTCCCTGTCCCTGCTGAAGAAAAGCATCCCCACAACATGATGCTGCCACCAACATGTTTCACAGTGGGGATGGCAAAACACAGATGAGCAAATGGGAGGCACCCAGAAAGTGGGGACTGCCTCCCTAGATCTCCTCTACCTGCGCGCACCACGAGAGTCCACGCCAACATGCGGCCAAGGTCGCTGGCTGCAACCCACATAACTTCTGAATTTGGCAGATGACAGTCAACATCACTCCCAGCATGCCCAGACATCATTTCCAACGCGGCCAGCATCAAACCAGGAAGCAAAGAGGTAAATGAGAGCGCAGCCATCTTTGATGAGGGCAAAGTGCCAGCACATCCAAGCAACAACCCATGGGGCCAAGATGGAATTAGGAAAAGTGAGGAAGTAGGTGGCAGAAAATGCCTCCATCACCAGAAGTAAATCAAGTGTGGGGGCTGGGCGTGCTTGGCATCCAACCGGGTCCACCAGAGCCAAATCTATTATTAGTGTGTTAGTACAGGTCAGAATAGAACATTTTATCTAAAAATAGCTATTATTTCCATTCCCCATGAAAAAATTGTTTATATCTTTAATATTACATATCAGTTCATCCCTTTGGGAAGAAACAAGCACACTTACACAAAATGGATGTAGTATAATATACTAGGTGTCCATGGAAGGAAAAGGGTCAATGACTTAAAAAAATAGCCTGCCGGCCCATGGGAGGGCAACCATCAGGTTAAAGTATCAAGGCCAGGTAAACTATATCAACCAAAAAAAAGGAAAGGTATTAGCTAGCAAGAGGGTTTCATCACTACTGTATATCAGAATAGACCAAGCTAGAGATGTACTACATAGCCCCTATTTATCAAAGCCTGTATATATAAAAGAAGGGGAATACTTACCCAAGTTCTAAGTTGATACGCATATAATATCGTAGTGAATCAAAGATGAAGTCCAAGTAGATTGTAATGCATGTACTGTGATTGAGGGGCTCACCACACTATACTGACATGAGAAAAATACAAGCTTAGACCACTCAGATAGATAAAGTGATAGATTGATAGCACATTGCCCACCTCAGAAAAAATTGTAACTATGCTTACCCTCAGGTGTGAAAGATGGACGAATGACGCATAAAGCAGCAATAATTTAAAATCCCAAATAGGGCCCATTTGGCTTAGACAAATAGGCGCAAGCCACAGTCAAATTAAAGAGGTCATCTCCACAGAGGGATAACTCACACACAATCTAAAAGGATTCCACAATAAACAGGTGAAAAACAAACACTTCAGCCAGAGTAAAAACAGGTCTAGAAAGTAGCCTTATATCAACCAAAAGAGAATTACCTTGTATAGAGATCAGAGATAATATGTTTCATCCCTCCTTCCAGGATAAAAGCACAATCCTGAATGGAAGGGAGGTACCGTAAATACCTGATTGTATCTCCTCCAAGGGCCGCCAGGTGTGACATGGGTGAGGCCAATCAAATTGGTCTCATAATCACCCACATCACACCCAGAGGGTCTCACCTTCCTCCTTTATACCACCACCATAAAAGTGACAGACCGTGATGGTCTGTCATGCGTGGAATGGCTGCCAGAACCCAGCCAAAGTGCATCCATATATTGATGTAGTACACCAACGATTGCCAAGGGTGTACAAAGATGGCGTCCAAACCGGAAGTGCTCGGATCAAAACATCCTGTACACCCAAAATTCAGGTGTACCAATATGGCACCCACACAGCAAAGAAAGTACGGAGCGTGACCGGAAGACGACCCGCATGAATGTCTAGTGCTCAGGTCTCCCTTAGCCCGCAGCTATACGGCACAATTGGGGACTTTTTCTGTCCACTACATCGGCAGATTTAGGACCACCCGCTCCCAGAGAACCCAGAGAACCTCTCAACCTCCACCCGACTACTCCACTGACCTCTGGGACTATTTTATAGCGGCCAACATGCCGCCGGCAGAGAAGACAAGGTGGCGTTGGACGCCAAGGGCTCCCGCGCCACTCTGCAGCTCTTCTCTTCGGCTCCGGGGGTGCACCGAGTCCCTGCAGACCTCTTGCCATCGGTACCGGCCTCAGCTGGTGGACCCCCACAGCTATCAATAGGAGTGGTGAGTCCTTCTCCCCTGATGGCCCTCCCCGCTGCAGTGTCACGCGGAACGCAGGCCACCTCATTCAGCCAGGCCCTTCCGTCCTACATGCAGTGTACGGACGTCTTCCTGTAGCTCCTGCGAATGGCATCAGAACCCTGTATAAGTGAGGAAAGCCCCGGATCCCCCGCATCCTCAAACAGCTTGCTGAACTCCCCTGTTCCTCAAGATCTGATGCCACCCTTGGCCCGCCATAAGCTGGCGGCCGTGCTCACAGACTGCCATACATCCCATTATTCCTCTGCCTCTGCTCCTGGCTCTCCCAAGGCTCAGAGACTGCCTTGGTCCCGGGACCCCAACTCCTCTAGAATTAATGCAGAGTCCTTTCTGTCTTATGCCTGTACACCTGCTCCTTCCCCCAAACTCTACCTGCCGCCTTGGCAACACCACGACTGCCACCCTCTCCCTCTCGCCCACTTCCACAGCCGACGCTAGTTACCACATCACACCGAATACCTCCTTCCTGGGAGGCTTATCTTCAAGTTATTCCTACCAAAGAGAATTTTAAACAACTAATAGAAGATGTCAAATCTACATTCCGTACTGAAATCCAAGCCCTTCATATGGGCTTAAGCATCTGGCGAACAGGGTGGAGATGGTAGAGGAGGAGATCCAGGAAACCAAACTGGCAGTTCATCATACTCAACACCAGGGTGCTGACCATCGTCTTCTTCTAAGGGACATGCAACGCCATATTGAGGACTTAGATAAAAGGGGGCATAGCAATAATATCTAAACAGATGACCCTGAAGACCTTCAGTCCACCTTACAGACCGTATTTAAAAACCTCCTGGGTGAATACCCCACTAAACACATTGAGATCACAGAGACAGAGCCCACCATGCCCTACGACCTAAAGTTCCCCCCACAAAACCATGAGATGTTATTTGCAGAGTTCACTCCTATCCTTTGAAAGAGGGCATAATGCGAAAAGCCCGCTCACTCCCTAAAGTGGTATTTGAAGATACCCAGGTCCAGTTATACCCGGACTTCTCTTTGATCACCCTCCAAAAGCGCAGGCTTCTTCAATCCCTCCTGCACACGCTATAGGAAGCGGACTTTGTTACATACATAGTTACATAGTAGGTGAGGTTGAAAAAAGATACAAGTCCATCAAGTCCAACTTATGTGCGTGATTATATGTCAGAATTACCTTGTATATCCCTGTATGTTGTGGTCATTCAGGTGCTTTTCTAATAGTTTTTTGAAACTATCGAAACCACTGCCTGTGGAAGGGAATTCCACATCCTTGCCGCCCATACAGTAAAGAACCCTCTACGTAGTTTAAGGTTAAACCACTTTTCTTCTAATTTTAATGAGTGGCCATGTGTCTTGTTAAACTCCCTTCTGCAAAAAAGTTTTATTCCTATTGTGGGGTCACCAGTACGGTATTTGTAAATTGAAATCATATGCCCTCTCAAGTGTCTCTTTTCCAAAGACAAAAAGTTCAGTGCTCACAACCTTTCGTCATAACTAATATCCTCCAGACCCTTTATTAGCTTTGTTGCCCTTCTTTGTACTCACTCCATTTCCAGTACATCCCTTCTGAGGACTGGTGCCAAGAACTGGACAGCATACTCCAGGTGCGGCCAGACCAGAGTCTTGTAGAGTGGGAAAATTATCGCTTTATCCCTGGAGTTAATCCCTTTTTTAATGCATGCCAATATTCTGTTTGCTTTGTTAGCAGCAGCTTGGCATTACATGCCATTACTGAGCCTATCATCTACTAGGACCCTCAGGTCCTTTTCCATCCTAAATTCCCCCACAGGTTCTCCCCCTAGTGTATAGATTTTTCTACATTAAACCTCATTTGCCATGTAGTTGCCCAACCCATTAATTTGTTCAGATCTTCTTGCAAGATTTCCACATCCTGTGGAGAAGTTATTGCCCTGCTTATCTTAGTATCATCCGTAAATACAGAGATTGAACTGTTTACCCCATCCTCCAGGTAGTTTATGAACAAATTAAATAGGATTGGTCCCAGCACAGAACCCTGTGGGACCCCACTACCCACCCCTGACCATTCCGAGTATTCCCCATTTATCACTACCCCTGAACTCGCCCTTGTAGCCAGTTTTTAATCCATGTACTCACCCTATGGTCCATGCCAATGAACCTTATTTTGTACACTAAAACGTTTATGGGGAACTGTGTCAAATGCTTTTGCAAAATCCAGATACACCACGTCTACGGGCTTTCCTTTATCTAGATGGCAACTTACCCCCTCATAGAAGGTTAATAGATTGGTTTGGCAAGAACGATTCTTCATGAATCCATGCTGATTACTGCTAATGATACCGTTTTCATTACTAAAATCTTGTATATAGTCCCTTATGATCCCCTCTAAGAGCTTCCATACTATTGATGTTAAGCTAACTGGTCTGTAATTCCTAGGGATGTATTTTGGGCCCTTTTTAAATATTGGTGCTACATTGGCTTTTCTCCAATCCACTGGTACCATTCCAGTCAGTAGACTGTCAGTAAAAATTAGGAACAATGGTCTGGCAATTACTTGACTGAGTTCCCTAAGTACCCTCGGGTGCAAGCCATCCGGTCACAGTGATTTATTAATGTTAGGTTTCCCAAGTCGAATTCTAATTCTGTCCTCTGTTAGCCATGAGGATGCTTCCTGTGCTGTGTCACGAGGATAAACACTGCAGTTTTGGTTACTGAAGCCCCCTGATTCCCTCGTGAAGACTGATGAGAAGAATAAATTTAATACCTTTGCCATCTCCCCATCCTTTGTAAACAGATGTCTTTCCTCATTCTTTATGGGACCAATATGGTCTGTCCTCCCTTTTTTACTGTTTATATACTTAAAGAATTTCTTGCAATTTTTTTTACTCTCCTCCGCTTTGTGTCTTTCGTGTTCTGTCTCAGCCGCCCTAATTGCACCCTTACAATTCTTGTTGCATTCTTTATAAAGTCTGAATGTGTCAGGGCTGGGCTCAGCCATTCCTTCTCTGAGCCGGCCGCTCAGCTGTCGGCTAATTGCTAGCTCCCATCTCTCTCCACAGTTACTCAGCTGTTGATGATCCTGCTCATCAGTCCTGCCTACTTACCTCCAGTCCAGAGGAGCTCTGCCTTCGCCTTGGTCACATCACAAGAAACTATCTCCTGCGTTCCTGTTTAAGAACTGGCTTTGCTGACATCCCTTTCGGGCTCCAGATCCTGCTTGCTGTTCCACGACTTTGATCCCTGACTTCTGGCTTGGCTGACTATCCGTTCCGGTTACTGAACTTTGGCTATGTTTTGACTACGTTTGTTCTTTTTATTTTTATTATTAAACAAGTGTGATTTAACTGTACTTCTGTCTCGATCTGATTTCATGGTTTCTGATAGTAGGCAAAGGCCATAAATTCAGAAGATCCAGTCAATGCACTTGTTGGTAATATTTTTTCCAGATTGGATGAAATGGATTATCGCATAGATCAGTTCGCCATGGCGTTACAAAGGCTCCTGAGTCGCACAGCTCACCTGGAATCTCCCACTGTGGCCGCCCCGATACAACCTATGTTGCAGGCCGACCCCTACTCGTCCAGGGAACGTCCCAACCTTGAGGTCCTGTCACAGAGAGACCTTAGGTGGTATTGTTTCATCCCCAGTTATCCAGAAGGATAAGCCCCTGGTTTCGATCACCCTTTCTTTGGCTGAGTCGTCCATCGAGATACAGGCTCTAATCGACTCTGGGGCTGCAGGCCTGTTTATTGATGCTGCCTTTGTATCGAAGCACTCGATTCTGCTGCAGCTGCGTGACACTCCACTTGCCATTGAGGCTCTTGACGGGAGACCTCTACAGCCTGCCCATGTGACTTATGAGACGGTTCCATTGTCCATGGCCGTAGGGGCTCTTCATTGGTTATCCTTGGAGAGGCACCTTACAGAGGCACAAACCCTCTTTTGTTTGGCTCCGTGCTGAGGTTCTCTCCTGGTCACCACAATGCAGTGAGACATGCTTCCAGAAAGTAGCCAAGGTCCTCTTTACTCTCCTCCCAGCCGGAGGAGTACCGAGATTTTAGCGATGTCTTTGACAAAGGTCAAGCCGGTAGTTTGCTTCCACACCGGCCGTATAATTGGGCAATTGACCTTCAACCTGGTACCATACCCCCTTGTGGCCGATTTTACTCTTTGTCGGTCTTGGAGGATAAGGCCATGGAGGAGTATGTTGCAGACGCACTTTCTCAAGGTTTCATCCGCAAATCCTCGTCTCCTGCTGGTGCTGGTTTCTTCTTTGTGAAGAAGAAGAGTGGTGAACTGAGACCTTGTATTGATTATAGGGGTCTCAATCGTTTTACAAATAAGAATACCTATCTGATTCCCTTGATTACAGAGTTATTTGACCACCTCAAGGGAGCAACGTTTTTCACAAAGCTTCATTTGAGAGGGGCATACAATCTTGTGAGGATTAAGGAGGGCGACAAGTGGAAAACTGCGTTTAATACCAGAACAGGCCATTATGAGTACCTCGTAATGCCTTTTGGCCTTTGTAATGCCCCGTCAGTTTTCCAGGAATTTATTAACAGTGTCCTCCAAGATTTGTTGCAGTTATGTGTGGTGGTTTATCTCGATGATATCCTCATATTTTCCAAGTCCCTGGAGAGCCACCACACAGATGTCTGTCACGTGCTTCAGAAACTAAGAGAGAACAATCTCTATTGTAAACTGGAAAAGTGCATATTCCATCGTGAACAGGTTAAATTCCTGGGCTAAGTCATTTCCACTGCTGGTTTTTCGATGGACCCAGTGAAATTTTCAGCAGTCCTACAGTGGCCCCAACCCATGGGTACACATCCTCTGCAGCATTTCCTGGGCTTTGCCAACTATTATCCGAAGTTTATTCATAACTTCTCGTCTCTGGTCAAGCCCCTGACTGATATGACCAGAAAGGACGGTAACCCACAGAGTTGGTCTCTGGAGTTCATTAAGGCCTTTGAGAGTCTCAAGGTTGCCTTTGTGTCTGCTCCTGTGTTGGCACATCCTGATCCTACGTTACCTTTTATCCTTGAGATTGATGCTTCTGAGACTGGTGTTGGTGCCCTTCTGTCTCAACGTCCTACCTCTAAGAGTGCTATGCATCCTTGGGGCTAATTTTCCAAGAAATTGTCACCTGCGGAGTGCAATTACGAGATTGGTGACAGAGAGCTGTTGACAATCATTTTAGCCCTAAAAGAATGGAGACATCTCCTCGAAGGTACCACTTTGCCGGTTCTCATTCTTACTGACCATAAGAATCTCACATTCTTGTCTGAGGCTAAACGCCTCTCTCCCAAAATGGCGCGATGGGCTCTTTTCTTGTCAAGTTTCAATTACATTGTCTCATTCTTATCCGGTACTAAGAATGTAAGGGCTGGCGCCTTGTCACAACAATTTTCCTCCACATCCAAGTTGGAGTCAGTTCCGGTTCCTGTGATTCTTCCTGATCGTATTCTGGCTACGGTTCGCACCAGTCTCACTTCTCCTTTGGGTGACAAAATTCTTGCTGCTCAGGTCCATGCTCCTCCTGAGAAACCTTGTGACCACAGCTTTGTCCCAGAGAGTCTCCATACTGCCGTGCACCAGACTTACCATTCTCCCAAGGCAGCTGGCCACCCTAGGAAGAATCAACTTGTTTGAGCCATTTCCCAACAATTCTGGTGGCCTAGTCTACGTGCTGATGTAACTGCCTTCGTAGCTGCCTGTTCAGTGTTTGCGCAGAGTAAGACTCCACGACACCTTCCAGTGGGCCACCTACAACCCATACCCAATGGAGAGGGGCCCTGGACCCACCTGTCTATGGATTTCATTGTGGAGTTACTCAACTCCCAAGGAAACACTGTTATCCTTATGGTTGTTGACTGGTTCTCAAAGATGTGTCATTGTATTCCACTTAAGAAGTTGCCCTCTTCTAAGGAACTGGCTTCCATTTTTGCTTGGGAGATCTTTCGCTTACATGGGCTACCCAAGGTGATTGTCTCGAACAGGGGTAGTCAGTTTGTGTCCCCGGTTCTGGCGAGCCTTTTGTGCACAGTTGGGAATTCAGCTTGCTTTCTCCTCTGTGTATCACCCGCAGTCTAATGGGGCCGCAGAACGAGCCAATCAGTCCTTGGAGCAATTCCTACACTGCTATATTTCTGACCATCATAACAACTGATCAGACCTATTACCGTGGGCAGAGTTTGCTCACAACAGTGCCTTGAATTCTACTTCCCGATTGTCCCCGTTTATGGTGAATTTTGGTTTCCCACCTTCTATGTTGCCTGACTCGTTTGTTCTGCAGAGTATTCCTGCGTTAGAGGAGCATCTCCTTGGTCTTCGTTCCACTTGGGCACAAGTCCAGGAGGCTTTGCGTCATGCTAATGAAAGGTTCTGTACCTGAGCGCAGACGCCTGTATGCTGACCGCAGACGCCTGCCTGCGCCTTCGTTCCAGGTTGGGGACAGAGTCTGGCTGTCATCTCACAACCTCCAACTTCGTGTTCCCTCACTGAAGTTTGCACCTCGGTTTATTGGGCCTTTCAGAATTTTTTGCAGGATTAACCCAGTGGCTTACGCATTAGACCTTCCTTCTAATATGCGTATTTCGAATGTATCTCATGTCTCCTTATTAAAACCTTTGGTCTGCACCGCTTTACCACCTTGGTGCCATGTCCTCACCCTGTACAGGTTGAGAACCATGAGGAGTATGAAGTACAGTCCATTGTTGACTCCCGCAGTTTCCGTGGGCGCATACAGTACCTGGTGCATTGGAAAGAGTAAGGTCCGGAGAAACACTCTTGGATCTCATTCTCGGCCGTACATGCCCCTGTCCTCCTCCGTGTTTTTCATAGACGTTTTCCCCTCAAGCCTGGTGGTCCTCCGAGGGGGATGGGGACCAGGCATTTTTACACTGGATTTAAGTCATCCAGAACCTTTGTTCGCTCTTTTAAATGTATTACCCAATGGGATGCACTGGCTAAAGCCCTTATTTAATATGCTCTTAAAGCGAACCCATCTCTCTTCCATGTTCTTTGTTCCTAAAATTTTATCCCAATTTACGCCTTCTAGCAAGGTTCGTAGTTTAAGGAAGTTGGCTCTTTTGAAATTCAGTGTCTTTGTATTTCCCTTATGTTTCCTTTGATTTATACTAAAGCCAATTAACCTGTGATAGCTATTTCCTAAATTGCCCCGTATTTCCACATCCGTGATCAGGTCTGTATTGTTAGTAATCAGTAGATCTAGTAACGCTTTATTTGTAGTTGGTGCGTCTACCATCTGACCTATGAAATTGTCCTGCAAGACATTTAGGAACTTGCGAGCCTTAGACGAATGCGTGGTTCCCTCTGCCCAGTCTATATCTGGATAATTAAAATCCCCCATTATGATAAACACTTCCCATCTTTACTGCTAATCCAAATTGTGATAGGAGGTCCGTCTCCCCCTCCTCCCTCAGGTTAGGGGGCCTATAGTATACTCCCAGTATTATTTTCCCCTTAGCTTCATCCCTTTGGAGCTCTACCCATAAGGATTCCACCTCCTCCCTAGCTCCTTTAGTGATGTCATCTCTCACATTCACTTGTACATTATTCTTGATATATAGACATCCCCCTCCCCCTTTTTTACTCTCTCTATCACTGCGATAAAGGGTATACCCTTGAATGGTTGCCAGCCAATCATGAGAACTTGCTACTTTCTGCGATACCCTGGAGATATCTGTCCCTAAGCTACATGAATGGTATCTAGTGGCCACACCCCCTCCGCCAACTACAATCTGGCAGAAGGCTCCCCCAACCAAATGATCGTGGGACCCAGATACCCCCCGCAAGACCACTAAGCATAGAAATGGATGAACTGCCTGCGACCTTAAGTCCTGATGTACTCTCTTTTTGCTCAGATTTTTATCTAACTTTTGACTGTAAATCTGCCCTACCTATAGGCACCCCAGCAGTCCCCCTTGTGTTCCTTAGTTTCATCAGTTTTACATAATGGGCTTGTTTTGGTTGAGACATAAGAGCAGTTGGCTTTCCTTTCATTGACCCCGCTCTAACACTTGTTCAAAGTTCCCTTATTATTGATAACTTTGTGTCTCCCTGACCCCCCAAGTCTGTTCTGTTTTGGTCAGGTAGACATATAGAAACGTGTATAGTTTTAGGTCAGATAGGCCTGTTTCAAATTTCTCTCAATGTATGCTGTACTGCTATTGTTGTTTATTCTGCTAACCCTTTATTTTATATGACGTCCGCAGGAGCACTCTGCCATCCTGGGCGGGCGTCATATGACATCCTCTGCTTCTCTCAGCTACTGCGATCCCCTGGGGGCCTCCCAGCACGGCGATCGGAGATGAGGCCTGTCCCTCGGACAGAGCCCATCCCAGATCAGTGAAAAATAAAATTTGGCTCTTTACCACGTGACCGGCTGTGTCCAATTACATGCACTGTCCTTGTGCACAGCGCTCGTGCACAGCGCTCGTGCGCGCCCTTAGGGGCATGCAGAGCAGGGATTAGGGACAAGGCCTGTCACCCAGACACACCCCATCCTCGATCGCGGCAAAAAGCCAATTAAATGGCCAATGACTGGCTGTGTCCAATCACCGCCTGTCACAGAATGTCAACAAACTGCAGGAACGATTGTGTGTGAGGAGGAGATTGCAGTAACAGCTCTTTACCGCTTACAGTGCACACCAATCACACCGATTGCCCCCCCAGTAATAAAGAGGACCTGTCACCAGCCCATATGGGTACCTGTCACCAGCCCATCTGAGTACCTGTCACCAGCCCATCTGAGTACCCGAGTACCTGTCACCAGCCCATCCGAGTACCCGAGTACCTTTCGATAGCCCATCAGAGTACCCGAGTACCTGTCACCAGCCCATCAGAGTACCAGAGTACCTGTCACCAGCCCATCAGAGTACCACAGTACCTGTCACCAGCCCATCAGAGTACCTGTCACCAGCCCAACAGAGTACTTGTCACCAGCCCAACAGAGTACCTGTCACCAGCCCATCAGCGTACCCGAGTACCTGTCACCAGCCCATCAGAGTACCCGAATATCTATCTGCAGCCCATGCCTCATAGAATATACCTTGGGGTGTTTGCTTTCCAAAATTGGGTCATTTTTTGGGTAATTCCACTGTCCTGGTGCTCCAGGGCCTTCAAAAGTGTAATAGGTTGTTAGGAAATTTTATGTGTTTCATGACTGAGTAATTGGCAAAATGCGAGAGCACTGGAAGCTGAAAATTGGTCTGGGCAGGAAGGGTGTAAAAGTGCCCTGTATTGAAGTGGTTGAAAAGATTATCTGCTTACGTATAACCCTCAAGGACTTAGCACTGGGCCAGGTGGAAAAAGCACTGATTAGGCTGAAGCAGTTATACTATGACAAAGGTAATAAGGCCCACTCCCTGCAAGCAAGAAAGTAGCGTGACTGCACCCATATGACAGCCCCACATCAAATTAAGGTCGGGTTGTCTACTATCTCATCCCCAAGATATCATTCACTCTTTTGAGTTCTACACTGCCCTATACAATGACCCCGTTATACCTTATGACCCTCCCTCGCACGATGTGCTGGATCGTATGCATCAATACCTTGAGAAGAGTGGAGTATCCCGACTTCAGTCCTCAGACCTCCTTTCCCTCAGTGCATCTATCACTGAAGAGGAAATCGAGCTAACTGTCAAATCTTTACCTACTCAAAAGCTCCTGGCCCTGATGGCTTCCCATATGAGTACTACAAGACCTTTCTTCCCCTGTTGCTTCCTCATATGTGCAGAGTCTTTAACGCTTTTCTTCAAGATACTCCTAGCCAACCAGATATGCAGAGATCATTTATTATTTTGATTCCAAAACCAGATAAAGACCCCTCCCTGTGTGCTAGCCATAGGCCTATATCTCTCTTGAACTCTGACTTAAAAATCTTTACCAAACTTCTTTCTGTCCGTCTGAATACTGTCCTTCTTTACCTGATCCATAAGGACCAGGAAGGCTTTGTCCCCTTATGCCAGGCCGAGAACAATACTAGAAAGGTCAGAGACTTCATTGATGTGGCGAACAGGGAAGGCTCAGCGTCCCTGGTACTTAGCCTGGATGTGGGCATATCTACAAGCAATTCAACACCTTTATTGCAACCCAAAATGCTGTATGCACTTTCCTCTTCCTTTCAAGTATCTTGTACTAGGCATTGAACCCTTAGAAGCATCTATTCATAGAAGCTCGGACATTCGGGGAATATCGGTTAGGGGGAGAGAATTTAAAACCTCACTGTTTGTGGATGACATCATCCTCACTCTGACCCACCCTAGGATTTCCCTGCCGAATCTGTATGCCGAACTTGATTGATATGGTGCCCTCTCGGGGTATAAAATAAACGTGTCCAAGTCAGAGGCCCTCCCAGTTAACCTCCCCGAGGAGGTAATTAAACACTCAACGTCTTGTTTGCCTTATGCGTGGAAATCCACCAACCTAAAACAACTGGGGGTCTATAATACCCCCTCTTTTAATACCCTGTACCAAGAAAATTTTTCCCCTCTTTATCAGTCAATTAGATCAACGGTGCAACAATGGAAGAAACATCACATCTCTCTATTAGGGCGTGTTGCCTCTGTCACGATGTCCATTCTCCCCAAGCTTTTATATCTGTTCCAAACGTTACCTATTCCTGTCTCCTCTGTACATCTGAAAAATCTACAAACAGATCTCCTGCAGTATGTTTGGAACTACAAACAGCACAGGATACCTCGCTCAGGTGCTTATGGCATTGCCCTTCCGACGGGGACTTAGCGTTCCCTAACCTTCTAAAATACTACCAAGCGGCCCAACTATGCATGGTTGCCTCTTGGTTTCCTCAGCATTCCTATAACAAATGGACAGAAATTGAAAATTATGGTTGGCACCTATACACCCTAACACTCTAGGTAAGGACTAAGCACATGTGAAGTGTGCGAAATGCATCTACCCAGCATTCTGATGCATATAGTTTTTGGGATGTCCAAATAAAGAGGATTTTGATCTACAGTGGTGTGAGGTAATTTCTTCTAATTTCACCCTAACACTCTACTTACGAATTTGAATGCGGAAGTGGACCCTGGTCGATTGCTGGGGGCCATGTTCCAGCTCAGGACGATTTGGCGCACATTATCCCGCCAATATGCGCTTAAATCTGAAAATCATAGCCTCACATTCTTAATGTCCTCTCCGTGGGCATCAAGGAATTTGTTTAATTTTGGCCATTTAGTAGACCCTAGGTCTCGCAAATTATTGCCATTCACTGAACTTCAGGATCGATTTGGTTTTCCACTCCAGGTGTTTTTTGGATAGTTGCGGATTCACCATTATGCCCAAACCATAACCCCTAATTTGCAGTTCTCCTCTCCCTCCTCTTTTGAACGTATAATATTGGAAGGCTCTGCACGAAAGGGAGTGATTTCTGACATTTACCAGATATTGAATGTTTTCTCTATTCAAGACCAAGCTAAACACTCCTACATGCTTCGATGGGAGAAGGCACTAGGTGAGGAAATTTCTCTGGAGGCATGGCAAGTAATCTGGTCTCAGGTGGCTAAAAGTTGTCTATGTTCTCTTTATAAAGAAAATGCGTACAAAATTCTCTACTTTTGGTACCTGACTCCAGATGTGCTCCATGCCATTTACCCTACTAGCTCTGACAGTTGCTGGCATTGCTGCAGGGATAGAGGCCCCCTTCTCCATATACAGTATCTCACAAAAGTGAGTACACCCTTCACATTTTTGTAAATATTTTATTCTAGCTTTTCATGTGACAACACTGAAGAAATTACACTTTGCTACAATGTAAAGTAGTGAGTGTACAGCTTGTATAACAGTGTAAATTTGCTGTCCCCAAAATAACTCAACACACAGCCATTAATGTCTAAACCACTTGTGACAAAAGTGAGTACACCCCTAAGTGAAAATGTCCAAATTGGGCCCAAAATGTCAATATTCTGTGTGGCCACCATTATTTTCCAGCACTACCTTAACCCCATGGGCATGGAGTTCACCAGAGCTTCACAGGTTGCCACTGGAGTCCTCTTCCACTCCTCCATGACGACATCACAGAGCTGGTGGATGTTAGAGACCTTGCGCTCCTTCCCCTTTCTTTTGAGGATGCCCCACAGATGGTCAAGAGGGTTTAGGTCTGGGGACATGCTTGGCCAGTCCATCACCTTTACCCTCAGCTTCTTTAGCAAGGCAGTGGTCATCTTGGAGGTGTGTTTGGGGTCGTTATTATGTTTGAATACTGCCCTGCGGCAAAGTCTCCGAAGGGAGGGGCTCATGCTCTGCTTCAGTATGTCACAATACATGTTGGCATTCATGGTTCCCTCAAGAACTGTAGCTCCCCATTGCCGTAAGCACTTATGCAGCCCCAGACTATGACACTCCCTCCACCATGCCTGAATGTAGGCAAGACACACTTGTCTTTGTACTTCTCACCTGGTTGCCGCTACACATGCTTGACACCATCTGAGCCAAATAAGTTTATCTTGGTCTCATGAGACCACAGGACATGGTTTCAGTAATCCATGTCCTTAGTCTGCTTGGTTTTAGAGAACTGTTTGCGGGCTTTCCTGTGCATCATCTTTAGAAGATGCTTCCTTCTGGGATGACAGCCATGCAGACTAATTTGATGCAGTATTCAGTGTAGGTCTGAGCACTGACAGGCTGACCCCTCACCCCTTTAACCCCTGCAGCAAGGCTGGCAGCACTCATATGTCTATTTCCCAAGGACAACCTCTGGATATAACGCTGAGCATGTGCACTCAACTTCTTTGGTCTACCATGGCCAGGCCTGTTCTGAGTGGAACTTGTCCTGTTAAACCACTGTATGGTTTTGGCCACCATGCTGCAGCCCAGTTTCAGGGTCTTGACATTCTTCTTATAGCCTAGGTCATCCATATGTAGAGCAACAATTCTTTTTTTCAGATCCTCAGAGAGTTCTTTGCCATGAGGTGCCATGTTGAACTTCCAGTGGCCAGTATGAGAGAGTGAGAGTGATAACACTAAATTTAACACACCTGCTCCCCATTCACACCTGAGACCTTATAACACTAACGAGTCAAATGACACTGGCGAGGGAAAATGGCTAATTGTGCCCAATTTGGACATTTTCACTTAGGGCTGTACTCACTTTTGTTGCCAGTGGTTTAGGCATTAATTGCTGTGTGTTGAGTTATTTTGAGGGGACAGCAAATTTATACTGTTATACAAGCTGTACACTCACTACTTTACATGTAGCAAAGTGTCATTTCTTCAGTGTTGTCACATGAAAAGGTATAATAAATGATTTACAAAAATGTGAGGGGTGTACACCAATTTTGTGAGATACTGTATATTGAAGCTGCTCATTGATTGCCCCATTTTGGCACTCAGTCCAACAGTTGCTGGCTCATCTTTTTGGGGTGATTATCCCTGTGACACCGAAACTTTTCTTATTGGGACTTTCTCCACTAAAAAGCTGCTCCATACAAATAGCTGCTCTGTCATAACCTTACAGCTGCACGCTGTCTTAGCTATTAGCTGGAAACAGTGTTCTCCTTCTTCCCAGGAAGCCTTATATGCCAGGATTAAAGATGTGGAGTCGATGGGGAAATTACCGCTAGAATGCAGGATAGATTGGAGGCCCAAAATCGAGTTTGGGAATTATGGCATCTCCAGGAGGATCCGCCCTGTATTAGTAGCCGAGCCGATATGACAATTTCTCATTCTCTTCTCTATTTTCTTCCTGATCTTAGCCCTTCATGTTTTCCCCTATGTTATTTTATTTTTCTTTCCAGCAAAGATACTCTGTACTGCAATGTTCTGTTAGTGCTATAGTTTTGATTGATAATATGCCATTTGGGGCTATTATAGCCACGGTTATTTCAATATGCCTTTCATGTACAATAAGTGTCTTTTAGGAACATTGTGCTCCTATTTTTGGATGTCTTTTTTCCTTGTTCTTTCTGGTAAAAAATTCAATAAAAAATTGCTATTTGAAAAAAAAAAAAAGAAAGTAAACATTTCTACGGCTCCATCTAGCTGTACAACTCGGAACTCCCAGACACTAATATACCAGCCAGTAAAGAAGCAATCGCTACAAAGATTAATGTAGCCATAGATGTCAAAGCACAATAATATATATCTAAAAACGTGCATGTCAATATATCACAAGTGGAATGGAATATAAAAAAAAGGCCTGGCAAAGTGAAGAAAGGACATGGACTGGCAAGGCAAAAAGAGAAACCATTGCCTCTCTTTAACCCATAACACCTAGATATCAAAAAAGGAAGGAGATATATACATTAAAAAGACATGAGGAATGTGTACAATGAATGAATCGTTTCTAATAACTAGACAAATATTTCCCTATTTCCCGTCATATATTGTCCCAATATATAATATTAGAATAATGTCTATTCCTTAGCATTTGGTCAGGCCTAGTCTAATATCTACAGTATCCCACAATTGTGAGTACACCCCTCACATTTTTCTAAATATTTTATTATATCTCTATTTCATGTGACAACACTGAATAAGTTACACTTTGCTACAATGTAAAGTAGTGAGTGTACAGCTTGTATAACAGTGTAAATTTGCTGTCCCCTCAAAATAACTCAACACACAGCCATTAATGTCTAAACCGCTGGCAACAAAAGTGACTACACCCCTAAGTGAAAATGTCCAAATTGGGCCCAAAGTGTCAATATTTTGTGTGGCCACCATTATTTTTCAGCACTGCCTTAACCCCCATGGGCATGGAGTGCACCAGAGCTTCACAGATTGCCACTGGAGTCCTCTTCCACTCCTCCATGACAACATCATGGAGCTGGTAGATATTAGAGACCTTGCGCTACACCACCTTCCGTTTTGAGGATGCCCCGCAGATGCTCAATAGGGTTTAGGTCTGGAGACATGCTTGGCCAGTCCATCACCTTTACCCTCAGCTTCTTTAGCAAGGCAGTTGTCGTCTTGGAGGTGTGTTTGGGGCCGTTATCATGTTTGACTACTGCCCTGCGGCCCAGTCTCCAAAGGGAGGGGCTCATGCTCGGCTTCAATATGTTACAGTACACATTAGCATTCATGGTTTCCTCAATAAACTGTAGCTCCCCAGTGCCGGCAGCACTCATGCAGCCCCAGACCATGACATTCCCACCACCTTTCTTGATGTAGGCATGACACACTTTTCTTTGTACTCCTCACCTGGTTGCCGACACTATCTGAACAAAATAAGTTTATCTTGGTTTCATAAGACCGCTGGACATGGTTCCAGTAATCCAACTGTTTGTGGGCTTTCATGTGCATCATCTTTAGAAGAGGCTTCCTTCAAACCCACACACCAAAATTACCCCCATTTACAGTATTCACTTGGGATTCCTGTGTAATATAGGCATCCTAACTACAGTTGCAGCTACAGTTCAACCAACATCCTTTTTCTCTTACTCCATTGATACTTCTGCTTCCAAGCCTCGATGCTAAGAAGGCTGTCAAAATAAAGTGGTCCCTTCTGAAACCACATTCTGTCTGTAAAGGGGCTTGTGATTGGCTAGGTGTTGGGGCCAAACTGTTCAAGTCCTCATCCTGTTTTTTTCTTGGATAGGACAACTACCACCTGTTGTGATTAGGCCTTAGGCCCGCTCACAACATCCCCACCCATAGACCTTTAATATTCAAGAAGAAAAGAATGTCCACACATGGAACACATTTTCTGTGCTTTACTGTTACATTTCAAGATTTTTGTGACTTCTGGCCTCACATTCGACATATTAACAGAATTCTTGAGCATAGAATGCCATACTCAAGAGTAGACATTCTGTAGTTCCCATTTAGGAGCAGAACACCAGCACAAAATGTGTAAACTGTGTTCCCTTAACACCTTATCTCCTTGGGAGCACCACAGAGTAGGGATCACTTCCCTCATTTATACAGAATCCAGCTTCCTTCACCAAATATAATCAAGGTGCCCTCATTAATATACCAGTCTTTCTACCAATGTCCCTTTCAATATCTCTGCCCAGCCAGGCATGCTCCCAGATGCAAACTCATTCCCCTGGGTGTCACCAGTACTCACATCAGAGGACTCCAGGCTGACATAAAAGGTCTTTTTTACCTCGCTCATGGCCCCCCCAAAAACCGTCAAGGCAACTACAACTGTTCCTACTGAGTTTTGTACCACCTCACCTGGGGTTTCAGCCCTGTTAGGGCCTTGAACAGCAGGCAACTACATCCAGATGGCACTGTGGTGATTGGCTCCCATGCCCCATTTCATATTAGGCCCCTCCCACACTGACTTTTATATGGGCTCTAACTCCACCCACTACATCACTATAGGAAGGTTTCCTCTAAAAGGGGCCTAACACCCAATTACTACTTTCTCTTAACCATACTATATTGGGAACAGACCCACCTTCTGACATGCAAGCTAAATGCAGCTGCCTACATCTCTACTAGGGCTTTTGGACACATTTTTCTTCTTGTAAACAATACATTTTTTTACAACCCCCACACAAAACAGCCAACTATTGTCTCCCATACCAATGTCCACAGGCACCACTCAAGGATGTCCTCTCTCCCCTATCCTCTTTAATCTCGCACTGGATCCCCTCCTCCGCCACTTGGAGTGGCAAACTATTTTCCAGGGTATAACTAAGGGGCAACAAATGATCAAAATCACAGCGATTGCAGATGATCTCATCTTATATATTTGTCACCTTGAATCATCCCCTCCTAACATAATTTCTTTCATCAAATCATTTGGCCTAATTTCTGGTTATACCATCAGTTTTGATAAATCAAAGGCATTCAACCTAACCAACTGTCGTAAGCCCCCTTGGAGCAATATTTACCTCTTTATTTGGTATAAAGATAACATTTTCTACCTTGGCGTATCTATACCCAAAAACATTTACAACCTGTATTACTACCTATATATTGTTGTGTTCAAGTAAAGCCACTCTTGCTGCTTGAACACGCCTTAATATCTCCTAAATGGGTAAAATAAATTTAATTAAAATGTTGGCTTTTCCCATACTTTTTTTATACTATACAGGTTCTCCCTCTACTTTTAAAACATTATGATCTAAAATGTGTTTAGAGGATGTGCCAAGAGTTCACTTGGGGCAGCAGCAGGAGATCAATAATGTACATGGGCAATGAACTAGACCAAAACATGACAAATGACTATTTACAGGCCTATTGATCCAGCAGTCCTGTGTTCCATCCATGGTGCTTACTGCCCCCCTTTGCACTCGGAGCTGCACTTTTCTTTCCTTTGATGTAAGGCCTCTTTCACACGGGCGCTCCGATCAGAAAAACTGACAGGCGGACCGGATTGGACGCTCTATTCACTTCTATGGAGCGGCGGATGTCAGCGGTGACATGTCCGCTGACATCCACCGATATCCAATCCGATCCTGTCCGTGAAATCCAGACGGATGGAAACCCTATTTTCTATCCGTCTGGAGGCTTGGATCGGATGGGATCGGATGAAAATGGACAGATGGTCCATTTTTATCCGATCTCCCATAGAGAACAGTGGGGCTCTGACAGGTCTGTCTCCGCACAGTGAGCGGAGACAGATCTATCATCCAACTGCTTAGCGGGGATCAGTAGAGCGGAATCCGTATTACGGAAAAGCCAGTGTGAAAGGACCCCTAGTGTGTATTATTTTTTACAATAAATATTGCTACTTTTTACCTAATCTTGCAATTTTGTCTTTTCACGTGATGGACTGGATCCTTCCCAAGAGTTGCGGATCTCCATAAACCCATATGTGGCCACTTCATCTCATACATCTCTGGATTATCTTGGACTTGAATACTGAGAATCAGGACTGGACTGGGACAAAAATTTGGCCCTTGACTTCATCCAAACTGGCCCACTTTAATTTTGAGTGTCCCCATCAGCACCCACTTTACATCAGAGTGGTCCCCAACAGCGCCCCCCTTACATCAGAGTGTCCCCATCAGCACCCCCCTTCACAACAGAGTGGTCACCATCAGCACCCCCCCTTCACATCAGAGTGGTCCCCATCAGCACCCCCTTACATCAGAGTGGTTCCCATCAGCACCCCCTTACATAAGAGTGGTCCCCATCAGCACCCCCTTCACATCAGAGTGGTCCCCATCAGCACCCCCTTACATCAGAGTGGTCCCCATCAGCATCCCCCTTACATCAGAGTGGTCCCCATCAGCACCCCCTTCACATCAGAGTGGTCCCCATCAGCACCCCCTTACATCAGAGTGGTCCCCATATGCACCCCCTTACATCAGAGTGGTCCCCATCAGCATCCCCTTACATCAGAGTGGTCCCCATCAGTATCCCCCTTCACTTCAGAGTGGTCCCCATCAGCACCCTGTTACATCAGAGTGGTCCCCATCAGCATCCCCTTACATCAGAGTGGTCCCCATCAGCATCCCCTTACATCAGAGTGGTCCCCATCAGCATCCTCCTTACATTAGACAGTAGTGTATTTAGGTTTTGTGCTGCCCTAGGCCTGACTAAACTTGTGCACCCCCTAATTTAAATATTACCCACCCTTTCCTGTCAAGGCCACACCCCTAGCTGTTTAAGACCCACCCTGAAATTTTCGAGTGGGGACACTAGATCTGAGGGCCGGGGGGGAGCAATGGATCCCCCCCTACAGTTGCGGAAGCAGTGCGGCCGCTTTAAGGGGGCGCTAGACTAATTTGCCTCTCAGCCCAGTCTACCCATAAGACTGGCACTACACTAACAGTGTAGTGCAAGCTGGCGGGGACTCTTTCCGTGCTGCCCCCCTGCAAAGTGCTGCCCTAGGCCTGGGACTTGTCGGCCTAGGCCAGGATACAGCGTTGGCATCAGAGTGGTCCCCATCAGCACCCCCTTACATCAGAGTTGTCCCCATCAGCACCCCCTTACATCAGAGTGGTCCCCATCAGCACCCCCTTACATCAGAGTGTCCCCATCAGCACCCCCTTACATCAGAGTGGTCCCCATCAGCACCCCCTTACATCAGAATGGTCCCCATCAGCACCCTCTTACATTAGAGTGTCCCCATCAGCACCCCCTTACATCAGAGTGTCCCCATCAGCACCCCCTTACATAAGAGTGGTCCCCATCAGCACCCCCTTACATCAGAGTGGTCCCCATCAGCACCCCCTTACATCAGAGTGGTCCCCATTAGCATCCCCTTACATCAAGTGTCACCCCTCTCCTCCCCCTCCCACGTGTACTCACAGCTCTCCAGAATGAAGGTAGCTTCTCTTCCTCTCTCCAGTCATGTGAAGTGATAAGGGGAGAGAGGAAGGGAAGTCTGCTGGATGTCTAATCCTCACTACAGCAAGTGTCAGCAGCTGCTCCTTGGTGACAGCAATGAAATTTTGATCATTCCTATCAGTGAGGAGCGGCTCCAGGACTGCGCCTGACCGGCCCACTGAGCCATTGGCCCGCCGGGAAACTCCCGGTAGTCCCGATGGCCAGTACATGCCTGCTGAGCATGTGCTTTTAGCGCTGTGAAATATATGTGTTTTTGTACATACAGTGCGGTGCAAAAGTTTTAGGCAGGTGTGAAAAAATGCTGTAAATTAGAAAAGCTTTCAGAAATAGAAGTGTTAAAAAATTATTTTTATCAATTAACAAATTGTAAAGTAAATGAACAGAAGAGAAATCCAAATCAAAACAATACTTGGTGTGACAACTCATTGCCTTCAAAAGAGCATCAATTCTTCTAGGTACGCTTGCACATACTGTAGTTTTCGAAGGAACTGGGCAAGTAGGTTGTTCCAATCATCTTGGAGAACTAATCACAGAACTTCTGTAGTAGTAGGCTGCCTCAAATCCTTCTGGCTCTTCATAAAATTACAGACAGATTCACTGATGTTGAGACCAGGGCTCTGTGGGGACCAAATCATCACTTCCAGGACTCCTATCTTTATGCTGAAGATAGTTCTTAATGATATTGGCTGTATGTTTGAGGTCGTTGTCCTACTGCAGAATAAATTTGGGGTCAATCACGTACCTCCCTGATGGTATAGTATGAAAGATAAGTATTTGCCTGTATTTCTCAGCACTGAGGACACCATTGATACTGACCGTCTCCAACTCCATTTGCAGAAATGCAACCACAAAATTGCAAGGAACCTCAACCAGGCTTCACTGTTGCCTGCAGACACTTATTATTTTACTGCTCTCCAGCCCTTCAGCAAACAAACCGCCTCCTGCTTCAGGCAAATATTTCAAATTTGACTCATCAGTCCAGAACACCTGCTGTCATTTTTCTGCACCCCTATGTTTTCATGCATAGTTGAGTCACTCAGCCTTGTTTCAACATCAGAGGTATAGATTTTTGGCTGAAATTCTTCCATGAAGACCATTTCTGGACAGAATTCTCCAAACAGTATGTTGTAGATAAGTGTACCTGGGTCCCACTAGTTTCTGCCAGTTCTGTGCTGACATTGTTGGACATCTTTCGAAGTCGAAGGGAAGTAAGCATGATGTGTCTCATCTGCTGCATTAAGTTTCCTTGCATCTATGGTCCCCAGTGTTGCCCAATCATTGGTGTCCTCAATGCTGAGAAATACAGGCAGAAAGTTATTCATCAAGCTATACCATCGGAGAGACATGTGAATGGACCGAAACTTACAGCCAATGTCACTATCTTCAGTGTAAAGAAGAACAAGGAGTCCCGGAAGTGATGGTTTGGCCTCCACAGAGCCCTGATCTCAAGATCATTGAGTCTGTCTGGGATTACATAAAGAGACAGATGGATTTGAGGCAGCTTACATCCACCAAAGATCTGTGGTTAGTTCTCGAAGATGTTTGTAACAACCTACCTGCTGAGTTCCTTCTAAAACTGTGTGCAAGCGTATCTAGAAGAATTAATGGCAGTTTGAAGCCAAAGGTTAGTCATACCAAATATTGATTTGATTTATATTTTTCTTCTGTTCGCTCACTTTGAATTTTGTAAATTGATAGAAATAAACAATTTAAATATATACGTAATAAAAAGTGCAGCGCTATAAAAAATTAATCAGATAATATAAATATGTGTAAACTGGAAATAAAGTGCAAATGTGCACATGTAAACTGTAACTATTGTGCAATATTTATGTAAATACAACACAGTGCAAAAATAGAAATAATTTGAAATGCAAAACAAATATTAGATGGAGTGCTAAATACATATGCAAAAGTTCATTGGTGATGAGAGTTCATAAGGAGAGATCCTCATAAGACATGGATCCAATAAGTGAAGTCATGTGAAATGTTAAGTATAAACTTGACCACATGAAACTGGTCACCACAGAGAGACAAGAGGCTTACCGGAGGAGCCAGCAACCACCCTTATTCAGGGGGGTCACAAGGCACTTGTTGGATCTGGGATCCCATGGAAAGATATCCTGATGTCCTGGTGCGTCCCCCACTGGAGATCCTCACAGATACAGAGCAATATTTAGATCCAATACGATAGCATCAAAGCTAGAGTGCAAAAGTGCAAATATGCAAAAAAGAAAAAACTCCAATAGTGCAATAATGTCTTTTAAAATTTCTTTAATGGAGAGTAATGCAATGCTGCATATAAACGAAGAGACCCACAGACGAGTCAACTGTTGAAAATTGATGAAAAATGGAATTTCAAACGAAAATCGCATCAACATGTGAAAGCAATTGCGCATGCACAGAGCGTGTGTGCGTAGTGTCCCGATGATCGTTCTGTCAGATATAATGTCATCAGGGGTACGCCCACACACCTGCGTAACATTCTACATAGTACCCTAGCAAAACGAAGGAGCGCTGCCATTGGTTAGAACAAACGATACAAAGGCGCTCATTGGATGAATATAATAGGAGAAGTGAGAGAACGTGCCCTGTGTTTATTGGTTAAATCATCAGACAGGAGAGTCCATTATAAAACACAGGATAGCTTAAGGCATACAAACTCACTGTGAACCGTATGAGCTGCCATTATGAGGCCAAAAGATGAAAGAGCAACGCATGCAATATAATTGTAAGAAGGCCTGCTCCCATGTGTTACCAAAGGATTAAAATTTATCAACTCAACATTCCCTATATAATATGCAGATTAGTGCTAATTAAAACAATAGATTGTCCTTTATAAAATGTACTTAAAAACATATAGACAAATATATGCAAATAATCTGTCAGAGCAATAAAACGTTAGACACCTCAAGCGAATGGTTCCGAACCTGGGGTGGAGGGGATTGAGGGGGCATCAATTATTATTAATAAAACAGTTAATGTCCCACTCCACATTCAAGCCACCAGGTACATGAGACCCCAATTTAAAGATTCAATTGGTTTCGGCCCTGGAGATGTTTCGCTTCCCATTACTCCCACGCCAGTGAGGCACATATTTTTCAAGGGCAACGAAGGTGTTACCCCTAGGGTCCCGGTTATGCTTTAGATCATAATGTTTTGAAACATGATGCTTATCAAAGCCTTTATGAATGTTATGTGTTCCCCCAGTCTAACATGCAACGTTCGTATGGTACACCCTACATTTTCCAGACCACAGGGGCACCTAAGGAGGTAAACCACACATTTTGTTGTGCATGTAATGAATGTTTTTATGGGGTAGGTGACCCCTGTGCCAGCTGAGGTAAATTCAGTGATCTTCCTACCCCGGTGAGTGTTAATTTTGCAAGCATGACACTTGCCACACAGGTAATACCCTTTTAGGTCACCAAAAAAATAGGTCTGGTAAGGGGGAATCAGGAACATTTGGAGCTATTGTGTTCCTCAAGTTAGGAGCACCCCTAAAGATGACATGGGTTTGCTCGGATTTAAATATATATTTTTTAAAGCATTTTTACTATATAGCATTTCTTCAAACCTACCTAAAACGTTTGCACAGTACTGTATACTACCTTAGTTTGCAAACAATTATACTAATATTATATTATATAACACCAACAGTTTGTACAGCACTTTACAACAAAAGGGCAGACAATAGAATTACAGTACAATTCAATATAGGAGGAATCAGGGGGCCCTGCTCATTAGAGCTTACAACCTAGGAGGTGAGGGTCAAGGGATACAAAAGGTAATAACTGTGGGGGATGATCTGATGGAGAAAATAAAAGTGCAATTGTTAGGTAGGGGCAGAATAGGCATCTCCTAAGAGGAGGGTTTTCAGGGATCATCTAAAAGCAAACAGAGTAGGAGAATGTCGGACATATTGGGGTAGGGAGTTCCATAGAGTTAGAGAGGCTTGGAAAAAGTCCTGGACATGAGCATGGGAGGAGGTGATGAGGGAGCTGGAGAGCAGGAGGTCTTGGGAGGAACAAAGAGAATGAATAGGTTGGTATATTGAGACTAGGTTAGTGATGTAGCTAGGGGCTGAATTGTGGATGGCTTTGTAAGTTGTTGTTAGTATTTTGAATTTATTTTGTTGGGTGAGTGGAAGCCAGTGGAGGGGTTGACAGAGAGGAGTAGCAGACACTGAACGGTTGGTAAGGTGGATGAGCCTGGCAGCAGCATTCATGATGGACTAAAGGGAGGATAGCTTACGTAAAGGTAATCCCGTGATCCTCCCCATCATCTCCTTGTTTTTAGATAAGCTGTCTTATGTTTTCTGTATGGAATGGGTAGAAGCCTCCTTACATAAGTAAACACAGGTCCACAAATGTTTTGGGGTTCTTTAATGAAAACGCCTACTAATACCCAACAATCCATAGTACAGTGTTTCCAATACATTCAATAGTATTAAACCAGACTATTAACTGATTACCATCCAAATGATCCTCTACCTACCACCTTAACTATATTGTATTAGCTGAGAACTCCCCCCAAACTATACTATTAAAATTAACACTGTTATTATTATATTGTTCTGTTGGCGAAATGTTGTGGCCATCACTGTTGACAACTGAATTCTCACATAAAAAATAAAATTACAACTGCAAAAAAAGAATTACAATAAATACTCCATAGGTTTAATAACCCTCCACCAAATTAAAATGGACAACTCACCCCACAGCCTATTACAATAGTCTTAATATTCCTTAGATTTTGTAAAATAATTATCAAACTAGAGGGGACATCCTAAATAACTTGGAATAAAACCAACAGTTAACATATCTAGAGGAAAATATAATGGTATAGGATAATTAGTGATATTAGGATCCAGAAGGTAGCCTCTATATAGAGTCAGAGATTTTGTAGGATATCAGCACTCTTGGAGTAACACCTTCCCTATAAAAATGTGTAAGGTTCTACTTTTAGACAGATGTTATTACACTTGAAGATAGAGTCCGCTGTTGGATGCACACAACCCATGCAGTTAGTAAGCCAGAGTAAAAGCGGTAGCAGGCAGTATAAATGAAGCAAGGCAAGGTTAGCAAAGCAGCAGGTTATTAGTATCAAGGCTGCAAAATATGATTGGCAAATCTGCAGGTTAGTGATAACAAAACAGCACAAGTCATCAAGCAGCTGCCAAGAACAGAGCTTGGGGGTAAAAGGGAGGTGGAGATAATTGAAGCATACTGCTCCATCTTACCACACTCCTAAACTTTGAAGCTGTTAGATTCTGGTACCACTCTCCTGTAGCAGGATTCAAAAGGTGTATGACTGTAATATCCCAAATTCCACAGAGTCCTCAGCCTTAGGGATCCCAGACTCTCAACTTAACTATCCCTAGACTAAATGTTCAATCATTAATGCATCTTTGCCCCCTTTCCCCTCTTCCCTTCTCTTCTTCTCTCTTTCCTTATCCCCCTCCTCATTTGTTTAACCCTCCCTTTTTCCCCAGTTCTACCCTTGCTTCTCCTCTATGCTCATTGTTCATTATTAGATGCATAAATGATTGAACATTTAGTCTAGGGATATTTAAAGAATAAGCTCACCTTTAAAAAAATAAAATAAACGCACATATTTGTGTAGGTAAAAATATGTGCATTTATTTTATTTTTTTCAGGAGCCTGCAACGCATTGCACCCGCAATCAGCAGATTACGGGTGCAATCTTGGGCTCCTGCAGACTCTCAGTACAGCTGTCTGACCATACCTCCCATACCGCTCTTTAAAATAGAGAAAGAGTAGAAACCAGTGATTGCACCAAAAAATGGCCCAAGAGAACTGGGTACACAAATATACTCAAACCTCTTCCAAACAGGCCAGACCTTTTGTTTCTGTTCTTTCCTGCTTCTCAGTCACTGACTTTAATTGCAAAGCTGTTAAAACCCAGGTCCTTAAAGACGGGGTGTCTTTAATGCTGTCATTGCCACAGGTGTTTCTCAGATGAGACCACCCTTACAGCACTCTTTGCGTTCTTGGAATCTTAATTTGGTTCTCTCTGTCCTGCAGAAACCATCCTTTGAACCCATCAAGGAACTCCTTTTGCATTTCCTATCCTGCATCGTGGCCTGAACTAGCAGCTCTCTCTTGTAAGGGGCCATTCCTGATCCTTCACAAAGACAAAGTATTCTTGTGCTCAAGACCAGCAGTAAAGTCATAGGCCTTCCTTTTTTGTGTCCTGCTCCTAAGCACCCCAAAGAGATTACTCTTCATTGTCTGGATGTTTTCAGAGCTATCAGAGTTTATCTAAAAGCCACAGGTTCCATAAGAAAGACAGGCTTACTTTTTATCTTCTCATCAGGATCTTGTGAAGGATATCCTGTTTCAAAATCCTATATTATCAGGAGGATACAACAACTCATCTTGAAGGGCTTACACTATAAAAGATAAACCACATCCAGCACTCCTAGGTGCTCACTCCACCAGATCAGTTTGTGTTTTCTGAGCATACCAACACCAAGCCTCTGTTGCCTAGCTTTGCACAGCCGCCACCTGGTCTTCAGGTTATACCTTCTCCAAGTTCTTCCAGGCAAATGTCTAAGCTTCTGCGGTTGCAGCTTTGAGCCCCAAAGATCTTGTTGTAGTACTCTGGGTTGGGTCCGTTGACCCTTGTTACTGTTGGGCCTGTTGGCAAAGTTCTTTGCTTTGTTGTTGCCCCTTCTTATTCTTTGCTTGGGGACATCCCAGGGTCTATGAATATCCAGCCTGTGCCTGGAGCTGTACAAGATAAGCTCTAAGATAAGAGAATTTTGACATATCTGTAAATTCTGTATCCTGGAGCACAGTTTAGGACACAGGCCACCCTCCCCTCTGTTCCTGTGTTACCCTTCATTGCTTGGTAAAAGGCTGAGGTCTCACGGCGTGAGGTAGGGTTATAGAGATAGGTGCAGGGGGCATATCCTACAAAGCCTTTGGCAGTGTCCAAACCTGAGGTTACCAGCCTATAACCCAGGGTCTATTAATATCCAGTCTGTACTATTCGCCAAGATATGAAACTTACAGGTAATTCAATTGTTTTTTTCTAAAATTCCTACATAATTAAATAGTTTTTTTCTGCAACAATTATTTAAGGTAGTCGCATGTGTGTAAATTAGATATTTTCAAAAGATTTTATTTAGTAAACATAATTCTTCCCTGCTTCAGCTAATTATAGCAAACAGCAATGTTGCCACCATAAGGTTAGCACTGAAAGAATTCTTCACAAACTCAAAATGAGCACATACAATTCTAATATTTCTGAATTTATACTGACATCATTCAATATATAAATCTTCCAAACAGTACAAATTTTATATGGCAGTTGTAACATTTTGTTACTAGACTATAATTGTTAATTGATGAAAAGCACATAATAAGTGTATTTATTTATTTATTTTTCTCTCTCCCCACATTTCAGCACTCTCTTTCCCCTCCCTTGCTTTCTCTTTCTTTTCATTCTTACCTTCCCTGACATATACATAAAATCCATTTTGACGGGACCTGGGAATCCCTATACTGTCTGCGATAATTGTTCTAGTATCCATCTGTCCTTACTTACATTGTGATTATAATGAAGTGGGTCAGCCCATAGTTGGCGAATTCACATATCCCTTTCTTGCTTCATACCGACTTGCTGTCTGTTTTATGGATTACCCCCCTTTGTGGCGTAATTTATTATGTTTTGTCAATTACTTTTCATTCATATGTTTGACCCGATGTAATCTAGCGTATGTTAAGCCGCGTTGGAGCAGCATCTAGGGTTTTTTTTACTGTTTGTTATTTTTCTAGATTGTTTGGTATATTTTGTCAATCACATAAAAAAAAGAAAAAGAAAAAAAAGAAAATGAGTAAGCCTTTCTAAACGTTTGCAACTCAGATTGTGAGCCATTATTGATTAATAAACCCCAGCCAGAGGCTGTGGAGAATAAACAGCTACTCTTTATTTTTTTAGGTGTACAACTTAAAAAGTGGAGGAATATAAAAAAGCATTGGCACATGTTCTAGAATGAAGTCCCTGAGGTCCCTAAATGTTATACAAGGAAATGCTGAATTTGTGTTTTAAAACAGTATTAAACCCAAAACAAAAAATGTAATATATTACCAATTATCAATCATTAGATGTGGTGGATGCATTTGTTTTTCCTTTTTTAGGGTACATTCACACTGGGGCAGGGGTCCGTTAGCAGTAAAGCGCCGGTAGTTTCAGCGGCACTTTACCGTCGTTTTAGCTGTGCCTTTCGGCCGCTCGCGGGGCACTTTTAATCCCTGCTAGTGGCCAAAGAAAGGGTTAAAAGCGCCTGTGTTGCAGCGCTGCTGAAGAACTTTGCAGGGCGCTTCGGCAACACTGCCCATTCATTTCAATGGGCAGGGTGTTTTGGGAGCGGTGTATACATCGCTCCCAAACCGCCTCAAAGATGCTGCTTGCTGGACTTTTCAGAACATCCCGCAAGAGCACCGCCCCAGTGTGAAAGCACCATGGCTTTCACACTGGGGAGTAAGGATGAGCTCCGGCGTGTTCGCATGCTGAACGTGCCGAGCCCGCCAGGAAGTCGGCACGGCGCAGCGCTAATCACAGCTAGGGAGACATTTCCCGATCTCTGCAGCCGCACATCGGGAAATGTCTCATTGATTGTGATTAGCGCTGCGCCGTACCGACTTCCTGGCCGGCTCGGCACGTTCAGCATGCGAACACGCCGGAGCTCATCCTTACTGGGGAGACATGAGAGGCACTTTTTTAGGTGCTCTACAGGTGCTATATTTAGCGCTAAAACACCTGAAAAGCGCCTCAGTGTGCAAGGGGTCTTAGTTCTTTTACTTCATCGTTTTCACCTGGTGATCTGGCCAGTTACACACATCCTGTACTACAGTGTCTTCAGTCTGGATGAAGTAGCATAGAGGGCACATTTGTACAGCAGCATTGTCAGACTGGATGGAGGGTAGTGTTAGATGTGCTAGCATATTTTAATACGCTAACAAATTTAAGCTGAACTCCAACTTATACTTTATAAGCAGTTAAAGTAACATTTTTTTCCTTTTGGGATAAAAGTTTTACATAAATAAATAAAAGCTGACCATTTTAAATAACCCTGACAGTGTACATAGGTTTGTCTCATCCCTCTAACTGATGAATCTGCAAGATATCATGTTCTTTTGAAAAACAACTATCTTACTGGCTGGATCACCAAATGAAAATAGAAAGAAGAAAAAAACCCTAAAACAGAAAACGAATGCAGCCCTCTGCAGACATCTAAAAAGTGGCAAGCTGCAATATAACAAATGTTTGCTTTTGGGTTTAATACTACTTTAAATGTATTACATCAGTAACATCAGTTACAATATTCATATCCAGCTTAAAAATGGAGCTAGGATTTGAATAGGAACTTCTCATGACGTGGTCACCTCCACTCCTTGCTGCCTTTCTCTATCATGGCCAGCTGCTCTCCTTTTTCAGAAGTAAATTCACCCAGCCGATACCCTCACCTCTCAATCATAGCACACACATCTCCTGCAACAATTTGGGGGGTCTCTAAGGTCAGATGGTTAGAAGACAGCATAAAAGGAGAGCTTCCCCAAGGCCATCAAATTCCTCTATGGGGGGGGGGGTGGCTGGGCAATGTCCTTCCCTGGTAGGGGGCTTCTAGGAATGCAAGGCAAAGCTCCTATATTCTCTGTGTGTTCACCCCACAGTTCCACTAGGTTGTTATATATTTGTCATGTGGGCGCTGGGTGGTGTTGAGATCCAGTATGGTGCTTAATATGCAAAATCCTGTATCAGCAAATCACTGAACAGTATGTTGATTTACCACTTGCTTACTGGGCACTTTCACTCCCTTCCTGCCCAGACCAATTTTCAGCTTTCAGTGCTGTCACATTTATGCCCCGTACACACGGTCGGATTTTCTGACGGAAAATGTGTGATAGGACCTTGTTGTCGGAAATTCCGACCGTGTGTGGGCTCCATCACACATTTTCCATTGGATTTTCCAACACACAAAGTTTGAGAGCAGGCTATAAAATTTTCCGACAACAAAATCCGTTGTCGGAAATTCCGATCGTGTGTACACAAATCCGACGGACAAAGTGCCACGCATGCTTAGAATAAATAAAGAAATGAAAGATTTTGGCCACGTCCCCGTTTATAGTCCCGACGTATGTGTTTTACATCACCCCGTTCAGAATGATCGGATATTCCGACAACTTTGTGTGACCGTGTGTATGCAAGACAAGTTTGAGCCAACATCCGTCTGAAAAAATCCTAGGATTTTGTTGTCGGAATGTCCGAACAAAGTCCGACCGTGTGTACGGGGCATTAGAGTGACAATTGCTTGGTCATGCAACACTGTACCCAAACTAAATTTCTATAATTTTTTAAAAACAGATAGAGCTTTTTTTGGCGGTATTTAATCAGCACTGGGTTTTTTAGTTTTTGCTAAACAAACAAAAAAAGTCCGAAAACCTTGAAAAAAAAAGTTTATTTTTTGTTTCTGTTATAAAACATTGCAAATAAGTAATTTTTCTCATTTACTGATGTGCACTGGTAAAGGCGTCAATGATGGGCACTGACAAGCAGTACTAATCGGCACTGATCGGCAGCACTGATCATCAGGACACAGATGATCAGTGTAGCTGTCCCCTGTGGGGATTGCGGCTTACAGGCTCTCCAGTAGTCAGCCAACAAGCGCAGGTTTTCCCAGTTTATACAGGGCTCTCTCTGTGGCAGCCAAGAATTTCTGAAAGTTTCTCAAGTCATCTACATCAACTGCTACATTCAGGTAGATTATTGAAATCATGAACAGCTCTCCAGTTAGCTTACCTGTAGGTAAAATGAATATCTCCTCCATTTAGCAGATATTTGCTTTTTTGGCAGCCAGTGACATTACATGTGCTCTGAAGGAACAGCATACCGGTGCCCTTCCTTCAGAGAGCTGTACCGTGGCCGTGACTCCCGTGCGCATACACAGGAGTAACGTTGTTGCAGCTCGGCCACTCAACCTGCCGATGCCCACAAACCCGGAAGGATGACCGGGTAACGATGGAGGCCCTGTCATCATTGACACCACTGGAGGGCTTTGTTTCAGTATGCAATCTATACTAGTACATTATGCTCTTAACTTGCAGGTGTAATTTTTTCCACTTTAAATTTACTACTACTTTAACCTCTCTGCAAAGTACCGTGACCACATGTCCCGGACTGCCTGGGACAGTCCCACAATTAGCAGGTCTGTCCCAGGTCCCGGGCACCCCAGTTCCGGGACAATAAAGTGTCCCAGAATGAAAGTGACAGAGGAGCAAACCCCACCATAGCGCTGGCGACAAGCTGCATCTGGTGGCAGGCAATGGTGGCATGTGACATGCTGCATCTGGTGGCAAGCGATGGTAGCAAGTGACATGCTGCATTTGGTGGCAAGCGATGATGTCATGTCACAAGCTGCACCTGGTGGCAAAAGACACGCATCTGGTTGCCAGCGACAAGCTGTATCTGGTGGCAGGCGACGGTGGCAAGCTGCACCTGGTGGCAAGTGGCGGTGGCAAGTGACATGCTGCATCTGGTGGCAAGAGACAAGCTGCATCTGGTGGCAGGCGACGGTGGCACGCTGCATCTGGTGGCAAGTGACAAGCTCAGGGTTCCCAATGATTCTGTAGTATGGTGAGTTGAACTATTTCATTATATATTATAATGTAGTAATAGAAAAAATGTGATTTAATCATCCTGACACCATATCAAGGATGGTGTCGGGATGATTTAAGTGCTTACACCAGCCATTCGCCCGTCAAATCACCCGCCACTGAATTTCCTGTCAACTCCGAGACTACATTCTCCCAGCCCCCAACTACCCCCTCCCCCATGCCAAAAAGGTTGGGGACTGCTGCTTTAAAACCCTCATCGGCGAGGGTTTTAAAATCATCTTCTTTTTGGGAAGGGGGAGGTGTCCCTAAATGGCAGTTTGGAAATATGGTCACCCTACTGCAAAGTAACCCTAGATCCACTAAGGTACCAGCCTATTGTGAGGTGCTCCCGTGAAGACCAAGGTGTCACTTAGATTCTGCACCTCAGGTTAGCCTGCATTATCAGTAGTACTGAGGATTCCTTATGGGTTTCCTTGCGGTTACTTGTGTAGCGATGCCCCTGTGGGGTCGCTGCGTGTTTCAGCATCTACACATCACCCTGCTTTGTCAGATATCCATTTTAGGCACACTTTCTCCAGTCAATGAACAGCCTCTTGCTTGTTTTTGTTGTTTTTATTAGGGGACTAAACTTGGATGGGAAAAGGGACATGGGATGCCCACTGATGAATATTTCTCGAATGAAAATAAAGGTAGTTGAATCTATACTGACAGTCTCTGTTACTTCACATCTCCTCTAGCACACTACTTGAAATCCCTTGCTTTCCTCACACTGTCCAATTCTAGATTCCTGTTACCATTAGCACATGGCTAGGCCTCACTCTGAATAAGTCCTAACATTTTCCTAGTAGCTATTTGCAGGCGGGGGTCTGCAGTCCCCTCTCTAGTAGCAAGAAGAAGATAATTGAGCTAACTGATCCTTGGTGGACTACTGATCCCAGCATGTCCGATGCAAATCCTGACAACCCTACTGGCTGCAGTGACTTGACTTCAACACCACGGTCTCTCCCTCTGGCTGCACATCCAATCCTGGCATGTCTCTCCCAGAGCTTCTCACTGTGCTTCTCACTCACCGACCCCAGCATGGATCCCTGCTGAATGACTTTCCTGTCCGTGTTCCCCGCTGTCATCCTCTTGCTCCTGTTCCAGGACACCTCTCAATGACCGAGTAAAGAGAGGCTCCCTTCCAGCTCCCTAGCTCCAGACCTGAGGTCACCCCCCAGAAAGGGGTTCCCTCAAGGGCCAACACAGCCTAACACTCCATCATCTCAGTTCTTTCACCCAACAACTCCTCCCACAACAGGCTGACCATGGGTAGGAGGCCTGCTCCCTGCCAATCCTAATTGGGGATTGGTCAGGGCTCCCAAATATACACCATGTCACTCAAGCACACTGCCCTGCCTCTCTTCCAGAACCTTCTCACTGGAAACAGAGGAGGCGCCAGAAAGCTAAAGCACATGTCAGTCACCTGCTGCTACACTAAACCCCTCACCAGCCCCCAGATCAAAAACAAACAGACCTAGCTCACAGCTAGGCCTGCCTACATTTACCTTCACTGGCAGTATAGACAAAACACTACTCTAGCACCTACCTACTACCTAAGGTAAAGGGTGCTACACTTGTCAAGAGGAGAGGCAGTTTTCCTGTTCCTGTCCCTGCAACAGTGCAACTCACTATTATGAGTACGCAGCAGACTTATGCCAGGTTATGGTTTGCTGTGTTTAAGTAGTAAGGATATATATGTGATATTTGCTATGGACTATAAAAGGGCAATTATTACAGTTTTAATTTTAGACACTGGAGTCTGCTTCTGGCTCAGGGATTAGTTCCAGCCCATTACACTGCAGACCTTTATGGCAACATGCAGGAACCTGCAGAAGCACATGTACATTCTGTGCGATGTAGGAATCCAGCTTTGGAAGGCTGACTAACAAATTGCTATCCACTTACCGACCGGCTCCTGTACATATACGTCGGCACTTTGAAGATGGGTATCTTGGTAACAGCAGCAGCTGCTGCCACAACCGAGGTATCCATCTTTTCAGGAGCCGGTCGTGTTTACGATAATGGTGGTCTCTGTGGCAGGTTCGCCGCGAGATCACCTTTTTCAGCGGTGGGAGAGGTGCCACCCCCTCCCGCCGCTCTCCCGCGCCCTCTGTCGCTTACCGGAGCCGTCGGTAGTGGCAGAGGCGATCAGGAGCTGTCATGTCTGTGGTATGGAGACGAGTGAGGGGAAGATGGCCCAAACTCATCTCCATACCATAGGAGGGTGGAAGCAAAGTCATAACGTCAGCTTTGCCCATATGTCTTAAAGGGCCATTTTTTTGTTGTCATTTTTTCAAATGACAAAATTTTTTTTTTTTTTTGCATTTAAGTCCAAATATGAGATCTGAGGACTTTTTGACCCCAGATCTCATATTTAAGCAGACCTGTCATGCTTTTTTCTATTACAAGGGATGTTTACATTAAGGAATAAAAGTGATAAAAGTGATACAAATTTTTTTTTTAATAGTGAAAAAATAAATAAAATAAAGTAAAATAAATAAGAATTATCTTTTTTTAAAGCTCCCCATCCTGACGAGCTCGCGTGCAGAAGCGAACGCATACGTGAGTAGCGCCCGCATATGAAAACAGTAGTCAAACCACACATGTGAGGTATCACTGTGACCAGTAGAGCGAGAACAATAATTCTAGCCCTAGACCTCCTCTGTAACTCAAAACATGCAACCTGTAGAATGTTTTAAACGTCGCCTATAGAGATTTTTAAGGGTAGAAGTTTGATGGCATTCCACAAGCGGGTGCAATTTTGAAGCGTGACATGTTGGGTATCAATTTACTTGGCGTAACATTATCTTTCACAATATAAAAAAAAATTGGCTAACTTTACTGTTGTCTTATTTTTTTATTCAAAAAAGTGAATTTTTTCCCAAAAAAGTGCACTTGTAAGACCGCTGCGCAAATATGGTGCGAAAAAAAGTATTGCAATGATCGCCATTTTATTCTCTAGGGTGTTAGAAAAAAAACAATATATAATGTTTGGGGGTTCTAAGTAATTTTCTAGCAAAAAAACTGTTTTAAACTTGTAAACACCCAAATTTCAAAACTAGGCTAGTCCTTAAGTGGCTATGCATGCTGAGATGTCAGACTACACTCTGTTCTATACATTGTATTCTATGCTAATGCAGGTTGTGTAAAGCTGAGTAACAGATCAGTAACAGACCATGGTCAGATTGTACGCTTGCTAATGCATGCAGAGTAAAATTAGGTACACGCTGCAATTTTTTTTTTTTTTATTCAACCCAGTGGGTTAACCGAAAAAAAAAACTGACAGATCGCTGTACCAACTCAAGCGATGTTGGTGTGCCAATCTCCCCCGCTGAACTATTGTATTTTTACAGGGGGACAGCAGACATCCCAACCTGCAAAAACTAATTTCAGGGAGGTGGCAAACTCATTTCAGGGAGGTGGACGTTGCTTAAGCCATGCTACATATTGGGCGTGGCTAAATGGGGTGTGGTTTAATAGAGTCTGAGATGACAGTGCAGAATGTAGTAATGCTAAATAGGGAATATAACAGTGCAGAATGTATGGCAGTGGGTAGTTGGTGCATGTGAGGAGTGTGGAGTGTACAGTGGTGAGTAGTATGTGGAGGATGGTGTCAGTAGGGCAGTGGACGGTGTCAGTAGTTCTTTATTTTTATTTTTTTTTTTTACAATTATATTTTTTAAATAGTTTTTTACAATTTACTTTTTTATTTTTTGTTTTTCACAATGATTAGGGGTAGGGTAGTGGACAGTGTCAGTAGAGCAGTGTGTCAGTAGTTTTTTGTTTTTATTGTTTTCTCTATTTTTTACAATTTTGTTGTTAATTATTTTCTTTAAATCATTTTTTGAAATATTTTTTTCACGGTGCTTCTGGGGAAGGGGTGGAGAGTATGTGGCAGTGATGGTGTCAGTAGGGCAGTTGATGGTGTCAGTAGTTTTTATTTTTACATATTGTTTGTTTACAATTTTTTTTAATTCACAATGCTTTTTGGGGGCAGGGTTTGGGGCAGTGGACAGTGTTGGTAGGGCAGGGGGTGGTGTCAGTAGTTTTTTATTTTATACCTTTTTTTATAATTACATTTTTTATCATTTTTGTTTACAATTTCATTTTTTTAAAATATTTTTTGCATTTTTTTTTACTCAACCCTGTTGGGGCGGGGAGCTTTGGTAAGATATCAGGGGTCTAAACAGAACCCTGACATCTTCTCTTTGAGACAGGAAAAGGGACTGAGAACATTGATTTCCCAGTCCCTTTCTCAGCATTGAAGATGAATGGACAGAAGACAGAGGCTCCTGTCCATTCATAAACTGAGCAGAGTAAACACACAGGTTACTCTGCTCAGTTTTCACAGGACACAGGAGCGATTTCGCTCACTGTGTCCAATTCAGAAAAGGAAGGGGCCGGTAAATGACCGGTCCCTTCCTCCGCTCTCCATCCTGACAGATCCCCACATCCGGCGGGAGAGGAGAGGAGGGAAGCCGGCTGCGGAGGATGAGGACAGGGAGCCAGAGAAGAACAGAGAGAAGGGGTGAACGATATGGAGGGGAGCCGTAGACGAACGGGGGAGAAGGACACGAAGGGGGCTGGAGGAGGAAGATACAGGGAACAGTTGGGGATGATCGGTGCAGCAGGAGGGACAGCTGTGATCACCGATCTCCCTGTATAGCTTTTTAGCCGACAGCCACGGGAGGGAGAGAAGGAGAAGCGCATGTCAGCTATACAGGGAGATTGGTGTTCACAGCTGTCCCTCCTGCTGCACCAATCATCCCCGGCTGTGAACCAGGGGACAATCCAGGATCAGCCCCGCAGCCGGGATATCGGCCAGCACTTGCGGGTGTCCGGAAGCCGCTCCCGAAATGCAGGAGGCTCCCGCACCTCTCGGGAGACTTGGGATGTCTGGGACTGCTCCACCTCCAGAATACACTGAACAGAGGTCGTAGACATTGGCTGTGAGTGCTGATCGGATGCTGGTATTTCAGCATGTTCCTTCGACAAAAGCTGGATGTTAGCCTGGTTTCTGATGGACAAACTTCTTTACACACTGACTACAAGTCAGCTGGTTCCTGCTAAACCAGACAATTTTTGGACAGTGTGTATCCAGCTTAACATAGCACCGTCAGATTGTACTTGGGTAGTTTCATTTTAAAGCCTCTCCTGGTTGATTTACAGCCACTGTTGTGGATTATTGTGTGCAGTTGTTCCCATGCAGCACCATATACCAGGGATATACAATTAGCGGACCTCCAGTTGTTGCAAAACTACAAGTCCCATCATGCCTCTGCCTCTGGGTGTCATGCTTGTGGCTGTCAGAGTCTTGCTATGCCTCATGGGACTTGTAGTTCTGCAACAGCTGGAGGTCCGCAAATTGCATATCCTTGCCATATACTCTCATATATTTATATAGTGCTTATATAGTGCTAATAGTGCTTTACCCCATTGCTTCTGAACAACAAGTCAATTCCTTTCCTCTGTGGCCACTTTGTATTTTTAGAGGGCACAGTACTGACCAGAGCCATGTTACAAACCTCCTCATTGCCTTTGGTATTGTAGTATATCTGAGAAGTTGGGTGATAGTATAGGTTTTAACCCTTAGTTTTCTTTGGCCTTCACTTTTATCTCTGGCAGAAGTGGAGTCGCTCTGCATTTGTGATCTGAATGTTTTAGTCCCACTTGGTTGTGTGAAAGTGTCCCCTTATGGTAGCTTTGTAAATCAAGGAAACTGTTAGCATCAACCAACAGTTTCCCTGATTTGCAAAGCTGCCACCTGGTCTTGTGTTCTCATGTTCTGTAAGTCCTACCAGGTGGATGTTTTGACCTCATCTGATGCCAACTTTTGACATAATGTTTTCCAGACAGCTCTTTAAGCTGCAAAGCTGCAAGCAGTCCCCAGTTTTTAGTGTTTGCTGTGTTGCCCTACCCTCTGCGCCACTGCTTTTGGACATCCCGACAGTCTAAAAACCATATAAAAGAAAAGAAAATAAGATTTTCACCATAAAAGCTTTTTCTTGGAGTTTATTGAGGGACAATGGTTCCACCCTTTTATGTTTAAGTTCATGATCTTGGTTAAAATTGGCTAAAAACAACCGAGGCTTTAATTTTTGCCTGTGACCATTTCTACTGTATGTGGCAATATAACCCAACAGTCTAGGACTCCCTGTGTCTCTCAATGGACTCAAAGGAAAGCTATGGCATTGTAATGTCACTTATATATTTGGAAATGTATGCTACAAAACTTCTATTTTACATATAATTGTTAAAACAGTCTATAGTATGGTTCCCTGAAGTGGCTAGCTAGACCACGGTTCGAAACTCGGCCAGTTCAGCAGGAACTGGCCAAGATTCAAACCATTCATGGGCAGGCTGAATGAACCAAGTTAATCGATCAACTTGGGTACAACCAGCCTGTCGGATTCGCTTGCGATTATCTCAAGTGGCTCCTATAACTGCTAAGGATTATCACTGTCTTCTACCAGTGGGGATGGCTTCCCCTGCCCTTCCCTAAACTAATTTCTTTCCTGCAACTCGTGGTTGCAAGAAATGGGATTTTTGACTTACTGTAAAATCCATTACTCCGAGTTCATTGATAGACACAGCACTTCCTTATTCAGAACCATACGGTTATACCGCCCCCTGAAGGAGTAGCACTCTAGGCAGAAAAAAGACTTGGCTATGCCTATGGGCAGTCCTAGGTGGTATACATCCCCCTCTCTGCTATAGGCCTTCAGTTTAGTAACAAGCAGTGTCAGAAGTATCAACACTCTTTAGAGGGGCGGGTGCTGTGTCTGACAATGAACTCAGAGAAATGGATTTTACGGTAAGTCAAAAATCCCATTTTATCTTTCATTCATTGACAGGCACAGCGCTTCCTTATTCAGAACCATTGGAACGTCCCAAAGCAGTGCCAAAACATGAGGGGTGGGGCAACCAAAAAATCCCAAGACTAACACTAGAGCCAACCAGGTAATGAACTCAACAAGATCAACAGGAGCCCAACCTGAACAAAATACCCTCAAGAGGGTTAGACCCTCTAAACAGCAGCCTGCAAAATCTTGCAGTCAAAAGAAGCAACCGCAGTTGCCAGCAAATCCACTTTGTAGAATTTAGTGAAAATGTGCACAGACGACCAAGTGGCCGCTTGCAAACTTGCGCAACTGACACCTGATGACGGAAGGCCCAAGAAGCACTAAGTGCCCGAGTAGGGTGCGCTGTAACAGGGAAAAGGGGAAACTGACCCCTGACAGAATAGGCCCGAGTCACCATCTGTCTGATCAATCTAGAAATGGTCGCAGAAGAAGCGGACAGCCCTTTTCTTGGCCCGTCCGTGATCAAACAGTGAGTCTGACCTTTGAAAAGACTCAGTGGCTGTCAAATACACTCAAATCGCCCAAACCACATCCAGGGCATGCAAGGCAAATTCCCTAGGATGTTTTGGCCTGGGGCACAGGGAAGGCAACACAATGTTTTTATTAAATGGAAATCAGAGATTACCTTAGGAAGGAACAACGGACAAGGGCGAAGAACCACCTTATATTTGTGGACCACCAGGTAAAGCATACAACAAGATAACACCGCCAGTTATGACACCCTGTGAGCAGAAGTGATATCCACCAAAAAGGCCACCTTCTGAGACCAAATAAGCAGGGGAATCCCCCGAATATTTTCAAAGGGAAAGCACCAAGTTCAATTCCCATGGCGGTAGAGGAGACCGCACCGGTGGAGTCAGATATCGGACCCCTTGAATAAAAGGTACACACCAGGGAGTGCGGGGCCAGGGGATGCTGAAAGAAGGACACCAAGAATGACACCTGGCCCTTGATGGTACTTAAAGCCAATTTCTGCTTGAAGAAAGGTCAAAATCCGAGCCACTGAAAAGGAACCAGAGTCAACTCCAATCGAGCAACTGTAAAGCAGAATCGGCCCTTGGGACATTAGATCCTCACTGAGAGGCAGCCGCCAAAGGGCGTCGGTGACCAGGCGCACCAGGTCGGCGTACCATGACCAACGAGACCAGTCCGGGGCCACTAGAATGACCGGAATACCTTTACTCTGTCTCGATCCTGCACAAAAACCGCGGCAGAAGCTTAAGAGGATGAAAGGTGTAGATCAGACGATACTGGCCCCACGGGGCTACCAGAGCGTCTGTGGCGTCCGCCAGAGGATCCCGTGACCTGGCCACAAACCTTCGGTACCTTTCTGTTGAGTCGGGACGCCAACAGGAGTGCCCCATTGGAGACATATCTGATAAAACATGTCCCGGTGAAGGGACCCCGTGCTCCAACACCTGTCGACTGAGGTAATCCGCCTGCTAGTTTTCCACTCTAACAAAAATAGATAAAACAAGACAAGGCCGGCTACATCCCAGTAGGTAGGACTATAGGGGGAACTTTTACCAATAAAATAGTTCCAATAATAGTCGTAAGGTACCGTCACCTAGGGGATTAAATATAATCAACCAACTAGGTGTGTTCCTCTGAATTAAATTAAGCATACAAGAAAAAGGGGAGGGAAGAAAGAAGATTTCCCAAAAAAAATTCACAAAAATAAGTTTACTTTATTGAAAAAATTTCCACATAATGACATAATTAATGAGTTAAAATAACCAACCTCCACCACATTCATATAAATTTAGACGATCGTCTAAAGATACAGATGGCCAGCACACACAGACATACAAACTCCTCTATTATCATGCACAGCTATTTCTCTGTGTTACATCCTATTCCAAGCACAAGGTGAAAAAAGATTGATGGGGAGCAGAGTAATCCATTTAGTAGTTCTAGCCGATTGCTAATAAATGTAAGGTCAGACCTTCAGGACATCCGTCCAGTAACTAGATGGTTAATAGAGTCCGCTTGAAAATATCAGATAATACCCCCAGTAACATAGTTCACTAATGCCCCGTACACACGGTCAGAATTTCCGACAGAAAAAGTCCGATGGGAGCTTTTCATCGTATATATCGACCGTGTATGCCCCATCAGACTTTTTACGTCCAAAATTCAGACGGACTTAGATAGAAAACATGTTCTATATTTTTCCGACGGAACAAATTCCTATCAGGAAAACCGCTTGTCTGTATGCTGTTCCGACGTACCAAAAATGACACATGCTCTGAAGCAAGTACGAGACATCGTACGTGTTATTCCGTCATACGTGTTGTACGTCACCGTGTTCTTGATGGTTGGAATTTGGTGTGACCGTGTGTATGCAAGACAGCTTGAGCGGAATTCCGTCGGAAAAACCTGCAGAGTTCATTCCGACGGCAAAACCGATCGTGTGTACAGGGCATTAGGTTTACAAAATAGGTTAACATAAATGCATCCACCTGCAATAGCAGACCTAAATTGCCCAGTTAGCACTAGCAGCTATGGGCTCGCTAATAGATCCTATAGGACAGATGTGGGAATAGTAAGTTATTTGGATAACTCCAAGTAGATATTGAAAATATCTCACCACTTGTCCATATATCCAGGATCAGTCTTGTCAAAGTCCCTAGGTACAGCTGTTTTCGGCTGGGTTATGGTCATAAGAGGTGGGAGGGCATGTTCATCCCGGGTCCGCGTGTCTCCTATGCACGCTGAACAGCGTGTAACCACAGTCAGGCAGCTATAGCGTGAGCGGAGATCTTGCGGGTCGTTGCGAGAGCTCACAGAGACAAACGCCGGCACAGAGGGGGTGATCTGAGTAGTGGCTCGTCCGTATCTTCACAGTTAGCATGCTGACATCATGCTGACATGTTACGCTTGTTTCTTCAGAGCATGCTTTTGGGCTTGGTTTCCTTAATAGACAAAGACCATAATGTTTTTGTGTTGATATGCTGTATTTGTTTAAAACTTTATTCATTTGCATTTTTAGTATGAATGCTTTCGTCCATTGATACATTCCTGAAGAAGGAAGCAATTTCTGAAATGCAAACAAAAGTAAAATCACAACAACAAAACCATGTGCAGCTGCTGCTATAAGTGAAATACACCCAATAATAAAAAGAAAAAAGGAAACAATAGCAGCGCTAAGATTGATAAAAAGTGAAATAAAAATATTAATATAATGATATTTGATGAGCATCAATGTGAGTAAATAAACTACTCATTAATAATTAGCAATATCTATAGCGTGAAGAAACCTTACCCCTGGGGGTATAGATAAAATGAAAAATCAATCAAAAAAATGAATTGATAAAGTATTATATAAAAAAAAAAAAAAATCAAGGAAATGTTCAAGGAGGTGCAAAAGTATACAGTTCAAATAGGATGAAACAATTCCGTGACAAATCCACCGCCGCATCCAAGAAGTGACCACCATGAGAAATGAAGGCTTACCAAACAGCAAGCAAAGGAAGCTTGTGACCTTAACCCAGTCCAGGCCTTTATCCCAAGATAGGCAGGTAACTCTGGGTGCCAGGCTGGTCTTAGGGACAGAGCGGATGCCTCAGGGAAATTCAGCGTTCATCGGAGACGCGGGGAGCGCGGCCACAAACCCGGCAGGGTGGGTCACGTTTGCAGGGGAAGAGTCAGATTCAGGATCTGATGGGACAGATGAAGCAGGGGAAGGCGGGGGGCGCTTCTTGCTAGTCCATCGCCCAAAAGCCACCTCCATCGGGAAACAAAGGACTCTAGGACTGCCGTCAGTGTGTCCTACGAATGACTGGGACGCCGAGGGACCTGCAGCCTCTGAGAGGGGGTCGGGTGGCCTGCTCCTGAGACTCCATAGGAGATAAAGGGTGACCCACCACACCAAGCGCAACCACTGCTATGGGACACCCCCCGCCCCGGTAGCAGCAACGGATCACCAGGACACCCCACAGCCTGCAGCAGAGAGAGAAAGGGACCCCACCAGCGTAGCACCTGCTGCATCAGATGTAGCACTGCTCACACGTGGCATCCGAGGAAGAGGAACAACCCACGAGTCAGCACCGGGTAAAAGGAGGAGCTCCCAGAGCTAAAACGCTGTCAAGGGCTTCACAGTTATGGCCGCTGTTCCATGAGCACACCAGGCCACCATATCATGTCCGCCGGACTACACAAACATGGCCATAAGAAAGCATGCAGACACCAAGAAAATGGCGCCTGCTACGGCAAAATGTCTGCCGGCCACGCTCACGAGTCTCCCAAAGACCCAGGAGGAATCCCTGGAGCCCAGCCAAAAGCTACATGAGGAGAGGGGATCTGGGCAACTGACCCCCAGAGGCATCCAGTGCCTCCCCCAGCCAGTAAGCACAGCCATCGGCAGCAACCCCCCACCAGTACAATGCATGACACCAGCCCCTAACACTAGCCACCGCACCACACTACCCCATATGGAGGGGGAGGATGGAGGGGGCGCAGGGTGGGAGGCAAGGTCACCAGGAGGACCCTCAAGGACCACCAACTCCAGGGAGAGGGAGTCTGAAGGAAGGAGGGGAACCCGCAGGTCCGACCGACCCAGGGAGGGGCCCGCATTCACCCCAAACCTATCCAAAGGGGGACATGTACTCATCATACCAGGAACTGGGTGGCGCCACTCCAAACAGAACCCCCTCACCATCGAAATGGTGGGCTGTCAGCCAGGAGGAATGATGCAACTCAGGCCGAGACCCGGTCATATAAAACCTCGCAAGGTGTTTAACTTGCCGGCCTGCACCCCTTCCAGTGGGGCTATGTCGGCCTAGAGCGGAGCTGTGGTCTGCACGTGCTCCCTGGCCAGACTGGGCGGACCACTGGATCTAGAAATCCAGCCCGTCGCCCAGTCCGGCAGTTAATTGTAGATCTCGCAGGAAAAAATCCTGAAAAAAAGATTAGTTTAAAAAGAAAAAACAAAAAATTGCCAGGACCAGAGATCCCAGCAGGGAACTAGGTCCTTACTCCTGACTAGGCACAAAAAAACTGAAGGCCTATAGCAGAGAGGGGGATGTATACCACCTAGGACTGCCCACAGGCTTAGCCAAGTCTTTTTCTGCTTAGTGTCCTACTCCTGTAGGGGGCGGTATAACCCTATGGGTCTGAATAAGTAAGCGCTGTGTCTGTCAATGAACAAAAGAGAAAAAAAATTTGCCCTATGTATGGCTGGCATCAGGGGCGTTGCTAGGTCTGCAAAAGATCTGGGGCTAGAGCCCATAGCAGCGGTCACCAACCTTTTTGCAGACCCGGGGGAGGGGGGGCTGGTGGTAAGCAATTTTATGCGGGCAAAGGATGGTGTTGGCGTTTCAATCATCATGGCACCATGGTTGATATGGTGTCGGGGTGATCGAGATGCATTGTTTCTATTGTTACATTCTAATATATAATGAAGTGGTTCAACTCACCATAATGCAGAATCAGTGAGAGCCCTGGGTTTGTCACTTGCCACATCTCCTGCCACCAGATGCATCATGTCACTTGCCACCATCGCCTGTCAGCAGATGCAGCTTTTTAACTTGCTACCATCACCTGCCACTAGATGTGGATTGTCGCTTGCCATGTCGCCTGCCACCAGATGTGGATTGTCACTTGCTACATCACCTGCCACCGTTTGCAGATTGTCACGTCACCTGCCACAATTTGCAGATTGACACTTGCCACGTCGCCTGCCACCATTTGCAGATTGTCACTTGCCACGTCACCTGGCACCATTTGCAGACTGTCACTTGCCACGTCACCTGCCACCATTTGCAGACTGTCACTTGCCACATCACCTGCCACTAGATGTGGGTTGTCACTTGCCAACTGATGTGGATTGACACTTGCCATGCCAGCCAGTGCCACCAAATGGGCATTGTCGCTGCATTGGTGGCAGGCTAGCTGCACTGGTCCATGAGGGCAGGAGAGCAGCGATGCGGGGCGGGCAGTGAGAGATAATGTAATCTCTCTGCTCCCCGCCGCACCTCTGACATTGAAGAGGCCCGTGCTGTGCGGGCGAAAGAGCGCTGATGTGTGGTGGGCAGTGAGAGACGGTGTCAGTAGGGCAGAGGAGTAGGGCAGAGGACGGTGTCAGTAGGGCAGTAGACGGTGTCAGTAGTGGAAGGTGTCAGTAGAGCAGTGGACGGTGTCAGTAGGGCAGTGGACGGTGTCAGTAGGGCAGTGGACGGTGTCAGTAGGGCAGTGGACGGTGTCAGTAGGGCAGTGGACGGTGTCAGTAGGGCAGTGGACGGTGTCAGTAGGGCAGAGGATGGTGTCAGTAGGGCAGAGGACAGTGTCAGTAGGGCAGAGGACAGTGTCAGTAGGGCAGAGGACAGTGTCAGTAGGGCAGAGGACGGTGTTAGAAGGGCAGTGGACGGTGTTAGAAGGGCAGTGGACGGTGTCAGTATTGCAGTGGAAGGTGTCAGTATCGCAGTGGAAGGTGTCAGTATCGCAGTGGACGGTGTCAGTAGGGCAGAGGACGGTGTCAGTAGGGCAGAGGACGGTGTCAGTAGGGCAGAGGACGGTGTCAGTAGGGCATTGGAGTAGGGCAGTGGACGGTGTCAGTAGGGCAGTGGACGGTGTCAGTAGGGCAGTGGACGGTGTCAGTAGGGCAGAGGACGGTGTCAGTAGGGCAGAGGACGGTGTCAGTAGGGCAGAGGATGGTGTCAGTAGGGCAGAGGATGGTGTCAGTAGGGCAGAGGATGGTGTCAGTAGGGCAGAGGACGGTGTCAGTAGGGCAGAGGAGTAGGGAAGAGGACAGTGTCAGTAGGGCAGTAGACGGTGTAAGTAGGGCAATGAACGGTGTCAGTAGAGTAGAGGACGGTGTCAGTAGAGTAGAGGACGGTGTCAGTAGAGTAGAGGACGGTGTCAGTAGAGTACAGTGTCAGTAGGGCAGTGGACGGTGTCAGTAGAGCAGAGGACGGTGTTAGAAGGGCAGTGGAAGGTGTCAGTATTGCAGTGGAAGGTGTCAGTAGGGCAGAGGACGGTGTCAGTAGGGCAGAGGACGGTGTCAGTAGGGCAGAGGATGGTGTCAGTAGGGCAGTGGAGTAGGGCAGAGGAGAGGACGGTGTCAGTAGGGCAGTGGACGGTGTCAGTAGGGCAGTGGACGGTGTCAGTAGGGCAGTGGACGGTGTCAGTAGGGCAGTGGACGGTGTCAGTAGGGCAGAGGACGGTGTCAGTAGGGCAGAGGACGGTGTCAGTAGGGCAGAGGATGGTGTCAGTAGGGCAGAGGACGGTGTCAGTAGGGCAGAGGACGGTGTCAGTAGGGCAGAGGAGTAGGGCAGAGGACGGTGTCAGTAGGGCAGTGGATGGTGTCAGTAGAGTAGAGGACGGTGTCAGTAGGGCAGAGGACGGTGTCAGTAGGGCAGAGGACGGTGTCAGTAGGGCAGAGGACGGTGTCAGTAGGGCAGAGGACGGTGTCAGTAGGGCAGAGGACGGTGTCAGTAGGGCAGTGGACGGTGTCAGTAGGGCAGTGGACGGTGTCAGTAGGGCAGTGGACGGTGTCAGTAGGGCAGAGGTTGGAGGTAGGCAAGTGTACACAGACACAAATCCGTTTACATCTGCCGCTCCATAGAAGTGAATGGAGGGTCCGATTGGGTCCACCTGAAAAACAGACAGGCGGACCCGATTGGACTGATCGTATGAAAAGGGCCTAAGATTGCTTTCATATTGATGCACTGTGGTTGACACACACCGTGGGTGCAGCGCAGTGTACCTGTGACTTTCCTGCAGGTTAGTTGCCATAGAATTCTATTATACACTGCAGATGTGATGGATGTACTTTGTGAAAGCACACCAAACCTGCAGGTAATAACAGAAGTCTATGGCTCAGTGCAGGCAACCCGCAGCTGCACCTGTGGATGAGTTTAAAAGCAGCTCAGTGTAGAAAACAGACATGTCCATTGCTGTTTGATTTTATAAAAAAACTGACCTCAATCTTCATGGCTGCTGCTGTCCTCCAGGGTGGGTATGGCTGGTGGCTGCTGCTGTCCCCCAGGGCGGGTATGGCTGGTGGCTGCTGGTGCTGTCCCCCAGGGCGGGGATGGCTGGCGCATGCTGCTGTCCCCCAGGGCGAGTATGGCTGGTGGCTGCTGCTGCTGTCCCCCAGGGCGGGTATGGCTGGCGGCTGCTGCTGCTGTCCCCCAGGGCGGGTATGGCTGGCGGCTGCTGCTGCTGTCCCCCAGGGCGGGTATGGCTGGCGGCTGCTGCTGTCCTCCAGGGCGGGTATGGCTGGCGGCTGCTGCTGTCCCCCAGGGCGAGTATGGTTGGTGGCGGCTGCTGCTGTCCCCCAGGGCGGGTATGGCTGGTGGCGGCTGCTGCTGTCCCCCAGGGCGGGTATGGCTGGCGGCGGCTGCTGCTGTCCCCCAGGGCGGGTATGGCTGGCGGCTGCTGCTGTCCCCCAGGGCGGGTATGGCTGGCGGCTGCTGCTGTCCTCCAGTGCGGGTATGGCTGGCGGCTGCTGCTGTCCTCCAGGGCGGGTATGGCTGGCGGCTGCTGCTGTCCCCCAGGGCGGGTATGGCTGGCGGCTGCTGCTGTCCCCCAGGGCGGGTATGGCTGGCGGCTGCTGCTGTCCTCCAGGGCGGGTATGGCTGGCGGCTGCTGCTGTCCCCCAGGGCGGGTATGGCTGGCGGCTGCTGCTGTCCTCCAGGGCGGGTATGGCTGGCGGCTGCTGCTGTCCCCCAGGGCGGGTATGGCTGGCGGCTGCTGCTGTCCCCCAGGGCGGGTATGGCTAGCGGCTGCTGCTGTCCTCCAGGGCGGGTATGGCTGGCGGCAGCTGCTGTCCCCCAGGGCGGGTATGGCTAGCGGCTGCTGCTGTCCTCCAGGGCGGGTATGGCTGGCGGCAGCTGCTGTCCCCCAGGGCGGGTATGGCTAGCGGCTGCTGCTGTCCTCCAGGGCGGGTATGGTTGGCGGCAGCTGCTGTCCCCCAGGCAGTTATAACCACCCTGGGGAACAGCAAGCCAGCCATACCCACATGTGGCCCGCGGGCCAGTGGCTGAGCGCCCCTAATATAATGTGACAGGGAGGTGGAACGGGCTCCTGGAGCATGGGCCCAGCACTATGCCATTATGTCCACAGAAGTCCGACTGCTGCCTGCACACTACAAGTCCCAGCATGTTCAGAACTTATCCCTTCCACATGCTGGCTCCTGTCATTCCAGGGGGAATCCAGGGAAGTCTCAGTCCTCCTCCCTTTTAATAGAAGCCCCCAGCCCTGTCAGTTTCCTGGACAGTAGAATGTACTCAGTCACCCCAATCCTCTGCTCTCATCATAAATATGCTTTCTTGTAGGATCTACTGCACCCCCTTAGAGAGCATTTCCCCCGGCCGGACCCTTGCCATTACTGAGGACAGGTGGGGGGTGAGAGGGAAAAAACAAAGCCAGGAGAGATCAGCAGGGAATGAATTGGAGCAAACGGTGAGGAGACCAGCGAGAAGGCAGGACCAGCTCACGGAGCGGACGGGACCAGCTTGCGGAGGGGGCGGGGCCAACTCGCGGAGGGGGCGGGGCCAATTCGCGGAGGGGGCGGGGCCAATTCGCGGAGGGGGGCGGGGGGGGGCAACTCACGGAGGTGCATGGATAGGGAGGACAGGTGGTTGGGAGGCAGTGTCATTCTAATCAAGAGAACAGCCCCTTAGCAGATGACCCGCCTCCTCCACTCAGCAGCGTTCCAATGCAGGAGAGGGGAGTGGTTTGTCCTATAACATACTGACCCTCATGCGAGCCCGCTACCCTAACACACAGCAGCGACATAAAACCAAATGCAACAGAGAGCCACAGGCCCCCCTGAAGCATGGGCGGGGTCACAGTTGCAGCTCCTCATGTTACGCCCTTTGTCCCAGCCAGCAATGTATGAATGTCTCCACTGGTTGGATGACAGAGGGGCGGGTCTGGGTAGCAGTCCCGCCCATACCCGACATCACACTCTCAATTTGACAGGTGAAGTCTTCCTTCCTGACTGCACAGTGTACATCCATCCAGCTTGTCCATCAATCCCTGGCTGTGCTGGATGATCACACTGCTGCAGGTCCTACTGAGCCAAAACCACATAATCAACAGACTTATGCGGACAATGCACCTGCAGGGTGGGTTAGAGACTCGGGGCTATGGGCTCCAGATTCGGGGCTCCAGCCTCGATAGCCACCCCCTGGCGACGCCTATGGCTGGCATTATGCTTGTGTAGCATATTTCCAGATAAGCTTCTAGGTTTGGTTAAGAAAATTTAGTTCTGTGGCTCTCTTGTAATAAGCAGAGCAACATGTGATTGCTTTAGGCTGTTCTGGGCTTTGCAGGCTGCAAGTCTGATTGCTTCTCCCTGTCTTCTGGAGATTTCCAGAACATAGTGGGTAGGAGAGTCAAATGAGCATCACGAATATTTATGCAGCTCCATCCAATTCCTGGGAGGTGTGCCCAGATGGTGGTTGGGGAGTGCATAAATAGTTTGAAGCCTCAGAGGAAGCATTCTTCCCCAGGAGGAGAGGTTCCCAGCCAGAAAGGCTGCCAGCCCTTTATTGCAGTCCAGCTGAAGTTTCTGCCTGTTTCATTGAGGTTCCAGCTGTGCATAGCTGGGGGGGGGGGGGGGCTGCAAGTTCAGAGAGAGCTAAAAGAGGGTTAACACCTAGGATTGAGTCTGGAGGCTCACTGAAGAGACTGTCTGCCTGAGTCTGGAAGGAGACATCCAAGCCCCATGGAGTCTATGAGTACAAGCCTGACATAGGGGAATTCTTGTGACTTGCTATTGTTAACCCCTGGTGCACTGGCATTAAGGCTTGTCTGACCTGAAATATTGATAGTCAAAATAGTGATATCCACTTCACGTCCCACTGCTTAACTGACTGTTCCGAGAATCAGCTGCAAAGGGATGAATGTCCTCACCAATGTAAGTGCAATACATCTTTTGGTTTTATTTCTCAATTTTCTGTTTCAAATATTTTATTGAATTTTATAATTATCAACAAAATTCCATTAACAAAACATGTACAATAATATAATAGGAATAGAAATTCCATTAACAGAGCATGTACAATAGTATAGTAGAAAAAGGCGTAATCATTCAGGAAAGTAACTCTTATAAAGGTAAATGAAAATAGATAAGTGGGTTGTAGAATAAGATTATGTAACATGAAGTTACAAAAGACCATCTGACCTCAAACTACACTTCTTCCTCAGGATTCCTGCAGCTGGCTGGTACTGCTGGCTGGTACTGCCGGTGGGTACTGCTGACAGGTGCTGGTACTGCTGGCTGGTACTGCTGGCAGGTACTGTTTGCTCATACTGGTACTGCTGGCTGGTACTGCTGACTGGTACCCGCCATCTCAGAGCAAGACATGGTGGGCCACATCGGAGGGCGCCGCGGGCCACCGGTTGGGCACTCCTGATCTAGTTAGTACCTTATAATTTGTTTCGAGAGCCACTATATTTGGTGTGGCTGATTTAGTTGTTTGCCAAATTTGAGTCCAGTCTAGTTCGTTTGGCTAAAGGTAAAGATCATTTTCCCATTTGGTTGTGTATGTTGGAGGTGAAGAGCTTACATGAGAGAGTAATTGTTCATATATGGCAGAAATAAGTCCACGTCTATGGGAGTCAGATTTGCAAGCATTTTCAAAGACCGCAAAGTCAGGGGTTTGTATGTCAATGGGTTTGTTGTGTTCCACAAAATTTTTAATTTGGAGATATAGAAAGGTTTCTGTGGATGGAAGGGAATATGTTTTGCATAAGTCTGGAAAAGGTATGATATTTTGAGATTTAAAAAAATGGTGAACTCTAATCAAACCTACATTCGACCACGCTGAAAAAAGAATTTGGGAAGGACCAGGCTGGGTAGAAAGAAGGGTTACGTAAGAAGGAGAGGAGGGGATTATGCTTGGATATTTTTATATTATTATACAGGATTTATATAGCGCCAACAGTTTGCGCAGTGCTTAAGGATATGAGTCCAAATCTGGTTTTCAATCTGTCCCAAATGGAAAGGCTGTGTTTGGAAATAGGATTTGTGATTTTCTTCCACTGTGTAGGAGTTAATCATAGTAAATTTGCAATAGAAAAAGGGTCACAGTCCGGGGCCTCGGGGACAGGGCTAAACGCAATGCGGTCCTGTCTCACCTTAAATCCCTTCAGGCTGACATATCTATCCTAGTTGAAACCCACTTGGTGGGCCAGAAGCAAATGAGCCTCAAGAAGCCGTGGGTAGGGTGGCTGTACCAGGCCCCACACACGTCTAATTTCCGCAGGGTTGCGATCCTCATTACCAAAACAACACAATTTCAACTTCACTCAATACAGTCGGATCCCCAGGGCCGATCACTGTTTCTTCATGCTACTATTGGAGGCCTGGAGGTTCTCCTCTTTGCTTTTTATATCCCTCCCCCATTTAACTTTGAGGTATTGCGCATGGGGATTGTGTTTATGACTCAACACCCAACAGTGCCGGCCATATGGGCTGGTGACTTTAACACGGTTATCACACCTAATCTAGACAAACAAAGCCCCGCTACCCCTCCCACCTCCACACTAAGCACCACAAGGTTTAGGCGATTCCTAGAGGAATTCAGCCTTACTGACACATGGAGACACCAGCACCCGACCTCCCCACGTTTCTCCTGCTTCACACCCTCTAAGTCGGCTATGTCCCGCATAGATTTTATTCTACTCGCCCCTCCCCTTCTGTCTCACCTCTTAGATACGGGCTTTGATGCTAGAATCTTATCTGATCACTCCCCATATTGGATCAGGTTGCGCCTTCCATCCTCCCCTGCGGCCCGGATCTGGAAGCTAAACCCGTTCTGGCTTACCACCCTCTCCGACTTGGACACTGTCCAGACGGAGTGGGAATATTTTTTCCGCATAAATGAGGGCTCGGCCCGGATCGGTTCCGTATGGGAGGCCTTTAAACTGCACGCCCGCATGATCCTATCCACACGTATAGATAGGCACAAGGCCTCCTCCAAAGTAGTGCTCCGCCAGGCGGAGGAACGCTTACATATCCTTGAGAGGGACTTTCAGGCAGACCCAACAGCTACAAATGCTTCTCTTGTACGAATGCAGGCTAGGCTCACAAACCAACACGGAGAAGGCCAAACAGGGCATTTTTTTCACCAAACAACGGGTATTTGAGCATGGTGAACGAGCTGGTAAGCTCCTAGCTATATGGCCCACCTGGATCACAAACCCCCAGTGGTGGTATCCCTCCAGTCGGCCTCTGGACGCACGATTACTGACCCTGATCAAGTGGTCGAGGAGTTCAGGAACTTTTATTCTAACCTGTACTCCTCCACCGCACAATACCCCCAAGACGAATTGACAGTGCTCTTGCAGACCGTCACCCTTCCCACACTTGCGGAGTCGCAGGTCGAACAACTGGAGGCCCCCATTACCATAGACTGCATGACAGAGGCTCTGGCGCAGCTCCCTACATCCAAGACACCTGGCTCGGACGAACTCCCGCTCGAGTTCTACAAGCAGTTCAGTGAGACCCTTACCCCCAAGCTTAGCGCACTCTACACACATATATTTAACTCTAATACACTCCCGCCATTCATGAATGAAGCCCTTATTGTCCTCATACCTAAGCTGGGCAAAAACCCTTTACTCCCTGAATCCTATAGACCCATCTCCCTCCTTCAACTGGACGTCAAGATATTAGCTAAAATCCTCGCCCTACGCCTAAATAAGGTAATTACCAATCTCATACACCCTGACCAAACTGGGTTCATGCCACTTAAAAACACAGCTTTTAACCTTAGGCGACTTCACATGAACCTCCAATCCCAGCATACAGAAGTGGGCTCCAGAGTGGTGGTCAGCCTTGACGCAGCTAAGGCGTTCGACTCTGTGGAGTGGAGATACTTGTGGGAGTGCCTCCAAAGGTTTGGATTCAGGCCAAAATTCATTAAATGGCTACAACTACTATATCAGGCCCCCACGGCACGTATACAGGTAAACGGTAGGATCTCCTCCCCATTTCCACTGTCCCGCGGTACACGCCAAGGTTGCCCTATCTCACCCCTACTTTATGCCCTGGCAGTCGAGCCTTTGGCCATGGCCCTCAGAAACCACCCAGGTGTTAGGGGCCTTCAATGCAATCAGCTGACTGAGGTGATCAGTCTTTACGCAGACGATATGCTCCTATACCTGGCAGATGCAGGCCCCTCTCTTCATAATGCTTTTCAAATTATTACAGCCTTTGGAACTTTTTCAGGACTTCAAATAAATTGGTCCAAGTCCCAAATCCTCCCTATAGACTTAGGTGCCCCCAGCGTCGAACAGGCTGCACTCCCTCTGGTTAGAGCTAGCACAATTAAATATCTGGGCATCCACATCTCCAGATCTCTGTTAGATTATATCTCCCTTAACACTGAACCCCTCTATGCAGTCCTGAAAACCAAGACACAGACATGGTCCCGCCTCCCCCTCGGTGTCATAGGCCGAATAAATTTAGTCAAGATGATTCTTCTCCCTAAGCTCCTATATGTCTTCTGGCACGCCCCACTATATCTTCCTCCACGTATTTTTAAATCGATGGAATCTATCCTCAACACATTCGTATGGGGTACCTCCCGTCACAAGCTGTCATGGCGAGCCCTGAAATGCCCGACCAACCTAGGAGGTGCTGCACTTCCCGACCTCTCTCTATACTACATCGCGTCCCAAGTCTCCCATTTTTTCCACCTCCACCACACCGACAACGAACGCTATTCCGCTATGGTCTGCTCCCAGGCCCCGTGCCCACTAACCCATCCCTTTCAGATCCTGTTCTGTGGACCCCACGGTTCATCCCCAACTGGAGATAGGAAACATATGCTATTTCACCACTGCAAGATCTGGCAGATGGCCATGCAGCTCGGGGAGGCTCCATCCCCCAAATTCACACACACCCCTATGGGATAATCCGCACATGCCAGAGCTAGCCACAATCCCTGACCATGACATGTGGATAAACAAAGGTGTTATATACCTGTCCCAGGTTGTGGCCAACGGAATGGTTAAGCCCTTTCAAACTCTCAAGGACAACTTTTCTCTGCCCAATCACATGTTCTTTAGGTATCTCCAGCTCCGTAATGCACTCAACACACAGTTTGGGGGCTCCATCCCAATCCTTGAAGTACCCCTGTTGGTGGACATTGTGTTAGGAGATGACCCTAAAAAACTAATCTCCTACGTTTACACGTACCTCCTGGTGCCTTCTGCCACCGCTACTGCCCACCGGCTCAAAACCAAGTGGGAGGTCGATTTGGGAGCAGTGTCGGAGGAGGACTGGGATGAGGCCCTCGCTAATTGCAAATCAGTATCCCCAAAACTCTCAGACCGCCTTACACACTTATTTATCCTTCACAGATCATACCTCACACCACACCGTATATCTAAGTACAGACCAGGACAGGACCCCAATTGCCCAAGATGCAGCCACCCTGAGGCATCTTTTTTTCACCTGCTATGGACATGTCCCTCCATACAGGGATTCTGGGCCCAAGTGGTCCAGTTCCTCCATGATTGCATGGGCTCTCCGCTCTCCCCATGCCCTCGCCAATGCGTGCTGGGACTCTTCTCGCTCTCAGAAAGTGAGAAGTACCTCAACACATTCCTACAGGAAACACTATTCCTTGCTAGGCTGCAGATAGCCAGAAAATGGATGAGGGAATCCCCCCCCCATGCTACAACAATGGATCAGGGAGGTTAACAACACCCTCCCGTACAAAAAAGTAATTTATATACACAGGAACTGCCCCAATAAATATAACAAGGTCTGGGACCGCTGGTTGGAAGATTCAGCCACCTGTACAGCAGAGGACTAGGCACCCATTCTCTTGATGATGACTCTGCCCGGATCTCCCAGGATTCACTCCCTAAACCCACACATTCTAATGCTACCCACTAGCAACTGTTATATGTGTCTTTTTAATAATGCACAATATGCATATATGTATGTCATTTGTATTGACTTGTATTTGTAGTGCCTGTTGCACTGTTTACATGTATGTTCAAATATCTTCTATGATTAAAAAAGAAAAAGGGTCACAGTCGATTGACTCCAATGATACCCATAATGGAGTTTCCTTCATAGCGTGATATTTGGGTAATTGTACTAGTAGTGCTGCATAATAATATTTGGTGAAATCTGGTACACTAAGACCGCCTTTAATACGGGAGGAATTTAAAGTTAATTTGGGTAAACGAGGTTTGAGTGAGCCCCAAATGAATTGATTGTTTTTTCGATGTAAAATACATAGAAAATGTGAAGGGATTGTTATGAGTAGTAATCTAAAGAGGTATAAAAATTTAGGGAGGATAGACATTTTGATCACTGTTATTCTACCCATCCATGCCAATGATAGAGAAGACCAATTAGCTAGGAGTTTAGTAAGTTGTGTATGCATAGGTGGGTAGTTGACTGTATAGAGGTCAGATGGATTTGCTGTAAAATTAATGCCTAGAGAACAAATATGTGAAATCGACCAAACGGGAGAGAATCCTGAAGTTGAGTTTGGAGAGTAGGTGATAAAGAAATGTTTAGGGCTGTGGTTTTATGGGAATTTATTGTTAGGCCTGATAACTGTCCGAATTTGAAAAGAATGTCCATGAGCAGTGGTGCTGAGAACAGGGGCGAAGTAAGAAATATCAGGACATCATCTGCAAACAGGCATAATTTGTGGTGATGGCCCCCGAGTTCCAGTCCTTTGATGTTTGGGTTAGATCGAATGAGTTGTGCTAGGGGTTCGATGGCTAGGGCAAACAGGAGAGGGGATAATGGGCTTCCCTGTCTGATATCTCTCTCAATATTGAAGGGGTCGGAACGGTATCCTGAGTAAGATATATAAGCTTTTGGGTTTTGATATAAATTATCAATCCAACGCAATAAACTCACTCCGAATCCCCAACGCTGGAGAATTGTATGTAGGTAATACCAAGATAGCGAGTCAAAAGCTTATCGTATACCTAACGAGAGGAAACAGGTAGGGATAGGACAAGAGCGGGCTGTATGTGCCAGTAGTGTAGCTCGGCGAATATTGTCACCAGTTTGTCTGAAGGGGATAAATCCAGTTTGGTCCTTGTGGATCAAAGTACCTATTATGGGATTAAGTCGGGTTGTAAGACTTTTGGCCAATATCTTAATATCTAGGTTAAGAATGGCTATCGGTCTGTAATTTGACCATGAGGTATCATCAGTATTTTGTTTAGGTATCATAGAGATGGAAGCTGTGAGAGATTCAGTAAGAAAGGATTGTCCATTGAGCAGAGAGTTGAAGGCCTCAACCATAAGTGGTGAAAAAATTGTGGAAAACCGTTTATAATAAGCAGATGAAATCCATATACACCAGGACGTTTACAGGGTTTCAATGTTTTTATTGCGGTCTGGATCCCTGTTATGCTGTGTACACACGACAGGTTTTGCCGTTGGAATAAACTCCGAAGGTTTCTCCGATGGAACTCCGACGGAATTCCATTCAAGCGGTCCTGCCTACACATGGTCAAACCAAAGTCCAACCAAAGTCCGACCGCCCAGAACGCAGTGACGTACAGCACGTACGATGGGACTAGAAAAAGGAAGTTTAATAGCCAGTAGCCAATAGCTTCCGTCTCGTACTTGTTTCAGAGCAAGCGTCGTTTTTGGTCTGTCGGAATAGCATACAGACGAGCAGTTTTCCCGATAGGAATTGGTTCCGTCGGAAATATTTAGAACATGTTCTATTTCTAGGTCCGTCAGAATTTTCGAAAAAGAAAGTCCGATGAGGCACACACACGATTGGAATGGACGATGAAAAGCTTCCGTCTGACTTTTTCTGTCGGACATTCCGCACGAGGCTTTAGTGTGATAGGCTTGTCCATAGTTTGCTGATGTGATAGGGAGAGAGAAGGAAGGTTAATAGAGGCTAACAGTGTGGTCAAATGAGATTGATCAAATGTATTTGTACTTTTGTGTAGCGTGATAAGTTTTCTACGAAATTCGTTCAAAATTTTTAGTGGATTGCTGGTATAGTCATCTTTTGTTAGTTTTAAACTGGTTTTGGAGTATGATCACGTTTTCGGAGTGTTAGGGCTAAAAATGTGTCTGGTTTGTTTGCCTTCATATAAAAGGAATGTTTGAATTTATTAAGAATATTTTCTGCTGATTCGGTCAATAAAAGATCTTGTTCTAAACGCGCTTTGTCATAGTTTAATTTGTTTGATGGAGAGGGTGTTGTTTGGAAATTCTCAGAAGCTTTATAGAAAGCCTCTTTTAATTGTTTATGGAGTTGACGTTTTATCTTACGGTGGTGAGAGGCTTAGCTAATACAGACCCCTCTAATATATGGTTTGAGAGCTTCCCAGCGGGTTAGAGGGCCTGTATCAGTAGTACTGTTATTCATAAGATAATCTTGTATGGGTGTTTCTATTTGTAATTGATATATGGGTTTTGTCAAAAATCTATCATTTATGTACCAAGTGTAGAGGTTGGATCGGGTAACCAAAAGAGAAAGAGTTGTATAACAGCATTATGATCTGACCAGGTACAAGGCATAATAATTGAGGTAAGAATAGGTGCTGAGGTACTAATATTCACCAAAAGGTGGTCTATTCTGGAAAACTGTTTGTGGGGATGGGAATAATACGTATATTGTCTTCTGCCTGGATTATGTTCTCTCCATGTGTCTAAGAGAGAGTATTGGTTAAGGAGTCTTTGATAAGAAAGTCGAGGGGTCGTAGTTGGGGTTGGGGATTTGTCCAGAAATGGGTATAATATTAGATTTGAATCACCACCAAGAATGAGTGTGCCGCGTTTATGTGTTTCTACTACTGATAACAAATGTGAGAGGAATGATAAAGGACTCTTATTGGGAGCATAGTAAGAAACTATAGTGACTTCATCATCTAACAAGAGACCAGAGAGTATAAGGTATTGACCTTCAGGATCTTTGAGTTCTTTCCGTAGGGTAAATGGAGTAGCATGATGGAAAGCAATCAATACTCCCCTTTGTTTAGAGTTCGCTGATGCAGTGAGAACCTGTGGGTATTTTCTACCAAAATAATTAGGTGAGGACTGTGTCGTGAAATGTGTTTCTTGTAAACAGACAACATGAACTGAGAGTTTAGAAAAGGCTCAGAAAGCTTTGGTTTGTTTAGGAGGAGAGTTGAGACCCTGAACATTAAGTGTCAAAAGGTTTAGGGAAGTCATTTCAAAAAGAGGTAAGGATAGAGAATCTGATTATTGATTAGCAAATAATAGGATTACATTTTATATATACCGTACGCACCCCAATTTAAGAGGGAAGTGTCAGGAATTTTTTTTTTTTTAAATAAACCACTTTGAAGCAAAATAATGGTTAGTGAGCATCAATGCAGCCTGATTAGTGTCCATCTGCAGCCTCAATGCAGCCTAATCTGTGCCCATCTGCAGCTTCAGTGCAGCCTGATCTGCACCCATCTGCAGCCTGATCTGCGCCCGTCTCCCGCATCAATGCAGCTCACCATCTCTGGCAGGATGGACTGTGTGTGTGTGACGTGAGAGCCGAGTTAGAGCCGAGCGGCCAGCCGAGTGGAAAGGAGATGACGGCTTGGTGAATTCTGAGGGCACTCATTCCCTTTCGAGGTACGCTGTCGGTGTATAACACGCACTCGCTATTTTCCTCCCTATTTTCAGGGGAAAACAGTGCATGTTATACGCCAATAAATACGGTATATATATATATATATATATATATATATATATATATATATATATATATATTGTGGCAGAGCGTTGCCCTGCCAGGGTCTAGAAGGAGGATGTAACCCAGAATTCTCAACCAGACGCGTTGAGGGTCTCCAGGGAGCATGTAACATGAACAGGAAACTGGCCTTTCAGTTTCCTCAGTGTTTTGTAAAGTCCACTTTGGGGCCTGGAGCTCGGGGATTTCTGAGAGATCCAGGTGGGATGAAGTCCCTAGTCCTGGGTCCTGATTTTGAAAACAGCCAGCATACTGATTGGTCAGGTGTGTGCTGGGCTTTTAGTAGTAACCTGGCCATGGTTCTGGGCTCCACCCGGCAGATAGGAAGTCTGAGTACCAGGAGTCAGGAGGGCTCCACGTGGGAGCCAGTGCAGCAAGAGGCTGTTAGCTTGTGCACCAAGGTGGTCGGTGAAAGAGTCTGTATGAGACAGACAAGGGACTGGAGTGTAAGGCCAGAGCTGCAGTGCTGTAAATGAGAGCCAATTAGGCTGAATGTAGTTTTGTGGATGAAAAGGAATGCTGAGACCCATACGAGGGAAACTTATCTTTGTTTGTTGGACTGTCTTTTAATAAAAATGGGCAAACAGCACCCTTAAAAAGAAGAACCAGCGAGTGGCGGTGTCCTTCAAGCTCCACATTTGATGGTAATCCTTTACACATGGTGGAGAATGCGGGCACGATCTGAGATCCCTACAATCAAGTAAGTTCATCTGTTATATGAACTGTGTTTTGATGCATGAGACTGCATAATCTGCATGTACAGGTGAGGAGAACCTGCAAAAGAAAGGTGACTAGCCTTAAAGAGACAGTGCTCCAATTTATTGCTGAACTGTGTAAAGTTTTCTGGAGTGATTGTGAGCATGGGGCGATCAAAGCGCCTAAAAGAAGCAAGGATGGCTGAGATGATAGATAGAGCTCTGTGGCTGGAGGGGTTGTTACCACCTGAGAGAACCCCATACATGCCTGAACAGATTTTGCCAAGGAGAAAGAGTGATAGTGTTGTCCCTAGCAACACTGGTGCAATGCGTGCACAGGTGACTGCAAGTATGGAGAGTCCACCAAAGTCTGAGTCTGCAGTGGATTGGTGCAAGCGACACCTGGCAGCACTGGACCAAGTTAAAGGGGAAGTGCATGTTGTTGCCCTTGGCAACGGTGGTGCAAGTAGGCCAGCTATCAAGGTGAAGAGGCCTAATCTTGAAAGCAGATGCAGTGTGGGAAGCCCTGACAAGATGTGGAACCAAGTGCGCTGTTTGCGGTGCAGTGAGTGGGGGCATGCAGTCTCCAAGTGCCCTTTGTCCCAGACTTCAGTGCAAAGCTACCTAGCAAAGCCAAGGTCTGCATCTGTGTTTGAGAAGCCTGCTCTGAGTGCCAGGAGTGAGCAACAGGCTTACCAGAAGTTTGAAAGGAGTGCAGTTGCCCATAGCAACGCCTATGATGTCAGGTCGGGGGACCGCAAGACAAAGATATTGCCTATAGAGGATCGTGGCAAGTTTAAAGCAACACTGCTTCATATAGAGAGAAGTCTACATGTTTGGGAGAGCCAGAAAAGTGCAGCTGGGAGAGCACCGTTTCCATTAGCAACTAGAGAAAATGTGCCAATGGGAATGAGGAGCTACAGGGAAGAGGTGCCCCACCATCCTCATAGAGATGCCAGTAAGATTCTGCATGTTGGGAGAGTGCCATCTCCCTTAGCAACAGGAGAAAGTCGCCAAGTAACATGCCAGGAATGTGGTCAACTGGGGCATGGGATCTTTTCTTGTCCCAGCTTGTGGAATACAGCTGCTGATATTGTTGCTGGGTTTAACTCTTTGCCTGCAAGCCCGGATTCCTGTGTAAAAATGTTTGCAGTCACCCCTGGCAACAGAGAGGAAATTCCTGTTGTGCCTGCTGTAGTTTCATCCCCTGGCCACCAGGGGGAGTCGGCCAGTAGAAGTGCAGTACAAGAAAGTCGACGTACTCAAATGAACATGGCAGGACCTGTTACTCGGATGGGTAAGACTGTTGCTGTTGAAATCATGGGAAAGACTGACTGTGGGATTGCTCACACTGAAGTGGATGTAATCCCAGAGGGGAGATCCACTATTGGTGCAGAAAAGGACTTGCCTCACTGCAGTGCCCTGTCCAGTGGGGAGGCAAGTGTTAAAATTGAATGTGATGATGTGAAACTTACTGAGGAGTATGTTCATACTGGTATTGAGTTTACTAATGCTGATAATGTGATGCTTAATGACATAGGGGTGATCGCTAAGCAGAATATGCTATAACCCTTAGCAACAGTATATAAGGCTGCAGAGGTGTCCCTAGAAACCACAAGGGAGCTCTGTGTGTTGGAGCCAGAGGTTGCCTGGGACAACTGTGGTGCCGCTCTGATGGATAAGAGGGTACTTGACCTTGGTAATGAGAATGTGTCAAATAGTAAAACAAAAATGTCTGAAATGACTTGTGGTGATTGGTTACTGTGGTCTGTCGCTGCTGACAGCAAAGATCTTTGTGAGTTTAATGAAGCGCCACCCGAGCAAGGTGGTGAAATTATGGTATTGCAGCCTGCTGTGTTTAAAAATGTTTTGCCACAGGTTAGTTGAAACAAAAATGATATGTGCAATGTACCTGCTGTGGAGTCACTCTGTCCTGTGTCTCCTTTGGCAGTTGGAGCGGTACTGCGTAGTACCTCTGATAGCAGCACAGAGAAAATAGACTGGGACAGATGGGCAACAAGTCTGTTGGCTTTATTGAAAGAAGTCTCAATGTGTAACAATGGAGCGGACACCATTTCTGCTGTGCTAAATGGAGGGACTGCAGTGCAGCTTCTGGACTAGGGCTCACTTGCTGCTGTTGCAGAAGATATTCCTCAGGAGATGGAAGGGCCAAAAGAGATTGAGCACATAGCAGAGGTTGTGTCCACAACCCATAAAGGAGTTATTGGTGTGGTATACCAAACTAATGTTGTCCATAGAGAAGACAAGGAAAAGGTCATTGACACTGAGCCTGAGAGTTTTGTGGTGACTCCCACACCTGGCTGCGCTCTAGGAGAGCACCAGGTTATTGCATTGGATACCTCCAGTGGGGAGGAAGCGCCACCTCTAAGGCATCAGTAAATAAGTCTTTCCACATCCCTAAAGACATGAAGGACCCCAGGAAGGTCTTAGGTGTGGAATCACATTGCCTTTGTATGACAGATATGCTGAGAGAAATATTAGAATGCTGGAGCGTACAGTCGGTGTATATTCTGTCATCCTCTCCTGCGTTTGGAGAACTTGTACCATGGGATATGCATAAATGGTGCTGGATATTACAGGCTGTACTATCGCAATCTCTGCAATTTTGGAAGCATGTAATGCAATCGTTGTTATTATGGAAAATTGTCTCACAGTGTGCTGGATTGCGTCATACAGAGGTTGTGTATGAAAGGCACTCTGGGGTACTGTTGGACAGGACAGAAATCTGGGCGGAAGTGCCAGAGGGCACAAGTACATGTAATATGTTTGTGGCCATCAATCCAAAGGTGAAATTGGATAGTGAGGATCAGGTATCAGGACAGTCGCTGAAGGAGCGTCATGTGGCAGTGGAGTTGGTGGTTAGTGACATTGCCATGGTAGACAACCACTCCACTTTGTGCGATTCTCCTCCAGACACTGCCTTGCAGAACACTGGTGAAAAGAATTCTGATAAATGTGGCGATATTTTGGACAATGAGGAAAAGTGCAACACACTGATAAATGTTTTGGTTACCATGGGTAACAGCAAAAATAAGGGAAGACCTGATGGTCAAGGTGACATGGTTGCTCTTGATCTTAAAAAATACAGGGAGATGAATGGTATGACAGATACAGAAGAGGGAATAGGTGCAGTAGAATTGGGCCCCCTACAGGTTCAGGGGTGTAATTCTGGGAAGGATTTCTAGAGGTCCAGGACCCTCCCAAGTTGCGAGAGTAAAAGGTCTGAGGACACTGGCCCAAAGCTTAACAAGGTGTCATTAAAAGAGTTTAATCTCCAAATAAAAGTGCACACACTTATGGCTAAAAAGGTGTTTAAAAATGTGACCACTTTAGAAGTAAAGAGAAAAAGGTTGAGGAACAATATTCCTTGGTAAGTCCCTTAGTGTTAAAGTGTTTGAAGGTGTGACCCCAAGGAAAATGGGCAGATGGCGTTTTTGGAAGCGCACCCGTAAGAAGTCACTGGGGTGTCTTTTTAGTGTAGCAGGGGGACATAGGAAAAGTCACCTGATAAGACTGGGTGTGGCCCTTGTGGGTGATAGCTGGCACAGGGGTGCCAATTTGAAAAGGTTTGGCTGGTGTGTTACGCCCCCCTCCGGGGTCGAAACAGGGGGGGAGGATATGTGGCAGAGCGTTGCCCTGCCAGAATCTAGAAGGAGGATGTGACCCAGAATTCTCAACCAGACGGGTTGAGGGGCTCCAGGGAGCAAGTAACATGAAGAGGAAACTGGCCTTTCAGTTTCCTCAGTGTTTTGTAAAGTCCACTTTGGGGCCTGGAGCTCGGGGATTTCTGAGAGATCCGGGTGGGATGAAGTCCCTAGTCCTGGGTCCTGATTTTGAGAACAGCCAGCATACTGATTGGTCAGGTGTGTGCTGGGCTTTTAGTTGTAACCTGGCCATGGTTCTGGGCGCCACCCGGCAGATAGGAAGTCTGAGTACCAGGAGTCAGGAGGGCTCCACGTGGGAGCCAGTGCAGCAAGAGGCTGTTAGCTTGTGCACCAAGGTGGTCGGTGAAAGAGTCTGTATGAGACAGACAAGGGACTGGAGTGTAAGGCCAGAGCTGCCGTGCTGTAAATGAGAGCCAACTAGGCTGAATGTAGTTTTGTGGATGAAAAGGAATGCTGAGACCCCTGCGAGGGAAACTTATCTTTGTTTGTTGGACTGTCTTTTAATAAAAATTGGCAAATAAAGCCCTTAAAAAGAAGAACCAGCGAGTGGCGGTATCCTTCAAGCTCCACATTTGATGGTATAACTTTACAATATATATATATATCGGTAATACATTATATTTATATATATATATATATATATATATATATATATATAATAAAAAAAAGGGGGGGGGTTTAGTGGGTAGTGTAAGAACACGGACCAGAGGATACAAAAAAGTCCAAGGAGCGTCCAAACACCTGAGTTGGGCACTCTAGTAAACTGTGGAGGCGCAGTGGCTGTCTCCGGGACTACAACAGCCAACAAATAAATTATAAATATAATGGGTTAGAAGTCTAACGAATCTTGAATTTTAATAAAATTTGAAATAACTTTCAGGAAGGAAGTTATAATGTAGAGTAAGATTGTCATAACTAAAGTAGTAAGTCAGAGGTTTTATAAATTCATTTTGATATACCTCTTACATTTGGTTTGAGGCAAACTATATAACAGAAAGAACCAAATACCTAAACTGACTATGTAGAGAACCCAATCAGTAATTTTAGTTAATGTTAAACTTCCTAATAGAGAAAATATAAAGCATAAATCTTGAGGATGTTGTCAAAAGGATAAAGGGGTAAGCCCTTAATAGAATATATCACCTATACGGGATTCATCAGTTTATCGATATTTCAGTCCATTAGATCTCCTTCTTCAATGAGCGGTGAATCAATGCGACTTCTCTTGGAGGGGGTTTGATGATCAGGGGAGTCTTGAAAATTCTGAGGAGGACCATAGGACTCTCGGCACCTGGGGTCTTCTGTTGAAGCTCCAGGTGTTGACAGGCGAAGATCTTGTATAATGTTTATTAGGTCATCAGCTGTTTTGCAGGCATATGAAGTTCCTTTATAAGAAAAGCAGACAACAAAGGCAAACCCCCATTTATAAGATATGCAGTGATGTTGGAGCACTTGTAGATGTGATTTCATTGCTTTACTTTAATGAGTGTTTGTTGAGACAGATCTTGAAAAAATTGGTATTTATGACCCTGAAATGTAAAGGATTCTTTATTGCGAGCAGTTTCTAATAATTGCTCCTTAGTACGGAAATAATGAAACTTTATGATTATGTCTCTGGGTGGTCCAGAATCCTTGCGGGGTACCAGGGATCTATGTATTCTATCCATTTCTAAGCGTTCTATGGGAATAAATGGAGCAAGTTCCTGAAAAAGTGCTGTAACTGTTGATTGAAGATCCTCAATTACCTCAGGGATACCGTGTATCCGTAGGTTGGACCTCCTGGCCCTGTTCTCAAAGTCTTCAATGCAGTTTTGAAGTAGAGAATATTCATCTTTGAGGGATTCTAGTTCTTCAGTCTGGTTAGAGGTAGTGACATCCACTTCATCCATCCTTTGTTCAAGGATGGTGGTGCGGCGGCCCACCTCACGCATCTCCCTTGTCAGTTTGTCTGTGATATTATCTGAGGTATTCTGTAAGGCTCTATGGAGAATCCTTTCAGATTGATTTAGTAAGTCAGAGCCATTTGTAACATTCTGTATATCTGTGGGGGTCACCCCAATGTCAGAAAGGGGCTCACCTTTTGACAGGGAAGAAGGAGACCGGAGCTGCAGCTGTGGATGTGAGCGTACGGTATGAGGGGATGCTGGTCCAGAGGTAGAGATAGTCAGCGCGGAACATATTCCAGAGGGTAGTATTGGAGGCATTAGTGGTAGGTTGACCAAAGCACATAAACCCAAGGTAAGTATAGTAGCAAGTCCTAATTGCAATCTCGGAACACCCAATAAGAGAATAATATGTGACCGGTCTAAACTACGTGGCATTTTCACCAATGCCAGGAGCCTGGCGGACAAGATGGGGGAACTAGAGATACTGTTGTATGAGAAGGATTTGGATTTTGTGGGAATTTCAGAGACCTGGTTCAACAGCTCTCATGATTGGCTGGCAAACATTCAAGGGTATACCCTTTATCGCAAGGATAGAGAGGGTAAAAAAGGGGGAGGGGTATACCTATATATCAAGAATAATGTACAAGTGAATGTGAGAGATGACATCACTAAGGGAGCTAGGGAGGAGGTGGAATCCTTATGGGTAGAGCTCCAAAGTGATGAATATAAGGGGAAAATAATACTGGGAGTATACTATAGGCCCCCTAACCTGAGGGAGGAAGGGGAGACAGATCTCCTATCACAATTTGGATTAGCAGCAAGGATGGGAAGTGTTATCATAATGGGGGATTTTAACTATCCAGACATAGACTGAGCTGAGGGAACCGTGCATTTATCTAAGGCTCGCCAGTTCCTAAATGTCTTGCAGGATAACTTTATGGGTCAGATGGTAGATGCACCAACTAGAAATAAAGTGTTACTGGATCTACTGATTACCAACAATACAGACCTGATCACGGATGTGGAAATACGGGGCAATTTAGGTAACAGCGATCACAGGTTAATTGGCTTCAGTATAAATCACACAAATAGGAAACATAAGGGAAATACAAAGACACTGAATTTCAAAAGAGCCAACTTACCTAAACTACTAACCTTGCTAGAAGGCATAAATTGGGATAAAATCTTAGAAGAAAAGAACACGGAGGAGAGATGGGTTTGCTTTAAGGGCATATTAAATAAGGCACAGTGAAAAAACAACATTAAAAACAATATTAAATAAGGGCATTAGCCAATGCATCCCATTGGGTAATACATTTAAAAGAGCAAAAGTCCTGGATGGCTTAACTCCAATGTAAAAAGGCATATAAAAGCAAAGAAGAAGGCCTTCAAAAAATACAAGGTTGAGGCATCATCATCAGCATTCAGACTTTATAAAGAATGCAACAAAAAATGTAAGGGTGCAATAAGGAAGGCTAAGATAGAACATGAAAGACACATAGTGGAGGAGAGCAAAAAAAATCTCAAGAAATTCTTTAAGTATGTAAACAGTAAAAGAGGGAGGACAGACCATATTGGCCCCATAAATAATGAGGAAGGACATCTGGTTACAAAGGATGGGGAGATGGCAAAGGTATTAAATTTATTCTTCTTCTCAGTCTTCAAAAGGGAATCGGGGTCTTCAGTAACCAAAACTGCAGTGTTTATCCTCATGACACATCACAGGAAGCACCTCCATGGTTAACAGAGGACAGAATTAAAATTAGACTTGGGAAACTTAACATTAATAAATCACTGGGACCAGATGGCTTGCACCCGAGGGTACTTAGGGAACTTAGTCAAGTAATTGCCAGACCATTGTTCCTAAATTTTATTGACAGTCTACTGACTGGAATGGTACCAGCTGATTGGAGAAAAGCCAATGTAGCACCAATATTTAAAAAGGGCCCAAAATACATCCCTGGGAATTAAAGACCAGTTAGCCTAACATCAATAGTATGTAAACTCTTGGAGGGGATGATAAGGGATTGTATACAAGATTTTAGTAATGAGAATGGTATCATTAGCAGTAATCAGCATGGATTCATGAAGAATCATTCTTGCCAAACCAATCTACTAACCTTCTATGAGGAGGTGAGTTGCCAGCTAGATAAAGGAAGGCCCGTAAACGTGGTGTATCTGGATTTTGCAAAAGCATTTGACACAGTTCCCCATAAACGTTTACTGTACAAAATAAGGTCCGTTGGCATGGACCATAGGGTGAGTACATGGATATGGATTGAAAAGTGGCTACAAGGGCGAGTTCAGAGGGTGGTGATAAATGGGGAGTACTCGGAATGGTCAGGGGTGGGTAGTGGGGTCCCCCAGGGTTCTGTGCTGGGACCAATCCTATTTAATTTGTTCATAAACGACCTGGGGGAAAACAGTTCAATCTCTGTATTTGCGGACGATACTAAGCTAAGCAGGGCAATAACTTCTCCGCAGGATGTGGAAACCTTGCAAAAAGATCTGAACAAATGAATGGGGTGGGCAACTACATGGCAGGTTCAATGTAGAAAAATGTAAAATAATGCATTTGGGTACAAAAATATTATTGCAATCTATACACTGGGGGGAGAACCTCTGGGGGAATCTAGGATGGAAAAGGACCTGGGGGTCCTAGTAGATGATAGGCTCAGCAATGGCATGCAATGCCAAGCTGCTGCTAACAAAGCAAACAGAATATTGGCATGCATTAAAAAGGGGATCAACTCCAGAGATAAAACGATAATTCTCCCGCTCTACAAGACTCTGGTCTGGCCGCACCTAGAGTATGCTGTCCAGTTCTGGGCACCTGTCCTCAGGAAGGATGTACTGGAAATGGAGCGAGTACAAAGAAGGGCAACAAAACTAATAAAGGGTCTGGGGGATATTAGTTATGAGTAAAGGTTGCGAGCACTGAACTTTTTCTCTCTGGAGAAGAGACGCTTGAGAGGGGATATGATTTCAATATACAAATACCATACTGGTGACCCCACAATAGGGATAAAACTTTTTCGCAGAAGGGAGTTTAACAAGACTTGTAGCCACTCATTAAAATTAGAAGAAAAGAGATTTAACCTTAAACTACGTAGAGGGTTCTTTACTGTAAGAGCGGCAAGGATGTGGAATTCCCTTCCACAGGCGGTGGTCTCAGCAGGGGGCATTGATAGTTTAAAGAAACTATTAGATAAGCACCTGAATGACCGCAACATACAGGGATATACAATGTAATACTGACATATAATCACACACATAGGTTGGACTTGATGGACTTGTGTCTTTTTTCAACCTCACCTACTATGTAACTATGTATGTACTGTATGATGCCGCCATTTGCGGTTTTAGTCAGCGATTCCTGAGCCTTCTGTGGTTTCAGCTTTGTTTTCTTCACACTGTGCATCCTGTCAGAATGTGCCCGGGAGTCACAGATATGTGACAGGCACTAAGGGGGTAGTGTAGAAGACTGATAGAATTCGTTAATATCTGGCTGTTGAGTCCCAGTCGGTGCGGAGGGCTAAGTGGACATGTCCTGCTTAGTCAGCTTTACGCATGCGCCTTCTTTATTTCTCAATTTTAATAAAATACTGCATTATGGTGACATACTTACCATTCTTTGGGTTTATGGTTTTCATTACCCAGGAGAGAGCATTTGTGTGGAGAGCATGGAAAACTGTGGATCCATCCCATCCCTTCTCTGAAATCTCTTGAAGAGTTTAATTAGACCTCCCATTATCATATGAAAAGTGATTGACCTTCAGTGGTCATTGGCTTCTGGTGAGTGAGCACTTTTCTTACATGCGGTGGAGCAGTTATATAAGAAGCCATGTCACAATATTTTTAAAGGCATGGTGTTTGGAAGACTTTCAACATAATTGACTCACTTTTTTTGATTGTATGATTCACATGAATTGTTTTAATAATTTCTACCATTTTTTGTATGGTGATTGAAAGTAATTTCATGTGATGGAGTCACTGGTACTTCATTTTTTAATCACGTGAATATTGCACCGTTTGTTTTAAATTAATAGTTGATGAGGAGTGGCACGAGAGTTTAAAAAAAAAAAGTTTTTCATAGTTTCTATTATAAAATGTAGCAAGTCAGTAATTTTTAACACTTCACTTATGTGCACTGATGAGGCTGCACTGATGGGCACGGATAGGCTTCACTGATGGGCTGCACTGATGGGCACTGATAGGCTGCACTGATGAGGTGACATGGATGAGCACTGATAAGCTACAGTGATTGGTGCTGATGGGGCTGCACTGATAATCAGGGCATTGATAATAAGTGCCCTGATTATCAGTATAAACAATGTACTTGCGGGTGTCTTGCCGGTCTATGGCTCTCCTTTTCTCAAACAGACACAGCGTAAGAGGAAAGGATAGCCGATAACCGGCAAATCCGTTTACATGTGATCAGCTATGATTGGGCACAGCTAATCACATGGTAAAGGGCCACCGTGATTGGCTCTTTACCATAATCAGCTGTGGCCAAAGGACACAGATGTCCCAGAGCACGCAGGATGAACGACACAGGGAACGTGCGGGAGGCAGGGTTCTGGGAGAACGTCCATGAACACCCTCTCAGAATTGCAAGCCCGTGCTGTAGCTGTCTTTTGGATATAGCGCGGGCCGGAGGAGGTTAATTTAGAAAGGAGTTCTTTACCATAAAGGTGGTGAATCTGTGAGATGCCCTATGACATAAGATAATAGTGGCAAAATCAGAGATACAATTTTAGATTTTCATACAGTTAATGATCCTTAAAGATATATGTACTAACCATTTCAGCCCCGGAAGGTTTCACCCTCTTTACGACCAGGCCATTTTTTGCAATACAGCACTGCATCACTTTAACTGACAATTGCGTGTTCACGCGACGCTGTACCCAAAAAAAATTGATGTCCTTTTTTCCCACAAATAGAGCTTTCTGTTGGTGGTATTTGATCACCTATGTGGTTTTATATATTTTTGCGCTAACAGAAAAAGACCGGCAATTTTGAAAAAAAAAAAAACAATACTTTTTACTTTCTGCTATAAAACATATCCAATAAAAAAATGTAAAAAAATCAAATTTCTTCATCAATTTAGGCCAATATGTATTCTGCTACATATTTTTATTAAAAAATCCCAATAAGTGTATATTGATTGGTTTGCGCAAATGTTATGGCGTCTACAAACTATGGGATATTTTTATGGCATTTTTATTTATTTTCTAAATTTTTTTACAAGTAACGGCAGCGATCAGTGATTTTTAGTGGGACTGCGACATTGCGGCAGACAAATTAGACACTGAGTGACACTTTTTGGGGACCAGGGACACTATAACAATGATCAGTGATAAAAAAATGCACTGTCACTGTATAAATGACACTGGCAGGGAAGGGGTTAACATCAGGGGCAATTAAAGGGTTAAGTGTGCTCCTAGGGAGTGATTTCTAACTGTGTGGGGGCTGGTTTAACTGGAGGAAGAGAGAGATCTGTTTTCCTGATTAGCAGGAACACAAGATCTCTCTCTTCCTCTCTGACAGAAGGGTGGTCTGCCTCACATAGGCAGACCACCGTTCTGCCTCTCCAGCGAACAATCGGCGGGTCCCGACTGCCATCGCAGCCACTGGACCCGCTGATTGGCTCCTGCTGTGACTGGACACGCCCCAGACCCAAAAGAGGAAACAACATACAGTTACGTTGTTTCCCGCAGCCGGGCCGCCCTGCCGCAGTAACTGGCCGGTCCGGAAGCAGCTAAAGGATATTATGTGGGTATTGATCCATATGCCTTTGTGTGGTCCAGAAATAATTTTGTTAGCATTGTTAAAACTTGCAAGTGACATCCATAGACTTTTTGGGCTGTCCTGGAGGTCCTCTTTAATCACTTAAGGACCGGAAGGATGTGCCCCCTTAAAGACCAGGCCCTTTTTTGCAATACGGCACTGCGTCGCTTTAACTGACAATTGCACGGTCGTGTGACATTGTACTCAAACAAAATTGACGTTCTTTTTTTTCCACAAATAGAGCTTTCTTTTGGTGGTATTTGATTACCTCTGCGGTTTTTATTTTTTGCGCTATAAAAAAAATGTAAAAAAACTAATTTCTTTATCAGTTTAGGCCAATATGTATTCTTCTACATATTTTTGGTAAAAACAAAATCACAATAAGTGTATATTGATTGGTTTGCGCAAAAGTTATGGCATCTACAAAATAGGGGATAGATTTATGGCATTTTTATTATTAATTTTTTTTTTTTTACTAGTAATGGCGTTGATCAGCAATTTTTAGCAGGACTTTGACATTGCGGCGGATAGATTGTGCGCTTTTGACTCTTTTTTGGGACCAGTGCTATTTATACACCGATCAGAGCTAAAAATAGCCACTGATTACTGTATAAATGTCACTGGCAGGGAAGGGGTTAACACTAGGGGCAATCAAGGGGTTAAGTGTTCCCTAGGGAGGTGTTTCTAACTGTGGAGGCAGTGTACTGACTAGAGGAGGAGAGAGAGATCGCTGTTCCTGATCACTAGAAACAGCAGATCTCTCTCTACTCCTTTCTCAGAAGGGGGTCTGTCAGTTTACATTGACAGATCCCTGGCTCTCTGAGGTGCGATCGCGGCTGGCCGGTGGACATCACGGCCACCGGCATCGGCTCTGGTGTCTTACCCCCTATAGCTTCTTAAAGTGACCGATGTACAATCACTGCGATTCACGCAGCTGTGCCAACATGAAGCAGTACAACTGCGGTGGCTGGTCGGCAAGTAGTTAAAGAATATGTAAACCCAACATTTCATATTCCTGATTTGTGCCTGCTGTACCATATCCTTTTGCTTCCTTTGTGTGAAATCCCTGGTGTTCCTGCCAGTTCCTCTTCTTTTCTATTAAAAACTGATCACACTGGGCAGAAGAACAGTGTGGTCAGTTCTCTAGCCGTGTTCTCGTCCAATGATTAGACTTGTCCTGACCCTCCCTCCCCCTGCACAGCCATTCACTGGGAAGCTCAGTGTACTGTTGCTTCTCCTCCTCCAGCTCTTATGCAGGTGAGAACAGAGGGAATGTGATCACTTACTGTACAAAAAGAGGAAAAAGGTATTTATAATGTTTTTTTTTTATATGTAATAATTCATCTTTATTTTTTTATTTTTTTTACACAAATTTTTTCTCTTTTGTTTCTATTTTAACTACATACGCAAATATGCTGCAAATGTGTTGTGGTCAATACCGCTGTGCCGAGTTACCGGCGCCTACCCGAAATCCGCTTGTGATCGTGGGTGACTGCCTTGACAGCCAAGCATGGCGGTCACATGATCTTAAACCCTGCCCCGCCTTCTAGCATTCTAAACCTCTTAAAGCGCCGGGGTGAAGAGGTTAAACCGAATGGGTTGTTTTACAAGGTGAAGGTTTATAATAACTTTAAGTGACTTATCTCAGAAATGAAATTGGACTACTGCACACCTGGCACAAAAGTACAATGTTAACTTTGGAATTTTACAATTTACTGAAAAAAAAACATGATTAGAAAATGATAGATAGATAGATAGATAGATAGATAGATAGATAGATAGATAGATAGATAGATAGATAGATAGATAGATAGATAGATAGATAGATAGATAGATAGATAGATAGGAGTGAGTTTATACTGCAGAAACTGGTCTGTGAAACCAGTTTCCGTGGCAACCGTATCCTTGAGCAAGCTACAGAAGGAAAGGACACATGGACCCATGACAAAACTGCACACGTTCACAAAGAAACAAAAAGGACCTGCTTTAGTGCACATTGATTAGGAAATGCAGCAAAACAAGTATAGTCTGTCACATGAAAGCTGGAAAGGGCAATTTCAGAATAAAAAAAAAAATTCCTGTAGTGGAGGCCAAAGAAAAGAAAACATATGAATCAGCAAATAAAAGATCGTACACTTCTATACAGGTTTCACAATGACACTAGCTTGTAATGTCTGAAATACTTGTACACTTTCCATATCAGGTTAACAAAGAATTTTAGAACTGACACATTCGTTTTGATAAAAATAAATAAAAGGTAACTATTTCATGACTGGAAGCTTTATACCATCTAGTGGTCTAATTGTTTCATTTCAAAGAAGCGGCTATGTCATATCTTTCCAATTATCAGTAGGGGCTGATGGGGGGGCGGCACAAACCCCCCCCCTCGCTGTCTGCCGGTTGGACCGGCACTTACCCCATCTAGGTGGCAGGCATCGGGCAGCGGCTCCTGTGTCCTTTCCTTAATCACGGCGGCTTCTGCCGTGCGTCTCCGACCCTCCTCCTAGGTGTCCAATAGGATCGCCTGTCCTTTCAGCCAGTCAGGTGACGGGTCTCAATACCCGCTTCCTGATTGGCCGGGAGGAGGATCAGTGTTAGAATAGGGAATATTCCTTCGCTATTTTAACACACCTGGGTGGGCTCGGTTTGCATTCTCTGTGCCCCGAGCCCACCCTATTTTGAAGCCTATTATAGCCTCTGACTCTAATCGGGTGCTTAAAAAAAATGGAATCCATGCATCCTGTGTCCTGCAAGGGGCCGGACGCATGGATAGAGGGTTAGGTTAGAGATGCTAATTATTATTTTCTGTCTACAGGTTGGTAGTGGGGCCAGGAGGTTGGTAGCCAAGTTGGGGGAACAACACACAGAGTCCAGGAGAAGGATTAAACGGTGTTGTAGAGTTACGAGTAAAACAGTTAAAGTGGTGTTCCGGCCGAAATGATACTTTTTAAATAAAAATACCCCTATAATACACAAGCTTAATGTATTGTAGTAAAGTTTGTCTGTAAATTAAGGTCTGTTTTGTTAGTTTATAGCAGTAGTTTGTTATTTTATAAACTTACAGCAGGCCATGGCCATCTTAAGTGTGGGCATCTGAAGCCAGACTGTATTTCTTCCTGCATCTCATCCTTGCAGATCTCGCACATGCTCAGTGCAGCACAAGCAGTGTAATAGGTTTCAGGTCAGGTTTCCATAGCAATGGCAGTTTCAGAGGAAGTTGCCGCCCCTTCCCAGAAGGCATTGCAAACAGGAAATGATGCGATGGGCCGCGGCCAGGGAGGAGGAAGTGAAAAATGAATACAGCAGATATATAGTAGGTGCTGAGAAAAAAAATATCCAATTTGTTTACAGTGCACAGTTTAGTGAGGGATGCTGAAGAGTTGTAAAAGTGGGTGGAACTCCACTTTAAGAAGACAAACGGCAAGCTTCAATCATTTGCACTAGTACAATGGTTATAGTAACCTCAGCACACACATGAGATAACTGTTCCAGATACTCTTGAACTAGTAAAGTCAGTAACACTGGCAGTACAAGGTACACAGGCATGACCTACATTACTGGGCACAAGAGGGGTGGCTTACCGGCAGAGTGTTGGCAAAAGCAGCTTTTGAGGAGAAAGAAAAAAACGTGCAATACTATGCAGTGAGTCTTCCACATGATAGACAGCAGAGAATACAGCAATGTCCCTAAGCTTTCCCTCATTGTGCAGGAACCTGTCCCTCAGGCTAAATCACTGTCTCTGACCAGCGTGTTCCTCTCCCTACTCTAGCCACTCGCAAAATGCATGCCAACCCCAACAGGACACTGCTATTTATTAGCACTGCCCACAATAAAGATGGCCACTGAAGGTCAGTGTCCGATTGGACCTCAGCTTCCCTGATGACACCTACAGAGTCTGCAGAAGGAACAATGTTCCTCTCAGCCGCCACTTCCACCTGCACAGCAACCCAGCACCACCTACAGTATAGAGGATGAAGTACACCTGCCTACACTCTTATTTTCAAGACAAAATAGGACCGTTAACACGTTTGTTGCCCCAACACATATTGCTGATATGTGCCTGCTGTACCATGTACTTGTATGAGAAAGTATCCTGTTCTCTTTGTATTGCTTCCTTTATGTGAAATCCCTGATGTTCCTGCTAGTCCCCTTGCTTTCCTATGCAAAACTGACCACACTAAGCAGGAGAGCACACCGTGGTCCGTTCTCTAGCTGTGCTGGGAACTCAGTGTGCTCTCCTCCAATGACCAGACTTGTCCTGACATGCCCCTGCTGCACAGCCATTAGCTGGCAAGCTTAGTGTGCTGCTGCTTCTACCCCCATTTCTTCTGCAGCTGAGGACAGAGGGAATGTGATCACATGTATAAAAAAGGGAAAAAAGGTATTTATAATGTTTTATTATATGTATATAAAAATGTTGTGCATTTAATTTCTATTTTAAACTGAATGGGCTGTTTTACAATCACTTTAACAGATGTGATTAACCGGTACCCGATCGCCGCACGCAGATGTACGTCGGCAGAATGGCACGGGTGGGCAATTGGGCGTACCTGTAAGTCCCGTCCTTCCTGTTTTTTTTATAGCGTCAGGTGCCCCCATATATACTACCTAATAAAGGTTTTAATCCCCTGGTTAACCCTTTCACCCCCTGTCGCCAGTGTCACTAATCGATCACCGTATTTGTGTCACTGGTTATGCTAGTTAGCCAATTAGTTTCACTGTCAGGTTTTTATAGCCTGAGGTACCCCCATATATTACCTAATAAAGGTTTTAATCCGCTGATTGCCCCCTAGTTAACCCTTTCACCCTGCCAAGGTCAGGTGTACCAGACCCCATTCTTCTGCTGTCATTGAGGTGCAAGAACCACAGGGCTCTCGTATGGAGCAGAGAGCTAGTACTAGTACCGCTCATCCTTCTGGTGAACTGGTAAGCACCAGCGGCCTAGTACACCCTGGTCGTAGTCAAACCAGCACTGCAGTAACACATGGTGACGTGGCGAGTCCCATAAGTGCAGTTTAAGCTGGTGCGGTGGCTAGCACAACTAGTGTTCCGCAGCCACCAAGAAGAAGACAAACAGGCCCGTCGAGCCCTTAGTGCCCTTCCTGCTGCATTCGCCAATCCTAATTGGGAACCTACCACTTCTGCAGCACCTATACTTCCCCCATTCACTAGCCAACCTGGAATTCAGGAGGGAACAGTTGATTTTACGTCACTTGATTTTTTTTCGCTGTTTTTCACTGAAGATCTCTATAGATCCATTGTGGACAGAAGCAAATTGTATACTGGTCAATTCAACGCCGCTAATCCCCATTTGACCCTTGCCAGAGATTGGAAACCAATTACGGTTTCAGAATTTAAGACCTTTCTGGGCCTATCCCTCCTCATGGGCGTTACTAAAAAGAGTGAGTTGCGGTCATATTGGTCCACTGACCCAATTCACCATATGCCCGTGTTCTCTGCCTCCATGCCCAGGGCACGATACGAGCAGATCTTGCGGTTCATGCACTTCAACGACAATGAACTCTGTCGTCCTCAGGGTGACTCTGGATACGATCAGCTCTACAAAATTCGGCCCCTCGTAAACCACTTCAACCAATGGTTTGCAGCCTTGTTTACTCCCCATCAATTTGTCTGCATTGATGAGTCCCTGATTAAGTTTTCTGGCTGCTTGTCTTTCAAACAGTATCTTCCCAGCAAGCGTGCCAGATATGGGGTCAAGATGTATAAGCTCTGTGACAGTGCCACAGGCTATACATATAGTTTTATGGTTTACGAGGGAAGAGATAGTCACGTAGAGCCGGAGAACTGCCCAGATTACATAGGGAGTGCTGGTAAGATTGTGTGGGACTTGGTGTCACCCTTATTCGGAAAGGGGTACTACTTATATGTGAACAATTATTACACGAGCGTGCCACTTTTTAGTCACTTGTTTGATCATGGAATTGGCGCATGTGGCACCGTGCGATCTAATCACTAGGGCTTACCCCAGCGGCTTGTAGATTTCTGTCTTAGGCTGGGGGAGAGAGCCTGCTTGAAGTGTAATAATTTGCTCGCTGTGAAGTGGAGGGATAATCGGAATGTTTTTGTTCTGTCCTCCCTTCATGCAGACACGACGGTCCAAATTCCTACGGCGACTGGTGTTGTGGAGAAACCCCTCCGTGTCCACAAATATAACCAAAATATGGGAGGGGTGGACCTCAATGACCAGTTGTTGGCGCCATACCTAATTGCCCGTAAGGCCAGACGCTGGTACAAAAAAAGTGTCTATATACTTATTTCAATTGGCTCTGCTGAATGCTTATGTGCTATACAAAGCTTCAGGACGAACTGGATCCTTCCTTAAATTCCAGGAAGAGATCATCACAGCCCTTCTGTTTCTAGACGGTGCTGTGTCCCAATTTCCCGATCCAAATGCAGTAAGCAGACTGCATGAGAGGCATTTTCCTTATGTCCTCCCTGATACCCCTACCCAACAAGCCCCCCAAAGAAAATGTTGTGTCTGTAGAAAGCACGGATATAGGCGTGACACCCGCTATTATTGTCCCTCCTGTCCTGACCATCCTGGTCTTTGCATTGGTGAATGTTTTGAATGCTACCATACACTAGTGGAGTATTAGCGTAGGGTACAGCACTGCACAGACTAGGACACACATTCACAAGGTCTCCAAAGATGCCATCGCGTTTTGGGAGACCCGAACCTGAAACCAAACCATTACAAAAAAGTGTAAAAAAAAAAAAGTTAAATAAAAAACAAAAAAATATAAAATAAAAAAAACAAAAATATTTGTCGTTTTATTGTTCTCTCTCTCTCTATTCTCTCTCTATTGTTCTGCTCTTTTTTTACTGTATTCTACAATGCAGTGTTTTATTGTTACTATGTTTTATCAAGTTTGTTTTTCAGGTATGTAATTCTTTTATACTTTACAGTTTACTGTGTTTTATCGTTAACCATTTTTTTGTTTTCAGGTACACCATTCAGCTGCGGCACAGGTTTATTTATCTTGACAGCAACAGCGTTTGCTCCCACAATATGTAAAGCTGTGACTCCAGCGCTGTCGGAGGTCATTTCACCACCACAGTTAAAAAAAAGAGCATATATGCCGAAGCATGGGTGCAGGGGTGGAAGAGCAATTTGCTCCTAACATTAGGGGTGGATTGCCCCCATGCTTCGGCATATATTTTTTAGGTACAGATTGCATTAAAAAATGTTTTATTTTTACTATGTTTTATTGTATTTGCTTTGCAGGTATGGTAAGTCTTACTGTTATACTGTAATTTTACTTTTCTTTATTGTTAACTATCATTTGCTTAGCAGGTACGCCATACAGCTGCAGCACTGATTTATTTATCTTGACAGCAACAGCATTTGCTCCCACGATACATAAATCAGCGACTCCAGCGCTGTAGGAGGTTATTTCACCACCACAGTTGAAAAAAAAAATGGTGCATGTATGCCTATCATTAGAAGTGGGTGGATGAAGGGCGGTATTCTAATGGTGGGCATACCCACCGATCAATCTCTTTTTTTTGTTCAGCCCACAGGCTGCATGAAAAAAAGAACATCACAATGTATGCCCAACAAGGACCAGCAACGTACTGGTATGTCACAAAAGTATGTCACATGCACCTGGAACCGAACCGTTACAAAAAAGTGTAAAAAAAACAAAAATAGTTGTCATTTTATTGTTCTCTCTCTCTCTCCATTCTCTCTCTATTGTTCTGCTCTTTTTTTTACTGTATTCTACAATGCAGTGTTTTATTGTTACTATGTTTTATCATGTTTGCTTTTCAGGTATGTAATTCTTTTATACTTTACTGTTTACTGTGTTTTATTGGTAACCATTTTTTTGTTTTCAGGTACACCATTCAGCTGCAGCACGGGTTTATTTATCTTGACAGCAACAGCGTTTGCTCCCACAATATGTAAAGCTGTGACTCCAGCGTCGGAGGTAATTTCACCACCACAGTTAAAAAAAGAGCATATATGCCGAAGCATGGGGGCAGGGGTGGAGGAGCGATTTGCTCCTAATATTAGGGGCGGATTTTGGAAAAAAAGTCTTGCTTCAATTTTTTGGAAAATTAAGAAAGTAAATAAAATTAGATTTTATGTCACAAACTTGTCATTTTGACACGTTATTTCTCACAGCATAGTTACAATTACATCTCAGGATAGGAGAAACACCCTCAAAATGACCACATTTTGCAAAGTAGACCCTCCAACTTATTTAATTTGAGGCATGGTGAGTTTTGAAGATCACTTTTTTTGGAAAATGAAGAAATGGTGGTGGCAGCAATCAGGAACACAGTTGCTAGCTGCACTAGTCTGGGTCAAGGGAATCAGGAACACTGTTGTTGACTTACACTGTTCTGATGACACCAGGACTAGTGTGGCACTGATTAGGAACACTTGCTGGTTTGTATTGCTCTGGTGAAACTGGCTCAGATGTGACAGTGATCAGAAACACTGTGGCTGGCTGCACTGGTCTGATGTGGTGGTGATTGCTCTGTCTCAAGGAGCAGATAGCTAAACCTCCTTATCCCAATAACTGTAGATACCATATTTCTTTGATCTCAGTTTTATTAGAACAAGCCAGGTGAAACTACAAAATAACAGAAATAGACCTCAATAAGTATATTATTGCATACAATACAGCATACATTGCATAAACAACAATATACAGTACAAGATGGGTGTCAGGACCTTGGTAGGAGACCGAGTTGCTGAGAGGGCTCCCCTTGCGGCCGAGTGCAGCACAACCCTGAATATGGTACAGGGATGTGGTGCTCACAGAAGCACGGGTTGCCTGGAAGTAGGAGCCGGTGTTGGTGGCTTGATAGAGAAAGTCCGTAGAGGCAACGTATAAAAAATGTATACAAAACAGCGCTCGCAAATGAATTCATGTGATGTAGTGATCTTAAAAAAATCCTCTTGCAGCTGCAGGATAAAAGTGCTTACACTTTGATGATATATAACAAATAAACCTGCGCTAGCAATTTACTAAAAATAATTGATAAACTGTACCAGAACCAAATCATAAAAAATCTATACAAATAATAGTGAATGTGAGAAATGTGTAGAAAATATTGATAATATATACCTTACACAATTAACCGTGCACTGAGTGAAATCGTGCATAAATGCACTAATGAGAAAAAAAAAAGATATGCAATGTGAAAGACAAATCGCAAATATATATGATAAACAAGCACAACTATAGAGTGATATAGTGTCATTAAACTGATGCAAAAATATATAAAATATAAGCGCTCTCATAAATTGTGGATGACAATGAGGTAAGCTTCTAAACAATAATAGACGCCAAGTAAAAAAATGAAACAAAAAAGTCAATTGCATCCAAATTTACAAATGATGGAATATCCATAGCTATAAAAAGCTCCTTCACAGAAGGGACAAATGGCAGACTTCCAGCATATTCATCCGCAGGATGATACAGGGCTACCAATATACTGATGTTAAAGATGGTTGGAAGAGACCTTTTGAGACCATAGAACTCGCGTTCCACCAAAAAGAAAGGGAAAAATATATAGCATAAAACCTTAGGATACCATAAGGTCACCTGCGAATATATGCGCTACTCACAAGACCGGCATGCAGAGCAGGCATTCAGATAGTTGGTCGGTTCGCCGCTGGTCGGCGTGCGCGTCGACGTAACATCCTGCCTACGCCTGCTAACCAACACCAGTGACATCACTTCCTGTTTTGGTGGAACGCACGCCGACCAGCGGCGAACCGACCAACTATCTGAATGCCTGCTCTGCATGCCGGTCTTGTGAGTAGCGCATATATGCGCAGGTGACCTTATGGTATCCTAAGGTTTTATGCTATATATTTTTCCCTTTCTTTTTGGTGGAACGCGAGTTCTATGGTCTCAAAAGGTCTCTTCCAACCATCTTTAACATCAGTATATTGGTAGCCCTGTATCATCCTGCGGATGAATATGCTGGAAGTCTGCCATTTGTCCCTTCTGTGAAGGAGCTTCTTATAGCTATGGATATTCCATCATTTGTAAATTTGGATGCAATTGACTTTTTTGTTTCATTTTTTTACTTGGCGTCTATTATTGTTAAGAAGCTTACCTCATTGTCATCCACAATTTATGAGAGCGCTTATATTTTATATATTTTTGCATCAGTTTAATGACACTATATCACTCTATAGTTGCGCTTGTTTATCATATATATTTGCGATTTGTCTTCTTTCACATTGCATATCTTTTTTTTTTCTCATTAGTGCATTTATGCACGATTTCACTCAGTGCACGGTTAATTGTGTAAGGTATATATTATCAATATTTTCTACACATTTCTCACATTCACTATTATTTGTATAGATTTTTTATGATTTGGTTCTGGTACAGTTTATCAATTATTTTTAGTAAATTGCTAGCGCAGGTTTATTTGTTATATATCATCGTAGAGGCAACGTGCTTAGGGTCCAAGGAGGGGACCAATGGAAGTCCAATAGGAAAATCAGAAGCCAGGCCAGGGGGTCAAACACAGTAAGCAGTCCGAGAATCAAAGCAACAAGTCCAGGTACAGGAGACAGAGGAATGCGGAGTCCGTTTAGCCAAGCCGGGGTCAGATGCAGGAAGCAGGCAGGGAGAGTCAAAAGCAAGCCAGTTGAATAAGCCAGGAGGTCCAGAGGAGTCGATAACAAGCCGGGTCGGTACACAGGAAGTCAGGACAACAGGAAGTCAGGACAACAGGAAACACAATCACAGGAACACAGGAAGAGCTGACGATAATCCAGCAATGTGACACTATCAGTGGGACATTTAAATAGACAAGGCGTAGTATCACGTCGTACGCACACCGTTCCGTTCGTGCGTTCGTAACATCGCGACGTTGCTACGCACGCGCATTCATCCGAATGTGGCGCAAGGCGTCCGCCTAGTAGAAACATTGCACACCCGTGTGCGTTGATGCGCATTAGCGCGGCCTTGCCTGTGCTGGCTTGCTAGCCTATTTCCCTGACAATGGGATAGTAAAAACTTACTTTTTAAGTTCTCTAAGGAGTGATGGCAATAGATAGAGAAATACATGTGTTGTTTCCTGAATGTCTTCTCACAAAATGGTGGCTGTTTCACTTCCTGCTAAGATTCTACCCAGAACTCCCTGCTTGCTGACAACTTCCTTAGTTACACATACAAATAAACAAAGAAACAGAACTGCAGCAATACCAAAAAGGAACGCTAGATGGAGCCTGCATACCACATATGATTGTCTTAAGTTAATTACACATTTTGCATGTAAATTTAACAACACAGGTACAAATAATCAGCAAGACATCTGGTGGACAGAACACTCCCCGCCTGACATCAAGTGATGTCACTAACAGAGTCCTCCGTAGAAAGCAACAGAATAAGTTAGGTCACTAGTCTCAAGAATACTTTAATCTCATTCTGTTGAAAGATCTTGACCTCGACCTTACAGACACGATTATCCTTGCCTTGCAGTACTTTTGTGATCAAACCTAAAGGCCACATATTCCTTAGTGTCTGGCAATCTTTCATGAGCACAACATCACTAGGTTTAAGATTAGGCTTTTCAGTGTGCCACTTTCTCCTTACTTGTAGAGTAGATATATATTGTTCCCTCCACCGGTTCCAGAAGGTATTGGCAAGGGTACTTGTTTCCATTGATGTTTGTAAAGATCCTTCTCAAAAAACTCTACAGCTGGAGCACCGACAAGACAAGTCTTTTGTGTAACATGGCAGGTGTGAGGACCACTGGATCTTCAGAGTCACTTGAAATTGATGTCAAAGGTCTGGCGTTAATGATAGCTGTAACCTCTGCCATAAATGTCACTAAACATTCATGAGTAAGCCTTGCAGTTCCTACTTGTAGGAAGATAGAGTCAAGAATTCCGCTGGCTATGCCTATCATCCTCTCCCAAACACCTCCCATGTGAGAAGAGTGAGGTGGGTTGAAGATCCATGTGCACTTTTGCTTTTCCAGCCTGGGTATGGTGTGTTCGGGAAGTGGTGCAAGTTTTGCTTTTCCCATTACAAACCCTATGTGACATTGTCCTTTAGTGTCTATGGTTTTCAGGTAAGCTACAGCAGCAATTGCTTTAACAGAAGCATCCGAAAACACACAAAGTCTTTGCATCTGAACATCAGCAGATGACAGAGGAGCATATGGACGTGGAATTTTAAGGTTGGATAGAGCGGTTAGTAACTCCTTCCACTCTAGCCATAGGTTCTTCTTGTTGTGGGGAGAGGGTGGTCCCAATCTAGCGACTCACAGGTTAAGTCTCTCAGTAGTGCTTTACCCTGAATGGTGACAGGTGCTGCAAAGCCTAAGGGATCATACAGGCTGTTTATTTTAGACAGGACACCTCTACGAGTAAAAGGTTTTTCTTCTGTGTTTACTTGGAAAGTAAACGTGTCAGATCTTAAGTCCCAAAGCAAACCAAGACTGCGTTGCATGGGAAGTAAGTCTGTGCCTAGATCTAAGTCCTTTAACTCGTTAGAATGATCTTGGACAAGAAAGGCTTCTAAAACTTCTCTACTTTTGGAAGCAATCTTGTGGAGTCTTAAGTTGGAACAAGCAAGCATTGCCTGAGTTCTTTTGAGGAGACTGATTGCGGCTTCATTTGTGGGTAGTGATTTCAAGCAATCGTCTACATAGAAATCCTTGTCCACAAACTGTCTGACATCTGACCCATACTCTAACTCTTCCACTCTAGCAGAGTGTCTGAGGCCATATATAGCAACTGCAGGGGAAGGACTGTTGCCAAATATGTGCACCCGCATGCGGTATTCTGTGATGTCTCCAGAGGGGTTGTTGTCCCTGAACCAGAGAAACCTCAGAAAGTTTTGGTGTTCTTCTTTAACAAGAAAGCAATAGAACATTTGTTGTATGTCTGCCATGAATGCGACTGAATCTTTGCGAAAGCGAAGAAGTACTCCTAATAGTCTGTTGTTAAGATCAGGGCCAGAGAGGAGGACATCATTTAGAGAGACACCCTTATGTTTGGCGCTAGAATCGAACACCACTCTAATCTGTCCTGGCTTTTTAGGGTGATAGACCCCAAATATGGGTAAGTACCAGCATTCCTCTGAGTCTTTGAGGTTTGGGGCTATCTCAGCATGACCATTCTGGAATATTTTCTCCATGAAGGAAAAGAAATGTTCTTTCATCTCTGGTTTCCTTTGAAGATTGTGTCATTTAGGGCATATAGGGCATTTTTTGGACCATTGATCAGTTTTCTTACTTTGTAGACTTGCAAGATATCTCTCCCTAGGAGTAAGATTATCTGAGCCTGATCATCTAGTTCTGGTATGAGATGTGCTATGTGATTCAATTGAGTCTGGTGAGCTGCTGCGTCTGGTGTAAGAATCTCTGATCTGTTGTCTGGCATTTGCACTCTATTATGGTCGGTAAGGGTAGGCATGTCTTACCATCCATAGATTCAATTTGTAGGCCGTCAGCTCTTCTCCCCACCGTTTCCACTGTACCTGCACAAGTCTTAAGGGAGTAAGGACTGCTGGGGCCTTTGAGGTTTAGAATTTCAAAAAACATAGATCTAGCTAGTGACTTGTTACTCTGATCATCCAAGATGACGTAGACCTTGACTGCTTTGTCTCTGTGTCCTTTTGGATAAACTCTCACAAGACAGATTTTAGAGCAGGATCTGCCACCTGCACTTCCTTTGCAGACTTCAGTACACTGTGAAGTGATTACTATGACGTCTGTACTAGAGTCTTTGGTCTCCCCGCCTTGCTCCTATGAAGAGGTGGAAAAGTTCTTGGAGTAGGCCTTGGGTGTAGAGCTGTGTTGTGCTCTGTACTGTCACATTCTGTACATTTGACACTGACCTTACAGTCCTTGGCGAAATGTGTGGATGAAGAGCAGCACTTGTAACAGATGTTGTTCTCTTTGAGGAAAGCTTTGCGATCCTGGATGGTCTTTGTCCTGAAGGTTCTGCATTCCAGAAGAGGATGTGGCATCTTATGTAGAGGGCAGAACTTAGTAGGGTCGCTGTTTTGATCCTCTGGCTGAGACTCTGCAAATCTGTGGGAAGAAATGTTAGTTTTGTGCACTGCTACTGGAGCTCTGAGTTGTTTAGGGCCAGAAGAAGTGGTATAAGACACTGGAAAAATGAAGCTGGGGTCATCTTTCATTCCTGCTTGTCTGTCTACAAAGTCCACAAACTCACTAAAGGGTGGAAAAGGCACATTGTGTTTTCATTTGTAGTTACAGCCATGAGTAATCCATCTTTTGTGTAACTCATAAGGAAGTTTTTGTGCTAAGGAGTTAATACCTCTAGCAGAGTCAAGATAAGAAAGGCCAGGTACGTCTCCTTCTGCTTTAGCCACTTGTAACTCCATACACAGGTCACTGAATTCTCTGAGTCCTTGGTAACCTCTGCTAGGTATTTTTGAAAAGTCTTCTATCCTTTTAAACAGTGTACTTTCTCTAGCTTCTGGTGAGCCATAACATCTATCCAGTCTGTTCCAGATGTTTGCAAGGCCTATCTCAGGGATGTTTATGTTAATGTCTCTGATGCTTTTGGCATGTTCAGCAGAATCATTGCCAAGCCACTTTACGAGGAGTTCTATCTGTTCCCTGCAGGATAGATCTAGACCTTGAATGACACTCTGGAAAGCGGATCGCCATGCCCTGTAGTGTTGAGGGCGATCACTGAATTTGACAAGTCCTTGGGTAACTAACTCTCTTTTGGCCAGGAACTTGGCAAAGTCTACAGTAGCCTGATTGGCATTGGGGTAGGCTGCGGTGTAAAGGCATACTGGGTAAAAGTCTCTTCTTTAGGCGCGCTGGGTTCAAACTTACATAAGGTTGGCAGTTCGTACTGGCTTATTGCATAAACCTTTGGAGTGAAGACTGGTGTGTGATGCTTGTATGAAGGCTGGGTACCTTGTGGATTAGAAGGTTTGGTTGGAACTGGAAAGTCTGGAACTCTGTCAGATTTTTCTTGCTTGTAGTGCTGGGGTCCCAGGTCGTCTTGTTGCGGCTTTATTTGATGTGACTCACTGACGTCATATTTAATTTCTTGTTGTGGGATGCTGCTTGGGTTCCAGTGCTGGTAGACATAATCTGACGTGCGTTGTGAAGAATCTTTTTGGTCCTCTTCTAGAACCGGTATGCTGTTGCCTAGTCTTGGCTCATTGTAGACGGCTGCTTCTAAAGCTTCTGCTTCTGCAATGGCGGCGGCAGCGTCTCTTTCTACTGCTAGCTTCTCCATATTAGCTTCTAAGAAAGCTTGCTGAAATTTCAGAGATGCTTCCTGCTTTGCTAGCTCTTCTTCCAGGCGTATTCTTTTCTTTTCCCTCACTTGTTCCATGTGTACTCTTTCTTGCTCTCTCTCTTGTTCCATGCGTACTCCTTCTTTCTCTCTCGCTTGCTCCAAGCGTACTCTTTCCTTCTCTCTATCTTGTTCCTGTCTCACTTTTTCTGCATCAAGGCAGGCCTTTTCTTTTTTCATCTGCAACTCTAGGTCTGCGAATGCGGCCCTGGCTTTTGCTGCTTTAGCTTTTGAACGGGCGATAGCTGCTGCATTTGCGACAGATGACTTAGATGAGCTTGCTCGTGAACGTGTTTTGTAAGAAGATGTCCCGCTGTGAGATATGGCTGCGGGGAAGCAGCTGTCTTGCTGTATAGAGACCATTCTAGTGTCGTTTCTGCTTGACAGAGCATGTCTCTGTGTAGCGTGGCTGCTTGCTTCGCCTGCCACAGGCCTTTATCTTTAAGGCTTCTGACTGTATGGATACTGCGTAGCCCCGGGCTGTACAGACATCCGAAGTCGGCTTATCTTCCCTCCAGAGGTCAGCTTAAAAATTTCACTGCTCTGTCTCAAGGAGCAGATAGCTAAACCTTCTTATCCCAATAACTGTAGATACCATATTTCTTTGATCTCAGTTTTATTATAACAAGCCAGGTGAAACTACAAAATAACAGAAATAGACCTCTATAAGTATTGCATACAATACAGCATACATTGCATAAACAACAATATACAGTACAAGATGGGATAGTAAAAACTTACTTTTTTAAGTTCTAAGGGGTGATGGCAATAGATAGAGAAATACATGTGTTGTTTCCTGAATGTCTTCTCACAAAATGGTGGCTGTTTCAGTTCCTGCTAAGATTCTACCCAGAATTCCCTGCTTGCTGTCAACTTCCTTAGTTACACATACAAATAAACACAGAAACAGAACTGCAGCAATACCAAAAAGGAACGCTAGATGGAGCCTGCACACCACATATGATTGTCTTAAGTAAATTACACATTTTGCATGTAAATTTAACAACACAGGTACAAATAAGGTACAAATAATCAGCAAGACATCTGGTGGACAGAACAGTGATCAGGGACACTGTGGCTGGCTTCATTGTCATGGTGACACTGTACTGGTGTTGGTGGCAATCAGGAATACTATTACTTGCTTGCACTGGACTGGAGACACTGGGACTGGTGTGGTGGTGTAAAGGAACACTAGTACTAGCCTACACTGGTCTGTTGACATTGGAATTCAAGTGGCAGTGATCAGGAACACTGTTGTCGGCTGCACTAGTCTGGGTGACAAGGACTGGTGTGGTGGTGATCAGGAACCCTATTGCTGGCTGCACTGGTCTGATGTGATAATGATCAGGGACACTGTGGCTGGCTGCATGGGTATGGTGACACTGTACTTGTGTGGTGGTGATAAGGAACACTGTTCCTGGCTTACTCTGGTCTAGTGATACTGGGATTGGTGTGGTAGTAATCAGGAACACTGTTCCCTGGGCTTCCTAATTACATAGGCTATTTTTTTTAAAAAAGTGAACTTAGCCTTTAAAACATTTCTTTCAAATGTTGTGTTTGCTATTCAAATGCAAATGCATAATTTCAAATGGCAAATACGGCATCTTACAAGAAAGGCTACATTTGACCTGCTTTCCTGCATTCCTAATGTGCCTCAGTAGGGTATGCTGCATAAAAAGAAACACGGTACAATGCAAAGCGGGTTAAAAGCAGTCTCTGAATTGCCATGTAGTAAATGGAATTTTACCGACATGTGTTTAACGTGTGTTCCAAAGACACCTCAAATACAGGAAAACAACCACATGAGCCCTAATTCTCACACATTTGAATCAAGGACAGCACTTAGCAGCACTGCTAAGGCATCCACATGGGTATGCAAGCTGGAAAAAGATGAATGTGATGTTGTGTGCACTGACACAAATGCTTTCCTGAGGACCCATTAACACTATGCACCCTTTTATGCATTAAGGCAGTCCATTAAAGTTACATTCACGCAGGCACTAAGGTCCTTGCACTGTGAATAGGTTGTTTCTTTCTGCAGCTGGAGCATGTGAGTCTATGAGTAGAAGGTGCTGTACGGATACAGGTGCTTGTCTTAATTTGACAGGTTTGCAGGTGAGCAACCCTGAGGCTGGGTTCACACCATTGCAAATTGGATGCGGATTCCCCGCATCCAATTTGCAATAGCAGGAGACTTTGACCAGCTCTCTATGGAGCCGGTTCACATATCTCCGCTGTGGCTTCGGTGCAAATTTTTACAGGAGCACTGTGCGCCTTTTGTTCTGTTCCAGGTCCGAATTCAGCCAAAAATTACGTCTGAAATTGGACCTGAAGCGGTGAACGGGGATACACAGGACCCTTGCTGGGAGCCGCATTGGTATTGGGTGTGAATCCAGCCTTAATGCAGACAGATCAAAGCCACTTATCCACAACCTTGTACATGTCAAATAAGGATAAATGGCTATTGACTTACGTAGGCTGCCTGCACAGAGAACTATGCGGCTTCAGCTGCCAATTCATGATGTACACGTCTCAGCGGCCGTGTGAATGGGGCCTAATTTTATAAGGGCTGGCAGCACACCTTACTGCATGAAAAAATGTGCTTGAAACCCTAATAAGCTCTTAGTTGATCCCTTTTGGTCTGTTAAAGTAAATGTAAACCCTCACCTTGTAAAACAACCCATTCAGTTTAAAATAGAAATGAAAGGCAAACATTTGTATATAGATATAAAAAACATTATTAATACCTTTTACCCCCTCACATATCCTCTGTACTCGGGTGCATAAGGTACAGACCTGGGGGGGGGGGCAGCAGCTCACAGATCTTCCCAGTGAATGGCTGTGCAGAGGGGGGCATGTGAACAGAAGTCTGCTCATTGGAGGAGGACAGAGTAAGTTGTTAGCACAGCTAGAAAACTGACAATGCTGTGGTCTTATGCCTAGCGTGGTCAGTTTTTAAAAGCAGGACTGGCAGGGATATGGTACAGCAGACACATATCGGGAAAATTGAAATGTTGGATCTACATATTCTTTAAATATACTATTGAAAGTGTTTTGTTATATCTACTCAATAAATGCAAAAAAAAAAAACCTGTCAATCCTGCCATAAATCAAATCCAATGGTGTCCTATGTACTCTGCAGTGTTACCTTTGGTTATTTGAATCCCAAGCAGTTGTATTAGTCCTGACCATTTGACCTTTGAAGTACAGAACACCTCCTCCCTATTTTATGCAGTGAGGGCTCAGTATTTTTTAAGTCATGGGTAGAAAGAGATACATTTTTATCTTAAGTAATATGTGTCTTATTGATTTAAATTTCATGAATTACAAACAAGGCTGCTGATAGGCTGTACAGAGCCCCAAGATTTCTATCTGACAGGGCCCCCCTCTTCCATTCCCAGTGCCCTGCGAATCATAAGTGTCCCGTTTCCTAGCTCTTCAGCTACATGTAAACGTGTGCATACGTGTGGCTGTGGGGCAAGGAATGCCTCAGCTGCTTATCATTGTTATGCCGCGTAGACACGATTTCACATTCCGACAACAAAATCCATGTTTTTTTTCCAACGGATGTTGGCTCAAACTTGTCTTGCATACAAATCTTGTCGGAAATTCCGAACGTCAAGAACGCGGAGACGTACAACACGTACGACGAGCCGAGAAAAATTAAGTTCAATAGCCAGTGTGGCTCTTCTGCTTGATTCCGAGCATGCGGGGAATTTTGTGCGTCGGAATTGTGTACACATGATCGGAATTTCCGACACCGGATTTTGTGGTTGGAAAATTTGAGATCCAGATCTCAACTTTTGTGTGACGGAAATTCCGATGGAAAATGTCCGATGGAGCCTACACAAGGTCGGAATTTCTGACAACAAGCTCCCATCGAACATTTTCCATCGGAAAATCCGACCGTGCGTACGGGGCAATAGTGTGCAAAGACAGCTTCCGCAATAGATATTTCATGAGCCTTAAGCTCCATACACACAATCAGAATATCGGTACATCTCATATGCTGTTTTGCTGCTAAAGCCAGTTTTGTTTTTTCATTTAACAAGTCATTTTAGGCCTGAAGATTATGTAAAACCCCAAAAGAATAATATATTTTCTGAAAGCAGATACCTTAGAGAATAAAATGGTGATAGTTCCTATTTTTGATGTGATATGATATTAGCCAACATTTATCAAATGCAAAATTTTTGTAAAAAATACACTAAATTTAATTTTAGGACACAATATATGACCCAATTTTTGGTAAAATATAAAAGATGAGGTTGGGCTGAGTAAATACCGAACATGTCAAGCCTTAAAATTGTATGCAGACTATATTTTCCATTAGTTTAAAAGCCCTTACAGGTCATTCGTTTAGAGGTAACCATGAATAATGTCTGTAGCAATATGATTTATAATTGCAATGAACAGCTATTCCCTCCCCTATCTGTGTACTATATTATCCCTCTAGTGCCCAGCGTTATCAAACTGACATCATATTTGTGAGCCCAACCAAAGGAATGAGTGATTGGTAGTTCCAACAGAAGGCTGTTCTCCTGCGTGACTATGCATCCGGACTGCATATCCCAGGAATCTTTGCTACCACCAGGGAGATTGCTGGGAAGAACTATAAAAGAAACCAGAGACCCGCCTCACGCTCTCTTCCTCCGGGTCTTGTGTGTGAAGGACCTCTCCGCGCATGGAGAGTGAGGTTGCGGCCTACCACGCGGTCCAGAGCATTCCTACCTGACCCAGAAGGGATCCAACGCTTCCTGCTGTTTATCGGACATCTAATCAGCACCATCCCCACAGTGCAGCCACTCACGCTTCGTGCTCTGTGATGGGGGATCATCGCAAGCGAATCTGCAGCCAGAACGTCCATTCGGAAGTAACTAGCTGGAAAGCAATGAATCGGCCTGGTCGTTGGTGAGAGGGCCATTGCCCATCTTTGCAAACCTTTCCTTTGTTTCATTGGGACACTGTGCACGGACAGCTCTATCTTGGGAACACTTCACTGCACCTTCATTTGAACACTGTACATAATTCTCTTTAGCTACAGTTATCACAAGATATACAACCACTCTGTTACTACACTCTATTGGATACAATTAATGAGCCGAGAAAAAAGGATAGAGATTGGAGTGGGACTTTGAGTGAGGCATGTCAAAGAATAATTAACTAGTTCTTTACCAAAAAGGTAGATTAAATTTAGTTTAAATTTCATGTCATAGCACCAGAATATTAGTCCATAATGTCAAACATATCAATACTCAATAATATACAGAATAGCGTAATCACCAGATTTATGTAATATTCATAAAAAAGTTTAATATAATTTAGTCACTGGACATGATGGTACAATCAATACAAAATAAATCAAAACGGTAAACATGATTGGTACAATTCATACAAGGCAATATACATAGGAGAATATCTCTCCTGCTGATCTCCACTGGTCTGGGGTTTACCCATTTTGGGGATGTTCTCTGCCTCAACCCCAGTTGAGAATATGTGCAACCCAGACCAACAAACAATTCCACCCTATGAGCTGTGACCAACCTTGGTTTTTTGAGTACTATTGAAGCTATATGTTTCTTTTTACTTACCTCTTACCCATGTAGAGGGCCTCCCAGACTAACAGACTTTTATTGTTTCAACCTTTTTCAGTATATATACATGCATCTAACTCCTGACAATTAGTTTAAAACCATGAAACGCGTTGAGTTAACATCTAATGCATGCCACAACTTCTAAATAACCAAAATTGTTTGTTATAGTCTCCTATGTATATTGCCTTGTATGAATTGTACCAATAATCTTTACCATTTTGATTTCATTTGTATTGATTGTACCATCATGTCCAGTGACTAAATTATATTAAACTTTTTTATGAATATTATGTAAATCTGGTGACTACGCTATTCCGTATATTATTGAGTATTGATATAAGTTTGACATTATGGACTATTACTCTGGTGCTATGAAATGGAATTTAAACTAAATTTACTCTACCTTTTTGGTAAAGAACTAGTTAATTATTCTTTGACATGCCTCACTCAAAGTCCCACTCCAATCTATATTCTTTTTTCTCACACAAATAGGGATGGAGGCATGCTATTGCTACATCTAGGTTGGGACAGGTCACAACTCCCTTTAATCACAATTAATGAGCCCTTTACACAATCCATGTTTAGCTGCATCTCTCATTAGGATCAGAGGTTAAACAGGCCAGCCTGGGTTTCGCTTTCTAGAAGTACTGTCAGTATTGCTGCTTAACTTGTTTAACCTTTCAGGTTATGTCCAAGTGGTATTCTACTTGTAGCAAGGTCTTTAGCCTACTTCAGTCTAATGAGAACCTCCAGGGACAGAGATAGCTCACATCCTTCAGTATGTGGTGGGTTGTGAGGCATAGTGGGTGCAAGGTGGAAGTTATTGGGCACCAGACACTTCTTGAATGCAAAAGAGATGTTTATTTCTCTTACAAACTTTTATGGGGGGAAAGAGGGCTAGGGCCAGGACACCCTTGTTCAATTAGCAGACTCCGAGACTTCAATAAGAGGACAACCATGCAGGAAAAGGCCTCCATCAAGAAGCCACATCTGCACGTGCAGGAATGCTGTCTCTTATGGCAACAGTCTTTAACAGTTCCTAACACCAAACGTAATAGTTCCCTCACTTTCAATACAACTTCTCCTTGTAGTTCTTCAGCCCACTAAGCTCCCGGTCTCTCACTAGACCCTCTGATTCACTGCCACTGAATCCCCTGAGCTCCTCCAATCTTTACGGTGGTATCTTCCTCAAGCGTCACCCCCGCTTCTCTGCTGGGTCCCTAGCTTGGCACTTCCGATACTTCTCAAAGCTGCTCTGCAAGCGTCACCTCCGCTGGGTCCCTGACTTGATCACCATCTGAAGTTTCCCGATTCTCCACCGTGCCCGTTCAGTGAGAATGTGACTTCAGTACTTGCTTCAGTTACTCACTATGGTCCCTGGTAATAAGGCAGATGGTCCCTTTGTGGCGATAGCTTCCCCTCTACCTCCAACCACTGACAGGTTCTCCGGCCGGCAGAACCGTCACATCTGGTTGAACTGCAAGCCACAATCCCAACCCTGCGATGCTCTCTTGCTTCTTAATATGCCTCAGACAGCCTAGCAGCCAGATGCCCATGGGATAGGCCCAATCTCTGGCCTAGCAGCCCAGGGCAATGCGACACATGTCCACCCAGACAGCCGTCCAGGTGGCACAGAACATGGATCACCTGACTCCACCCGAATATATAGGTTCTCCCAGCAGGCCAAGGGATTCAAGAAAACCCCTGCCCATTGGCTGAGATACCCCATATACCCATAACCTGACTTTGGGTTGCTCTTCTCATATCTAGTACCACCAAGTACCCGGCCACCTAGTGGTAGAAAAAAAAGTGCAGCAAGGCCAAACTTGGGGAGAAATCAATGAATCTCTAGCAATCAACCAGGTGGACTACTCCTGGCAAGTAAATTTGTGAGGAGCATCCCTGCCTAAACTCCATCCTCCTCCTGGCCACAAAACTACATCTCTGAGTTTGCAGAAAAAATAATAATTTGTGCTCCCAAGCCTGAGAGCGAATGTCCTGGCAAAAACTGGGATGGATGGGGAAATGGGAAAAGGGTTAACAATATACCAGTATATCCTAAGATGAACTTCTGCGCTACTAGATAAAACCATGTGAAAAAATAACTGTGATAATAAATAATAGTGATGCTGCAAAATCCAATATAGCGAACACCCCTCACTATTAATAAAACTGAAAAATGCACAATCGTGATAAATTGTGTACGTGATTTTGCGCCCTGAAGAAGTCACGTGATATGACGTAACGCGTAGGACGTCACCGGAAATACGCAGCGCGGACCGGAAGTGACGTAGCGAGTACCGCTAACACGCTGGTTCCACTGTTGTTTGGCGCTTTGTCGTTTACTTTAATGTAAGCAGCTATTTTATTTTAATAAATTCCTTGGCTTAACATTATTACACTATCGGAGTCCTTTGCTTTCAATTACCCCTATATGGAGCCTACCCATCGGAGGAAGTGTCTTCTCCCCTAACACGGACTAGGACGCCACCATCACCACCGGACCAGACCGAGCACAGACCTACTGAAAGCACACAGGCACTTTTATTGTGTCATTGAGGTGAGAGTCCTGGGAGCCCCGAGTGGGTATCCATTGCCACGAACAGTCACCAGATCACCCAGCAACGCATGTTCACCTACCAGTCACAGTTGATATGTTTTTATGTTTTCATGCGATTTATGTGATTGAACAGCACTTAGTCACTTTGATTCATGTTTTATGTTTTTCTTATTATTGAAGGACATTCACTGTTGATTTACACTTGCACTTATTGTGGTTCTCCACTTGGAGCTCTAATTAATTATATTTTTTAGATGTGCAGTTTTTATGCAGTAGCATCATGTATTGAATAATTGTTGCGCAAAATCACGTACACAATTTATCACGATTGTGCATTTTTCAATATAACAGTATAGAAATATAAAACATTTGCGTGGCATACCACTTGAATAAACATGGATGTCAAATAGTTATATACAAAACTATTATAATTCTTATAATTCATATAAGACAATAAAGTATCAAAAATATTTATGTACAATCTTAAAGGCAGGCCTAAGCAATAACCTTGATTCCTCACTATCTATCTAAATATATGTACAGTAATAATATAGAAGTAAGTTAGTGCTGACGGCAGGTTAGATCCCTATCTCTTCTTAGCCAAGGAAGACGCACCGACACAGCAACACCTTAAAGAGAGAGATCAAAACAATGCAAAAAATGCATCCTATCCTATAATAACTTTGTGCAATATGTAAACAGTGATTTGAAATGGTCCCCAGCTGAAGACAGCATAACAGGGAAATTACACCCTAGAAAAATATTACATTATCTATATTCTTGAAGCAGATCCCATCCTCAAGGAAGAATGGCATCTCCTTCCATCTATCTACAAGCTAACATTTAGAACATAATAGGCATAGCTCAATCGGGTCTGCGCTGCTCACGCCACCTGGTGACCAACAGTTTTGACATATGGATTAGTCCATTATCCACATAAATGGTTAGAGTATTCCTTTATCGCAACCTACTCGGACTAACTAAATACTAAGAGTCCCTGGCATAGCACAGTCCATTAATTTCATTTGTGGTGGACAACATTTCCCAGCAGTTCCCTTTTCTTCTTTAAGAGCAACTTCAGGAACAAAAAGGCATGACTGTAATTTCAGGCAACCAGCAGTCAGGCCAAGGTGCAAGGGACCGCACTTCAGGACACAGTTCCCCTTGCAAAGATATCTTCAGTCTGTCCACATGACAGCCAAAGACAAGAAACTTTCTTGATTACTTACGAACAACATTTTGGGGAAAGTCACAGATCGCTCTCCAGGGTGGAACACCCCAACAACTCCTACTTTTAGCCAATATGGTTCAGATGGACACTCCGTGGATCTGCTGGCGGCATTCAGTCCAGCACAATCCTGGCAGTACAGCTTTCTAAAATCTTCCCCGTTAATAAGGAACTCTTTGCATAGGAATGAAGTGGCTTCAGCAAAGCGTCCTTTAACTTCACAAGTGCACATTTGTAATCCACAAGAGAGGTGACATAAGTATCATCGGGACAGTCACCAGTAATACCCGGGATAGGGCAGGATCAATGTTTCTCCCTTGGCGTTCACCATAGTGACAAAATGTTTAATGTCTCTTTCATCTGGCCGGTGGATGACTAACCATCCATATTGATCTTCCTGCCATAACCCCAAGTATTCAACACTGACAGATACTTTTCTGACATTTTGGGCGACAACTTTAGAAAGTCTGTCTTAAGAGGAATCTGAAGGATGCTTCATCCACCCATTGCATTTCTTTTTTGGAGATCTCTTTTTCCAAATGCGGGGAATGTAGGGGTATAAATACCTGTAGTCTTCTGCCACTCTCTTGATTATAATTCTCTGTATCTTGGACAGCCGAGGCAGGGTCTTAGGGTCTCTTTATCTAGGTAGGACCCGAATGTCGGGAGCACGCAGAACCGAGCACCCAGCAACCACATCCGGCTTATAATCAGCTTTAGATTTAGGCATGGGCATAATAGGGCAAACTTCGGGAACCCATTGAGCCCAGCGATCTTCCTCAAAAGATCTGGAGATGCTGACCAGTGGGGTTGTAGTAGCAGACAACTTAATCACTACGTTGGCAGCAGTAACAGGGGGGATTTCAACTTCCTGCACTTCACTCATTTGCTCTTCCTCATCGCTATCCCCCCACGTCCCAGTGTAGGACAATATATCGGAGAAAAGTACAGATAGGTCGTCAAACGGAATGTCTGAATCTGAAATGGTACAGCACTCCTCTGCAAGTAGTTGCGCTTGGCACGCGCCTTGGCTGGCACAACCTTGGCATCCCCTTTGATGGCCACAGGCATCACCTCCCCCACAGGCACACCACTCTCACCTCTTGCTGGCTTACCTGACTCTGGTACTTTCCTCCCGGTTGGCTCGGACATTAAGGCGAGCAACCAAGCACTACCGTGGCCTCGAGGAGTAACTGGTGCGCTTGGTCTTGGGGTAATCACCGCAGCAGGGGCAGCAGCTTCCTGAACAATTCTGGTGACAGCAGGTGGGCTCTGTACATCACTCCCAGCTGGGATGGCGATGTTCCTGTCCCAATCCACCTGTAGGATCTGTGGAGGTTGAGTTGGGGAGGCAACCTCAAACAATTGCTTTCCACAGTGTCCACAGACGATCCAAGGCCTTAACTGTGTGGTCAGGCCAGAACACTTTCCGCAGATCAGTCCCATAGCCTCCTAACCTCCAGTCGTATACAGGGCGAGCTTGCCCTTCAGTGTATATTGCACTACGGTGTCAGTCAGGACTAGTTTCACATCACCTGAACTAAAACCAACGCCTGGAGCATATTTTCTCCAATCCGCCATCTTTTTTTCCAACCCACATCTCCTTCCCAGGAATCACCCTTGACACCTGTGCTCTATGCAGGCCAGCCTACCCCCTGACAAGCTGTCCCGGATTAGGGCGGTTGTTCACGCCTTCACCACCTCTTGAAGTTGCACCAGGAGACAGCTGCAGTCCCTGTTAGGCATGCTGAACTTTGCTATGAGGATTGTCCCTCAGGGGCGTGCCTTCATTTCTCACTTCCTGGTCTTCCTTTCCCACGTACAGGACTCCAATCAGGCTAGACCAAGCAGCTGTTGCAGATATAGAAATGTGGTACAACTTCCTTAAGAACTGGAATGGCGTATCCATGTTCATCCAAGCAGCTTCAGCCTCTTCACCTCATATAGTAACAGATGCAGCAGCCTCCACAGGCTTTGCTGCCGTTTTTGGCACCCTTTGGTTTGCAGGTGCATGGCCGCAGAAAATCCTCCTGGTCCCCAGGTTCAGCAAGGCATCCTCATTGTTCAAGCTTTACACTATTGTTGTGGCAGCTCAGGTCTGGGGACACACCTGGGCGGGGCAGACCGTGGTTATCTCCACTGACAACTTAGCCACAGCTGAGATTCTCAACAAAGGCAGGTCCAAGTCCCTGGCCATCATGTCCTTCCTACACAGGCTGGTGCAGATATCCCTTCACTACAATTGCAATGTGTATTTACATACCTGGCAAGTGCAATCTCGCAGCAGACGCACTGTCCTTCCTCAGTTTTCCTTTGTATGTCTTACAGAGACCTGGAGCCAACCCGGCCTCATTTCCTATCCCACCTTGGTCGCAGCTAACGATGGGCTAAGAGACCACCTTCACAACGCTACGCTGCCAGGGCCGGACTGGCCTACCGGGATACCGGGAAATATCCCGGTAGGCTGGCTGCACTGTAGTACCGCTGGGGCCGCTCTCACTCACTGCCTGTGTCAGCATCATCGGCCGCCGCTGCTGCACTATGCCAGCTGTGTGTCACTCACTGACTCACTCTCTGTGTGTGTGTCTCCGCTCTCCGGGGGGGGGGCGCTCACTGCCTGTGTCCTGACTGAGTGACGCTGAGTGAGCCGCCGCTGCTGCACTATGCAATGGCTGCTTCCCTGTGTGTCACTGTCTTCTCCTCCGTTCGCGCCGCCCACCACACTCATCAACATGGCTCAGCCTCGCTCTGTCTGTGTGCCTGAGGGGGAGGAGCAGGAGGAGAACGCCGTGCTGCTGCTTCATTTTGCCTCGTCCCGTGCGGTGCCAGCCAGCACCGCCCACTATCTGCACGAGGAGAGGATTTCAGTGAATGGCCGGCAGCAGCTGCTACAGCACAAGAATCAAGGTCTCTCTCTCTCTCTCTCTCTCTCTCTCTCTCTCTCTCTCTCTCTCTCTCTCTCTCGTTTTGTTCAAGTGCCAGATAACTTTGAAAAGCTGTATACAATCAAACGCTGCCACTGTGCCCATAGATTGCCAACACTGTGCCGTACCCATCAATTGCCACCACTGTATCATCAAACACAGCCGCCCACTGTACCCATAAATTGCCACCACTGTGCCCATTAAACGCAGCCACTGTACCATCAAATGCAGCCACTGTACCCATCAATTGCAGCCACTGTGCCCATCAAACGCAGCCACTGTACCATCAAACGCAGCCACTGTACCCATAAATTGCCACCAATGTGCCCATTAAACACAGCCACTGTGCCCATCAAACGCAGCCACTGTACCATCAAACGCAGCCACTGTACCCATAAATTGCCACCACTGTGCCCAATAAACGCAGCCACTGTACCATCAAACGCAGCCACTGTACCCATCAATTGCCACCACTGTGCCCATTAAACGCAGCCACTGTACCATCAAACGCAGCCACTGTACCATCAACACAGCCGCCCACTGTACCCATAAATTGCCACCACTGTGCCCATTAAACGCTGCCACTGTACCATCAAACGCAGCCACTGTACCATCAAACGCAGCCACTGTACCCATCAATTGCAGCCACTGTGCCCATCAAACGCAGCCACTGTACCATCAAACGCAGCCACTGTACCCATAAATTGCCACCACTGTGCCCATCAAACGCAGCCACTGTACCATCAAAGGCAGCCACTGTACCATCAAACGCAGCCACTGTACCCATCAATTGCCACCACTGTGCCCATTAAACGCAGCCACTGTACCATCAAACGCAGCCACTGTACCCATCAATTGCCACCACTGTGCCCATTAAACGCAGCCACTGTACCATCAAACGCAGCCACTGTACCATCAAACACAGCCGCCCACTGTACCCATAAATTGCCACCACTGTGCCCATTAAACGCAGCCACTGTACCATCAAACGCAGCCACTGTACCATCAAACGCAGCCACTGTACCCATCAATTGCAGCCACTGTGCCCATCAAATGCAGCCACTGTACCATCAAACGCAGCCACTGTACCCATAAATTGCCACCACTGTGCCCATTAAACACAGCGACTGTACCCATCAAACGCAGCCACTGTACCATCAAACGCAGCCACTGTACCCATAAATTGCCACCACTGTGCCCATTAAACGCTGCCACTGTACCATCAAACGCAGCCACTGTACCATTAAACGCAGCCACTGTACCATCAAACGCAGCCACTGTACCCATAAATTGCCACCACTGTGCCCATTAAACGCTACCACTGTACCATCACACGCAGCCACTGTACCATCAAACGAAGCCACTGTACCCATAAATTGCCACCACTGTGCCCATTAAACGCTGCCACTGTACCATCAAACGCAGCCACTGTACCCATAAATTGCCACCACTGTGCCCATTAAACGCTGCCACTGTACCATCACACGCAGCCACTGTACCATAAAATGCAGCCACTGTACCCATCAATTGCAGCCACTGTGCCCATTAAACGCTGCCACTGTACCATCAAACGCAGCCACTGTACCATCAAACGCAGCCACTGTACCCATCAATTGCCACCACTGTGCCCATTAAACGCAGCCACTGTACCATCAAACGCAGCCACTGTACCCATAAATTGCCACCACTGTGCCCATTAAACACAGCCACTGTGCCCATCAAACGCAGCCACTGTACCATCAAACGCAGCCACTGTACCCATAAATTGCCACCACTGTGCCCATCAAACGCAGTCACTGTACCATCAAACGCAGCCACTGTACCATCAAACGCAGCCACTGTACCCATAAATTGCCACCACTGTGCCCATTAAACACAGCCACTGTACCCATCAAACGCAGCCACTGTACCATCAAACGCAGCCACTGTACCCATAAATTGCCACCACTGTGCCCATTAAACGCTGCCACTGTACCATCAAACGCAGCCACTGTACCATCAAACGCAGCCACTGTACCATCAAACGCAGCCACTGTACCCATAAATTGCCACCACTGTGCCCATTAAACGCTACCACTGTACCATCACACGCTGCCACTGTACCATCAAACGCAGCCACTGTACCCATAAATTGCCACCACTGTGCCCATTAAACGCTGCCACTGTACCATCAAACGCAGCCACTGTACCCATAAATTGCCACCACTGTGCCCATTAAACGCTGCCACTGTACCATCACACGCAGCCACTGTACCATCAAATGCAGCCACTGTACCCATCAATTGCAGCCACTGTGCCCATTAAACGCTGCCACTGTACCATCAAACGCAGCCACTGTACCATCAAACGCAGCCACTGTACCCATCAATTGCCACCACTGTGCCCATTAAACGCAGCCACTGTACCATCAAATGCAGCCACTGTACCCATCAATTGCCACCACTGTGCCCATTAAACGCAGCCACTGTACCCATCAATTGCAGCCACTGTGCCCATCAAACGCAGCCACTGTACCATCAAACGCAGCCACTGTACCCATAAATTGCCACCACTGTGCCCATTAAACGCTGCCACTGTACCATCAAACGCAGCCACTGTACCCATAAATTGCCACCACTGTGCCCATTAAACGCTGCCACTGTGCCATCAAACGCAGCCACTGTGCCACCAAACGCAGCCACTGTACCCATAAATTGCCGCCACTGTGCCCATTAAACGCAGCCACTGTGCCCATAAATTACTGCCACTGTGCCATCAAACGTAGCCACTGTACCCATAAATTGCCACCACTGTGCCAAACGCAGCCACTGTACCCATAAATTGCCGCCACTGTGCCAAACGCAGCCACTGTACCCATAAATTGCCACCACTGTGCCAAACGCAGCCACTGTACCCATAAATTGCCGCCACTGTGCCCATTAAACGCAGCCACTGTGCCAATAAATTACCGCCACTGTGCCATCAAACGCAGCCACTGTGCCATCAAGTGCAGCCACTGTGCCCATAAATTGCCGCCACTGTGCCCATTAAATGCAGCCACTGTGCCATCAAGCACAGCCACTGTACCCATTAAACGCAGCCACTGTGCCATCAAACGCAGCCACTGTACCCATAAATTGCCGCCACTGTGCCCATTAAACGCAGCCACTGTGCCCATAAATTACCGCCACTGTACCATCAAACGCAGCCACTGTACCCATCAATTGCCGCCACTGTGCCCATCAAACGCAGCCACTGTACCCATAAATTGCCGCCACTGTGCCAAACGCAGCCACTGTACCCATAAATTGCCACCACTGGGCCAAACGCAGCCACTGTACCCATAAGTTGCCGCCACTGTGCCCATTAAACGCAGCCACTGTGCCAATAAATTACTGCCACTGTGCCATCAAACGCAGCCACTGTGCCATCAAGTGCAGCCACTGTGCCCATAAATTGCCGCCACTGTGCCCATTAAACGCAGCCACTGTGCCATCAAGCGCAGCCACTGTATCCATCAATTGCCGCCACTGTGCCCATCAAACGCAGCCACTGTACCCATAAATTGCCGCCACTGTGCCCATTAAACGCAGCCACTGTGCCCATAAATTACCGCCACTGTACCATCAAACGCAGCCACTGTACCCATCAATTGCAGCCACTGTGCACATTAAACGCAGCCACTGTGCCATCAAGCGCAGCCACTGTACCCATAAATTGCCACCGCTGTGCCCATTAAACACAGCCACTGTGCCCATTAAACACAGCCACTGTGCCCATAAAACACAGCCACTGTGCCCATAAAACACAGCCACTGTGCCCATAAAACGCAGCCACTGTACCCATCAATTGCAGCCAAATGTGCTTTAAAATGCATGGTTTTCCACTTTATGAACGAGAAAATAATGACATTATGCTGTTGGGCTGGTATAATAATGCTATGGGGCTGGTATGACATTTTTTCCAGGGCTGGTGTTCATTCCCAGTCCGGCCCTGTACGCTCATAAACCAGTTACTGTCGCCCAGCACACTGAAGGCCTACCACACTGACTGGAATGCCTATGGCAAATTCCCAGATCCGCCTGCTTTACTTGGTACATTCCAAATCCCCAGGTTGAGATTTTGAAAGCCTCCACGAAGCTTGCCCAATAAATGTCATGTATACCAATAAAACAGCTTTCCCTATCCTGGTATTTTTGCCCCCTTTTTGGCATACTAACCAGCTAACCAGGGCACACCTCATGTCTATGCTATGTTGTGAGTCTTGTGGCGTCTTTATGTGGTTTCATGTCTATCTCGGTTGGAGGGCTTCAACCATAAAATTAAAAGGCCAGTATGGTGGCCTGAATTTATGGGAGGAGCCCGGGGAGGGGGGGTTTATTTAAGCAGCCCTCTCGCCTGTGTTCCTTGTCAGTTCCAGTGCGCGATATCCTCCCTCCCACCCCCTTTACAGGGCACTTCCTTCACATCCCTCTTCTACAATCAACCATTACTTATCTTGGGTATGCCCCCTTTTTGGCGTACCCACCAGCTGACCAGGGCACACCTCAGGTCTATGTTTAGGGTGCCCACGTGTCCCGGATTGCCCGGGATTGTCCCTTAATACATATTTGTGTCCCGGGTCCCTTCATTCTGGGACAATACAGTGTCCCGGAATGAAAAAAAAAAAACAGTCCGCCACCCTGATAAACATTGCCTTTCTCAGCCGAACTAACTGGTTGCTAGGGCTGCCCCACCTTGCGTGTAGCAACCAGTGATGTCGGCTGATCGAGGCTTACCCAGTGCTGCCCTTCGCTGAGCAGCGCGCCTCCGAGTCCACCACGTTTTGCCGATCCTCGATCCACCTCAGCTTCGCCCCCTAATTCCGGCTCCCTCAGTCCCTCTCTCTGCATGCAGAGCAAAGCAGCGGCTGCCCTGACCCTCTCGCCCTTGTCAATGCAGCGCTCTTGCAGGAGCCCAGCAGAAGGAGCAGCCAGTGTACAGGGAGCAAGTGCAACCCACAGCTTACAGAACGGGACAGCAGGAGAGAGGGATGTACAGTCCATTACTGTCTCCCTGTCCATCCCACTGTCCCCCTGTCCACCCCACGGTCCCCCTGTCCATCCCACGGTCCCCCTGTCCATCCTACTTTCCCCCTGTCCATCCCACGGTCCCCCTGTCAATCCCACTGTCCCCCTGTCCATCCCACTGTCCCTCTGTCCATCCCACTGCCCCCCTGTCCATCTCACTGCCCCCCTGTCCATCCCACTGTCCCCCTGTTCATCCCATTGCCCCCCATGTCCATCCCACTGTCCCCCTGTCCATCCCACTGGCACTGCTGGTAAGCCAGGATCCACCACGGCAGCCTGTGCCCAGTGCCAGTCCCAAGGCAGACTACTCCCGCTGACTGCAGCTCATTGCCAGGCCAGCAGCCCAACTTCTCACCTCCTGAGCCTCCTCCCGCCCACGAGGGCCGCGACCCAAGCCACCAGCCAAACTTCCAGGTTTGTACACTACTCACTCACTAATACTATTGTATGAGACCATGCATGCTTGCAATGATTCATGTATTGCTTTTAACAATGTTCCTTCTAGAATCTGATACTGTATGTTCGCAACAATAAAATTTCCTTTTTTTTCACATATGTATTTCTGTGTGGCAGAAAGTCTGGCTATCTATTCCAAATAGGGTGACCACCTTGGTATTAGACTCCTTTCACACTGTGCCGCGTCAGCGGTAAAGCATAGCGCCGCTTTACCGTTGTTTTAGCTGCGCTATTCGGTTTTAATCCCCCGCTAGCGGCCAAAAAGTGGTTAAATCCGCCCGCAAAATGCCGCCGCAGGGGCATTTTGCCGGCGGTATAGCAACGCTGCCCCGTTTTTTGGCGCGGGTGCAGGGGCGGGTGTCCCTGAATGGCAGTTTGGAAATGTGGTCACCCTATCTATGTTATGTTTTGAGTCTTGTGGCATCTTTATGTGGTTTCCGTCTATCTCAGGTAGAGAGCTCCGACCATAAATATATTTATATATTATATTACTAGTCTGCTGCTGATATAATATTGGGGATCACACTGGTCCCTGTCCCCCATCTCTTCTTCTCTTCTCAGCTCCATATAGGGAGAGACGGGGACTGACTACGGCCCACATAGTTGTGTGAGGAAACGGCGTGAGATGCACCGCGCGCAGCACCTCTTTGGCTGGAAGCTCTGCCTGGCAGGCACCTGTCCTGGACTCCTGGCACTGCTGGTGTAAGCCAAGCCCTGAGTAATGGTATCCTGTAAAAAAAGGGTCCTCTAGTAATATGGACCAGTGTTTGGACAAAATGCTCTCCATATTTTCGTATTTGTTGTGAAACTGGGTGGTAAATCGCATGGGCTGGGGTCAGGGGCATATCATTAAATGAGTGGGCTCTTGTGCAAGCTAAAAAGTGGGCCCTAGGCACAGAAAAAAATGGCCGTGGTGAAAGATGGGCGTGGCTTAAATTGCGCTAAAATGTTGGGCGTGGCTAAATGGGGTTTGGTTTAATAGGGTCTGAGATGACTTATATAGTGCAGAATGCAATAATGTTAAATAGGGAATGTACAGTGCAGAGTGTATGGCGGTGGGTAGTATGTGCAGAAGAGGAGTGGGGTGTGTTTGGTGGTGGGTATTATGTGCTGGAGAGAAGTGCCGGGGTATGGAGGTGGGTAGTATGTGCAGGGAGAGGGGTTTGAAGTGTATGGAGATGGGTATTATGTGCAGGAGAGGAGTGGGGTGTGTTTGGTGGTGGGTAGTATGTGCAGGAGAGGAGTGCGGAGTGTTTGGTGGTAGGTATTATGTGCAGGAGAGGAGTGCGGCGTGTATGGAGGTGGGTAGTATGTGCAGGGAGAGGGGTATGGAATGTATGGAGATGGGTAGTATGTGCAGGAGAGGAGTGGGGTGTGTTTAGTGGTGGGTAGTATGTGCAGGAGAGAAGTGCAGAGTGTATGGAGGTGGGTAGTATGTGCAGGGAAAGGGGTATGGAGTTTATGGAGATGGGTAGTATGTGTAGGAGAGGAGTGCGGAGTGTACAGCAGTGGTTAGTATGTGCAGGGAGAGGAGTGTATGATGGTGGGTATTATGTGCAGGTGAGGAGTGCGGAGTGTATTGAGGTGGGTATTATGTGCAGAAGAGGAGTGCGGCATGTATGGAGGTGGGTAGTATGTGCAGACGAGGAGTGCGGCGTGTATGGAGGTGGGCATTATGTGCAGAAGAGGAGTGTATGGAGGGGGGTAGTATGTGCAGGTGAGGAGTGTGGAGTGTAAAGTAGTGGGTATTATGTTCAAGATTGTGTCAGTAGGGCAGTGGACGTTGTCGGTAGTTCTTTATTTAATTTTTTTTAATTATTTTTTTACAATTTAATTTTTTAGTATTTTTTTTTCATTTTTTCAAAATGCTTTTTGGTGGCCACTGGCCAGTGGATGGTGTTACTAGGGCAGGGGACAGTGTCAATAGAGCAATGGACAGTGTCAGAATTTTTTTCATTTTTATTATTTTTTACAATTTATAAATTTGTAATTATTTTTTACAATTTATTTTTGGATTTTTTTTCCCACAATAATTTTTTTTGGGGGGGGGGGGGATTTGGACAGTGTCAATAGGGCAGTGGATGGTGTCAGTCATTTATTTGTTTTTATTATCTTATTATCTATTATTTTTTACAATTCTGTTGTTTATTTATTTATTTTTACATATTTCTTTTAATTTTTGTTTTCACAGTGCTTCTGGGGAAGGGAGTGGGGGTATGAGGCAGTGGACGGTGTCAGTAGAGCAGTGGATGGTGTCAGTTTTTTATTTTTTTTAACAATTTAATTTGTTTTTTATTTTTTTTGGGGGGGGGTTGGAGCAGTGGACACTGTAGGCAGGGCGAGCACAGAGAAAGGGACTGAGGACACAGATTCCCCAGTTCCTTTCTCTGCAGCCTCAGGATTGAAGATGAATGGACAGGAGACAGCGGCTCCCGTCCATTCATAAACTGAAGCAGAGTAACACACAGGTTACTCTGCTCAATTATTACAGGAGATAGAGAGTGTTCGGTAGCGATCGCTCTCAATGTCCAATTAAGCCAAGAATGGGGCCGGTAAATGACATATTTACCGGGCCCCTTCCTCCACTCTCCATCCTAAAACATCCCCCTGGCAGCCGGCGGGAGAGAAGAGGGGGGAGCTGGCTTCGGGGGGACGAGGGGGCAGAGGAGGAGGAGGAGGAGAACGGGGGAGCGGAGGAGGACACAGTGGGCTGGGAGAGAACACGGGGAGCGGAGGAGGAGAACAGGGGAGCAGAGAAGAAGGACACAGCGGGCTGGGAGAGAACACGGGGAGCAGAGCAGGAGAACGGGAGGAGGACATAGAGAACAGCCCGGGAGGATCGGTGCGGCAGGAGGGACAGCTGTAAGCACTGATAGCCGTGGGAGGGAGAGGAGGAGAAGCGGCTGTCATGCAGGGAAATTGGTGCTTACAGCTGTCCTTCCCACCACACCGATCATCCCCAGCTGTGAACCAAGGGACAATCATCCATGTGTGCAGGGTGGGTCACAGTGGGCCCCCCCCCCCTCGGAGGGCCATGTGCAGTGAACACCCTGCACCCATGGAGGATATGCCACTGGCTGGGGTTCATTATTGCTGATTTCAGAGAGGGGGTCCATATTAATAGAGGACCCTTTTTTACAGGATACCATTACTCAAAAACCTAAAGTATCTTACCACAAAGCCAAAACATAAAAGGGAAAATCGCACCTAAGATGAAACAGTACCCACCTATCCACAGCAACTATATTCCCTTGATCCCTTTGGTGGGTATGTTCCAGTGCCGCAAAAAATTATTCCTGACCTGTCAGTTTGTAGAGCGTGGCCAAAAGTGTTTCACAGTTAAAGGTAGGGCGTATGCGAATAAAGAATTTCATAACTGTTCAAGTGAATATGTGGTTAACTCCCTAACCCGCACTTGTGGTCAATTTTATGAGGGTAGAACTATTCGCGTTTTGGTGAGCATAGACGCTTTATTGAAGGGGGCTGTGATAAACATAGCGTTCCCAAACATTTCTTGGAAAAACATCAACAATCCACAGCCGACTTTAAAGTGTGGGTAATAGAGGCAATTTCCAGTAGTTTACCCGCAGCAGAACGTTTCAAACACTTATGCAAACAAGAAACTTTTTGGATATATTCCCTAAATACTCTCACCCCCGGGGGGTTAAATGAGGAGATTGAAATCCACACCATACTATAAAATTCATATTGCAATATGTATTTCTAATGTTCAGTAAAGTGTTTCATTTCTCACCATATTCCCCGGCATTCCTTACAGCTTACCCTTATGGTCACACACATCCTGGACATCGCAAGGTTCATAACTTTTTCTTGGGGGTGGTAGTTCAGGGATAGTAGGTAACCACAATCAGTGCACCCAAAAATATATACAATAAAACCTTGGATTGCGAGCATAATTCATTCCGAAAGCATGCTTGTAATCCAAAGCATGCATGTAATCCAAAGCACTTGTATATCAAAGTAAATTTCCCCATAAGAAAAAATGGAAATTCAGATGATTCATTCCACAACCATTTATTCATAAATCCTTCAGTTTATATTCCATATAAAAAGAATATAGCAATGTGTAACCATAAAATGTCCATCAACAAATGGAAGCCTCCACAAGGGGATTAGAAGCAAAATCCAGCAGGAGCTACAGAGTATAAAAGAGAAGAGAGGCCCCTCCAAGTGTAGCAATATGGTTACATTTATTGAAGATCTAAGATTTAGCAACTTACATGTTTAATGATTAAAAGAGGTACATCTAAGTATGCAGGCATCTCTCAGCACTGTCAGTTTGCAATCGTGACCAGGAAGACTACCCTGCAGTAGAGCAGGGTAGTACTTCGATGTGCCTGTTTTAACCATCAACCATGTGAGTTGCTAATTGTTGTACCTTCATTAAATGTAACCATATTGCTACACTTAGAGGTGCCTCTCTTCTCTTTTATGACGTGACACTACTTGTGTCCTTTGGTGCAGCAGGCCAGCAGAAGGAGCTGTGTGCTCTGAGCGTGTAGTCATAGGCTTTTTGTCCTCTCCACGATCAAGGTCCGCCCTCCAGTGATGTAATTTCATCCTGTGTGATTCACGCCAGGCAGCTTGGACTTTCTCGACGTTTTCAGCATCCCAGCTTAGCCTCCCACAGCCACCTGGACCCTGGAGTGAATACCAGTTAGCAGACACCCCTTGAGGATGACATTACTGACAACAGACATGCTTACATATTCTTCTATCCTGTAAGTGCAATACTTTGTGTAATAAATTATGGTTTTAAATACTACACTTAGGTGTGCCACCCTCCTCCCCCTTTCTTTTATTGTTTCACAGAGTTTCAGGATACACTCTGGGGATGGCTGTCATCTAATTGAGTCCCAGTTGTCATGGACAACATATGCCTACATCAATGGACTATAACATTTCCTGCCGTTAACTGCAAATCAATTACTTGTTATGTGCTGGTGTGCTTTTAATTTTCCAAAACCCTCCCTAGGCGGCACTGCTCCCTAGGCAGCCGTCTAGTTTCCCTAGTGGGAGCGCCGGCTCTGAGCGCAGCAGAGCTTTAGGAATGTGGGTGGAAAAGAGGGAGTAAAGGCTAAGATGATTCATGTGTGGTAAGTCTCCAAAAGGGCTTGTTTCAATCTCCCCATGAGCATCTAAGGTGAGACCGGGCTCAACTGCAGGATGGTGGGCCAGGACTATGTTATGGGGACTCTTGAGCGAAGTGCACAAAGGCCTTGGTGGAGTCTGAGAGCTCACATGTTGTGGTTGCAATTTGTAGTGTCATGGCTGTTCAATTCCCTCATGTCCCTGTTCTTATTCACCTAGCTTGTCCATATTTGCTAAAGGAAGAAGATAACTTCCTGTTTCAGGTCACACCACTTCCAGTGAAACTTCCAATATATCTGCTCTGTGTTACATCACAAATGTGGGAATGCTAATATAAAAGAAAATATCTTCCAGCTGCATTAGTAGGCTATTTGTGTGTCTGTAAATGCTATGCCTGCTTATGCCAATGTCAGATCTAATTACTGTGTAGCTGGCGCTCACCTGCACCAGCACTAGAGAGACCCAGGGACTGTGGGATATGTAGTTTGTTCACTGGAAAATGCAGTTATCACACTGGAGACAGAGGTAATACATTAAACTGTCCAGTGCCACGTGGCATGGCTGATGTTTGAACACAAACAGAAGCTGCTGACAAAATTTGAAGATTTACTCTACTATAGGCTGTGTATATAGGGCAACAAATTACACCATAAAATGACACAATCAGTGCACATTTATGCAGGTGAAAACGAAAGGTGCAGGTAGGAAGGTTTATAATGTATTTAAGCTAATCTCCATGAAACAAATATGTAGTTAACAAAATTCAAAGCAAACAATAAAAATAAAAATCCAAAGATGCCAAGCTTAAAGACAATACAAAGTTTTGTAAATAGTTTTTCATGCAAATTTGTTGTAAAGTTTTTTTCTTCTAAAATATTGTTTGCTTCTGATTAATATTTGTTATCAGAAGATTTGAGAATAAAAGTATTTTAGGCTAGGTGGGTGGTGAAAAATGTGCCTGAAAAGTTCCTTGTTAAGAAAACGAAGTTGTTAGAAGTATGACTAGAAAATTATATTGCCACCTGACACGATGTACTCCCACTACTTCATGTGTTCAGGGTACAGAATTGTTAAATTTAAAGAGACTTTGATCTTACAAGCATGCTCATCCTGTTTTATAGGGAGGGAAAGCACACTTTACACTATGGCATTCACTGCTTGATGCTAGCCTACAATTTAAAAGACAACTATACAGTTAAAACACAACTTTGTGATACCAAAACATTTTGCAAAAATAATATGATAACATCACCCTTTCTTTTATTGTTTTTTAAATAACTGCCATCGTACTGGCTGTACATGTCTTAAGTGCCGCTTTCCACTACTGCCTGTCTGGAACCGCATTAAACAGGGATAAGCAGGGCTTAAATAAACTCATGCAGGGGGAAAGAGAGAATAGGGAAGATAGAAGATAAGAACAAGAGTGGGCAGAGTGCAGTGCTACTGTATCTATTTAGCAGCACTGTCAGAAATTGCAGCGGTTTCATCTCCCCTCCTTTGATACAGAGCTATTGTAGCCTGTGCTGGCTTGCAGCAAAGCTTATTGAGTCTGTTCCTGCCTGGGCTCTCTGATTCCTGTTCGTCTGTCTAACTAGAAGTGTGCCTGCTTCTTAGCAATAGCTTGGGTGCCATTTTAGCCTAAGTGGATATCTGCCCTAAGATCTGCAGGGGACTGTGGAGTTTCTCTCCAAACAGCTACTACCCTCTTCTGCAGGAATTTTAGTGAGTACTGCTCAGTATGAAGGATTAAAAGCGGAGGGAGTAGGGGCTTTCAGGTACACCTTCTGCCAGCAGGTCCAATGGGGTTTTTTATTTTCCTTTTCCTCTTACAAAGGACCCTATTTCAGTCGGCAGAGGTGTCTTCCTTTTGCCTCACTTTCCTCTTCAGTTCCCTCTGGTGCTTTCAATTTCTCCTACTTGATCAGAGAGGCAGTTTCCACTTTTATGGAGGATTTTATGGGAAAGATCACTGTCCTATGGGAGATGTCGGACCGCGGGGACTGTAAATGGCAAACTTCGGTTTCTCCTTCTCTTTCTATCCTGGATTCTGATTCTACTGCTGCCTTATTACAGTATAGGGAAGAGAACGTGGTATTAAAGAATAAAGGTCTGCTTTCTATAGACTCCACTTCAGTCATTCTTTTTACTAAACGCAGAGACCCCATATCTGTCCTGGTAGTCGGGATGCAATCCTCTCTAAAGTTGGAGTCTCAGTAGTCCATCCAACCTAAAGTTATTGGTATGGGTTCCAAAAAAGGCTCATAAGCCACCTAAGAACTTTCTTATGCACTCTGTGGTTGAGGAAGCTTTATACAGTGACTGGTCACATCCTGAAAAGATTTTTGTTCCTTCAAAGGGATTTCCCCGGCAATATTCGAAGGAGGAGGAATATTGTAAAAAATGGATGATTTTTTCTGTGTATTCTGCTATTGCCTGTCCCAAAGGTCATTAACAGTTCCAGTTGAGAATGCTCTTGTCTATAGGGACACACTAAACAAGAATTCTGAATCTCTTTTTAAACCTTTTGCCCCAGTAGGCCCTGCCATGCAGCCTATTGCTTCCTTAGAAATCTGTAAGACTTTGATGGTCTGGTCTAAGCGAATGGCCCGTGACCCTGGTTCTATTCTTACAGACCCTTCTGTCCTCCAGTGCTTGGAACTTCTTCAAACTGCCTTGAACTATTGCAGCTTTTTTGGGGGGGATTCCTTTTAGCACAAGCCCAGGTTAAGCCTTCTGTCGGTTCAGATTCTTTAGCTCAAATGCTGGTCCGCTGAACCAGCACGTAAAAAGCAATTGGAATGTATGCCCTTTGCAAGTTGACACCTCTTTGGAAAACATGTGGACCCCTTTATCAAGGAAGTCACCAGTGGAAAGAGCAAGCTTTTGCCTAGCAAAAAGAAGAGTAAGGTTCTTACAAGCAAGTCCTCTTCTGCGATTAAAAGTACTTCCTTTCATCCCTCCCAAGCCTTATCCTCAAAATCTAGGCCTGGCGCTCCTTTTCACCAAGCCCTGGACTCAGGGCAGCTAAGTATGGTTCCAAGCCTTTCTCTCTTTGATTGGGCACCCCTGCTTCTTCAAGAGTCTCCTTGCTTGAAAACATTCTGGATCTCTGGCTCAGGGATGTTATCTCTAGAAGGTACAGGCTGGATTTTTGCTCTATTCCTCCATGCCGGTTTATGCCTTCCGATCTGCCTTCTCTGCAGAGGTTGGAGGGTCTGCATACTGCTCTGCAGAAATTGCTTAACTTTTGGGTCATTGTCCATGTTCCTGCAAGGGAAGAGGTTTCAGGGTTTTCACTCCAATCTGTTCACAGTACCGAATGGCAAGGGTGGCAACTGTCCTAAACTGGACCTAAAGTGCTTGAACATATTCCTTCTAGGTAAAAAGTTTCATATGGAATCTTCCAGATTAGTCATTGCTTCCCTTAATCAAAAAGATCATTTGGATATGCTGGATGCTTATGTGTACATTCTCATTCCCTGCACCAGTGCTTATGTTTTGCAATGAGCAAGTCATTCCTTCCCTCAGAAAAGATTGGGTCCCTTCGCTCTAAAGCAGGAATACTGCTATCTAGATGTTGTTGCTCAGTGTTCTTTGGTATGAAGAATGCTGGGACTGATGCCTGATACCTTTACTTATATGCTCAATTCCATTCCAAAGGAAGGCAACTCAGCATCCTGTCTATGCAGGACAAGCGGACTCAGATTGTGAAATGTCCATTTCACCTGTCCCCCTCAGCCCACCTCTCCCTGCATTGGTGGATTTACGATTGACCTGTGCAATTGAAAAAATAATTTCTTTCAATAACTTGGAAGATTCTCACAACAGATGTCAGTCTGTGGGAATAAAAGTCTTTGGAATGTTAACAGTGGAACCAGGTCAGAGGTGGAATACAAACTTCCTATAAACATTCTGAAACTCATGGCAATCTGACTTTTGCTTTCAGCACTGGACATGTCAGCTTCAGGACTACAAATGCCAGTTCAGTCCGACAACATCATGACCTTGGCTTACACCAACCATCAAGGAGGCACAAGAAGTCATACATCCCAGAAGTAGGTGGAATTGATTTTTAATCTGGCAGAGCATTCTGAGCTTGAAGAATTGGCAGGCCAACTTCCTTAGCTATCAAGATCTGGATTAAGTTACATAGTAGGTAAGGTGGAATAAAGACAATAGTCCATCCCGCTCAACCTGTGTAGGTGCACATGTGTCAGTGTCTATAATTATTTCCCTTATCCCTGTATGTTTAAGATGCACATCCAAGAGTCTCTTAAAAATATCCATACTCCCCGCAGCCACCACCAATTGTGGAAGAGAGTTCCACATCCCTATTGCCCTGACAGTGAAAAAACCCCTGCGCAGTTTAAGGTTATACCGCTTCTCCATCAACCTCATAGCATGTCCCTGTGTCCTCTTACACTCCTTGAGACTGAATAGTTTTTTTCCTACGCTGGGAATGCCATTTAGGTACTTGTAAATCACTAAAATATCTCCTCTCAAGCGTTGTTTCTCCAGCGAGAATAGATTTAGTGTTTGCAGTCGTTCCTCGTAATTGAGGTCCTGCAGTCCCCTTATTAGTTTTGTTGCCCTTCTTTGGACTCTCTCTAGTTCCAGCACATCCCTTCTGAGGACTGGTGACCAGAACTGGACAGAATACTCCAGATGTGGTCTAACCAGAGTTTTATAAAGTGGCAGGATTATCGTTCTATCTCTGGAGTATATCCCCTTTTTTTTTATACATGCTAATATTCTGCCGGCTTTGGTAGCTGCAGCTTGACATTGCATGCTGTTGCTCAATCTGTCATCTACTAGGACCCCCAGATCTTTCTCCATCATTGATTCCCCCAGCAGGTCTCCCCCTAGTGAGTAGTTTGCATTTGTTTTTTGCCCCTAAGTGCATTCCTTACATTTACATCCGATGAGTCAACCGTCACCACTGTAACATGTAAACAAGCTTGTGCTTAAAACCCCAGCGCTTCTCACTAGAATCCTTATCCCTTGAAAAGTCACGTGATCAGTGATGCAACGAGTCGGGAGGAGTTGGTGATGCGTTCATCCGGTGTCTCAGTTACACGGTTGTAATGGTGAGGAGGAGAGCAGTGTCTCCCTGATTAGCCTTACACATATAAGCTATATACAAGATGATGTAACATGTGAGTGGGATATCGCTATATGCCTTTATCTATGGCCCTGATTTAATTACATCGTTGCTCAATGAAAGCCTGTTTTTCTTTTCCTGAGTCATTTTAGAAAACTGCTGGACCATCTTAAAACATATTATTTAGAGCTGTGTATGACCCAAGGGGGTCTTCTAAAGAAACGGCTGGACCATCTTAAAATCCATTATTAAGAGCTTTGTATGACCCAAGGGGGTCGCCACCGAAGGTGAGCAGGCATTGCACCTGGTCGTGGAAGTGGTGACACGGATAATATAACCAACTATTACACTTTGTGGAGGAGCAATTTATCAATATCCATTATATATTGACTGTATTTTTGGACTTTTTTTTATATATTTTGTTTGAAATTATTAATATTTATTGATTTATTTTTGATTTATCGATTGATTTATGGACATGTCACTATGCACACTATATACAGTGCAATCGCACCATTGTTTAATAATTTCCTAACTGGTAGTAAACCCCCTCTATAGGTAGCTCAGTTTGTCACAAACCAGTACAAGTAGAAAAAAATAGAGGGGTGGGTGCTGTGGCCATCAATGAAAACAGAGAAAGAGATTTTACAGTGGGTAACAAAAAAAAATCCAATTTTCTCTTAAGTTCATTGATGGACACAGCTATTCTTTATTCTTGACCGTAGGAACGTCCCAAAGCAGCACCTCACTGAGGGGTGGGTAACTAAAGAACATGCAAAAACACGCAAGAACCTTCCAGAAGATGGACAAGAAAACTCAAACAGCAGCCTGCAAAACCTTACATCCGAAACATGCATTTGAAGATGCCAAAACAACAACTTTGTAAAACTTGGTAAAGATGTGCACAGGTGACAAGGTAGCTGCCTTGCAACTATGAGGCACAGACGCCTGATAGCAGAACACCCAGGATATGCTAATCACCTTGGTACAGTGTGCCAAGGGAAACAAGGAGCATGACCATGAATGGCATTAGCCTGGACAGCCATCTACCTGAGCCATCGAGAAACAGTGGCAGAGGAAGCTGCCAGGCCTTTTTGTGGGCCATCCACAATCACAGAAGGTAACCCCAACCTCCGGAGGGCGGCAAAGCCAACTGGTATACACAAACTGCCTGGACCACATCTAAGGAGTGCAGTGCAACTGCCTGAGGATGTGAAGGCAGCGCGCACAGGCAAGGAAGGACTATGTCTATGTTCAAGTTAGACACCACCTTCAGAAGGAAGGAGGGACACAAACAGAAAACCACCTTATTGTAAAATCATATAGGAAGAGTTACAGGACACGCTCTGACACGTGGCGTGCAGAAGGGATAGCAACCAAAAAAGCGGCTTTCCGGTAGTGCATAAACATAGGAATATTCCTCATGTTCTCTTCTGAAGAACTGAAAGAACAAATTCAGGTCCAACAGCGGCAATGAAGATCACACTGGAGGAGCTATACGTGAGTACCAGTAATTATTAATTATTAATCTTGACAAATCTGCCTTATTGGCAAAATATAATTCAACTGTGGGTATAGGATTAGGTATATGGGAGTGTATGATAGTTTTTATTTTATTTATTTATTTATTTTTTTATGGTTAAACTAGATGGACTTGTGTCTTTTTTTCAACCTGACTAACTATGTAACATGCTGAACCGCTTGAAAGCAAATACAAAGCAAGGAGTGTGTGGCCAACACTATTGCCAGAGCAGAAACCCAGCCCTTGATGGTCTCAAGGCCAGGTTCTAATCAATGCCCAGTTGAAGAAAGGGCAAAATCCGAGACACCAAGCAGGAATGTGGGTGCATGCCTCAGCCTCACACTACAAATGTAAGCCTTCCAAGTACACGAATACAGTGCCTTGGAAAAGTAATCCTACCCCTTGAAATTTTCCACATTTTGTCATGTTACAATCTAAAACATACATTTTATTGGGATTTTATGTGATAGACCAACACAAAGTGGCACAGAATTGTGAAGTGGAAGGAAATGAGAAATGGGTTTCCAAATTTTTTACAAATAAATATCTGAAAAGGGCAGCGTGCATTTTTATTCAGCCTCCTTTACTCTGATACCCCTAACTAAAATCTAGTGGAACCAATTGCCTTCAGAAGTCACCTAATTAGTAAATATAGTCCACCTGTGTGCAGTTTAATCTCAGTATAAATACAGCTGTTCTGTGAAGCCCTCAGAGGTTTGTTAGAGACCCTTAGTGAACAAACAGAATCATGAAGGCCAAGGAACACACCAGACAGGTTAGGGATAAAGTTGTGGAGAAGTTTAAAGCAGAGTTAGGTTATAAAAAAACTATCCCAAGCTTTGAACATCTCATGGAGCACTGTTCAATCCATCATCCAAAAATGGCAAGTTTATAGCAAAACTGCAAACCTACCAAGACATGGTCTTCCACCTAAACTGATAGGCGAGGAGAGCATTAAATCAGCGAAGCAGCCAAGAGGTAACCAGGGTAACTTTGGAGGTGCTGCAAAGATCCACAGCTCAGGTGGGAGAATCTGTCCACAGGACAACTATTAGTCATGCACTCCACAAATCTGGCCTTTATGCAAGAGTGGCAAGAAGAAAGCCATTGTTGAAAGAAAGTCATAAGAAGTCTCGTTTGCAGTTTGCGAGAAGCCATGTGGGGGACACAGCAAACATGTGGAAGAAGGTGCTCTGGTCAGATCAGACCACAATTAAACTTTTTGGCCTAAAAGCAAAAAAAGCGATGTGTGGCGGAAAACTAACACTGCACATCAGCCTGAACATACCATGCCCACCGTGAAACATGGTGGTGGCAGCATCCTGTTGTGGGGATACTTTTCTTCAGCAAGGGCAGGGAAGCTGGTCAGAGTTAATGGGAAGATGGATGGAGCCAAATACAGGGCAATCTTAGAAGAAAACCTGTTAGACTTGATACTGGGGCGGAGGTTCACATTCCAGCAGGACAACAACCCTAAACATACAGCCAGAGCTACAATGGAATTGTTTAGATCAAAGCATATTCATGTGTTAGAATGGCCCAGTCAAAGTCCAGACCTAAATCCAATTGAGAATCTGTGGCAAGACTTGAACTTTGCTGTTCAGACGCTCTCCATCCAATCTGACAGAGCTTGAGCTATTTTGCAAAGAAGAATGGGCAAAAATTTCACTCTCTAGATGTGCAAAGCTGGTAGAGACCTACCCGAAAAGACTTGCAGCTGTAATTGCAGCCAAAGTATTGACTCAGGGGGACTGAATTCAAATGCACACCACACTTCTCAAATATTTATTTGTAAAAATTGTTGAAAACCATTTATAATTTTCCTTCCAATTCACAATTGTGTGCCACTTTGTGTTGGTCTACACAAAATCCTAACAAAATATATTTACGTTTTTGGTTGTAAGATGACAAAATGTGGAACATTTCAAGGGGTATGAATACTTTTTCAAGGCACTGTAAATCTTCCTAGAGGTAGACTTATAGGGCGTACACACGGTTGGACTTTGTTCGGACATTCCGACAACAAAATCCTAGGATTTTTTCCGACGGATGTTGGCTCAAACTTGTTTTGTCTACACACACGGTCGCACAAAGTTGTCGGAAAATCCGATCGTTCTAAACGCGGTGACGTAAAACACGTACGTCGGGACTATAAACGGGGCAGTGGCCAATAGCTTTCATCTCTTTATTTATTCTGAGCATGCGTGGCACTTTGTCCGTCGGATTTGTGTACACACGATCGGAATTTCCGACAACGGATTTTGTTGTCGGAAAATTTTATCTCCTGCTCCCCAACTTTGTGTGTCGGAAAATCCGATGGAAAATGTCCGATGGAGCCCACACACGGTCGGAATTTCCAACAACGCGCTCCGATCGGACATTTTCCATCGGAAAATCCGACCATGTGTACGGGGCATTACAGTGTTAGTTACCCTAAAAAAAAAATAAAGGATCCTGTTCTGTTAAAGCGTGTTATACAGTACAGTGCTTGTGCTGTGTAATTTTGCCCTCTCCATTTACCTGAAATACCTGGCTTATCCTGCCTGGTTCTTCCCTCCCTTCTGTAAACTGACCACAGGTTATCATGGCTGCTGAGCCTTGACACTGTGGTCAGTTTACGTGCCTCCGTCATCTGCAGCTCTCCTCTCTTCCCCCCTCCCCTCCCTCCTGTCAGCTTGTACCAGCACCGCTCTGCTCCCCTCCCCTCCCCTCCCCTCCCCGCAGCTATAAAACTATGTTATGTTTATAACATCCCCTCTGTTAGATAACATGTGTCCTATTGTCTGGGCATAATAAAAAAAAATGCAGATATCTACCTTATATCACAGCGCCTCCCAGTGCTCACAGGACTCCTGGCTTTCTTCTCCTGGCTGACGTGCCAGGATATAAGGTAGAAATCTGCATGTTAGATAACACATGTTATCTAACAGAGGGGATGGTATAAACATGGCATAGTGGCTTAACAATTACTGTAAGCTCCTTCAGCATGGTGTGCAGCACAGAACCCCGACAACCTCGTGTCACTTGGGACACAGCTTTCAATAGCCAACCGTAAAGCTAGAGACTGTAAAGCAGGGTGGAAGATTGACCCTAGCACAAAGCATCTTGCCGAGTCTGGAACCACCAGAATGACCAAGATCTCTTTGGCCCCTAACCTGTGCAGATGAGGGAGAGGTTGAGAAGGGGGAAGGGGTAGATGAGTCGGTAATGGCTCCACGGCACCAGAGTGTCTGTTGCATCTCCCTTTGGGTTAGGTCAGGAAGCCAGTAGATCCCTATTCAATGTGCCCCACCACAGACAGATTTGGAGAAACATGTCTGGGTGCAGAGACCACTCTCCTTTATCCAGCATCTGGTGACTGAGGCATCCACCTGCCAGTTTTCCACACTCAGAACATAAATGGCAGAGAGAGCTGGCATGTGAAGTTCTGCCCACTGAAGAATGCGTGAGGCCTCCAGCACCACTGCCAAGCTCCTAATCCCACCCTAGTGATTGACATAGGCCACCAACGTCGTATTCAACTGAATCTGACCAGGCTTTAAAGAGTTAGAAAATCTAACCATGGAGACTCCATCATCCAATGGCCTGGGGCAGACCTCCGATTCAGAACACCCCCAGCCAGACAGGCTGGTGTTTGTCATGCCCATTGTCCAGTAGAGAGAGAGAAATGCCTACCTGGCATGTTGGAAACTGAAGCCACTAGAAAAGTGAGGCCCTAGCAAAGCATCTCATGCGGATCAGATTGTCCAAGGACACAGGTGACTTGTTCCACTAGGAATTTCTTCTGCAAAACCCCTTTTATGAAACTGTGCATATGGAACCGCCTCATAAAGTTGACACCTTGAGGCCCAGAACCTGCATGCAAAAACACAAAGAAGACCATCTGTGGGACAGCAGCAATCAGAGTGCAGTCTGGAGTTTCCGAAGCTGGTCCAGCAGGAGGAACACCTTGACCTGCACAGAGATCAGCCTCATATATTCCAGACACCTGGCAAAGACAGAGTGGACTTCTTGAGGTTCAACACCCAGCTTAACTTCTAAAGAGTGTGCATACTGATGACAATGTTGTCAATGAGCACAGCATGAGTCTCTGCTTGCAGGAAGAGGTTGTCCAGAAAGACTATCAATGCAGTTCCCTGCCATCACAGTAATGCCAGGACTGGAGCCAGCACCTCAGTAAACAGCCAGGGAGCGGAGGCCAAGACAAAGGGAAGTACCACAAACTGATACTGCGCGTATCCGACCACAAAGTGCCCAGCACAGATGGGAACATGTATATGTGTGTCCTTGATGTTCATGGAGGCCAGGAAATCCCTTGATTAAAGAGAGACCACTCCAGAACAGGTGGATCCTCTGAACATGTGAACCTCCCTAAGCAAATCAGGGCCTTGGAGTCCAATGACGAGCAGACCCCTTCCATCTTCAGAATCGTAACAGGTTGGAGTAAAACCTCTGGAACCTCTCCAGACCTGGGACGATAGAATTTATGCCCTGAGGAAGCTCATCCCGCACTGCCATTTGAGGATCTTTTAGATGAGACGTGAAGAGATGGGTCAGCAGGAAACTCCTCCTCTGGGGGTAGGAAGAAACCCCACTAATTAGGGCAAAAAAAACCCCCAAAAGGCAAACCCAGTTGTCAGGAAGTAGAGATCCATGGATCTGAGGAGCCACAAAGACAACACTCAACCCTAGTGCACCCAAGGGGGACAGACCTTGCTATGGAAGGTCTGTTGCCCCTTAGGGGGAATTAGCGGCCATGGTCACTTGAGACCACCAGATGTGGCCTTATTCAATTTGGATTCTTGACCGAGGTACCCGAGCAACAACGAGGAAAGGACCTGAGGCAGGTTCCTTGCCCACCCAAGAACCTGGGGGGACTCGTACCGCATGAGGTAAAGAAAATCCTCCAGGAAGGTAGAGAAAAAACCTGTCCCTTCAGAGACAACTCTGGTAGGGCTTTCTGCGAAAAAAACAAACCACCTCAACATATGTCCAAATAGCCGATGTCATTAACAAAAACTTGAGCAGCACCATAGCAGTTGCAGATCAAACAGAGTAGAGTTTTGTGTTGCTCAGCCGGGGAGTGGCACATGGCACAGAGATTCCAGTCATAAGATGGGGCGGAACTCCCCACAAGGCCTGGGTCAAGAGCAGCCTCAAAAAGAAAAACACACACTGACCAGCCACAGGGCAAGGCCAGTGGGACGGGTAGAACAGGGAGCCAGATGATACACCCATGGATACCAAGGAAGATACAGCATAAGGCCAAAAGAAAACATGGGCTGGAATGCAAGCAAACCGTATTGAAAACTGCCTCCAATAGCAAAAGGGGGCCACGAACAACCAAGCCAAGCATTTAGGGTTTGCAAGGGTACAGGAGGGGAAAAAAACATACCTACAGCTCCCCAGAAGGAATTTCCAGTGAACCCCCCCTGAATCTTAGAAATCATACACAGGAAACCTGCAAGGAACCCTCAGAAGTAGCCACAGACACAGTGAGGTTGGGCCACTACTCACCGTATTTTGGAGATCACAGCAGTGCCAACCTGGCTGACACAGATTCCCAACACCGGCCGAGGTCTAAGTTATGGTGTAGGAGGTGTGACATAATCAAACAGCATCTGCCCTTGTAGCTCTCCAATACAGTGGTAGAGCACTGGGCAACCACACCTCCGCCCCAGTTCAGAGTGAGGGGGGGGGAGCTCTTTAAAGAAATGGTGTCACAGCTGCACCACCATCTAATTACTGTCCAGTAAGGGGAGGGCACTGGGCAAGAGTAGCGCCTGCCTCACTTATTTTCCCCCAGCACTACAGTAAAATGTGGCAGAAGTGACACAATGTAAGGCAAAAACTCCAAGCTAAAATGGCAGCCTCCAGCTGCCCTAGTAGGCTGCAAGGCGCGGTCTAAATTTCTGAACAGCCCAGCCACCTGGAGTGCTCACCCGTGCGTGGCATAACCTAATACGCTGGTCATGAAGGAGGGGGGCAGAGAGCAGCCCCCATCTGCAAATGTAAAAGCAACAGGCAACCCAAAGAAGCCGGAGATGCCACCATGCACCCCCCAACCGCAGGGCACACATATAACCCAGGAAGAAGGGAGGGATACCCATGAAAAACTCCTACCACCAGCAAGGTGGTCACCACATGGCCATACAGGAACCCAGGAGATGCGTTAGGGGTTGTAACTACATGGCCATTGACCAGGCAGACACTCCGCAGTATCAATAGGGACAGTGCCAATTGAGAAGGTGTCCCAGTAGAGAATGACCAGCCCCAACCCCACTACCACTCAGGGGGGACACACAGGGAACACCAGGTCCATGCAAACCACAGGAGAGAGAAAGGCAGGTGTAGGAAAGAGAAAATAAACACAGACAACCATTGCCTGGAGGCTGGAGGAGAACCCACAGAGCCCACCAACCCAGGGAGTACCTGCAGCCTGCCACCGCGCCCAAAGGAAAAGGGGGAGTTTTGACTTTCCAGTCCAGTGGAGGTAGTGGGTTAACACTCCCGAGACAGATCTGCCTCCTACCAAGATGAGGGGGCTGTTGACCAAGGAAACACGGTCATATATGTCCCTGCAAAATGTTTAATTCGCTGGCCGCTCCATTCTAGGATGGAGCGATAGCAGCCAACCCAGCACTTAGCTAAAGGTTTGGGTGCACTCACTGACTGAAGTGACTACTGCATATAAACTATCCATCCTGTCACCCTGTCCAGCTGTTAATTTAAGATCTCCACAGGAAAAAAGCTATGGATCCACAAGTCCCAGCAGGGAGCTATTTCCATACTCCATATACTAGGTAGAAGGAACTGAGTTGCCTATAGCAGAGATGGGGTTTATTACCTGCTAGGACTACCCATAGGCGGTGCTGTGTTCTTTTTTTCTGCCTAGTGTCCTACTCCTGAAGGTAGCGCTATAACCTTAAAGTTAAAGGAGTTGTAAAGTCAGAAGGTTTTTTATCTTAATGCATTAAGATAAAAAGCCTTCTGTGTGAAGCAGGCGCCCCAGCACCTCCTAATACTTTCCTGAGTCCCCTCCCTGTCCAGTGATGTCCAGGAGTGTCTCGGCCGCCCGAGACTCTCCCTCCTGATTGGCTGAGACACAGCAGTGGCACCATTGGCTCCCGCTGCTGTCAAAGTCAGTCAACCAATCAGGATAGAGGGGGCGGGGCCGGGCAGCTGCTCTGTGTCCGAATAGACACAGGGAGCTGTGACTGAGCTTGGTTGCCCGGGTGCCCCCCTAGCAAGCTGCTTGCTGTGGGGGCACTCAACAGAAGGGAGGGGCCAGGAGCGCAGAAGAAGGACCCAAGAAGAAGAGGATCTGGGCTTCTCTGTGCAAAACCACTGCACAGAGCAGGCAAGTATGACATTTTTATTTTTATTGAAAAAAAAACAAAAAAACAAGACTTTACAATCACTTTAACCACTTGCCGACCAGCCGCCGCAGTTGTACTGTGGCAGAACGAAGCGCCATAACATAACGTCGTTTCGCCCTGTGGCCACTAGATGACCGACGGGCACCTGTGGTCGCTTGTGACACAGCGAGAACCGGGATCTGTGTGTGTGTAAACACACAGATCCCGGTTCTCTGAGGGGAAAAGAGACTGATCGTGTGTTCATACAATGTATGAACACCGATCTCTCTCTCTTCCCCTGGCAAGCCCCATCCCCCCTACAGTTAGAACACAGAGAGGGAACACAGTTAACCCCTTGTTCGCCCCCTAGTGTTAACCCCTTCCCTGCTAGTGACATTTTTACAGTAATCAGTGCATTTTTATAGCACTGGTCGCTATATAATTGTCAATGGTCCCAAAAATGTGTCGAAAGTGTTCAATTTGTCCGCTGCAATATCGCAGTCCTGATGCAAAAAAAAAAAAAAATCACAGATCGCCGCCATTACTAGTAAAGAAAATAAAAATAATAAAAATGCCATAAATCTATCCCCTATTTTGTAAATCCTATAACTTTTGCGCAAACCAATCAATATACGCTTATTGCGATTTTTTTTAACCAAAAATATGTAGAATACATATCGGCCTAAACTGAGAAAAAAATTCATTTAAAAAAAAAAAATGTGGGATATTTTATTATAGCAAAAAGTAAAAGATAGTGTTTTTTTCAAAATTGTTGCTGTTCTTTTGTTTAAAAGGATTTTACAGGTAAGTCAAAAATATTTTTTTTTACGTCTCCTGCTAGTGAGGACATTGGGGTTAATTTACTATGTTAGTAGTGGTACTTGACTTAGGCTAGGTTCACACATATGCGGCTTTGCGAGCCACGTGTTTCATGGGCACGGCAGCCCATTCCCTTGAATGGGTTGCTGTGCCTCCTGAAAGGCAGGGAAAAGGTCCCTGTAGCATTTTAGAAATCACAGCCCGCACAGGAACTGCAAGTGCAGGGTGGTTACCAGCGCAGATGTGATTTCCAATGCGTGCTATTCAAAGTGGACATTGGTTAATAAGTCATACCTGTGTTCACAGTGAGAAGTCTAATCCTTTAGTAAATAAACTTCAATATGAAGATAATGCATTGTAACTGAATTGCTAGTTTTCATCAGTCTCCTGCAATCTTTGTATACAGCAGCAGTCACACAAGAAGATCAGGATTGGGAGTCAATTAAGTATGTGGCATGCAAATATGCTGAGAAGTAACATACTGATAGGAAAAGACAGCACAGTGGGATGAAATCATCAGTCTAACTGCTCTGTCCGACCAGAAGTCCTGGGCTGGAGAGGATACCACTATCAACTGTAACCTTCAGGCTGCGTTCACACCTCTGCATTCCCCGAACACAGGCAGAAACGCACTAAAAACATGGCAAAACACGCACCACGTTCGCAATGACAATATTTCTTAATGGCACACCCAAACGCAAGTAGTAGTCGCAAGGCAAAATGCACTTGGTTCAGTGCCTAAAAAAGGTACTTGAGCTACTTTGATGCATTTGTTGCGCATAGGGCAAACTATTCAAATGAATGAGCTGCCCTATGCTGTTGCAGGCCAAAAAACCTGATGCATCACTCAGGTGTGAATGCAGCCTACATACTTACAATAGTGCCTGCATTGCATTGCCTCAATGAAACCATCGACAAAAATAATTTTTGAGCTCCTGGCTGCAGTTTTTTATTCTTTTTTTTTTAACATCCGTAAACACGAACCCTAACAGAGAAAGTGGTGTCATCAGCTGGCTGTGTGGTAGGGTTGTGTAAATCGCAGACCTAAAGAGAAATACAAATCTTTGCCGGGTACGACAGCTCCAGTATTTTTATTTTTTAAAGCCTAAACACTTAATGCATTCTCTGCATTAAGGTAAAAAATGTTTAGGTGGCAGTATTGGCCCCTCTTTTACTTACCTGAGTCCTCAATCCAGCCCTGTACCCATCTGTAGTGGCTCTGTCATCTCTCCCCACTCTCAGAGGCTTTGCTGAGGCAGTGGGAGCCATTGGCTCCTGCTGCTATCAGTCAAATTCTGTGACAAGGGAAATGCACCCCGGCGCATCTCACACGTTCCCAGGTGTGTGAAACCGCATGTTATAAAAGCAGTCAGGGATTTTTTCTCTGCGGGAAATGCAGGTACAGCAGCGCATTCTAAGGAATAGGTTGCTGTGCCTGTGCAAACGCAAGACGCACCACATTCAGTGTAGACCTAGCCTAAAAGAATTGCTAAATATTGCAAAATAGAATACAATAACACAGTTATCAAATAAGGCATGTTTTTTAGTGAACTGATAATACACACTTAAGTGGGCTTAAGCACCATATAGCCATATGGTGTGACAAAATCCCCATATTTTTTTTAAATGTTCAGGTGTTTTAACCTCCCTGGCGGTATGATTATTTCAGATTTTTGCGTCTCAAATTTTGCATAGAAATTGGCGTTTTATATTGTAGGTCTGTAATTCCTAGCAATAACACACTTATATCTGTCCATCAAGAGTCTAGTAGATATCCCGGGTATGATGAAGTTTGAAACACAAAATCATAAATTATAATATAAATAATTATAAAAAATAATAATAAAATAAATTTCCCCATGATTCACTATCGCTCAATTCTGCAAGTGTTCTAATTTAGTATCGTTGTTTTCTAGCTGGTCTAAAACCTCTTTTGACATAAAGGGACACTTTTTGGTTGCTATGGACAATCTCCAGTTTCCAGGCAGAAAGAACAGTATATATCATATAAAACTGCATGCAGGGCATTGGTCAAAGCACTGGGGACAAAAGGGATGTGAAATTATTATAAACAGTAATGTAATCTGTAAGATTACAGTGTACTGTATGTGTTGCGAATTATCACTTTTTTGAATTTGCCGCCAGGCTCCGTCCCCGTGCGTTGCGGCGCTCGCAGGGAATGAAGCCTGGCACACAGGACATCGGGCGGAGGACAGAGCCCACAGACACAGCGGGGGGACATCGCAGGATCCTGGAGACAAGGTAAGTAACCTCTTCCAGGATCCTGCAATGCAATCCCGAGAGTGGCTCGGGGTTACCGCTAATGGTGCTGAAATTTAACCCTGAGCCATACTCGGGAAAACCGCCAGGGAGGTTAAATAACCTGGCAGGAGTTAAATGTCATTTTTTGCATGTATGCGCTGTAATATTTTGTTCTGTTTATGGTCTTATGGCTGCACCATTTTTAATGCATCTTTTAGGGTGTGCCCCCCAAATCTTTGTTTGTCTGATAATACACGCAACACACAATATTATACACAAAAATACATGCAATATCTGACACTTTGTATATTAGACTGCAGTATGAGAACAATTACACATGATTTACATTTCAAAGCTGTTCACCAAGATGCTGATGCCACCTGATGGCAAACACCAGAAATGCATTCAGAGTTGGATATACTAAACACTAGTCTGTTGCACACTTTAATACCAGGTCCTGGTATGGGAGAATTCCAAGCATGTTATATTTTTACATAGTTACGTTGCTCCAGCTTAAACCAGTGTAACTATGTATATAACATACTTGGCTGATCCCTCTGGAAGCTGAAAATCATTGAAGTAGACACAGCTACATCAGTGATCTCAATTTGCATTTGGGACCCATGCTGGCCTGATGCATTCTGAATACAAGAGGTTGGCCATTCAGCACAGGTGCCATTCAGAGAATGCTTTGCATGTTCTAAATGAATGCAAAGTGTTTCCTGACTGAATGAGTTGGAGAGCGTGATGTCACTGCCCTGCCTATACAATTAGTCCAATCAGGGAAAGCTTTGCATACATTTAGAAAGATGTAGCCAAACTCCTGAGTTCACAATGCATCAGGCTCGCTGTTCAGCATGGAAGCTGTAAGTCAATGGAGAAGTAGAGGTGTCTACTTTAATGACTTCCAGCTTGCAGGGGGACTGGCCAGGTATTGTATATACATAGGACCAATGTAACTACAGTAAAACCTTGGTTTGAGAGTAACTTGGTTTGAGAGCGTTTTGCAAGACAAGCTAATTTTTGTTATAAATCTTGACTTGATATACAAGTGATGTCTTGATATACAAGTAGTGCCATGTCACAACTGAGTATAAAAGAGAAGAGAGGCGCCTCTAAGTGTAGCAATATGGTTACATTTAACGAAGATACAAGATTTAGCAACATATTGCTACACTTAGAGGCGCCTCTCTTCTTTTTTATATTCTGTAGCTCCTGCTGGATTTTGCTTCTAATCCTTTTGTGGAGGCTTCCATTTGTGGATGGACATTTTATGGTTACACAACCTGGTCACATTGCTATACTCTTTTTATATGGGCTATAAACTGAAGGACTTATGAATAAATGGTTTTGGACCGAACCATCGTATTTTACATTATTTCTTATGGGGAAATTTGCTTTGAAGTGCTTTGGATTATAAGCATTGTTCTGGAACAAATTATGCTCACAATCCAAGGTTTTACTGTATGTAAAAATATACCATGCCTGGATTTTATTTTTCAAGCTAAAACAATTTGATTAAAAAAATAATGTTCTTTAGCATGGAACATACATTCCACACTAAAAATGATGCTCCCCAAATTAGCGTGTGCTGTAAACTGCCTCCAGCATTGTTCCTGTTTCTTCATGCTGGCGGCTGCCATTTTGCTGAAGATCAGAGTCTTTGAGCAGCAGTAAATCTTTAGGCTGTCAGCAGATCGGCCTCTACCTTTTCGGCACATTACCAAAAAAGAGAGAGCAATCGAGTATGCCAGCAGGTTTTTTTCTGGCTAGCAATTGTAGTCCCTCGGATGGGGAAATTTCATTTTTCCTTATTATTTTTGGCTCACAATATTTAAGAATGAATTTTTAGGCCTGGTTACCTTAGATGACCTCACACTATAGGAATGTCAAGCTTTTTCAGGAATGTGTGCTGTCTTTCTTAAAAAGCAATACTGCTATTCAGAGTGTACCGGGGCGAGCACATGCTTGTTTTGATCATCGTGTCATGAAGCAAAGACTGGGGACTCTGTGGAAAAAGTATCTATAGTTAAGTATTCTTCTTACATTTTCCAATATTTAAGTGTTCTTGCATAGCAAGACCACTTACTGTTATCTCACATATATATTATTCTTATTATTATAGCCAAATTTACCACCCTAACTCCTCCCACAGTTTTTACACTACATAGACAAGTAATATACCGAAACGTGCGGATTGTTCCCGAATGGTGTGCTATTACTTTGTGGAACGTTTCGCCGAATGGTTCACGAAATATCGTCGTTTTTGCGGCGAAATTGGTCCCATAGGAATGAATTGGGAAACTAGAGTGGGAGATGACAAAAGCTGGAAAATCAGAACATGATTTCTAAACTGCCGCCACTCCCTCATTTTCAAGCCCACCTACACAAGATGCTGAGACACTCCAAATGCATGTGACTTCATCTGCTAGACTTGATAATGCTTGTAGACTCCTCCCACAGTTTTCACACTACAGAGACAAATAATATACCGAAACGAGCGGATTGTTCCCGATTGGTGTGTTATTACTTTGTGGAATGTTTTGCCGAATGGTCCACGAAATGACGTTTTTGCAGCGAAATTGGTCCCATAGGAATGAATGGCGAAATGTTCAAAACTAGAGTGGGAAGTGACAAAAGCTGACAACCCCATGATCAGCCAAAACATTATGACCACCCCATGATCAGCCAAAACATTATGACCGCCCCATGTAAAAAAAAAAAAATATTTTTGAAAAAAAATATAATTTTTGAAAAAAGTAAAAAAATAATTTTTGAAAAAAAAAAAAAATATTTTTGAAAAAAAAAATATTTTTGAAAAAAAAAAAATTATTTTTGAAAAAAAAAAATATTTTTGAAAAAAAAATTACTTTTAAAAAAAAATTATTTTTGAAAAAAAAATACATTTGAAAAAAAAAATTATTTTTGAAAAAAAAATTACTTTAAAAAAAAAGGAAAATTTATTATCAAATACTTACCGTAATTTTCCTTTCCTGATGGACTCCATGGCAGCCTACGTGTGGTTAACCCCGCCTCCTCTCCAATGCTATAGGACCCCCTACCCTATAAGAATGAGCTCACCTGTACAGACTGTGTTCCGTAACTAGCCTACTCATTGACCGATGGGTGGGAACTCCGTCTGCCATGGAGTCCATCAGGAAAGGAAAATTACGGTAAGTATTTGATAATAAATATTCCTTTTTCCTGACAGACTCCATGGCAGCCTACGTGTGGGAAATAACTAGCCATTCCACACGGGTGGGTATGCTGAACAGCAATAATATAATTTGACCCGTCAACCGACAGGATTTATAAACCAAAGCTCACAGAAGAAAGCGAAGCAGGCTCAGTAAAGTAATCTGACATTAAGGTTTCAAATAGGAGCCCTTGAGGTCGCTTGCAGATAACGCCTGAACACACGTACCGGGCTGCTGCCTATGAAGCCGCTACACCCTTGGTGGAACGTGCCGTCACCGCCTCCGGAGGAGTCAGGATCCTATCTCTATAAGGCTGATGAACAAACTGTACAGTTCTGGACGAGGCTTGATTCAGTTTGCTACTGCCGAAATGCAGGATGGACAGGTAGACAGAATGTCCAAAAGGAAGGAAGTAGCTTGTAGGTATACCTTCAGAATTTCGTCTATGACCAGAGGATAGGACGATTTCCTGGATCCTATGGAACCTTGAGGTAATACTTGGATTTGAGCTGAGCATGGGAAAAAAGAACCATCTGGTCCGGGAAGAAGGACAGAAAAAAGATTCTTCGTAACCTAGGGACGTGACCTCCGAGACCCTCTAGCCAAGGTAATGGCTACTATGATATTGATTTTAGTTAAAAAAGGCCTCCAATAGAAAGCGGGGAGGACCCCGTATTACTGAGTTCAGACAGTGAGCCAATGACAAGGGGAAGGTCTCAATTGGGAAATCTTGGTCTCCTTTTGAGGGCTAAGCTTTAGCTGCCCATGGGATGGATGGTGGACTAAAGGGTAAACAGCCCACGAAGTTCTGGAGAAGGCCAACAAGGCTGAGACTTAGACCCTAAGAGAGCTGATGGATAGAGATAAATCTAGGCCGAAAAAGCTGAAGATATCCTGAGCTTTTGGATTTCTGCATGACCTGCTCAGAGAATGAGAACTCAACCGACTTGTCCTGAATTCTCCTGTCGACCTAATTCATGCTCGTCCCAGTAGAGTTCATGAGAGTGGCAATCACCCTTGAAGCGCATCCGAGCCGGACAAGGGTGCAGAACTGTCCCTTGAGAAAGAAGGACCAGCCTGAGAGGGAGAGACACCGGATCCCGGAAGCTGAGCTGGCTCAGGAGGGGGAATCAAGGGCGATTGGCCAGTAAGGGGCTACTGCCACCACTTTGACTGCTTCCTCATGAGATCTTTGTAAGAACCTGAGAATTATTGGGATTGATAGAAAAGGCGTATGCCCTCTTGAAGCTGAAAACGATCTGTCAGGGCATCCACTCCAGAGGCCTAGCTGTAATGACCCAGGGTTGTAACACCTCACCAGCTTGAGGTTGCCTGTGAAGAAAAAGAAAAAGATCCACTTCGAGATTGACTCCCAGGAACAGAACCCGCTTGAATGTCTGCACACGAGAAGACCATTCTTTAGTGTTTGCGCATAGAAATACGATCAGACGATCTAGATTCGAGGGATATAGGCCATTGAAATGCCGGTCAGGCTGGGCCCAAGATATGATGGGCCTGATCTTTCTACATAGTGTGGAGCTTCGAGTGCCCCTATGACTCTTCACATAGAAGATCGCCATTGTGTTATTCCATTCTTTATAATACTGACTCTCCCTTCCAGAGATGGGAGAGGAACTGAAGGGCACACTAGGCTGTCCGAAGATCCGGGACATTCTAGCCCGGGTTGAGAAGACGCGTACCCAGCTTGCCTTAAGCCAGATCCTACTGCAGAGGGCTCCCCAACCGGAACCGCTGGCATCAGTCATGACCTTGACCATGAGATGGGGCAATGAAGTGGCAATTGAGCAGATTTTGCGCTGAAGACACCAGAAGAGGCTGCTCCACGCCGTTGATATGTAAATAGGTTGACTGTTGCCCCTTGATCTCCCTCGCTGCAGAAAACCTGACTGGAGCGGGTATAACCTCTGCAGGGACCACTTGACCATAGGGGTCGTGAAGACCGTCGAGGCGGTAGTTCTTTTTTTTTTTTTTTTTTTTGTAGGAGCCACCTGAAGCTGGTCAGGGTGGAGATAGCCGGTTCCCTGAGAACCAGCAACTAGTCTTTGTGTTAGGATAACAAGGCGAGGTCACCGAAATAGTGATAAAGACGTACCCCTCTCGTTTAAATGAGGGCCACTATGGCCGGACAAAAATTTTTTTTTTTTTTTTTTTTATGAAGACACGTGTGAGGTCATCAGCCCGATAAGGAAGAAGAAGAACTGTAGATGGTCTCGCCCAATTTAGAACTAGAGGTAACATCTTTCAAGTCAATTGGGATTAGCCAATGTCCTGGCCGTATAGAAGGTCGACAGAGCCTTCCAACGTATCTACAAATTTTATATACTTGTATAGGTAAGATAGATCTAATACTAGACACCAAAACTGTTACTTTTGTGTTTGAGAAGAGGGGAAAGTATACCCCTGGAATTCTACGTCCCTCGAGGCGTGTACAGTAACACCTGCTCCTGCTCTTCCAACTGAGTTAGCAGAGTGGAATAAATCTGGGGAAAGGGGTATTAGTGAAGGACCATGTGTGGCTTGATAAAACCATCTTGACAGTCCAGTAACCAGTGATGGAGGCCACCCAGACATGCCGGAAGAGGAGCAGACGAGCCTCCCCGCCCAGGCACCCGTGGGCGGGTGTAACCCAAAAGTTTCGGCTGGTTCCCGACCAACAGACGCCCTACTCTTAGCGGGTTTTATGGAAGGATGCTTGTACTCTGCTCCAGTTCTTTATGAAGACCCAGCCAGGACTTAAAAACACAAGCTTCTCACGAGCGTTCAACACCTCCCGTACTGGGGACTCTTCTGACCGAGCAGACGCTTAATCTGGGGAAGGCATAACTTTAAGGCCCGTTGAACCATGACCGAGGATCATTTAGTCCAGGCCAACAGGTGAAGCAGATTGTCGCCGGCTTCAGCTCCCTTACTGCTAAACTTCTGGAGAACTCTTCCGAAGCTCCCCTGAGTACAAAGACTGCAATCTTTGTCCAGGCTTCCATAACCTTTGGACATAGCTGCCAGGGCAGGGTTACAAGCCATACTGGCAAACCTGTAAGCTTCCTTGAGATCTTGATCTGACTTCTCTCGGGCCTGTCCTGCAGGACACGGCATCTTCTAAGGTAGAGCAACCTGTAATGTCAGACACAACAACGCTGCATTTATAAGGGGAGTGTTTCCCCGACACTCCACTTCTTCTGTCTTGAAGGGATACACTCTGGAGGTATAGTTTGATGTGGAAGTTTTCTCGTCCACTTAGTTGCACTCCTCATCCTTTCATCTGCGAGGAGCAGAAAGAGAGAGAGAGCGCGCCCTTCCCCCAGGTGCTTAAAGAACTACTATGCTTAGGGGGGGAGGAAGGGTCTACTCACTTAAGGGCTTCCTTAAATCGCTTTGACTCGTGAAGGAATCAGAGAGACATCAGAGCTTCCGACACATTCATCCCCTTCCAACTTGATGTCAGAAGAATCCGGAAAAGCAGCGTAGGCCTGAAACCCTTGGGCTATACCAGCCAAGAAGCCGGGTGGGATGGACAACTGGCTCCATGTGAGGGATGTCTCCCATCTCCTAGGGATTACTTCCTCACCTGTTTCACAAGAGACTCCAAAATCTTGTTTTCTGTTTCTTATCCCCAACCGCCCAGGCACAACAGTGGATACATACAGACTCGCTTTCCGAGACTCGTGTCCCAAATCTCCAGCAGGCTCTGCCATCCGAGCGGCTGATAGGGCGGTGGGTACGGTGACTGGAGGAGGAATGGCACCATCTCCTCTAGATGAAGGAGGAATGGCACCATCTCCTCTGGATGGAGGAGGAATGGCAACATCTCCTCTGGATGGAGGAGGAATGGCAACCTCTCCTCTGGATGGAGGAGGAATGGCAACCTCTCCTCTGGATGGAGGAGGAATGGCAACATCTCCTCTGGATGGAGGAGGAATGGCAACATCTCCTCTGGATGGAGGAGGAATGGCAACATCTCCTCTGGATGGAGGAGGAATGGCAACATCTCCTCTGGATGGAGGAGGAATGGCAACATCTCCTCTGGATGGAGGAGGAATGGCAACATCTCCTCTGGATGGAGGAGGAATGGCAACATCCCCTCTGGATGGAGGAGGAATGGCAACATCCCCTCTGGATGGAGGAGGAATGGCAACATCTCCTCTGGATGGAGGAGGAATGGCAACATCTCCTCTGGATGGAGGAGGAATGGCAACATCTCCTCTGGATGGAGGAGGAATGGCAACATCTCCTCTGGATGGAGGAGGAATGGCAACATCTCCTGGATGGAGGAGGAATGGCAACATCTCCTCTGGATGGAGGAGGAATGGCAACGTCCCCTCTAGATGGAGGAGGAATGGCAACATCTCCTCTAGTTGTAGGAGGAATGGCAACATCTCCTCTTGTAAATGTTGTGGCCTGGCAAGGTCTCTGTCAACGCTGAAAAAAAAAAGAATGGGGGGGGGAACAAAACGCGATCTCAATCCCTTGAGACTTCAACCTCGGCCCCTCCCCTCACCTGCACACACCTTGTGCATGAGGGCTGGCTGTATGAAGGCAGTGACCTATCCATAACCGCTTGGACAGAACGTCACCATGACACTGATGGTCTATAGATGACCCGGAAATGCTACACAAACCGAGCCAACCGGAAATATTATATAAGATATATATATATTTATATATATATTTTATTTATGATTATTATTATATATATATATATATTTACTCACAATCCAAACAGGAGTGTAGATACATGCTGTATAAAGTAAGAACGAGTATATAGAAGTATAAAGTCCTCTTTTATTTCTTTATTTATTTTCTTCAATATATGCATAAATGTTTATCAATTTTTATTTATTTTATCTTCAATTTTTACCCTTTGAGGGGAGAAAACTCAGTCAGACCAACACTGACCAGGCTGGGGGAAGTTGCCGCTTACTGTCTGCGGGAAATCCCGTCCTTGACAGGCGATGACAGACAATCAAGTCCCCCGCCTGAGTGACGTCACCGCTCCTCCACCACGCGCCTGCGCCGTGGGAGACAGCCATACGGTGCCTGTGCGGCCGTCGGAAGATTCGCCACTCCGCGCATGCGCGAGCCAAGCCTCGTTTTCACGAAGGCCCCGCGCATGCGCAGAACGACTGCGGCGGCCGCTACCCGGAAGCACCGCAGCGGCCTGGAACGCGGAAGCGTTCCGAATGCCATGAGGGGACACAGAGGTACCGGGGAGAACTGCGGAGAACCGGGAGACAAACAACATAATAGTATATTATATACAAAGAAACGACTGCCATGGAAGAAGTAAAAAAAAAAATTGCAGACCTTGCCAGCCGATGATGCGTCCACCTTCAAGCATAATGAGGCATCCACCCCCCACGAGTGGGGTATTTTAGTGCCATGAAAGCTACTCGCCCGCTCATAGCTGGGCCCTGAGCCACACCGTACCATGGAATGCTAGATTCTGGAACAATCCGACCGGACGCCAACAGGAACAATCGTGATGCAGGTCCATGGAGGAGGACAAAAAAGGAACACAGTCTGTACAGGTGAGCTCATTCTTATAGGGTAGGGGGTCCTATAGCATTGGAGAGGAGTCTGTCAGGAAAATAATAATTTCGAAAAAAAAATTATTTTTGAAAAAAAAAATTACCTTTGAAAAAAAAAATTACTTTTGAAAAAAAAAATCATTTTTGAAGAAAAAAAAATCATTTTTGATTAAAAAAAATTCATTTTTGAAAAAAAAAATTACTTTTGAAAAAAATGTTCAGCTCTTTCAGCGAATGATGGAACTTTTTTACTACTATTTATACTTTTTAAAATATTAAGCTTTTTAACACTTTTCACAGTTACTCAAGCCACTCCACCCCACCCAGTTACTCTGCCCACTCCAGTTGTAGAGGCAAGAACACTTTCACAATTTCCCCAGAAATTGTACCTTTTCTAGTATTAAGTGTTCTTGCATAGCAAGACCACTTACTGTTATCTCACATATATATTATTCTTATTATTATAGCCAAATTTACCACCCTAACTCCTCCCACAGTTTTTACACTACATAGACAAGTAATATACCGAAACGTGCGGATTGTTCCCGAATGGTGTGCTATTACTTTGTGGAACGTTTCGCTGAATGGTTCACGAAATATCGTCGTTTTTGCGGCGAAATTGGTCCCATAGGAATGAATGGGGAAACTAGAGTGGGAGATGACAAAAACTGGAAAATCAGAACATGATTTCTAAACTGCCGCCACTCCCTCATTTTCAAGCCCACCTACACAAATCTTATATCAAAACGTTCAGCTATCCCTGCTGCCACTAAACATGTCCACGGCTAAGCCATAGTCCTGATAGTTTTCACAATATGACCATTTGTTTGCAACTCACGCCGTCCATTGACATTCATTGAAACTACACTCTAGCCCCCTCCAAATTTGAAGGGCAATTTCTAAACTGCGACTGTGCCTTCATTTTTAATATTTCAGAGACATACTATACATCAAAATCTAGGTCTGGGTCTTGTGATTCTCACAATATAAAGATCTTCGCTGTAGGATGTATAGTTTTTAAAATACGGCCATTTGTTTAGAGGTCATTTCAGGAAATTTTAGCCATTAATCAGAGTGTACTGTTAGTGTTTGTTTTGTTGCCATGGTTACCAAAGCTTCTGTTATACACAGGGGGGAAGGTGGCTGGAGCATCTCAGCTGATTACAGAGCCCGGGGGAGGGGACAGACACACCATGTACTGATTTATAATAGAGGAATATGATGGGGCAGTTTTGATGGGGTAATTCTGATGGGGCAGTTTTGATGAAGCAGTATTTGGGAAGCATAAACAGGGCATGAGCGTTGCTAGGAAACAGTGGTTGTAAACACAAGATGCTGAGACACTCCAAATGCATGTGACTTCATCTGCTAGACTTGATAATGCTTGTAGACTCCTCCCACAGTTTTCACACTACAGAGACAAATAATATACCGAAACGAGCGGATTGTTCCCGATTGGTGTGTTATTACTTTGTGGAATGTTTTGCCGAATGGTCCACGAAATGACGTTTTTGCGGCGAAATTGGTCCCATAGGAATGAATGGCGAAATGTTCAAAACTAGAGTGGGAAGTGACAAAAGCTGACAACCCCATGATCAGCCAAAACATTATGACCACCCCATGATCAGCCAAAACATTATGACCGCCCCATGTAAAAAAAAAAAATATTTTTGAAAAAAAAAATAATTTTTGAAAAAAGTAAAAAAATAATTTTTGAAAAAAGTAAAAAAATAATTTTTGAAAAAAAAAAAAAAATTTTTGAAAAAAAAAATATTTTTGAAAAAAAAAAATTATTTTTGAAAAAAAAAATATTTTTGAAAAAAAAAAAATTATTTTTGAAAAAAAAATTACTTTAAAAAAAATAATAATTACGAAAAAAAAATTATTTTTGAAATAAAAAAATTCATTTTTGAAAAAAAAAATTACCTTTGAAAAAAAAAATTACTTTTGAAAAAAAAAAATCATTTTTGAAGAAAAAAAAAAATCATTTTTGATTAAAAAAAAATCATTTTTGAAAAAAAAAATTACTTTTGAAAAAAATGTTCAGCTCTTTCAGCGAATGATGGAACTTTTTTACTACTATTTATACTTTTTAAAATATTAAGCTTTTTAACACTTTTCACAGTTACTCAAGCCACTCCACCCCACCCAGTTACTCCGCCCACTCCAGTTGTAGAGGCAAGAACACTTTCACAATTTCCCCAGAAATTGTACCTTTTCTAGTTAAATTTGTTATCTTTATCTGTCATTTCTTAATTAAATGTTATATACAATTTGATTTTACCTACAAGTGTTGGTGTGATCTCTCTTTGCACATCTCTAAAACCCCCCCAAACCGTAAACTATCCCATAGCCATTTGGTGGCAGAAGTGGGATATTTGACTTGTGTGAGCTAGAGATACGAATAATACAATGTGTAGTGGCAGGATTGCGCTAGATTGTTTGTGCTGGGTTTAATACTGTTTTTGTTTTTTTTTGTAAGCTGCTGTACATTCAGAAAGTGTAAAAATGCATCAGTTTCTTAACTGAGTTAACAGAAAGGTGCCAGATGATCAAAGTGCGAACCCATTCCTGTGTTGGGTGGATCCCATTGCTCGTGATCCTTACCAATCCATGAAGGAATTGATTTGGTTCGATAATATGGATCAAAAGACCGATGTACAATCACAGGGGTTTTCAAACATTCTAAACAAAGGGCCGGTTTACAGTCCTTCAGACATTAAGGTGCCGGACTATGACTATTGGGGGTAAAAATTGTCCTGGCATCAGTGGGAGTAAACAATACATCTTTGACATTGGGGGAAATAGTGCCCCATCACTGGTGTCAGTGGAAGAATAGTACCCCAATCCTTGGTGCTAGTAACAGGAATTATGCCCAATTGTTGGTGTCAGTGGGAGGAAAAGTGCCCCAAGGGCCAGATGAAGGCAAAGGGCTGCAGTTTGGAGACCACTGTACAATCAGAAAGCTTCAATCTGTAATAGGTAAAAGGCATTGGACTCTAGACTGCAGGCAGTTTCGGAGCAAATAACTTTTTTGAGGTTTGGAAACTATGAGCAACAGGTAGGAAATGGAGTGAAAATTTGACCTGTGCTGGTGCTCAGATTGTGATTACTGCAGTAACATAGGCTATGCACATGTTCAATTCTGAATGTTGAGCTCTTTCTGTTGTCTTTTGTTTACAATTTTATTAGGAAGGTCAAAATCTGGTACAATCGTATAAAAAAACTGATTCTACAGTAATATTACAGTGCACATATTAAGATAAGGCCAAAGCCCTGAAATGTCAAAATAGGACAATACTGCACATATAAAAAATCCAAAAGTATTAGACATGGAAAATTTAAGATACACCAGAAAATCTTAGTGATCTACTGCAAAGTAAATATGTAAGGTAGAATATTTGCATACGAGTTGTATCAGAGAGTAAATTGTTAAAGATGGGGATGAATATAATAATGTATTATGGTGTTGGGAGACATAGACCTGTCCCATTGGACAAACTTTTTTATTAAATAAATGCATTGTATTATTAAGCGTGTGATAGATGTGTTTAATCTTTTCCATTCTTGCTAATACCTGTGGCCATGGGAGAGATGAAGAGCACCAATTATAAGCTATCACTCATTGGATAGAGGTAAAGAGGGTGTGTAATAATCTGATTCAGGGGGTGGGTATAGAGGCAAATAAATGGCATAAATGTGGAATTAGGGCAATAGTTTTCCCTGTTAATTGTAAAATCTTTGTTGCATTTAGTTGCCTCAGAGGTTGCAGAAATCTGCAACTCAAAAAAGATTGTACCAAAGTACCTTGATCAGGGCATTTCCTGAAACAGTAGGGGGAGGCAGATGGGTAGGAGTGCATCTTAGAAGGGTTCATATAGCATCTTATGTGTAATTTTATAGGTGTTTCTTTGATAGATATTGAGCAGGTGCACTTACATAGGTTGTCAATTATGGTGACCCAGTCCTAAATGGAAAAGAAGCAACCCAGGCCTGCCTCCCACTGAAGCATGGGTTTCGATTTTTCAGAGAGAGGAAGTTTGTTTATGTAACAATATATACTAGACATCAGTCCTTTTTCTCTTGGGGAAGAAATGCAAATTTGTTTGAATTGGGAATAGGGGGACTGAAGGGTTAGAGAATAGTGTTCTAAAAAAAAGTTTTAATTTGTGTATAAATTCTGTTAATAGCATATTTTGTTCTGATTGCAAAAGAGCAGAATTTATTATTTTTGGTAAGGGGCTTCAAATTGGTAAGTTGTCTTAGATAACTAATGCTAAGGAAATGTTACTTGTATGGCATGATGAATGCATGTTGTTTTGTCTGTGGTAAATGTGGCAATGTCACCTGAATTAAGACAGAAAGGTGACACCAAGTGTGGAGGATTTGTAAAGGTAAGTTTTGCTACTTATGTTTGTGGGTCTATACAAGTTTAACATTATAAGCGTTATCAGTATTGAAACTGCGGCAAAAGTTCTGTAAAGTGGTATATGAGAAAAGCGAGAGCCTTTGTGGGTACTAGTTTAATTAAATAAAAAATCATTTGTGAGACAACATGCAGTTTAGACTGTGTGAAGATGACCCATCTCTGATATGTTCTGTCTGATTTTATAAGGCAAAAAGAAATGTTTAAATACATTGCAAAATAAAATCTTGGCTGAAATTATTAGTCTTTATAATGCAACTCTTCAGATAATTTGAGACAAAAGAAAGAAAGGGAAATGCCAGATTGGGATTGGCACCCTTTAAATGGTTTTTAAATTTCCTGATTAACAGAGGAAGAACCAGATCTGTTCTTGGAAGTTAAAGTGTTACTAAACCAACAACAGTAAAATCTGTCTCTATATGCAGAATAGCATGCTTGTTATACTCACTGTGGAACTTAAGGGGTTAATCTTCTGTATTGTGTAAAAAAGCTCTTTGATCCTGTATGGACAGATCCCCCCCCCTTACAGAGTCTCTCTTGGAAAGGCCAGATAAGGCACAGATTAGTAAAACTGCACATGCTCAGTTTGGTCTCTATTTCTGGAGAGAACATTTCCTTGTTGAGCTGAGCTTTCCAGATCACATGGTATTGACATCACAAATGTGGGCATGTATGCAGACCTTAAATGACAGCCCAGTCCCTGTCTCCTCCTTCTCCATGCCCAGTAACTAAAAAGAACACAGTGGTGCGATGTCACATCTTGATTGATGGATGATCAGCCTCCCATAACAGCATGAGGACACAGGCTGTAGTGGAAATCTCCTCCTACCTGAACACTCAGCACTCGGGCAAACCCTGCAGTTTATCACGTGACCATGGTATACAGATCAGCCAAAAAGGTATATAGTGGCAGTATTTTACTGTAAAAAGAAGATTTATAAGCCGTGGGCACTGTGGTGGTGGGGGAGGGGGGATGGACAAGAGGCTGAGATGGATATATCAATTTAGGCATGGTAATGTAAAATCATTGTGCACAAATGTGATAAATACATTATAAAGGTTATTATGAATGTCAAGAAAACCATGGTGAATTATTGACAACTTTCAAATAGGATGTCATTCAATGAAAACCCATGTGGTGATAATTAATATGAGCTCATTAAATATTGGTACAAAAAGTGCACTCATAAGTCAACAAAATAATGACCACATGTTTTGTATAATGTGGTTTGTGTAAAGTGTTTTGTGTAATCCATTTTTGGTTCTAACCATTCTAATAATTCTATGATGGAAATGTTATGATATCCCACCAAAACCTTTTTATTTTGTTTAGTTTCCAAATAATACTAAACAGCATCAACCAACTTGTCTAATATGGTTTGATGTAACAGAACTAAAGAAGAATATCATAGCCTTAATGGACAATTTGCATTGTATTATTATGTTTCTGTGTACAGTAATGCGTGAATGTAATGATATCAAATGTAATGAAAGGTTTCATTAAGGTTGTAAATCAGAGAAACCTATAATCTTGATGCTGTATGATAGCTTTTTAAAAGTTTTTCTCTGAATAATCTGAAACAAGAAAAAAAACCTAGTGTTTTATTATTAACAGTAATGTTGTTTGCACATTTGGGACAGTATATTTATTATATATATTATATAGCCAATACATTTTGCCACAGTCATTGTAGTGGAACTGTAATGGACAACCATTAGTGGAGAGTGCCTACATTCATAGTAAGTTTTTAACAAAATCCACAGGATGTGCACAGGACAAGGAGAGAAAAGGGGAAAAAATTTTTAGCACCACACGGCATCTGGAACCTTGAAACAGTAGGAAAACTGGTACAGCATAGTATATACAGCGCATGGTCCAGCACCCTTGGTCTTCCAGCCTAGTCTCTCCTGCAGCAGCACATAATCCAGCAGCCCTCTTCCTGCAGTTCTTCAGCACACAGTATATTCTGTCTTTGCACCAGCTGCACCTGGCCCTCCAGGAACACAGCAGCAGCAGTCCTGTACAGCATCAAAGTTCCCACAGCAGCTAGCCTCACCCTCACGGCAGCACCAGCCTTGTACAGCAGTAAGGTAGCCAAAGCAGTAGTTAGCTTCTCCTGCAGCAGCGGCCCTGTACAGTAGCGAGGTTCCTACAGCAATCAGCCTCACACAGCAGCAGCCCTGGGTCCTTTTCTTCAGGCTCCTGCAGGAAGGACTGGGTCTTCTTTCTATCAAGCTCCCAAGCAGCTCTCTGTTCACACCCCCCTGTTCATCTGTGCTGGTTCCCCACTACCTTCAGTCCCTTCTCCCTGGGAGAGAGCCCGGAGTCTAGTGGGTTGGGCTCTTTATTCCCTGGTGAAAGTGGTCAGTTGAAAAATGCCCTTGTCCCATTGGCACAAGCCAACTGGAGGGCTTCCTCTGCTCTCCCCTCCCTGTGCTGTCAGTCCAATGCCAGGGAGGGGAGAAATTAGCTGTGTGGTGGTGGATGAATAAACTTTGGGTGGTTTTCAAAGGATTACCGACAGCCTGCACCACCGGAGAAAACAAACTTGTTGTATTCTCAGAATTATAACTCTGGGTTGGGCTCCTAGAGCACAGAGAAATTGTAGAGCTTTAGGTGGGATAAAGCTTCTATTTCTAGGTTCACATCCTACTTGTTAGCAACACCTCAATAATTATTCCCAGCAGTGCAGAGGCCTTTATATATGTGAACTGACTGATGCTCAGGGCTCTTTCTGATATTGGAGTCTGTTGGTGTGTGGAAAGGTTCAGTGCTGACAGAATAAACCTGCAGTCTGCAATAAACCAATGTTGTTTTTAACCCATACTGATCTGGTGCCCTTTTCCATTTCTTTGCATGCCTATGAGGGATTCCCAGACCCTTGCTGAGGAGCTGCTAGTGGTTGTATGTGGCCTCCCTGTCCACCTTTCAACGGATCATAATGCCATTACAGTGCCTTGAAAAAGTATTCATACCCCTGATCTGACCAGAGCACCTTCTTCCACGTGTTTGCTGTGTTCCCCACATGGCTTCTTGCAAACGGGACTTCTTATGGCTTTCTTTCAACAATGGCTTTCTTCTTGCCACTCTTCGATAAAGGCCAGATTTGTGGAGTGCACAACTATTAGTTGTCCAGTGGACAGATTCTCCCACCTGAACTGTGGATCTCTGCAGCTCCTCCAAAGTTACCATGGGCTTCTTGGCTGCTTCTCTGATGAATACTCTCCTTGCCCGGCCTGTCAGTTTAGGTGGACGGCCATGTCTTAGAATGTTTACAGTTGTGCCATACTCTTTCTTTTTTCGGATGATGGATTGAACAATGCTCCGTGATTTTTTTTTTTTTTTTTATAACCTAACCCTGCTTTAAACTTCTTACCTTTATCCCTGACCTGTCTGGTGTGTTCCTTGGCCTTCATGATGCCATTTGTTCTCTAAGGTTTTCTAATAAGCCTCTGAGGGCTTCACAGAACAGCTGTATTTATACTGAGATTAAATTACACACAGGTGAACTCTTTACTAATTAGATGACTTCTGAAGGCAATTGGTTCCAATAGAGTTTAGTTAGGGGTATCAGAGTAAAGGGGGCTGAATACAAATGCACACCACACTTTTCAGTTACTTACATACATATAGTTACATAATAGGTGAGGTTGAAAAAAAGACACAAGTCCATCCAGTTCCACCTGTGTGTGCGCATTTATGTTAATAGTACATTGTATACCCCTCTACGTTGTGGTCGTTAAAGGTACCCATCTAATAGTTTTTTGAAATGATCAATGCTCCCTGCCGATACCACTGCTTGTGGAAGAGAATTCCACATCCTTACCGCTCTGACAGTAAAGAACCCTCTATGCACTTTAGGGTTAAACCACTTCTCTTCTAATTTTAGTGAATGGCCGCATGTCTTTTTAAATTCTCTTTCACTGAAAAGTTTGTTCCCTATACTAGGGTCACCAGTACGATATTTGTACATTGATATTATATTCCCTCTCAAGCCTCTCCTCTCCAGAGAGAATAAGTTCAATGCTTGTAGTCTTTCCCCATAGCTGAGATCCTCCAGTCCCTTTATTAGCTTTGTTGCCCTTCTCTGGACTCTCTCCAGTTCCAGCACATCCCTCCTGAGGACTTGGTGCCTAGAACCAGAGTCTTGTAGAGTGGGAGAATGATCGTTTTATCTCTGGAGTGAATCTCCTTTTTAATGCATGCCAACACTGTGTTGGTTTGGCTTGCAACAGCTTGGCATTACATGCTATTGCTGAGCCTGTCATCTACTAGGACCCCCAGGTCCTTTTCCATCCTAGGTTCTCCCCCTAGCGAGTAAATTGCATTCACATTTTTGGCACCCAAATGCATTACTTTACATTAATTTGTAAAAAAATTTGAAGACCATGTATCATTTTCATTCCCACTTCACAATTATGTGCCACTTTGTGTTGGTCTATCACATAAAATCCTAATAAAATACATTTACGTGCCAGATTCTGGTTGGCAGCCACCGTGCCTACTAAGGCGCAGTGGATCACCTATGTGAATTCCCTTCTACCTAGAGAACAGTTAGCTTATCGCCATTGAAAAGCGGTTAACAATTTTAATCTAATTTGGCAGAGTTGGCTTGATAACCCAAGTCCTGCCCCACCACAGCTAGTGTTGGATAGGCTGTTACAACTTTGAACCCACCAAGAGTTATAATGGTTTTGGCCTGAGCTTGGTTATTTCTGAATTGTATATCCTAGTGTAGAAAAAAGATGCCATTCTGAGCAATTGTTACTCAAAAAGCTCTGGTTGTTTTGTTTTTCATTTTCTTTTATTATTTTTATTTCCTTTCCAAATATGATGTGACGGTCTTTATTTTGCTGTAGACCCTATGTACAATGCATGAGCTATTGGTTGTCATGTATACCCTTTTTTCCTACAATTTGTAGTCTTTTTTTTTTTTTTTTATTGACAAGAATAAAAAAGTAAGTTTAGATTAAAATAAATAAATACACACACACACACACATATACATATACATATATATATATATATATATATATATATATATACACACACACACATATACACACACACATATATACACACACATTTACGTTTTTGGTTGCAACATGACAAAATGTGGAAAACTTCAAGGGATATGAATCCTTTTTCAAGGCACTGTATATGATTGATTGGTACACAAAGCCAATATACTGATGTGCCCGCCCTTTTCTGTTAACTTTCACAATCAGTAGAGTGGTGCATGCAAGACAAGTTTTATTGCTCCTGTAAGATAAAATCTCTGGGTGAATATGCATTACTAGAAGTTTCATTCAACTAACAGACACAGAAACTGATTAATCCCCAATGACTCAAACAAGACAGTATAAGCAAATGAAACATTTTATAAAGCAAATATTAAACAGTATGGATATATATATATATATTATACATTTGTTCCAATTGAATACCATTAGCAATCTAAAAAGCAAATTATACAAAGAAGAATGGGGATACATAAGACAAAGCATAATTACTTTTTTATGGCACCAAGTCCCCAATTCACTTGTATTAAGGCACTTATCTCTCTTTCATCATTTCCAAAGTGTGCATTTCTTGAGAACTTCTTGACGAGGCCATTTTGTATACATAAGAAATGGCATGTGCATATAAAGAAATACACATACAATTTGTAAAATTATGCTGAAGATCATTGCATAGACTAGCATTTAGAAGGTTGAAATAGATTAGGTCCCTTGCAAGATACATAACACCAACAAATTAAACATAATAATTAGGTTTCTTCCCCATTAAATGTTGACTGATATAATGTTGCTCCCTTTTGGCACAGGCAGTTTATCCCATTAGACTAGTTTGTCATAAAGGCATATATTCCCTGCGGCCACAGGGGCAGCAGAATATTAACAAAATATATTTCTACATAGTTATAATTTCTGAGAAGCAAGAATCAAGAGTATACTATAGATCTATTATAGACATATAGGTGTGTGTATGTTAAAAGACAGAGGGATACACAACTTAATGTAATCAATAATAACTGTATAGCCTTGTCTCATACCTGCCCCTCAGAAATATACTTATTTCCATGTTATTAATTCAATATTCTAATTTCACTGCATTACATTCATTCATGACGTTACAGTCACTCACTGAAAAAGTGCCCAGGAAACTGTCCAGGGGAGGGGGGGGGGAGGCACCAGCTTTCAAAAAAGTCATTGTGATTCCCACCCCCAGGGGTTGCTATTTGGCCATTCACACCATCTGCAAGTAGTGATTTAAATCAAACCTGTAATTAAAAAAATTGCATCCAATTTTACTAGTGTTTGAAATGTAAGATGCCCCCATATGGGTGTGAAAGTGTTACCCTGAATCCTAAGGAATCCAATCCTTTTAGCATGCTTTCAGGTTTATCGCCAACATTTGTCATCTCTCCCCTTCCCTACATAATGCTCACCATAATTTGAGAGAGAAAGTGCATTTGTCTGACTATTACGCCTCTCTGGCAGGATGTCTCTTCACAGATCACTAAGCTGTTTCCTGCTAAGTTTCAATAATAGAAACATGCAGGTCTTTGTCTTCTCAGTGGGCCTATCATTATAGTTTAGGCTAGGGGAGAGTGGAGTTGTGCATCAAAAGTCAAGATGAAGGTCTTGTTTGGGTAACTGTAAGCACAAAGTAAAACTGGAATGCATAATTGAGTGACGGTCTAATTTCATTTAAGGCACCATTATTTTAGTAAAGCTGAGTAGATAGAAAAGCTGGGTAGATAGGAAAAAAAGCTGGGTAGATAGAAAATTATGCATATATGCAGCAATAAGCTTGCATTATGCAAAATCTTGTCTGTCCCATTTACTTCAGGTACCTTTTTGAAAGTTACCTCTGAAGAGTCCCTGCATCTGAAATTCTTGTTCACCCCTTGCAACTGGGCAGTACTGACATAATGCAGCACATGCCTGCACTCTACCTCTGCCTTCTGAGCTCTGGCAGCTTATTCCCACCCACTTCATGTCCCTCTCTCTCTACCTGGCTCCAGAGAAAAAAATGAAGTGGCATTCCTGGAAATGATACACAGGCAGAGTATGTGTTGGGGGGGAGGGGGGAAGGAAAGACCCAATGGAAAACAGGGAAAATGTAAAACTATAGTGGCAGCATGCAATCTTGAGCAGATTTACTCATATTTTCTGCTGGCTGATTAACAGAACTCTGAACTGCTCACTTTTATTTATTTAAAATAAATTAAAAGCCAAGATTAGTCTGCCTTCTGTGCAGGGGCTACATACAGTTTATTGTTTGGCTTCTATGCTCCCTATCATTGGCAAGTTACCTCTATGCTTCCTCCAGCCACTTCATTCAGAAGTTTGACAATCTGTATCTGACTGAAGTGACTAGAGTAGTTTGTCTGCAGCACAGAGGTAAATTCTGATTTTGATGACTGAGATTAAAAATTCTGGGGGCAGTCCCAGCCTTTAGACTTCTGACAGCTTCTGAACACTCTAAGGTATTTGGAAATTATAGAGGGTGCCCAGCAGATCCCTTCTCCTGGCTAATGAAGCTGAAAAGATTTTTGGAGCCCTCTAAAAGACATCACAGGACATAAGAAGAGGAATATCACTCTACAGGAAAAAGGCAAGATAAATATTGCTGCCAGGTCATGCTCTTGGGAGCAGGAGACCAGTTTGGGGCTGTATTCAATATATACCTAGAATTTCACTTTAATGTAAATTGATTAGGTTTGTTCTGTTAAGAGGCACAGTAAGGTCCCATATAAACAGCTCAAGTTTGGAAAGGATTACTTTAAATGTTCCAAACGAACTGGATCAGTTGCATAGCATTGTAAAGCATGTACAAAAGCAATTTCTACATTAATTTATGAGCTGGAAAATCAATTATTTCACAGCATATGCAAGTCAGTTTTATCTACTTGATGTGTAAATGGCATTTTACTACTTATACACTGTAAACTGTGTTACAAAGTACAAATCCCTTCCACCTGGAGTCTTATCATTAAGGGTAAGTAATGCCCTTTTTGGTCAGAAGGTGTTTTTGTTTCATACATATGTATTGTTTCTGGAAGTATTGCTGAATAAAAAAAAACGAGAATCACTTTATCCCAAACAAAATGTTTTTGTATCAAAGCTATACTATAAAAAGGAAGAGAGCAGAGGTCAACATGTTACGCCACCAGTGGCAAGCTCACACCGCTGGAATACATAACTAAACAGTTGCAGCGTCTTGTGTGTGGCTCATAAAGACTCTGCAAACCCTTGGGTCTCTCCTCCATTCCAAATCTTCATGAGCTTAATCCGACCAATCATCCTCATCAAATTCTGAAGAGTCATCCTCAGAGTCACTGTATTCCACAGCTATACGACGAGACAGGATAGTGGCCACATCATTACCTCCAACATCTCGTTTCTCATGCTCCAACTGCTCCTGCTCCACTTTGCGCAGATTGAAACCTGGGAAAAGATAGGTACAACAAGATATAACTGGAGGATCATAAAGGTATCAAGAAATGTACATTACTTATTAATAAAAACAGTGGGTAAGAATCACTGATATACAAGCGTGAAATGTTCATTATGAACAACTAGAAATTGAACAGTAAAAGAGTTGCGCAAGCCTTGTTTGCAAAACTGGGCCTAGTCAAAATCAGCTACAGGTACCTGTTTATATGCAGTAAAAAGTATGGCCTGAAGCCTAAAAATATACACAAAGCTACATGTGATTAACCCTGAAAAGCAGAACCTGAAGATCATCAGTAATTGTTTTTTATCAGAATTAGAATATACCCTTGGTTTATTTTGGAAACTGCTGCCAGCCTCTAGTGTACAATGTACAAATGATAATTGCAGATAACCCCAAGGCATTTAAGAAGGAAAATATGGATTATCCTTTAACACTGTTTTCATGACAACTCCACAGTGGGATCATCTATTCCTGTCTAATTGACAGATAAACAGATAGGAATTGTTAAAAAACATCCTTCATTACCCTTACCCTTTTGTGTATTCCAAATAACCTAACAAGAAGCATTATGAAAAATGCATAAGCAAGAACTAATTAAAGCTATACAAGAGGAATACTGGGGTACTGTCATGAAGCCTTGTGTGCTGCAAGGAATCGTTAGCTTCCACTGATCTACTGTGCTAGACCAGTGATACTCCATTCATTCACACTCCTCCAAGGTGTCTGTTTGTGCCATCTGCTGGCCATATACAGAAATGAGTGCTGGTAAGATGTAAGCATGCCACAGTATAATTGATGCTAAATTTAAATTTTGCCTGGTGCACCTGCCATTATCTGAGCAAATAATAGGGTTTTTGACTTACAGTATAATCAGTTTATTTGCGTACAGTGTGGGACACAGGCTCTTTAATCATTATGAGTGATGTATAAAACCTCCCACTCCAAGCTAGCCTCAGTTTTGTAGCAAACAATAGGGGGTTCACAAAAACAGAGGGAAGGGACCTGTGTCCCTATGCTACATGAAACCGATTTTAATGGCAAGTCAAAAATCCTATTTTCCTAGTTGTACAGTATGAGGCACAGGACACCAACTGGAAGGTGGGCAACACAACCAACACATGCTCCAAACTGGCATCAGAAGAGGTCTAAACATTCACCTGGTAGAACTTAAAAGGGGTTGTAAAGGAAATTTTTTTTTTTTTTACAAAATAACAAACATGTTATACTTACCTTCACTGTGCAGCTCGTTCTGCACAGAGTGGCCCCGAACCTGGTCTTCTGGGGTCCCTCGGCGGCTGTTTCAGCTCCTCCCCGCAAGCATTAACCACCTTAATGCGAGCTCCCTCGCATGGTGGTGAGTGTTTGCGGGCGCGCTCCCGTGATACAGCCGGCGGCTATAGCCGCTCACTGTATCACTCGGCCCCGCCCCCCAGCGCGCCGCGTCATTGGATGTGATTGACAGCAGCGCGAGCCAATGGCTGCGCTGCTTCCAATCCATCCACTGTAGCCAATCAGCGGCCAGGGTGAGCGGAGGAATAGCTGTCGGGAACGCGAAGCTGACTTTCGAGGCGTCAGGTAAGTAAAAGGGGGGGGCTGGGGGTGGCGGTATTGTCAGAAGTTTTTTCACCTTAATGCATAGAATGCATTAAGGTGAAAAAATTTTTACCTTTACAACCCCTTTAAAGCGGAACTAAACCCTCCTATCATTTTCAGCCAAGGAAGCTGCCATTTTAGCCTCTGAATTTCAACTGCCTTGATGCTGCACATATGATCGGTTATGTCACCAGCCATTTGATGATTTGGCAGTTTGAGAGCACAAGCAACTGGAACAGTTACATTCCCAGCACATGCAGAAATGTAAAGTTTTTTTGGAACTTAAATCGATAGGTTTAGTTCTGCCTTTGTAAAAACGTGTGAAAAGAGGCCCAGAGAGCAGCCACGAAAACCTAAGAAACAGACTCCAACGCATTTCGATTTATGTATGAAAATATAATCTTCTTCAGGGACTGATGCCACTTCTGAAAATACAGAGTACAATATAAATGCAAAATAAACACCTCATACACAGCTATGAGACATTTGGAAACATTATAAATATTTGCAATTGGAAAAAAAATGGGAAAGGGAAAGGGTCTTTTTCCCTTTTTTTCACAGTTTTTTCCAATTGGAAATTTTTTGGTCTCCCTCCTGTTTCATGGTTTTCTGGCGCCTCTTTGGGAATTGCTCAGTGACCCCCATATGTGATAAAAAGACGCATTTTATGCAGACTTGAAGGATGATCATGAGTGTTGAAGGAATGCCCCTTCCAATATTATATTGATATGTAAGTTTTGTAATTTTTAAAATATTTATGTTTCCAAATGTGTTCATACCTGTTGTATGAGGTGTTTTTTTTGCATGTATATTGTACTCTGTATTTTCAGAAGTGGCATCAGTCCCTGAAGATGATTATATTTTCAAAAATAAATTGAAACGCGTCAGATGCTCCCACTACCCATCATTATTCATTCATTTTATGGATGGTACTCTATGTATAGTGGGGTGATGCCATTTGTGATCTATTTTGTAATATGATACATGTACATGTTTGTAACTGTTTTTTTGTTTGGGTCCCTTTTGGGAAAATGTTTTTATTATGTCCAAATTGAACTAATAAAATTTCTATCTTTTTTATGAAAATACAACCCTGATTGTTTATATTTGCCTTTAAAATCCCATTTGTGAGGTATTTTGTATTTCTTATATAACAGGGATGATGGCAATTTACATGTCAACCTGCATGAGTCTAATTTTTTCATGGGGGACCTAAAGTGCAGACCCTGACAACACCAAAGGCCTGCTCATAAAATGCAGTGGATATTCATTATCAGAGACAGCAGACACACAATAGGCTATATTCAAAAACTGCGCATGAAAAAAATTACAGAAGGTCAAAGATTGCAGACATGAAACCATGGATGGTCAGAGATTGTGGACATAATACAGAAGATGGTCAGAGCTTGCAGCCATGGTACAAGAGATGGTCAGAGACTGCAGACATGCTGTCAGAGACTATGAACATGCTACAGGAAATATTGGACACTGGGAACATGCTTCACGAGACAAGTCAGACTGGAGACATATTACACGATGGTGCTTGAAATCACTACTATACCAGGGCAATAGGGAAACAAAGATTATGGCCTGCAGGGTCCCCAAGGGCTGCACTAAAAGTGCCAAAGGGCTGCTAGGTTGGGCACCAGGCTCGAATGACATCTTTTCTGATCCATCTGGCAATTGTTTAGCGAGAAGCAGGGAGACCCCAGTGAAAACTCTCAGAAAGTATAAAGAGGGAACCTGAGTGCCTAAAAGAGGCAGTAAGCGGAGATGTAAATTCTCACAGCGCTAACCATGTCAAGACTGGAGAGAAATTTCCTTTGGATGTTTCAGATCTGGATATAAGGAACGAAGAACAATGTTCTGGTAAAGGTGAAAGGAAGAGACCACCTTCAAGAGGAAGAAGGCTTTTGGTCTCAAGACTATCTTGTCCTTGGTGGAACACTAACAATGGCTCCTTAAAGGATAAAGCTGTTAATTCAGAGACCCTCAATGCAGTTGTGATAAAAGAAAAAAGAAAAGCCACCTTAGCGAGTGAGGTCAGGCAGGGTTCAAAGGGTGGCTTCTATAAAGTGAGAATCACTGGAATTGCCCTCCATCTCAATCCTGAAGAGCAGACTGGAGGGGCACAAAGGCATAGATCAGGTGGAAATGATTACAGAGTGTCACCAGTGTGTCCACTGAAAATAGCTGAGAGTTCCTGGACCTGGCAACAAACCTATCCACCTGTTAAATCTGGATGCCAGAAGACTCACATCCAGCGTCTCTTAAATGCATCAAAGGGGTTGAAACACCTCTAAACAGAGCACCTATCCCCCCAGATCCAGATGCTGATGACTGAGAAAATCTGTCTGCCAAATATCCACACCTGGGGTGTAGACAATTGACAGGGCCAGAGGTTGCAATTCGACCCAAGACAGTATCAAGTCCAATTCCTTTTAAGTGGTGTGCCTCCTTGATGGTTGATATAGGCCACGGTAGTTGTATTGTACAAAAGGATTCTGGTCAGGTGCCTCACAATTGAGGGGTCCAGCTTTGAATGGACAACTAAATTGTTCTGAGCTCTAGAATAGAAGGGCTAGCTTCCTCCAGTGACCAAGTCCCCTGCAGAAAGGGCATTGAGGACTGCATCCCAGCCCAACAGGTTTGCACCTATTGTGAGAACTTTCCACGTTCGCATAAATATGGGGCTCCCTAGCTGTGTTAAAAACCCTCCATGCAGGAGACAATGAGGCCTTATCTTTTAAAAGTAAATGGGGCAAGTAACCCCAAAAAATGAATCCCCTGATCATGTAGCAGAGCAAAGACCAAGGCAAACACCTTAGTGAAAACCCAAGAGCTCATGAGAAGGCCAATGGGGAGAGAGACAAATTGGTAATGCTGATTTCCCAGGAAGCATTCCAATAAAGCCAGAAAAGAGGTTTGAGTAGAAGTTTTGAAAACATTCTTCTGTCAGTTCAGAGGTAATTACCCCTTGAGACAAGAGGCAAAGTGTGAAACTCCAATTTGTAGCCCCTCAAAATGGTACTCTGACCCAGGCACCTGTCAGCCTTCGGGGGGGGGGGCAGAAAATCTCAGACATCCCTCCACTCAGAGAAGTGACACTACCCCATCACTGGTAACAAACCTTGGAAACGGCCTTGGCCAGTCTGGAGGGCCATGTCTTGTTAAAAAAAATATGTTCCTGTCTTAGCTTTGGAACTTGAAAACTAAGAGGGGCAAAATAAACCATTACTAACCTATGATGTAGAAGTTCTACATGGTGTAAACCTTCTTTCTCTGGGGAAGGAAAGTACTCTTACCCCCTGTAACCTTTTGATGTACACATCCAAGGAAGTACCAAACAAGTGTTTGCCTTCAAAACGTAATTACTGCATGGAAGCCTAGCTGATAAGCATTTACACCAAAGGATCCTGCACAAATGGATGGAAGGAAGACTCATCGTGGATGTCTGATGAAATACGTCCACCAAGTTGTTCATGCAGTAGCGCAAGGCCACAGGTAAAAGATTCTTCTAAGTGTGGACTGAGGCTTTCCTTTAAGATGGAACTGGTATTTAGTCCAGACAGCAATGGTAGACTGCCACAGAGGAATGGCAGACTGCTATGGAAGAAAGCACAGATCCCATGGTGGGGCCGCTACGAAAAAAAAAGCCTTAAGGGCCTTTAGCCTCTTGTCCACTGGATCCTTGAACACTGGATTATGTTCTACAGCACCGCGAGGGTCTTGTTTAGACAAAAAAAATGGCAGAATCTATCACAGGAACTGGCCACTTTCGCAGGAAATTCTTTTTAACAGGATATGGCTGAGCAAAGCATTTAGGAATAAAATATTTTCCGGATGAGGCCAGTCCCTGTATAAAACAGGCTCCACCTGCTCATGGACTAGAAAAACTTGATTTTTGTTACACACCGTGAAATCGCTTTCTCTAAATTCATGGAGACACAGTTCTTCTGATTCTTGACTGTTGGGAGAAAGTGGCAAGGAGACAGCAAGCTCAGGCCTGAAGGGGAGGATGGATCACCCCAACGAGAGCTCACCGCGCCGAAGGGAAAGGGGCATCTAATTACCAGTTAAGGAGAGATAGCGGGTAGCACTCCTGAGACAGGTCCTCCTCTCCACCGAAGTGGGGTGCTGCCAGCCAGGGTAACACTGACACAGACTTCAAGCGTCTGGTCATATGTGTCCCTTTGAGACATTTAAACTCGCCAGCTACCCTGGTCCAGGATGGGATTTGTCACAGCCAAACTAGTGCCTAGCTAAAGGTCTGCGTGTGCTCGTTGGCCAAACTGGGGTGACCACTGGATCTAGTTTGAAGCTCTCCGCAGGAAAAAAATTCCAGAGAAAAGTTACACAATGACAGGAAGAATCAATGAACTACCCAGAGTGCATCACCTAACTGCTGTATGGCAAGGCTCTTGTCTGGGCTTCATGGCTATGAAAATAATATGAGATCTTGAAACTATGTCTATGTTCCTAGCAACTAGCGATGAGCTAAAGTTTGTGGGAAGCCATGCCATGATAGCAGGCCCAATCAGCTGCAGCTGGGGAATTCCCCACCTTGCAGCTGCACCTAACAAAGAGGCAGAGATGCTGGTGACATCATTGACCTAATATGGTCACATGGCCATATTTTGTCAATTTAATTGTCCAAATCTTTGCCTTTCCTGTGCCAAGTAAAGGACATTTTCATATTCACTGTAATAGGAAGTAGGTAAACTCCACTACCTAGGTCATTGGGAAGAGAACCCCAATGTGACATTCGTTCATTTAAAACAAAAGCTTTTTGGACTGTGGCGTCCACAGCATCCAGACTTTTTAGTGTCTAGTTACTGGTAAATAAGTATCATATTTTAGTTGTCATTCCTGCTTTTCTTAGTTACATTTAATGAAGTACCAACTACCAAACCTCTTTCCATATGCACTACTGCCATTTACAAAAAGTCCAACGGCTACATTGGATCCTCTTGTCAGTCAAACTGGAATTCATGCAACATTTGAGCATGAGATGCCTTTTTTCTACAGCTATTTCTTAATAAGAGCTCTATTCCTTTAGTGTGTTTTACAAACACCTCCCTGTTGTCTGGTCTGTCTGAGTTATCTTGTGAATTGTCAAAGGTCTTTAGTAAGAAAACCTTATCAGAGGCTGTTTCTCTAAAATACAGAATTTTATACACCAAGCCTAAATAGCATACTCGGATTTAAAAGCTTGGTACAGCAGCCAGAAATGTAAAGCTTAGCCATTACAGGTTTTGAAGGTATTTGAAAAATGTAATCAGGCATTTTCTTTTGCTTTAAGTGAACTTACAAGTCTGCTGTTGGGAATCCAAAATAGGAAAAAAATCTACAATCTCTACTGGGCTTCATCCAGATGAAATTTTGGGCATAGGATGGCATTGAGAATGTGTTTAAGTGCATTACTATGCTTTTTTTTAAATCAACCTCAGTGGAAAAATGCAAGGGTTTTATCAAAAACACATCATGCAACACAGTTTATCTATTGATGGCAACAGACCCTACTATTATTATTATTAATAAACAGGATTTATATAGCGCCAACAGTTTGCGCAGCGCTTTACAACATGAGGGCAGACAGTACACATACAATACAAATCAATACAGGAGGAATCAGAGGGCCCTGCTCGTTAGAACTTACAATCTAGAAGGGAGGGTCAAGTGGAAACAAAAAGGTAATAACTGTGGGGGGTAAGCTGATGGAGAAAATTAAAAAAAAACAGTTGTTAGGTTAAACACTTACAGTCTACACTGAAAAAATGTTTAGAATATATGGAAACACATCACGTCGGAACAAAGTTTGAAAAGTCCCCCCCCTTCAACGATTAGTGTTAATCTCATTGTTTTTAAAAGTTTGACTTCAAAGTGGAGGTAGCTTCCGAACTGCTCAATGGCCCTGTTAAAGAACTCGTGATGGTTCTAAACGAGTATCCTGGCTAAAAATGTGCTGTATGACGTGCACTGGTGAGTGAGACTGTACACAAGATTATGTATGGAAAAAAACTTTTGTATGGTGGTCTTGTCCTAAATTAAGCTCCTTCCGGTTCAAAAGGTTTGGACTTATACATATACTATACTGTCCATAGTTTAACTGAACCAACAAAAATTAGCAAACTAATCCTGGTGACGGCCTGTAAAAAAAGACAGCATTAAAGTGATACTAAACCCAGGACCCTGTATTCACTATATCTGGTCTACCACAGTACACAGAACATGGAAATGCAATTAGTTTAGTAAATATAAACTGCTAAATACCTTTTCTCATCAGCAGTATATAGCAGTCTTGTGACTTCTATCAGTGTCCAGCCAAGCACTGGTTAAAGCTTGTAGGAGGAGTTTTCTGACTATCCTACGAGACTGCAAGACCCCTGACCCTCTGTCTGGACAGGTCTGATTGGCCCTGTGCTGATCACATGCACTCTCCCAAAAAAAAAAAAAAAAAACCTCTCTAGCAATACACACCAAACTGAGCACGTGCAGCCTGACTCTATAGACTTTGTTATTAGGAAATTATTTGGGGACAGTGGAAGGAGGGGAGGATCAGAGAAGACAGGATCAAACAGCCTTTTTAGGTTCCACAGCGAGTATAACAGGCATACTTTACTGCATATACAGACTGATTTTACTGTTGTGTGTTTAGTAAAACTTTAATATTTGTTATTATATTTGTTAATATGTATAAGCTGGGTGAACCTTTTTCTAGTGCATGAAAAGCTCTCAAATAGTCTAAATTTCAAACAATCTGGGAGCCTAGAATTAAATATGCCCTGCTTTTAGCAAATCACTCATGCCTCAGCTACTTTTAACATTACGCCCCTCATACTACCCCAGAACAACCTCTCGCCAAAAGACCTCCATCTATTCCTACCACTCTCACCCACTACCCCTTCTTTTTTGCCTTTCACTTTTCCTCTATCTACTGTACTTTCCTATTCTTCTAAGATTCCCAGGTGGTCTCTTTCCTCATTGACCAAGTAGAATCTCCCAATTTGCCTTACTCACAGACTCTCTAGGCTTCTTTTCATACAATTTTGTAAACTTTGTTGTAAAAAATTTGCCACTGCACACTTATCAATTTGGTAATGCCTACATCTTCAAAATACATACAAAATATTGTTACCAGAAAATACTTTTGCCTTGATATCTTCAAGTAAACCATAAGGTTGTCAGTACATAACACATTTCCTTAATAAAACCCTTTCACTCTCCAGAACCCCATCCCTTGAAACAAATTCAGTTTCTTGGAAAGTGGAATATAGCCTGCCCTTAGTCTACATTCCAGGATACAGCGCTCTGTACCTGGTAATTCTGCCCAAATGCCAGGACATTGCTATCTGGGAGTCTTCCATCAGATCAGTTGTGTAAAAGAAAGTGAAACTCTTTAACTATTATTTTATATTTTGGGGTGTAGTCTGGCCTCACCAGCTGCACATTGCTGCCTGTACTATGGCAAAGCTTGTGCCAATGGTCAAAATCCTTGTGTGCTGGTTGTGTAATTATCAGCAGTTTCTCACCTATTAGCCAAGTTTCAGCACTATCTATGCATTTCTCAAATCAGGCAAGAGTGAGAATTAGCAAAGAGAGAAATCACAAAACTAAGCGCTCTCTAGGCATTTGACAGCTCCAGTTCTACTAAAGTGAACTTTATGAGAAAAGAATGAATATCTGGAATAGAGAGTTGATATGAAATTTAATATTATTCACATACAATAACGTTATAATCATTATCCTAGGATCATGCAAGATCCACTGCAGATTATTTTGCATTAAAGAATATTTCTACTTTAATACCATTGTCATAAAATAGCAAACATTTACAGAAACACTTACCTTGACGGATTGCAGACAAAAGGTCGCTCCTTGGATCGTTCTCTGGTGGCAGGCTGGTTTTTGCTTTTGGCGTCAAAGATTCTCCTTCTATTTTGGGAAAAGCTGGGGGAGGAGGAGGACCAGGAGGTGGTGGACCAGGTGGTGGTGGTGGTGGAGGAGGTGGAGGTGGCCCTCCAGCTGGAGGAGGAACAGGGGATGCAGGAGCATAATCCATCACTGAAGGCACAGGAGGTGGAGGGGGAGCAGGAAAACCAGGCATAGGAGGGCATGCTGGTGGACTTGGGGGAGGAAGGTAGGAAGGGTCTGGGAATATTCCAGCTGGAGGTGGTGGTGGAGGAGCCAGAGGAGGGGAAAAACTGGGTCTTCCACCGATTGGAGAACTTATGGGAGGTGCTGGAGGTGGGTGGGCTGGGCTGATTACGCTTGCTCGATTATTAGTTCCAGGTGAGCTGATGGTGTAAATAAAACTTTAGTTATTTTTACACTGCAATTATTGATTTTACTCACTTCAGCAATATGTCAAAATCTAAAGCTGGGTACACTAGTAGAATTTCAAATGAAACTTTGTATGAAAATTCTTGGAACATTTGAAAGTAGTTCAAGTTTTCCTTTGCTTTTAACATTTGATTTTGGAATGAATGGACTTTACTGAATGAAAACCACATACACTATTAGAAATTTGCTCCAGAAACATTTTCAATTTTACGCCTTCGAATTTTCTCATCACTACGGTCAAAAACGATTGAACATTCTTGCAACAAAAAAAGTAGAATGAATTCTACTAATGTATAACCAGCTTAATAAACGTAGCTACTCAAGGCTAAATTGTTCCAAATGCAAAACAGCTGTAACAGCGCGGTAAAAGGCCTTTCCAGGTCTAAGCCTGGGTTCACACTGAAGGCGGGTTTGAAATCGTGCGAGTTTAGCTGAACTCGCACTATTTCAAAACCGATTTCAGTCCAACTTGGGGAGCAATTTCAGACACATCTGTGCAGGTTCCTGCACAGATGTCAATTGAAATCATCCCCGAAGTCGCCAAAAGTAGTGCAGGAACTACTTTTGGGAATCGGTGCATCCCCGAAAAGTCGGCGTTGCACTGATTCGGACGGTGCCATACCCGGAAATAGGCGGCGATTTGACATGTCAAATCGGCCTGATGTGAACAGGGGCTAATACACTTTATCAAGTGTAACCTAACTAATTAGTTCACAATAAACACATGCCAATGATGTACCTTGCTTTCTCATATAGAGTACACTGATTGGTTAGTATTGAGTACATCTGTCTCCAGTGATCATAACTGTCTATTTACTGAAGTAGTAATAGGGAAAGCATAACGTGGTACCACGGATAACTATTATTGAAGAAAAATAAGACCACACTATAAATTAAGCACTTAAGTCCCTGGTGTCAAACCTGCGATCCTTTGTTAAATGATATGCGACCCTCAGCAGTCTGTAGTGGCAACACCGATTAGGGTAAAAGTATTGATTTTCACTAGCCTAATGTAACATGTTCCCAGTTTTGTACTGTCTTCTGTAGCATATTCCCAGCCAAAAAATGCCCACACTCCCTGGCCCTTATTTCCTCTATTAGGGCTGCAGTTTCTGTCAGTCCTCTCAGACAACACATACAGTATACTGAACATTATGTGCAGCCATTTGGTGATGTCAGGGGCTGCATTTGAGACCCCTTTTAGCTCATAAGTTGACAATCACTACCTTAAGTAGTGTTCCACATAAGCTAAAAACATTCAGTTGTTTGGCTGTGCTATCAGTAGCAAGGTGCATTCAACAAAACTTCTGCTTTACCCACTTATATCACTTGATCCATTATATACACTGTCCAGTTTCACAAAATATAGTTATTTTAGCCATCGTGAACTTTTTAATGCACTTATACTTTCCTTCATTTCCTCAACAGAAATTGGCTAAAAGCTTGTCTGTCACCGTATGATCGCTTTTCAAAATCTTCACAGTCCTGCCATTGTGCCCTATGCATGAACACCACCATCTACATCAATTTCAGTGGAATGTTCATCAGCAACCTGACATGATTAGAAGGGCTTTTCATGGCATGGAAGACAAGGGAGTCTGGGGATGCAATTAGACCCCTTTCACACTGCGAGCACTGATTGTTAGCGCTAAAACGCCGTTCATTTTAGCACTGTTTAAGTGGCGCTTTTGCACAGCTTTTCGGCTGCTAGCGGGGCGCTTTTAACCGCAAAGAAGGGGTTAAAAACGCCCGTGTTGCGGGGCTTCAGAAGCACTTTTTAGGCGCTTTGGAAGCGCTGCCCATTCATTTCAATGGGCAGGGCATTTGGAAGTGCTGTATACAGCGCTCCCAAACCACCCCAAAGATGCTGCCTGCAGGACTTTTCCGAACGTCCTGCAAGCGCACCACCCCAGTGTGAAAAGACACACTGAAATGAATGGGAGGCGGTTTTCAGGCTATAAAGGCTATTTCTAGCGCTAAAACACCTGAAAACCACCTCAGTGTGAAAGGGGTCTTACACGAGGACACAACATGGGATTGGAAATATTTTGAAGAGCCACTGTGCAGAACAAGGCAGACCCTAAAGCAGCAAGCTTTTCAGAGCAGTATTTCAAGTAGGTATCTGTATATTGCATTATAAAAATGTGGAAAAAGGAGGCTTAAAAATAGGACAGTTACAGGAAAACTCTACATTTGTCAATACAAATTATACATAATAATATAATATAATTATATAAGTTAGCTTTATATTTGAATCTGCAAGACAACTGAGCAAACTAGGTTCATCTGTCCAGTGAAATCTATTCATCTGTCCAGTGAAATACATTACACAAATTTCTTATTCAAATTCCTTTACATTTACCTTCAACTATGTAGTGAAAGGGCCTGCCTGATTGCATACAAATTGAACGTGTTTAGGTTTGACCTCATATTATATGGTTTTGGTGAATCAAAAGCAAAATTGTACAAGAAGATTGTATAATGTATGGCTAGACTTAAAAGTTAAAGAAATACAGATGGTGCTCCTGGGTCTTACACTGAAATTGCTCAGGTGATCATAATAAAGTTGGATTTTAACTATTTCCCAGTCCGTTTTAAATAGAGCATGGTGAAACAAGCATTTGTCTGTTTAGAACAGAGAAAGGTAAAAATCGGCAAAAGAGTTTGAAAAAAAGACTCACAATGTAAAAAGTTTGTAGAGAGATTTTTTTTCTTTAAAAAAAATAAGAGTGCTATAAATTTGAATACTAGCTACACAGCTCTAACAGCTTTAGTTTAAAGCAGTGTTAAACCCAAAATGTAATATATTGGAGCTTAACAATCCTTAGATGTGGTGGCAGCATTAGTTTTTTTTTTTTTACCCCTGGTGATCTGGCCAGTAACCCATATCCTGTATTAAAGCGCCCCTGCTCTGCATGAAGGCGCACCTTTAGACATCAGCATTGTCAATCTATAAAAGATGATCATTGTAAGCACCCCTGCTAGTGTTAAATGCTTTGTCTCATCTCTGTAAACTGATACATCTGCAAGGAAGGCAGGCTGAATAAGAAAACAAATGTAGCCATCACATCTAAGACCTGGTAAGCTGCAATATAATAAACTTTTGCTTTTGGGTATAATACTGCTCTGGCTAGAACCTAAATGAAATGACTTCCAATTAATAATGTTTACCTAAAATCCATAGGTGGAGGCGGCAGAGAATCATCAGGAGCTGGTGGTGGGCTTGGAATAATATCATCATTTGGAGGCGGTGGGGGATAGAGAGATATATCAACCCCATCTATAGGACTTATGGTTCCATTCTGATTTAATTGAAATCTAAAAATGCACAAAACAGAAAAATATTTTAAAAACATTCAAAATCATTTTTTTTTTGCTAGAATTAAAAAATTAATTAATTAATATATATATACACACACACACACACACACACACACATATATATATTTTTTTTAAAGCAGAGACCCTAGAGAATAAGTTTTTTTTATGTCACACGGTACTTGCGCAGTGGTCTTTTATACGCAATTTTTGAGGAAAAAAAATAAAATTTTTTTAAATGTTATTACAAAAAAAACACAATACATAACCCATTTTTTTTGTAATATATAAAAGATGATGTCAAGCAGAGTAAAGAAATACCAAACATGTCACACTTTAAAATTGCGCACACCCGCACACAGGTGTCAATCTATCTAAATATTACTATCCATAGGCGACACTTTAAAAGGCTTTACAGGTTACCACTGATGTAAAGAGGAGGTCTAGTGCTAGAATTACTGTCCATGATCTGACGTTTGTGGGGACACCTCACATGTGGGACGATCACTGTTTGCGTGCTTGTGGGACCGACGCGCGTTCACCTTTGTGCTCTAGCACAGAGGGGCAGGGGCGCTTTAATTTTTTTTTTTTTAATTAATAATTTTCGATTTTTACACTGTTGCTTTTAAATAAGTATTTTTTTTTTATCACTTTTATTGCTGTCACAAGGAATATAAACATATGTGACAGAAAAAGGCACAAAACTCTTTATGGAGGGATCTGGGGATCCCCAACAGGAGGGACACCAAATCCCTCCGTTGCACTTAAAAGCATTAAAAACGGCAAGATTGGCGTTTTTGAATGATTCAGATTTTCAAAAAAATGGCGCCGTTAACATGCTTGTAATGGCGCCATTAATATGCTTGTAAACCGCAAGTGATGTCATGTCATTGATTCCGGGAGATCCTGAGCAAGCCACGGAAGGCAGGCTAGAGGGGATGGCTGGAGCCGACCGTCGGCTCTAAAAAAATGGTACTGGGCTGATGTTTGCAGCTGCAGACATCATCCCGGTACAACCACTTAAAAGTCAAATGACGTACCTTTTTTTTTTATTTTATTTGAGTGAGGAGGTAGGAGCCCTGTGATGCTGCTATTGCGGTCTGTGTCTCCATTAGCAGGATTCACCCCCTTTGTTTGTCCTGGTGACCATTGTCACTGAAACATAAGGTGTTGGTGAAATCCAACAATTTGAGTTGCCAGCAGAATAGAAATAGTGGGAACATATTTGGGGGGCACTTGTTCATTTTTCAGAGATTTTCTACCCCTGTTGTGTCTCCTAAAAGTGAACGAAAATCTGCTGAATGGGGTACAGCTAGAAAAAAAACCTGGGCTTTTTACCATTCTCCCTATGCCATCAAAAATTAAAAGTTTAGCCTTTAGTTATACTTTAATAAAAAGGTCAAAACCCTTACCCAGCATTTGAAAGAGTGTCTTTCTGTTCCTCAAATTCCTTGCCCATTTTCATCTTCTCCCATTCATCTTTTCTCGTGCGGATTTTACGAGGATTCACATTCCCACGATTAGGATTATCTTTCTTTTCTCTCTATGAAATGGAAAAGAGGTACCATGAGTTAACACCTTCAGTTACTACCACCATATTATAAGGAAATATTGGTAAAGTACTTTTGAAATGCTAAAAAGGTAGATGTTGACCATCCAGTCATGTTTTTTTATTCATGTCTAGTTTCCATCAGTTTTTTTTATTTTTTTTTATGTCTAACGTTTTATTTAAGGTTTGAAAGGTTGCTTGGAATAAAAAAAGCTTTCTTAGGACTTTTAGAAAACAGTTTTGTGGCACAACATTGGTCTTATATTGTCTGTAAACTAGACCACTATCATTCAGTATGGACTTCACTCTCTGTAAATCCAGTGGCTAATTACTCTATATAGCAGGCCAGCCAGACCTGCAACCCTCTAGCTGTGGTGAAACACGAGTCTCAGAATGCACATCCAGCAAGAGGCATGCTGGGACATTAAGTTCCCCCACAGCTGGAGAGTATGCAATCTGCCAACCTCATCTCTATAGGTCTATTTCCCACACTTGAATTATTAGCATAAGGCACTTGAAAGCTGGTTTTCATTAAGGTTCAAAACATAAGGGACAAGAAAATGTTTCTGGCCAAGATTTGCTCAGTCTCCAAAACACATCTTCACTCCGGATAGTAATCATGGTACTCGTTAAAGACCTATCCATATCTGGTCTCCATGGTCTTGATCAGAAGTGTTCTTTTAAAATGTCTCTCTACTGGGTGAGAGTCAAGGTTTGGTTCTCTCAAGCTCAGGGTGGAAAAGGAAGTGACTGGATTGCTAATTGTGCTCTCTTCTCCCTCCTGGCAATCTTGATACCAACAGCAATCTTTACGTTGAGCAGATCCTGGTACTCACGCAGGTGGTGGGCCATCTCCTCCTTTCATTGCGTTCACCTCACAAAGCCTGGATCTTCCGATGGTATTCATTGGCCTCTTGCTAAGCCTGGTGCAAGGCTTCATTGTTGCGGTTAGCAGCTTTAGACAGATCAGCAAATTTAGACTTGTACCATTCTTTGGCATCTTGCAAGTTCTTAGCAGCAACGTTCTCATACTGTTGACGGACACTGTGCAATGCGTCTATGAGGTCTATCTGTATGTGTTCTTGGATTTGAGCTTGAAGTTCACAGATTTCCTCCTCATGTAACTTCTTCAGGAAGATGATCTCCTCTTGGAGGGATTTCAGTTTGCGTTCCTAGTCGCTACATGCCAGGTATACATTATTAATATTCTGACTGCAGGTTGCTTTCAGCCTCTTCCCTCTGACTCATTACATCTTGCAGCTTTTCTCTGAGGTAATCGGCCAGGTTGTCCCTTTCCACCTCCACCCTGGCTTTATCGTTGGTGAGGAGGTCCACCTGCCTGCGCAGGTCCTTCATCTCCTGTTCATACAGATCCCTCACCCTGGGGGTACCCTTGCCCTTCAGCTGCACCAGCTCAACCAACAAGATCTTGTTCTGCTGCTCCAAGAAGCAGACCTTGTCTATGAAGTTAGCAAACCTGTCGTTGAGCTCCTGCATCTCGGCCTTCTTGGTAGTCCTGTTGGCTTTGTACTCGAGGTTGATGGCATCTGCCAGAGTGAAGTCCACGGTGTCCTGGAGCTGGACTGGGGGAAAGCTGCTTCTCAGCCTGACCGATGAGGACTTGTAAAGACCCAATGCAACTTGGTGTTCCACTCAGGCTCTGTTTGAGTGGGGTGTATAAATCCTCAAACATCCACCACTGGGAGTGCTGGCGTGGGATGAAGCTTGTCTCAGCTCCGCTTGTCTCAGCTCCTGTTGTGACTCAGAACAAAAGTGGGGGAATTCCTGTAATCGCACATCCATATAGTCCCTAGAATCTGTGTAAGAGTGACAACTTCAGCCTGCACTCCAACCAGGCCATGCCCCCGTGTTTCACTCTGCCCTTCAGAGCTTAGTCATACCATGCACACTAAGATTCTAGAGTGTAACACAGACGTACATTACAGTTTACTGCAAACCAGTGAAAAACATCACAAGTTTAGTCTGCTTACAAGTTTCTGCACACAAAGGGCCTTAATCCTAGCTAATAAGACAAAACAATACTGCTGAATTTAAAAGCACTGCCTCCAAGAAACAGAGACCAGCACAGGTGAATGATAAAATCAGGCAAATATATCTTAGTGCACAAAGACAACACTTAAAAATAAAATTAAACTTTCCTACACATTTGCGGTCTGGGACAAATTTAGGTATAACATGGGTCTACATTCTCTCCACACACCTCTTGTTCCTCTATTTAATAACCCAGAACTTCCCCCAGGCCTGCAACTGTGGTCATTTTAGTAGTAGGAAAATAAGGGGTTACTGCAGATAGGAGACTTCCTTCAAGGCACTGAACCCTATTCTCTTGTTAATTTTCAGAATAGCCTGCATATGCCCCCCCACCAAAATTTTTAGTTACCATCAAAGTATGTCTGATAAAGACCAAACCGGAAAAAAAATGAAGGGTCTGGCTACTATCTATCCTGTATGAGTTCCTCATGATCCCAGTATGCAAACTTCCTTACATGACCCAATGGGAACAGGACCTGGGCTCCACCTTTGACATCGAAGAATGGCAGGCAATAGCACATGATCTAGCTAAAGTATCTCTTAACACCGCCCTAGTGGAGTCGAATTATAAAAATGCTACTGCGGTAGAGCTGCACGATTAATCCTTAAGAAGGGAGGGGCCAGGAGCAGCGAAGAGGGACCTGAGAAGAGGATCCGGGATGCTCTGTGCAAAATTAACTGCACAGAGAAGGCAAGTATAACATGTTTATTTTTTTTTTTTTAACAAGACTTTACAATCACTTTAGTCTGTCCAGGACACCTGAAATAGCCCTGTTTTGTCATGTTACAACTAAAAATGTAAATTAATTTTATTATGATTTTATGTGATAGACCAACACAAAGTGGCACATAATTGTAAAGTGGAAGGAAAATGATAAACGGTTTTCAAATTTTTTTTACAAATAAATATGTGAAAAGTGTGGCATGCATTTGTATTCAGCCCACCTTACTCGGATACCCCTAACTAAAATCTAGTGGAACCAATTGCCTTCAGAAGTCACCTAATTAGTAAATAGAGTCCACCTGTGTGTAATTTATTCTCAGTATAAAATACAGCTGTTCTGTGAAGCCCTCAGGTTTGTTAGAGAACCTTAGTGAACAAACATCATCATAAAGGCCAATGAACACACCAGACAGGTCAGAGATAAAGTTGTGGAAAAGTTTAAAGCAGGGTTAGAATATAAAAAAAAAAAAATCCCAAGCTTTGAACATCTCACGGAGCACTGTTGAAGCCATCATTCGAATATGGGGGGAAAAAAAAGGAGTATGGCACAACTGCAAACCTACCCAGATATGGCTGACCAGCCAAATTGACAAGCTAGGCAAGGAGAGCATTAACCACTTCAGCCCCGGAAGGAATTACCCCCTTCCTGACCAAGCCTTTTTTTGCGATACGGCACTGCGTCACTTTAACTGACAATTGTGTGGTTGTGCAACATTGTACCCAAACAAAATTTTCCCCACAAATAGAGCTTTCTTTTGGTGGTATTTAATCACCTCTGCAGTTTTTATTTTTTGCGCTATAAAACAAAAAGAGCGACAATTTTGATAAAAAAAGCAATATTTTTTACTTTTTGCTATAATAAATATCCCCCAAAAAATGTATATAAAAAATGTCTTCCTCAGTTAAAACCAATATGTATTCTTCTACATATTTTTGGTAAAAAAAAAAAAAAAAAAAAAAAAAAAAAATCGCAATAAGCATATATTGATTGGTTTGCGCAAACGTTATCGCGTCTACAAAATAGGGGATAGATTTATGGCATTTTTATTATTAATTCTTTTTATTAGTAAAGTCGGTGATCTGCGATTTTTATCTTGACTGCGACATTGCGGCGAACAGATCGGACACTTTTGACACTATTTTGGGACCATTGGCATTTATACAGCGATCAGTGTTATAAAAATGCATGGATTACTGTGTAAAGGTCACTGGCAGGGAAGGGGTTAAACACTAGGGGGCGATCAAGGGGTTAAGTGTGTTCTAACTGTAGGGGGGATGGGCTCACCAGAACATGACAGAGATCACTTCTCCCGATCACTGGAAGCAGTAGATCCCTGTCATGTTGCACCTCCCTGTTCTGCCTCTCCGTGCCAAGATTGCGGGCAACTGGCGGACATCGAGTCGGCAGCGTGCGCGCGCCTGCTAGCCGCTGATGACGCAGTTACGTACGGGTACGTCGTTTTGCGCACATGTGCCACCTTGCCGGTAAGGGGGTAATCAGAGAAGCAGCCAGGGGGCCCATGGTGACTCTGGAGGAGCTGCAGGGATCACAGCTCAGGTGGGAGAAAACTGTCCACAGGACAACTATTAGTCATGCACTCCACAAAGCTGGCCTTTATGGAAGAGTGGCAAGAAGAAAGCCATTGTTGAAAGAAAACCATAAAAATTCAGTTTGTCGTTTGCGATAAAGCCATGTGGGGACCACAGAAAACATGTGGAAGAAGGTGCTCTGGTCAGATGAGACCAAAATTGAACTTTTTGGCCTAAAAGCAAAACGCTATGTGTGGCAGAAAACTAACACTGCACATCATCCTGAACACACCATCCCCAACATGAAACATGGTAATGGCAGCATCATGTTGTGGGGATGCTCTTCTTCAGGAGGGACAGGGAAGCTGGTTAGAGTTGATGGGAAGATGGATGGAGACAAAAATATAGGGCAATCTTAGAAGAAAACCTGTTAGAGGCTGCAAAAGACTTGAGACTGGGGCGGAGGTTCACCTTCCAGCAGGACAACGGCCCTAAACATACAGCCAGACCTACAATGGAATGGTTTAGATCAAAGAATATTTGTGTGTTAGAATAGCCCAGTCAAAGTCCAGACCTAAATTCAATTGAGAATCTGTGGCAAGACTTGAAAATTACTGTTTACAGATGCTCTCCATCCAATCTGACAGAGGTTGAGCCATTTTGCAAAAAAGAATGGGCAAAAATTTCACTCTAGATATGCAAAGCTGGTAGAGACATCTCCAAAAAGACTTGCAGCTGTAATTGCAACGAAAGCCACACTTTTCAGATATTTATTTGTAAAAAAATTAGAAAACCATTTCATTTCCTTCCACTTCACAATTATGTGCCACTTTGTGTTGGTCTGTCACATAAAATCCCAATAAAATACATTTACATTTTGGTTGTAACATGACAAAATGTGGAAAATGTCAAACGTCATGAATACTTTTTCAAGGCACTGTAAATGAGAATTGATAATTTACATAATTCTGGCAGCAAGAATTGCCATAGCTACAGTGGGGAAAATAATTATTTGATCCCCTGCAGATTTTGAAAGTTGCCCACTTACAAAGAAATTAAGGGTCTATAATTTTTATCATAGGGGTATTTTAAATGATAAAGGCAGAATATCAACCAAAAATCCAGAAAAAAATTCTATAAATTAAGTTGCAGTTCAGTGAGTAAAATAAGTATTTGATCCCCAAGCAAAACATGACTTGGAAACCCTTTTTGGCAAGCACAGAGGTAAGACGTTTCTTGCAGTTGGTGACCAGGTTTGCACACATCCCAGGAGAGATTTTGGTCCACTTTCTTTTACCGATCTTCTCTAAAGATCTCTGTATGTCTCAGTTGAGGAGATATAGGGAGATGACCTCCAGATTACAGCAATAAGGCTTAGCCAGCTATCTGCAGCCAGGTTTACAGACCGGTTTAGCAGTTTGGTACCTGGACTATTTTATTCTATAGATGCAATTGATGACTAATTCCTATGACCACCTATGACCGGCTTGGATCTCTGGACAAACTTCGTCCATATGAACCTCCTGTACTCAATGACCAGTCTTAAAAAGCTTGCGACATAGAACTTGTCTGTGGCGTGAATTCCCAAACTGCTCCAGCCTCCTTTTGGGTGGACAATCCCCGAACAGGGTGACTTCTGGACACTTTCCATCACCCACCTTGCTCTGATTCCTCGGTGTTGCTCTGGTGCTTTGGTCTCCTTTTTGAGCTTAGATCTCTCTTGTTTGAACTATACAACACATTTGATTAATTACACACATCTGGAATTCTTCAACCCATTGTCCCTGAAGAAGACTTCCACTCTTAGTTGAAACGCGTTGGATTTCCTCTGTCGCTCTGACAGTGGAATTGGGTCATTCCATTTGGTCCCATTTTGTCCTATTTCACTATGTCCTTTTTTTTTTATCATTTACAATGTATTGTTCAACTTCAGCATTTAATAAATTTTCTATTTTTATAAAAATCATTTTTGTTCATGGCCCAGTAAAGTCCCATCCTTAAAGGAATTTTTTCGCACACATAAAATGTGACCCATCCTCCCACCACCTGCCGCTCCTTCTTTGCTCTCACCCCCCACTTACCTGTCTCTAGTTGCTAAAATGTCCCCCCACAACTAGTAAACTAGTGCCCCCTTCCTGCCCCCCCCCCCCCCCCAAGCACCGATCCCCCCCCCCCTCCACATCATCTGATCACTGTTCCCCACCCCTCCTGCACCGATCTGCTGGAGCTCTGAAATTACCGTCTCTCCCCTCTCTCTCTCGCCTCTCCTGTTGGCAAATTGCATAGGAGCCACAGGCTAAAGGGTTACTCCCAGCTGCTGCGAGCCCCCTCTTTCAGTGCCTGCCCCCTACTGACCCCCATCAGCCTCTCCATACAGCACTGCTGCCCGGCTTTCCCTCCCCCAGCTGTAGCTGCTGCCTGGGAGATCGGCGAGATGCGTTTACCAGCCCGTTTTCTTTCCTGATTGAACAAGTTAGTAAACGGATGGGAGTCTCTGTACAAACTCCCATTCAACTACAGAGCAACTCGGGCTGCATTCTGTCTAAAAGAAAAGAGACATTAGGGGTCGGATGTCTCTCCAAAAGCCCCCCCCAAAAAATAAACCTAGTAAGGGATCCGCATTTGGATCGCGCTACAGAAGCTACTGACAGGATGAAGAAGCAAGTCGACGCCTCCTCACTGCCTGTTTTAACTCCATTTTTGCAATCTTGTGCATTGCACACAGTTGCAGAGTGTTTGCGGTGCTTTCCCCCCTCAAAAAAATATGTAAAAAAAAAATATTCAAAATAAAAATGTACCTGTAAAAAAAATAAAATTGGAAAAAAAAACCTAGTAAGGGTAGATTTAGACATGTGTCTACATCTCCCTCGCTTCTGAAGCCCGATCAAGGTTTGGATGGCGCTCCAGTGGCTACTGACAGGTGGTGATAAAGTGAGTCAACACCTCCTCACCACCTCTTTTAACCCCATTTTTGATAGCAAATGCGCTGCAACCGCATGCACTGCACACAGTTGCAGGGAATTTGTGGTGCTTCCCCCATTGACTTGAATGTGTAGCATTCGGAAGGCTGCATCACTACAAGTCGGGTCAACTTTGCCGTGGGCGCAAAGGGAAGCATTGCGGCCACAGCATGTAAACACCCCCATCCATCCACTGCCTATTGTAGCTCAACCATGCATTTTGGCTGCCCCTCAACTGCAGGTATAAACAAGGCCTATGGCTTAATTTACGTGGGTCATACTACAGTTACGCTGTGTTTAGCTGCAAAGGTGTTCTGTGCATGCAGGCTGTCCCATCAATGTCAAGTGAGACATAGCAGCTGCATGGGAATGCATAGGTGTTCCGTGTATTTCTGTGCAGGCAGTCCCATCCATATCAATTGGGATGCAGCAGCTGCATGGACACAGCCACTGTTCCCAACTTCACATCAATGTGGGTGCATGTCCCTGAACTCACTCGGTCTGTGTTCGTGGTCATGCATCTACACCCGCACAGATGTCAGATCCTTTCAGCCGCTATGTCTCAACTGACACAAATAGGACTTCTTGCACAGAGATGCACAGAACACTTGTGCATCCCCATGCAGGTAAACACAGCCCTACATGGAGCGAATGCTTTAGTACACCCCATGTAAATGAGGCCTTAGTAGGAATTTAGCAAGAGTTTTAAAAAAGATGCTGTGTTTATTTGTGCAAATAGGTATTTTAGTGGTTTTTTTTGTTAAAATAGCGATTTGATAAACATTTGCGCAAATATTGCATGGCCTTAAAAATCGGTAGAACCATTTTTTTTTCTACTGGTCATGTGCTTTCAGAAAATAGTAAATAGTGAAAAATTAAAACCTCCATGCGCAGGAGCGACGTCATTGTTCGACGTCATTCATATGGCCAGAGCTTGCAAATCTGGAAGGAAGACCGTATGAAGATGGATTCTCTGTCAGCAGTGACAGGGCACCTATGGAGAGATTCATTTCACAGGTAAGTCTGTCATAATGTGCTTATATGAGGTGCATGCTAGCACATTTTGACTTTACCCTGTGGTTTACTACCGCTTTAAGTCTGGCCCTGAAAATATTGTTCTCTTGCAAAAAAGGCTCATCTGTAGTGCAGTTACATCTAGCTCTTAAAAATTCACCCACTGGTATTGCTTTAATAGTATGTAAAGGATGAGGGTGGAGGTGTTGTCCAATTAGCTATAAGCTTCTGCGTTTCTTTGTGTGCAGAAATGCGGAAGTGGACTGCACTTGTGATGTTTTACCCTGGTTTGCAATAAAGTGTTATGTACAGTTCCCTAGTGAAGAGTCGGCTTAATTTACAAGTCATGATTTATAGCCTGCTCTGTGTCCTAGGATGTATGAAAAAGAAATGTTAATGTTGTTTGTTAGCTTGTCACTGGAGGCAGCAGGGATACACATTCTGAGGATAAGGCAGAAGAGAAGGCAGGGTGTGATGTCCAGAGACTAGCTGAGAAGACAGCATGCTCCAGAAAATAATGAACGCTTGCGCAATATTCTGGATGGGAATGAGACTAAGAAGACTCAGTGGAGCCTGGAAAATGGCACCAAATTTAAAATTGTGCCGGGCCTCCTTCCATTATCGGCGTACAACCAAAAGTGACATAACCAGTACTTTCAAGTTACCCCCCTTAGGGGACTTGAGGAACACTCCAACCACACCTAGGCTCCAAAAAGGGCAGAGCCCTAACTTACCGCCACCAAGCACATGGAAAAATTAGGCAGGATTCAGGGGACATGCCCCATCCAAAGAGCCTTCACTCTCCCGTTCAGCATACTACCTAAGGAGTTTCAGGGACAGGGCTTCACAAGATAGGTGCACTGCAGCCCTGAAGCTTTAAAGCACATTATGGCTAACTCACACTTTACATCAAGGGTCTCTAGGAAAGCAACTAACGCAGAGTCCAGTGGTCAGAAAACACATTACAGGCTGGCCCAACATCTTCCTCACAGGGGGGTCTAGGTACAGGTTGCGAGGCTATGCTGAGAAACAGCCCATCTGGAAGCTGCAAAATGATCCCCAGTGGTTCTGCAGCAATCTTTAAAAAGAAAAAATGACTTGATAAAGAAGCAGAAAAAAGTAAGAAACGATTTGCTTCTCTCAGAGTGGAGAAGATGTCTGTTTTACTAAAGACACAAGCAAACAAACTATGCATGATAGGAGTGTAAGGGGTTATACTGTGATGTCCTTAAAGCATTGTTTGCTAGTTTCCAATCTTTTTAAAGACAGCTGCATAACCTCATGTACCTGGATGCATCCTGTGCCTCTCAATGTACAATTAAGAAATGTTTTATGAAACATCAGACTTTTAAAAAAGGTACAAGGTTTGCTAATTAAAGAACTCTAAATCGAAAGATTTGAAAAGAGTGAACCAAGCAATCTAAAACATCTATAACTATGTTAAGGACAAGGAACAATATAATCATGTAGTGTTTCTCTAGAGGGTCATAAGCAGCACTATAAATAGCAAAAGTGCTCACTGTCTCTTAAAGATTTTCAAGCAAATTGAAAAATCTATGTGAATGGATAGCAATGTCTCCTTTTCATAGAGGAAAGTATTCACCACAGGTGTGTCCCACCAGCCTGTCCACCGGGTTGGGGAAACGATCACTTTACTTGGCAAGCTACATAAAAGATCTCTGCAACAGAGCCTAAGCCCCTGTTCACACCGAATCCGACTTTAAAAGTGTTACTTTATTTGAAATCGCACGATTTCAAAGCCGCATGTTAGTGCAACTTCAGGTGTGACTTGGCTGACATCTGCGCGAATTCATGCATAGATGTCTATGCAAGTTGTACCTGAAATCGGCAAAAATAGTGCAGGAACAACTTTGTTGCACCGATTGGAAGTTGCACCAATGTGAACGGGGGCTAAAAGGTATAGCGATAAATGCTACTATCACATCTTCCCCAGTAAACCCCCCCTTCTCCTATTTCCTCTTGGGTAAAGTTATCCTTTAAAACTATTTAAGCTGGATAACAAATAAGATGATAAATCTAAGCAGTCTTATCTCTTGCAGCATTCTGCTTCTTACCCTATGTTTGCGCTTTTCTTTCATGATATCCTTTGTGTCCTGCAACATCTTTTCCTTCCACAGGTCGAAGAAGTAGGATGGGTCTGTGTAAAACTTCAAGGCCTCCCTGCCATCGTCCCTGTAAGAGGCAGGAAACAAGATTTTTGAAACAAGGTCATAAGACTTGCACAGCCATAAAGTACACATATAGCAAAAAGCATTATTACCTGTATGGGGAAAGGATGTTGAGTGGTGGTGGCATGTTACAGGTAGCATATGTTTCACAGACAGGAACCGAAAGAGAATCGCGTACAAAGAGTTGTTGATCTTGCAGGGTGTTACTGTGAAATGCTTTTCTCATGTTTATGCCCTGTAGAGAAACTGGAAATAAAGCAAAAAATACAATTAAGAGACTGATGAAAACATAAGTAGATTTCTAAGAGCTGTCAATAAATGTTTCTGTATCATACCACAAATCACATATGGCATTATAATGTTACTATTAAATAATAAAAGCGAACAAGCGATTTTCCTAAAATTGGGTATCTTTCTGAACAACTTACCCTCCTCCTCTTTAGGATCAAGCTGGGTCACTTTGACCTGTAGCTTTTCCACTCTCTCACCCAGCGTTCCCACACGCTGAGCAAACAGGCTTGCTTCAGTAAACAGCTCTCCAAAGATGTCTTCTGCATAGCGGCCTGGAAATATAAAAAAAAATAAACAGAATAACATGACATAGATGATTTGGAAACATAAAATATGTAAAAAATATATATATATATATATATATATATATATATATATATATATATATATATATATATATATATATATATATATATATATATATATATATATACATACACACACACACACACACACACACATATACACACACATATACACACACACAGATAGATGTATCTATCTATCTATATTACACACACCAAATATGCATGGATAAAATGCCTCCCCTTTTTGGGAGATTTTTTTCCTCTAATCTTGTTTCTGTGAAAACTGTAAAAAGTTCCCCCCACTCAGTCCTTAAGATGACAATTAGGACAAAAAACGATAATGACTCTTCTCAAGAGGGCCAGCAAGAAGGAGGCTCTATAAACCCTTCTGCACTTTATCCAAAGCTAGGAAAATATTTTCCCCAGAGCTTCATACAAAACTGTATGTTATGCGCTTCAAAAGGCTAGCATATGTTGCAGGGCTTCCATTGGAAGACTACATTTATGTGAGATCACGTTATGTAAACAGATTATACTGTGCAATAAATATAAAAACTGCAATATTATAGTAATAGTGACTGAGGCAAACTATGGCTAAGGGGATATTTTCAAATTTAAAAAAAAAAACACCATGGATGTCTTGGAAGGCTCTTGCAACCTCAGATCCTTTCTCAGCATCTGGTCTGCAGAAAGAACCATTTCAAGCAATTAAAAAACAATGAGGGATTGAGTGACCTAATGAAATTTGCAGCAACTCACTTCACTCCTTGTACACTAAAAGACTGGCTAGCTTACTAACTCACTCAGGTCAGTCACACAATCCTATAACTCCACAGCTCACGCAAAACTCTGTCACCATGACTTCAGCATTGCAGATTAGAACACAAAGGAAATACATTATAACTAAAAAAGATGAAAATAACTGCCACACGTATGCAGTAATTGCTTACTGATTTTGATGTTAAAGCAGAACTAAACCCCCCTATCCTTTGCAGCCAAGGAAACTGCCATCTTGGCCTCTGTTTGATCTGCTGTTGCTATGGTGCTACACATGTGATCTGTTATGAATCCCACCATTTACACTTCAGTTAAGAGCACAAACACTTGTGACAGTTCTCATTCATGGCATGTCCTAAATATAACCGTTTTCAGAAACAGTGAAGTTGTTGGGTTAGTTCCACTTTACAGCAGCATCTTCTGAAGTGTATGTACACTCCACAAACAGACTGTCATCTTCCTTATAGAAGGGATCCGGCAGCTGTACAACTGCCGATCACCTTTTCTGCTCTTCCCTCCGCCCCCTGCATTACATTCTGGGTTCCACTGTGACACCTGCAAGCCTGGGACCCCCATGGCAGGCGCCGCTAGGTGGAGGGAAGGGAGGCCAGTAAATATCTGTTCACTGGTCTACCCTAGATGCAAAGATCTCAGAGGCAATGGTGCCTAAATACGAAAGCATTGTTTGCACTACACGTTACATCCTGCCACACACGCAGGAGTAAGATCAATAATTCTAAAGCCAATAATCATGGTTAACTGTAAAGTAGGAGCATGTAGGGGCTTTTAAAGCATTGCTTATGGAAAATATAGGATACTGGAAATCTTTGTCGCCATGCAATTTTAGGGGTTGAAATGTTGGGAATATACTCAGTGCAACTTCGAGTGGTTGTAAAGGCAGGTTTTTTCTTACCTTTGTGCATTCTATACATGAAGGTAAACCCACTCCCCCCTTATTCTTACCTGAGCCTGATCTCAATCCAGTGATGTGCACAAGAACAGAGGCTCTCTCTGTTTTCTCGCTCCTCATTTGCTTAGAGACAGCAGTGGGAGCCATTGCTATCAATCACAGCCAGTGAGTAGGGAGTGGGGGGGTGGGGTTGAGTCATGCTTTGTGTTCCTTATGGACACACAGGGCCAGCTCGGTAGCGATTACACACAAGTGCCCCCTTAGCAAGTGGCTTGCTATGGGGGCACTCCGCAGGGAGGAGGGAGCCAAGGGCATTGACAGGTGACCTGAGAAAAGGAGGATCAGAGAGGAGAACATTAATGCAGCCCATAAGATTGAGTGGGGGATTGGACCAGGAGGCACACTTATCCTGAAGGTGTGAGAAGAGGGTATAGATTAAGAGCAGTAAACTAGACAGGTCCTGTCTCATCTGAATACTTAAGTATCTAAATTAATCTACTCATTGCAGAGGGGAGGGAGATGCAAGTGCCTGAGCCTGAGGATCCAAGGGAAACAGAACAAACTTATACCAAATAATACACATTCAACCGGTAGGTGGCCAGAATTTTTGCTAGTATCTTAGCATCGGCACTTCGAAAAGATATTGGTCGATAGAATGCACAGTCCTCCAAATGCTTACATGGCTTTGTAAAAAAAAAAAAAAAATCAATAACAGCCTCAGACAGACTCAGGGAGTAATCTCTGGGAGGCAAAGTGAGCAAACACAGCTGTAAGCCTAGGGGCAAGAAGCTCAACATACTGAGAATAAAATTCAGTGGGTATTCCATCTGCCCCAGGAGTCTTCCCAGCCTGAAATCGGCAGACTGCTTACTGCTCCACTTCTTTTAAGACTGATAATGCTGCTGTCCAAAGGTGCCCCTGTGCTACTTCATCCAGAGTGGGAGCACTCGAGGTAGGGTACTGGCCATATCACCAGGTGAAAACAGAGGGAAAAAAAGCCCCCCCAAAAAAATAAATAAATAACGAATGCTGCCACCATAGATAATAGTTGGTAAACTGCAATGAAATACATTTTTGGTTTTGGATTTAATACAGCTTTAAAACCATGTCATACCCATATTCAGGGGGTGTAACATTTAACATGTTGCAAAGTGGACCACCCACCCCAAAACAGCCACCCCTCTGACAGCGTGCAGGGGTTCTTCCTCCTACAGCAGCTGTTAGATTTATAATTGGCAGGGCTCTGATGGCACTGCCACGCCATTCCTTCCTAAGATCTGTAAATGAATAAACTACAAGCCAAGTCTGTCACCACGGCAGATGGAATGGAATATAAGTGCAGGGATCACCACATTCCTAGACCATTGACACTTCCTCCAGCTCACCAGCTGAAAGTCTGTACCTCAGTATAGACTTAGGCAGGCCATACATAGGTTGGATTTCGAAAGAATTTTCTTTTGAAAATCTTATCTAAGAATTTTTGTTCGCATTTCGCACCATTAGTGGGCCGCAGCAACAGGCGATTTTCGTGCGGCAATCAAATTTGAGTAATCGGACATGTTGGAAATTTTTTGAAAAACAAACGATTTTCTAATCAATGATGGGAGAATCGTGCGAGAAATGTAATTGAAAAAGAAATGCGCATGTGCAAGAAAAGAAAATTCCTGGAAAGAAAAGAAGATTCCCAGCCACGAAAATTCTTTTCTGTAGCAACACGAGGTGAAATTGAAGGCTTGGTTGGCCGAATTTCGAAATCAATGGTGGCACCATCGGATCACAAAACGCACACATTTTCTGATTTTCAAAAGAAAATTCTTTCGAAATTCGACCATGTATGGCCAGCCTTAGAGCTGGAGAAAGAGCCTGCAAAAGCCTGGCATTGCACCTGCGACTGACTGATTGCAGTTGCAATGCTTTGCAGGCTCATTTGCAAAAAAATAATAAATGCAGTTTTTTTTTTTTTTTTTTATGAAAATATATGTATATGCCCCTGACCAGACTTTCTGCCTGATCTACATTATTTCTGTAAGCCATTCTGACTGGAATAAACAGGGACAAAGACGAGGCATGTTCTTATCCCTTGATCTACATAAGGTCTTTGATTCCCTGTCCTGGGAATATCTTTTACGCTTTGAAAAAGGATGGGTTTGGGCCTAAATTTCTGACTTTGGTGAAGGGCTACAGCTCTCAATGTATCACTATATTCAAAGGCACTTGTCGGGGCTGCCTTTTACCCCCATATTTTACAAATTTCAGCGTTCAAACCTCTAGCTATCAGACTCAGGTATAACATTGATATACCAGGCATCCCATGTGGGGACTGAGAACATAAATGCGCCCTGTTCGCGGACAATATACTAATGCTATTCTCCTTTCCGATTATATCCATCCCTAATCTTTATACCGACCTGCAACCTTTTTTATCCATTTCTGGTTTTATGGTCATTAAATCACAAGCACTGAATATTTCCCTTGAAGATCATACTGTTCAGGCCCTTCAAAACTCCTTCCAATTCAAATGGCACACTGACGTTCTGCCATATCTTTGCATAAATCTTACCCTGTCTCTTCAAACTCTGTATCACAACAATTATCACCCAATTTACAGAAAACTTGCAGAAGATCTTAACAGGTGGGCAATGAATGCTCCATTGTGGTTCAGCAGATTGCACCCACCTAAAAGGAAAAATCTTGCCACGAATATTGTACTTACAGTTGTGCTCAAAAGTTTGCATACTCTTGGAGAATTGATAATATACAGTATGTACTATTTTTAAAGAAAACATGAGTCAACAGGCAAAACACATTTCTTTTATTTCTTATGGGATTCGTATTTAACTGTAGGTCATAACAGAATGGCACAATCGTAAAACAAAGAACATGGCAACAAGTAAACAAATGAAATGACCCCTGTTCAAAGTCTACATACTCTTAGTTCTTAATACTGTGTATTGCCCCCTTTAGCATCAAATGAAAGCGTGCAGTCTTTTGTAACAGTGGTCTAGGAGACCCCGAATTCTTGCAAGCGATATAGCTGCACATTGGTCTTACCAAAATGCCATGGTCAATCAAAGTCTTTGGTTGTCTTGCATGAACCGCACGTCTGAGATCTCCCCAGAGTGGCTCGATGATATTAGGGTCAGGAGACGGTGATGGTCATTTCAGAACCTTTGCCTTTTTCTGCTGTAACCACTGGAGGGTCAACTGGGCCTTGTGCTTAGAGTCATTGTCGTGCTGGAAAGTCCAAGAGCGTCCCATGTGCGGCTTTCGCACAGAAGAATGCAAATTGTCTGTCAGTATTTTGTGATAACATGCTGCATTCATCTTGCCATAGATTTTCACAAGATTCCCCATGCCTTTAGAGCCTACATACCCCCAAAACATCACTGAGCCACCAACATACTGCATAGTGGGGATGGCATTTTTTTTGCTATAGGCCTTGTTGACCCCTCTCCAAGCATAGCGCTTATGGTTGAGACCCTACTCCAGATTACAATGTACCAGAAGCTTTGAGACATGTCAATGTGTTGTCCGGCATATTGTAAGCGGACTTTTTTTGTGGCACTGGCGCAGTAAAGGCTTCTGTTAACTCGACCATGCAGCTCATTTTTGTTCAAGTATCGTTTTATTGTGCTCCTTGAAACAACCACACTGTCTTTTTCCAGGGCAGCCTGTATTTTTCCTGAGGTTACCTGTGGGGTTTTCTTTGCATCTAAAACAATTCTTCTGGCAGTTGTGGCTGCGATCTTTATTGGTTTACCTGACCTTGGTAAGGAATGAAGAGATTCCTGAATTTTCCACTTCTTAATGAGTGATTGAACAGTACTGTCTGGCATATTCAAGATTTTGGATATCTTTTTATGTCCTTTTCCATCTTTATAAGGTTCCTTTACTTTATTACACAGTTCTTTTTCTCTCCTCATGGCTCAGTATCTAGCCTGCTCAGTGCATCCATGTGAGAGCTAACAAATTCATTGACTATTTATACACAAACACTAATTGCAATTTAAAAAGCCACAGATGTGAGAAATTAACCTTTAATTGTCATTTTAACCTGTGTGTCATCTTGTGTGTCTGCACAAAGACCAAATATTCCAGGGTATGTAAACTTTTGTTGAGAACCATTTGGGTGATTTCTGTTATCATCATGATTTAAAAAGGAGCTATGTGATAATAAATTGCTTCATATGATCACTATCCTTAATTAAAAGACAGTTTTTTGGCATGATCAGTCAGGCATATCACCATTTTAACCAGGGTATGCAAACTTTTGAGCATGACTGTATGAACCCTGTCAGTGGCCATAAACATGTCGGATCTCAATAAGTTTCAACAGAACCATTGCACTATGTCTGGAGGGAAAAGAGGCCTGATGTAAACAGACATACACTTTATACCCCCAAAATAAGAGGGGGATGGGGGGGGGGGTTCCAGATTTGGTCAAGTACTTCCAAGTCACACAATTAGCTCAACTAATTAGATTCCATACTCAGGTACAACTCCCCAAATGGATGCAGCTAAAATCCTCAGTCCTCCCTATGAGACCAGTCAGCCATTTATTGTGGCAACAGGTCAAAGACAGATCTATGATACTCTGCCCCACCCTTTCTTTCTCCTTTGACTTCTGGAATGGCTCCATTACTTAATAACCCTGAATTCACCCCAGGCCTCGCTCCCTAGAATTTTCTTATGGTGGGCAATTAAAGGTCTCTTACGCATAGCAGACTTCTGTGATCACCAAGATGTATTGTCAATGCAATTTTTTCAAGTAAGATATGAACTACAGCACACAGAGTTTTACTGTTATACCCAAATTGCCCATGTCCTTACCACCCTAAAATGGATATCCGATCTCTCTTCTACCACTCTTATGAAGTATTTATGCAAATGCATTGACAAACACTTGGGTCACATATCTAAGATTATGCTCTCTTCTCCGGACATCAAGCTGCCCTATATGGACAAAACAGAGCAAGACATCAGTGAAACGCTTGACTTGACGGAATGGCATTGGTTGGCACAGCATACCCCTAAAACTATAATCAATACCTCATTAGAGGGTAATTACAAAGTGTTTCCGAGGCGGTATATGGTTCCAGCTAGGATAGCCTTGAGGTTCCCGGGAGCCTCCCTCCACTGTTTCCGAGATTGTGGTTAGGAGGGTTCAGGTTTTTTCACATATGGTGGACCTGTCTAAAAAGTCAAAAGATTTTGGATTCGCACCTATATTATTTACTCTTACTAGAGTCAACCTTATTAAATCCCTGCAACAGCCATTACCCGGCCGTCCAGTGGGGGGACCCCCGAAACCCACAAGAAGAGTGTTAACATTTGTTTTTATAGCTGGGAGAATCAAAATAGCTAGATTGTGGAAATCTTCCATGGTCCAGCTTGAATTATTTAAGGCCAAGATATCTTGGATCATGATCAATGAATATTTTTCAGCGCTATTATATGATAAGATGTATTTGTTTGAAAAAAACGTGGGACCCTTGGATCCAAAAATTGATGGGTGCTACAGGCTGAATTAGAAACATCTCTACCGGGTTTGGTGAGGGTGCTTACCTCTACTGTCTTTCTTTTCTCCCTGCTTTCCTTTATTTTCCCTTGTTCCCTGCATATTTGGAGAAACTCCTCGATGCACAAATAGTTGTTTAATTAAAGCGGAGGTTCACACAAAAATTGAACCTCCGCTTTTCGGAACCCTCCCTCCTTCCAGGGCCACATTTGGCACCTTTCAGGGGGGAGGGGGGGTGCAGATACCTGTCTAAGACAGGTATTTGCACCCACTTCCGGCTTAGACTCCCGTAGGAGTCTATGCCTCTTCCCGTCCCCACCGCGCTGTCTGCTGGGACACACACGGGTCCCAGAGACAGCGGGGACCAGTTAGGAAGCGCAGCGCGACTTGCGCATGCGCAGTAGAGAACCGGGAATTGAAGCCGCATTGCTTCACTTCCTGATTCCCTTACAGAGAATGGCGGCAGCAGCACCTGAGGACTGAGGGACGATTCGGTCTCGGGTGCCGACATCGCTGGACCGTGGGACAGGTGAGTGTCCTTATTTTAAAAGTCAGCAGCTGCAGTATTTGTAGCTGCTGATTTTTAAATCCCTCTTTAAGGTTCTTTACTGTATACGGACAATTCCTTGGAGTCCTAATGGGTATTAGAGGTGGACTCTCTGGGTCTGCTAGCTCAAGTTTGGATGGACTTCAACTTTAGTTTCCTAAATAGAACTCTGATCTCTTTCTGTTACAAAATACTTGTCTGAACTTGCGACTAGTTGACGGTCAATTGTACTTTTGTACTTCTTTTATTTTTATTGATGAAACTACAATAAAAAATCATTGGAACCGAAAATATATGGATATTTATGAATTTCTTGCAAAGGGTGGACTTAGCCTTTAAGTCAATTTTAAAGTGCACATACAAAAAATTAACAAGCTATATGGCTATACAACTAAAAAGGGGAAAATACTACTACTACAGACTTATTGACTTAAAGTGTATCTAAACCCAAAAGCATAAAATGTAAATTATTGCAGCTTGCCAATCCTTCGATGTTGAGACGGCAACAGGTTTTGGTTTTTACTTTCCTTCATTTTCACTTGGTGATCTAGCCAATAACACACTTCCGGTCTTAGACCTCATTTACATGGATGGCAAGAAGTGGTAAAAGCAGATTGTTTAGTCGTGGTTTTAGCACCCCTAACAAGATAATATGCAGCCACTCTGGGTCTTACGCATGCTGTGGCCACAATGCTTTTCTTCGTGGCTGCAGAAAAAGGAATCGGGCTTGTTTGACAGTCCTATTGAAGTCTATGAGAGCACATGGCAACCGCAAGCCAAATTCTATGGCTGCCGTTGCAGCGCAATCATCCCATTTAAACCATTTTTTGGGAAAAAAAAAAAAAAGCAGTCATTCAGAAGGCAGCAGCATTGACTCCTCCTCCTGAACATTTGCAAGCTGCTGCTCTACTGCCCTCTACGTATTACTTTTCAGATGGGTGGTAGAGACTGACGCAAATGAAAAATTAACCTTAGGGTAGCTCCTCTGTCTATGGTGGAGCAACAAAGACACCCCTGGACAGCAGCACTGCCATTAGAAACAATTTTCTTTAATGGTTCTAATAACTAAAAGCTGACCATTGTGAGTACCCCTGTCAGTGATATTTGGCTAGCCTCAACATTTTAACTTCAACTTTTACTAAACAGCTTGGTATGTTAAAAGAAGCTGAAAAATAACAGCAGGATCAACAGATTAAAAAAAGTAAAAGAGGGCACAGAAAACAACTATGTTAATGATAGTGGCAGGCTATATCATACAATGCCTTGAAAAAGTTTTCATACCCCTTGAATTTTTCCACATTTTGTCATGTTACTACCAAAAATGTAAATGTATTTCATTTGGGATTACATGTGATAGACCAACACAAAGTGGCACATAATTGTGAAGTGGAAGGAAAATGATAAATTGTTTTAAATTTTTTTACAAATAAATATCTGAAAAGTGTGGCGCGCATTTGTATTCAGCCCCCCTGAGTCAATACTTTGTAGAACCACCTTTCGCTGCAATTACAGCTGCAAGTCATTTTTTGGGTATGTCTCTACCAGCTTTGCACATCTAGGAGAGTGACATTTTTGCCCATTCTTCTGTGCAAGATAGCTCAAGCTCTGTCAGACTGGATGTAGAGCGTCTGTGAACAGCAATTTCCAAGTCTTGCGACAGTTTCTCAATTGGATTTAGGTCTGGACTTTGACTGGGCCATTCTAACACATGAATATGCTTTGATCTAAACCATTCCATTGTAGCTTTGGCTGTATCTTTAGGATCCTTGTCCCACTGGAAGGTGAACCTCCGCCCCAGTCTCAAGTCTTTCACAGACTCGAATAGGTTTTCTTCTAAGATTGCCCTGTATTTGGCTTCATCCATCTGCCCATCAACTCTGACTAGCTTCCCTGTCCCTGCTGAAGAAAAGCATCCCGAATACATGATGCTGCCACCACCATCTTTCACGGTGGGGATGGTGTTTAGGGTGATGTGCAGTGTTAGTTTTCCGCAACACATAGCATTTTGTTTTTAGGCCAAAAAGTTCACTTTTGATTTTACCTGACCAGAGCACCTTCTTCCACATGTTTGCCCCAGTGGCGTCTCCAGCTTGCATATTTAGGGGGGCACATGGGGGGGACAGGGACAAAAGTAGAGGGGCAACTATAAAATGCAAATATATATATATCGGGACCTTTCACATGTTCTGCAGTGAGCTCCGTTCCTATTGTATTGGGGCCCCCCCAGGGTGGCAGAAAACAAGAGATATATGTCACCAGCATACCAAGAAAATATAAGGGTCCAAAGCACTGGGAGAACTATCAGGGTTGCAAAGGTTGTCCTAAGGAAGGGAGAAATCAGTCTGTTTTCTCAGTAACTGAGAGTCCTGGTGGAGTCCTTCCTGCAACTCGCGCTTCTCCCTGCCAATGAAGATGCAGGGGAAGGAGGAGATCAAGCGGCCGTGGATGTGTTAGCGCTTGCATTATGCAGTGTCAGCGAGCAGAGGGAGGGGGGAGGAATCACCTGCAGGAGCTGACTGGGGACGCTCTCCCTCTCAAAAGAGACTGTGTTACTCCAGCGACAGCCCGAGTAAGATTCAGCGCCTCCGCTACGAATGCAAACAAAAAGACATTGCCTTTTTGTAAAAAAAAAAAAAAAAAAATTTAATGGGGGGGGTGGGTGAGGAGGGGGGCACAGTATAATATTGGGGGGGGGGGTCAGGGCCCCCTCTGCCCCCCCCCCCCCCAGGGACGCCATTGATTTGCCCTAACCACCGCCATTGATTTTACCACTAACAGTTTTCCTGTGGACAGATTCTCCCACCTGAGATTTGGATCTCTGCAGCTCCTCCAAAGTTACCATGGGCCCCTTGGTTGATTCTGTGATTAATGCTTTCCTTGCCTGTCAGTTTAGGTGGACGGCCACGTCTTCGTACGTTTGCAGTTGTGCCATACTCTTTCCATTTTTGGATGATGGATTCAACAGTGCTCCGTGAGATGTTTAAAGCTTGGGATATTTTTTTTATAACCTATCCCTGCTTTAAACTTCTCCACAACTTTATCCCTGACCTGTCTTGATATGTTCCTTGTCCTTCATGCTGCTGTTTGTTCACTAAGGCTCTCTAAGAAACCTGGCTTCACAGAACAGCTGTATCTATACTGAGATTAAATTACACACAGGTGGACTCTATTTACAAACTAGGTGAGTTCTGAAGGCAATTGGTACCACCATATTTTAGCTACGGGTATCAGAGCGATGGGGGCTGAATACAAATGCACGCCATGCTTTTCAGATATTTATTTGTAAGAAATTTTGGAAACCATTTTCCTTCCACGTCACAATTATTTGCCATATAAATCGCAGCACCGATGCATCACGATTCAGACATTTGCGATTCTGCATTGATGCGGAGAGTCGGCCAAATCGATCGCCGATGACGTCACCAGTTGCTCCGCGGGGTGCTCTGCCTCTCTTGGAGAAACAAGGAGGCAGGGCCTGCATGGTGAATAAAGTCCCTTCTCCTTCCCAGCCCATCACAGTATGCAACGAGATGGACACTGGAGCAGAAAGTCAGCTGATGAGCTGACAGCAAGTAGAGTGAAGGGGGAGGGGGGAGCTCGAGGAGAACCCACTTTAGGAGAGGCATCACTGGAGGCACCGGAAGAGAGGCATAAACACACTGAGCATGGAGGAGGGGGAATCGAAACATTGAAAGCTGGTAAATGGCAGTGTCACTGATCCTATCCCTTCACCACCATGCCTCTGCCACTGATCCGATCCCCCTGCCACTGATCCCCCCCCCCCCATGCCTCTGTAACTGATTCCATACCCTCACCACCATTCCTCTGTCACTGATCCCAACCCCCCCTCACCACCATTCCTCTGTCACTGATCCCAACCCCCCCCCACTCACCATCCCTCTGTCATTGATCCCATTCCCCCCTCATCACCATCCCTCTGTCACTATTTCAATCCCCTCTCCCACCACCATCCCTCTGCCACTGATCCCACCCCCCCGTCCCTTTGTCACTCATCCCACCCACATTTTCACAGCTCTTACAGCAAATAAGCCTTTTTATTAGTTCTCTGTAATGAACTGAAATTGAATTACCCTCCCCAAATAGGATATTGCGCTAAGAGCATATGAATATAAAAAAAATGTAGTTCTTCTGACTGCTTTGATATTTTGGATAAAAACCATGGGCATCATTTGTGATGCATCGCAGAATCGAATTGAATCGTTAACAGGATAATCGTAATCGAATCGAATTGTGGGACCAATGAAGATGCGCATCCTTAGTTGTAACAATGCAAAATGTGGAAAATTTCAAGGGGTACGAATACTTTTTCAAGGCACGGTATATGCCCTTTTTGATTTTGCCTTCAGTACTACTTTACTGGCCATATTGACCACTGGTGGTCCTTCTGGGCTCTTAAAGTAATTGAAAACGGGCACATTACAAAAAAAGCCCCTGATCATTTACCATTCTTTAGGCTGTGTGTGATATGATCACTACTAGGTATGTCTTACATATTTATACACTTTCATCTATCTGTAGTGCACTTACAGCCATCTGATGTGGCCAGTGACCTGCACAGCAGCCTTCGAGTGCATGCCGCTCTACTGAATGATTGCTAGTCCTCCATAATCTCAGCAACTGTCATACACAAGCCGCTATTACGGCTGGCTCCCCAATCTTCTTTTTCTTTCCTAACACAGAGACACGGTGAAAGGAGCCCAAGTGGATAAACATCCAACTGGCATTGTTCCCATGCAAAATAATGATCCTGAATGTTGTCTTCATTATGCTATTTAAAATATTTTAAAAAAAAGTGAAATTCTTAACAAATTTCGTTTCATTTTGGTCCATGACCAGTTACCAAATCACTTAAGTGGCCCGCGCTCTTGAAAAGGTTGAGCACCCCTGATGTGAAGCATCATTCAACCCATTTCCTGTGAGCCCAGGGCATCAAAGGTTCTGCCTCGCGCCACCCCCCCCCTCCACACACACTCTGGATTCACAAGAGAATGCTGCACAGAGCGTTATTATGCAAGTGCTGCTCTCTGCAGCATTTAGAATTCACCCACTGACAGAAGAAATGAGCCCGAAGTGGACCTGTGATACAACACAACCAAAAACACCTAGAAAAGAAGAAAAGTGGGTCTCAAACTGGCGGCTCTCCAGCTGTTGCGAAACTACAAGTCCCATGAGGCATTGCAAGGCTGACAGTTACAAGCATGACTCCCACAGGCAAAGACATGATGGGACATGTAGTTCTGCAACAGCTGGAGGGCCGCCAGTTTGAGACCCCTGGTTTTGGTGGTGCTATAAGGGGAGGTTAGGGTTCCTAAGTCTGGAGCTGAGCTTTAAGTTGTCCAATATAAGAACTCTTGGTTGGCAAATTCTTAAAAAGAGGTTCGAGAAAGTTTACAACTCTACATTGCTGGGTATCAACCAATTTTTGATAGATTGCTGCAGTCAAGACAGGTACTGTTTTCTGTGGTGGTCAACTTGCCACAGTTAGTATTTCAAGCATTTGAAACAGACAACTTCCATTATCCATTCATGTTTCACAGCATTGTATTTAACTGTATAGTAGTGCATTTCTAACAACCATCAACTCTACACAGCTTTAAGTGTACCAGTTAAACACCACTCCTGGAAAAATTATTTTACCCCTTCTTTCCCTGAGTTGTCACTTACTCAAACTTCCCAGCTGCCTGATGACATTGGACAGCGTGATGTTGGTCATACATTCTAGTTCACTGCGGACAGTGGGAATCTTCTCTCGACACAAATAGCGCGGCTCAATGCAACGTGCTACGAGAGGCATTCTGAAGTGAAAGAAAGAGAGAAAAGTTAAAGGGGTACAAACAGATAGATTGATGAATACAATGATCCACTAAAAGAGGACTGAACATACAAAATTCGTCTTTTTACCCAGTTCCGCTCTCACACCTGTACACCAGAGCAAATTTCCCATTTCAGTCATGGGTGAATTTATTCAGCAATAACTGTGTTGTTACTTAAGATAACAAATGCAATACACTGATTATATACACTCACCAGCCACTTTATTAGGTATACCTGTTCAATTGCTTGGTAACACAAATTGCTAATCAGCCAATCACATGGAAGCAACTCAATGCATTTAGGCATCTAGACGTAGTGAAGACGACTTGCTGAAGTTCTAACCCAGCATCAGAATGAGGCAGAAAGGGGATTTAAGTGACTTTGAACGTGGCATGGTTGTTTGTGCCAGACGGCATGGTCTGAGTATTTAAAAAAATGCTGCTCTACTGGGATTTTCATGCACAACCATCCCTGGGGCTTAATGAATGGTCAGAAAAAGAGAAAATATCCGGTGAGCGGCAGTTGTGTGGACGAAAATGCCGTGTTGATGTCAAAGGAGAATGAGTAGACTGGTTTGAGATGATAGAAAGGCAAAAGTAACTCACATAACCACTCCTTACAACCAAGGTATGCAGAATACAATCTTTGAATGCACAACACAACGAACCTTGAAGCAGATGGGCTACAGCAGCAGAAGACCACACCGGGTGCCACGTCTGTCAGCTAAGAACAGGAAACTGAGGCTACAATTTGTAAAGGCTCGGCAAAGTTGGACAATAGAAGATTGGAAAAACGTTGCCTAGTCTGATGAGTCTCGATTTCAGCTGCAACATTCAGATGGAGTGGTCAGAATTTGGCGTAAACATAAAGCATGGATCCATCGTGCCTTGTGTCAATGGTTCAGGCTGGTTGTGTAATGGTGTGGGGGGATATTTTTTTGGCACAATTTGGGCCCCTCAGTACCAAATTGAGCACCCTTTAAAATGTCACGGCCTTCCTGGGTATTGTTGCTGACCATGTCCATCTCTTTATGACTACAGTGTACCCATCTTCTGATGGATACTTTGAGCAGTAAATTGCACCATGGCACAAATCTCAAATCATCTCACCACTGGTTTCTTGAACGTGACAATGAACTCACTGTACTCCAATGGCCTCCAGTCACCAGATCTCAATACAATAGAGCACCTTTGGGATTTGGTGGAACGGAAGATTTGCATAATGGATGTGCAGCAGACAAATCTGCAGCAACTGCGTGATGCTATCATGTCAAAATGAACCAAAAACTCTGAGGAATGTTTCCAACACCTTGTTTTATCTATTCCACGAATAATTAAGGCGGTTTTGATAGCAAAAGAAGGTCCAATCTGCAACTAGCAAGGTGTACCTAATAAAGTGGCCGGTATGTGTATATACAGTAACTCACAAAAATTAGTACACCCCTCACATTTTTGTAAATATTTTATTATATCTTTTCATGTAACAACACTGAAGAAATGACACTTTGCTACAATGTAAAGTAGTGAGTGTACAGCTTGCACAACAGTGTAAATTTGCTGTCCCCTCAAAATAACTCAAAACACACAGCCATTAATGTCTAACCCACTAGCAACAAAAGTGAGTACACCCCTAGTGTGAAAATGTTCAAATTGGGCCCAAAGTGTCAATATTTTGTGTGGCCACCATTATTTCCTAGCCTCTTGGGCATGGAGTTCACCAGAGCTTCAGAGGTTGCCACTGGAGTCCTCTTCCACTCCTCCATCATCACAGAACTGGTGGATGCTAGAGACATTACACTCCTCCACCTTCCGTTTGAGGATGCCCCACAGATGCTCAATAGGGTTTAGGTCTGAAGACATGATTGGCCAGTCCACCACCTTTACCCTCAGCTTCTTTAGCAAGGCAGTGGTTGTCTTGGCAGTGTGTTTGGGGTCACTATGGTGGAATACTGCCCTGCGGCCCAGTCTCTAAAGGGGGGGGGAGAGATCATGCTTTGCTTCAGTATGTCACAGTACATGTTGACATTCATAGTTCCCTCAATGAACTGTAGCTCCCCAGTGCCGGCACACTTGTCTTTGTACTCCTCACCTGGTTGCCGCCACACACGCTTGACACCATCTGAACCAAATAAGTTTATCTTGGTCTCATCAGACCGCAGGACATGATTTCAGTAATCCATGTTCTTAATCTGCTTGTCTTCAGAAAACTATTTACGGGCTTTCTTGTGCATCATCTTTAGAAGAGGCTTCCTTCTGGGATGACAATTATGCAGACCAATTTAATGCAGTGTGCGGCATATGGTCTGAGCACTGACAGGCTGACCCCCCACCCTTCAGCCTCTGCAGCAATGCTGGCAGCACTCATACGTCTATTTCCCAAAGACAACCTCTGGATATGACGCTGAGCATGTGCACTCACTCAACTTCTTAGGTCGATCATGGCAAGGCCTGTTCTGAGCGGAACCTGTCCTGTTAAACCGCTGTATGGTCTAGGCCACCGTGCTGCAGCTCAGTTTCAGGGTCTTGTCAATCTTCTTATAGCCTAGGCCATCTTTATGTAGAGCAACAATTCTTTTTTTCAGATCCTCAGAGAGTTCTTTGCTATGAGGTGCCATGTTGAACTTCCAGTGACCAGTATGAGAGAGTGAGAGCGATAACACCAAATTTAACACACCTACTCCCCATTCACACCTGAGACCTTGTAACGCTAGTCACATGACACCGGGGAGGGAAAATGGCTAATTACTCCCAATTTGGAAATTTTCACTTAGGGGTGTACTCACTTTTGTGGTCAGCGGTTTAGACATTAATGGCTGTGTGTTGAGTTATTTTGAGGGGACAGCAAATTTACACTGTTATACAAGCTGTACATTCACTACTTTACATTGTAGCAAAGTGCCATTTCTTCAGTGTTGTCACATAAAAAGATATAATAAAATATTTACAAAAATGTGAGGGGTGTATTCACTTTTGTGAGATACTGTGTGTGCGTATATATTGAAGGACAGATCTATCTGGTTATTGTCGATTGATTTATGATTAGCAAACTCCAACAATTTTGCAACAATATGATCAGATTTCATGTATATATGGACAATTATATTGTCATAATGCATGTTTTTTAGTTCATCAAATGTTTTAACTTAATATGCATTTCTATTTACCGTTTTTGTCTCATTTTTTTTCTTTTTTATATTTTCATTATTTTTCATTTTTATAACAAGGCATCATTGAGCTATGGCATCACATTGGTTAATTTCACCATTCTAGCCATCTTAAATTGCCATAAATCGCTTCCATGCGTGTTCCATTAGCTACACACGGCTAGGTTTAGGTTGACAATTTTAGTCATTTACCCTATATATAGCCGTGTGTTAGTGTGTCATTTTAGCTATAACTAAGCACCAGTGAGGGTGTGAAACGCGTTACTTCTTGTGCTGTATGGACTGTCTTTTTATACCAATAAAGGCAATTGCATTGGAGTGCGGCTATCTGGATTTTCTTTACTACATAGAAGAAAATTTTACTGACCAGTTTCCTGTGAATTCATTCAATACCGCTGCTCTAAAAGAATGATGCACAATGGTAACAGGTTGTTATGAAGTATACTGTACTGAATTGGGTATCAAAGTCTACAAGGACACACTCGCTCATGTACCTGCAAATATATGTTAGCATACAGGGATTTATGTTGATACTTTTGAGGAGGTTTATTTAGGTGTAAAGTATTCATTATAACTACAAGATTATTATAAATGCACACATAGCCATAAAGAGAATTCGTTTCACAATAGGGAATGACCAGGTCAGTTAGGATTGCTGTAAATATAGCATAATTATTTTACAGAAACGTTGCATGTTTAAGCTGATAATGCCTTTTCTAGACTATGCATTGATGTTGTGAAATTCTGTGTCGTTCAGAGGTATAAAAGAGAGAGAGAGAGAGAGAGAGAGAAGGGGAGTTGAGCAGAAGCAGAATGTTCTGGATAGCTCTGCGGATAGACAGGATGTAATGCTTTGCCAGAGAGGAGGGAGGAGAGTTGAGTCTCTGCCGGACATCCTTAATTAGCAATTCCCAGCATGCACTGTTAGCCACAAGACTTACTAATCGGCTGTATACACAACAGCCTGTGCTTTATAAATGTGCACTGTAAAGCCTATATCTCCTTACACAAACACAACATGAACCACTTTCATGTGGTAGTACTACACAAAAGGTAGATCCTCCTCACACAACTGGACTGGAATTCAGCTTTTATTTTAATAAAGCAATTTGCTGATACATTGCTGTTTACAAGTTGCTAAATTTGGAACCAATGGATGGAGCCGACTCACTTGTCTTACTGCACCGAGGTCCTGGGTTAAAATCCCACTAGGGATCCTATCTGCATAGATCTTGTATGTTCTCCTTTGTTTACATGGATTTTTGCTCACAACCCACAAGCATACGTGGGTAGGATTTCCCAGAACACTGTAAAGCATCTCAGAAACGATCTTTCCATGGTGCCTGAATACTGAAAGCACTACTGCTAAGCGATGGTCAGATCATGTGCATATGACTAAAGCTGGCAAGAGGCTAAAGAAGGTGGTTGGATATGCAGGCATGACCTGATCTGTTTTAGGCCTTTGAAGCATAGTGGGAGACGTGCTGCAGACACCTCTGGCGATGGTTTATCAGTGGTAAACAACAGCAATTAGACTCATTCGGAAGTTGGGTGCACTCGAAATTTGTCTAGTTCAGCAGGGACTGGCTGAATTCAATCTGTTTGTAGCCCTTCCGGTTCAACAAAAACTGATCGTTAGAATAGCTTCTGTCAAACGGGACTGTTGGAAAACCTTGAATGGATCAGTAACTGGCAGCCAATCAGTTGCAGCACTGACTGATCAGTGTATTCTGAGAGTGGGGAGCCCCCGCTGTCAGAATACAATGCCCCAGTGGGAAGGATTCCTGCATCCACAAGTTTTTTTTTTCTGTTCAGCCAGATGAAAAAAAAAAAAAAAAAAAAACACAACAGTGTGTACCCAGCTTAACCAGTCTGATGGGTTTTCCCTCAGCTGAGCCTCATCAACTGGCGTCTGCAAGTAGCTTATAGACATTTAACCACTTCAATACCAGGCACTTTTACCCCCTTCCTGCCCAAGACAAGTTTCAGTTTTCAGCACTGTCGCACCTTGAATGACAATTGTGCAGTCATGCAACACTGTACTCAAACTACATTTTTATCATTTTGTTCACACTAGAGCTTTCTGCTGGTTGTATTGCTTGGTAGATTGACTTCTGTACAACCAGCCTGCCCAAACATGGTTTGAAATTCGGCCTGTCCCTGCTGACCTGACTGAATTTCAGTCCATGTATGGCCAGCTTAAAGTGGTTCTAAAGTTAGAAGGTTTTAAGATAAAAAAAAAAAAAACCTTCTCTGTGCAGCAGCTCCCCCCACCCCCCCCTCCAATACTTACCCGAGACCCATCTCGGTCCAGTGATGTTGCACAAGAGTCTCGGCTGCCAGGACTCTCCCTCATCATTGGCTGAAACAGCAGTGGGCGCCATTGGCTCCAGCTGCTGTCAAAGTCAGTGAGCCAATAAAAAGAGGGAGGGGAGGGGTGGGGCTGAGGCGCAGCTCAGTGCCTGAACGGACACACAGAACAGAGGCTTGGTTGACCCCTCAGTAAGCTGCTTGCTATGGGGGCACTTGGCAGGAGGGAGGGGCCAGAAGTGCCGACAAGGGACCTGAAACAAGGAGGATCGGTACTGCTCTGTGCAAAACTACTGCACAGAGCAGGTAAGGATAACATGTTTGTCATTTTTAATAGAAAAAAAAAAAAAAAGAGACTTTAGTATCACATTTAAGGGAAATCAACATTGCCTTTGGATAAGTCCAACCCAGCTGATCAGTCCTTCAACAGAAAAGATTTGGCCGAAGAATGTCTACCATTTTAAAGTGGGCCTAACCACATTTGCCAATCTGACGGTTAACAGTTTAATTTGGTGCTTATGGGCACCTGAAAGCAAACCCTTGCATTATCTATGCAGTGCCAAAGTAACAGATTTGCTTTAATCCTACATCATCAGCAACCTATAACAATCTTTCTTTCATATTCTGGTCATTCCATTGGGATGAGTGGAATCGATAAAATGCCAGATACTACCAGGCGTGAAGCTGCATGCATGTGACTTACACCATATGGCAATGCCATTACAAACACCAGCGCTTTTACACTTACAGTCCTTACCCTTTGAAAGCTATAAATTAAAACACTGTAGCTTAAGCTGGCCATAGATGGATCTTTTTCATTTTTTTTTGATCAGCCAGCCAATCAAAAAGAACTAATGGATTTCCTTATCCAAACATTCAGTTTGCACTGATCTAATGAAAAATTTCCAAAAATGTTCCTGTTCGAGAGAAGCCAACAGAACTTCTCTCTAGTGGGCCGGTCCCTGCTGAACCGGACAAATTTCAATCCATTTATGGCCAGCTTTAGACAGACATGTTTCTCATTTGACCAAGCAGCTGAGTGAAGGTAATGAGCTGCAGGGTAGGGAAGAGATTAAAGTTAAAGTGGTGTTCCGGCCGAAATTATACTTTTTAAATAAAAATACCCCTATAATACACAAGCTTAATGTATTCTAGTAAAGTTAGTCTGTAAACTAAGGTCTGTTTTGTTAGTTTATAGCAGTAGTTTGTTATTTTATAAACTTACAGCAGGCCGTGGCCATCTTAAGTGTGGGCATCTGAAGCCAGACTGTATTTCTTCCTGGATCTCATCCTTGCAGATCTCGCACATGCTCAGTGCAGCACAAGCAGTGTAATAGGTTTCAGGTCAGGTTTCCATAGCAACGGCAGTTTCACAGGAAGTTGCCGCCCCACATGCTCAGTGCAGCACAAGCAGTGTAATAGGATTTAGGTCAGGTTTCCATAGCAACGGCAGTGTCAGAGGAAGTTGCCGCCCCTTCCCAGAAGGCATTGCAAACAGGAAATGATGCAATGGGCCGCGGCCAGGGAGGAGGAAGTGAAAAATGAATATAGCAGATATACAGTAGGTGCTGAGAAAAAAAATTAAAAAATATCCAATTTGTTTACAGTGAACAGTTTAGTGAGGGATGCTGAAAAGTTGTAAAAGTGGGTGGAACTCCACTTTAACCAGTAAACCCAAAAAACAAAATGGCAATGTACCAGTCCTTAGATGTAATTGCTGCATTAGTTTTCTTTTTTTTCACCTGGTAATATTGAGAAAAACATACTTCCTGACCTAGTGTGGCTATGCCCACTCCTCCACTGTATCTATGGAGCCAAGGTTGTAATCCAGGCTGGACATAAAACATGCCTTCCTCTCTTCAGCTCCATTACAAGGAGGAATTATTAGTTTACAGAAGAAATATATGATTGTTTTATGCTGCCAGGTCAGCTCACAGGAAGTGACAGGGATGCTGAATTTCTAGCAAGATCATCGGGTAATGCTAACTTCATCCTTTGTACCATGTTAGAGGTCACACCTGTATTTAGAGTGTAACATGGTGCGAATGAGGCCGAGCCCCCCCCCCCCCCAATAACGTTTCTTCTCCCTTGCACCAGCTGTCATTTTTTAAATTGCCCCCTACACAGCCGTGTCATTCATTCACAGAGATCCATGAATGAATGAACTACAATGCCATTTTACCACCGCGGAAGATGGACTTGTAGTTGTCAATGGAACACGACTGTGGTGATCACCACCCTTGCAGTTCACCGACACTTCCTCCAGCTCATTTACTGAAAGCCTGTACCGAGTTATTGGAAGGGAGCTGGAGGAAGAGTCTGTGGAAGCCTGGCATTGTACCTGCAATCCACTTTATTTAAAAAATGTGCATTTATGTATTTTTTTTTTAAGGTGGACTTAGCCTTTTTATCAGCCTTGAGGAAATGTGGGGAACCAATTGAAGAGTATTTTATAAAAGGAGTATTTGAGCTTTGCGTCCCACCCACCTTATAAGGAAGGAGTTAAGTAACTTCAAAAAGTGTTGGGTTGATGGTATGAGGCAGACTATGTTCAGTTAAGAAAGCATAACCACTGGAGTCTTGTTTTTTCAGGAGCCAGTCTCAGACAAATGACACTGGTGAACTTGTTGACCTTTTATCTGTACCTTAAAATCTCAGGTCTTTGAGTATGGAATTTAAAGTTGAATAAGTGTCTTGTTTTTTTTATTATACAAGGAGAAGCACTTTAGTGTGTCTCGCTACGGGTGGTGACAGCCCTTTATTGAGGGTGGAACCACTGGAGAGACGCGTAAACATATTGGCCAAAAGGGGTGCATTAAAGTGGCTGGAGAACTAGTCTCTAGAGCAGCCTTTTTCTACCAGGGTGCCTAGGCACCCCAGGAGGCCTTTAAGTTTCTTCAGGGGTGCCTTGGCAAAATGCTTAAAAGTTGCCCAAAAATTCTATACAAGCCAGCAGCTGGAGCGAGCCTGCCTTTTAGTTACACAGGTTTTCACTGTGCAACCGTTACAACCTTCTACCCGCTGGCATCCTAACAATCAATGACATCATCAGTTGAAAAGGAAGCTGGTGGTTGTTGGGGTCTGCAGGCGGGGGGAATATTGGAATTTGGAAGCCCATTTAACAAGGGGGCCCCCAGATCCCGGCCCCCCACCCTATGTGAATGAGTAGGGGTACCCCTACCCATTCACCTAAAAAAAAAGCATCAATAATAAAAACTGCACACAGGTTTTTGACAAAGTAATTTATTAAAGCAGCTCTGGCAACTCTTCTCCTTCCGATTTCAACTCTCTCCGGCGATGTCTTCACCCTCCGGTTCTTCTCCCTCCGCTGATGTCTTCTTCTGCTCCAGTTCTCCTCTCTCTGCTGTTGGGTCTCCTCTCTCCGCTGTCTTCTCCAATGTTCTCTCGACCTTCTCTCCCGCTGTAATGCTAAGGCCGTCGTGTGCCATTACTTATAAAGCCATGGGCATGATGGGGTGGAGACGTCACAAGGGGCGTGGCCTTTGGGTGATTTCACTGGGTGGTCACGCCCCGTGGCTATATAAGTAATGGGACATAGCAGCCCTAGCATTACAGCCGGAGAGAGCCTCAGGAGAACAGAGGAGAAGACAGCGATAAGAGGAGACCCAGCAGAGGGAGAAGACAGCGGAGAGAGAGAGGAGAACCGGCAGCGGAAGAAGACCTCAGCGGAGGGAGAAGAACCGGGAGGATGAAGATATCGCCGGAGGGAAAAGAAATCGGAAGGAGGAGAGACGCCGGAGCTGCCTTAATAAATTAGTTTGCCAAAAACCTGTTTGCTGTTTTTTATTTTTGACACTTTTTTTTTTTTTTTAAAAAGGTAAATGGGTAGGGGTACAATGTACCTCATACTCATTCACGTGGGGTCAAGGTGCTTTGGGCCCCCGTCCCAAAAGCACCCACTCCTCCATGTTGAGGGCATGTGGCCTGCTATGGTTCAGGAGGGGCGCTTGCTCGTCCCCATACCCTTTCCTGACATGCGGGCTGCGTGCTCGGATAAGGGTTTGGTATGGATATTGGCGGGGACCCCACGGTGGGTTTTTTTTGCCATGGGGGTTCCCCTTGAAAACCATACCTCTTGGAGGGTGGGAACCCTATGCCGTTTTTTTTAATTTGGCGTGGAGTTCCCCTTCAAGATCCTCAGAGCACAAGTCGCATGCCAAAGTCGGATCAGTTAAGACAATGATCCGACTTCAATGATATTCAATGGGCTGAAGTAGGATCAAAGTCGGACCAAAGTAGTGCAGGAACCTTTTTTAACGAATGATTGGTATCGGACCAGTTAAGACGGCTCTCTTATGCCCCGTACACACGGTCGGACACTGATCGGACATTCCGACAACAAAATCCTAGGATTTTTTCCGGCGGATGTTGGCTCAAACTTGTCTTGCATACACACGGTCACACAAATCCGATCATTCTGAACGCGGTGACGTAAAACACGTACGTCGGGACTATAAACGGGGCAGTAGCCAATAGCTTTCATCTCTATTTATTCTGAGCATGCGTGGCACTTTGTGCGTCGGATTTGTGTACACACGATCGGAAATTCCGACAACAGATTTTGTTGTCGGAAAATTTTATAGCCTGCTCTCAAACTTTGTGTGTCGGAAAATCCGATGGAAAATATGTGATGGAGCCTACACATGGTCGGAATTTCCGATAACAAGGTTCCGACGGAAAATCTGACCGTGCGTACGGGGCAATAGGGAACCATTGGTTTATACACGTCATGCGACATGTGCTCCCAATGTCGGAGCGTTTGTCATACCAGTGTGAACCAGGCCTAAGACTATGTGACAGTAAGTTTTTCATTGAAAACAAGCATTGGCGTTTAGTGGGAGGATTCTTAGGGCTATGTGAACACGGACATATAAATGTATTGAGAATATAAAGCAGCTTCCTAGTCACTTTAGCTGTAGTAGCTGCATTCATTTTCCTTTTTTCTGGCTCATTTTCGACTTGGCAATCTTGCAAATAACACACTTCCTGTCCTAGTATGACTTTGCTCACTCCTGCACTGTATCTAAGTAGGGAGCTAAGGTTGTAATCCAGGCTAGACTTTAAACATGTCTTCTCTTTATCTCAATTACATAGGGGCAGGGATTAGTAAGTTACAGAAGAAAAAGAACACTGTTTTACGCTGCCAGTGTAGCGTCACATATGGCGACCCATCACATTTGGCTACCCGCTGGACTGCGCGACGCGGCCATATGTGTTCCAACACTGTGGTGATCTGCGCTTGTGCAGAATTTTGTGGCAACACCCCTGAGTCCAGGTTCAAGCCCCACCATCCAAGTGGACATAGAGTTAGATTATAATTATGCAGAGCGAAGCGAGGCTGTGCCCGAAGCGCGGCGAGCGAAGCGAGGCCGTGCCCGAAGTGTGGCGAGCGAAGCGGCTGTTGAATTTCTGGCAAGATCAACAGGTATTTTCTGTACTTGCTGAAAAAGTTTTAGATAGATACTACTCCCATTCACTCACATACCCATCAGTTGTATGTGCAGCTAAACCTGCCTTTGGAGGAGCTGAAACAAAACAAACATATTGAGCTCATACAAAATGACCAAACTGCAGCTTTTTAGCCTTTAAACAGCTACATGTGTCTCTTTGTATATATAAGCCAAACCAGATTTTACAAGTTATGTGAAGCAAAATCTAAATAAAGGCCACACAGGCAGTCAGATCTCTTGCTGAATTTGGTGCAAATATGGAAAAAAAAAAGAAAAAAAATCTTACCCTGTTTGTGAGGGTGGTTTCTGAGTGGTGGGGATAACTTCTCTAACACACCATTTTTTCACATACCGTATAGACCTACTGTACTGGAAAGCTCTAAACTCCAATAGAGATTCAGTATTTCTGCCATGTAATACAAGCTGACAAACGTATTTACATTCTACTCACATGGAAGTGGAATGGTGAAATCTGTGAAAGTATTATAAGAGAGATCCATACTTTTCAACCCCACAAGAGAAACGAGGAGGTAAAGAAGGCAATTTTAAAGCCTTTTTTTTTTAAATCCTTGAGTGCTAGCAATTCAGAAATTACATGGTTCTTTATTGCACTCAACACACGACAGGTCCAATTGTTGTGCGCCCATGCATTGTTTTCTGTCATATGCCATTTTGGAAGATAAGGATGATAGTATGGCAATGTACTGGGTACTGATTCAAAAATAACCGCTTTGAATAACCTTGAAACAAGATGCAGGTGGTGGTGGTGGGATGAAAAACTCCATTCACTCAGTGACTGTGATTCGTTTTCTGTATTCCGTAATAAAAACAGGTTGATCCTGCTGTTCTCTACTTCCTCCTTCTGTCCATGTCCCCAATTCAGCAACAGATTTTGCAGAACAGTGTTGGCAGCTCTGCACATGCTCAGCTTTCAGTGAGTTTCTATGCTGAGCATTTCCTCACCATTACATCTGAGCAGCCCATGTGAATATAGAGTCACACATGTGGGTGTATACACAGTGGTAAATGACAGGCCACTCCCTCCCTTTTCCATGCCCACTAACCAGCTAAACACAATGGGGGGAGGATATAACATGTAGATTGATGGAGGCTTCAGCTCACTCTTATTCTAAGACGCAGGCTGGAAGGGCGTGACACAGCCTGTGACGGACAGAAATCCACCCACACCATGGTATTGCCAAAAAATAATAAAGATTTGATTTCAAATATATATTTGTATGACACTTTAAAAAAGTTTATTGATATTAAATCATTATTTTTACTTTATTATTTGATTTTTTTTTTTCTAACAAGTGACCAGCAGCAGAGGACTAGAAGCTCCTCCTGCTTATGTTTCCCTGCAGACAGGCTGGAAAAGAGCTGGGTCATGTGACAACTGTATATCAATTAGGAAAAGAAAAAAAAAGGTACTTTTTTTTTCTTTTAATTGAAATAATTACAATGGCATCATCCATATACAGAAATAGTAGAGACAATGTAAATTAAACAAACAGTGTGTATTTAGTATTACTTTTATTGTCCATTAATAAATGGTGCTCCAGTTCACAGGCCATGTACACTTCAAGGATACAAGTATGCAGGAGCAGGGTAGTGTCAGAGGAAAAGATCTTTAGGTGAACTTAAAGGGGTTGTAAAGGTTTGTTTTTGCTTTTTTTAAAAAACAAACATGTCATACTTACCTCCTCTGTGCAAGGGTTTTGCACAGAGTGGCCCCAATCCACCTCTTCTGGGGTCCCCAGTGACACTCTCCTGCCTCCTTGTCTTTGTCAAGTGCCCCCACAAAGACCCGCATTCCCTGGGGGCACTCATCCGGGTGTGCTCCAGAGTCCTGCTGTTGCGTCCATTGGCACAGACAGCAGGACTCAGCCCCGGCTCCTGTGTCACTGGTTTTTACAGCAGCGGGAGCCAATGCTTCTGCTGCTATCAATCCAGCCCATGAGGACCCTAGGACATCGGCTGGAGCTGCTCTGCTCCTCCCCGTAACGATCGGGTTCAGTTAAGTAAAATCTGCATAGAATGCATTAAAGGTGAAAAACCTTGAGGGTTTGCAACCCCTTTAAACTTAAAACCAAACATTTAAGAAATGGCAGCTTACCAATCACTAGAAGTGGTGACTGCATTAGTTTTCTTTTTTTAGGCTTTCTTCCCTCCTTTTTTACCTGGTGATCTTGCCAGTAACACATCACCTGTATTAAAATACCTACACTACAGAGGAAGAAGCAACAGACACCTTTGGACAGCAGCATTGTCAGTCTGGTGGGAGGGGAGTGTTAGATGCATTAGTAGATTTAAATACACTGACAAAAAGAAACCAAAACACCAGTTAACATATTCTATGCAGTTACAACAACTTTTTTTTTCCTTTTGAGAAAAAGGTTTTACATTAAAAAAAAAAAAAATTTAAAAAGTGGACCATTGTAAGTACTTCCCGTCAATGTTTTAGTGGTTTATATCTCAACCCTCTAACTGCTAAATCTGCAGGACAGCTTGTTTTGTCGGAAAACAGTCTTACTGGCAGGTTTACTAGGTGAAGATAAAAGAAAGCCTAAAAAAAAAAATAATCGAATGCAATCACTAAATTTAAAAACTGGTAAGCTGCAATATAAAACCGTTTAAACGCTTTAGGATGTTCTGATTGTTACCATAAGTCCAATCACTTTATCTAGCTACAGTATATGATCAAATTCAGCAGTGACACACAGACTAAGCAAAATATAAAAAAACACTGGTGGTTATGTAAGCCTCTGCTGTGTCATTCCCTCATCTTGATTTATAGTTTATAGAAGAAAGAGGAAATGCTTTCTAATACACCACACTGAAATATTACTAGTCTAAAAAAGGAATGAAAGATAATGCTATAGTGTTAAAAAATATAGCCCGTTCTAGATTATTCTGCTTACTGTGCTATCCAGCTCCTATCTGTGGGGGAGTAAGACTATTCTCTCTACCCCCTCTTCCCACATCTTCTGAGGCTAGTGCTGGCCTGACCATGCAGGCGGAGGCTTCAGGCCCTAGAGGGATTAGCAGAGAGACAGAGAGCTGCCAAGAGATCCAGGTGTGAAAGGCTGGCACACCCCTTCTCCACATCTCATTGGTTACAGCTCAGAGCCTGCAGCCAGATACTGCAGCTGTAACCCCTTCTACACCACTGTCAAGGCAATGCCGCAAACGACAACACACACAGACACTTCTATTTCACTCTGCCACCTACAGTGCTTAGTTACTGCTAACATGTAGGAAAGTATCCCGCTGTGCTTCGCTTTAAAAATGTGATGTAATCATGATACTTATCCTATTACATGCTGTTCTTTCAAAATACATATTTTCACATCTTCCCAAATTGGCATTAATCCAGCATATTCACCTAAAAATAAAACTGAACCACTCATACATGCTCGTGACATAATGGTTAGGTTAGTAGTAGTTGTCTCTTACTACATCATAGTACAGCACAGTTTACACATTACGATTTTATGATGTGCTCACATGATCTGCGTGAGGGCAAAGAAACAAGCAAAAAAAAAGTCTGAGACAGCTGGTCAGTCAGCACTCAGACTAAATGGCCAGATTCGAAAAAGCTCAATTAGCAAGGTTGGACAGTGTCCGAACATTCTGTGGGATTGCAGTGTACTTTAGCTAACATTTTCAGCCAGTCACATTACAATTAAGTGCTCTTGTAGACACACACTTGCTTTTCATTCTGAAACAAAGGTTGTCCAGCTCCAGTTCTCTGAAGCATCCCGATGAATACACCGTAACCTATGGTCAAGGTAGTCATCTTGTACATGGGTGCTGGTGAAAGTGGGCTAAAACAGTAAGTGGAAAGGACATATTAACTTGGTTTGAATTTTTCATAGAAGCCTAAATTATCAACCCTTGGTAAATATCCAGTGTTGTCGGTGATGAGGGAGCGTGTGACCTCCTCGTAGGATACAGTTCTCAGGCCTGGACACGGTCACCTTACTAGCAGAAAGAGATTAACCACTTTAATACTGGGCACTTTCCCCTCCTTCCTGCCCAGGCCAATTTTCAGTTTTCAGTGGTGTTGTCACATTTTGAATGAGAATTGCGCGGTCATGCAACACTGTACCCATATGAACATTTTTTTTTTTTTTTTTTTTATAGATAGAGCTTTCTGTTGGTGGTATTTAAATCACTTTTTTTCGTAAACAAATAAAAAAAGACTGAACACTTTGAAAAACAAAAATGTCTTACGTTCTGTTATAAAATTTTACAAATAAGTAATTTTTCTCCTTCACTGATGTGCGCTGATGAGGCTGCACTGATGAGGCTGCACTGATGGGGCTCTACTGATAATAATCAGTGCCCGGATTATCAGTGCACATGTGCCTTGTCAGAATTGCCAGTTACCAGCTCTCCTTTCCTCACGCTGTGATAGCACGTGAGGAATTAATGCCGATAACCAGCAAGTTTGTTCACATGTGATCAGCTGTGATTAGACACAGCTGATCACATTGTAAAGGGCTGCTGTGATTGGCCCTTTATCACGATCTGGGATTAGCTGTGTCCGAAGAATGCCGGACACGCACCCCAGGGGGCTCGAACAAGGGCATGGTTCTGGTAGGACATCCATGGAGGCCCTCCCAGAACTGGACGGGCAGTGGTTAAAGCAGAGTTACACACGCTTTTTCATTTATTAAAAGTAAGCAGCTACAAAAAGTGTAGCTGCTGACTATTAATAAACAGACACTTACCTGTCCCACAGTCCAGCGATGCGGGCACCCAGAGCCTCGCTCCTCTCCCCCGGTGCCATCATAGCAACTATGGGCACCCGGCCGTGACAGCTTTTAGCTTCACGGCCGGGCACGCACTGCGCATGTGCGAGTCGTGCTGCACTCTGCTAGTGGGTCCAGCAATCTTCTGGGACCTGTGACGTGTCCCAGAAGATTGCAGAGAGGTAGGGACTGCCTAGGGGGCTAGAAGTCACCCCCTAGGCAGCCAAGAGCAGGAAGGAGAAAGTGGGACAGGAAGACCTACTCTAAACTAGGACCCCCCCCCCCCCCCAAAAAAAAAATGGCATGCCATTTTTTTGTGTTTGATCTGAATATTTTTTTTTTTTAAATGTTAAAAATACAAAACAATGGCAGCAAAAATATCAAAAATCAATTAAATAAAACAATTGCAGGCACCAAAATTATACAGGCGCACAAAGGTAATTTTTTAAAATTAAAATAAAAAAGTTCCCGCCTCTCCCTTCCTTCTTACAAGTGCCCCCACCCCTTACAAGTGCTGCTGTAGGGGCTCTGGCCTGTGTAAGTCCACACAACAGTGTTCCCGATTACTTTCCCACCAGTGCAGTATTGTCTGACTCTGGCCTGTTTATTGACCACGTTTCTGCCTGCTACCTTGAACAATCATTTGCCTGTTTACCAACCATGTCTCTGCCTGCAGCTTGAACTGATCCAGTTGCATGTAAAAACTGATTACATTCCTGTGAGACACCAGTCAAAGCCATCGCTTGCCCTCCTGGACCATATTAACTATTTTTCTTCCTTTCTTCAGTCTCCTGGCCAGAGAACATGGCATTCCTGGGGGCGGCCACAGATCAATATGCAAGGCGTGCTTGGCTTACAGGAATGTGGACAGTTTTAGGCGAAACTACACATAGCTATATTTCCTGACCACTCCTACAAATTACAGTACATTGGTTTTGACACAATTGGTCAAAACAGGAAAAAAGTCTCACATATGTGGAATCCCCATACTCAGGAGGAGTATTATGATGAAGAATTCTAATATGCCCCTGCTGCGTTTGAGAAATAATTAATAAATTGACAACTTTGTGTACAAAAATACATTTTCATTTTCTTTCTGCATTTCCAAAAACTGGTGGCAAATAAATGAAGTCTTTAAAAGTCTCACCATGCCTCTTAAAAATACCTTGAAGTAGGCTCTCACCTGCCACCTCTTTCTGAGACCTTCATGTTTTTTGGCGCCCGATTTGCAGATTGTCATCTCTTTGGTTCTTATTGCCGTGCCGTGCAGATCATATTGCATTACCGCTGATTTTCTATATGACTGTCAATTCATGTGACCTTTTTATGTACTATTTTTGCACATGTTTGGACATGCAACTTATTATTAAATAAAGGAATTACAAAAAAAAAAACCCAAAAAAAAACACCTTGAAGTGTTTACTCTCCAAAATGTGGTAATTTTGTGGGCATCTCTCCTGTCCTGGTACTTTAGGGATCAGAGAAATGATAGGTAGTCAGGAAATAAGATGCATAAAATATGCTCCTTGAAAGCCCAAAAGGTGCTCCTTGGATTTTGGGCCACTCTGTGCATCGAAGCCATGAAAAATTCTCACACATGTGGTATCCCCATACTCGAGGCATAGCAGAATGTGTTTTGGGGTGTAGATGTAAGTATGTCTGTGCTCTGTGTGACAAACCCCTTGTTAAAATAACAATTTTGTGGGAAAAAAATATGTCTTAATTTTCCAAACAATTGTGACAAAAAATAACTTCAAAAACCTCACAATGCCTCTTACTAAATACCTTGGACTTGCTACTTGATAGAAAGGGGTTATTGGGGGGGGGGGGGTATTTGTACTGTCCTGGCATTTTAGGGCCTCAAAACATGAGAAATGAGGCAGTCAGTACATCAGGACTGATCAATTCTCAGATTTATATATCATAGTTTGTAGACATTAACTTTCACACAGACTGAATAATAACATGGATTTGGTTTATTTTTAACTAAATGTATTATTTTCATCTGAATATATGAAGAAAGGTTATTAACGAAAACTATGAATTTTTTTTTTTTTCAAAATGTTTGGTGCTTTTTTTTGTTTATATAGCAAAAAATAAATCCAGTGGTGATTAACCCTATTGTTATCAGAGCAGATTATACATATGTTTAAAAAATCATTTAAGTCGTGAAGATTGCATAAAACCACCAAAATTATTTCCTGAAAGCAGAAACTCTAGTAAATAAAATAATGGTAGTTCTAAATTTTGTACATTATACATTTAGCTCAAAGGTCTAGGAAACATAAAATTTATTTATATTAAAAAAAATAGATTTGAAGGTAATTTTATGGCTTTTTAGGGCACACATAAGCAATTAAATTAAATTTTTGTTGGGGTAAAAAATAAAAAAAAAAGGACGTTACACCAAGCAAAAAGATAACCAACATGCCAAACCTTAAAATTCCTTGCGCCCGTGAAATGGTGGCAAACTGCAGTACCCTATATTATCCATAGGCAAAGCCTTAAAAGCCCCTACAGGTCATCAGTTTACAGTTACCAATGAGCTCCAGTGCTAGATTTATTGCTCTCACTTCTGTGTGCATGGCAATATGTGTATCATAATTTACATTCATGACACAAATATTCACGTTCGTATGTTTGTATATGTGTGGGTGGGGGAGCCTCAAAGAAAAACTTTTTTTGGGGGGGTATATGTAGTGCTTGGGTGTAACTTAATTTTTTTTTACAATTTTTAAATCACATAGGCAACAAGAAGTCCCCTATGTGATGACTTTTGATGACCACTTCTCTTTAATTAAACATCTGGTGTTCTTTTAGACTCTCACCTGCCCTCTACTCAATCTAAAGCAGTGCAGATCGCACAGGATTAGATTCTTCCCCAGCCATATAGTTTGGAGAAAGTGAAAGGGGGGGGACACGGAAGTGGAATTTTACACATTGCTTCCAGTTCAGCAAGAAGACCACCTAGGTGATCAGAGCAGAAGTTCGCCCCCCCCCCCCACACCTTTCTCCGTAGCCTCTTGGGACACATCACAGGTCCAAGGAGACTGCAGGACCATTAACGGGGCGCAGCACAGCTCGCGCATGCGCAGTGGGCAGCCGGCTGTGAAGCCGCAAGAAGTCACAGCCGGGCTTCCCAGTTAACATGCCGGAACCTTGCCAAAAAGACTGTGAAAGAGCTGGGTCGGGAGAGGACATTGCTGGATCCCCAGACAGCTAAGTGTGTATGTTTGAAAAGTCATCAGCTACAGTATTTGTAGCTGCTGAATACATTTTTATTTACAGGGTGAAGATCCTCTTTAACGAACATTTAACTCTTGCATTGTGGGGGCAGCCCCACTGCAAAGGAGCATTTTACCTTTCCCCGGAGTTCAGCTTTAGGTGTTATAACAAAGATGTCAGGTTTAAAGTCCAGGCACACTTCTAGATATATACCTCCTTTGCAATAGATTTAAATCAGTTTTATGCAAGCAAAAAAATGGGGTATTCTCGTGCTCTCTGATACATAGCTAAGGCATAATAGTCTTAAATACACACACTGCTGCTTTCTGAATGTGATGTAGAACAAGGAGAATTTGGTGGTAGACTTGCAGCATGGGGTGGATACTCCCTTTTCTGGTTTCCGTGAACTAAGCATAATTTATTCTTAGTAACTACAAAAAAACCCTGAAAACAACCAAAAGGGATCTCTAACTTCCTCTGTTTTCTTCCTCATTACAATGTGACACAAAAATGCTCACCAATGACTCTCAAAAGTAAGTATAAGCTTTTTTAAAACTTCCTCAAGTATTTGGAACTTAGGTCTACTGCTAGAGATGTGGCAGATTATACAGTGCATACTTACCTCTTTCTTTAGCTTGATCGGCATTTCCCAATTTTTTTCCCTAAGTCAATGAATCTACCTTGTATATTGCAAAGTGCTGCACAAGCTGTTGGAACTATATAAATCCGGTATAATAATAATAATAAATGTATCTGATGAAGACATTATCTCTGTAAGGGCCCTTTCTCACCGGATGCAGTTGGATGCATTTTGAACTGCACTCCAACTGCATAGCCAGCCCAAAATCAAGGTAATCCTAGGCATAGTTCACATCATAATATGTAAAGTACTAGAGAGATGCTACCGTGTTTCCCCGAAAATAAGACCTACTGCGATTTTTGGAAAGGGCTGCAATGTAAGCCCTACCCCGAAAATAAGCCCTAGTGTAGAGTGCTGGAATCCACTCGTTGCAGTAGTGTATAGTGTAGGCCATGTCAGCCAGGGATCACTGGCGCCCTCCCTCTGCAGAGCTCCGGCGGGTCACAGGCGATATAAGAAGGTATGTGGCACTATACTATTTGCATTGTGCAATACTGTAACGGAGTGGATTCCAGTATTCTACAAGCACTTTTACACAGGGGATTCATGACAGGCAGGGAGGGAGAAAGACTGCACATGGCATTATCAGACCTACCCGGAAAATAAACCCCACTGTGTCTTTTGTTGCCAAAATGAATATAAGATGCAGATTTTTTGGGGGAAACACGGTATGTAAAAATAATATATTGTGAAACTAGAAGAGCTGCACCATTAAAATAGTGATCTCACACTTAACTGTGCATGCGCAGTAGGGAACCAGGCTGTGACGCTGCAAGGATTCATTTCCTGACTCCCGTACGCAAGATGCTGGCGCCTGCACCCGGGAGCTGAAGGACGGGTCGGCTTCGGGTGAGGATATCGCGGGCGCCCTGGGCAGGGAAGTGTCCTTATTTTAAAAGTCAGCAGCTGCAGTATTTGTAGCTGTTGACTTTTACATTTTCTTTTTTTTTTGGGTGTGATACCGCTTTAAAAAGGTATTAATTCCTGTCCTGGAGCAGGATCTTCACGGGTAACTAAGAAAAGTGCTTTGCATACATTTATTCACACAAAGAACCAAGGTATACAGATATAGATTTAAAGTAATTTAAGTGTTATAGAAATGTTAGGATTCACACAACAAAGCCACATAGTTTAATGCCTTTTTTTCCACAAGGACATGTATTATCCTGACTATACTGACAATGCATTCATAGTTTAAAGAATAACTGCACATATCACTTAATGCAGGGCTCCGTCTGGGAAAAAAAAAGAAATTTAAAGTTGGCAGCTACAAATACTGTAGCTGCTGACTTTTAATATAAGGACACTTACTTGTCCAGGGATCCCGCAAGGTTGGCACCCCAAGCCAATTTGACCATCGGCTTTGGGTGCAGACGCCGGCATTGCAAGTAAGGGAAACTGGCAGTGATGCCTTCAGGCTTCACAGACGGTTTCCTACGGCGCATACACGAGTCGCGCTGCGCTTTCTGAATGGTCCCACCGTCTTCTGGGACGCACACAGGCAGCAACGGGCGAATATGTCATAGATCACAGTGCGGCAATCTTACCCGGAAGTGGGAGCGGGTACCTGTCAAAACCAAGCAAAGCCCCCCCTCCCAAAAAAAGTGCCAAATGTGACAATGGAAGGGGGGGGGGGGAGAGGTTGCGAACAAGCGGAGCTTCCCCTTTTGGGTGGAGCTCCACTTTAAAGTGTTACTAAACCCAGGACTCTGTATTCACTATATCTGGTCTTTCACAGTAAACAGAACATGGATAATGCAATTATTTTAGTAAATATAAACGGCTTAATACCTTTTCTCATCAGCAGTATATAGCAGTCTTGTTACTTCTATCAGTGTCTGGTTAAAGCTTGTAGGAGGCGTTTTCATTCTCCTCAAATTGTCCTATGAGGCTGCAGGACCCCAGACCCTCTTTCTAGACAGTGCTGATTGGCCCTGTGCTGATCACATACACCCTCCCAAAAAAAAAAAAAATCTATAGCAATACACACCAAACTGTGGATGTGCAGAGTGCCCCCAAGGCACATGTTCACAGGGGCATGCTGATGGACTGGGGATGTGGAAGAATGGGAGATTCAGATAAGACAAGATCCAACAGCCTTTTTACACAATGCAGAGTATTAACCCCTTAGGCTCCCCAATGAGTAGAACAAGCATGCTTTACTGCATATACAGACTGATTTCACTGTTGTTGGTTTAGTAACACTTTAAGGCTTTAGAACCACTTTTTAAAAAAAAAATGTTTCTGATTTTATATTAGAGCGGTTTTGAACTTGTACCTACAGGTAAGCTTACAATCAGGCTTACCTGTAGGTACAATAAATATCTCCTAAACATGCACTGTTTGGGAAATATTCACATTAGCAGTAGCCAATGGTGTTGCAGGCGCAGTGACGCCCTGCAATCAGGGCACACAGTATGCCGTGAAATGCAGAGCGCCATGTCATGGCTCCCACATGCATGGAGTGACATCATCTCAGCCTCCCGGCCAGTCAAATGGGTGGAGCCTGCGAACCTGGAATGAAGACCGGGTGAAGATGGAAGCCCGGAAACGGTGATAACGCTCCGCTGGAGAACTTTGTTTGGAAGGTAAGTGCTAACAGATTATGGTATAAACTTGCAGGGGACCCAACTTTTTTTTTGTTCAGCCAGTTTACTAACACTTTAAATGCCCTCCATTAACCAGTTGTGGACACTAGTCATGCTATACACAGCCAGAAACGTATTTGTAGTATGTGTAGAATAACACTTTAAATAAAACCTAGAGTGAGAGAAATATGTAAGTTATCATTGCTGACCTCTCCTGAGAATACTAGTTGCTTGCCATGCTGATGTTCCAATGGCTTCACTGCACTGAAATCACTGACCTGAAACAAGGATGCTAATCAGAAGTTCTGACTTTGGTTTTTAAATACTTCATAGAGAAGGTCAGTGATTTTAAAGGGAGGTCAGCAATGGCAGCTAACAGATTTTCTGTCTGTTTTGTGGGGGTTTCACTAAAATTATACTTATCCTATTATGTTAGTATTAGGATACTGTAATCTACTGTAATCTTCTGCACTTGTGGAGGTGGTGGTGGTAGGATGTCATTATTTGCATTTTCGCTTACTGGTCTGGAGGGGGTGGTTGACGGCTGACTAAAGCCAGCCATAGATGGTTCAAATAAAACATCTATGGAAAGGCTGAGAGTACCCAAGCCAAGCCATCTATCAACTTGGGCACAACCAGCATAGAGCTGCACGATTCTGGCCAAAATGAGAATCACAATTTTTTTGCTTAGAATAAAAAGATCACGATTCTCGTGACGTAATTTTATTTATTTATTTATTTTTTTTAGGAGAAAGAGAGATTAAGTGAGAGATCGATTGATTTGACAGCGATTGATTGAGAGAGAGCGCGCGCGAGAGAGAGAGAGAGAACAAAAAACATTTGCTGATTCTTAAAAAAAAAAAAAAAAAAACAACACAGTATAGCAGCAGGTCACATTTCACCAGTGCCACTCAGTGCTGCAGTCACGCTTGTGATGGTGCGCTGTCCCCGAGACGTCTGGGAAGAAGAAACATAGTGACCAATCACTTTCTTTGCTGATGTCAGTTCTGGAATCCCCCGCCAATAGCGTTTCACGCTGGCTCTGACAGCTTACCCTCGGCTCCGTAACAGGTAACCTCACGCCACGGCCACAATAGTGATGGCAGCTTCCCAGAAACACCATCGATCGCTGCGCGGCACATTGCTTTTCAGCTGACAATACTAAAAATTTGTTTAATTGTCAGAATTGTCAGAATCCGGGGTTGCGATCGTGGCGGGCGGAGAATCGCGATAACGATTCTCCACAATTAATGATTAACGCAGCTCTAAACCGGCATCTTAGATTTTCGTCAGGACGACATGTTATACTGTGTTGCGTTTGTTAAAATATGATTTTTTTTAACTTAATCAGACATAACATTACATGGGACAATAGTGGTTGCTCATGGATTTTTTGTCAGGTTTTGGCTTGAGTAGATTTCTCAAACAAATGCTGCTGCATAGAATGGGTACGTAGATACCATTGTTGTATTCAATTGACAGTTTTGAACAGTCCAGTGTTTACACAGCTACAGTAAACAGTAGGGGTGCAACGGATCGTACGGACCGTACGGATCAAGCTCCGCGGATCGGGACACCCGCGATCCGCGGAGCGCTCTGTGGCCTCGGCCATAGGAAAGGCCGCGGCTTCGGCCTAGCTCCGGAGCGGCGGCCATCTTGGTACACCCGGCGGCCTGTTAGCACGTGATCGCTCCATCAAATGACGGAGCGATCACTTGTAACAAACCGGCGTCATGTCATGACGTCGGTTCCTCTCTCCCCTCTGTGTACTGATCTGTACAGTGGAGGGGAGAGATCGGATGTCAACAATGCCCTGCTGCAATACTCTGCCATGCCCTGCCAATATACCCGCCAATACACCCCCCAATACACCCGCCAATAGGGAGATTGTGGATATTATAGCGGGGGAGATTTTTTTTTTTTTTTTGTTGATCCGAAAATGATCCGAACCATGAGTCCTGATCCAAGGAACGATCCGAACCGTGAGTTTTTTGATCCGTTGCACCCCTAATAAACAGGTATGTTTTTTGTTGTTTGATAACTATGGTAAACAGCCTGACACATAAAAAGGGGGATTAAGGCATAAGCCAGACACACATCAACATGCTTTAAGATCAGAAGCCACTCATGATACAAAAAAAAAGGTGCCTGGTCTCAAGGAGAATTGTTGCCAATGGAGATCACAAACATACAATAACAGTAACTTTTAAGTGTATTTGTACTGCTATAGACCATAGGCTGTTCATTTGCTAGGCATTGTGCTCGTTATAGATATCTGTCAGTCTTGTATTGTATTCCTAAGATTGTAATAGTTTTGTATGTACAGCATCTTTGTAAAGTAAAAGGACATTTACACACTGCAGAAGAATCAGCTTCCTTGCTTATACCACAAAGTAACCTTGATAGACGCAAGCAAAACATACTTACCTGCTCTGTGCCCCTCCCTCCTGTTGAGTACCCCCACAGCAAGTAGCTTGCTTTGGGGGCACCAGAGCCTAGCCACAGCTCCCTGTGTCCTTTTAGACACGGAGCTATGGCCTGCCCCCTTTCTCTCATTGGCTGACTGATTTAGATTGATTGACAGCACTGGGAGCCAATGGCGCCACGCTGCTGTCTCAGTCAATGAGGGGAGTCCCGGGCAGCCAAGACACTCCTGCAACATCACTGGATCTAGATGGGGCTCAGGTAAGTATTAGGGGGGCTGCTGCTCACAGGTTTAGAATGCATTAAGCCTTCTGCCTTTACAACCACTTTAAAAGCGGTATTAAACCCAAAGCCAAAAATGCTATATATTGCAGCTTACCAATCCTTAGATGTGGTGGCTGCATTAGTTTCCTTTTTTTTTTTTTTTTTTTTTTTTTAAACCTTTTCCCTTTGTTTTCACCTGGCGATCCAGCCAGTAACACAACTCCTGTATTAAAGTGCCCCCACAATGGATGAAGGAGAACAGGGGATAGGAGTATTAGATGTACCAGATTTAGATACACTATAAAAATTGAAGCCAAACTCCAGCTCACACTTTATAAGCTATTACAGCAACAGTTTTTTCCCCTTTGAGAGAACGGTTTTAGGCCTCATGCATACAAGGCGCTCTTAAACTCGCGTTCAGAAGCAGTTGGACACTTTTTTCAACTGCCCCAGAACCCATTCAATGTTATCCTATGTGTCCATGTGCACAGTCTCGTTTTTTGGCGTTTTTAGGCAGTTGCGTTTAACCTCGTTTTTCTAGAAGCAAAAGTTTTCCACGTTTCAGACGCCAAACGCGACTAAACGCCGGTACCGCGTTTGCGTTTATAAGTGTTTTTAAAGGAACATTTTACGACCCGACTTTGGGGCCCCATATCTCGGGGCCACTTGGTGCTAGGAACCCCAAATTTGGATATGTTATAGTGTTCCACTGTGTTAGCACACCAAATTTGGGGTTCCTAGCACCAAGTGGCCCCGAGATACGGGGCCCCAAAGTCATGTCACAAAATGTCATTCTCTGCTGCAGAAAAGTGCTTGACATTTTGCGACCCGACTTTGAGGCCCCATATCTCGGAGCCACCTGGTGCTAGGAACTCCAAATTTGGTGTGTTAACACAGTTGGACACTAAAACATATCCAAATTTGGGGTTCCTAGCACCAAGTGGCCCCGAGATATGGGGCCCCAAAGTCAGGTCGGAAAATGTCATTCTCTGCTGCAGAAGTGCTTGACCAAATTTGGATATGTTGTAGTGCTAGTTCCGCTGTGTTAGCACACCAGGTTCCTAGCACCAAGTGGCCCCGAGATAAGGGGCTCCAAAGTTGGGTCGCAAAATGTCATTCTCTGCTCTGCAGACGCTTCTGGACGCAAATGCGGTAAAACGATGCTAAACGCAGCTAGACGCGGCATGCAAATGCGGCAAAACGGGCATTTCTGAACGCCGGTTTCAGCTTTTAAAAACATGTGTTCAGCAGAGTTTGCACCGGCGTCTCCTGTGCATGAGGCCTTACATGTATAAATAAAAGCTGATCATTGCAAGCTAACGTTAGATGGTTTGTCTCATCTCTGTAACTGGAAAATATTCAAAAACAACAGCCTTACTAGCCGGATCACCAAGTGAAAATAAAAGAAAGAAAGCCAAAAAAAGAAAACAAATACAGCCATCACATAGAAGAATTGGTAAGCTGCAATATAATAAAAGTTAGGACTATACACTAGCAAAATTTCCAACAAAATGTTTCGTCTTAAGAAAGTTTTCAATTATATAATCGCTATGTGGTCAAATCGGCATTTGTTTTTGACCAGTGAGAGAACTGGAAAGAGTAAGATGGAAAAATTTTCTCAAACAAATTTCAAACCATGTATGTGCTTTTCATTTGAAAAATTACTAATTCCTAAGCAGATAAAAGCAAACAAAACTTTTAAGTACTTTCAAATGACATTTGTCCAGGCATCGATTGTATAAAAAAAATAATAATAAAAATAAAAAAATAAATTGTATGAATGCTCATATGAAGATTTGTACCAATGTTCGTTTAAAAAACAACTAGTTTATAGCCAACTTTACACTTCATGCACTGGGTCTTATTTACTTGTTTATCATTTAAAATTTGCGTGATCTAGCTTCATCTTCTATGATGTTTATATTACACAGCCTGGCTCAAAATAATGCAAATTACATACCGTAGTTACATAGTAGGTAAGGCTGAAAAAAGACACAAGTCCATCCTATGTGTTTGATTATATGTCAGTATTACATTGTATATCCCTGTATGTTGCGGTTGTTCAGGTGCTTATCTAACAGTCTTTTGAAACCATTGATGCTCTTCGCTGAGACCACCGCCTGTGGAAGGGAATTCTACATCCTTGCCACTCTTACAGTAAAGAACCCTCTATGTAGTTTAAGGTTAAACCTTTTTTCTTCTAATTGGCCATGAGTCTTCTTAAACTCCCTTCCGCAAACAAAAAGTTTTATCCCTATTGTGGGGTCACCAGTACGGTATTTATAAATTTAAATGATATCCCCTCTTCTCCAGAAAGAATACGTTCAGTGCTCGCAACCTTTCCTCTTAACTAATATCCTCCAGACCCTTTATTAGCTTTGTTGCCCTTCTTTGTACTTGCTCCATTTCCAGTACATCCTTCCTGAGGACTGGTGCCCAGAACTGGACAGCATACTCTAGGTGTGGCCGGACCAGAGTCTTGTAGAACGGGAGAATTATCGTTTTATCTCTGTAGTTGATCCCCTTTTTAATGCATGCCAATATTCTGTTTGCTTTGTTACTAGCAGCTTGGCACTGCATGCCATTGCTGAGCCTATCATCTGCTAGAACCCCCAGGTCCTTTTCCATCCTAGATTCCCCCAGTGTATAGATTGCATTCATATTTTTTTTGCCACCCAAATGCATTATTTTATATTAAACCTCATTTGCCATTTAGTTGCCCACCCCATTCATTAGTTCAGATCTTTTTGCAAGGTTTCCACATCCTGCGGAGAAGTTATTGCCCTGCTTAGCTTAGGATCGTCCACAAATACAGAGATTGAACTGTTTACCCCATCCTCCAGGTCATTTAAGAACAAAATAAATAGGATCCCAGCACAGCACCCTGGGGGGACCCCACTACCCACCCCTGACCATTCCGATTACTCCCCATTTATCACCACCCTCTGAACTCGCCCTTCTAGCCAGTGTTCAATCCAGGTACTTACCCTATATTCCATGCCAACGGACCTTATTTTGTACAGTAAACGTTTATGGGGAACTGTGTCAAATGCTTTTGCAAAATCCAGATACTCCACGTCTACGAGCCTTCCTTTATCTAGATGGCAACTCACCTCCTCATAGAAGGTAATTAGATTGGTTTGGCAAGAACGATTCTTCATGAATCAATGCTAATTACTGCTAATGATACCGTTCTCATTACTAAAATTTTGTACATAGTCCCTTATCATCCCCTCCAAGAGTTTACATACTCTTGATGTTAGGCTAACTAGTCTGTAATTCCCAGTGATGTATCTTGGGCCCTTTTTAAATACTGGTGGTACATTGGCTTTTCTCCAATCAGCTGGTACCATTCCAGTCAGTAGACTACACAGGCACGTTGCGAATGTAAGGGCTTGGTGAGCATCATCGGTCTACAGAGTGATCAGTATCACCTCTTGATGATCATAAATTACAAAACTGTGTCCAGGATACAGTATAGTAAAAAGTTATTTCATAAAACAGTCTCGTGCTGGCAAGCAGCTGCACCCAATATCCCATCCACTCAAGCTTGAGATTGTGTGATATTACACTGTACTGTATAATGTTTCAATTTGATTTGTAATTTACAGATGTGCTGGCAGCAGTTTGTTTTCTAAATTTTTATTGCAAGTTTGATTTTAAATCGATATATGAAAGGTATTTAGTCTGTCAGTTCCTATTCAGTTCACAATTATACAGTGTAAATAGGATCAAAAGTATGAACACAGAACACAAACTATAGCAGTGCCTAAAAAAATTTCAATGAAAAACTGGTGTGATGGGATATAAAAAAAAGTTGAGTAAAAAATGTTTTGTCTTTTTTTTTAATTGTAGAAAATTACACCCAAGCACATAAAACATTGATTGCGATACACAATACATATTGCACCGCACACTGGAATGACAGCAATAATTCTAGAACTATATACCTCCTCCGTAACACTAATTGATGGCCTATAGGGGGCTTTTAAAGAGTTGCCTATTGAAAATATAGGGTACTGAAGTTGGTCGCCATTTCACGATGCAATATCTTTTAAATTTTGTCAAATAAATGGCTAATTTATTGCATTTGTGTGCCCTAAAATTAACTTTAGTGTGTTTTTTACTAAAATTTTGCATTTTGCAGACACGAATGCGGTAATATTGTGTGACATCCCTTGAAATTACCTAGTGAGAAAAGCTATCTCATTCAGTAGCATTATAACTGAATGAGACAGCTGTCTGATTTTTAAATACCGTACAATAAAAGACATAAAATTACTTATAATTGCCCACCTCATGGGACCGGCAAGGTAAGTATATAGTAATTTATAGCTTTTGTTTTATTCTGCCATTTTATACTCTAAACAGAAAAAAAGCTGTTAGTAAAAAAAAAAAAAAAAAAAAAAAAAAAAAAACAACAACTGTCTCCTAACTTTTTTAGCTGGCTCCTAGATTCAAAGCAAATTTGTCAAGCCCTGGTCTAACCCTTCCCCATTTTATCCACTTTAAAGCATTTACAGATACTCTTGTGCATGGCATTTCATTTCTTGGGCATTTGTTTAGATTCATATTCAAAGTTTAACAATAGATTGGAGCTGTCAGTCTGTTAGATATGAATTTGTTTAAATGACCTTTGCTGTTGACGCATTCTATGAAAGAAATTCTGAAAAAAAATCCAAAATTACTTCCCTGAATTGGTAAAGTGGTTCCAAGGGCATGAGGTTTTTTTTTAACTTAATGCATTCTCTTCATTAAAGTAAATAAAACATTCCAGGAACAGCTCCCCTTAACCACTTAACAACCGCGCCATAACCAAAATGACGGCTATAGCGTGGCTCAATAACTCTGGGAGGGCGTACATTGACGTCTTCCCAAAATCACACTCCCTGGGGCACGCACAAAGGAGTATCCGTGACCGCCGGGTCCAGGGGACCCAGCGCATCACGGTAACTAGCTGCTGGCAGGGACCGTTTACAACGTGATCGTTCCGTCAAATGACGGAGCGATCGCTTGTAAACAAACCGGCATCATGTCCGGTTCCTCTCTCCCCTCTCTGTACAGTGTGAGCAGAGAGGGGAGAGATCGGGTGCAGCAGCGCTGTGGGCTGGATCTGTAGTGCCCACAGCGCTAATCTGTGCCCATTGCAGCCTCATCCAGCCATCCATCCATGCTCAGCCATCCCTCTGTCATACTCATCCAGCCATCCATACTCAGCAATGCTCATTCATCCAGCTATCAATACTCATCCTTCCATCCATCCCCATTCGTACTCAACCGTACCCATTGGCGTTTCCATTGTCCTGGTGCTCCAGGGCCTTCAAAAAAGTGTAAGAGGTAGTCAAGAAATGATATGTGTAATTTAAGCTCCTAGAACGCCTGATGGTGCTCCCTCAATGTTGGGCCTCTGTATGTGGCCAGGCTGTGTAAAAGTCTCACACATGTGGTATCGCCGTACTCAGGAGGAGTAGCAGAATGTGTTTTGGGGTGTAATTTGTGGTATGCATATGCTGTGTGTGAGGAATAACCTGCTAATATGACAATTTTGTAAAAAAAAAAAAAAGAAAAAGAAAAAAAAAATCTTGATTTTGCAAAGAATTGTGGGAAAAAAATTACAACTTCAAAAAAACTCACCATGCCTCATAATAAATACCTTAGAATGTCTACTTTCCAAAAAGGGATCATTTGGGGGGTATTTGTACTTTCCTGGCTTGTTAGGATCTCAAGAAATGAAACTGTCAGTACTTCAGGTGTAATCAATTTTCAGATATTGGCACCATAGCCTGTAGACTCTATAACTTTCACAAAGACCAAATAATATACACCAATTTGAGTTGTTTTTACCAAAGATATGTAGCAGTATAAATTTTGGCCAAAATTTATGAAGAAAAATTAAATTTGCAAAATTTTATAACAGAAACAAAGAAAAATTCATTTTTTTAAACAATTTTCAGTCTTTTTTCTTTTATAGCGCAAAAAATAAAAAACCCAGCAGTGATTAAATACCACCAAAAGAAAGCTCTATTTGTGTGAAAAAAAAGGACAAAAAAATTCAAATAGGTACAGTGTTGCATATCTGAGTAATTGTCATTCAAAATGTGAGAGCACCGAAAGCTAAAAATTGGTCTGGTTAGGAAGGGGGTGTAAGTGCCCAGTGGGTAAGTGGTTAAATACTTACCTGGCTCCTCTTTCGATCCAGCGATGTGCCCGTCTGCAGCAGCGCTTGTCTTCTCTCTCTCTCTTTCATACAAGCACAGAAATATATATAAAACATTTAAAGTACAATTTGTAATTTTCTCTCAACACTGTGACATATACAGCGCCTACTCTTATATCATGCATCTTTCTTTTCTTTAGTTGCAGTTATTCCTTTGCAAACCATAAAAAAAAACTGTCTAGTCCCAATGTCAACATTTACCAATCATATACACTATATTACCAAAAGTATTGGTATGCCTGCCTTTACAAGCACATGAACTTTAATGGCATCTCAGTCTTAGTCCGTAGGGTTCAATATTGAGTTGGCCCACCCTTTTCAGCTATAACAGCTTCAACTCTTCTGAGAAGGATGTCCATAAGGTTTAGGAGTGTGTCTATGGGAATGTTTGACCATTCTTCCAGAAGCGCTTTTGTGAGGTCAGGCACTGATGTGAACCAGAAGGCCTGGCTCGCAGTCTCCACTCTAATTCATCCCAAAGGTGTTCTATCAGGTTGAGGTCAGGACTCTGTGCAGGCCAGTCAAGTTCCTCCACCCCAAACTCGCTCATCCATGTCTTTAGAATGGACCTTGATTTGTGCACTGGTCCAAATCATTTGGTGGAGGGGGGATTATGGTGTGGGGTTGTTTTTCAGGGGTTGGGCTTGGCCCCTTAGTTCCAGTGAAGGGAACTCTTAAGGCATCAGCATACCAAGACATTTTGGATAATTTCATGCTCCCAATTTTGTGGAAACAGTTTGGGGATGGCCGCTTCCTATTCCAACATGACTGCACACCAGTGCATAAAGACATGGATGAGCGAGTTTGGGGTGGAGGAACTTGACTGGCCTGCATAGAGACCTTACCTCAACCCAATAGAACACCTTTAGGATGAGTTAAGAGCGGACACTGCGAGCCAGACCTTCTCATCCACATCAGTGTCTGACCTCACAAATGCGCCTCTGGAAGAATGGTCAAGCATTTCCATAGATACACTTCTAAATCTTGTGGACAGCCTGCCCAGAACAGTTGCAGCTGTTGTAGCTGGAAAGGATGGGCCAACTCAATAATGAACCCTACAGACTAAGACTGGGATGCCATTAAAGTTCATGTGCGTGTAAAGGCAGGCATTCCAATACTTTTGGTAATATAGTGTATTATATGAACTATAGCAGTACATACAGTAGGTCGATAAATTTTCAGTTGTGGTCAGATGGCAAGAAACAGACTGACTCGGTAAAAATCTACTTCTCTTGTTCCAAAAACAACAAACAGATGAACATATTGTATTGGCAAAAAATATATGGGACTGTTGCTCTTTACACTGCAATGACCAAGGTAAACAATTAGACAAACATTTCTAACAGATCCTTTTCTCTAGTAATACTGAAGGCCGAGGAAATCTGGTAAGGGCATTGATATTACAAAAACAATCTAGCGGTAAACCCTACTAACTCAGAGGTATGTAATGTAGCAAGTCAACCACCTTGAAGGAACTATAGGCTGCAGAGAGCTCTACCATTTAATTATGCAAACATTTCATGTGTTTTTTTTCCAGTAACTTAGCACATAGAGAGAATAGCAGGCACTGCCTACGTGCAACTTCAACTTTTTTCCAGTGCCTCGCAGAAGTCCCAAATACTAGGAAAGTATTTAACACACACACACACACACACAAAACAAAACCTTCTAGTGAGACCTTGAAAAACCACCGTTAAATCCCATTTGGGGAAAAACTTAAAACGGAACATGCCTAGCCCTAGCTAGTGCCTTAAAAAAATCTGATGAACAAAGGATCTAGTGATAACCGTCTCTCTAGAAAAACTGACAGGGCAGGTACCTGAACCTTTAAGGTACTGGCTGCCAAACCCTTCTCCATTCCATCATGGAGAAATTCCAGATTACATATTAAACATTCGGACAAACCCTTTCTTCTCAGGATTTGCTCCTCAGTAGCCAGGAAACCCTTTCTTCTCAGGATTTGCTCCTCAGTAGCCAGGCTGCCAGCCTGAGATGGCCTACATCTGGATGCAGAGGGGGACCCTGAGTCAGCAGGTCCCTTCGAACCAGAAGCAACCAAAGGTGCTCTACCGCTAACTTTAGTACACCTGAAAACCAAGCCCTCTTGGGCCAACACGGGGCTACTAAGATTAGGTTTGTCTTTTCTCCCTGCAGTTTCTTGAGCACTAAAGGGATCATTTGCACACGGGGAAAGGCGTAGCACAAGCGGTAGGTCCAGTACAGACCCGCCGCTCGGTCCTGCCTGTTTAGAGAAGAGTAGACTGGTACTTTTGCATTCGTTTGTGATGCAAAAAGGTCGACCTGGGGAGCCCCCTATTTGTCCACTATCCTCTGAAAAACACCTGGACTTAGGCTCCATTCGGACTCGAATAACCTTTTTCTGCTTAAGAAGTCCGCTATCTGGTTTAGGCTGCCTTTCAGATGTACTGCTATTAAGGAAGCCAAGTTGTCTTCTGCCCAAGTCAGAGTCTGTAGAGACAAGTCTAGCAGACACCTGCTTCTTGTGCCCCTTGTCTTGAGATGTAGGCCACTGCTGTGGTGTTGTCTGATTAAACCCGGATGTGTTGGAGGACTCTTGAATGGAGGGGGGCCCACTGAACAGCTGGGATTAAGGCTGTGAGAAGCCCCAGCGTGGACATGGGTGCCCGAACTGTAACAGATACATTTATCTGTACTCTCTTCACTGCTGCATGAATCTTTACCATTTTTTCCTCTGGGAGGAAAATCTTTTCCTGTAGCGAGTCGATGACATACCCCAGGAAGATGGTCCTCTGAGAAGGAATGAGGTTTGCTTTTTCCTTGTTCAGAAGGCATCCCAAATTTTCTAAATGGTTCAGCGCCTTTTTCAAATCCCTGCACAATAGGTCCTTTGAGCTGGCAAATAACAGGTCGTCCAGATAAGGCACTGCTGAGACCCCCTCCAACCTGAGCGCTGCTATTGCTTCCGCCGTGATCTTCATGAAGATCCGTGAGGAAGAGGAGAGACCGAACGGGGGAGCCCTGAACTGAAAGTGCGATACCACTCCCCCTGCTCTGATTGCCAGCCGTAGATATCTCTGTGACATTGGTGCTATGGGAATATGTAAGTACGCATCCCTGAGATCTATAGAGGCTAGAAAGCACCCCGAAGGAAGAAGCTTCCTCACCAAATAAATCGTGTCCATGCGAAATTTTTTGTATCGAACGGACTTGTTTAAGATTTTTAAGTTCAGTATTAACCTGAAATTTCCTGACAGCTTCTTTAATAGAAAAACATGTGAATAACACCCTAGTCCTTCCTCTTCCCGGGGGAATGGGGTGATTACTTTCTGCTGAAGAAATTCCTGCAAGAGTGTTGTCATCGCTAAACATTTTTCTTGATCTTTGGGGAGCTGTGTCACATAAACTTGAGATGGCGGGTTTTCCGAGAACTCCAGTGCGTATCCCTCAGAGATTATTTTGAGGAAAAACGCACTGGATGTCGCCCCCTCCCACTGTGGGAGAAAAGACTGCAGTCTTCCTCCCAGTCGGGAGACCGTCACTGGGTCTTTGTTGGTTGGCTGGGGGGACAAAACACTCCAGTCCTCCCTCAACCCCTCTGGGCGCCAAGGTCTCTTCTGTCCCGTTTCCTTTGAGTCCCAGGTCTGGTGAAAAGGACGAAAATTTTTCTTTGGTTGATACTTTATTTTAAGCTGGAAAGGCTTTTTTCCTTATCTGCTGTTCTGTCTAGAACAGCGTCAAGGTCAGGACCAAACACAAGATTCTCTCAAAAGGTAGGCTGAATCGCCTGACCAGGTCTTCACTCACAAAGCACTTCTTGCTTAATTAATCAAAGCCGAAGATCTTGCGGTCATCCTCACTGACTCCGCTGAGGCATCTGCCATGTAACCTACTGCCTTCTGTAGGACTGGAAGAGTCTCCAGCAGATCTTTACGCAATGTCCCTGCCTCAATTTGAGCCATTTAGCTGCTCTAACCAGTGCTCTAAATTCCTGGCTATTACCGTTGACACCATTGCCGGTTTGAGATTGACTATTGTAGAATCCCAAGCCTTTTTTAACAAAGAATCATTCCCTCTAGTCCATAGTGTCCTTCAAGACCCCCCATGTCCTCAAAAGCTAAATCGGTGTTCCGCAATACCTGCGAAAGCTGCTTCAAGCTTAGGTTTCTTATTCCAAACTTGCGCACTATCTTCATCAAAAGGGAAACACCTTTTAAGAGACCTGGAAAAGAAGGGGGCCCTCTCTGGGTCATTCCACTATCTTTTTATAGCCTCTGTCAACACGTTGTGCACCGGGAATACTCGATGTTTGACCTCATCTATACCCTGATGTTGAGGGTAGTAAGCATGGTCTTCAATAGGTCATCTACCTCTTCCAAGGACAACCTATAACGGGAGGAAGAAACCTCCTTTTCTTTGCCTTTCCCCTCTTCTGACCCTGAAGACATAGTTCTTTCCTCCTCCTCTGACTCACTAACCACTCTCCCAGTAGCAGAGGACGTGTGGGGGCTGGATGGAGAACCATCCGTTGATTGTGACACCGGACGTTTATCGAGATAGGAGTGGAAGGACTGAAAAGTGTCTTCCAACTCCTTCCGGAATGAAGTGAGCAGCTCACTAGGTTGGGCAGAAGGCGTTTTAGTAGAAGCCTCCTCTCTGACCAAATCTGCTATGCAGGACCTGCACAAAGATTTGGTGCAAGAATCCTTACATGATGCACATCGTTTCTGGTGGGGGGGGTCACGTGCTTTGTCTTTCCTTTAATCTTTGTCTGAAAGGAAAAAACAGCAAGCAGGAATATGCCATAAATAAACCCTGCAGATTGTATCTGTATCTTCTCCCCAGCAGACCCATAAACAAACAGTCAGTGATACAAAATATACCCCATAACATCACTGCTGTAAATCACACTTCCCCATAGACATCACCTGAGAGGTGTGATGCAGGCTCTCCCCCCCCCCCCTTTTGGGGAGGAAGAGAGGGAAACAACAAACATAGCCCAGGTCTAACTAACAGAGGCCACTGCCTCTCCTGCCTGGGTCTGGCTGGTGCTTGTGGCTCCTGCTCCTGCTCCCGCCACCGCTGCTGCTTCCTCTGGCTCCATCACTCCCAGGGTTCCAGCAGACTTCCAGCAGCTTTTTATTAGAAAATTCACGGTCCTTTCACCGCTGTGAGGACAGGAAATTGCACCGCTGAGGCCGCCTCCCCCTCTTGCGTTCAGCGGCCCGGAAGCCACTGCGCACTGCCGGAAGTCTCGCCCTGTCAGGCAATGACGTCACCTTTCACTCGGGACATGGAAGAGAGTGCAGGCTTGGAAGCCAGATATGCCGCACTCTGCCCGCGCCCCCTCCCCGGTCTATCGCGAGGGGACCCTCCGCCGGCCTCTACCCTCGCCGGGCTCGAAAAGAGGAAAGGCAAAGAAACACCCCCCACCCATCAGGGGGGCTACTGGGCTGGCCATTAGAACAAGAAAACAACAACAGGTATGCTCTAACCCTTCTCCACCTGGAGAGAGCGCAGCACACGCCTGGTCCCTGCAGGGCTTCCACCATGGCTGGAGGAAACACTACAACTGAGCCCATGGTGGAAGTGTCCAGGCTTTAAAGAAATGACTGCAGAGTTTCCTGGGAAGTGGGTGGAGCTGCACTCTCTCCAGGTGCTGTCCTGAAAGACGAGGTGAGAAAAACAAAATAGTGCAGCGCCAACCTACTAATCAATACCACAATAATGGTGAAACCCTCTAATGTATGGAAATCTCAATGACCTTCAATATCATCACCAAACTGGTCTCTGTGATATGTAACGTCACATATAATACACATCAAACTGAAAATAAGACAAAATTATTGTAAACTTTGCAGGGATGGTGGAAACCCCTCCTAGAGATATTTGGCAGTGGATGGTGTCAGTAGGGCAATGGATGGTGTCCACTGTTTATCAGTGCAGCCTCATCGGTACACATCAGTGCAGCTTATCAGTTCCCATAAGTGCAGCCTCATCAGTGCCCATTTTTGTGGATAGGGTAAGAGAGGGTTATAACCCCTGTCAGTTTTCTTTTACCATCTGTATCCCAAAGAGGAGATTTCCCTTCACTTCCTGTCCCATAGCCAAAGAGGAAGGGAGAGGAAATCCCTGCAAATTAAGGGAATTCCTTGGGGATCACCAGGTAACCAGAAGTAGTGTCCCCATTGGAAGGATTCCCCTCTATTACTTTTCTGGGGACAACCAAACATTTGTGATTTTCTTTCACTTTCAATGATAATGGTAAACAGAACAAATAGAGAGCATAAATCTCCTTAACAGTTTTCCTCTTCACTCTATCCAAAACTACAAAAAAGTTTTGCCTAAAGTTCTACTTTACCACTTCCAGACCGCCTACTGTATATATACACACACACGTCATTACTTTGACATTAAATACTGGGGTTATGGCAGCAGCTAGCTTCCATAATCCTGGCATTTTTTTTTAAACAATGGGCGATCTGTCAGCTGACAAAATTTGTCCCAGCAGCGGATTCGCCACAGGATCACTTTTATAGACAGCGGCAACGGGAGAGGTGCCTCCCGCCGCTTTCCGGTCATTTTCCTGATTACCGGATCCGTCGGTAAAGGGGGAAACTATCCGATCCCCTAGAGCGATGGGCAGGAAGTCGAGTGAGGGCAAGATGGCCCCCACTCGACTCTTTGCCCTTGGAGGACCGAAGCGACGTCAAATGTCAATTTTTTTTTGTGTGTAAAAGTAAAATGAATTTTTTTTTTGCTTTTCAGTGTAAATGTGAGATCAGAGGTCTTTTGATCATGCATTAAAGAGACCCTGCCCTGCTTATTTCTATTACAAGGGATGTTTACATTTCTAGTAATAGGAATGAAAATATTTAAAAGGGACAGTGTAAAAATAAAAAGTAAAAGAAAAAAAAAATAAATAAAAAATTCAAAGTGCCCTGTCCCACCGAGCTCGCACCCAGAAGCAAACGCAAGTCACGCCCACATATGTAAATGGTGTTTAACCACTTGCCGACCGCCGCACGACAATGTACGTCCAAACTTTGAAGGGGTATATCGTTGTTATGGCAGCAGCTAGCTGCCATAACCCCGGTATCCCCGTTTGTGTGTGGCGGCCGGCTTTCAGATAAAAGTGGTCCCTGCGGCAGATTCGCCGCAAGATCACTTTTATCGGTGGCGGGAGAGGGCCCCCCCCCCTCCGTCTCCGTCCTGTGCCTGGAGACGAGTGAGGCTAAGATGACGCCCACTCGTCTCCATGACACTGCTGGGCGGAAGCAACGTCAAAACGTCACTTCCGTCCACGCCTCTTAAAGGCACATTTTTTCAAATGACTTTTTTTTTTTATTGCATTTTAGTGTAAATATGAGATCTGAGGTCCTGTCATGCTTTTTTCTATTACAAGGGATGTTTACATTCCTTGTAATAGGAATAAAAGTGACACATTTATTTTTTTTTAAAAAACAGTGTAAAAATAAATAAAATAATGTAAAATAAATAATAAAATTTTTTTTAAAAAATCCCCCGTCCCGACGAGCTCGCGCACAGAAGCAAGCGCATACGCGAGTAGCGCCTGCATATGAAAACTGTGGTCAAACCACACTTGTGAGGTATTGCCGCGACCGGTAGAGCGAGAGCAATAATTCTAGCCCTAGACCTCCTCCTAGACCGCAAAATATTCAACCTGTAGAATTTTTTAAACGTCGCCTATGGAGATTTTTGAGGGTAAAAGTTTGCCGCCAAAAACCTGTTTTAAACATGTAAACACCAAAAATCCAAAACGAGGCTGGTCCTTAAGTGGTTAAACCCCATCGATGTGATCGCTAGCACTAGACCTCCTCTTTAAGAACCGGTTAAGAACCGTAATTTGTCACCATTTCACAAGCATGCGCAATTTTAAAGCATGTCATGTTAGGTATCAATTTATTCGGCATAACATTTTTCACATAATACAAAAAAAAAAAAAAAAAAAATCAGGCTAACTTTACTGATTTATTATTTTTTAATTTTAAAAAAAAAGTGTATTTTTTCTATAAAAAAAAAATTGCGTTTGTAAGACCCCTGCACAAATACGGTGACAAAGTATTGCAACGAATGCCATTTTATTCTCTAGGGTCTCTGCTAAAATTATTTATTAATTAATTATTAATATATATATATATATATATATAAAGTCGTAGCAAAAAATACTGATTTTAAGTTGTATACAACAATGTCAGAAAAAGGCCCGGTCCTTAGGTGATTAAGTATACCTCAATCTTTGTTTACATCAATGTATTACGAGCTATAACTTTATTGTAATTGTTAGCAGGGGAAGTGCCAGGCGTTGTGTACCCTTATTTTGCCCACATCACTACCACCTGCCAAGCTGTCCAAGTAAACTAGTCTGGACTCCTCACAGCATTTGTAATTACAAATATATCAATGCCTGGTGACTCTCCTCCTGAATACAGTACAAGTAATACAAAGTTATAAAGAAAGACCCCCATGTGAAGTCTGGTGTACAGGCGTAAGTGAACATAGTAGCCTAATTACTGATATAAGCGCTCCCCCATTTACAACACTGTGCATTCATACATATAACTTAAAGTTATCCCCCTCACCTTATCCCCGGGGTGTCAACACCTTTCACCGGCGAAAAAAGCAACACAGACCACTTGGACAGCGCCCCACCAGAACCCTCCCCAGGCGCATACTGGTTGGTCAGGATCGTTCCATCCCCACCGCTGATTGGCTACGTCTACGTCTGCGCTGCTTTGGATTGGCTCCGAACACTTCCGTCATGTTTTTGATAGGCTAGCGTTCTGCTTCCTTCCTGGGCACAGCGTACAGCACGTCTTTAATAGAGGACGCTTATGAAAATATGACTGTGGCCTTTCCTCAGCGAGGTGTGTAGTATAAGCGACCATGTCTTCGTAGCCGAAGCGTGATAAGCTGCTAAGGGAAAGGCGCCGATAAAATGACGGCAGAACTGGAGACATGAACGAGCCGTAGTTCAGCTCTTGGTAAATCCTATTGGGTTCACGTCTCATTGTGAGGCGTCTGCTACATCAAAATTGTGCAAAAAGAAATTCCGCTGACGTGCTGAGACTTCCTTGAAATGTGTGGAATTCCACTTCCTATCCCTGCCACTCATTTTTAGAGAGCCAATTTATTTAGAGGAACTGTTTTAGTTATTCTAGTCTTAGGCTATATTCACAGCTTTACACTGTTATGTTTCTGGATCGCACGTAGAAATGCACATTTTTCCGTGCGTTTCATAAGCACCATATGACAAACACATTAAAACAGTGCGTGATACTCCATGCCCTAACAAGTTCTGGAGTTCATATGGCATTGCCCATAATGGGTTGGCCACGTTGTACAAAAATACACCAAAAAAAAAAATGCCCATGGAAATGAGGGTTCCCGCTACGCTAAAGCTTCATGTACACGGGACATTTTAAAACCTCCCCTGAACGACTTAACTTGACAGATAGTAACCAACATTTAAAAACATCCATTGTGCTGGGTTTACATGCCGCATTTACGCTTAGAAGCGTTTTTTACATTGAAAATAGTCAAATGTTTCTCCATTAAAAACGCCTGTAAACGAAATGCGAGATACCGCATTTACAAGCTTTTACAGGCATTTGGCGTTTCAAATGCCTTGAACGTCCGTCCTGAACGCATTTTTTTGCTTTCCAAAAAATGCTTCTAAGCTCAGCTGCCTAGAAACGACTATAAAGGACACTGTGTACATGAACTGATAAGATAACAGAAGAGAGTTCAGGGGCAGCTGAAAAATAACGCCCAACTGCTCCTAAACGTCCGTTTACCAGCAGCAGTGTACATGAGGCCTTAGGCTGCTTTCACACTGAAAGCGCCGGCTGTTAGCGGTAAAGGACCGCTCGTTTTAGCGCCGCTTTACCACAGTTTTTTTTTTTATACTCTTTTATTTTTATGCTTTTTCATACATATAAATACACCACCTCTCAAGAGGCTCATACAATTCAGAAACATTTTGTCAACCATATTTACTTCACCTCATCAATTCTCAAAATTGGTTAACTATCTATCTATACCTTATTGTAAGCCATTACTATTTGCTCAACCTCTTTCAAAAGATGGAGGGAGCGATTTATTATACAGCATATCAGAAAATGGTCCCCTGGAAAGGGATAATGAATACCACTGTTTAAGTGGCACTTTTGCGCCACTTTTCGGCCGCTAGCGGGGCGCTTTTAACCCCAAAAAGGGGGTTAAAAACTCCCATGTTGCAGCTCTTCCAAAGTGCTTTTCAGGCGCTTCAGAAGCACCGCCCATTTATTGCAATGGGCAGGAGCGTTTTGGGAGCGCTGTATACAGCGCTCCCAAACCGCCCCAAAGATGCTGCCTGCAGGTCTTTTCCGAATGTTCCGCAAGCGCACCGCCTGGGTGTGAAAGAATCCATTGCAATGAATGAAAGGCAGTTTTCAGGTGCTATTTCTAGTGCTAAAACACCTGAAAACTCAGTGTGAAAGGGGTCTTGTTGTGAATGAGGCCTTAACCACTTGCTGACCAGGCCTTTTCTGGAACTTTTTGTTTACAAGTTTAAATTAGTATTTTTTGCTAGAATTTGCACATTATATTTTGCCCAAATAAGACTTCCCAATCCAGCAGCTGTACGCTCTCAGCCCTCCTCGCACCTGTACGCTCTCAGCCCCCCTCGCACCTGTACGCTCTAAGTCCCCCGACACCTATACGCTCGCAACCCCCCGACACCTATACGCTCACAGCCCCCCGACACCTTTAAGCTTGCAGCCCCCCGACACCTGCACGCTCGCAGCCCCCCGACACCTGTATGCTCGCAGCCCCCCCCCACATGTGTATATATGACACACACAGACATGTACACACACACAGGTCATGGTGCAGCTAGTAGTATTTGTTCACAATAAACTAAACCTGTTCTGTAATGTTGAAGATATTGTGTGGCTTGGAGAAGCCGCACACAGACATGTACACACACAGACATCTGTACACACACACAGATGCAGACATCTACACACACACACATGTACACAAACACACTCACACACACATGAACGCAGACCAATACCCCCCTTTACTTGTACAACAGCCCTTACTTGTTAGGTGGTGTTTCTAGTCCCAGCTCTTGTGCAGCAAACACGAGGAGTGCACATGCAGGAAATTGCCAGAGGTGGCAGCAAAGAGCCTGATGTGAGCTCAATGACACAGAGCAGCAGCTGCCATCTCACACTCATTCAGAAAGCCAGCGCTGCCACAGAGTTCCCCTGCACTCACACCTGCCTTTCCCCACCTCTACCAGGCGGCCGGGCCCATCAAGGCGCTCGGCCCCTTACAAGTGTATGGGCTGTACCTCCCTGATGGTGGCCCTGCATGTAAGGGACAGGAGGATCATCTCCTATCATGACCAGTATTAAGTGGCGTGGAAGCTCCATCTTATTGGTGTACATACACCTCAAGCTTTGTCGACTCATTGGGCATAAGCCTTATTGATTAAACATGTTCCGGTAAGCCTTTTCATAGTTGGTGGTGGTTGTCCCCTGTACACACGTGATCCTTGCTGAAGCCATTGGGACTTACCCTCCTTATTTGGATTCTATTTGAACACCTGTTTTTCACTTATGTGGACTCATTTTGACTTTGTCTTCTTTTTCCCTTTGTGGTTATTCATTTTTTGTCACAAGATATGAATTTCAGATCACTGATTATTTAAATATCAGCGTGGGATTTACACATTTATGTTCATGTTTACATGTTTTTATGTTTTTTTGTTGATCTATGACCCTTCAAGGTACACTTATTTTCACGGGTTGATTTACACACATGATTAGTCTGTAGACATACAGACATTAGCGCTGCACATACCTTTTTTAATTTTGCCATCCAACTTTGTCCCTTGCTGTGCTTGCTGCTTTAAATTAGTTTAGGGTATCAGAGCAGTATCTTTTTTTCTTTTGTATACCTGTTTAGAGTTACAGAGGAGGTCTAGCGCCAAAATTATTGCTCTTGCTCTAATAGTTGCGCCGATACCTCACATGTGTGGTTTGAACATCGTTTACATATGCGGGCGCTACTCACGTATGCGTTCACTTCTGCACACAAGCACGGAGGGATGGTGCGCTTTACCCAATTGCCGACGATGTACGTCTGCAGAATGGCACGGGCAGGCATAAGGACTTACCTGTACGTCCTTGCCTGCCCACGGGCGGGGGGTCCGATCGGACCCCCCCGGTGCCTGCGGCGGTCGGACTCTCGTCAGAGGCAATCAAAGGTGAGGGGGAGGCCACTCATTCGTGGCTCCCCCCTCGCGATCGCTCCTGGCAAATTAAATGCTTCCTCGGCTTCTGTATAGTAAACAGAAGCGGAGGAAGTGATGTCACCGCTCCTCGGTTCGGTATTTTCCATTCCGGCGCCGAGGAGAGAAGACATCTGAGTGAGTGCACAAACACTACACACACAGTAGAACACGCCAGGCATACTGTACACCCCCCATCACCCCCTGATCACCCCCCAATCACCCCCCCCCCCCCCGTCACACTGACACCAAGCAGTTTTTTTTTTCTGATTACTGCATTGGTGTCAGTTTGTGACAGTTAGTGTGGTAGGACAGTTAGTGTTAGGCTCCCTTTAGGTCTAGGGTACCCCCCTAACCCCCCCTAATAAAGTTTTAACCCCTTGATCACCCCCCATCGCCAGTGTCACTAAGCGATCATTTTTCTGATCGCTGTATTAGTGTCACTGGTGACGCTAGTTAGGAAGATAAATATTTAGGTTCGCCGTCAGTGTTTTATAACGACAGGGACCCCCATATACTATCTAATAAATGTTTTAACCCCCTGATCGCCCCCTAGTTAACCCTTTCACCAGTGATCACCGTATAACTGTTACGGGTGACGCTGGTTAGTTAGTTTATTTTTTATAGTGTCAGGGCACCCGCCGTTTATTACCGAATAAAAGTTTAGCCCCCTGATCACCCGGCGGTGATATAACTTAGGTTTTAGGGTCAGATAGGGTCTGCGTCGCCCCAGGCAGCGTCAGGTTAGTGCCAGTAGCGCTAACATCCACGCACGCATCGTACACCTCCCTTAGTGGTATAGTATCTGAACGGATCAATATCTGATCCGATCAGATCTATACTAGTGTCCCCAGCAGTTTAGGGCTCCCAAAAACGCAGTGTTAGCGGGATCAGCCCAGATACCTGCTAGCACCTGCGTTTTGCCCCTCCGCCCGGCCCAGCCCAGCCCACACAAGTGCAGTATCGATCGATCACTGTCACTTACAAAACACTAAACGCATAACTGCAGCATTCGTAGAGTCAGGCCTGATCCCTGCGATCGCTAACAGTTTTTTTGGTAGCGTTTTGGTGAACTGGCAAGCACCAGCGGCCGTGAGCAATATATCATTTAGTGACAACTTTGTGCCAAAAAAAAAAAAAAATTTCACTTTCCCGCAACTTGTGTCAAAAATATAAAATATTCCATGGACTCAACATGCTTCCCAGCAAATAGCTTGGGGTGTCTACTTTCCAAAATGGGGTTATTTGGGGAGTTTTGTGCCATCTGAGCATTTTATGGCCTTCAAAACTGTGATAGGTAGTGAGGAGTGAAATCAAACGTTTACGCCCTTAGAAATCCTGAAGGCGGTGATTGGTTTTCGGGGCCCCGTACGCGGCTAGGCTCCCAAAAAGTCCCACACATGTGGTATCCCCGTAATCAGGAAAAGCAGCTGAATGTATTTTGGGGTGCAATTCCACATATGCCCATGGCCTGTGTGAGCAATATATAATTTAGTGACAACTTTTTGTAAAAAAAATTTTTTCTGTCATTATTCAATCACTTGGGACAAAAAAATTAATATTCAATGGGCTCAACATGCCTCTCAGCAATTTCCTTGGGGTGTCTACTTTCCAAAATGGGGTCATTTGGGGGGGTTTTGTACTGCCCTGCCATTTTAGCACCTCAAGAAATGACATAGGCAGTCATAAATTAAAGGCTGTGTAAATTCCAGAAAATGTACCCTAGTTTGTAGGCGCTATAACTTTTGCGCAAACCAATAAATATACACTTATTGACATTTTTTTTACCAAAGACATGTGGCCGAATACATTTTGGCCTAAATGTATGACAAAAATTGAGTTTATTGGATTTTTTTTTTATAAAAAAAGTAGAAAATATCATTTTTTTTCAAAATTTTCGGTCTTTTTCCATTTATAGCGCAAAAAATAAAAACGGCAGAGGTGATCAAATACCATCAAAAGAAAGCTCTATTTGTGGGAAGAAAAGGATGCAAATTTTGTTTGGGTACAGCATTGCATGACCACGCAGTTAGCAGTTAAAGCAACGCAGTGCCAAATTGTAAAAAGTGCTCTGGTCAGGAAGGGGGTAAATCCTTCCGGGGCTGAAGTGGTTAAACCGTTTTTTTCTTATTTATTTTATTTTTACACTGTCCCATTATTTATTTATTTTTTTGATCACTTATTCCTATTACAAGAAATGTAAACATCCTTTGTGATAGAAATAAGCATGACAGGTCCTCTTTATTGAGAGATGTGGGGTCAAACCCCACATCTCTCATTTACCTTTAAAAACACAAAAAAATGTAAAAACATTACATTTTGTCTTTAAGAAAAAAAAAAATCCCGCCTATCTGCCCGAGAACCGGAAGTGACACCGGAGGTAATTTTTAGCAGATGCCGAATTGCCCACAGAAAAAAATTATACTGGGGTTATGGCAGCTAGCTGCTGTCTTAACCCCGGTATTAAACATTAAAGTAATGACGTATATATATATATATATATATATATATATATATACTGTATGCGGTTGACCACTTCAGGCCTAGCTTTAGTTGGTAAATCTCAATATTATTATATTTTTTATATTTCCAATAAAGAAATTGAAAAAATCAAATTTCTTTATAAATTTAGGCCAATATGTATTCTGCTACATTTCTTTTGTAAAAAATCCCAATAAGCGTATATTGATTGGTTTATGCGAACGTTATAGCATCTACTAAATGGTATATATTTATGGAAGTTTTATTTGTTTATTTATTTTTTTACTAGTAATGGTGGCGATCAGCGACTTATAGTGGGACTGCGATATTGCAGCAGACCATTGGACACTGACACTTTTGACAATTTGTGGGAACCAGTGACACTAATACAGTGTCATATATAAAAAGAGTGCTGCGCAATTTAAAAGTCCATATACTGTAACATATATCATAAATTCCCAGTGGGTGCTGGTGTAGATGAAACACTTGCAGTGCAGGTGACACACATATGATGGATATCTGATAGGTGCCAGTGATCCCTCCACCGCAAACAGATGACCTCTCACCTCAATGTCTCGACCTGAGACAGGTCACAGAGCGGCAGTCAGTAAACAGCTGACACTGCGATCCAAGCAAAATCACCAGAGAAAGCCGCTCCAGGGTCTGTCCCAGTCAGTACATAGATATGATAACAAGAAAGAAGCGATCTAATGCTCTCTGTTTTTCAACATTTATTGAAGTATAGAAGTAAATAATGCACTTACATCAAGGAGCACTCTAAGCCGAGTGCCAGCATACACACATGCGAAGTGTTGAATGAGATGGCCGCGGGTGACGTCATGCGAGCACCTGACCCCCCGTACGCGTTACGTCCAAGGCGAGACTTCATCAGCGTGGGGCAAGGTGCGCGCAGACGGCCCGCTAGTGATATATATTGCTATAGCAACCAACAGTGAGCCAATCACAGGACCTCACAAACTGATCAAATGACTGGCTCTGTTGTGAAAACATCCCGTCAGGCTGCAACTGAAGATAAAATCCAAAGTACAATACTGCTGTGCATATGGTTGTCTATAATGGCGCAAATATAATTAAAATTACATATAGGGATAGAATTCCTCATATGTGATAAAATCTGTATTACACAAAGGAAAAAGAGAAAAGAAAAAATTATATATAAAAAACGCCATTCTCATATGTAAATAAAAAGCAGGTAGTACAAACCAATACAGCACATTAATGAATAAAATATTATCTTAAAAATATTATCATAAAAATAGACATCATCCACGGCCATCTTAGCGACAAGTCAATACAATAAATGAATACAGGAATAGATAAAAAACACAAAATATGAGATATGAATAAAAATAAAGAATAAAAAGGTAAAATATAAAAGAGGGGGAGTGTGGGCGGGGCTACCTAAAAAACAAAAACTACACTTTCTGTTAGAGATGAAGCAGTTGAGATCGAAATCTACATTCATTCCTGCTGTTGACATAACTTTGGTTTCGTAGATCCAGAAGGATTCTCGGCGACTCAACTGTCTAATATAATGTCCGCCTCTCCAGTGGCGGGGAATTTTTTCAATACCCCAAAATTTAAGACATTTGGGGTCTCTTTGATGACAAGTTCTGAAATGCCTTGATACACTATGGGTCTTCACACCCCTTTTGATGTTACTAATATGTTCACCTACACGCACATGTAGAGCTTTCGAGGTGCGGCCCACATACTGAAGGGCGCCTTCACACTCAAGCATATAGACCACCCCAACAGATGTGCATGTAATAAGGTTTTCAATCCGATAGCATTTTTGTGTGCATTTGCAACGAATTCCTTACGTTTCTTAATATTTCTACTGGCATTCTTACAGGTGGCACATCTGCCACACGCATAAAAGCCAGACAAGAAGCTAAAAAGCCTGTTGTCCGCCGTTTTAGGTGGATCTACTACTCCAGGTGCCAGCCGGTCACGAAGTGACGGTGCTTTACGGTAAATAAACTTAGTGTATTGAGGGAGGATGGGTCCCAAGGTCCTATCACCTTTGAGTATAGGCCAGTGTTTAGCTATGATTCTTTCTAGTTTCTTATATTGGATATTATAATCCAATAAAATTCTATAACCAGCCGTGTTATCCTCAGCATCATTGGTCCTCATTTTATCTGCCACAATAGTACTCCTGTCTGTAAGTCTGGCCTTCTCAATTTCAGAGTTGATCAAAGACTGTGCATACCCTTTCTCATTGAACCTAGTTGCCAAAACCTGAGATTGTAGTAAAAAATCTTCCTCAGAGGTACAATTCCGTCTAAGGCGGATAAATTGACCTCTGGGAATATTACAGAGCCATGACCTATGGTGGCAACTGGTTAATGGAATGTAGGCATTACGGTCAGTGGCCTTAAAGTGGTTTCTGATCTGGAAACCATTATCACTCTTAAAAATTTCAAGGTCTAAAAAAGTGATTTGTTGGTGTTCAATGGTCCACGTCAACTGGATATTTTTAGTGTTACTATTGAGTTTATCCATGAATAACTGGAGACTAGTCATATCCCCCTCCCAAACCATTATCAAATCATTAATGTACCTCTTGTAACATGATAACTGGGGGGGAGGGTCATGAAAAACCACATCATCCTCCCAGTGGGCCATAAAGAGATTGGCCACACTGGGAGAAAAACGTGCGCCCATAGCCACCACACATACCTGTAAGAAGTACTCGCCACTAAACCAAAAATAATTATTCAAAGGACAAAACTCAAGGCTTTCTAATAAAAATGAAATGTGATCCGTAGATAAAACAGTAGTTGCTAAGGCCCATTGGACTGAGGTGAGAGCTTCCTTGTGATCAATATTGGTATAAAGTGATCCCACATCAGCAGTAATCAATATGCTCGAAGGAGTACATGGGAGGGTTTGCAAAATCTGGAGAATCTGTTTAGTATCACGTAAGTAGGCCTTGGTTTTGGTAACAAGTAGTTGCAAAAAGAAATCGAGGTATTGGCCCAGTCTAGAGGTAACTGAATTGATTCCATTCACAATTGGGCGACCGGGCGGTTGTTCAGAATTCTTATGCATTTTGGGTAAAATATAAATAATAGGGGTCCTACAATAAAATGGATCCAAATAGGAAGCCTCCTTGGAATTCAAGATTCCTTTACTTTTACCCTTTTCTACTAAAACATGCAAGCTATTCTTAAAGGTAACCATAGGATCTCCCCTCAATAATAAATAAGTGTTACGGTCGTTCAATAACCGGAACATTTCAGAGTACAACCAATCCTCCTCCCTTGTCGGCCGGCTGGATAACAATATCCTTTCATTGTTCCAAAGAGGAAATTCCTCTTTTAATGTCTTGGGAGTCTCTGACTTTTTTAATTTTTAATTGATCAAGATCATGACAAACCATGTTTCTCGAGTGTCTGTTATCATTACATAAAGGATTAAACACAGAGCGATTCCGCAAACTGGAATGCACTGACCCAGCCTGTGATTGGGAGAAATTCCGCTGAATCGGATTAGATAAAAAATATTTTTTAATGTTAAGATTCCTAACATATTTCTGTACATTGACATAGGCCTGAAATGTATTCAAATTCCGAATAGGGGCAAACTTGAGACCCTTGTCAAGAACTCTTGTTTCATCACCTGTCACCGGAATCCCACTTAAATTAAAAATCCCGGTGCCTAATGGGGTCTTTGCCTTTTGGGCTCGTCATCCCCCCCTACATCCTCTCTGCTTTTTCTTCTTAGGCTGGCTTGTCCGTTTCTTGAGTTTTGGGGGACCCAATGTTCTTTGGTTTCTCGCATCCATAAAGGGGTATGAGGAGGAGGTCCCCTCCAGGTGGTCCTCTCCTGTCCTAAAAAATGGTTCTGATTACAATGTTGATCCTCCCTCTGATTTTGTAAGGGGGAATAGCTATTATAAGTAGAAACTGGGGTGCCTCTAGAAGAGTAGCCACCCCTACCCTGCCAATGTCCTCTTCCTCTATAAGGTACAGTTTCCCATCCATAACTGTCAGAATAAGGTGGTTGATGATAATCATTGGCCTGGATAGCGGTGGTGATTACCTCTCCCACGGCCGCGTCTCCTGAATTTAGATGGCCGTGCATGATGTCTATTTTTGTGATAATATTTTTAAGATAATATTTTATTCATTAATGTGCTGTATTGGTTTGTACTATCTGCTTTTTATTTATATATGAGAATGGCGTTTTTTATATATTATTTTTTCTTTTCTCTTTTTCCTTTGTGAATACAGATTTTATCATATACGAGGAATTCTATCCCTATATGTAATTTTAATTATATTTGCGCCATTATAGACAACCATATGCACAGCAGTATTGTACTTTGGATTTTATCTTCAGTTGCAGCCTGACGGGATCTTTTCACAACAGAGCCGGTCATTTGATCAGTGTGTGTAGTCCTGTGATTGGCTCACTGTTGGTTGCTATAGCAATATATATGACTAGCAGGCCGTCTGCGCGCACCTTGCCCCACGCTGATTAAGTCCCGCCTTGGACATAACGCGTACGGGGGTCTGGTGCTTGCATGACGTCACCCGCGGCCATCTCGTTCGACACTTCGCATGTGTGTATGCTGGCACTCGGCTTAGATTGCTCCTTGATGTAAGTGCATTATTTACTTCTATACTTCAATAAATGTTGAAAAACAGAGAGCATTAGATCGCTTCTTTCTTGTTATCATATCTATGTACTGACTGGGACGGACCCTGGAGCGGCTTTCTCTGGTGATTTTGCTTGGATCACAGTGTCAGCTGTTTACTGACTCCCGCTCTGTGACCTGTCTCAGGTCGAGACATTGAAGTGAGAGGCCATCTGTTTGCGGTGGAGGGATCACTGGCACCTATCAGATATCCATCATATGTGTGTCACCTGCACTGCAAGTGTTTCATCTACACCAGCACCCACTGGGAATTTATGATATATGTTATATGGACTTTTAAATTGCACAGCACTCTTTTTATATATGTCTTTCTGAGGTCTTTTTTTGAATTAGCCTTTTTGTGCTTGCTAGCAGTTTAGCTTTGGGTCCTTTTAGGTCAGCACTGGATATCTTCTTTTTAATATTTACACTAATACAGTGATCAGTGCTAAAAATATGCACTGTCACTGTACTAATGACACTAGCTGGGAAGGGGTTAAACATCTAGGGTGATCAAAGGGTTAAATGTGTGCCTAGCCAGTGTTTTAGTGTACGCTGTGTGCTGTTAATACTAGGGGAAGAATGGATTCTAGTCTTCCCCCCTGTCAGAACGGTGGTCTGCCTTGTTTACATAGGCAGATCGCTGTTCTGTGTTCTTTACCAAAGATTAGCGTCATTGAGTGTCTGACACCCACAGATCGGTTTCTGCTGTGAATGTTCACAGCAGAAGTCAAGCACTGGCGGTGTGCATGCGCCCCCTATAGGCGGAAATTATAAATTACATATATATATATGTGATCCAGCGCACAGCTGTCGCCATGTAGCAGTAAAACTGCGATAGAGTGGTTAGCAAGTGGTTTAAAGCAGTGTTCCGCCCCCCCAATTTTTTTTTTAAAGTCAGCAGCTGCAAACACTGTAGCTGCTGACTTTTAATAAGGACACTTTCCTGTCCAGGGAGCCCGCGATGTCGCCCCCTCCAAGGCCGATCCGTCCATCAGGTCGGGTGCTGGCACCGCCTTTCTAATTAAGGGAAACAGGCAGTGGAGCCTTTCGGCTTCACTGCCCCTTTTTCTACTGCGCCTGCGCGCATCATGCAGCGCTTTGTGAATGGCCGGCTGTCTTCTGGGACACACACATGTCCCAGAAGACATCGGGGGGCTCGCCAAAGAAGAGGATACGATATCCTGCGCTGCGGATCAGCAGTACAGGCTGTACTTCATAAAAAGGTAAGTTAGAAGAAAAAAATTAATTTAACTAGCCAAAAACGAGGGGTGGAGAGGTGGTCTTTCATTTATGACCACCTCTCAAAAGTGGGTGGAACTCCGCTTTAAGTCGAATTCCAGATATGTTTTTTTTTTTTTGTTTTTTTTTTTGTCACATTGGTCGCACTTGGTCCAATGTAAATATACATGTAAATGGGCCTGCATTGGTTGACTATGGATGCCATGTGGACCATGGACCCACCTCTCTTCTTCTTGCATAGGACAGTCACTCTCCTGTTGTTTTAGTGAAACTCTGCAATTTTGTGTCATCTTCTGGGAGGAAGCCCGCTAACATACATATTCCCCCTTAGGCTTGTTACCTAGAATAAACAAATGTCCAGACAAGTTGCTTTTTCACTGCTTTGCTGCATAAACGTCACTCCGGACCAATTCTTCAGTTACAGGAGCATTGCAGCACATTGACAGTTCAGACTCAACTGATAACATTTCACAGTGCAGAGCACTCTCCTCTTTCTCGTGACTTGCTGTGCAGCAATGTTGCCAACCGTCAGTATTTTTACTGGTGTAGCACCCTCTACCTTTAGGTAGGTGCTAGAATAGGATTTTTCTGGGTTTAAGATATCAGCGTAGGCAAATTTAGACAGGCATGTACTTTAGGTTAGGCCTGTTTGTTTTGATTTGAGGCTGGGAGTGTTTAGTGTAGTAGTGGGTGTGATCACCTGTGCTCTGACTCAGAGGCGCCTCCCCTGCTTTCAGGAAGATTGTTCTGGAACAGAGGTTGGACCTGAAGTTTGAGTGGCAGGCAGCTCATGTGAGGAGCCCTGACCAATTCCCATTCGGTGTTGGCAGGGGGCAGGCATCCCATATAAGCTGAGGTCGCATGCTGCTAGGGGAGTTCTGACGGTGCAGGAAAAGGAGAATGGAGTTGCAGGTAGCTGCCGCAGGGCATCCCCACGTGGGGGGCGTGCCCAGCGCGGAGGAGGGCCCGGAGGAGCCGCTAGAATGGATTCCTGGATAAAGATCCTCACCATGGAGTTAGTGTCAAGCTGCTGTGACTGGGGAACACAGGACTTGCACTTTGGAGAAAGTCAGTGAGGAAGAAATTAAAGGAGGACTGTTGAGAGTAGAACAGAGTCCTGTGACCGGGGAACACAGGACTTGCGCTTTGGAAAAGGTCAGTGAGGAAGAAACCAAAGGAGGATGGTTGAGAGTAATGCAGAATTCTGTGGCCGGGGAACGCAGCGATTGCAGTTATGGACTGGCTGGGAGCAGTAGTCTGCTTATTGCCGTGTGCTAGGCCGTCGGGGAGAGGTACCGAGTATCTCTGGCCTGGTAAAGCACTCTGGTACTATCATCCAAGAGACAGTGTAGCTACCAAATTCACTGAGCCATCAGGGAGAGGTATTGTATGCCTCTGACTTATTGATTTGCTCAAGCGACACCATTCAGAGACTTTATTACAATAACAAAGTACAGCCAGCAAGCTGGGGTTTTTCAGAGTGATCCCTTCTTGTCTTACTGGAAGTGAAGCAACAGGAATCTAACAGTTTTGCAGTAGAGGATTTGTACCAGAAGAGAGGAATCTAGAGGAGCGATACTCTGCAGAGGAGGAGGAGCGATAGTCTGCAGTGGAGATATGCAGAGGAAATAGACTGTGAATGTTAGAGGTGCATCATTTTCAGGGCTAAAACTGCTAATCAATGTTCTACAAATGTGATGACAATTCAATAAGTGTGGGAAATACAGAAAAAACACTGCGCTAACTAAGGTGACAAATGGGAGCAGCTACATACACTGTGACAAAAGTAATACCAAGAAAGGTAAAAAATGTAGCGCATAATGAATGTGAAAAGAATAATATATACAAAAATTGGATGGGCTAAATCAGTAACAAAAATGATTGAAATAGCCTAAAACAAAAAGGTGAACATGATAAATGTCCACAAATAAACACAGATGTCCAAAGGTGTGTGAACCCAAAACTGGCAACCTGGAGGTAAGTAGACAATGGATCCGTTCGTGGGAACAACATCTGCAGGGAACAGCATCAATGGATGAGTGGTAAATGTATGCTCTTACCAGATTTGGTGGACTCCCCTGTCAGCGACATGGAGTCATATCAAGCCGCAGGAGGCAGATGTAGGAACGACCAGGTGGTTGGAACCTCTAGGACGGACTTAACGGGAACTCCAGGAATAAGAAATCACTGCTGGAACTGGAATCTTGTAGGAAAGGTACACCAGGTGTGCCAAGGCAGGATACACACTCTCACATAAAGGGTGATATGTGGAAAAAAAAAAAATGCTTCTGCATGGTGCAGATAAAAAAGGGGCGTTTTATTTTTAAAAAACCTATTACAGTAAAAGTGATCACAATAAAACAAAGGGCAACATGGAAAGTAATGTAGCAGTCCGACGCATTTCGACCAACGGGTCTTCAACTGGGGCAGTATCACGTTCACCTTTTTGTTTTAGGCTATTTCAATCATTTTTGTTACTGATTTAGCCCATCCAACTTCCTCTCTTAAGGACTGGTAGTCATATGGATTTTGTGTTTCACATTAATATCACAATATTTTTGTATATATTATTCTTTTCACATTCATTATGTGCTACATTTTTTACCTTTCTAATTCAATAAGTGCTATGGGCATCCCATGTCTTCCTTTACCCCAACCAAGTTGTATCCCGCAATAAACGCAACAAAACTAGGCAAATAACTGCTCATTGTCTCAGAAGTGATATTTGGGGGTCTGGCAGGAGGGTGATTTGGTGGATGTTAGTAACTTGGAGTAAGCTACCGCTACACTGGCAGACATTAAAAAGTGGGCACTTTTCTCCTGCCAGTAAATGCCAGTTGCAGGAAATGGTTGGCAGTAAAAAATATGGCTGTTACACTCAAATTGGAACTGTGCATGTTCAGTTATGGTCCGAGCTGGGTGAGACCATCCGAGTGCCTGCTACAGTGTGTTCGGGGGGCAGGTCTGACGGACTCAGTGCCTGAGTGTTTTGTGTGATGCCATGGTACAAGGGAGCTGCGCGGAAAAGCTGGAGCCTCATGTGCGTGTCTGTGGGACAAGAGCAAGGCAAGCTGGAAGCGGGACTGTCAGTGCTGTTGGACTAAAAGGACCACCTGGTGTGGAGAGAGACTGTCACTGTGACTCAGGAGGGGATATGTTGGGTTGGTGAGTTGTCATCATCATCTGTGCTGCTGCAGACTGCTGTCAGTGTCACTGTGAGAGTCAATGTGTGTGTGCCTGCCCATTCTAATTTCTTGCCCTCCAGAGTACTGTCCCTAAGCTGCTTACTTACTATATCAAAAATAAAATAAGAAATATGTTTTCTGCCTTAATATGTACCTTAAATCACATTGCTAATTGCATAATGTACTTGTTTGTAGCCTAAATACTAAAATTTGCACTTAAAACTTTAATTTTGTAACTGCCAGTAAAAACTTGGTGTTGCCAGTAAATTTTGGATGTCGTGTCAGTAAATTTCAATCTGTTAGGTTGGCAACACTGCTATGCATTGGTCATACAAATGCAGAACACTTTATAGTCTCCCAAGTCAGTAAACCCATCTTCCTCAGATGTTACAGGCTTATTGGCAAAGGTGTTACTCAGGGCGTTTTTTTGTTGGGGGGTCAACTCAGAAGGTCCTTGCACGGCCTCCAGGGGGGTGATGACAGCTTCAAGTTGCAGCCGGCGCCCAGCCTGAGCCTCTGCCTGCCTCCAGTCCAAAGACTCCGGGAGTTGTAGTGAAAAAGTAAGCTGTACTCACTGAAAGTAAGCTGTTCTCAGTCAGTTAGTTCTTCTCTCTGTGACTGTCTCTCTAAAAAATTCAGGTTCCACTGTTGCAGGCTTGCAGCCATCCAGCGCCCAGCCCGAGCCAGTCACGTGATGTGTGTAACTCCCATGACGCACCGCATGCCCCACCTCTGCCTGCCTCTGAAGACTCCGTCTCCGGGAGTTGTAGTTTCTGGCGGCTGCACGCCGCTGCTCAGTTCTCTCCACTCACTGCCACCAGGAACTTGAGCGTGGTCCGGACTACAACTCCCAGAATGCAGCGTAGGAGCAACATAGCCAATCAGCGGCCACTGCGGTAGACTTCCTGCACAAAAAAAATGTCAGCAGACAGCGGCAGTAACAGTGGCTATTTTGAATATAAGTTAGGCGGCCTGGGGGGAAATTTCCACCCTGCCCCCACAGCCCAGCCCGCCCCTGGTTAGTGGGAAGAATTTATAGCGATCGGGGATGATGCGTGTCACACATGCCATCCCTGATTAGAGTAAAGAGCCAATGGAATTGGCTCTTTACCACATGACCGACTGTGTCCCATCACAGACGGTCACAAATGTCAACAAACAGTAGTAACTAGCTGTTACTGGGTTCTTCTCCTCACACACCGATCCTGTGCGAGGAGTAGATTGCGTTAACAGCTTGTTACCACTTACAGTGTACAGCACAGCCCCCAGATTGCCCAGTAATAAAGAGTACCTGTAACCAGCCCATCTGATTACCTGTCACTAGCCCATCAGAGTACCCGAGTACCTGTCTCCAGCCCATCAGAGTACCTGTCTCTAGCCCATCAGAGTACCTGTCTCCAGCCCATCAGAGTACATGTCACCAGCCCATCAGAGAACCCGAGTACCTGTCTCCAGCCCAGAGTACCTGAGTACCTATCTGCAGACCATCAAAGTACCCGAGTACCTGCCTCCAGCCCAGAGTACCCGAGTACCTATCTGCAGCCCATCAGAGTACCCGAGTACCTATCTCCGGCCCATCAGAGTACCTGTGTCCAGCCCAGAGTACCCGAGTACCTATCTCCAGGCCATAAGAGTACCTGAGTCCTATCTGCAGCCTATCAGAGTATCGGAGTACCTGTCTCCAGCCCATCGGAGTACCCGAGTACCTGTCTCCAGCCCATCAGAGTACCCGAGTACCTGTCTCCAGCCCATCAGAGTACCCGAGTACCTGTCTCCAGCCCAACAGAGTACCCGAGTACCTGTCACCAGCACATCTGAGTACCTGTCACCAGCCCATCTGAGTCTCTGTCACTAGCCCATCAGAGTACTTGTCTCCAGCCCAGAGTACCTAAGTATCTTTCTCCAGCCCATCAGAGTACCCAAGTACCTATCTGCATCCCATCAGAGTACATGAGTACCTGTCTCCAGCCCACAGTACCCGAGTACCTGTCTCCAGTCCAGAGTACCTGAGTATCTGTCTCCAGCCCAGAGTACCAGAGTAACTATCTCCAGCCCATCAGAGTATCCGAGTACCTATCTGCAGCCCATCATCATACCCGAGTACCTGTCTCCAGCTCATCAGAGTACCTGTCTCCAGCCCATCAGAGTACCTGAGTACCTGTCTTCAGCCCAGAGTACCTGTCTTCAGCCCAGAGTACCTGAATACCTATCTGCAGCCCATGCCTCATATAGAATTTATGTTCGGGTGTTTGCTTTCCAAAATGAGGTCATTTTGTGGGCGTTTTCATTGTCCTGGTGCTCTATGGCCTTCAAAAGTGTGATAGGTAGTCAGGAAATTAGATATGTAATTTATGCTCTCAGCACACCTGATGGTGCTTCCTGCATTGTGAGCCTCTGTATGTGGCCAGGCTGTGTAAAAGTCTCACACATGTGGTATTGCCATACTCAGGAGTAGTAGCAGAATGTAGTTTGGGGTGTAATTTTTGCTATGTACATGGTATGTGTTAGAAAAATCTTATAAATTGACAATGTTGTGTAAAAAAAAGTTTTCATTTTCTTTCCATATTTTCCAAAAACTTGTGGACAAAAATGACATGTTCAAAAGACTCATTATGCCTCCTTCCAGAATGGGGTCATTTTGTGGGTAATTCCACTGTCCTGGTGCTCTAGGGCCTTCAAAGATTTGATAGGTCGTCAGGAAATTAGATGTGTCATTTATGCTCCTAGAATGCCTGACGGTGCTCCCTGCATGTTGGACCTCTGTATGTGGCCAGGCTGAGTAAAAGTCTCAAACATGTGTTATCGCCATACTCAGGAGGAGTAGTAGAATGTATTTTGGGGTGTAATTGCAAGTATGCATATGCTGTGTGTGAGAAATAACTTGTTATTATGACAATTTTGTGTAAAAACAATTATTCATTTCTTAATTTTCCCAAGAATTGTGTGAAAAAATTACAACTTCAAGAAACTCACCATGCCTATTACTAAATACGTTGGACTGTCTACTTTTCCCAAAATGAGTCATTTAGGGGTTTTTTTACTACCCTGTCATTTCAGGGCCTGAAGATATGGCCATCAGTACATCAAGTGTGAACAGGTGTGATAAATTTTTAATAATTGGCATCATAGCTTGTAGACTCTATAACTTTCACACAGACTAAATAATGTCCACTAATTTGGGTTATTTTTTAAAAAAGATATGTAGCAGTATAAATTTTGGCCCAAATTTATGAACAAAAATTACTTATTTGCAAAATGTTGTAATAGAATCTAAAAAAAAAGTGTTTCTTTTCAAAATTTTTCGCTCTTTTTTTCACTTATATCGCAAAAAATAGAAAACCCAGTGGTGATAAGAAAGTTCTATTTGTGTGAAAAAATTATACAAATTTGAGAGCACTGAAAGCTGAAAATTGGTCTGGGCAAGAACGGGGTGAAAGTGCCCTGTATTGAAGTGGTTAAAAACACATTTTGTCTGCAATCTGACAGGGTTGATTTTAACCGTATCTAATCCCAAAAACAAAAATATGATATATTTTGCAGCTTAGCAGTCCTTAGTTGAGGTGGCTGCATTGTTTTTCTGACAACAATGTGACTGTCTGCACGGGGATGCACGAAACAACCGCCCTGCCTGAACGATAGACAGCACAGCCAACATGGTGGCTTTTCCCTGCCCCTAGCCTGTGACTGGACTATGAAAGAGAAGCAACAGACTTACTAAATAATTTATCTGCTCTCTCTTCCTGTTAGCGTGTCTTTGTCAGCAGATGTGAATGTTAATTCAAATCAAATACAAGTATTAGACTCTGCGGAGATCACAACCTCCCATAAGAGATATTTTTGTGACCTGGCAGCCCGCCCAATCACCTGCAGGAGTCTGAGCATGAATGACCAGTAGCCACGCCCCTGACAATGTCTGATTGGATGAAACACGTTAGGTGGAATCTGGGCAATCCACACTGCTGCACGCTCAGACCACGGGCATTTTGCTGGTTGGGAACCACTGAAGTGTTGTACATGAACTGCTCGTTTTTTATTCTATACATGTGAGTACCCTGGATCTTTTGTAATAAACATTGGAGTGTTTTTACATATTACACTATGAGGCTAATTTTGTTTTTATTTTGGCACATCTAAACCTGTGGAGACATGCTCTCAGAGGAGACCCTAGCTTGGCGTTATCTGTGGGGAACAGCCTTGAAGAGTGTGAGAGCGCTGTAGACCACCTATAATTTAGTGGTCCACATCTGAGGATAAGAGGCCAGGTGTGGTGTCGGTGAAGTCGCATAGGATCTGTGGACTTCTTATTTATGGACTTTAAGAGAGCTGCATTTCTGTTTTAATGTATTAAAGATTGTCCCCTACAATTTATGCCAGCTGCAATCCAAGGCCTAAGAGCAGTTTAATTTCTCTTGATTATTAGTCTTAGTTGTATGTAAAATGCAATAAACGATTAAAAATACTGTATTTACTTTTTTTTATTTTTTTTTAATCTTCCTGGAATTCAGTATATCTAGCATCAGACATGCTCTTTCATAAGTGCACACATACTACATAGTGAGGATAACTTATTCACTTAAATGAACCAATCATTTAAAATGCAAATTCCTGGTTACTTATTTCATCTGCACATGATTGGCGAAGTGAATGGAGTCTTTAAAATAATTTTTCAGACTTCAAGATTATTTAGAAATAATTGACATTCAGTGTGGAAATGCATATAAAACTTTAACATTAGATATACTTTAATATAACCCCCTTGCTGATATTCACCTTTGCTGGTCTACCCCACTACTCTATTCGTCTGTAGGCGCCCCTGAAAATACCTGATACTCCTGGGCCTCTGTTTACACCAGTTGGTGTATGGTTGGATGCTAGAGGTGCCAATGCACCGTCACATCACACTGTTTACTTTTTTATTATTATTTTTTTTACTTTATGGAAATGTTAGGTAGGACTACCCCGTAGGGGTTGCAGATGACTGGGTTACCCACTCCTATACAGCCAAGCAAGTAGCATTTACAGCTTTCATCCAGACACAAGGAACAGTCTTTGAGCTTTGGTTTTTTTTATGTTTTATTAGGGGTAATAACTTGGATGGGGAATAGGAATTATGGGATATAAAATACAAAATAAAGTGCAGCGCTAATGCAGTTAAAATTATATAGGTGAAAAAAGAAAGTAAAAAAAGTGAAAAAGCCACAGGTAAGGGGAAAAGTGATGATCCTTCACATAAAATAAATCCTGCTCCACACCCAGGTGAAAGTAAGTAATCCTGCTTACCAGCTTCCCGTGACCACTATAAAATGGTCTCACCAAACACAGGGAAAAGGGTCTCCCCAGGAACCTTTAGTAATGGCCGGGATCTCCGCTTTGCAGATGGAACTCAGAGATGAAAAATAAAATGAAATGCACCCATAGTGCGGTACTTTAAAATTCCAAATTTAATGGTAAGTTGCACTTACAAGATGGAATCATCAAGACAGCATGTCTCTGTACTAGGACAGCGGCGTCCCTACAAGCTTCACTCCACTTCCTGCTTTGCTTGTTCGTCAACCTCCTGGGAGGTGTAACGTGATGACGTCACAATCGTAGGCCTCACCCTACACGTTTCATCACTAAAAGGACGTTGTCTGGGGATTAGCCAGGTGATCGTGTTATATAGCCCGCGGTGCCATTTTAACTGCTGGCTGCTGGACATTAGACAACACTAACTAGAGGGCGGCGGTGCCATTACAACTGCTGGCTGCTCATTCAGTCAATGGAAAACAAAAAAAAAAAAGGGATATAAATTCCCACTATGAAAAATATCAAAAAATGTATGAAAACTATTAAAAAATATATTAAACTATTATAGTAAAAGAGAAAATCTTCCTTAAGAATTGTTTATAAAGCTTTCTTTTGAAAAAAAAAGAATTGTTTATAAAGCAATTAATGTCCCAATCAACATTTAAGCCGAACGGTACGTAAGATTTCATATCAAATATCCATCGGTTTTCCAACCGGGAAACTGACCTAACCATATTGGTCCCTCTCCAATGGGGTAATACCTTATTGTAATACCTTACACCTACCTTAGACCCTGACCGTGCTGTATTACTCACACTGTCCTCCTTGCCCCGCTGCTTCTCAGGGAAGTCACCCTCCAAACTGTTTCTGTTGTCAGCATCCTACCAGGCCACCCCAAGCCCCGAACTGAGGCAGAGAGCACCTACCCCCCCAGACTAGGGGGTTTGCCTCATCATTCCATCTCCATCTTCCACCCGACAGCCCTTGCCAGCATGACCCATCCATACTTACTGGCTTAACCCCCTGCCTACTGCCTGGTGATTGGCCAAGCTCCCCTGAGTATGCAGATCAACCCTTCTAACCTCCGTCCTCCATTTCTCAGAACGTTGTCCAACTTTCCAGAAGCAGGAGAAGGCACCAGAGACCTACCTGCATGAGTCATCCAGCCCTAAACTCAGGTAAACCCTGGCCCAGATTTCCTGACTCAGACTTAACCCTGAGCCAGCCATGTTTTGCCTACTCTAACATTAGTAGCACACTACACACTTAAAGTGGTTCTAAAGCAGTGATGACGAACCTTGGTACTCCAGATGTTTTGGAACTACATTTCCCATGATGCTCAACTACACTGTAGAGTGTATGAGCATTATGGGAAATGTAGTTCCAAAGCATCTGGGGTGCCAAGGTTCATCATCACTGTTCTAAAGCATCTAAAGAGAAGCAGCAACTTTTCTGCATGGGGCATGCACAGTTGCATCCCACTTTTTAAACCTCCAGTGAATAAACTTAAACAACATCTAAAGGATAACCCAGTGTTTTGTAGTCCCTTGGCCATATATTCCTGATACTTTTATTAATGTCATCACTGTTAATTCTATTTTCTAAAGTGCCAGTCAAACAAATCTTAAACTTATGACCCCTAAGTAGTGTGGAAAGCTAAAATTTTAATCTCAGGTTCTGGTTCTCAGTGTTTGTAAAATTATTTGAATCGCGCTATTGAAAAACAGGTGTGTATATAAGTGATAATTAAATCGCCTTTAGGATAAACCCAAACAAAATGTGTACAATCATATATCATATAAATAGATGTGTATAAATAATCAAAAAGTCTAACATCAAAAGTGCAGTCTTCGTGTGCAACAAATGAAAAGGATTTAATGTGAGTCCATATGTGAACAATGGAACACCCGAGTGTTAAATTGAATGAGATGACAATCCTGCTGGATGAGGACAAAGTGCTTGAATCCACCACCATGTATAGAGTGACTGGCCGCTTACCAGAAACCCATGACCCCCCGTTACAGAGGGTCTGAGTGAGCTGTTTGGATCTGATTACTCCGGACCACCGTTAAGTCGAGATTGGACACTAGGATGGAACATCAAGGACCTCGGTGTGGATGGATGGATTAGCGGGAAGTCAGACTCTCAGCAGAGTGATGTGACCATGTATGGAAAAGAAGGGGGGGCTCCAATAGTGTAAAATCTTAGGGCTTTATTAAAAACACGAATAAAGTATACACTCACATGTGAAATCGAGAATCAGCGTCTGTGGAAAGAAGTCTGGAACACCGGCCGGATGCTCACAGACAGCCTGTCCTGCTGGTATTACAACATCTTTGGGAGGTGATGCGAACACGTCGCTCAGTACTACGCAGTGTTTCGTAAACAGATTACGTCTTCCAGGGGCCCCTGGAAGACGTAATCTGTTTTGTGTTTGTGTCACATATAGGAATTTGCAGCTTTTATAATTTTTTAAGATTTCATTTATTTGTTATTTCTACCTGATTCTTTTTTTCCATTACTTAATATCACTTATGCGCAGTTAACCCCCCCTAAAAAGTTGGGTGCCCTGCTAGAACATTTTAAACTCATATCTAACTTAAAAATAAACTATTCCAAATTGTTTGTGCTAAATATTTCCCTACCGATGGTACTGGTCGAGCAATGTCAACGTACTTTCCCCTTTCATTGGAAAACGGGAGCCATAACCTACCTGGGAATCCAACTCCCTATTGATCTAACAGAACTCTACAATAGAAACTTTTAGTTGGAACTTCATAATATATGCCAAGATCTCCAAAATTGGGATAAACCAACCATCTCCTGGTTTGGAAGAGCGTCTATCCTTAAAATGACAGTTCTACCCCGGCTTCTATATAAAATACAAACCTTGCCTATTCGCCTGCCACCCTCCTTCTTCAGACTTTATAAGACCATGTGTAGGACTTTTCTCTGGTGTAAGAAACCCCCAAGGATAAGTAAGAAATTGGTGCTTCCTAAAGCAAGTGGAGGAATCGGCCTTCCTGATCTCCAACGCTATTATCAAGCGGTCCACCTAGCGCGAATCGTCGATTGGCATCTACATAACCAATGCAAAAACTGGGTATCTTTAGAGCGCCTCGTGACCAAGACAGTTTTACGTCATGCTCCCTGGCTGTCCAGAAGACACGTTTCGCCAATAGCCCTAACCAGGGGCGGACTGATAACTCATGGGGCCCCCGGGCAATAGGAGATTATGGGGCCCCCAGGCAATCAGAGAATATGGGGCCACACAGTATACACACACACACACTATACACATACATGTACACACAGTATACACAGACAGATGTAAAAAAAACACAGATTTATACATACTGTCCCTGGTTTTACTGAGGCTGGCAACCCTGATGGGGCTCCCTAGTGGCCCAGGGCCCTCGGGCAGTGCCTGAGTGGCTCAATGGTCAGTCCGCCCCTGGCCTTAACCCATCCCCTGGAAGGAGCCACCCTACAGGAATTCGAGAGGGCATGCGCGGTACATGCAGTCTCAGCTAAACTCTGCCCTATCACTCCAGTTAGAGGTAACCAAGACTTCCCCCTGGGTCTAGCAGGCTCCTTTTTGAAAGCTGAATGGCCGCACACAGAGATGCTAGCGAAACACTTCTTCCACAGAGAGCGCTTCTTACGGCAATCCGACCTCGCTGTGCTCTCTAACATGGGGACATTCCCACTCTGGTCTTACCTTCAGCTCAAACATTACCTGAGCTGAACCATCCCGCAAACAAAGCTTTACAAAACCCCCCACAACTTTAGAGTCACTCTGTACTCGCTCGACCCCCCAATGCCACGTCAACTCCGCGCTTTACCTGTCGCTGTTCGAGGAGCCATCTGCACTTCTACGTGCGGAGCGTTCCTTCTGGGAATCGGTCCTGGGCTCGGAGATAGACGGGGAGGACTGGGACCGCGTCCACCTTCACAAAGGGTCCCTGAATGTATCGGTTCAGGAGAACGGATATGAATGAAATACAAGTTCTCCCCCTCTGTCCCTGACCTCTGCTGGCGGCGTGGTGTGGAGACGGGGACATTCCTCCATATTTGGTGGGATTGCCCGTCACTTCCGCCATTCTGGCGCAAAGTTCATGAGCTGACAACGCAAGTAACATCACTCTCTCTAGAGTTTGGCCCGGCGCAGTATCTTTTGCACCTAACTAAACTTCCTAAAACACATTATCATAAGTCGATTGCCATGCACTTGATTAATGCTGCAAGGATGTGCATACCAACCCATTGGAGGTCCACATCTCCCTCTTCTGTCTCTAAGTGGTTTAACAAAATAAATCGTGTCGCCGAGATGGAGGAGCTGATACATACTGCCTTGGATAACATCTCCAATTTTATGAATACCTGGGAACCCTGGATTACTTTCAGAAATTCCCAATTATACCAAGATCTCAAGTCGGCATTGAAATAACCCCTAACTGTTGTGCTTTCACCCCTGCTTTTAAAGCCTAACTTAATTCAAACCCAATTGTGATACATTTAAGGGTAGTGAGCCCTACAAACTGGAGAGGGTAGTTGGTGAAGACCTCAACCCCTCTCCTAATCTGCATCCCCCCTATTTTCTCCCCCCCTCTTTCTTTTGTTTTTTTTGTTTTTTTCCTCTACATTTCCTTCTTCTCTCCCCTCCCCCTTTCCCCCTTTTGCTTGCTTCCCCCCACATAATCTTTTGCCCCATTGACTTTCCCTTCTCCTTTCCTATATTGCCTTTTGAGAATGTACACTCCTAAGCAACATAGTCACATCAGATTCTTTGCTCATAGTTTGGAAATACAGTTATCTTATTTCACTATAGCTCTTTGTGTGTAATTGTATATGCAGATGTGCATTACCTATACAGGATCACCGAGCTATGATGTATATGTTATGTGTGTTTGGCTTTCCTTTTTTTCAATAAAATCTTTATGCAACAAAAAAAAAAAGTTGGGTGCCTTTTGTGTTTTTAATATTTATTGCTGAAATCATCTATAAGAGAGAAGGCATAGGGGTGCAGGATAACCAAAAATAGGATAGGTGGTTTTAAGTAGCTGTAGTAGTAGGCCCTTAAAGAGCAGACTCTTGGTAATTGCCCCTTTGAGAGCAGCAACCCAGATATATGGTCCTGTAGGAGCAAGTAATAGGGCTTCAGAGGCGGCTCTCTAATTAGGCAAATAGGGCGGTCGCCTAAGGCCTCGCACTCACAGGGGCCTTGCGACTGCCTAATTCAAGAGCCGACTCTGCTGACAACAATGCCGGTGTGGCATTAAGCTCTGGCCAGCAGCGGTTTACTATTGCCTGTGAGCTCCACAGCCAGGCAGTGGAGAGAGGGGACAGAGCGTGGCTGTGTCTTGGGGAGGAGGCGGGACCGGCGCTGTGTTGTCTGGAAGAGGAGATTCCAGCAGCCGGACCAAATTGTTTGCACAATTCCCAATGCTCCTGAGATGCAGATCGCCCCAGCCGTCACCTCCCACCACTGGAGTGCTCACACTGGAGGAGGCATCTGGCATGCAGTGGCGAGGAGGGGAAGAGGAAGGTCCCGCGGAGGAGGCCTTACAAGCGCTGTATGAAGCCAATGAAAGGGAAGGTAGGAGAGGTAGGAGAGAAGAGGTTGACACCTCTCTGGGGCTGTCAATCAGTGCAGGGGGGGCGGGGCTCCAGCTGCAGGGAGAGGCACAGCTACCATGCCACAACCCCTTTCTGCAGCCAGCGACCACCAACTTGAGAGAGAGCCAGCTGCCCCCACCCCCCCCCCACCCCCCATCCATGTTCCTGCAGCATCCCTCAGCCACAGCCAGAGACTGGCCTTTATATCCACTCCCTGTCCCATTCTCTCCACTCCCTTCCTCCTGATCGTGTGTCACTAACAGTAAGGACAGCTCAGTCCTGTGCCATTGTCCCAGTGTGCCCACCTGTGATTGGCAGCCCCTGACTCCTCCCTCCGCCCTGCCCTTACCCCCGCCTACGCAGGGCTCCACTGGGGGGGGTGGGAGGTCCCAGTCCAGTGCTGATCCTCAAGCATGGTGGGCTGAGTGCTCCACAACCTGCGCTGCCACTGCCTGCTAATTGGCTTCACCGCTGCTATCTCCCTCACTGAGCACTGACACCAGCACCAAGATAGAGAACACTGACACCAGTACCGAGATAGAGAGCACTGACACCAGCACTGAGATAGAGAACACTGACACCAGCACCGAGATAGAGAGCACTGACAAATATAGACTGTGTGCTGTACAAGGGAATCATAGAGATTAGTAAATGAGAATTGTGACCGAAGGTGATGCTACCGGAAGTCAAAAATCATCAGCTGCACAGCATGGGTTTGTTGAGACAAACCAGGAGACCCATAAACAGAGCTGGTAATCAGGATGACATGTTTCGGGGCACATCTTCTGGTGCCCCGTCTTCTGGTGTCTCAACAAACACATGCTGTGCGGCTGATAATTTTCGACTAAATTTTGAAAAATTTCCCACCTTTTTTTATTCAAGATTATCCACTAGAATTTTCCACTCCTGCTTTGGTGCTCCTCTTCTGAAGGCCCCTGCAAAGGTTTAAGCTACATTGAGCTTGATTACCTGTTTAAAAACAATATATTTTCTACTGTTCCCTCATAGTAGGTGTTCCATAGCTTCTAGTCTCATGTGTTCTCATTCCTCTAGCCCTCAGAAAATGTTTCTCTAATTCACAATCTGAAAAGATTGAACAATTTTTACTTCTGTAGCAAAGTCCCGGGGCCTCTGAAGCCCAATGGTGACCTCCAGAGTTAAGGACAGCTGACATCATTCAGTGTAGAGTGGGTTACAAGACATGGTGGGTGTAATGCAAGATGAACAGGTGGGCGCCAGACACTTTTTGAATGCAAAGAGATTTATTGTCTCTTAAACAGAACTGTGGTAGAGAGGATTAGGGCCAGGCCACCCTTAGGTAGATGCAATGTTAATTGGCGGACTCTGAGACTTCTGTAGGTAGACAGCTATACAGAAGAAGGCCTCCAGCCGGACACCACTGCTGTATAGGTAGGACTGCTGTCTCCTATGGCAACAATCTTGTAGCTGTTACTAACGGTAAAGGTATTCAACTATCTGCAACACAAACTGTTCTCTTTACCCCACACTCACTCACTGTGGGTCTTCACTCAATGAGCTCCCAGTCTCTCTCACTAGACTCAGATCCACTAGCCACTGGATCCCCTGAGCTCTTTCACTGTAGCACTCAGTATCTTCCTCAAGCGTCACCCCTGCTTCACTGCTGGGTCCCTGATTTGGCACTCACAGATACTCCTCAAGCTTCACCCCTGCTGACACGTTGGGTCCCTGTCTTGGGACTCCACAAGCATCACCTCTGCTGTCCTGCTGGGTCCCTGACTTGGCACTTGCTGATGCTTTCCCACTTCTTCACCGTCCCCGGCCAGCGAGAAGTCTGCTCTGGTACTGTCCTCAGCTCACTCACTGTGGTTTCTGGTAGCAAGGTGGTCCTCAGCTCACTCACTGTGGTTTCTGGTAGCAAGGTGGAAGGTCCCTTTGAGGCGACAGCTTCCCCTCTACCTCCGACCACGACTGGTTCCCCGGCCGGTACTGTTAGTTCTGGTTCGACTACAAGCCCGCTGTCCCAACCCTGCACTACTTCTGGATAGGCTCTTAGATAGCCTAGCACACAGATGTCCCCAGGATAGGCCTTAGGTTTCTGGCCTAGCACCCCGGGGCAATACAACACACGTCCACCCAGACAGCCATCTAGGTTGCACAGAACCCCAATCACCTGACTCTACCCAAATAAATAGGTTTTCCCAGCAGGCCAAGGGACCCTAGAAAATCCCTGCCCATTGGCTGAGACAACCAATTATTTCTAATCTGTCCTTGCAATCCCCTTGTTTTATCTAATGTCACCAGACACCCGGCCATCTAGTGACAGAAGAGAGAAGTGCAGCAATCCCAGAATTAGGGGGAAATCAATTGACCTCCTAACAATTGGCCAATGCAACTATCACTTGGCAAATAAATTTAATAGCAACCCTGCCTAAACATCAGGGTGTTACACTTCATTTCACATTATTCTTAAAGCAGAAATAATGATTCCTTGACTGTTTGGCCTGTCTTTTTCTTCATTAATACTTACAAAAGTGTGAGGGGAAGCCACAGTATTTCTGAACTTTTAGTTTCATTGTCCCTTTTTTTTACCTCAGAAAAAAATCCAAGCAGATTCTCACTCAACAAATCTTTTCTGGATACAGTACTTCATTGATTCAGTGCCACAATCCATCTTCCTTGAAGATTCAGGAGACTGTACAGTATTGTGTCTACAGAGTAGTTCCTTGGTAATGAAGAACATTGTGTTTCTTTTGGGAGTTCTGACAGCTTCTATTGCAGTAGCACGGTGGGCTCAGTTTTATTTGAGAAATTGCCAACTCTGTTATCAAAGAAGCTGGGAGAAACTCTTGTATTCCATAGATGGAAGGACAGTGTCCCTAATTTTATCCTGCCAAACCTGGAATAGTGGCTGGATTCAGATAGAGTTTTGTTGGTGTAGCCCAGGCAGCGCATGTTTAAGTTAAGGATTACCAAGAAAGCAACCACTTCAGGACACCTTGCTGGGCAATAAAATTCTGTCCTCAAACTTCAGGGTTGTCAGTAGCAGAGGGAATGAAAGCTTTTTCAGTTTCTTTTTTTTGTAGAAAAAAAATAATTTCCAGGTATTGTTTGACAATAGTTTTGCCTTACCTGAACCATTAAGGAAGAACACAGTCCTTTACTTGATAGGCCTTTCCATGAACACTTGTCTTTGATCAGAAAGTCATCATTTTAAATGATTTTTTTTTAAATATAATCTTTATTTAGAACAAAATCGCGTCATAACAAACATTTTCCGAGTTCAAGAACATCAGTTTAAGAACAACATGTACTTTTAAGTTATTCAGCAAGAGGTAGAACACAAATAGAACATAGAAATTGAGCAGTTAAACGTCTTACATAGCTCTGAAGCGAACCCCTTTGAGAACTTGGGGCGACTTCTGCAATATTAAAGCATTATTATAAGTTTTCAGCAAAAGAACATATCCGATGAGAAAGCTGCATAACTGCAACATGGCTCCCCCAGGTCACATATCAGAGGAGGGGGGCTATAATCACCTCCAGCTAACCTCCCCCAACACTACACCCAGGTTGGAACCACAGCAAAGCACACTTGAGACACCAAGGGGAGAGAAAACAGTGTCATCCTCACCATAGGTAGTCTCCTCTATAGCGGCAAAACAGTAGTGCTGTTTGTCGGTTTAAAACATACATAAGGAAACATATAAACCAGCGTTCAAAATGTAAGAAAAGGTATTGAAAGAAAATAATTAGGTGGAAGAAAAAAAGGAAGAAAAGTTGGGATTATACCTTAAGTCTCCCAGATGATGTCGTTGTCTGCTCCAAGCCCGCCACCACCAATTACAGTTGGGATCCTCCATAATAATGATGCGTACACACAATCGGACATTCTGACAACTAAATCCTGGATTTATTTCCGACGGATGTTGGCTCAAACTTGTCTTGTATACACACGGTCGCACAAATGTCAGAAATTACGATCGTCAAGAATGCGCTGACGTACAACACGTGCGATGGCACTATAAAAGGGAAGTTCAATACTGAGTGCGCCACCCTTTGGGCTCCTTCTGCTAATCTCGTGTTAGTAGAAGTTTGGTGAGAGACGATTCGCGCTTTTCAGCCTTGTGCTTTTCAGATCATTACTGCTCTTCAGTTTGTGCTTGTGGGTTCGTATCTGCTTTTAAGTGCATGTAGTCAGTTCGCATCTGTTTTTCAGTGCGTATTTTTATAGTACGTATTTGATTTCCAGTGCATTCTTGTTCGCTCGTTTCTGATTTTCAGCTCGCTCTTCTCAGACCTTCTCAGACTGGAGCACAATCCAGTCCAGGTCTCAGGGTTTTGCGGAAGTGTTTAAGAAATGTGTAGGAGTGGGTAGGTTGCCTATGTAATGTGTCAAGGAGAGGGTCAGGACTAGGGATGGGCCGAACACCCCCCCGGTTCGGTTCGCATCCAGAACATGCGAACGGACCGGAAGCTCGCGCGAACATTCGAACACTGTTAAAGTCTATGGGACTCGAACATGAGAAATCAAAAGTGCGAATTTTAAAGGCTAATATGCAAGTTATTGTACTAAAAAAGGGTTTGGGGACCCGGGTGCTGCCCCAGGGGACATGTATCAATGGAAAAAAGTTTTAAAAACTAACGTTTTTTCGGGAGCAGTGATTTTAATGATGCGTAAAGTGAAAAAAATAAAAGTGAAATATTCCTTTAAATATCGTACCTGGGGGGTGTCAAAAGTATGCCTGTAAAGTGGCGCGTGTTTCCCGTGCTTAGAACAGTCCCTGCACAAAATGACATTTCTAAAGGAATAAAAGTAATTTAAAATTGCTTGAGGCTTTAATGTAATGTCGGGTCTCGGCAATATGGATGAAAATCAGTGACAAAAGGCATGCTTACCCCCCCCAGCCCATTACCAGGCCCTTTGGGTCTTGTATGGATATTAAGGGGAACCCCGCACCCAAATTAAAAAAAGAAAAGGCGTTGGGCCCCCAGGCCCTATATACTCTGAACAGCAGTATACAGGCGGTGCAAACAAGATAGGGACTGTAGGTTTGTTCTTATGTGGAATCTGTTTGTAATTTGGAACAGGTACATTTTGTAAGTGTAGCTCCAGCCAAAAAATCTATTTCAAAGCTTTTTGGAAAACATAGGGAAGGGTTATCACCCCTGTAACATTTGTTTTGCTGTCTGTGCCCCTGTTCAGAAGATTTCACCTCACTTTCTGTCCCAATGACAATTGGATTTTGAAAATTTGGGGTTTTTAAGGGAAACAAGGATTGGTGATAAATCAGTGGAGGAGACACCTTTTTCCCATATTAACTCTTATGCCCCGTACACAGGACCGGACTTTCCAGCAGACTAGGTCCAACGGTCTTCCCGACGGACTTCCGGTGGACTTCCGACGGACTTTCTGAGCGGACGGACTTGCCTACACATGACCGGACTTTCTGTCAGGCTAGGTCCGCCGGTCTTCCCGACGGACTTTCAACGGAGTTACAGTGGACTTTCCGAATGAACGGACTTGCCCACACACGGACAAATCCGTTCATTTTGAACGTGACTCGGGTATGACGGGACTAGAAAAGAAAGTTGATCTCGCTGCTTTTATCGGCGAGATTGACACCTTGCGGGCCCTGTCGCAGAGCATACCAAGCCCTTAGGTCTGGTATGGATTTTAAGGGGAACCCCCTACGCCGAAAAAACGTTGTGGGGGTCCCCCAAAATCCATACCAGACCCTTATCCGAGCACACAGCCCGGCTGGTCACGAAAGCTGGTGGGGATGAGCTAGCGCCCCCCCCTCCTGAACCGCTGCATGCCCTCAACATGGGGGGGTGGGTGCTTTGGGGAGGGGCCCCCCACCCCAAAGCACCTTGTCCCCATGTTGATGAGGACAAGGGCCTCTTCCCGACAACCCTGGCTGTTGGTTGTCGGGGTCTGCGGGCGGGGGGCTTATCGGAATCCGGGAGCCCCCTTTAATAAGGGGGCCCCCAGATCCCGGCCCCCCACCCTATGTGAATGAGTATGGGGTACATCGTACCCGTACCTATTCACCTAGGGAAAAAAGTGTCAATAAAAAAACACACTAGACAGGTTTTTAAAGTAATTTATTAGGCAGCTCTGGGGGTCTTCTTCCGACTTCGGGGGGTCTTCTTCCGACTTCTCCGCTCTCTCTGGCCTCTTCTCCCGGTGTCTGGTTCTTTTCCCGCTCTCCGGCCTCTTCTCCCGGTGTTCGGCCTCTTCTCCTGCTCTCCCGTTCTTCTGCCGGGCTCCTCCGCTATCTTCTGCTCTTTTGCCGCTCTTTTGTTAGCAGTGGCCCGGTCTTCTGCGTCATCTGCAACCCATCACAGATACTCTTGTTGAGTGCAGGAACGAGCCCTGCTGCAAAATATTACAGCAAAAATTGTAATTACACGCCCCTGTTAAACAGGGGCAGAAAACTGGTCCTTAGGCAGTGGTGGTGGTGCCACAACACTGCAACCCCTCACAGATACTCTTGTTGAGCGCAGGAACGAGCCCTGCTGTTAAATATTTGATCAAAAATTGTAATTACATGCCCCTGTTAAACAGGGGCATAATAATTGGGCCTTAGGCAGTGGTGGTGGTGCCCAGAACCCAAAATGTTCTTAGAAGCTATCAACATGAACATTGAGGAGGAATAGGATAGTCACTCAGCATAACAGGATAGTCACTCAGCATCAGCATAGGCAGTCTTGAAGAGATCTCACATTCATAAAAAAAATAATCGGTTACATCAGCATCAGGTGCTTGGTAGCTGGTGATCCAAGACTGATTCATTTTTATGAAGGTGAGCTGATCAACCGAGTTGGTGGACAGGCGCACTCTGTGATCGGTTACAAAGCCTCCAGCAGCACTAAATGTGCGTTCCGAAAGAACGCTGGATGCAGGACAGGCCAGTAGCTCAATTGCATACTGTGCAAGCTCTGGCCAGTGATCCATCCTCAAGACCCAGTAACCCAGTGGATTTTCAGTTGGAAAGGTCTCCAAGTCTGATCTTGAGCCTAGGTATTCCTGCACCATGTACAACAGACGCTGGCGATGGTTGCTGGAACCGATCAGACCTTGGAGCTGCAGACTAAAAAACTGTCTGAACACATCGGTCAGACAGCCACCTTCTCCACCGCTCCTTCTGTGACTGACCGAAGCCTCAGCAACACGTTGTCCATGAGTACCAGGAAATTGTAACCTCCCAGGCTCTGGAAACGCATTGCACAAACCTTTCTGCAAGGCCTCCCGAAGATGTTTCATCCTCTGCTCCCTCTGCGACGGCTGGATAAGTTCCGCCACCTTACCCTTGTAATGTGGATCAAGAAGGGTTGCTAGCCAGTATTGATCCCTCTCCTTGATACCACGAATCTGAGGGTCCTTTTGCAGGCTTTGCAGGGTCAGGGAGGCCATGCAGCGTAGGTTTGCTGAGGCATTCGGTCCAGAGTCCTCTGAGTCACTAAGGACTACCTGATCCGAATGTAAGACAAAAACAATTCAATAGCTCAACTCACCAACCAGTCTGCTGACCAACCAAATTAACCCGTCTAACCGTCTGTTAAAAGCATGGGTTTAGTTAGCACACATTTGCAAACGCATGTGAAAGCTGCAAGGCCTCATCACGGCACCCTGTGTTTCTTGCAGTCCTAACACTACAAATTTATAAGTGTCTCCACAGTGGAAGCACTTGCATGGAATGGATAGATGTGGGGCAGGTGAGCCTGGAGGCAGCCCAGGCCCACTTAAAGGAACAGGAGCACACTGGACACCCAGCAAGAGCACAATGGCAGCGAAGGTGCCCAGTGTGTCCCCGGACCATATATACGAGCAGTAACAAAAACTGGCCATTGCCCCCACCTATAACTGGCCTTCACAGCAAGGCGCACATGGAAGGCCATATACCAGTCTGCTGACCAATCAAATTAACCTGTCTAACCGTCTGTTAAAAGCAGGGGTTTAGTTAGCACACATTTGCAAATGCATGTGAAAGCTGCAAGACCTCGTCATGGCACCCTGTGTTGCTTGCAGTCCTAACACTACAAATTTATAAGTGTCTCCACAGTGGAAGCACATGCATGGAATGGATAGATGTGGGGAAGGTGAGCCTGGAGGCAGCCCAGGCCCCCTTAAGGGAACAGGAGCGCACTGGACACCCAGCAAGAGCACAATGGCAGCGAAAATGCCCAGTGTGTCCCCAGACCATATATATGAACAGTAACAAAAAACTGGCCACTGCCCCACCTATAACTGGCCTTCACAGCAAGGAGCACATGGAGGGCCATATACATGTAAGACAAAACAATTCCATAGCTCAACTCACCAACCAGTCTGCTGACCAACCAAATTAACCTGTCTAACTGTCTGTTAAAAGCAGGGTTTTTTGTTACTGTTCATATATATGGTCCAGGGACACACTGGGCACCTTCGCTGCCATTGTGCTCTTGCTGGATGTCCAGTGTGCTCCTGTTCCTTTAAGGGGGCCTGGGCTGCCTCCAGGCTCACCTGCCTCACATCTATCTATTCCATGCATGTGCTTCCACTGTGGAGACACGTATAAATTTGTAGTGTTAGGACTGCAAGCAACACAGGGTGCTGTGACGAGGCCTTGCAGCTTTCACATGCGTTTGCAAATGTGTGCTAACTAAACCCGTGCTTTTAACAAACGTTTTTGTCTTACATGTATATGGTGCGCCATGTGCTCCTTGCTGTGAAGGCCAGTTATAGGTGGGGGCAGTGGCCAGTTTTTTGTTACTGATCTGCAGCCACCGCCTCACAGCCACGTACAAGTCCATGGCTTTCTGAGGACTGAAAACGATCCCTTGAAGACTGCTGCTGATGCTGAGTGCCAGGCTCCACCTCCATGCTGACACAATCCTCCTCCTCTTCCTGTGTGATAGGCGGGCCTGCAGGAATACTGTCTGGATAAAGGGGGCCTTGAGAGGTAAGGAAGTCCTCCTTTTCCTCCCTCTGTTCTGCCTCAAGTGCCCTGTCCATTATTCCACGCAGCGTGTGCTCCAACAGGAAGTCAAGAGGGACAGTATCACTGATGCATGCACTGTCACTGCTAACCATCCCCGTGGCCTCCTCAAATGGTGACAGGACAGTGCATGAATCCTTGATCATGAGCCACTGGTGTGACAAAAAAAAGCCAAGCTCCCCTGACTCTGTCCTGGTGCCATACTCGCACAGGTAGTCATTGATGGCCCTCTGCTGCGCGTGCAGCTGCTGCAGCATTGTCAATGTTGAGTTCCACATGGTGGGCATGCCACAGATAAGGTGGTTCTTGGGCAGGTTGCATTCCTTTTGGAGGTCAGTCAGCCGATCACTGGCATTATATGACCGGCGGAAATGCCCACAGACTTTCCTGGCCTGCCTCAGGAGATCCTGTAAGCCCGGGTACCTGCATAAGAGCTGCTGCACCACCAAATTAAGGGCGTGAGCCAAACAGGGAACATGGGTGAAGTGTCCCTGTCGGAGGGCGGAGAGGAGGCTGGTGCCATTGTCGCAAACCACCATTTCTGGCTGAAGCTGGCGTGGCGTCAACCACCTCTGAGCCTGCCCCTGCAGAGATGACAGAATCTCTGCCCCAGTGTTGCTCCTGTCCCCTAAGCAGACCAACTCAAGCACTGCATGGCATCTTTTTGCCTGAGTGCTTGCGTAGCCCCTAGAACGCCTACGGAGCACCGCTGGTTCCGAGGACAAATCTGCAGAGGAAGAGGCCGTAGAGGAAGAAGAAGAGCAGGGGGTGGAGGAGAGAGGTGTGGCAGAATCACCACCACCAGCATTTTGGAGGCGTGGTGGCGGAACAAGCTCCAACAATACTGCACCCTGTCCTGCATCCTTCCCAGCTGCCAGCAGGGTTACCCAATGCGCCGTGAAAGAAAGGTAACATCCCTGTCCATGCCTGCTGGACCATGAGTCAGCGGTAATATGCACCTTACTGCTGACATTGCCTTCCACATGTCGGTAGAGAGCCGGTAGAGAGCCGGAATGGCCTTCCGAGAAAAAAATTGGCGTTTGGGAACCTGCCCCTGAAGTACTGCACATTCCACAAATTCTTAAAAGGGGGCACAGTCTACCAGATGAAAAGGCAGCAGTTGGAGTGCTAGCAATTTAGCCACACTAGCATTCAGCTGCTGAGCATGTGGATGGCTGGGACCAAATTTATTTCGCCGGTTTAGCAACTGGGGTAGGGAAATTTGCCTGCTACAATCGGATGTTGGTGTACCGCTAGCAGATTGCCCTGAAGTGCTTGGGACACCTAATTCTACACCTTCATTCCTCTCAGTGCAGGTCTCTGAGAGGACTGAAGTTAATGGTGTGATCTGCTGCACATGTCTTAAAAAAGGCCCACACCAAAGAACTTTTGGAAAAACGTGCAGAGTCAGCAGCGCCCTGCACATTCAGAGCTCTGCGGTGTGATGCAGTCGGTTGCCTGCCCTTAAGCTGGCCCCTGGAGGGCACCTGCCTCATTGGAGATGTGCCTCCAACCCTTCTCTCTTCTATCTGGCACCCACGTAGAGTCACTGACCTCATCATCCCCTCCCTCCTCGCCACTGGAGCAAACCTGGCAGTATGCTGCAGCTGGGGGAACCTGACTGCTAGTTTCTTGTCCTTCTTGGGCACCCCCTCTTTCTGGACTCACGTTACTGCCTTCATCCTCAACCTGGGTACCATCATCAGATCCTTCAAAACGCTGCGCATCCTCCTGCAGCATGTACCCTACACTGAGGTCAAACAGTTCGGGGGACTCCTCAGGGCATGATGGTGGGGCTAAGGAAGGAGTGACTGATGACACTGAGCTGATGGAAGAGGCAGCTTTGGCAGCTACATTGGCAGACACCCTGAGCCTGAGTGACAGAGGAAGAGGAGGATGAGGACGGCTTGGTCATCCACTCTACCAACTCTTCTGCATGTTGTGGCTCAACACGGCCAGCTGCTGAAAAAAAGGACAAGCGTACCCCACGGACACGTGCTGAGGATGCACCATGTCCACGACCAGCACTGTTGGCTATAGACACAGAGCCTGCTTGCCCTTTTTTAGTGGCCTGTGAGTGTCTGCCTCTCCTTGGTGGCCTTCCAGACATACTGTACAATTAGATTAGCAAAACAACACCTGAAGTTTGCTAAAAAAGTACACCAGGAATGGCCTACCATCAGGTATAGGCTTGGCTAGACTATATATATATATATATATATATATATATATATATATATATATATATAATGAACTGCAGCTCACTGAGTCACCTGCCTGAAAGTGTCTTTGAACACGTACTCCCGGAATGGCCTACAGTCAGGTATAGGCTTGGCTGGACTACAATGCAGTGGATATATATTTTATGAACTGCAGCTCACTGAGTCACCTGCCTGCCTGCCTGCCTGCCTGCCTGCCTGAAAGTGTCTTTGAACATGCACTCCAGGAATGGCCTACAGTCAGGTATAGGCTTGGCTGGACTACAATGCAGTGGATATATATTTTATGAACTGCAGCTCACTGAGTCGCCTGACTGCCTGAAAGTGTCTTTGAACACGCACTCCAGGAATGGCCTACAGTCAGGTATAGGCTTGGCTAGACTATATATATATACAAGCCTGTATATATATATTAAATGTACTGCAGCTAGCTGAATCAACTGCCTGCCTGACGTATATTAGAAACAGTACACCAGGAACGGTCTGCAGTGAGATGAAGCTAAACTGTATACAGTGTATATATATATATATATATATATATATATATATATATATATATATATATATATATACACACACAAAGCCAGGATGTATATATATATACTAAATACACTGTAGCTAACTGTATCGCCTGCCTGCCTGAAGTATATTAGCAACAGTACACCAGGAACGGTCTGCAGTGAGATCTAGCTAAACTGTATACAGTGTATATATATATATATATATATATATATATATATATATATATATATATATATATATATATATATATATATATATATATATATTAGACTAACCTGTATATATATATATATATATATATATATATATATATATATATATATGAAATACACTGCAGCTAACTGAATCAACTGACTGCCTGAAGTATATTAGAAACAGTACAGCAGGAACGGTCTGCAGTGAGATCTAGCTAAACTGGATACAATGGATATATATATAGTGGGGACGGAAAGTATTCAGACCCCCTTAAATTTTTCACTCTTTGTTATATTGCAGCCATTTGTAAAAACATTTAAGTTCATTTTTTTTCCTCATTAATGTACACACAGCACCCCATTTTGACAGAAAAACACAGAATCAATGACATTTTTGCAGATTTATTAAAAAAGAAAAACTGAAATATCACATGGTCCTAAGTATTCAGACCCTTTGCTGTGTCACTCATATATTTAACTAAGGCGCTGTCCATTTCTTCTGATCATCCTTGAGATGGTTCTACACCTTCATTTGAGTCCAGCTGTGTTTGATTATACTGATTGGACTTGATTAGGAAAGTCACACACCTGTCTCTTACAGCTCACAGTGCATGTCAGAGCAAATGAGAATCATGAGGTCAAAAGGAACTGCCTGAAGAGCTCAGAGATAGAATTGTGGCATGGCACAGATCTGCCCAAGGTTACAAAAAAATTTCTGCTGCACTTAAGGTTCCTAAGAGCACAGTGGCCTCCATAATCCTTAAATGGAAGACGTTTGGGACGACCAGAACCCTTCCTAGAGCTGGCCGTCTGGCCAAACTGAGCTGTTGGGGGAGAAGAGCCTTGGTGAGAGAGGAAAAGAAGAACACAAAGATCACTGTGGCTGAGCTCCAGAGATGCAGTGAAAGATGGGAGAAAGTTGTAGAAAGTCAACCATCACTGCAGCCCTCCACCAGTCGGGGCTTTATGGCAGAGTGGCCCGCTGGAAGCCTCTCCTCAGTGCAAGACATATAAAAGCCCACATGGAGTTTGCTAAAAAAAACACCTGAAGGACTCCAAGATGGTGAGAAATAAGATTCTCTGGTCTGATGAGACCAAGATAGAATTTTTTTTACCTTTTACCTAAGCAGTATGTGTGGAGAAAACCAGGCACTGCCCATCACCAGTCCAATACAGTCCCAACAGTGAAGCATGGTGGTGGCAGCATCATGCTGTGGGGGTTTTTTCAGCTGCAGGGACAGGACGACTGGTTGCAATCGAGAGAAAGATGAATGCGGCCAAGTACAGGGATATCCTGGACGAAAACCTTCTCCAGAGTGCTCAGGACCTCGGACTGGGCCAAAGGTTTACCTTCCAACAAGACAATGACCCTAAGCACACAGCTAAAATTGTGGCTTCACAACAACTCCTTGACTGTTCTTGAATGGCCCAGCCAGAGCCCTGACTTAAACCCAATTGAGCATCTCTGGAGAGACCTAAAAATGGCTGTCCACCAACGTTTACCATCCAACCTGACAGAACTGGAGAGTATCTGCAAGGAGGAATGGCAGAGGATCCCCAAATCCAGGTGTGAAAAACGTTTTGCATCTTTCCCAAAAAGACTTATGGCTGTATTAGAATAAAAGGGTGCTTCTACTAAATACTGAGCAAAGGGTCTGAATACTTAAGACCATGTGATATTTCAGTTTTTCCTTTTTTAATAAATCTGCAAAAATGTCAATAATTCTGTGTTTTTCTGTCAATATGGGGTGATGTGTGTACATTAATGAGGAAAAAAATGAACTTAAATGATTTTGGCAAATGGCTGCAATATAACAAAGAGTGAAAAATTTAAGGGGGTCTGAATACTTTCCATCCCCACTGTGTATAATATATATATATATATATATATGAAATACACTGCAGCTAACTGAATCAACTGCCTGCCTGAAGTACATTAGAAATAGTACAGCAGGAATGGTCTGCAGTGAGATCTAGCTAACTGAATAAACTGCCTGCTCAAAATAAATGAAATTACACTCTCTCTCTCTCTCTCTCTCTCTCTCTCTCTCTCTCTCTCTCTCTCTCTCTCTATCTCTCTCACTGCCAGGAACACACTACACAGGGCCGACGTGTAGGCGGCCTTATATAGTGTGGGGTGTGTACTTAACCCCCTGAGCCATAATTGGCCAAAGGCACCCTGCCTTTGGACAATTATGGCTCTGTTTGCTTACGGTGCTGTGATTGGCCAAAGCATGCAGGTCATAGTGCATGCTTGGCCAATCATCAGCCAGCAATGCACTGCGATGACGCAGTGCATTATGGCCCGTGAAGCACCGCTCGAATTTGGCGCGAACGGCCTATAATGTTCGATCTTCGTCAAACGATCGAACAGCCGATGTTCGAGTCGAACTCATGTTCGACCCGAACAGAGAGCCCATCCCTAGTCAGGACTAACATTAGTATCACCCCAGAGAATCAGGGAACCTTCCTTGAACTCTGCCAAGCGTTCCAAATCCATATCGATAAAGATAAGTTGATTAGTGTTGTGAGCATAAATGGTAGCGAATGTAAACTTTTTCCCAGCACTAGCCCCCTTCAAGAAGACATAACGTCCCTGTGGGTCTATCCGATTCCCAGTGGATTGAAAGGGGCAAGATTTGTGTATTGCAATAGCCGTGCCCTTAGATTTACAAACCGGGGACATACTTGTAGGGTAAGCTCACCTTTACAGAAAAATCTGTAAGGTGAACTTACACAGGACCGGGTCCTAGAAATCCCCACAGCTAAATCTCCAAAACGTACCCTGTCAGGAGGGACGTTTTGGAGCATTCTAATTGGTCGGCGCTGCCACATGTGTGGGGACGACCAATCAGAACCTGTGTAGCCCATCCTGTCAGCGGGGAAGAAGAAGCGTGAATGCCAAGGGGATTTCTAAGCCCTGGACCCATGACGTGGCTATACTGGGGCTCAGAACGGGAGTACACCGCTCAACAGGTCAGCGGGACGGGGAGGGGGTGAGGAGGGCGTTCTGTGTAAGTTCACCTTACAGATTTTTCTATAAAGGTGAACTTACACTTTAAGAACCACTAATTATACAGGTGAGTGGGCAGTTTAGGCACTGACTCAAGGGTGAAATGGGTTTCCTGCCTGAAATAAATATTAGGTGGTTATGGCTTTCCTCTATTTATTCTATATATATATGTATTAACTTGTCTATTCCTATAGTTAACTAGTCTGGCAAAGCTCTGATAATGTTAATGGTGATGGTACAATAATAAGGTTAGCTATTAAAAAAAACACACTGCTTAATAAAACAAGGGTCTTATTTATTTCCTGATAAAATAGGAAAGCTAACATATAAACACTAAAGGAAAATATTACAGAGCATATAAAACAAAAGAACATCAATGATACTTTACGTAAAGTCATCCTCGGTGGTCAGTATCCTTCAGCTGTGCTCGATGGCAAGAAAGCCATCAGGCAAGAGAGCCATGAGACAAGAGCAAGACTTTCCATTCAATGAGCACTTTTAAACTGTATCCTGACCCCACCTATACACAACCCATCTAGCCTTCTATCCAATGGAAAAGAGATAAGAGGCAGTCCTTCTAATATCTGTCCATCCTCCAGGAAGCATGCTATAGCGTCCACTAGGGGCGGCGTGTGTCCATGAATCGCTGATATCCAACCCTGGTCAGATCTTCAGTGACATCTGGTCTTTGATCTTGGTAGCTCAACCCATCAGTCAACTTGGCAGCAGTAGCTTTCTTTGAAGCTTTGTTTGAAGACGTGTTAATCAAACACTTCAATCTTTATTACACCAGGTGGTCTGGAGCCAAGCTCTACTCCCCTGCCAGGGGGCATGAATCAACACCCTGCTGGGTCAACTTGCAACTTTCAACTTAGGCCACCTGGCTGTATCAACCAGGAAGTAAAACTCCAGAAATATGATATTAAACCATGTTGCCTTCCAACATATTCCGTTTTGCGTCTGAAAGGCGCATATCACCCTTCTTCAGAAATAGCTCTTAGCGTTGTGCGCTTTCCAACATGTGCTTCAGAAACAGCTCCTATGGAACAGTCCATAACGGTCTTAATGTGTTGTGCTTCCCAACACGTGTTGCTTTGCCCCTGAGTGACACATCACCATCACTTTTCAGCGACAGCTTCCATGGCACCATTCTGTGTCTTCTCCTTTTCAGTGTCTTCTCCTTTTCAGTATCTTCATGGCGGGGTGCAATACAGGCCAGGGGTGTCCATTCACTCACCATTCACTGGCACACACTCAGAGCCACCAGCTTCCAGATACAGAACCTCGAGGAGGGTCTTACTCACCCATATTACTAACCTTAAATACACATATGTCAAACTATACCATCAAACAAATCAACCTATTACTGATTGATATATATATATATATATATATATTTATTTATTCGACCCACCAAATTAAGCATCTCACCCCCAACCTCCTATAACCCTTAATTGTATCTACGGGTCAGGATTAGGCAGGCTTGCTCACAATGGCCTTTCCTACCGAAATTTTAGCATGTCAGCGGTACTTCAGAGCTCTGAATTGGCAGCAAAGCCTCTAACTTGTACGGAGAGACCTTACCATCAATTCGTCCCTCAACCTGCATAGATAAATGTGAGACCTTCCTATATAAATGTCGAGTCCAACAACACATAACAACTTGAATTAATGACAAAACTTCAAAATTCCATCCCTGTGCCTGGATTTAAGAGACCATGCCCAGGGCATACCATGCACCTCCACCTATTGATAGTTTCAAGGAACACCCTAGTTCCGTGACTAACGTTACATCGTATCGTTACAACGTTACGGTATCCTTTAGGACAAAGAAACAAACTCATTCATGTCCCAAAAAATACCCAGGTGCTTCCTTCCCAGCAATGATTTCTCCATCCAGAACACAGAGTGAAACATCTTCTCAACATTTCCCATTCACCACTGTGTATTAACCTGGCATACAAAGGACATCATGGTCATGCCTCTGACAAAGGGAAACATCAACCTGCCTCCAGCTTCCATCCTCTCTGATTATGTGGGTAATTTACCCTCAGATGCAACAAGGTAGCATCCCCAGTTAGTAAGCCCACTGATGCCACCAAATATACAGACTGAGTCTGCACTTCTGTATATGGGATCAATGAGGAAGTATAACACCTTTCATAATCCAAACTAGCACAGGCTATCCAGGCATTCGACCACCACTTTGGATTAGTGTAAGCGATGTGTTTGGGCAAAATCTTACTGAGCTGTGATGCTAACTCATAAGGCCACTGCCCCTCATAGAGAGACTGTACAATCAGCTTGATGTTGGTTGACAATTCTGCCTGCCCCTGTGTGCACACCAGAGCCCATGACATATTTTTGCTCCATATACCACCACACTCTCTACCAACCTCTCAACATGGTGGACAAAATCCTGAGCCACTTTAACTGCGGAAACATGGCTCGCCTGCGCGAATCGCCGTCATGTTACATCGGTAATTTAGATGGCCACTAGGATGCGCATGCGCCCCCTGCTCGCCCATGGAGCCGATGCGAGTGCCTGGTGGTCGTGATCACCGCCGGGCTCCCGTGATCGCTCGGGGCACACCGAGAACCGGGATCTGTGTGTGTAAACAGCATCGATCGCTGTATAAATGCCAATGGTCCCAAAAATGTGTCAAAATTGTCCGACGTGTCCTCCATAATGTCACAGTCCCAATAAAAAAATCGCAGATCGACTAGCATGACTAGCATGACTAGTAAAAAAAAAAATAGTAATAAAAAAGCCATAAATCTATCCCCTATTTTGTAGATACTATAACTTTTGCGCAAACCAATCAATATACGCTTGTTGCGATTTTTTTTCTATATATTTTTGGGGGATATTTTTTATAGCAAAAAGTAAAAAATATTGAGTTTTTTTTTTTAATTGTCGCTCTTTTTTTGTTTATAGCGCAAAAAATAAAAACTGCAGAGTCAATCAAATACCACCAAAGAAAGCTCTATTTGTGGAAAAAAAAGGATGTCAATTTTGTTTGGGTGCAACGTCACACAACCGCGCAATTGTCCGTTATAGCGACGCAGTGCCAAATTGCAAAAAGTACTCTGGTCAGGAAGGGGGTAAAATCTTCCGAGGCTGAAGTGGTTACCTGGGTATTTATGTGACTTTGTTGAATGTTATTAAGGATATCATCAATCTCTCTCTGAGTAACAAAGCCCCACGTACTATCTGGGCAGCGGCGCCTTGCGGGCGGTTTTAACCCATTTTCAGCCGCTAATGGGGGTTAAAAGCGCCCCGCTAGCGGCCAAATAGCGCAGATAAAACAACGGTAAAGCGCAGATAAAAATAGCGCCGCTTTACCGCTGCCACAGTGTGAAAGTAGCCTTAGACAGATTTGTGAACAATATTTGAGAGAAACAGGCCTTTTGTGTACATAGAAAAAGTCGTAGATCTTTTAGTTCAGCTCATGGTAAATAGGGACAAACACAAAAGTGTTGCGTTTATATTTTTTCTCAGTGTGTATATATATAAAAGAGAAAACAATAAATAATAATAGAAAAGAAAAATCCAGAGGCTTATCCTTGAAAATACTAAAAATACATCAAGGTCCTCTATAATATTCCAAACATGAAGGCCAACTCTGAAACTCACATCTAAGCCTTATTCATAGCAAAGAAACATTAACCAGAAAATTCTTACCATCCATGCAACTCATCAAGGGCTGCTAACAAAAGATTTGTTTCCCCCAGTGCTATACCTTAGTGACCATGTGGCTACCTCCATTTTGAGTTTATGCAGCTGTTCTACATAATGATGCCTTTCCTGTCTTAATTGACTACTTTCAGTTTGTAGCCTCAGCATTTGGGTTTTAAAAGGGATATGGGTTTGATTACTATGGCCTCTAGCCTTGGATTGCTACTCCATCTTGCAGAATAACCTTAATAAGAACTTGGTGCAGTTTTAGGGTAGTGCGATTTATTTTGCATATTATTATTAGCCATCAAACAATACTTTGTGATGTGACCCCTTCTTTTACACAAAAAGCATTTGAGAGCTGGTCTAATATCTGTCCATCCTCCAGGAAGCATTCTGTAGTGTCCACTAGGGCTGGCGTGTGTCCATGAATCGCAGATATCCAACCCTGGTCAGATCTTCAATGACATCTGGTCTTTGATCTTGGTAGCTCAACCCATCAGTCAAATTGGCAGCAGTGGCTTTCTTTGAAGCTTTGTTTGCAGACGTGTTAATCAAACACTTCAATCTTTATTACACCAGGTAGTCTGGAGCCAAGCTCTACTCCTCTGTCGGGGCATTAATCAACACCCTGCTAGGTCAACTTGCAACTTCCAACTTAGACCACCTGGCTGTATCAACCAGGAAGTAAAACTCCAGAAATATGATATAAAACCATGTTGCCTTCCAACACTGCAGAAAGACCACCTGTGCCACTAATTTCTTAAATTCCCACCATAGCTTACTACGCTTGCAAAGTGAACAGAGACCACGAACATTATATGATATTACCTTTAAAGTCATCATGGTGAAATAGAAGGATGGGCAAGCTACCAGAAGAGCGGGCGAGCTCAGCACGGGTGATGAGGCAAATGGCAGATCCTGGGAGAAAAGAAACAAATAGAGAGAGAAAAGAAAAAGGAGAGGAAGAAAAGGCCTTAAAAATCATCACATATAATATAAACATCATAAAATGTCAGGATTAACCCGACCAGCATTTGAAACATCTGTAGGTTAGACTGAGGGAGCCATTCCAATAGGGAGGCCTTCCTAAGACTCGGCCCATGTTCCCAAAAGGGATCTATACCCTTAGGAGTATCTGTAATTTCTTAAATTCCCACCATAGCTTACTACGCTTGCAAAGGGAACAGAGACCACGAACATTATATGATATTACCTTTAAAGTCATCATGGTGAAATAGAAGGATGGGCAAGCTACCAGAAGAGCGGGCGAGCTCAGCACGGGTGATGAGGCAAATGGCAGATCCTGGGAGAAAAGAAACAAATAGAGAGAGAAAAGAAAAAGGAGAAGAAGAAAAGGCCTTAAAAATCATCACATATAATATAAACATCATAAAATGTCAGGATTAACCCGACCAGCATTTGAAACATCTGTAGGTTAGACTGAGGGAGCCATTCCAATAGGGAGGCCTTCCTAAGACTCGGCCCATGTTCCCAAAAGGGATCTATACCCTTAGGAGTATCTGTAGCAACATGAGAAGGACAGGAGGGGGCTCACCCCACATACACCGCAGCTGACATCTCACAGAGAGCATTTGGGAGGGGAGGGGAAGGTATACTGGGGTGTCAGGAAGAACCCAACCAAATTCAAAACAAAAGTCCAGATGCCCAGGAAGGTATGGCTCAAACAGTGCCATCACAGTGTTTAGTCTGGTGTGAATCCTGAGAAACCAAGCTCTGCCATGGGCCACAGCAAGAGTAATTCTGGAAATGTTCTCTGTGCATGGGGCACAGCGTGAGCCAGAGTCTCAGTGTCATTTGCCAAGACTATGAGCACCTTCTGGCAATTAGGATCCAGGGAACAAAAATAAAAAGGAGTAAAAAATATAGGGAAAGGAGAAACAGTCCCTTGGGGTAAAGGGGCCAGGGGCGGAACCAGAAGCATGACGTTGGCGACCTCTTTTGCGGCTCCTTCTCTTAGCTGACAGCCAGGGTTGGGGAAGCTGGAGCGCCGGAAACACTGGGATCCTCTCCAATATGGGAAATCCAGCGGGTCTAGCTTAAGAGTGGACAAGAAGTGGGGAAGGTCATCCTCACTGCGTAGTGTAGCTTGTCAACCATCTTTAGTCACCTGGAGGTAGAAGGGTAAACCCCAACGATAAGTAAGGCCTGCCTCTTGGATGGTAGCCAGCAATGGCCGGAGTGCCCTGCGCTGCATGAGGGTACACCTTGATATGTCCTGATAGAAATACAGGTGGGCCCCATCAAAGTCAAAGTATGGTTGCTTACGCATTTTCTGCATAATACAGCCCTTGAGAGTGTATTTTTGCAGTTTGCAAATGACATCCCTGGGATTCTCCACATCTTGTGAAGGAGGTCTGAGAGCTCTGTGGGTCTGATCAATCTCGATGGGGACGGTGTCAGGAAGCTCCAGGATTTCCCTAAATATGTCCACCAGGGTAAGTATGATTTCCCTTGGAGCTGTAGCCTCTGGCAGGCCATGGATGCGGATGTTAGCCTGCCGACTGCAGTTCTCAAAGTCATCTAGTTAACTCAACAAAGTCTCTATTTTCTGGTCCTGTGCAACACATCTAGATAAAGCCCAGAGATAGCGGGTAGCTCAGGATCAAATGCTGCAATTGCTCCAATGTCTCCAGTCTTGTCCCCAGGTGTGTGGTGTCTGCCTTAAGCTGTGCTATGTCCTCTTTGAAGGCCTTTTCTACCATGGTAGTATGTCTCTTAATATCCCCCGTTTTCCAGGAGACAAGCAATGTCAGAGCCTCTATCCTGTGAAGCTATGGAGCCAGGAGAGGCAGGAGGGGCAGAGTCAATCGCCGATATCGGGGAGGGTATCGGAGATGCAGCAATCTGTGCAAGCTGGGCCATGTGTTGCTGCGAGGCCTTGGAAAGCGGCACCATCATGGATGTCCCCATCCTCTTTTTACGGGTCTCGGGGAAAAAACTTTTCAGGCTGTCCTTGCCGATTACAGTCAGTCACCGGCGGCTGGGATGAGGTCCACCACTTCTGGGACATGGTTAGGGCCCCCTGAGGGCGAAATCCCCTCTGTAAGCTGGATTTAATACAGCGGTGGCCGCATAGCTGAAGTGAAGCACGTCCTCACGCTTCCATAGCCTGGACACGCCCCCCTTTTTTACTGATTTATTCAAACTTCCTGGCACATTCTGTAAACAGAAATTTATCAGATGAAATAAGAACAGAACTATGTTTTTTTTCCTCAGATCTTGGAAAATGGGGAAAACTGATACTTTTCAATCTAGAAAATCTAGCATTTGTTTGCACTTTTTTTCCCCCTTGACTTTAATTCTAATTAGATTTCAAAAACAGTCATCTAAAGAGAGCCCATTAATTCCAGTAGCCCCTTAATTGACTAGGAGATATTGTTTTAAAGTCTGGAAGTAGATTATCCATGAACCCTACATGCGGTGCTGGATCTTCTTCTTCAAACACCAAAAGCACATCCATGTGTCCGCGCCACCATATTGATCCAGAGAAAAAATGTGTCCCTACCACACCTCGGAACTTGTTGCAAAGTTCAAGCATTTCTAAAAAGATTATTTAGAAGTCCATCATTTTGGAGCCATGCAGAACCTCCTCAGTAGGCACCAATAACAGTTGGGGGTTTCTACAGTACCCTGAGAACCTCATGGTTGCATCTGGTATGGTATGCAATGAGAATATTTTGATTGATTCACATTTCATTTTGAGGCCAACTCTCAAGTTGCTCTTCAAGACTTTTGTTAGCTATATATAACTCTTTTCTATATTTTGGACTGTCCATATTGCTGTCCTCATTTGTCTTGACCTTTCCAGTACTTCACTTATCCTGTCCCTTTGTGTTTCCTGGTGACCTGCCGTTCCTTGTCCTGTTTTTATTTCTGGATATGCGCCTCGACTACACTTTCTTAGCCTTTGACACGACTGTCACCCAACTGGATACTACCTTTGGCCTAATCCCAGCCACAAATCTTACCTGTGTGATAACTTCACATGAGCTTCACACCAGTTGCCATCAGCAAAGCCATTGCAGGGACCGCATTGTCAGAGTGCCTGCTTTACAGCTTTCAACCCTAATTTTAGGGACTTTAGTTCTCTTATTGATGTTTGCCTAACAATGCTCGCATGCATTCTGTTTCTTTCGTGGGCTCCACATGGCTCTGGATGTTAGTGCCGGAGCCATGTGGCTGTTAGTGCCAGGGCCAGTGGCGGTGCATCCCTAAGGGCACAAGGGCACTTCCCCCTCTCTCCTGCCACCTCCTCTAGCACCATAGATAGATTCATGCATTGCATTGCATGAATCTATCTATGGCCGCTGCTGTCGTCCCCTATTTAGGCACCCGGCCCCTTTTCGGTGCCGGGCGCCTGAATTACAGTGGCAGGGTTTTTTTGAATCCCCTGATTAGAGCCATAGGCTCTAATAGGCATCAAAAAAGGTGACCTGTGAATGCCATGCTGGGCGCTTGCAGGTCACTTAGCTGTGTTAGAAAAGCAAATGGATATTCGCTTTCCTAACAATAAACCGCCTCTCCACTAGTCAGGTGCTCGGATCTGTTACCAGTCACCTGATTGGCTGAAATGACAGGCGATGTGATTGGACGCCTGTCAGACATCCAATCATAGCAGAGGACGGGAAGCGAGGACAAGAGAAGACATCGAGGAGCTGTCCCACCGCCACCGAGACAGGGTAAGTACAGACGGCGGGCGGGGGGCACACTGGCAGTATTTGATTTGGCACAGTGGCAGCTTTTGATGGGGCACAGTTGGAGCATTTGATAGGGAACAGTGGGAGCATTTGATGGGGCACAGTGGGAGCATTTGATGGAGCACAGTGAGGCTGCATTTGATGGGGCACAGCGAGGCTGCATTTGATGAGGCGCAGTGGCAGCATTTGATGGCACAGTGGCAGCATTTGATATGGCACAATGGGAGCATTTGATATGGCACAGTGGCTGCATTTGATGGGCACAGTGGAGGCAATTGATGGCACAGTGGCTGTGTTTGATGGTACAGTGGCTGCATTTGATGGCACAGTGGCGACAATTGATGGGCACAGTGGCTGTGTTTGATGGCACAGTGGCGCCAATTGATGGGCACAGTTGCTGCGTTTGATGGCACAGAGGCTGCGATTAATGGTACAGTGAGGCTGCAATTGATGGTGTTTTCTTTCAGAATTGTTCAGTTTGTGTGCGCCCCCCAAAAAATTTTGAGCACCAGCCGCTACTGGCCAGAGCCATGAGCACAGCTTTTGGCCCCTTTTTTACAGGATCATTTATTTTCTTTACAAGGGGTCATACTTTCTTTAAGGAAATGATTTCATCAAAGCACTATTCTATTGCTCTCCAGGGTTGATATACGCCCCTTTGGCACCTCTAGTCTCTGCTCCTTGATACGTAACATTTTAAGCTTGCTTTACTTTTGTTGATTAGACATGCTGTATGTGAATAACCTACTATTCCTTTTCATTAAGGATCGCTTTCAAATTTTTTCCATATAAGGTGTGTGCATATCCTATATTCATAGACTGCCTACCTGTCTAAAGTTTGTTCCCCTTTCAGGAGATTATCTTGCGTTCCTTTGTGACAATGCTCAGTTTCACAATCTTATAGAATTTTCTTTTCTGTAGATGTATCTTGCAGTTCCCTGATCAGCACTCAGCAACGCTGCAAGTCTTCTCATCTATGTGTTCTTACATGTGGTCTACAAACATCCAAGAATTCCATTGCTTGATGGATCAGGGAAGCCTTTTGCCCCGTACACACGATAGGATTTTCCGATGGAAAATGTTTGATAGGAGCTTGTTGTTGGAAATTCCGACCGTGTGTAGGCTCCATCGGACATTTTCCATCGGAATTTCTGTCACACAAGATTTGAGAGCTGGTTCTCAAATTTTCCGACAACAAAGTCCGTTGTAGGAAATTCCGATTGTGTGTACACAATTCCGACGCACAAAGTTCCACGCATGCTCGGAATCAAGCAGAAGAGCAGCACTGGCTATTGAATTTCATTTTTCTCGGCTCGCCGTGTTGTACGTCACCGCGTTCTTGACATTTGGAATTTCCGACCAACTTTGTGTGACCGTGTGTATGCAAGGCAAGTTTGAGCCAACATCCATCGGAAAAAAAACATGGATTTTGTTATCGGAAAATCCTATCGTGTGCACAGGGCATTTTTGTGATCTTTTGGCCACATGACCAATTAATCTACAGTGTAATTAAAGCATATTCCACGCAGTGTCAAAGGCTGAAAGAACTGGAGAAGACATATACCCAATATTTAGAGTGGTTACCTGGTCTAGTCCCACACCTTTATTAAAAGGATTTCTAAACTCAAGAAGCAGCTTACAGGGGCTTAAATGTGTATGCTGCATTGGTTTTAATTTTTCAGTATAAAGACATTTCCAGCAAGTACAGAAAATACTTGTTGATCTTATCAGAAACACAATGTCCTTGTCACTTCTGGGGTTGCCACCTGTCCAGTATTCACCTGGACAGTCTGGGATTTGAATCACGTGTCGGTATCTCAATCCACCTGACACCTGGACACATTGTTCACACCGGAATGTGGCTCTGGGCTCCATCTGCTCAGTTTTGGGGGTGGGGAAGGAACAGGACTAGGGACAGTGCTGATAGATTCCTCTTCTACAGCAATCTGCCGGGGCATGTAATTCCCAGGAACCGCAGGAGAAGTATTACTCCTCTGACCAAAAATGATCAAATAGTCCTGGCGGAGTGTTCCTTGTGCTGTGGCTTCGCCAATTAAACTAAAGTCCTGGCCCTCTCTTCTATTCCCCTCCGCCGGGGCATGGAAATTGCCAGGAGCCGCAGCACAAGGATTACTCCGCCGGGACTATTTGAAGATTTTCCGGCAGAGGAGGAGTAATCCTTGTGCTGCGGCTCCTGGCAATTTCAAAGCTCCGGCGGAATGGTATAGAAGAGAGGGCAGGGACCATAGTTTAATTGGCAGAGCCACAGCACAAGGAACACTCCGCCGGGACTATTTGATGATTTTAGGACAGAAGAGGAGTAATGCTTGTCCTGCTGTTCCCGGGAATTGCATGCCCCGGCAGATTGCTGTAGAAGAGGAGGGTCAGGAGGGTCAGGATTTTTCTTAACCACTGCACAGGGAGCCTGCTGGTGCCCTGAATAGTGAAGACAATTACAAGAGGTAAGGGCTTGAGCCCAGGAGCTAAGTAGTCCAGTGCCCTTCTGACACCGTCCACTACGCCACTGACACCATCCACTGCCCTACTGACACCGTCCACTGCCCTACTGACACCGTCCACTGCTCCACTGACACCATCTACTGCCCTACTGACACCTCCACTGACCTACCGACATCGTCCACATCTTTTCTAACTGATACTGTCTACTGTTAAGGTAGGCTAAGTTTATATTTTTACAGTGACATTTGTTTTAATCTTTTAAGCATATTTTATGGGTACAAGAATGCTTTTGTTTTATTTAACCATGCCCCTTTAAGCCCCTCCAACTTTTAAACGCAATTAGGCCACACCCTCCATGGACCATGCAAAGGTGTCCCAGGTTCCCAGATCTTTTACAATCCTATAGTGTATACTAGAAACAAACAAAAATTGCCATGTGCCACTAAAGTGTTCGGGTTTGGCTTGAAGAAAAGGTGGCAACCCTAGTCACTCCTGTGAGCTGATCTGAAAAGACAATTTTATTTTCCTTTTGTAAACTACTGCCCCTACCCTACCATGTAATGGAGATGAAGAAATGAGGACTGTAAGTAAGCATAAATAAGAAAGAATATCCCCGCGTTACCAGGACAACAATAAACAACAGAACACTAGCTGCAGCAGATACTGAACTGGTCAAACCACACCAACAACAAGTAAATAAAAATCAATATATGGTGTCACGCTCTAGTGAAAATATTAGTACCATAAATAAAGTGCTAAATTTGTTAAAGTGCTATATAAAGTGACATTGCATGTGCAAAATTGCATAAAACGCATATGAATTGACATTGCATGTGCAAAATTGCATAGAAACGCATAAAATTGCTACACAATCGCATAACCTTCAAATTGCATAGAATAAAAATGCTGACAAATTTGAGGTAGAGTCCAACAGTGCACATGAATAGAAAAAATAAAAAAATAAAATAAAAATAAGATGCGGTGAAGTACTGTGCTTCAAGTGACAATCAGTGAAAATACAGTCTTTTAGTGCATAGGTGATGTGAATCCTCTTCAGTGTATAAACACCTCAAGTGTGCAGTGGCTACCCTACCTTACTGCTGTAAGGTAACAGTGTGTTGTAACAAATGGTGGTGGTCAGTAAATCCTCCAATGGCTCGCATCCAATGTTCCTCTCGTGTGGTAGTGGCCAGGGGAAGCGTCAATGTACTAGATATCCTAATATGCTTTGGTAGCCTGATGTATAGTCTTCATATATAATGGTAGGTTATCTCTATATGCCTCAGTGTCAATGGATAGCCTCCCAGGTCCGTGAACACAGAGTAAAAAGGAGAGGGGGGACCCAAATTGTGAAGTATGTAATCTCATATTTATTTGAGTTTGCAGGTTTAAAAGTATTCACATAATGAAACCGGTAAAAAACTAGATAAAAACTAACAGCGAGCTCGTGGCCTGACATCACTTCCGGTGGCTGTGTAAGCCAATCCAACGCATATCGTCACAATCGTGTGACTTCATCTGCCACCCTAGGATAGCAAGTGTGTTATTCTAGAATTACCAGGTGAAAAAAAAGGGAAAACAGTAACTAGAGCAGCCACCTCATTCAAAGGCAGATAAGCTGCAATATAATGAATTTTGTATTTCACAGAGGGCAATATGTGTCGGGCAGCAGTGTTAAAGGCATGACAGCAGGCAGTATGTGCAGGTGAGAAGTGCAAATGGTATGGTGTCAGGCATTATGTGCAGGAAAAGAATGCAGAAGTATTATTCCAGATATTGGGGTTGATTTATTAAAGGCAAATAGACTGTGCACTTTGCAAGTGCAGGTGCACTCATTTTCCTTAGTAAATGTAACGTGGTAAATACATTCCATTGTGTACAGGAGAAAGCAGCAGGTTTGACCACAAGCAGTTTGTATAAGAGAGAAATATGGCGAGTATGATGGCAGTCAGTATATGCAGTAGAGAAATACAGCATGTACGACAGCAGGCAGCAGGTGCAGGACAACGGTGCTGACAATGTGATGGCAATCAGTATGTGCAAGGGAGACATTGGAAGGATAGGACATTGGTATGTGCAAGAGGAGTGTAGCACCCTCTAGTGTGTGCTAGATGTAAGGTAGGTTTGTTAGCTTAGGTTTGCTATGGGGCGTACACACGGGTGGACTTTCTGACCGGACTGGTCCGACGGACTTTCCTACGGACTTTTGACAGACTTCCGACGGACTATTGCCTAGACTTGCCTACATACGACCGGACTACGGACGGACTTGCCTACACACGACCGGACTTTCCGGCAGACTATGTCCATTTATATGCAAGTGAAGGCGCAAAGAACTGGCGATAACAACAATAACAACAATAATAAGAACGAAGGGATAGGGGACAAACTGAAATGTTTCCAGTCTCACATTACATTAAATGGATGGATAATGTCCACATGTATATGTCCAAAGTGGAGAAATTGAATATCTCATTAACATATATAGGGTACGGTCTCACTGTCATGTGGACATGAGGAGTTCAAGGGTCCAGTTAATAATGATAGGTCCACGAGCAGGGCTGCCTTCATCAAGAAGTGAAACCACATTCCAATCCTAAGGAAAAGCAAAAGAGAGAGGCGCCTCTGGGTGCAGACTAAAAACAAGGTTTATTTCATAAAAAGGTAATGATCATCAAACTCACATGTTGAAGGTCGTCAGTAGGCATAAAATAGTAATCAATACTGAGGAGGACATCATCCATCAAAGGTTCAAGACAGTCAAAAACAACTCCTAGCAGGGGGCTCTGCCTGTGTGTGAGGAGAGGTACCGCTGAGATGTGAGGCCGGCCGCAGCGGTGACAAGTCACAGTACTAGGTGGAGAGCATGGAAGGCTGTAAACATCCGGCGAGGAGTGATGACGTCATGAGTCGAGCGACGCGTTGCCGGGCGTACGGGCTGTGATGACGTGACAGCCGCGCCCCTTCATCAGGCTAAAGATGGATGGGATAGGGCAGCTTAAGACAACCAGAAATTGTGGTGATTGGTGTGGGTGAGGAGGGGAAGGGGCGGGACCGGGACTACAGGAAGTAACCAGAGGAACGATCAAGAAGTGTCAGCAGTGAAGTGTAAAGTGTAAGTGTCAGCAGTTAAGTGTAAAAGCATGACAATGATGGGGAGGAAATGATGTAAAAGAAAGTTGAATTAGAATGGAGAAGATATATACTGAAAAATAAGATGAGAATGGTAATAAATAAAAAAAAAAAAAAAAAAAAATATAAAAAATAATAAAAATAAAAATAATAATAAAAATAAAATAAAAGTAAAAAATAAAAAATAAAAAATAAATAAAATGATAATTAAAAAATGAATGAAAAATAATGAAAATTAAAATAGGTTAATTAATGATATATACATGAATATGAATATGATGAGTCTATGCCCCCAGTAAACTTAAATCCACCGCACCTTCTCCTGCTGTACCCACACTCATACCCCTGGTGGGTATGTATCAGTGCCGCAAGGCCTTGTGCAAAACTTGCCACTTCGTCCATCATGGTCAGAAGTCTTTTGTCACAAAAGGTAAAACCTATATGTTAAAAGACTTTTTCAACTGCTCATCAGACTTTGTAGTCTATCGCCTGAGCTGCCCATGCGGATTGATCTATGTAGGCCGTACCATCAGGGCTCTCAGACAGAGGTTCGGTGAGCACCGAAGGCTAATTGAAGGTGGCACCGATCCACATAGTGTCCCTAGACACTTTGCGGCGGCCCACCAGAGCTCGACAGTGGGACTCAGGGTATGGGTAATCGAACAAATTCCCAGATCCCTATCTCCCGCTGAAAGATTCAAGAAGCTCTGCTCCCAGGAAACTTTTTGGATATATACCTTAGATGCCCTATCGCCAGGAGGAATTAACGAAAGTATAGAGATTTCTACCATCCTTTAATATCTTTTATACACACATTTTAGTTTTCTGCTTTTTTACAAGATTATTAGCTGTCTAGGTTCTGTGTGAATAATTTTGAATCTTATTCTGCATCTGCGTGCGCCGTGTGCGTGCGCTTTTTTGCGTGCGCATACGTGCACACACATATGCTACAATAATTTTAAATAAGAACTTGTATCAATTACCACTAATTTAGTGATAATTAGAATTTTTACCTCTTTTTAATTAATTGTCTATTAACTGTGTGTTTTTTTACATAAGGTCTGATTTGTGTGTGATGGAGAGATACATGCCCACTCTTTTCTCTCCGCCTTTCCCTCCCCCTCCCCCCCCCCCCCCCCCCTCACCCGTCCTTCCAGTTTTATCAGACATTTTCCTTATTATAGTCATGTGTGCCTGTATGTATTCATGTGCATGTGTATGTATATGTATATATATGCGTATATATGTGTATATGTGGATTTTTTGCTTTTTCTTGTTCCCCTCCCCCCTTTTCCTTCCAGTTCTATTTTTCATATGGGACTGTATATGTTCATGTATACGTATATGTATAGATATACGTATATGCTTTTTCCTCCTATCCCCCCCCCCCCTCCCCCCATAGACTCATCATATTCATATTCATGTATATATCATTAATTAACCTATTTTAATTTTCATTATTTTTCATTCATTTTTTAATTATCATTTTATTTATTTTTTATTTTTTATTTTTTACTTTTATTTTATTTTTATTATTATTTTTATTTTTATTATTTTTTATATTTTTTTTTTTTTTTTTTTATTTATTACCATTCTCATCTTATTTTTCAGTATATATCTTCTCCATTCTAATTCAACTTTCTTTTACATCATTTCCTCCCCATCATTGTCATGCTTTTACACTTAACTGCTGACACTTACACTTTACACTTCACTGCTGACACTTCTTGATCGTTCCTCTGGTTACTTCCTGTAGTCCCGGTCCCGCCCCTTCCCCTCCTCACCCACACCAATCACCACAATTTCTGGTTGTCTTAAGCTGCCCTATCCCATCCATCTTTAGCCTGATGAAGGGGCGCGGCTGTCACGTCATCACAGCCCGTACGCCCGGCAACGCGTCGCTCGACTCATGACGTCATCACTCCTCGCCGGATGTTTACAGCCTTCCATGCTCTCCACCTAGTACTGTGACTTGTCACCGCTGCGGCCGGCCTCACATCTCAGCGGTACCTCTCCTCACACACAGGCAGAGCCCCCTGCTAGGAGTTGTTTTTGACTGTCTTGAACCTTTGATGGATGATGTCCTCCTCAGTATTGATTACTATTTTATGCCTACTGACGACCTTCAACATGTGAGTTTGATGATCATTACCTTTTTATGAAATAAACCTTGTTTTTAGTCTGCACCCAGAGGCGCCTCTCTCTTTTGCTTTTCCTTAGGATTGGAATGTGGTTTCACTTCTTGATGAAGGCAGCCCTGCTCGTGGACCTATCATTATTAACTGGACCCTTGAACTCCTCATGTCCACATGACAGTGAGACCGTACCCTATATATGTTAATGAGATATTCAATTTCTCCACTTTGGACATATACATGTGGACATTATCCATCCATTTAATGTAATGTGAGACTGGAAACATTTCAGTTTGTCCCCTATCCCTTCGTTCTTATTATTGTTGTTATTGTTGTTATCGCCAGTTCTTTGCGCCTTCACTTGCATATTGTAACTTTCTGAAACCTCCTGTGCTGCATACTGGTTATCACATAATTACAAACAAGTCCCATATTGCTTCCTCTCCAGTCGTTCTCTTCCCTTTTTTTTTTTTTTTTTTTTTTTTTTTTCTTCCCCTCCCCCCCCCCCCCCCTTCCACTCCCTCTCCACTTCTTCCCCTAAAAAACCCCCCCCTCCTTTTTTTTTTTTTTTTTTTTTTTTTTTTTTTTTTTCATCTTCATTACACTATTTTTTCCTCTTTTCTTTTCTCTTTTTGATTTATTTATTTATATGGTGTCTGACCATATATCATCATGGATATTGTTTCTGCTATTACCAGCAATAGGTATGCGACCCTTGAACAAATGTACATCTTACTTTCCCCTATTACCTTTTCAGATACTGTAAAACTTTCAGGTAAAACACGCCACAGTTTGTGTGGCAAATTTAAACAACTAGAAAGAGTAATCCACACCACCAATTTCCAGTGGTGGGATAAATTCTTTTTACAGCAATATATTGATGTAAAAATCTCACCGAGGGGATTACGAGTAACAAAAGACTGCCCCAGTGGTTTTAGCACAGATCAGACGAAAGAATGGGCCAATATTGCAGAATTCTGCACTACCAAATGGATGGGAATACTGATCTCCCATAGAGCCCTCAAGCTCAATACCCTCACTGAGCAAGTTCAAGCTATCATCAAAGATATTGCCAGTTTCCAAGTCCATATTCCACTATCATGGCTTGAGATACTGAAGGAAAAAACCAAAAAAGATGAGGATGCTTTCATTGATGTCAAGATGGGGAAATTTAAACGTGATTTGGAGGACTACAACTCCAACAAAGTTTTTTCATGGAATAAAAAGCACAAACCTATACCCAGTATGACTACCTCACACTCACCTGAACAGAATGAGTGTGATCAGGCACCTTCTAATCCCCCCATTCCTTCCTTGTTGGATATCAAACCATATGATGCTGTCATTCCTATGAGACAGCCTGAGAATCCCTTGATTCATTCCTCTTCTCGCACTTCACGTGCCTCCACACTGCCTAACATTTCCAAACATCCGTCCAAAACATCACATAAACAGGTTCTCCATAAACACAAGAACAAGAATTTGGAATTGATCAATGCTCTCAACCAATTCTACAATAGACCCAGCACTCCCCGTAGTGCCCCTAAAGATGGTCCTCCTATCCGCACTAATGTTGCTGAAATTCCTACCACCATCTCCACCAGTCCGAAACTAATTAATTATCCAGCCACTCCCAACCTCAGGCCTACAGAACCTATAGTGCCCCTGATAGAAAACCGATCTTCGAACACCCCGTCATCGAACACTTCTAACGTTCCTACAGCGAACAGTTCCACCTCCCCTTTTTTAGCGTTCGGTCCTCCTCCAGCCTCCATATCAAGAAAAAGAAAACTCACAGAAGAGGCTGTAGAGGAGGACGAACTAGAAAAACAGGCCAACACACTGAAACACCCAAAACGGTAAAGATTTTCAACTTATCTTCCCACACCCTGTCCCCTGCTGACACTTCCCTTCTGAATCGTGGACTCAATTTTGCCCCGGTAAACAAACCTAATCCTTTTGTCCTCTTCAAGGACCTAAATAGCTACATACGCAAATTAACCTTGACAAGACATTTCCAAATAAAATCACTCAAAGATCAGAATACAGATGGTGTATCCAATACTCAGACCCCCACAATATCCCCCACTGTTTCATCAGATCTCAGTATAGAGGTACCTGACCACAATATTGAGGATTTGGGTAGTTTTGACTGTGATGAATTCACATCACTGATGCTCACCCAACATCTAGCTACATCTCCGCCGATCATACGGTCCACATTAAAACCCAAGTCCATCTTTTTTCCCACTCAATCGAAAGGCCCATACATTGAGAGCTTTTATAGAGTGGTCTATGCTGATCTAATAAAAATGTGCAATTATACATCCAAAACTCATAACCTCTCACCTTCTGAAATTACAGCGCTGAACCACCTTACCCTTGCCGGGGACTTGGTAATCAAGTCAGCTGACAAGGGGGGTGGTATAGTGCTGCTCAATAGGTCTGACTACCTAAGGGAAGCATATCGACTCCTCTCAGATAGAGCTACTTATGCTAAGCTTAGTAAAGACCCCACTGCAGAATTTGCACTGGAGGCTGACACCCTTATAAACAATGCTCTAAAAGAAGAAATCATTACGAAAGCAGAAAGTTCATTCCTGCGGAAATCTTTCTATCAAATCCCTTATTTTTATTACCTACCCAAGATTCATAAAAGCCTAGTGGATCCTCCTGGTAGACCTATTGTAGCAGCGATGGAGAGTGTCACCACAGGTTTCAGTTTGTACATAGACCAATTTTTACAGCCCATAGTCTTATCCTTACGGTCATACATACGTGATGGAACGCATCTCTTAGAGCTCCTGTCTTCTTACAGATGGGAGTCCTCTTATGTATGGCTTTCACTCGATGTATGCTCTCTGTATACCTCTATTCCACACCAATTCGGATTGATGGCATTGGAGCGATTTTTATCTACGGATCCCTTAATGAATATGCGTCAGGCCAGATTTATCATAGAAGCCACAGAGTTCTGCCTGACGCACAATTATTTTACTTTTAATGGAGATTTTTTTCATCAAATACAGGGTACGGCGATGGGAGCTAATTTTGCTCCGTCTTACGCCAATTTAGCTATGGGTTTTTGGGAAAACGAATACATCCACAATCATAACCCTTTTGCAGCAAACATAGTGTTCTTCGGCAGGTACATCGATGATGTGATTATCATCTGGGATGGTGACTCCGAGCTCATTACTCCTTTTGTGAAACACTGCAACAGTAATCCTTATGGACTTTCATTTACATCTGTCACAGACTGTGCCACCATAGCCTTTCTGGATCTAGAATTGGGTCACGAAGGTTCAGTCATCACCTCCAAAAACTATACCAAGCCTACCGCAGGCAACTCGTACTTACACTACAACAGTTGCCATTTTCCTAAGTGGATCACCAACATCCCAAAGGGACAGTTTTGTCGTCTTCGACAAAACTGCACAAAAGAGTCTGATTACACTGCACTTAGTGTTAATCTTAAAAGGAAGTTTCTGGATAAACAATACCCTGAGTCCTTGGTTGATGAAGCCTACAATCACTATCTTCATGGCAAACCTCCTAGAGATAGTACATCTCCCAAGGACTGTTCTAGCAGATTTGTCACTACCTTCCACCACAAATTTAAACACATGGAAAAAATTCTATCCAAACATTGGGATATCTTACAACAGGATCCCCACCTCTCAGCCGTATTACCTTCACATCCCAAAGTCACTTACCGTAGGGCCCCTAACTTAAAGAGCAAAATTGCCCCCAGTAAACTTAAATCCACCGCACCTTCTCCTGCTGTACCCACACTCATACCCCTGGTGGGTATGTATCAGTGCCGCAAGGCCTTGTGCAAAACTTGCCACTTCGTCCATCATGGTCAGAAGTCTTTTGTCACAAAAGGTAAAACCTATATGTTAAAAGACTTTTTCAACTGCTCATCAGACTTTGTAGTCTATGGCCTGAGCTGCCCATGCGGATTGATCTATGTAGGCCGTACCATCAGGGCTCTCAGACAGAGGTTCGGTGAGCACCGAAGGCTAATTGAAGGTGGCACCGATCCACATAGTGTCCCTAGACACTTTGCGGCGGCCCACCAGAGCTCGACAGTGGGACTCAGGGTATGGGTAATCGAACAAATTCCCAGATCCCTATCTCCCGCTGAAAGATTCAAGAAGCTCTGCTCCCAGGAAACTTTTTGGATATATACCTTAGATGCCCTATCGCCAGGAGGAATTAACGAAAGTATAGAGATTTCTACCATCCTTTAATATCTTTTATACACACATTTTAGTTTTCTGCTTTTTTACAAGATTATTAGCTGTCTAGGTTCTGTGTGAATAATTTTGAATCTTATTCTGCATCTGCGTGCGCCGTGTGCGTGCGCTTTTTTGCGTGCGCATACGTGCACACACATATGCTACAATAATTTTAAATAAGAACTTGTATCAATTACCACTAATTTAGTGATAATTAGAATTTTTACCTCTTTTTAATTAATTGTCTATTAACTGTGTGTTTTTTTACATAAGGTCTGATTTGTGTGTGATGGAGAGATACATGCCCACTCTTTTCTCTCCGCCTTTCCCTCCCCCTCCCCCCCCCCCCCCTCCCCCCCTCACCCGTCCTTCCAGTTTTATCAGACATTTTCCTTATTATAGTCATGTGTGCCTGTATGTATTCATGTGCATGTGTATGTATATGTATATATATGCGTATATATGTGTATATGTGGATTTTTTGCTTTTTCTTGTTCCCCTCCCCCCTTTTCCTTCCAGTTCTATTTTTCATATGGGACTGTATATGTTCATGTATACGTATATGTATAGATATACGTATATGCTTTTTCCTCCTATCCCCCCCCCCCTCCCCCCATAGACTCATCATATTCATATTCATGTATATATCATTAATTAACCTATTTTAATTTTCATTATTTTTCATTCATTTTTTAATTATCATTTTATTTATTTTTTATTTTTTACTTTTATTTTATTTTTATTATTATTTTTATTTTTATTATTTTTTATATTTTTTTTTTTTTTTTTTTTTATTTATTACCATTCTCATCTTATTTTTCAGTATATATCTTCTCCATTCTAATTCAACTTTCTTTTACATCATTTCCTCCCCATCATTGTCATGCTTTTACACTTAACTGCTGACACTTACACTTTACACTTCACTGCTGACACTTCTTGATCGTTCCTCTGGTTACTTCCTGTAGTCCCGGTCCCGCCCCTTCCCCTCCTCACCCACACCAATCACCACAATTTCTGGTTGTCTTAAGCTGCCCTATCCCATCCATCTTTAGCCTGATGAAGGGGCGCGGCTGTCACGTCATCACAGCCCGTACGCCCGGCAACGCGTCGCTCGACTCATGACGTCATCACTCCTCGCCGGATGTTTACAGCCTTCCATGCTCTCCACCTAGTACTGTGACTTGTCACCGCTGCGGCCGGCCTCACATCTCAGCGGTACCTCTCCTCACACACAGGCAGAGCCCCCTGCTAGGAGTTGTTTTTGACTGTCTTGAACCTTTGATGGATGATGTCCTCCTCAGTATTGATTACTATTTTATGCCTACTGACGACCTTCAACATGTGAGTTTGATGATCATTACCTTTTTATGAAATAAACCTTGTTTTTAGTCTGCACCCAGAGGCGCCTCTCTCTTTTGCTTTTCCTTAGACTATGTCCGCCGGTCTTCCCAACGGAGTTACGACAGACTTTCTGAATGAACGGACTTGCCCACTTACGAAAAAGTCCGTTAATTTTGAACGTGACTCGGCTATGACGGGACTAGAAAAGGAAGTCAATCTCACCGCTTTTAATTGGTGAGATTGACACCTTGCGAGCCCCGTCATGGGGCATACCAGGCCCTTAGGTCTGGTATGGATTTTAAGGGGAACCCCCTACGCTGAAAAAACAGCGTGGGGGTCCCCCAAAATCCATACCAGACCCTTATCCGAGGACGCAACCCGGCCGGTCAGGAAAGGGAGTGGGGACAAGCGAGCGCCCCCCCTCCTGAACCGTACCAGGCCGCATGCCCTCAACATGGGGGGTGCTTGGGGGGAGGGGGCGCCCTGCGGCCCCCCCCCACCCTAAAGCACCTTGTCCCCATGTTGATGACAAGGGCCTTCTCTCGACAACCCTGGCCGTTGGTTGTCTGGGTCTGAGGGTGGGGGGCTTATCGAAATCCGGGAGCCCCCTTTAATAAGGGGGCCCCCAGATCCCGGCCCCCCATCCTATGTGAATGGGTATGGGGTACATTGTACCCCTACCCATTCACCTAGGGAAAAAGTGTCATTAAAAAAAACACACTACACAGGTTTTTAAAGTAATTTATTAGACAACTCCGGGGGTCTTCTTCCGACTTCGCAGCTCTCTCCGGCCTCTTCTCCCGGTGTTCGACCTCTTCTCCCGGTGTCCGGTTCTTCTGCTGACTCCTCCGCTATCTCCTGCTGCTCTTTTGCTAGCGGAGGGCCGGACTTCTGCTTCGTCTTCTTCCCTCTTCTCTTCTTCCGATGTTGACACGATGCTCTCTCACGCTGTAATGCTGTGTGAGCGCTCCGCAATGACTTAAATAAGTGGTCACCCCACCCCTTATGACGTCACAGCCCCGGGGCATGTTGGGACTGTGATGTCATAAGGGGGCGTGGTCAACATCACCCGATGACCACGCCCCCTTATGACATCACAGTCCCAACATGCCCCTGGACTATGACATCATAAGGGGGCGGGGTCACCGCCTATATTAATCATTGCAGAGCGCTCACACAGCATTACAGCGGGAGAGAGCGTTGCGTCAACATCAGAAGAAGAGAAGAGGGAAGAAGGACGATGCAGAAGTCTGGGCCACTGCTAGCAAAAGAGAGGCAGAAGATAGCGGGGGAGCCGGCAGAAGAACCGGACACTGGGAGAAGAGGTCGAACACCGGGAGAAGAGGCCGGTGAGCGGGAGAAGAACTGAACAGTTCTGAACACCGGGAGAAGAGGCCGGAGAGAGCAGGGAAGTCTAAAAGAAGACCCCCGAAGTCGGAAGAAGATCCCCGGAGCTGTCTAATAAATTACTTTAAAAACCTGTGTAGTGTTTTTTTTAATTGACACTTTTTCCCTAGGTGAATGGGTAGGGTTACGATGTACCCCATAATCATTCACATAGGGTGGGGGACCGGGATCTTGGGGCCCCCTTATTAAAGGGGGCTCCCAGATTCCGATAAGCCCCCCGCCTGCAGACCCCGACATCCAACGGCCAGGGTTTTCGGGAAGAGGCCCTTGTCCTCATCAACATGGGGACAAGGTGCTTTGGGGTGGGGGGCCGCAGGGCCCCCCTCCCCCAAAGCACCCACCCCCCTCATGTTGAGGGCATGCGGCCTGGTACAGTGTAGCGGGGCTGGGGCGCTCGCTTGTCCCCATCCCCTTTCCTGACCGGCCGGGCTGCGTGTTTGGATAGGGGTCTGGTATGGATTTTGGGGGGAGCCCACGCAGTTTTTTTCGGCGTAGGGAGTTCCCCTTAAAATCCATACCAGACCTAAGGGACATTGTCGCCTTCCCCTCGCGCTCGCTGCAATAGGAACATGTGTTTTTCCTATTGCAGCAAGCGCGAGATGTAGTACCCTGCTCTTACGTCGTATCTGGTCCGTCGGGCCAGCATTCAGACGACTGGGCTTTCCGTTAGAAACTGAGTCTGGTGGAGTTACGACATAAAGATTTGAAGCAGGTTTCAAATCTAAAGTCCGTCGGAAGTCCGATGCAGCCCACACATGGACGGATTTTCCGCCGGATTCGGTCCATCGGACCGGTCCGGTCGGAAAGTCCGCCCGTGTGTACACGGCATTAGTGTAGGAAAATATAGCTTGGCTCAGGGCTAAGCCTGAGCTGTGAATCTGGGTCAGGGTTCAGTGAGTTAGGCTGGATGACTCGTCCTGGTCTGGAAGATTGTAGAAACTTCTAGAGCTAGTGGGTGGAGGTTAGGAGGAGCTGTTTGGAATATTTTTGAGGGCCTCAGCCAATCCCCAGTAAATGGCTGGAAAGGAGCGGGTTCACCTTATAAATAGGCATGAGCAATGCCAGCAAGGGCAGTTGGTGGAAGGATCCCTCCACAACACATAGAGGAGCCCTTCCTGGAGGCACAGGAGCAAGTGTGAGGACAGTGTGAGTAGAGCAGTACTACTGGGGACTTACAAGGGGTAGACTGCCACATGTTGCCAGTTCTCCCTGAAGACTGCATTGTGCCAAGTCGTCATCCCTTTCCTGGGAGCTCTCCTGCTGAGTCAGCCGGGTGGGCTGATGAGAAAGTCAGTCTGGAGGATTATTGTGAGAGGTTAGCCTGGAGGGCTGGTGAGAGGGGGAGATGCAGCCAGGTGTGTTGGCATTGCCTGAAGATGTGGTGCTGGGCTCAGTGACCACGGAAAGGAAGTGAAGGAGAAAGTATAAGCTGTGTCACTCCAGAATACTGCTGTTAAGAGACTGTGAGTTCCTGCCTGTGATGGGTTGTTGCTGAGCTGACAACCAAGTGTGTACAGGAGGCTAAAGAAGCGGAGATTGTATACAGAGACTAGGGTTGCACCGACACCACCTTTTTAAGACTGAGTACAAGTACCGATACTTTATTTCAAGTACTCACCGATACCAATTACCGACTTTTTTTTTAATGTCATGTGACAGTGTTACTAATTTGCAGCCCTGATGACATGTGGACTGTGTCAGTAGTTTTTATTTTTTATTTTATTTTTTTTACAAGATTATTTTTTACAATGTATTATTTATTTATTTATGTATTTATTTATTTTTTTTACAATGCTTTCTTTTTTTTTTAGGGGGGGGGGGGAGTGGACGGTACCAGTGTGTTTTTTATTCTATTTTTTATTATTTTTACAATTAAACCTTTTAAATATTTATTTATTACAATTATTTATCTTTTTATTTTTTTTTATCAGCCCTGTTGGGGGGGCTTTGGTGGGATATCAGGGGTCTTAACAGACCCCTGACATCTCTCTTTTGAGACACGGAGAGGGACTGAGGACACAGATTCCCCAGTCCCTTTCTCTGCAGCCTCAGCTGCACTGGAGATGAATGGAGAGGAGGCAGAGAGGCTCCTCTCCATTCATAAACTGAAGCATCATAAAAACAGTTTACAATGCTCAGTTATCAATGGACTGTCCATTCAGAAAAGGAAGGAGCCGGTAAATGACAGATTTACCGGCTCCTTCCTCCACTCTCCATCCTGACAAATCAAGGACAAAGGGGGCGGAGGAGCACAGAGGGGGACCGGAGCGGAGCATGGAGGGGGACCAGAGCGGAGCACAGAGGGGGACCGGAGCAGAGCACGGAGGGGGACAGGAGCAGAGCACGGAGGGGGACAGGAGCAGAGCACGGAGGGGGACAGGAGCAGAGCACGGAGGGGGGCAGGAGCGTGGAGGGGGACCGGAGGAGCCTGGAGAAGCATGGAGGAGGACACAGAGGGGGACTGGAGGAGAATATGGAGACAGTCAGGGGTGATTGGTGCAGCAGTGGGGGCAGTTACAAGCACACCAATCTCCCTGTATCAATTTCAATAAAGCAGCTGAAAGCCGCGGGAGGGAGGAGGAGGAGAAGCGGCTGTCAGCTGCTTTATTTGAAATCTATACAGGGAGATCAGTGCTTGTAACTCCCCCATGGATCACCCCTGACTGCCCAGGTATCAGATCAAGCATCGGAGAATTTGTCCAAATACAAGTACTTGGGCAAATGCTCGGTATCGGCACCGATACTAGTATCAGTATCGGTGCAACCCTAATAGAGACTGTTTATAGGAAGCTGTCCCTGAAGTTGTTGAAGTCAAGTGGCATCCCATAATCTCCCATCCCTATCCAAGTTGAAACTCCCTATAAAACATAAAAACAAAGTTACAGAATGATCCCTGTCTCTAAAGTGCAAAATCAAGATTTGGTGTGCCTGGCTGTGCAGGGTGAGAGATCCTAGTTCATCTGGGTATCTAGAGGGTAAAACCCAACGCCAATTTTTTTTTTTATAGGCGTGGTGTCCCCCCCACCCAAGACCATACCAGACCCTTCGGTCTAGTATGGATTGTGAGGGGAACCCCACATAAAAAATAAAAAAACAGCTTGGGGTCCCCCCAAAATTTATACCAGACCCTAATAATTGAGTCTGGTATGAATCTAGAGGGGAAAACCCAACGCCATTTTTTTTATAAACCGCGTGGTGTCCTCCCCACCCAAGACCATACCAGACCCTTTGGTCTAGTATGAATTGTGAGGGGAAACCCCACATAAGAAACAAAAAAAACGGCTTGGGGTCCCCCCAAAATTCATACCAGACCCTTATGCGAGCATGCAGCCTGGCAGGTTGGGATGGCTCTGCGCCCCCCCACCCCAAAGCACCTTGTCCCCATGTTGATGGGGACAAGGGCCTCTTTCCAGCAACCCTGGGCAATGGTTGTGGGGGTCTGCAGGCAGGGGGCTTATTGGAATCTGTGAGCCCCCTTTAAGAGGACCCCCAGATCCAGGCTCCCCCATGTGAATGAGTATGGGGTACACTGTACCCCTACCCATTCACCCAAAAAAAGAAGTGTAGTGTTACAAAAAACAAGAGACAGTTTTCGAAAAGTCCTTTATTAAAAATGAAGAATGAACCCCATCGTAGCTCCGTGTCTTCTTCCTCCAGTCCTCTCCCTCCACTTCTTTTCCCTCTGCTTCCTCTCCCGCTTCTTCTCTGTCCATTTCTTCTCCGTCCGCTTCTTCTCCCTCCGCCGATGACTTTTTCCTCCGCTGTCCCAGTCCTCCTCCAACGCTGGCTCATGCTGTTGTGTCGGGTCCAGTGTCTGCCAGTTCTTATATAGCCATAGGGTGTGGCCATTCCGTTTCGGTGACATCGCCACGAGACTCCTTCCCTTGTGATGTCACGTGCGGAGGGAGAAGAACAGGGAGAAGAAGCGGACAGAGATGAAGAGGAGGAAGAAGCAGAGGGAGAAGAACAGGAGGAAGAAGAACCGGAGGGAGAGGACCAGAGGACAGAGACACGGAGCTACGACGAGGGGCATTTTTCATTTATAATAAAGGCTTTTTTGTATCACTACACTTCTTTTTTTTTTGGTGAATGGGTAGGAGTAAAATGTTCCCCATACTCATTCAGCTTCCAGATTCTGACAAGCCCCCTGCCCGCAAAGCCCCACAACCACTGCCTAGGGTTGTCGGGAAGAGGCCCTTGTCCCCATCCACATGGGGACAGGGTGCTTTGGGGTGGGGGGGTAAAGCACCCACAACCCCCTTGTTGAGGTCATGTGGCCTGGTATGGTCCAGGAGAGAGGGGGACACTCGCTTGTCCCCCCTTTCCTGACTTGCCGGGCTGAATGCTGGGATAAGGGTCCTGTATGAATTTCGGAGGGGCCCCATACAATTTTTTTTTTTTTGGCGTGGGATTTCCCCACTAAATCTATACCAAAACCAAAGGGTCTAGTATGGTCTTGGGGGGACCCCATGCCATTTTTTTTTTTAAGTCGCATGCCACAAGTCGGATCAGTTAACATGATGACACCCGACTTCCATTCAAGTCAGTGGGCTAAAAAATTGTGCCCAAATCGGACCAAAGTAGTGCAGGAAGCATTTTTAAAGTCAGGCCGACATAAGTTGGACCAGTTAAGATGGCTCTCATAGGGAAGCATTGATTTTGACATGCGATTTGTGCTCTGGAAGTCAGAGCATATGTCGGATCAGTGTAAACTGGCCCCAAAAAAAAGGACATAATTAAGAACAGATCTCATCCTTCATCATCTGCTCTCTAGCCTACCCTCTGGGCTACCCATGGCTATGTGCTCCCAACCCAAGTATCAGTTGACCGTTGCCTGGGAAGAAGGCTTTCACGCCAGCTCCTATCTTAAGACATCTGGACACTGCTGTTCTTGCTGGAAGTTGACACTTCTGAGATTGAGATGATATAAACTGGTTGTACAGTTGGGTCAGTCCATGAGCCATACTTTTCATACACTGCGCTGGTGATGGCCAACTAGCTGTACGCAGTGTGGAATAAATGGTTCTAAAATATCAGGCTGTTTATGTACTATAAACCAGTGGTTCTGGATATACAGTTGGCTGCAGGGGTATAAGAGAATGAGTTACATGGCTTTGCCCACTAGAGATGGGCCGAACGCCACCCAACCCCCCCCCCCCCCGGTTTGATTCGCGCTAGAATTCTCGAACATCGCAACCCGATCCGTGAACCCCATTGAAGTCTATGGAACACAAACTTGAAAAAGTCCCCATTTTGAAGGCTTATATGCAAGTTATTGGTCATAAAAGGGTATGGGGGCCCGGGTACTGCCCTGGGGGACATGTATCAATGCAAAAACACTTTTAAAAAAGATAATTTTTAAAGGAGCAGTGATTTTAATTATGCTTAAAGTGAATCAATAAAAATGAAAAATTCCTTTAAATATAGTGCCTGGGAGTCCCCCTTAGTCTCCCTTTAAAGTGGCCCATCTGTACAGTGTATAGAACCTGCTGCAGCAAAACTGACATTTTTAAAGAAACAAAATGATATTTAAATTGATTTTCGCTGAAAGCTTTCTTTATTTGGACAAGCTGGAATTTAGACGCTGGACATGTGGGTGGCAGGGAGTGTATTTTTTTTTTTTTGCCGATGCGGCAGCTGTGGCATAGAAATTTGCCTGCTATACTCAACAGCTGGTGGTGTGCTGCTGGCAGACGTGTTGCAAGGACCTGTGACACCCTTTGCTATACCATTATCCCTGTCAGTGGAGGCTGCTGAAAGGTCATGAGATATAGCGGGGGTAGACCTGAAAGGTGAGGAGTGAGGAGGAGAAGAATTGTGTCCCTTGTGCGTGGCTTTCAGGTGCTCTTGCCAACGGGCTGAGTGGTGGAAATTTAAATGCCATGTCAAGCATGTGGTACCCAAATAGCTGCTGTTTTTGCCACACTTGATCTACTTGGGGCAGAGATTGCAAATTGCAACAGTGCAAACTGCTGAACATATGCTAAAAAAGCCCACACAGCTCATCTGTGGGAAGTGGGCCGGGAGATAACAGCTCCACAATCTGATGGAATAGGGTGGCTGCTTTCTACTCTTCCATGGTGGCTGCCTCTGGAGGACATCCTGCCTTGTTGGGGTTGTGCCTTCCCCTCACTTTCCTCCTCTCTATTCGGAACCCAAGACGCATCAGTGACCTCATCATCAACATCCCCTCCATCCTCTTCACCACTGGAGCCAACTTGGCAATACGCTGCAGCTGGGGGAACATAACTGCCAATTTGTTGTTTATCAGTGTTCTCCCCTGTCTGTAGGCTTATGTTACGCTCTTCCTCTACCTCAGAACCAACATCAGAATCAAGTAATGTCTGTGCATCCTCAAGAAGCAAGTGGCTGATGCTGACTCCTCCATGCATGATGCTAGGCCTATGGCAGGAGTAGCTGTGGACAAGGAGGCAGCATAAGCCACTCTGGCAGCTGTGGTGGCCTGCGCACTAGGGTCATAGAGGCTATAGGATGAGGATGATTTAGTAAGCTAGTCCGCCACCTCCTCCTCCTCCAAAAGTTTATAGTGAAGCTTCAGAATGGCCAAATGGCCAAAAGCATTCAAGTGACATTGGACACTTGGACATTCTGAAGCTTCACTATAAACTTTTTTGCACTAATGTATTTCTTTTTTTTTTATTTACTACCATGGCTCTTTATGATCTTTTTACATGATTTTGAGACTTTGCCACATCTGTGATCTATTTATATATAATTTTATACACAATTTTTTGTATGTTTTATATATTTCTCTGAGAATATTTATGTGTTAGTTCTTTGATATTGTGGATACATCATTTTGAATATAGTTCACCAATTTACCTATACCTCATTCCGCATACGTATAGGTCCACTAGGTATCTATTAGCACTGTTTTCTTTTATGTCACTTAAACTGACATGATTGCATGGTGTTTGCACTAATACGGATAATTTCTTCTTTCTTCCCTTCTTTGCCTACAGGGGGGTATATCTATTCATAAACACATTTTTAATCACCCCCATGAGACAGCTAGGAAGGTAGCGCCAATTACCCCAACTTATCTGGTTTTGTTTTTTGTAAGTTCTTGCTGGGAACTGAATAGGGGAGGCTGCAACCTTATACTGTCCTGAGCGCGAAGCTTATCTCTAGCCTTAAGGGTTAAGTTACAAAAATAAATATGAACAACAACTTTATCAGTGCAGCCTCACCAGTGCCCATGAATTCAGCCTCACCAGTGCCCATCAATGCAGCCTCACCTGTGCCCATCGATGCAGTGTGACCAGTGCCCATTAAAGCAGCCTCACCTGTGCCCATCAATGCAGCCTCACCTGTGCCCATCAATGCAGCCTCATCTGTACCCATCAATGCAGACTGACCAGTGCCCATCTATGCAGTGTGACCAGTGCCCATCAATGCAGCGTAACCAGTGCCCACCAATCCAGCCTCACCTGTGCCCATCATTGCAGCGTGATCTATGCCCATCATTGCAGTGTGACCATTGCCCACCAATGCAGCCTCGCCTGTGCCCATCATTGCAGCGTGAGCTATGCCCATCATTGCAGCGTGACCAGGGCCCACCAATACAGCGTGACCTGTGCCCATCATTGCAGCGTGACCTATGCCGTTCATTGCAGCCTTGCCTCTGCCCATCATTGCAGCATGACCTGTGCACAGAACACTGGTCCAATGCTGGGATGTGTTCTGTCTGTCACAGGCGCCGGGTCAGGAGGCGGGACTGTGTGCGACCACGAGTGCACGGCAATTCAAATGTAAGCTGTTACAGTGAAAAACAAAAAAATCCCCGCGCTATCATAAAAAAAAATCCCAAAGAAGCAGCAGTTCAACTGTGAAATATTCACATCCGACAAGAAAAACAAAGAAAAAACTGCGCTATACAGTGAATAAAAAGTGCATAAAAGAAATCAATATATGCAGTAAACACAAAAATATACATCAAATGACATCAAATCATTAGTGCACAAATGGTAGTAAATACATCAAATGACATCAAATCATTAGTGCACAAATGGTAGCAAAGTCCATAGATTTTGAAGAAATCGAGAGTCTGGTGAGGAGATAGGAGGAGTCCCCTGACAGTTCTCTGTGAAAACCAAGTGAGAAAGTGGAAAACAAACACACCCGTGACTTTACAGCGTGACTTTGTAAGTGGCTCTCCTCTCCTGTGAGGCGATTTCTAGGGAACAGAACTATAACTGAGTGTTGTATTACCTCAGCAAGTTTATTTACAGTTGTCCTTAAATTCGGGTTATTGTGCGGTTGGAGTCACGCTGTACAGAGAGATATCGCTGGTAGGACACCGGGACCCAGTCTATACACGCTTGAGATGCTTAATATCCATTGTGGTATCCGGAGGAGTGTTTCATTGCTAAGCTGCATAACCTGGATGTAGTCCTGAGACGTGCCTGTTGTGCTTGCCATCTGGTAAACGCATATATTAGGTGGTGGAGGATCACTGTGTAGGGTGTGTTTGTTTTCCACTTTCTCACTTGGTTTTCACGGAGAACTGTCAGGGGACTCCTCCTATCTCCTCACCAGACTCTCGATTTCTTCAAAATCTATGGACTTTGCTACCATTTTTGCACTAATGATTTAAAGTCATTTGATGTATTTGCTACCATTTGTGCACTAATGATTTGATGTCATTTGATATATATTTTTGTGTTTACTGCATATATTGATTTCTTTTATGCACTTTTTATTCACTGTATAGCACAGTTTTTTCTTTGTTTTTCAAGCTGTTACAGTGGGCAATCCCCGCTCTGTGATCCTGCCAGCTCGCCTCTTCCTCCACTCTCTCTTCCCCTGGGGGCGATCGCTGGGAGAACAGCTCCCATTCAACTCCGCCTGCTGGCAGTGCTCGCCCCTCCCGCTCCAAGGCAGCCTATGCCTGCCAGAAACCATTTTCCACTCGCAAAATGCGTGTGGAAAATTTTAGGGCTGCTCTAAGGTATGGAAATTACGGGTAAGTCAAAATTATTTTTATCTTAATCATACAGTAAAGGACACAGGCAGATTATTCATGCACCATGGGACATGCCCAAGCAATAAATACAAAGGGTGGGGAATAACTAGGCAATTAGAACTGGCCCAAAAAAAAACAGGGGTCAAGGACCCAATTTTAAAGTGCTGCTCCAAGAACCTTGTGGCTAAAAACTGCATCCTCAGAGGATTGAACATCTACCTGGCAGAACTTTGAGAACATACCGTATATACTCGAGTATAAGCCGAGTTTTTCAACACTTTTTTTGTGCTGAAAGTGCCCCCCTCGGCTTATACTCGAGTCAAGCACTTTTCTGGTGCAAAGAATGGCATTTCACGAACCGATTTTGGGGCCCCGTATCTTGGGGCCACTTGGTGCTAGGAACCCCAACTTTGGTGTGCAAACACAGTGGGTAGGTTAATTGGATCCTGTCTAAATTGTCCCTAGTATGTATGAATGTAAGTTAGGGACCTTCGATTGTAAGCTCCTTGAGGGTAGGGACTGATGTAAATGTACAATGTATATGTAAAGCGCTGCGTAAATTGACGGCGCTATATAAGTACCTGAAATAAATAAATAAATAAACTAGCACTACAACATATCCAAAGCTGGGGTTCCTAGGACTAAGAGATATGGGGCCCCAAAATCAGTTCAGAAAATGTCATTCTCTGCTGCAGAAAAGTGCTTGACATTTTCCGAACCGACTTTGGGGCCTAGTATCTCGGGGCCACTTGGTGCTCACCAAATTTGGGGTTCCTAGCACTAGGTGGCCCTGGGATACAAGGCCCCAAAATTGGTCAACTGTGTCCATCTGCAGCAATGTCATTTCGGGACCCTTTGGGTCCAGAGTCCAGAGACCCTAAATTTCGGCTGCAGCTAGGGGGCATCTAGGAACCCTTAACAACCAAGTTTGAAGTTTGGGGACCTATGGCTGCAAATGGGCACAGTGAGGCATGCAAATGGGCACAGTGAGGCTGCAAATGGGCACAGTGAGGCTGCAAATGGGCATTGTTGACCCTCTTTTCTACTTACAGTAGCTGCGAATTTCTCAGCCTAGGCTTATACTCGAGTCAATAAGTTTTCCCAGTTTTTTGTGGTAAAATTAGGTGCCTCGGCTTATTTTCGGGTCGACTTATACTCGAGTATATACGGTATACACAATAGACCCGGTAGTGGACTTACACAAATAGGTAACAGAGGCTTGGTGCCTAAAGGCTGAGGATACTCCTACAGATCTGGTGGAGTGGGTGCACAACATCTCAGAAGAAGGTTTTTGTTTAAGAGCATAAGCTCTAGTAATCAAGTTCCTTATCCACCGTAAAATAGCGGATTTTGAACTGCTGAGGCAGTAGAGGTTTAAGTTCTGTCTTTTTGTTCTGTCTTTTAAAACCACTGACTGAACCATAGGTCAGGGACATCTGTGATCCAGAGAGATGCAAACTGTAACAGACGCCCCCCCCACTCTTAGGATAGAGGGTGCCCCTTTAATATGAAGAGGGGCAGATTTTTAGGGTCGCCAATTGGTCCTCTGTTCCCACATTCTCCAAGTTCTACCAGACAGAAGTCCAGGCTTCGTCTGATGCCAGCTTTGGCCGCAAGGTGCTTCAAGCTGTTTTCTGAGCATTTGTTTGGATTCTTTAAACCCTAGCTTTTCTTCTGGGCCTATTGGCTGTTCTAGTTACTAAGGTATTGCCCACCCCTCAGTTTTATTGCTTGGGTACGCCCCATGATCTATGAATACAAGTTCTATGTCCTGTACTTTATAATTACTAAAACGGGAATTTTGACTTACCTGTAAATCTCTTATCTTGGAGGTCCCTTCGCTTTACATGTCCAGGTACAGGTACAGGTCCCTTCCCTTTGTGTCTTGATTACACCTTATTGCTTGCTAAAACAAACTGGAGCTTCACATTGTGGATTGAGTTGTATGGATACACTCTAGGGATGGTCCTAGAAAAAGTTTTTGCCATTGTCCAATCACCTGATGGTAGCAACATATAACCCATGGTCTATGAATTGAATACTAGTCTAGAGAGGCCCGGAATGAAAAATGACTAAAAGGAGGGATAGTGTAGGGCCGGACATGACAGTGTGTCCAAGGGAGACACAGATGGGGTTAATGTGAGATAGTAGGGGGAGTGGTAGAAAAAGGGGAAGGTGAAAAAAGTAGTTTTTGAAAAGGGGGGAGTGGTTATATATATAGTTATAGGAGGGGAGGAGTAAGGGGTCAGTGTGAGGAAGAATTCTATATGTTATTTGATTTATTTGGATTTTTTTTAATAAACAAGGCTGTTATGGCCATTTTACTCCATAAAATAAAGGTGTGGTCTCATTATTTTAGGTGGTTAAGGTTGGGTTGGAGTATAAAGTGGATAACAGTTACAGAATGTAGGGGACATTTGGGCTACACTGGTCATGTGTACTGTGCTGAACTGCAAGATAAGGAATTTATAGGTAAGACAAAATTCCTATTTTTTATCTACATTCTGATAGCTAAAACACTGTGCTGTCATAGGTCTTCTTTATATGAACTGTCTTGCACATGGATATTTAGAAATTACTCTGCTGTGCCATTTCATAAAATAAGTGTGGAAAAAAGTAATTTTGGCAGGAGATGCTAACCAGTCTTCTGGTGTGACAATATTATACCAGCACTTTATTCTAGAGTCTATGTCTTATCATTTGTTTCTTGGCCTTCCTTTCCCAAAACTACAATGTAGTGTTACCGAGATGTTTTCAGTGGGGTTATAGTTCGGGCCGTTTTTTTGGCCAGTCATTAACATTAGTGACACTAAACCCTCGTTTAAAAAAATATACTATTTGCGTATGTATGCTTCACTGAAAAAAGTAACTTTGATTGCGTTCAGCCTCCTTCGAATTCCATTATTTCTTTCTGCTGTGATCCAGATTCCTGTTAGAGGGTGGCTACGTTTCTTGTCCATGGTCCCAATGTAAGTAGCCACCCTCTCTTTATCACTCTTGAGGTGAATTAGGGACTCTGGACTATATACTATAGGATGTTTACCGTGCATAGAGCAGTGCACATGACCACAACTAATGTGGCCTGCTCGTTATAAAAATATGGAAGTGAGAGGGAAAAGGTTTGGGAGCTTATGAGGATGTTACAACGAGAAGGCCATTAAGTATTGGATAAGTATGGATTATAGAATTTAAAAAAAAATAAGGATATTGTTTATTGTCACTTTAATATAGTGAAATAAAAACAATGTCTTTACAGCTTTGACAGTAGGGCAATGAGTATTATCGTGCTGAAAATGATATTTTTGTGTAAGGTAATAACTCTCAGATAGCTGCAGAAAGTAGAAATTTTGTTTGTAATGTTGTCTCAATGAGGGAAATTTATCATAGCATCTGGAACAGCTTTGTATGGCAACCAATTGGCTTCTATCTTTAATTTTCAAAGCTTACTGTAACTGAACAAACTAAAGATAGAAGCAGATTGGTTGTCATGTACAGGTGTACCGGATTCTGGTCTAGTTTTGGTAAATGTCCCCAATGTATTTTTTTACTTGTCAGTGTCCCTTCTATATGCTGAATACAGGCAATAGCGTGACTAGACATGCAACCCTGAGCAAAAACATTGCATAATCCAGGAATCATATATCAAAAGAACAGGGTTCAATGATGATTAAATAATTCCCCTAAAGTGGTTGTAAATGCTCAAGGTTTTTTACCTTCATGCATTCTATGCATGAAGGTAAAAAACCTATGTGCAACTGCCCCCGCAGCCCCCCAATACTTACCTGAGCCCCATCTCGATCCATCGATGTGCACGAGAGCAGCAGCTCTCTGGGGTCTCTGCCACCTCACTGGCTGAGACAGCAGCGGTAGACTATGGCTCCCGCCACTGTCAATCACAGCCAGGGAGCCAATGAGTATAGAGCAGGGGCAGGGCCAAGCCGCACTCTGAATGGACAGACCGAGCAGCAGCTCGGGAGTGAGCCTGCTTAAGTGCCCCCATAGCAAGCTGCTTGCTATGAGGCACTTGGCAGGAGGGAGGGGCCAGGAGAGCCGGCGGGGGAGCCAAGAAGAGGAGGACCAGGGCTGCTTTGTATAAAACCATTACACAGAGCAGGTAAGTATGACATGTTTGCTATTAAAAAAAAAAAAATCAGCCTTCAATATCACTTTAATGCTTGTTTTCTGTAAACAAGATATTTTCCACATTTTTTGTCATTTCTTAATGCAATTTTTTAAAGTTTTTTTTCATTTGTGTATGCCCCCTATAATTTGTTTGCCTTATTTACTAGATATTCAGATCTACAGTATACAATATACAGGGGCACCTCATAAAATTGGAATATCATCAAAAAATTATTTTATTTCAGTAATTTAATTCAAAAAGTGAATCATATATATTTTATATAGATGCGTTACACACAGAGTGATATATTTCAAGCATTTCTTTCTTTTAATTTTAATGATTATGGATTACAGCTAGTGAAAATCCAAAATTCAGTATCTCAGAAAATTGGAATATTACCAATAAAAAAAGGGATTTTTAATACAGAAATGTTGGCTTACTGAAAAGTATGTCCATGTATAGTATAGTATGCACTCAATACTTGGTTGAGGCTCCTTTTGCATGAATTACTGCATCAATGCAGCGTGGCATGGAGACGATCAGCCTATGGCACTGCTGAGGTGTTATGGAGGCCCAGGTTACTTTGATATTGGCTTTCAGCTCATCTGCATTGCATGTGTTTTATCAAGTTCAAAGTCAGTGCAGCCCTCTACCAGGAAGTTCTAGAGCACTTCATGCTTCCCTCTGCTGACCAGCTTTATGGAGATGCTGATTTCATATTCCAGCAGGACTTGGCACCTACCCACACTGCAAAAAGTACCAATACCTGGTTTAATGATCATGGTATCACTGTGCTTGATTGACCAGCAAACTTGCCTGACCTAAACCCCATAGAGAATCTGTGGGGTATTGTCAAGAGGAGGATGAGAGACACCAGACCCAACAATGCAAACGAGCTGAAAGCCGCTATCAAAGCAACCTGGGCTTCCATAACACCTCAGCAATGCCACAGGCTGATCACAATCCATGCCACACCACATTGATGCAGGAATTCATGCAAAAGGACCAAGTATTGAGTGCATACTACACTGTACCCGGACATACTTTTCAGTAAGCCGGCATTTCTGTATTAAAAATCCTTTTTTTTTCTTGGTCTTATGTAATATTTTAATTTTCTGAAATACTGAATTTTGGGTTTTAACTAGCTATAAGTCCATAATCATCAAAATGAAAAGAAAGAAATGCTTTAAATATATCACTCTGTGTGTAACACATCTATATAAAATATATGAGTTTCACTTTTTTTTATTGAATTAATGAAATAATTTAACTTTTTGATGATATTCTAATTTTATGAGATAAAACAGTATATATACAGTATATACTTACTATCACAATATGCCCATAAATTGTGCATGCTCTCCATTTATCTATGTGTTACCATGCAAAATGCTAGTGTGATATTAGTTTTTGTTTTTAGGCTGTACATAAAGTTTGTTGATCTAGGCCACACCTTAGTATGCTGTACTGGCCCAGGCAGTGTCTTTTAAAACAGATGTCAGGAGGAAATAGTTGACCTTGCCCCCTGAGCAAGCCCTTACAGGCAAAACATATTAGGGCTCATGACATCTCCATGAGGTCACATAATACATTCCTGTTAAGACAAGGCTTTATTCAAGTTATATCAGACTGCATTTGTATTTTGCTATGCACACAGGACTGAGCGTTACTTTCCATCAACATTTGTGTCACATGCAGCAGCACTGATCTGTAGGGGATATTTCCCATCCTATATACCCCATGCCATTACATAAATGCAAGTACCAGTAATTACAGGTGAATGCATCATTCCTCTGATTCCATTTCAGTGTGCATATACATTATTGTGCACACAGGATAGAATTTATTTTCATTTTATGTTTTATGCAGCAAAATCAATTTGTAGGGAAAGTCTCCTATTTGGTATATTACATCTGAATGTTGGTGCAGTCCGCATTGGCAACAACATTTTGACTAAGTTCTACCAGAACATGGGCATTCAAGATACAATTACCTGTGTATGAAAGCATTTTTTGTACATAACTGAGGAATGGACATAGAGTCAAGCCATTTCTCTGTATCAATAGCATGTTACCTTTTTTGGATCTTGTTACCACATGCGATTGTGGAACTGTGCATGGAAGCTCTGTCGAGAATTTTATATACACTGCTTCATATGTAGCACGTAAAGGGGTAGGGTGGGGGTTGTTTGTCACATCCCCTATGTTTCCCTCCTTGTTAGGCACCAAGAAAGGGTCACATGAGAGGCCTACCCCAGGCAGGGCCATCTTTAAAGGGGTTGCAAACCCTCAAGGTTTTTCACCTTACAGCATTCTATGCATTAAGGCGAAAAACCTTCTGTCACTCAGCAGCCCCCCCGAGCCCCCGTTATACTTACCTGAGCCCTGTGTTTCCCACGACGGGAACGAGCACACCAGCTCCGGCCGGTGTCTCGGGTCCTGATTGGATAGATTGATAGCAGCGCAGCCATAGGCTCCCGCTGCTGTCAATCAAATCCAATGATGCGGGGGTGAGTCCTGCGGGTGTCCCGAAGGAGAGCGCTTCTAAGACAGGGCACTCGAGAAGAAGAGGAGCCAGAAGCGCCGCTGAGGGAGGATCGGGGCGACTCTGTGCAAAACTAACTGCACAGCGGAGGTAAGTATGACATGTTTGTTTTTTTTGTTTGTTTTTTAAACCCTGAACCTTCACAACCCCTTTAATATTAATTGGACCCTGAGCAAACATCTTCTTGGGCCCCCCCCTCCATGCAATTACGCTCTCCACCAGCTCTGAGACATACAATAAATAGCAGATAGACTCAAAATCAGTTCACTGAATCATATCAGGCAGTGATTGCAATTGGTTGCCAGAGGTTACAGTGTATCATTACCGCTTACTGGCTGGTTGCTAGAGGTTACAGCACACATTACGGCTCACTGGTTAGTTGCTATAGGTTACAGCACATGATTTCTGCTTGTTGATTGGTTGCTAGAGATTACTGTACATTAATACTGCTCACTGATTGGTTACTAGAGGTTACTGCACATCATTACTGCTCACTGATTGGTTGCTAGAGCTTACAGCACATCATCTCACTGCCTGCACACCATGGACTGGAGTGGTGAGGGGACCCATCAATAGACAGAAAACTCCTAAGGATTCTAGAACTCTTGGAATCAGTGGCGGTGCTGGGGGGAGGGGAGGATGTGATTAATGGCAATGCTGATTTTTTACCAACTACCAATATAAAGAGGAGTTTCAACACTGACCACCAATGTATTAGGGGTTTACACTGGCCACTAATGTAATAAAAGCATTCACAGTAACCACCAATGTAAGGAGGAATTTACTCTAACCACCAATGTATGGGGGACCTTCACACTGGCCACTAGTGTGAATAAAAAAATAACCTCTCCTGAATTACTTTAATTGACATCTAGAAAACGTCCGTTTAGCCGCGTTTACATGCCACGTTTGTATATATATATATATATATATATATATATATATATATATTTTTTTTTGTTAAAATAAAAAAACGTCTGTAAAAGAAATGCAAACGCGAGCTACCACGAGTTACCGCATTTAGCAGCGTTTACAAGCTGTTACAGGCATTATCCGTCTGAACCCATTTTTTTGCATTCCAAAAAATGCCTCTAAACTCAACTGCCTAGAAATGACTATAAACGACCCTGTGTACATGTACTGATAAGATAACATAGAGGAGAGTTCAGAAGCAGCTGAAAAAAATGCCCAACTGCTCCTAAGGCTTCATGCACACGAGACACCGGTGCAAACTCTGCTGAACACGTTTTTAAAAGCTGAAACCGGCGTTTAGAAACGCACGTTTTGCCGCATTTGCATATCGCTTTTAGCAGCGTTTTACCACGTTTGCGTCTAGAAGTGTCTGCAGAGCAGAGAATGACATTTTGCGACCCAACTTTGGAGCCCCGTATCTCAGGACCACTTGGTGCTAGCAACACCACATTTGGTGTACTAACACAGTGGAACTATCACTACAACATATCCAAAGCTGGGTTTTCTAGCACCAAGTGCCCCCAAGATACGAGGCGCCAAAATCAGGTCGCAAAATGTCATTCTCTGCTGCAGAAGTGCTTGACATTTTGCGACCCGATTTTGGGGCCCCGTATCTCGGGGCCACTTGGTGCTAGGAACCCCAAATATGTTGTAGCGCCAGTTCTACTGTGTGTGCCCACAAACATTGGGGTACCTAGAACTAAGTGGGTATTAACTCTTACAGAAGAGAATTTCCCTTCCTAGGGGTAGATTTCATCTCACTTCCTGTTGTCTCCTTCTGTTTGCAAGTAGGAGTCGTTTGTAAGTTGTGTGTAATGTTTGAAAGTAGGGGCCTGCCCTCTATACTCTGCAGAAATTGTGGCCTTAGGTGTTGGTGTTGCCACAACACTGTATGCCCTCACAGTTACTCTTGGTGGGCGCAGGAACGGGCTCTGCTGTGAAATATTAGATCAAGAATTGTAATTACATGCCCCTGTTGAACATGGTCAGAAAAATTGGGCCTTTGGTGGTGGTGGTGCTGGTGCCACAACACTGTAAGTCCTCACAGTTACTCTTGGTGGGCGCAGAAACGGGCCCTGCTGTGAAATATTAGATCAAGAATTGTAATTACATGCACCTGTTGAACAGGGGCAGAAAAATTGGACCTTAGGCACTGGTGCCACAACACTGCAACCCCTCACAGATACTCTAGTTGGAGCACAGGAATGAGCCCTCCTGCAAAATATTGCATCAAAAATTGTAATTACACGCCCCTGTTAAACAGGGGCTGAAAAATTGGGCCTTAGCCACTGGTGGCGGCGCCCAGAACCAAAAATATTCTTACAAGCTATCAGCATGATAATTGAGGAGGAAGAGGATAGTCACTCAGCATAACAGGATAGTCACTCAGCATCAGCATAGGCAGTCTTGAAGGGATCTGACATTTAAAAAAAAATTATTAGGTTACATCAGCATCAGATGCTTGGTAGCTGGTGGTGATCCAAAACTGATTCATTTTTATGAAGGTCAGTCAATCGACCGAGTCGGTAGACAGGTGCACCCTGTGATCGGTTACAAAGCCACCAGTAGCACTGAATGTGCGTTCCTAAAGAACGCTGGATGCAGGACAGGCCAGTAGCTCAATTGCATACTGTGCAAGCTCTGGCCAGTAATCCCTCCTCAAGACCCAGTAACCCAGAGGATTTTCGGTGGGAAAGGTGTCCAAGTCAGATCTTGCCCCTAGGTATTCCTGCACCATGTAAAACAAACACTGGCGATGGTTGCTGGAACCGATCATAACTTGGGGCTGCGGACTAAAAAATTGTCTGAATGCATCGGTCAGATGGCCACCTTCTCCACCGCTCCTTCTTTGACTGACCGAAGCCTCAGCAACACGTTGTCCAGGAACAGGAGTTTGTAACATCCCAGTCTCTGGGAATGCATTGCACAGACCTTTCTGCAAGGCCTCCCGAAGATGTTTCTTCCTCTGCTCCCTCTGCGACAGCAAGATAAGTTCCACAACCTTACCCTTGTAAGGTGGATAAAGGAGAGTTGCCAGCCAATATTGATCCCTCTCCTTGATACCACGAATACCAGGATCCTTCCGCAGGCTTTGCAGGATCAGGGAGGCCATGCAGCGTAGGTTTGCTGAGGCATTCGGTCCGAAGTCCTCTGGGTCACTAAGGACGACATGATCCACAGCCACCTCCTCCCAGCCACGTACAAGTCCATGGATTTCTTGGGACTGTAAATGATCCCTTAAAGACTGCTGCTGATGCTGAGTGCCAGGCTCCACCTCCATGCTGACACAATCCTCCTCCTCTTCCTGTGTGATTGGCGGGCACGCAGGAACACTGTCTGGATAAAGGGGGCCTTGAGAGCTAAGGAAGTCCTCCTCTTCCTGCCTCTGTTCTGCCTCAAGTGCCCTGTCCATTATTCCACGCAGCGTGTGCTCCAACAGGTGGACAAGGGGGACAGTGTCACTGATGCATGCACTTTCACTGCTTACCATCCTCGTGGCCTCCTCAAATGGTGACAGGACAGTGCATGCATCCCTGATCATGGCCCACTGGCGTGGGGAAAAAAAAACAAGCACATCTGACCCTTTCCTGGTGCCATAGTCGCACAGGTACTCATTGATGGCCCTCTACTGCGTGTGCAGCCGCTGCAGCATGGCCAACGTTGAGTTCCACCTGGTGGGCATGTCACAGATTAGGCGGTTCTTGGGCAGGTTAAATTCCTTCTGGAGGTCAGCCAGCCGAGCACTGGCATTATATGACCTGCGGAAATGCACACAGACTTTCCTGGCCTGCCTCAGGACATCCTGTAAGCCCAGGTACCTACCCAAGAACCGCTGCACCACCAAGTTAAGGACGTGAGCCAAACAGGGCACATGGGTCAGTTGTCCCTGTCAGAGGGCGGAGAGGAGGTTTGTGCCATTGTCGCAAACCACCATACCTGGCTGAAGCTGGCATGGTGTCAACCACCTCTGAACCTGCCCCTGCAGAGCTGACAGAATCTCACAGGAAGAGGCCATGGACGAAGAAGAAGAGGGGGTGGAGGAAAGAGGTGTGGCAGAATCACCACTACTAGTATTTTGGAGGCGTGGTGGTGGAACAACCTCCAACACTACTGCACTCTGTCCTGCATCCTTCCCAGCTGCCAGAAGAGTCACCCAGTGCGCAGTGAAAGATAGGTAATGTCCCTGTCCATGCCTGCTGGACCATGAGTTAGCGGTAATATGCACCTTACCGCTGACCGCCCTGTCCAGCGAGGCCAAGACATTGCCTTCCACATGCCGGTAGAGAGCCAGGATCACCTTCCGTGAGAAAAAGTGACGTTTGGGCACCTGCCACTGAGGAACCGCACATCCACAAACTCACAAAAGGGGGCAGTGTCTACCAACTAAAAAGGCAGCAGTTGAAGTGCTAGCAATTTAGCCAAGCTAGCATTCAACCACTGGGCATGTAGATGGCTGGGAGCGAACTTCTTTCGGCGGTGCAGCAGATGGGGCAGGGAAATTTGCCTGGTACAATCTGACGTCGGTGTACCGATAGCAGATTGCCCCCAAGTACTTGGCTGTAACACACATAATTCTACACCTTCATTCCTCTCAGTGCAGGTCTCAGAGAGGACTGAAGGTATAGTGGGGTTGGAGATCCCAGCTGATGAGGAGAAAGGAGAGGTCATCTTTTCATTGGTGTGGGTCTTTTAGGTACACTTGCCAACGAACTTCATGGCAGGTCAAGCATGTGGTGCCCAAGCGGGAGATGTTTTGGCCACGCGAGATACGCTTGAGACATATGTTGCAAGTAGCAGCGGTGGGATCTGATGCACTCATCTCAAAAAAGGCTCACACCAAAGAACTTTTGGAATAACGCGCAGAGACAGCAGCGCCCTGCACATGCGGAGCTCTGCGGTGTGCTGCCCTTAAGCTGGCCCCTGGAGGGTGGTGTTGGTGATGTGCCTCCTCCTCCTCTCTCCTATCAGGCACCCACGTGGAGTCAGTGACCTCATCATCCCCTCCCTCCTCATCACTGGAGCAAAGCTGGCAGTATGCTGCAGCTGGGGGAACAGCACTGCCAGATTGCTGTCCTTCTTGGGCACCCCCTCTCTCTGGGCTCACGTTACTGCCTTCCTCTAGCTGGGTACCATCATCGGAGCCTTCAAAATGCTGGGCATCCTCTTGGAGCATGTACCCAACACTGTGGTCAAACAGTTCAGGGGACTCCTCAGGAGGACATGGTGGGGCTAGGGAAGGAGTGACTGATGCCATTGAGCTGAAGGAAGAGGCCGCGTTGGCAGCTGCTTTGCCAAAGTACCCTGAGCCTGGGTGAGAGAGGATGAGGACGTCTTGGTCATCCACTCTACCAAGTCTTCCGCATGTTGCGGCTCAACACGGCCAGCTGCTGAAAAAAAGGACAAGCGTGTCCCACGGCCACGTGCTGATGAGGATGCACCGTCTCCACGACCAGCACTGTTGCCTCTAGACACAGAGCCTGCTTGCCCTCTTTTATTGGCTTGTGACTGTCTGCCTCTCCTTGTTGGCCATCCAGACATACTAATGGCCTACAGTGAGATGTAGCTGCCCAAAGCTGGGATGTGTATATATATACTGATACTGCAGCTAGTGGAATCAACTGCCTGCCTGTAGTATTATTAGTATGAGAACACCAGCAATTGTCTTCAGGTAGCTTTAGGTGCACACTGCGTAGAGGACGCAGTACACTAACTGTAAATACTGTAGCTGCCTGCCTGTGGTATTAATGGGAGCAGAACAGCAATTGTCTTCAGGTAGCTTTAGGTGCACACTGTGCAGAGGACGCAGTACACTAACTGTAAATACTGTAGCTGCCTGCCTGTGGTATTAATAGGGGCAGAACAGCAATTGTCTCCAGGTAGCTTTAGGTGCATACTGTGCATTGGACGCACTACACTAACTGTAAATACTGTAGCTGCCTGCCTGTGGTATTATTAGGATCAGAAGAACACCACTAATTTGCTTTAGGTGCACACTGTGCAGCTGACACAGTACACTAACTGTAAATACTGTAGCTGCCTGCCTGTGGTATTAAAAGGAGCAGTACAGCAATTTTCTTCAGGTAGCTTTAGGTGCACACTGTGCAGAGGACGCAGTACACCAATTTGTAAATACTGCATCTGCCTGCTGTACTGTACTAATAGGATCAGAAGAAAACCACCAATTTTCTTCAGGTAGCTTTAGGTGCCCACTGTGCAGAGGAGGCACTACACTAACTTGTAAATACTGTAGCTGCCTGTGGTACTGTATTAATAGGATCAGAAGCAGGGCCGGTGCTACCACTAGGCAGCCACCTAGGGCCTAAGGAGCTCGGCCACTGGTGTTCCTACTTCTTCTCTCTGCGTTTGATGGGCGATGGAGAGGCTGCATTAATGAGCACTGGTGAGGCTGCATTTGATGGGCGCTGGTGAGGCTGCATTTGATAGGTGCTGGAAAGGCTGCATTTGATGGGCGCTGGAGAGGCTGCATTGACGGGTGCTGGAAAGGCTGCATTGATGGGCGCTGGTGAGCTGCATTTGAAGGGCGCTGGAGAGGCTGCATTTGATGGGCGCTGGAGAGGCTGCATTTGATGGGCGCTGGAGAGGCTGCATTTGATGGGCGCTGGAGAGGCTGCATTTGATGGGCACTGGAGAGGCTGCATTTGATGGGCGCTGGAAAGGCTGCATTGATGGGCGCTGGAAAGGCTGCATTGATGGGCGCTAGAAAGGCTGCATTGATGGGCGCTAGAAAGGCTGCATTGATGGGCGCTGGTGAGCTGCATTTGATGGGCGCTTCATTAAAAAGGTGGGTTACAAATGAACAGGGCAAAGGAGGTGGAGTCAGGGGTGGAGCCCAGGTGGGGGGGGCGGCAAATTGAGGTTTCGCCTAGGGTGTCAAAAATCTTTGCACCAGCCCTGATCAGAAGAACACCACTAATTTTCTTCAGGTAGCTTCAGGTGCACACTTTGCAGAGGATGCACTACACTAACTGTAAATACTGTAGCTAATAGGATCAGAAGAACACCAGCAATTTTCTTCAGGTAGCTGTAAATACTGTAAAAACGCCTGCCTGTCAGTAGGAAGAGAATAACAGGAACGGATCTAGCTAAACTGAATACAGTATGTGTGTGTGTGTGTGTGTGTGTGTGTGTGTGTGTGTGTGTGTGTGTGTGTGTGTGTGTGTGTGTATGTATGTATGTATATATATATATATATATATATATATATATATATATATATATACACACACACACACACACAACACCTATGATGTATAAATATATATACTGTAAGTGCAGCTAACTGACTCGCCTACTCTATCTAACTTAAATCAAATGACACTGTCTCTCTGTCTATCTATCTCTCTCTCAATGCCGGAACACACTACACAGGGCCGCTGTGCAGGCGGCCTTATATAGTGTGAGGCGTGTACTAAACCCCCTGAGCCATAATTGGCCAAAGCCACCCTAGCTTTGGCCAATTACGGCTCTCTGTACAGACGGCACCCAGACATAGGGTGAACTCACCCTAACAATGAGCCAAGGTAACTACACCTGGCAGGTAAATTTAGGAGCAACCCTGCCTAAACATCAGGGTGCAACATCGAGTAACAATATGTTTTTATTCTTTTATTTACGTACAGTATATTGTGGTACTTTAGTGAAGCGCTGCCAAATATCAATGCAAATGCATGCACAGAACAGTTGGCTATTCACATGGCTGATTGCATTCCTATATCTCTGTGTTATTTAAATGTTTCATTATATAAATTGTGTGCTTCCAAATATATGTTATCTCTAATCTGCAATATACTTTTGCGTTTTTCAACAGCTATGTATTGATTTGTGTCCCTACAGAAGGCCTTCCAAAACTTTGTCCCATGCCCTCATCGCTGGAACAAAACTAATTCTTACAATATAAGGCTGCAAACCAGCAGTTTTCTATTCATTTCTCTAGGCAGTGCACAAAGGATAGGGTACTGTTTGCAGAATAAACCCTTATGGTATATTGTGCAAACTGATCCCCTTGTTTCTACAAATGAACTAGTGTCGTATGTTTCAGGTTAATGGGAAAGCATTCTGGATGAAAGCAGAGTGCATAACAGAGACACAAGGGCACCTTTTTAGTAGCTATGGCAACCTGGCAAACAGGATTTGTCTGTCCGTAGGTGACAAACTACAGTTACAACCTAAAAGAGAACCCGTCGTTTTTTGTGACTTGTTCATGTGTGTATTTTAAAAAGCAGATAATCTATCCATGCTTCCTGTGTTTAAAAAAAAAAAAAAAAAAAACATTAAATATGTCCTTGTTCTATATGCAAATGTCATCTTCTCATGCTTCTATCTCTCCAGTGTTACCATTACTGTGCAGGGAAGGGGAGCTGAAGCAAAAAGTTGCAAGACAGAAAAAGGGCCCTACTGCACAACCCAGAATAGCCCTTGTCCTGATCACAGGTTTGAAAACGAAGATACAAATAGACAGGGATGATAATCATCTGATCCATTTCCTGCCAGATCAAGAGGCAATTTCGTACTTCTGGATGGACAATGGTGCTGCTGGCAGTCACATGTCGGGAAAAAGAGCAATTGAACAATTAGAAAATGTATCCCAATTACTGTTGTAATCTGACCACCCTCCAAAAGCTGTGGACATGTGGTCACTACTATCAGATACAATGCCCTATTTTCTAGTTAGATGTTGCTTAGAAATACTGAAGGATCCACATTTCATAATCCTTAAAAACTTTAAATAGTCAGAAACAAGTTTTTTTTTTTTAGAAAAAAACAAGTTTATTTGTAAGTAAATAAAACATTTAGGCACGGTACATGTTATGTAGTACAGTAGAGGGATACAAAAATAAACACTAACAGGTACATTATCCTGGATATCCAATGTACTGTGTAATTTGTCTTTGCAGCCAGCGTCCAAATATGTTCTCCCGATTGTATTCCATCTCCCTACGCCATGGACTCTTTTAGTTGTCTGTCATTTTACAGTATGCTACGGTTTCTATATATGACTCAAGGTGACTCTCGACCCCCATAATACGTTCAGGTGTAAGTGCCTATTCAGTGCATGTATCTGGGGTGTCAAGCCACCTATCCTAGACCTTGTTATATTTGGCAGGACAGCCCCTGTGCAGATATATAACTTTCTTGTATGGTAGATTTGAATTTATTTCCCCTATCCAAGCCTGGACAGTGGGGGTGGGGGAAGGCATTTCGCATTCCAGTATTTGGCTACTAGTTTCCTAGCACTAAAAAGGGTTTTGTACCCGAAGGTGGCTAAGAATTTATCAATTGTGACATCTGGGAGTAGGCCTAATAAACAGGGTTTAGGGTTCAGTTGTAGGGGCGAGCCCATGTGGTCGTGCAGAAATTGTATCATTTGTGTCCAATACTTCTGGATATCTGGGCATGTACATATTAGGTGGTAGAATGTGCATGGGTGGCCCGCACATCTTGGACACCGTAGGTTTTGATTGGAGTGGTATTTGGCAATTCTTGCCGGTGTAAGGTAGGATTTGTGTATAATATTAATTGTGTCAAACGCTCAGAACGCTTAGGAGAAGCCTTTTTAGTGTTTTCCAATATTTTGTCCCAGTCTGGTTCTTCCATTGGGCCTACATCTTCCTCCCATCTAGTTCTGGCCGTTTCTATAATCTGTGATACTGAACAAATTCTTAATATATTATATAAAGTGGATATCAGTTTAGAGGGATACTCGCCTATGATTACATCCACCATGGATAATGTTTGCGGGTATGGAAAGCCATCTGTGAATTGGGTCTGGAGGGCGTTTCTCATTTGCATATAACTGAATAGTATATGGGGGGGTTAGTTCAAACTCATCCCTTAGTGATTGGAAACTTCGTACTCCAAGTGGGGTAATTACTTGGTGTAGGTATAGTATACCCTTAGATCCCCAGATGCTAATGCCCGGGGATTAATGACAGTTCTGGGGATTCTGCCATAGGGGTGTGTGTGTGAATGGAAGAAGTCAGCTCCAGTCATTTTGAGCGCAATCTCCCATATGCATTTGTGGTGGGATAGTAACAGGTTTCGGTTGTCTGCACCTCCCCTGCTTCCCTTGCCTCTGAATAATACTTGTAAGCGAGAGTGTGTGTTGCTGTTTGGCTTCCTACATGTTAGGGTTTGGTATCTAGGTCCATCTGTTTTGTGGAGATGATAAAAGTGGGAAAGTTGGGCAGCTATATAGTATGAGTGGAAGTCTGGAAGAGCTGCTCCTCCTGAAGAGGTTGGGTTTTTAGAGTATTTCATGCCAACTTATGTCTACTAGATCTCCGTATGAAAGTATTGAGAATACTGTCAAGCATCTTAAAAGTTTTTAAGGGGATCAGTACTGGAGGGTGTCAGAACATGTAGAGGAATTTTGGCAATAGGATCATTTTAGTGAGGTTGATCCTTCCCATCACCCCCAAAGGGAGTCGTGCCCAGGATTGTGTCCAAGTTTTTAGGTAGGTGAATAGCGGTTCTATGTTATTTGTAATATATTCTAGGGGCTCTCCGGTGATCTGTACTCCTAAATATTGAATAGAGGACACCCTGTGCAGTGGGAGGGATGCAGCGCTGCTTGTCGGTGGAGATAGGTCTAGGGGTAGGATTTGCGACTTAGACCAGTTCATGTGCAGTCCTGAGTGTTTTCCGAAGTATTCGATGGTTTGGGGGGCAGTCTGCAGAGACAGGCCTGTGTCCTCTAAATAGAGGAGCATGTCATCCGCGTACAGGCTCACTGTCTCCACTATGGCGCCCAACCGAAGACCATGGATGTTCGGGTTCATTCTGAGTGAAATGGCGAGTGGCTCTGCGGCTAAGGCGTATAGTAGTGGGGATAAGGGGCAGCACTGTCGGCTCCCTCGCCCAAGAGGGAAGGGGTCAGACATAGGCGTCGTTAAGCTGGGGCTATTGAGGCTGGAGCCCCGAATGTGGGACCAATAGCCCAGATTGAGGAAAAAAAAAAAAAAAACTGCGCTATACAGTGAAAAAAATGCACAACAAATCAATATAAGCAGCAAACATAAATATATGCAATAAATGTAAATTCCACATCTAATGGCATCAAATAATTAGTGTACAGATAGTTGTAGAGTCCATATGTAATGGAGAATTCAAGAGTCTGGTGAAGAGTTGGAAAATGTCCCTGATAATTCTCCGTGAAGGTCAGGTGAAAAAGTGAAAGAAAACAAACACACCCTGCACAGTGATCCTCCACCTTTAAATATATGCGCTTACCAGATGGAAAGCACAACAGGCATATCCCAGGATTAACATCCAGGTTCAGCAACTTGACAAAGAAACACTCCTCTGGATAACACAATGGATGGTGAGCATTTTAGGTGTATACAAGCTGGGTCCCGGTATCCTACCAGCGATACCCTCCGCACCGCGTAACTCCACCACACAACAGCCCGATATTTAAGGACATAAGGGTAAGAAAGGAGGTAGCCATAGCGTAATTCTGATAGGACAATTTATTTAAAAACGAGGTAGAACACTTACAAAGTGGTAGTATAAAATGAGCAGATCGCCGGCCGGCAAGCGAGCGCCCGCTCGTAGCAGGTTGTGATGACGTCAGAGCGTCAACCTCCCGACATACGTTTCGTCTATCACTGAGGTCGCCTGGGGGATAGCAGCCCAGATTGTCTGAGCACCGGAGAAAGAGAGAGAAAATAGGTCAGCCAGAAAGCAGTGGTGGCAGTCGCCATTTACCTGTGTGATTCGGCATTTTGCGGCACTGCCCCCCGGAATGACTGACAGGCGGAGTGATATGCCGCCCGGCCTGAGGTACGCAGCAGGAGGTCAGGAGAATGCCGGCGCAGCGACGCCCCCTTTTCCCTCACTCTCAACCTCCCAGAGTCACGCTGGAGGCCATGGTGGCTGTGACTGGGACAGTCACAGAACGAAAATCAAAGAAAAAAAAAAAAAAGGTGTGTGCGTGTCTCTCTCTGTCTTTGTGTTTCTCTCGCTCTCTCTCCTTCTTTCGATGGCGCACAGTGGCTTCATTTGACAGGGCACAGTGGCTGCAATAGAGGACACAGTGGCTGCAATGGATGGCACAGTGGCTGCAATGGACGGGCACAGTGGCTGCAATGGACGGGCACAGTGGCTGCAATTGACGCGGCACAGTGGCTGCAATTGACGGGGCACAGTGGCTGCAATTGATGGGGCACAGTGGCTTAATTTGATGGGGCACAGTGGCTGCATTTGACTGCTCCTTGGCTAATTTTAAATAAATAAACTTAGGCTTTAAGGTAGCAAGGGCAGGTAGGTCAGTGCATGCCTGGTAGGTCAGTGTGGGTCAGGTAGGTAGGTCAGTGTATGTCACATAGGTAGGTCAATGTGTGTCAGGTAGGTCAAAGAAAAAAAAAAAAAGGTGTGTGCGTGTCTCTCTCTGTCTTTGTGTTTCTCTCGCTCTCTCTCCTTCTTTCGATGGCGCACAGTGGCTTCATTTGACAGGGCACAGTGGCTGCAATAGAGGACACAGTGGCTGCAATGGATGGCACAGTGGCTGCAATGGACGGGCACAGTGGCTGCAATGGACGGGCACAGTGGCTGCAATTGACGCGGCACAGTGGCTGCAATTGACGGGGCACAGTGGCTGCAATTGATGGGGCACAGTGGCTTAATTTGATGGGGCACAGTGGCTGCATTTGACTGCTCCTTGGCTAATTTTAAATAAATAAACTTAGGCTTTAAGGTAGCAAGGGCAGGTAGGTCAGTGCATGCCTGGTAGGTCAGTGTGGGTCAGGTAGGTAGGTCAGTGTATGTCACATAGGTAGGTCAATGTGTGTCAGGTAGGTCAGTGTTTGTCGGGTAGGTCAGTGTGTGTCAGGTAGGTCAGTGTATGTCAGATAGGTAGGTGAGTATATGTCAGTCAGGTAGGTCAGTGTATGTCAGCCAGGTAGGTCAGTGTGTGTCAGTGTATGTCAGACAGGTAGGTCAGTGTGGGTCAGTGTACATCATTTAGGTAGGTCAGTGTGTGTCAGGTAGGTCAGTGTGGGTCAGCGTATGTCAGCCAGGTAGGTCAGTGTGTGTCAGGTCAGTGTATGTCAGATAGGTAGGTCAGTGTGTGTCAGGTAGGTTAGTACGTGTCAGGCATGTCATGTAGGTCAGTGTATGTCAGGTAGGTTGGTCAGTGTGTGTCAGGTAGGTCAGTGCGTGTCAGCCAGGTAGGTCAGTGTATGTCAGAATGGTAGGTCAGTGCATGTCAGGTACGTCAGTGTATATCAGCCAGGTAGGTCAGTGTGTGTCAGGTAGGTCAGTGTATGTCAGCCACATAGTTCAGTGTAGGTCAGATAGGTAGGTCAGTTTTGGGTCAGATAGATCAGTGTGTGTCAGGTAGGTTAGTACGTGTCAGGCATGTCATGTAGATCAGTGTGTGTCAGGTAGGTAACACCCACCTCCAAACAACCCCATCGCCCGCCACACCCACCCCTGGTGCCGGGCTCTGACTTCGGGCTGAAGCCCCTTGCCACCTAGCAACACCCCTGGGGTCAGACATCCGCCTGCCTACTGCCACTCGGGCCTCTGGGGAGAAGTATAACAGCTTTACCCATTTGATAAAATTAGGACCGAACCCAAAGCCTTTCAAGCACTCCCACAGGTATCCCCACTCCAGAGTCGAACGCCTTAGTGACATCCAACGCTATCACTGCTCTGGTACCCACTGTCTCATGACACGCTTGGAGATTCATGTGTAGTCGGCGGAAATTCATGGCTGTATTTTTCCTAGGCATGAATCCCGTTTGGTCAGGATGGATAAGGGATAAAATAACTAGATTAAAGGCAAGTGGCTAGTACTTTTGCCAATATTTTTATGTCTACCTGGAGCAGTGATATTGGACGGTAGGAATCAGGGTATTGGGGATTTTTGCCTGGTTTAGGAAGTACAATAATCACCGCTTGACGAAGGGATTCGGATTCAAATATATGATTATATAGCTTCAGAAGTTCAGGGATCAGTACCTCTGAATATGCTGCGTAGAAGTCTAATGGTAGGCCATCCTGACCAGGGGCTTTAGCAGGCGCAAGGGATGCAAATGCCGATGCCAATATAATACCAATAAAAATGTGCTCGGTCTTCTCCAACGATGCGGAGTCGGGCCGGAAATAACATGGTGTATTTCAAGTGATGAACCCTCAGACGCCGCTTAACATCAACAAAGCGAGCCCTCTGTTTCTGGACCTCAGCTAAGAAGTTGGGAAATAGCGATATGTAGCCAGTCTGGAAAGGTATGGTCCCTTTGTCGCGAGTCAGGCAGAGGATGGTATCTCAATCCCAGTAATTTAGGAGCTTTGCAATGAAGGTGCGTGGCGGTGCGCCTTCTGGGGGGCGGCGTGCAGACATGCGGTGAGCACGCTCGACCACGAATGTGGTGGAAAGGGCCTCCCTGCCATAAGTTTTTTTTAGGAGCTTCTCCAGGAAAGTGGCCGGGTCTGGGCCCTCAGAACCCTCAGGGAGTCATATGAAGCAGAGATTCGACCTGCGAGCCCTGTTTTCGAGGTCATCATGCTTTTGGGCCAGTTGCTGTAGTTGGCGTTTCATATCCTCATGGGAATGTTGGAGAGGGTGCAGTGTATCTTCCGCCTGACTGATTCTGGTCTCAGTCTCTTCGGTCACGGAGTTTAGTCATGTCTTGTCTGATTATTGGAGATGTCCACCTTTATCTCCTCTATTTTAGTAGTCAGGGTGGACTGACATGTAGAACTAGTTTTTTTTTTTCGTTCAACCCAGCAGGTTCAATAAAAAAAAAAAAAAAAAAACCCTGACAGCTCTGGTAGGAGCCTCTGTACTAACAATCCAATGTTAGTACAGCAATCTTCCCTGCTGAGCTGTTGTGTTCTGACTGGGGGACGGCCCCCTACCAGAACACTCTGATCAGTGCTCTCAGTCATTGGCTAAGAGCGCTGATCAGGAGCCCGTCGGCTGCTGGTTTTCCAGCATGCTTGTCCGACAGAAGCCAAATGGCCAGCTTCTGTTGGACAGACTGCCATACACAATGACAGGGTCCTGACATTCCACCCATGTGTACTGGGCTTAAGCCACATGTCCTATCCATGCTACTAAACCCCAAGCCAAATTATGTAAGCATTCATATGGTCTAATAGTTTAACCACAGCTGTTGAGTGTATATCTGAATGAATGTGATAGACAGAGTATCTCTGCTAACCTTGTTATTATTTCACCTGCACGGTGCCAGGTATAGCTAAGGGAGTGATCCTGTTCAGTAGAAGGCAGTATGTCCTTGAAAGTTTGCCGTCTCTAGCTGCAAAATTAATCTACCTGTATTAGTCTACCACTCTTGAAGAAGTAAGTGCATTGGGTTGCATACAGCTACTGTCTAATCACTCTGCTCACACTGCTGTACCTCCTTCTGCAGTGGACTCTATAAGGACTAGTCATATAGCAAGAGTCTTACTACCTCATTATTCTCTAACACAGCTCCTCAAAATGATGTTATCTAACAGAATTCCCGCTCTGCATGTTTTAGTATACTGAAAGAATGGAATTGTGGGGCCTGAGTCATATCCTGTCGCTGAAAGCTTGCAAGTAATTGTGGCTGTTCCAGATTTAAAAAACAAGGGTATTCTTCCTATGGAGATCATGTTTGTTTGTTCTGACACAGGTGATTGACACACAGCTCCAGAGATACTGGACACTAATTGTATAGCAGTACATAGTGCCTTCCAGAAGTTGAAGGAGGTTGGGCTGTTTCTCCTGAGCAAGTCGATATCCAATCTGAACTTCAAGAGGTCTGCGATGTCATCTTTGTTAGCTATCAGGATAGAGTAGTGCATCACATTAGTGAGTGGCCAGTAGAAATTCCACCAGGGGGAGAGAGAGTACTGGTAGGAGCTTCCAGTATTGCCCTTGAGCTGCTTGAGCATGGAAGTTATCTCCTCAATGAATATCCTGAATAGATGATGAACAAAGAAGGGTGAATGGCGATTCCAGAGAGAAAGGACTGGAGAGCCAGAGTGGAATTAAAGAGGAGTTCCACCCAGGGGGGCCGTCAAAAAAAAAAAAAAAAAAAAAAAAAAAAATTAAAAGTCAGCAGCTACAAATACTGCAGCTGCTGACTTTTAATTGGACACTTACCTGTCCCTGGGTCCAGCGATGCGGGGGATCGAAGCCCCGCTCGCCCCCCCCCCCCTCCGCTCGTCGGCATTTCAACTGTGGGCGCTGGGCTGTGGCTTCACAGCCTGGCACCCACTGCGCATGCGCGAGCGGCGCCGCGCGCCGTGATTGGCCGCTCAATCACCTGGGACCTGTAATGGGTCCCAGATGATTGACAGGAGGGAGGGAGCAGAGCGGAGCCCTTCCTGTGCCTGGGGGGAAGTGATGTCACCAGCCCAGGCAAAGGAACAGGCAGACTACGAGGGACCACCTAGCAACAGGCATTTAGAGGTAAGTGAAAAAAAAAAATATCCAAATGTTTTTTTGTTTTTGTTTTTTAGAATTTTTACAGGTATTTTTGTTTTTTGGGTGGAACCCCACTTTAACTATGGTTGTTACTGTGAACAATTTTTTCCCCCATCCTGTCATAATTTGTCATCACCAAGTTGTACAGCTTTTACCCTCAATATTGATTTGAGTAACCTGCAGTTGCGAGAGTTCTGGAACAAGAAATTGACCTAGCAATTGTCAAATTTGCCGGAGGTGTTCTCTACAGATGATATGGATGTAGGCTGTGCTAAGAGTTCTCAAATACTTTTAGACTAACTGATGCTACTCTCTTCAAAGAGAGACCCCAGAGGATATGGATGAGCTACGGCAGACATTATATCAGATGAAAGACCAGGGGATCTTTGTGTATAGTAAGAGTCTCGATGCCTCCTCCATTGTGGTAGTGAGAAAAAATTCAGATGCATCTGCCTGTGCGTAGATTACAGAACTTTGAATTGGAGGACAATGCCTGATCAGTATACACTGCCCAGAACTGAAGAAGCTCTGGAGGCTTTAAACAGAAACTGCTGGTTCACCATGCTAGACCTACGGTCCAGATACTAGCAAGTTCCAATGGTCCCCGAAGACCAAGAGAAAACAGTCTTTATATGTCCTTAGGGCTTCTATCGATTTACTTGCATGCCACAAGGCATAAGAGGTCACCTGCAACATTCCAAAATTAATGGACAGAGTTTTGGATGATCTAGTACGCAGAGACTGCCTTGTGTATCTTGATGTTATTATCGTCTTTGGGGCTACACTAGAAGAGCATGAAGAACGACTCATGAGAGTATTACTTTGCCTAAAAGAGGAGGGACTGAAGGTGTCAGCAGAGGAAGCTCTGCAGGTAATAAGTGACATATATGGGTTATTACTGTCTCTGCTGAAGGAGAGGCCACTGATTCAGCCAAAAGGTGAAGCAATGGAGAACTGGCCTCAGAATATTACAGAGTTGTGTGTTTTTTTTATGAATTTTGTGGATACTACTGCAAATTTGTAGAAGGATGATCAAAAAAGTGGCCAAAGTTCTTCCTGACCTCTTGAAGACTAATGTGTGCAGTCAAAGGAATCAAAAGAGGTCTTCCAAAAATCGTTTTGGGGACCACTGGACTTCTGCATGTGAAGAGGCCTTCACTCAGTTGAAGAATAAACTGACAGAAGCACCAGTTTTAGCATATGCTGATGCCCATAAACTGTATGTGCTCCATGTGGATGCTAGCTTTAAAGGATTGGGTGGAGTGTTGCATTAAGAGTATCCAGATAGGCTACAACCAATAGACTTCATCAGCCAAAGCCACACTTCTAGTGATTACTGAGTTTGCAAGTTGGAGTTCCTGGCACTTAAATGGGTCAATGTTGATAAGTTACATTATTACTGTCTGGAGTGAAGTTTGAAGTAAAAAAAATAATCATTAATGTATATCCTAACCACAGCCAGACTGGATGCTACAGGACATCACTGAGTAACTGCCTTATCCAATTATCAATTCACTCTGAAGTGTAAACCTGGCCCAGAGAACATTGGAGCTGATGCTCTATCTAGATGTCCAGGATTTGCTTCCATTACCGAAAGAAGGAATGGGAAGATCACCCTGGTCCCAGCATTGTGGTTCTCTGAACATAATTGGGATGCCACTATTGGAACTCTGATCCCTAGGTAGCAGATGGAAGAGGAGCAGGTCTTGAAAGGAAAGTTTGTTGAGAGTTGCCTCATAGCTGCTTGTGGTAAGGATATATTGAGAAGTTCAGATTTAGTATAGTTAACCTTGAAGTTGCTGACTTTATCGAATCTCTGAAATTCCAGGAGGACAGAAGGTAGGGACATATGTGGTTGTGTTACAGATAAGAGCAGATCATCTGCGATTAAGGCAAGTTTTGCACGAAGAGTACCCACAAAAACATCCGTGATGTTTGGGTTCTATCTCAAAGCTATTGACAGGTGTTCCATCCTGAGAACGTACAGGAGGGGAGACAGTAGGCATCCCTGGTGTGTACCATTATCGATAGGGAACCCAGGAGACAGGGAACCATTCACCCTAATCATGGCTGACAGTGAAGAGTAGAGGGACATGATCTGCAATATCATGTGGGGGCTTAGATGGATCTGCTAAAGAGATAAATCGGAGGAACGTCCAATTAACTCTGTCAACGCCTTTTCGGCGTCTACCACTAAGATGCATAGAGGAATATGTTGAGTGCGGTCATAGTTCGTCACCAGGAGGTCTTTCAACGTGTTGTCCCTAGTATCTCATTCGCTTACAAAATCAACATGGTCAAGGTGTATTAGTTGGGGTAGTGATGATTACAGTCTATTTGCTAATATCTTGGCAAAATATTTAAGATCAACCCCAATTAAAGATATTAGTCTGTAGTTTGAGCAGAGGGAATGGTCCTTGTCTGGTTTAGATATAATTGAGATGTGTGCATCGAGAGTTTGTGGAGGGAATGTACTGTAGAGCCATCTACCAGTGAGTTCAATACTCTGGTCAGAAATGGAGTAAGGAGAGAAACAAAGAGTGTTAAGCCATCAGGGCCTAGACTTTTCCGAGCTGGAGTGCTGGCGATGACCTTAGTGACCGCCTTCTCAGTGAGGAGGGTTTTCAAGGCATTAACAGTGTCTTTGTCCAATGTAGATGTTGGTGTTTCTGTGATCTAGGATGCCATCTCAGCAGTAGATTTTACAGACTGTTGAGAAGGTATATCATAGAGGGTGCAATAGAAATTGCTGAACACATTCATTATGAAGGAGGGTGTAGATATTGTTTCTCCATTCAGTCCACAGAGATGTGATAAAAGTAAAAGTCTGTTTTGGGTGGAGGGAGCAAGCTAGTGACCTACCATACTTATCACTGAATTTGTATTGGCGCAGGTCAAGTTTATCTGCAAAAGTATGGGCAGAAGAGTCGTATAGTTCACGGAGACGCACCTGAGCGGATGTTACCTCTGAAAGTGTCTCGACTATAGGAGAATGTGTTCGCTTTCTAGGGTTCGAAGCCTGTAAACCACGGATGCAATGTATGCCGACCATTCTATTTTTCTAAGCGAGTGCCTTGTTGGATAAATTTCCCATTTAGGGATGCCTTCAGAGCTTCCCATTGAGTTGGTAGCAGAGTGGAATCTGATGCATGGTCAGCTAGAAAGTTGGAAGTGGTCTCCAAAATACATGTGGAACATTCTGAGTTTGCCAGTAGAGCATCATTCAAATGCCACATTCTTTCAATGGAGCTGAGGGAATCGTGAAGTTCAAATATACAGGGGAATAGTCTGACCAAACCGTGGCATCTATGTGACATTCAGGTGACCGATCTAAACAGCTATGTTCAATGAAAAAATCGTACCTCCTAGATTGTAAGCTCTAACGAGCAGGGCCCTCTGATTCCTCCTGTATTGAATTGTATTGTACTTGTACTGTCTGCCCTAATGTTGTTGTAAAGCGCTGCGTAAACTGTCGGCGCTATATAAATCCTGTGTAATAATAATAATAATAATAACTTGACTATAATATTGGTGAACCAGGAAAAAATAGGTATAGCTTCTAGTTTTAGGGTGCAGTACACTCCAAACATTGATCAAATAAGGCTCGCTTCAGTACCTTCAGTTTAGAAAAGGACACCGAGGATCTAGATGTAGAGGAATTGTAGCAGTTCCAGTGGGGTATTGAAAGTTATTCATTTCTTTTTCAAAGAAAGTGCTTGGGTTTAGGTAAAGAATTAAGGAGATGCAACAGTTGACAGGTGCGTCAGAGGTTTAATTCTGGAACTGCATACAAAGCTGTCAAGTAAAAGAGGTTACTCCATTTAGCTCCCGTTATAAGTTGTAACACTCTTGAGGCCTCCCTCCCACCAGGGTCTGAAAATGTGATCAGTTTGTCCCAGATGGAACTCAGGGGGTCCTATGATGGGAGTCATAAGGGACGGAAAACTTTGAACACCTAAGAGGGAAAGGCCCCTATCCATTTCTAGAAAAGTTGATTAGTTAGTGTCTGAGTATAAAGGTAGGAATTAATTGAGCATCCCACGGTAAACCCTCCAGCGGTACCAGCGAATGGCTCTGCTTTAGTGATACCCATAGCTCGATGGCACTATGCCTGGCCCAATCAATAACATGTCATGCGTACAGCAATGTAATGGTAAGCTGGGTTGGGGAGTCCTACGCCCCCTCTGACCTTTGTTAGGATCACAATGTCCTTGCTGAAACATGGGGCTTTGCTTTGCCACATGAAGCGGATAAATTCTGATCTAACTGATTGGAAGAAAGAACTGGGTATATGAACGGGCAAAGTCTGGAGCAGGTAGAGCAGTCTGGGCATTACATTAATTTTCAGGACATTGCAATTGAAAGAAGATCTGATCAGATTTCAGGAGATATACATTTGCCAGGGTAAAAGTGTTTTGTATAATTCAACACTTGAGAAACAAGAATCTGCCATTCGTGTCACAAGCCATGGCAAGGAACTGCCAGGGAACAGATTAGGAAAATAATATGCTTGTACCTTTTGATTTAGAGAGGTGAATTGCACTATGGTATACCGTGGAGAAACAGTTATTATGCAATTTGGGAATTTTATCAGATCTGAAATGTGTTTCTTATTAAAATACAATGTGATCATTTAAACACATTGTACAGTTTTCGGGGGTGTTTAAACCCTTCATATTCCAGGAGACCACTCTAAATGACATATTAGTTGAGAGAGGCCTGTGGGTCTGTAGAAAGGCAAGCGACGAGGAAGGGGAGAAGAGAGGAAGGAGAAAGAAGAGGGAAGAAGAAAAGAAAAAAAAGGGGGGGGGGGAATATGAGAAGACTGGGGGGGGAAAGGGGGAGCGGTAAGGTGTTTTTGAAGGAGAAGTCGGGAGAGGGCTCTTGAGAGGCCAGTAAGAAAAGAGGGAAGGAAGGGAATGAAGAAAACTCTTACCAATACAGTGATGGAAAAAAGAAATTTGATCACATGCTGATCTTGTACGTTTGCCCACTGACAAAAAAATTGACCAGTCTAAAATTTTAATGGTAGGTTTATTTTAACAGCGAGAGACAGCTGTACAGTGGCTCGTGCAGGCGCTGTTGCTGGCCAGCACGCGTTCCCTCCCGCTGCAGGAGCATGCCCGCGGGTTGGGCGGATTCGATCTCCGCCGGCGACCCGCAATTGCCTTGTACACAGGCAGAAAGGGGAACTGCCTATCTAAACAAGGCATTTTCCTGTTCTGCCTAGTGACATGTCAGAGATCTATTGTTCCCAGTGATCGGGAACAGTGATCTCTGTCATGTCACTGGTAGCCCATCCCCCCTACAGTTAGAACACACCCAGGGAACATACTTAACTGATTGATCGCCCCCTAGTGTTAACCCCTTCCCTGCCAGTGTAATGGTCCCAAAAAGTGTAATTTGGGGTTATATTTGCCGAAATGTCGCAGTCCCGCTAAAAATCGCAGATCGCCGCCATTAGTAAAAACAATTTTTAAAAAAAACGATCAATATACGCCTATTACGATTTTTTTGACAAAAAATATGTAGAATATATATCGGCCTAAACTGATGAATAAATATGTTTTTTTAATATATTTTTTTATATCTTTTATATCAAAAATGAAAACATTTTTTTTTTTAAATTAGCGCTCTGTTTGTTTATAGCGCAAAAAATAAAAAACGCAGGGGTGATCAAATACCACCAAAAGAAAGCTCTATTTGTGGGAAAAAAAAAAAAAGACATAAATCTTGTTTGGGTACAGCGTCACATGACCACACAATTGTCAGTTAAAGCGACGCAGTGCAGTATTACAAAAAATGGCCTGTCATTAAGGGGGCAAATTCTTCCGGGGCTGAAGTGGTTAATGAAAGTATTTGACCCCTTTGCAAAACATGACATAGTACTTGGTGGCCAAACCCTTATTGGCAATCAAAGAGGTCAGACGTTTCTTGTAGTTGGCACCCAGGTTTGCACACATCTCAGGAGGGATGTTGTCCCACTCCTCTTTGCAGATCCTCTCCAAGTCATCAAGGTTTCAAGGCTGACGTTTGGTAACTCAAACCTTCCGCTCCCTCCACATATTTTCTATGGGATTAAGGTCTGGAGACTGGCTAGGCAACTCCAGGTCCTTAATGTGCTTCTTCTTGAGCCACACCTTTGTTGCCTTGGAAGTGTGTTTTTGGGTCATTGTCATTCTGGAATACGCATCCACTACCCATTTACAATGCCCTGGCTGAGGGAAGGAGGTTCTCATCCAAGATTTGACGGTACTTGGCCCCGTCCATCGTCCCTTTGATGACGTTGTCCTGTCCCCTTAGCAGTAAAACACCCCCAAAGCATAATGTTTCCACCTCAATGTTTGAGATCTGTTTCTGGTTGTGTCAGTATGGTGCTGATTCAGTTTTCCCCTGTACTATTACATAAACACATTTTTTTTGCAACAGTTAATCTACCCAGATAGCAAGGATAATTTGTGGAGCGCCCCGACACGGAAGGGGGACTGGGGGTCCCTCAACCATTTATTTACTTCCTGGCAGCCCAGCTACAACAATTGGGCGGATGTGCCATTGAGAGAGGGGGAAACAACAACATTAAAATCATTCTGCAGGGGAATCCACATACCTCACTAGTGGGAGCACTGGAGGCAGATTCGCTACAAGGAGAAATCCCAACATTTAAAATGATCACCAAGGTCTGGCAGGCAGCTAAAAAAATAATGGGGTACAAAGGAATATCAGAATACGCGCCATTATGGAATAATAAGCGACTGCACGAACTATCAACAGTAGAAAGGAACAGATCGTGGGAAAACTGTGGGGTAAGCCGGCTGATACAACTATATGAAGGGGACACTCTGAAATTCTTTGAGGACCTAAGACGCGAGTACGGGATGCCAAATCAGGCATTCTACAGTTACTTGCAGATCAGGCATGCTCTGAGTAAGCAGTTTAGTAGACAACCCCCAACATGGTGCAGGACCCCACTATTACAGACAATAATTAAATCAGAGACCACCAAGGGCTTAATCACAGAGGTATATACCCAATTAACAAAGAGAGGTAACACGAAGGCAGGTCTATCAGGGGGAAGGGGCAGATGGGCGGCCGACGTGGGGGTGATAACGGACGAGCAATGGGAGAGGATTCTTGAGCTTGGATCAGAGGTGTCGGTTTCTCCCTCACAAAGGGCCTCCCACTTGATGTTGTTACACAGATCCTACTACACACCAAAAAAGCTGTTTATGTTTGGCCGTAGAACCAACGACGAATGCCCTAGATGTAGAGGAACAGGTGACCTAATTCACATGGTTTGGAGGTGCCCAAAATTAGTTAGGTATTGGACCGAGATTATAAAGAAAAGAAATTCTACGTTCAGAGTGGACTTAGAGCCCGATCCCAAAATCTGTGTGCTGGGCTATGTCAGTAGTGGACTGAGGGATAGGAGCACAGCCATAGCGATAGCAAGATGCTTGTTTCAAGCCAGAAAATTAATTGCTCAAGCATGGCAATCAAGCATACCTCCAACCCCGGAAGCCTGGGTTGGAACGGTCAACTCCACAATGTGGAGCGAAAGGACTTTCTACACTAGGTTAGGTAATTACAACTTGTTCGTGAAACTATGGAACCCATGGGTCCAAGCAATGCCATGCTCCCTACTAATACTACCTTAGTGCCGAGGGCAATCGTCTCTTTACCAGGGCAGAGATGCTGCTTTATAGCCTAGAGACCCGAAGTCAAGAGAGAATGTGAGAGGAGGAAAAAAGAGGAAGGGAAGGAAAATATATATATTAGCTTAATATAAGGTGTGCACTGGAACAATTGGGGTGGGTCACTGGGGGGAGGGGGTGGGGGGGATCACTAGTTTTAAAAGCAATAAAATACAGCCATGCATGTAAACAGTAAGAGATTGTGTGGCCGGCTGGCCGAGACGTATAGAGCGGGTGTTTCTTTCTTCTTTCCTATGTTACACTTTTGTATAATTGTAATTTTATATATTGAACGCACAAATTAAACCAAGAAAAAAGCCTGAACGGCCACAATGATGTGACTCGGCAAGAGACAACTATGACTACCAATCTGAAAGATGTCTCTGGATCAAGGTAACTGAAGTGGCAAAAAAAAAGAAAGGATAATTTGTGGCAGTATTGAATTGTAAGTCTGTTAACTTGCTGCAAAGTTCCACTGGCAAGTTGTACAATTGCAGAGTATCGTGGCAAGTTTCTAGCAAGAGCAATGTTGCAGTGGTGAGTCTACAGCGAGAACTTTGCAAGTCTACAGCATGAAAATGCAGCCACGGTGACTCCTGTGGTGGGATGACTATTGCACAACATAACTGAAACAGAATTTGCAGACTTGCAGAATATTTGTGTAGCACCCTGATGTTTAGGCAGGGTTGCTCCTAAATTTACCTGCCAGGTGTAGTTACCTTGACTCACTGTTAGGGATTACTTGATTTCACCCTAAGTCTAGAATTGCTGCACTTCTCTCTTCTGCCGCTAGGTGGCCGGGTACCAGGTGGCATTAGATAAGACAAGGGCAAAGCAAGGACAGATTAGGAGTATCTCAGCCAATGAGCAGGGGTTTTCTTAAATCCCTGGGCCTATAGGAGAACCTATATATTTGGGCGGAGTCAGGTGATCAGTGTTCTGTGCCACCTGGACGGCTGTCTGGGTGGACGTGTGTTGTACTGCCTGGGCTGCTAGGCCAGAGTTCGGGCCTATCCCAGGCACATCTGGCTGCTAGGCTGTCTGAGCGCCTATCCAGAAGCAAGAGAGCAGGGCAGGGTTGGGATTGCGGCTTGCAGTTAAACCAGAAGTGACGGTTCTGCTGGCCGGAGGTAGGAGGGGAAGCTGTCGTCACTAAGGGACCAACCACCCTAGTACCAGGGAACACAGTGAGTAGCTTGACCAAGTACCGGAGCAGATTTCTCACCAACTGGGGACGGTGAAGAATTGGGAAACTTCAGCAGGTATCAAGCCAGGGACCCAGCCAGCGGAGGTGATGCTTGCAGAGCAGCCTTGTGTGTCAAGCGAGGGACCAAGCAGGCCAGTGGGGTGAAGCTTGAGAAGAAGTATCTGGAGTGCCAAGCTAGGGACCCAGCAGAGAAGCGGGGGTGACGCTTGAGGAAGATACTACAGTGAAGATTGGATTGGATTACTACCCAAAACCGGAACAGGCGAGCTCTCGTCTGATCTGTGTACCAACCTTATTGCACTTTTTACCCATTTCCCTGTCTCAGGGACCATATCAGGTTTGTCACATAAACCTATTATTGGACTGGTGACCTCGGTCTCTTTAACCACCTTCATTTGAGCCCTGGTCAGGATCTCTGCTGCTTTCGGGTCCACACTTGGCCCTTCCATCTCATGTGGTTTTTCCACTGGTGCAGTATATGCGCCCTTCACCGACAACTGACAAGCACCACCCTGGACCATAGCAGCAGAAAGGCTTCCCATCTGGCTGTTAGGAGCTGAAACCACAGACATTTTAGGCTTATTTTCCATGTCGCCAAAGTCTCTCTCAAACATTATTTCTTCTGAACGTAATCCAGCAGCATACGCAGTGGCAACTTTTAACAAGAGTAAAAAATTCAGGAATAAACCATTCCTGTCCTGTTCTTTGTTCTGTACAGCTTGCCACTCAGTGCTCCACCTAGTGGTACTCCACAGTACCAGACCGTCAGACTGTGGAGGAGACACACTAGTATAGATTGGCTGTACATCCCAAAGTTCAAGCATCTCTTTTAATGCTTTGGTTATAATCCAGGCCCTTGACTCCAGACCTAAGTCCTTCCTGGGGACTTTCATGACACTGGGGATGCAGAAAGACTCACTTGCTGAGACTTGAAAAATTGCAACGGTTAACGGGACCTCCGCACACCTGGAGGTAAACACAGCCTGGTGCTCCACCAGAGCGCTGCCAGGTGCTGGACTCATACCCAACTTCTCAGGCTCAGCATCAGTGAACTGCTCCAGAACATTACCAGTGACGTCACTTTGACACTCCATGTCAACCTCAGTTTTGTGCGTCACGGACAACGTCTCTGCTGTGCGCTCGCCCTTATTTGGTTCATCCTGCTCACGAGGGTTAACTCCTGCAGCAGCCACTGTGCCCTCAGGTATAAGCTGTTCTGCAGTCCCTCCCGCTGGCACAGCAGAAACCGTGTCCACCCTATTTTTGTGCATAAAAGCCTTATCTATCAGGGAGATAAGATTTTTACCCCAACTATCCCAATCCATTGTAGCTGTGCTCCATTCACCGGCGCTCCTCAGCACTGGTCCATCCGCCCAAGGAGACACATTAGAATAGACAGGCTTAGTTGCAGATTCATTACCCAAATTACAAATCATATCAGATTGACCTCTGCCGGGTTAGCCCCCCCATATCAAAATTTTTGAAAAAATCTTATTCAGTTTGTTAGATCAGGTTAGATCAACCGTTGTTTGTGTTAGATCTCACACAGAAGAAGCAATATTAACAGTTACTTGCTGGGGGGGCTAACCCGTCATCAGCCCCGCCTTATCAAAAAATTGACCAAACAGTTAGCTATTTTGGAAGATCCGGTAAGATCAAGTGGTTTTAACGTTAGATCTCACATAATTAGAGACTTATTAAGTGATTAATGAGAGGGGGCTGGTCCCCCCTTATCAAATTTTCTGGCCAAAAATCATTCAGGCTAATAGATAGTCATTAGATCCGGTAAGATCAAGTGTTAACGTTAGATCTCACATAATTTCAGAGATATTCCACATCAAAATAGAGATATTAGGTGGTACATATGGACGGGTTAGCCCCCCCCCTATCAAATTTTCGGGCCAAAAATCATTCAGGCTAATAGATATTTGTTAGATCTGGTAAGTTCAAGTGGTTTTAACTTTAGATCTCACATAATTTCAGAGATATTCCATAAAGAATAGAGATATTAGGTGGTACAGAAGGTACATCCATCTTCAACCGTCCCTGGATGGTCTCTGGAACCTTCTTTGCATGGTTCTTCAGCAGGTGCCTGTAGTCTCTCCTCACACCTCCGTTCACCTCCCTGCCTCATGGTGATCTCTCCTCAGACCAACAAGCTCAAGTCTTTAGCTAGCCCCCTTCTTGCAAAGCAGGCTGGGCTTGGTAGTTCCACCCCCTGTAGAAATCAATGGGGCTGTATTGTGGGCCGTGGTCCTCTGCTGCTGCTTGATTGGCTCCCTCTCCCTGCCAATAGGGACACAGGAAGAGGAGAGGGAGGGGGAGAAATCCCCCACAGGGACTGACAGGCGTGCTCTTCCTCACTGAGTGCCTGTGTCAGTGTCTATTCAGTCCGGCGGTCGCTGGCAGGAATGGCGGGAGGTGCGAGACCATGGGTGATAGAGTAGCCCCTGCTACACACTCCCCCCACCAAAGAACCTTTGGTCCGCCAAAGGAGGTAAAGAGTCTATGACCTGTTACATGCTTTTGATATACACACGGTAAAAAAAAAAAAAAAAAAAAAAAAAAAAAAAAAAAAACAGGTTAGTGTGCACAGGAAACCATACAATTTGAATCTGCATAAAACCCTGGCAGAGGAACATCCCACCTATTAGCATAGGAGGGGAGGTTAACTGGAATGGCCCAGCTAGATGTGCCAGGGGCTGAGTGTCAGAAACCAAGAAATCAGGCCGAGACAGAAGTACAGTTAAATCACACTTGTTTAATAATAAAAGTAAAAAGAACAAACGTTGTCAAAACATAGCCAAAGTTCAGTAACCGGAATGGATAGTCAGCCAAGCCAGAAGTCAGGGATCAATGTGGTGGAACAGCAAGCAGGATCTGGAGCCAGAAGGGATGTCAGCAAAGCAAGTCTTGAACAGGATCGCAGGAGATTGTTTCTGTGATGTTGACCAAGGCGAAGGCAGAGATCCTCTGGACTGGACGGCTTAAGTAGGCAGGACTGACGAGCAGGATATTATCAACAGCTGAGTAACTGTGGAGAGATAGGAGCTGGCAATTATCCAACAGCTGAGTGGCCAGCTCAGAGAAGGAAGGGCTGAGCCCAGCCTTGACAGTGAGTTGGGATTGTCCACCACCAAATCTGTGGTGGAAGGGTCAGTTTCTTCAAGAGTCCTTTTTGCAATGAGAACGACCTCCTCAGAGCTTTCACCCAAAGTATCATATATTAGTCTTTTGGGTGGGTGAATAACCCTTCACTCTCGCTGTTCTTTAGGTTCTGGGGTTACAGGCACACTGGTCTCTTCTTCCTGCATATCAGCTTCAGCTTCCTCAATGAAGGATGGAAAGTCTTAGGGGTCTCTTGTCAGCAGGGAAGATTGAGGGTCTTCCAACTCTTCAAAAGGTGGACTTTGAGGTACAAACTCAGTAGCCTCTGGCCTGAGAGTTACCTCAGTCACCTTGGGAGGAGAAGAAAGGGGGTGGGGTGGGTGGCAGGCCCTGGCATTTGAGATGGCCACAGACAATCTTTCTCTTCATCCTCGCTGTTTTCATCTTCAGCAAGGGGTACAGAGTGACATCTAGTCCTTGGCCAGGATCTTTGAGAGGCCGTGGGTGTGGACTGTAAATCTGGCTGTGGTGGCACATGAACTGATTCTGACAGAGGCAAAAGATGATTGTGATGCTAAGTCTTCAGCAGGCCTGTGTTTCCCTCTGGCCGGATTTGATATACTGTGTGTCTGGGCAGATGCTTGCAAACAACATAGGTTAGCCAACTTGTGCTTTCCAGGGACACCCAGGTTTCTCAGCAGTACCTTGTCATCCGGCTGTAGGTCCTGCACTCGTACCCTAAGGTCAAAGTTTATTTTGTTTCTCTGTCCTCAGGTATATGAAGCAGCTTGAGCCTTATCAAAGGTGGTTTTCAGACGTCTCTGCAGGTGATCCACATACCCTCTTGGAAAGTTGCTAAGGTATGGTCGAGGGATGTGCCGAAGGCCAAGTCTACTGGCAGCCAGGCCTACGGTCCGAACAAACTATAGGGAGAGTAAACTGTGGCATCATTGGTGGTGCTGTTATAAGTATGCACAATAGCCACTATATGCTTGCTTCAGTGCTGCTTTTGTTCTGAACTTAGAGTTCCAAGTATATCCAGGAGGGTTCAGTTGAATCTCTCTGGTTGAGGATCTCCTTGAGGATGATACGGGGTGATTTTAGATTTCCTGATGCCCAACAGGCCTGAATTCTCTTGATGAGACTACTCTTGAAATCTCTCCCTTGATCAGAGTGGATGCATTGGGACAGACCATAGTGCACAAAGAATTTCTCAGTGAAGATCTTGGCCACCATGGATGCTTGTTGGTCCCTTGGTGGAAAACGCCTGGGCATACCGAGTGAAATGGTCAGTCACTACCAGGATATTTCCCTGCCCGCTCAGATCAGGCTCCAAGCACAGAATGTCAATGCACACCAGCTCCATGGGTCCTTGACTCTGAAGATGGTCCATTGGAGCAGCTCGTGAGGCAAAGTCTTCCTTTGGATACATCTGATGCAGGAGTGGCAATAGTCCTTAACTTCAGCCTGCATGCAGGGCCAGTAGAACCGGTCCCTCACCAGGAGAAAAGTCCTCTTGGGCCCTAGGTGGCCATGGTTGTCATGTAGGTGTCAGGGCTGGGCTCAGCCCTTCCTTCTCTGAGCTGGCCGCTCAGCTGTCAGCTAATTGCCAGCTCCCATTTCTCTCCATAGTTACCCAGCAAGTCGTCAAGATCACTTGATCTCTGCCTTCACCTTTGTCAACATCACAGAGTCTTTCTCCTGCGTTCCTGTTGAAGACTTGCTAGGCTGACGTTGCTTCTGGCTCCTGATCCTGCTTGCTGTACTACTACGTTTATCTCTGGCTCTCTGACATTTGCTTGGCTGACTACCCGATCCGGTTACTGAACTCTGGCTTGTTTTGACTACACTTACTCTGTCATTACGCTTACTCTTTATTATTATTAAACAAGTGTTATTTAACTATACTTCTGTCTCGGTCTGATTCATGGTTCCTGATAGTAGGGCAGTTAATACTGTCTCCGTATGTTTTTAAGGTAAGAATAGCTGCCATTTTTCTTCAGAATCATCAGAGGGGCCCCTTCGGTAGACCAACCCTCTGTGCACCTGAAACCGATCCCACTCTCAGTGCAGCAGATGGGTTTCCTTCGGGGAGTCAGTGAGGAGCAAGTCAGGGCATTGGCTCTCCAAGGCCTTCAATGCCAAGCTACAGGGAGGGTCCTCCAACTGGTCCTTCCGCAGGTCTTTGACAGCTTGGGCAGACCTTCATCCCCGACTTGGGCGACATTGCAATAACATCTGGGGACACCAATGGCTGACACTTCAACCTCTTCGGTCCTGGATCCTACTCCAGGTTGATGTTCTATTCCTTGACATAAGGCTCGTACCCTTTAAGTGTCAGTTGGGCCTATTCTTCTGGAGGGTCTATGGAACAATAGGGCTTTCTTGACAAAGAATCAGCATCTTGTTTCCTGACCCCCAGTCAATACTTCAGGCTGAAAATAAACCCTGATAGAGCAGCCAACCATCTGTGACCCATGGCGTCCAACTTGGTGGAAGTGAGGATGTAGGTGAGAGCATTGTTGTTGGTCTTGATCACGAACTCCGCTCCATACAGTTAATCCCTCAGCTTATCCACCCACTTCAAGGCCAGGAACTCAAATTTGTGCATGGGATAGTTCTTCTCGGTGGGGGCCAAGTTCCGACTCACGTAGGCAACAGGCCGTAGATGGCAGTCATGCTCTTGATATTAGCACCCCATCTAACCCATCTTGACTGGCGTCAAAGTGTAGCTCATATGGCTTGGTTGGATCTTCATAGGCCACGACTGGAGCGGTTGATAGGCTTCACTTCAGCTGCCTAAAACCTCTTCACACTTCAGAGTCAATTGTTCCTGAATGAACTCTCTGGGTTTTCTGGGCCCTCCAGCTGGTCTGACAGGCTTCGCCAGATCAGGGTCAGCGTCTTAGCGAATCCCTTGACAAATAAGACCAGAATACCAGAAATGACCTAAGCTCAGTCACGTTGGTAGGCCTCGGCCAGGAGGTCAGTGGCCACTTCATCAGCAGACACAATGTGACCAAGGTAGTTGATTGAGGGTTGATAAAACTGGCACTTTTCCAGAGACAGCTTCAACCCCCTCACCATGGAGTCTCTTAAGGACCTTCTGCAGAAACTCTTCGTGCTCTTCCAGGGTCTTGCTGAAAACGATGATGTCGTCTAAGTACACCAATACCTCGATCAGTTTCAAGTCACCCACGGTCTTCCCTATTAGCCTTTGGAAGGTGGCTGGGGCACCAGACAGGCCTTGATGCATACGGTCAAATACAAAAACATCCCCTGCGGGGTAATGAAAATGGTCTTCTCCCGATCCTCAGGGTGCATGGGGATTTGGTAATACCCACTCTTCAAATCCAGCATGCTGAACCACTTCGCTCCTGACAGGCTCTGCAAGGCATCTTATATCCTTGGCGTGGTATATTGGTCGGGAATGGTCCTTCAGTTCAGCGTCCGGTAGTCAATACCCAGCCTCAGTGACCCATTCTTATTCCGTACCACCACTACTGGGGAAGCGTATAGACTCTGGGACTCTCGGATGATACCTGCCCTCTTCAACTCTGCCAGTTGTTCATGCAGATCCTCCAAGTACCCTAAAGGAATCCATCAAACTTATTCCCTGAACGGCTTATGCACTCGAAGAGATGGTTCTGGTATTGGGCACTTTTTGTACACCCCACATCAAATTCACTCTTGGAGAATGTAGCCTGCCATCTCAGGAGCTGAGTCTTGGCCCTTTCCTTCCATTCAGGCAAAAGGAGTATTTTTCGGATAGAGCTCCTCCACAGAGATCCCATCCTTTGCTCCCCCCACCAAATCAGATGGCGGGACTGGGGTGGCCAGATTCACTTGTCCCAGCAACATCTGAGCCGGCATCTTCACTGGCGAGGCTGTTATGTTGTGGACACTAACCAAGATCTTTCCGTGACTTCTTTGCAACCCTTTGGTTGAAACAACCTTGGGAATTATCTCCACTCGCATGTCTTCTCTCTGTCCGTCTGATTGAAGGACAATGAAAGGGCCTGCTTGCTTCCAATTTAGCTTGACAGCTGCTCGTAACTAGGCCACTTTACCAGGCTGTAACACCTTCTCACACTTGTCCAAGCGCCAGATCTTTCCCTTCTGTTTTTGTACCAGGTGCTGGTAGGTTTGTCTCAGCATGGGGTGCAAACTTGTAGTTGAAGTGCCCAGCTCCAGAACAAGAGGTGTCAACAGCCTTCTGAAAAGATCAGTATTGGTCCCTATGATGAGAGAACCCTTACTGGCCCCTGGTGGGCGAGGACAGACCACTGCCTGAGTTTCAAAATTCTCGGCTTTCCCAGCCATGAAGGTATCGAAGGTCAGCTTGACCGGTAGATAGCCATCATAGGGGAAGTTCTGAGTCACAATGCCCCATATCTGCAACTCTTCCAACTTCTGCAAAGGCAGGTGCTTGAGGTGCCTGTCATAGAAGTCTCTGTAGAGAAGGGTCACTTAAGCTCCAGTATCCAGAAGGACCTTGGTGTAGACTCCCTTTACTTGGATGGGAACAACAGGAGAAGGTCCCACCAGCTTGTCAGGGAGCATAGAGGAAGTGGTGGCCCTGGCCTGTTCGGTGGTTTGTATCCCCACCCTCTCTGCGAGGTTCTGATTGGGCTTAAGTCTGCGCTAAGTTCTGGGAGTCTGGTGTGCATTGACTCTCCGACACCAGGCAGCATTTGTCAAAAGAAACAGGACACTGGGTTGCTTGGAGGCAACAACGGGGGGCCCTCTGCAAGGGTTTGGACTTTCGCAGCTGTCTCTTCGTGTCATTGGTTTTGAGCCAGCTACCGTAGATGGGCACCCAGTTGGCTCCTTCAAATATCCATATAATCCCTGTAATTATGGATAATTAAACATTAAAATCACTTGATCTTACCGGATCTAATGAATATCAATTAGCTGGGGTGATTTTTTGGCCAGAAAATTTGATAAGAGGGGGCCAGCCCCCCTCATTATTCACTTAATAAGTCTCTAATTATGTGAGATCTAATCTCATCCTTATGTACTACCACCTAATAACTCTTACATTAAAACCACTTGATCTTACCGGATCTAACGAATATCTATTAGCCTAGATGATTTTTGGCCAGAAAATTGCATGTGGGGGGGCTAACCCTTCCACATGTACCACCTAATATCTCTATTTTGATGTGGAATATCTCTGAAATGATGTGAGATCGAATGTTAAAACCACTTGATCTTATCGGATCTAACGAATATCTATTAGCCTGAATGATTTTTGGCCAGAAAATTTGATAAGGGGGGGCCAACCCCCCTCATTAATCACTTAATAAGTCTCTAATTATGTGAGATCTAACGTTAAAAACACTTGATCTTACTGGATCTAATGAATATCTATTAGCCTGAATGATTTTTGGCCAGAAAATTTGATAAGGGGGGGCTAACCCGTCCATATGTACCTCCTAATATCTCTATTTTGATGTGGAATATCTCTGAAATGATGTGAGATCTAACGTTAAAAACACTTGATCTTACCGGATCTAACAAATTGCTTCCAAAATAGCTAACAGTTTGGTCAATTTTTTGATAAGGGGGGGCTGATGACGGGTTCGCCCCCCCAGCAAATAACTGTTAATATTGCTTCTTCTGTGTGAGATCTAACGCAAACAACGGTTGATCTAACCTGATCTAACAAAGATCTAACAAACTGCATAAGATTTTTTCAAAAATTTTGATTGGGGGGGGGGGGGCTAACCCGGCAGAGGTGTCAGATTGTGGTAACACAGGTTTTAACACAGCAGGTTGCAATACACCATATTCACCACCTTGCTCGGCTGGCGCTTCATAAACCTCACACACCTTTGCATTTTTCACAGGTTGGGTTAACCCACTGTTTACCTGCACATTTTTAGTACTAGCTGCTTTACAATTACATGGTACAATTCCATTACCATTACATGGTACAATTCCACTCTGTCCCACCAGAGTGACATTGCAGTTGTCCAGGGCAACCTCCGACTCCAATACATGAAGTTCCCTGGAGATTTCTGGGGACAACTGTGCTGTCTTACCACCAGTTGCTACAGGCAACGGCCCATTTGTGATAACTTTTGCTCTGAAAGAACCTGGGGTATTTCCAGCAGCAAACTTTTCATTAACAGTAACACTTATAGCATGTTTAGCTCTTGCAGGCTGTCCTAGCCCACTGCCAACTTGAGACTGACAGTCATTAGACACAACACAACACATTTAGTCATCAACACGGGTTTTGTATGAACTTTAACCCCTGCATTCCCACTGGGTAGGGAAAGTCATTTTCAAGCACACATTCAATAGCCCCACTAACTGGGATCACTCTGACATAATGGAGAGTCTCGTAACCAGTCCTTTTATACATGAAATCAGCAGTTCCAGACATCATTTCATTAAAGACAGTCTTACCCACCGCAGTAGTTGGGGTCACCATCTTCATTTGAGTATGTTGTCTTATGAACAAATCCTCTGCTGCACTTTTACTGGCCAACTCCCCCTGGTGGCCACAGGATGAAACTACAGCAGGTATCTCCCACTTTTTAGCAGCTCCTGCAGGCACAACAGGGAACTCCTCCTTGTTGCTAGGGGTGACTGAAGACATATGTTTGCACAGGAATCTGGGCCTGCAGGCAAAACCTTTTGCTCAGCAACATTATCTCCAGCCGTATTCCATAACCTAGGGCAAGAAAATATGCCATGCCCCAGCTGGCCACATTCCAGGCATGGTACTGGACGATTTTTTTCCAAAGCGCTTCTCTCCTGGTGATTCCCAGCTGGCTGGAACGCACAGGCCTCTTGGTGGGGACACTGAGCTAAATCTCCACTGCAGCTCCTCCTTTCCGGCCCTGCTTTCACTCTTGTTGCCATGGGAGACCGCACTTTCCCATTAGAACTTTGTTGGCTCTCTCCAACATGCTGTATCAGCTCCTGCTTAAGCCACTTGCCACGATCCTTATTAGACATAGCCCATGGTACACAGACCACCCGACTGGCTTCCTCTGCATTGCTATGGGCAACCACTCTCGGTCTCAGCCTTTGATCAGCCTCTATTCTGGCACATAACACAGGCTTCCCGCCCTGTGTCACTTTCACACTTTTCGCAACAGCTGCTGGTTTAACTGCAGCAGCGTTGCCAGGGGCAACAACACCCATCTTCCAGGTATGGACATTCGGCAGCTTTCTCTTTGTATAGAAGGTTGGCTTGCCTTCCACTTTAGCTTGGTCCATTCCTGCCAGGTGCCGCTTGCACCAATCCACTGCGGATTCAAACGCTGGTGGACTCTCCATACCAGTAGTCACCTGTGAACTCATTGCACCAGTGTTACTAGGGACAACCCCAGCCCTCTTTCTTCTTGGTAAACTCTAATCAGGCATGTATGGGGCTCGTTCGGGCGGTAACAACCACTCCAGCCACAGAGCTCTGTCTCTCATCTCTGCAAACCTTGCTTCTTTTAGGAGCTTTGATTGCCCCATACTTAGTGACTCCAGAACAACTTTGCACAGTCCAGGAAAAATTAAGCACTGTCTCTTAAAAGCAAGTTGCTTTTCTCAGCTGCACACACAGATTTTTGCTGTCTCATTCACACAAACACAGTTCATATAAAACAGATGAACTCACTTTATTCAGGGATCTCCAGTTCTGCCCGCATTCGAACACCACTTGTGAGGTTTGGGGGTTGTTTAGCTCAAGTGTAGCACCCGCTAGCGAGAACAGTCCACACAGATAATTCCTTTTCAGGGCCTTTTGGCCCACTTTTATTAAAGAAAAACAAAGTTCCAGCAAAAGTGGTTTCCCTCGCAGGGGGTTTTTACCGCCAGCAACAAATAAAAGGATATTCAGCCTCCTAACTTACACATGCAGCATTGAAAACAAAAATACCGAGCCACCTGGCTCTCTTCAGCAGCAGACACACCACTGCTCAGGCCCACACATGGAGCTCTACTGACTACTGTCAGTGACCTCAGACTCAGGTCTCTGGCTTTTACCTTACAGCCTGCACTCTCTGGTTAGTTCCTTGCAAGCCTGGACTCCTGGAGAACCTCCTATCTCTCTGGGTGGAGCCCAGAACCATGGTCAGGTGCCTACAAATAGCCCAGCACACACCTGACCAGTCAGTATGCTGGTGGATCGCAAAACCCGGACCCAGGACTGGGGATTTCATCCCACCCGGATCGCTACGAAATCCCCGGGCTCCAGATCCCAAACTGGATTTTAGTAAACAATGATGAAACTAAAAAGCCAGTTTCCTCCCAAATAAGAAAATAAACTGGAGCCCCTCAACCTGCCTGGTTGAGAATCCTGTGTCTAAACACTGGTGGGGTACCACACCACCACAATACATATACACTGTATTCAGTTTAGCTAGATCCGTTCCTGTAATTCTCTTCCTACTGATAGGCAGGCAGGTGTTTTTACAGGATTTACAGCTACCTGAAGAAAATTGCTGGTATTCTTCTGATCCTATTAGTCCTATTAGCTACAGTATTTACAGTGTAGTGCGTCTTCTGCACAGTGTGCACCTAAAGCTACCTGAAGAAAATTGGTGGTGTTCTTCTGATTCTATTAGTACTGCAGGCAGTTGCAATATTTACAGTTAGTGTAGTGCGTCCTCTGCACAGTGTGCACCTAAAGCTACCTGAAGAAAATTGGTGGTGTTCTTCTGATCCTATTAGTACCGCAGGCAGTTGCAGTATTTACAGTTAGTGTAGTGTGTCCTCTGCACAGTGTGCACCTAAAGCTACCTGAAGAAAATTGGTGGTGTTCTTCTGATCCTATTAGTACCACAGGCAGCTGCAGTATTTACAGTTAGTGTACTGCGTCCTCTGCACAGTGTGTACCTAAAGCTACCTGAAGACAATTGCTGTTGTTCTGAGCCTATTAATACCAAAGGCAGGCAGCTGCAGTATTTACAGTTAGTGTACTGTGTCCTCTGCATAGTGTGCACCTAAAGCTACCTGAAGACAATTGCTGTTGTTCTCATACTAATAATACTAACAGGCAGGCAGTTGATTCTGCTAGCTGCAGTATCAGTATATATATATATATATATATATATATATATATATATATATATATATATATATATATATATATATATATATATATATATATATATATATATATATATATATATACATATATATATATACATCCCAGCTTTGTGCAGCTACATCTCATTGCAGGCCATTAGTATGTCTAGAAGGCCAACAAGGAGAGGCAGACAGTCACAAGCCAATAAAAGAGGGCAAGCAGGCTCTGTGTCTAGAGGCAACAGTGCTGGTCATGGAGACAGTGCATCCTCATCAGCACGTGGCCGTGGGACACGCTTGTCCTTTTTTCGGCAGCTGGCCGTGTTGAGCCGCAACATGCGGAAGACTTGGTAGAGTGGATGACCAAGCCGTCCTCATCCTTCTCATCCTCTCTCACCCAGGCTCAGGGTAGTTTGTCTGGCAAAGCAGCTGCCAATGCAGCCTCTTCCTTCGGCTCAATGGCATCAGTCACTCCTTCCCTAGTCCCACCATGTCCTCCTGAGGAGTCCCCCCCAAACTGTTTTAACCACAGTGTTGGGTACATGCTCCAGGAGGATGCCCAGCATTTTGGAGGCTCCGATGATGGTACCCAGCTAGAGGAAGGCAGTAACGTGAGCCCAGAGAGAGGGGGTGCCCAAGAAGCACAGCAATCTGGCAGTCATGTTCCCCCAGCTGCAGCATACTGCCAGGTTTGCTCCAGTGATGAAGAGAGAGGGGATGATGAGGTCACTGACTCCACGTGGGTGCCTGATAGGAGAGAGGAGGAGGAGGAGGAGGAGGTGGCACATCTCCAACAAGGCAGGATGCCCTCCAGGGGCCAGCTTAAGGGCAGCACACCGACTGCATCACACCGCAGAGCTCCGCATGTGCAGGGAGCTGCTGTCTCTGCACGTTATTCCAAAAGTTCTTTGGTGTGGGCCTTTTTTGAGATGAGTGCATCAGATCCCACCGCTGCTATTTGCAACATATGTCTCAAACGTATCTCGCGTGGCTAAAGCATCACCCGCTTGGGCACCACATGCTTGACCAGACATATGTCGACCTGCCATGCAGTTCGTTGGCAAGCGTACCTAAAAGACCCACACCAAAGAACAAAGCGGACCTTTCCTTGCTTCTTATCAGCTGGGAACTCCAACCCCACTATACCTTCAGTCCTCTCTGAAACCTGCACTGAGAGGAATGAAGGTGTAGAATTAGGTGTGTCACAACCAAGTACTTGCGGGCAATCTGCTATTGGTACACCGACGTCAAATTGTACCAGGCAAATTTCCCTGCCCCAGCTGCTGCATCGCCAAAAGAAGTTCGCTCCCAGCCATCCACATGCCCAGCGGTTGAATGCTAGCTTGGCTAAACTGCTAGCAATTCAACTGCTGCCTTTTCAGTTGGTAGACTCTGTCCCTTTCCGTGAGTTTGTGGAATGTGCAGTTCCTCAGTGGCAGGTTCCCAAACGCCACTTTTTCTCATGGAAAGCGATTCCGGCTCTCTACCGGCATGTGGAAAGCAATGTCTTGGCCTCGCTGGACAGGGCGGTCAGCGGTAAGGTGCATATTACCGCTGACTCATGGTCCAGCAGGCATGGACAGGGACGTTACCTATCTTTCACCGCGCACTGGGTGACTCTTCTGGCAGCTGGGAAGGATGCAGGACAGGGTGCAGTAGTGTTGGAGGTTGTTCCATCACCACACCTCCAAGTGGTGATTCTGCCACACCTCTCTCCTCCACCTCCTCCTCTTCTTCTTCCTCCTTCTGTGCTGATTTGTACTCGAAACCAGCGGTGCTCCATAGGCGTTAAAGGGGCTACGCAAGTACGCAGGCAATAAGATGCCATGCGGTGCTTGAGCTGGTGTGCTTGGGGGACAGGAGCCACACTGGGGCAGAGATTCTCTCAGCTCTGCAGGGGCAGGTTCAGAGGTGGTTGATGCCACGCCAGCTTAAGCTAGGTATGGTGGTTTGGGAGAATGGCACCAACCTCCTCTCTGCCCTCCGACAGGGACAACTGACCCATGTGCCCCGTTTGGCTCACGTCCTCAACTTGGTGGTGCAGCAGTTCTTGGGCAGGTACCTGGGCTTACAGGATGTCCTGAGGCAGGCCAGGAAAGTCTGTGTGCATTTCTGCAGGTCATATAATGCCAGTGCTCGGCTGGCTGACCTCCAAAAAGGAATTTAACCTGCCCAAGAACCGCCTAATCTGTGACATGCCCACCAGGTGCAAATCAACATTGCCCATGCTGCAGTGGCTGCACACGCAGCAGAGGGCCATCAATGAGTACCTATGCGACTATGGCACCAGGGCAGGGTCAGGTGACCTTGTTTTGTTTTCCCCACACCATTGGGCTATGATCAGGGATGCATGCACTGTCCTGTCACCATTTGAGGAGGCCACGAGGATGGTGAGCAGTGACATTGCATGCATCAGTGACACTGTCCCTCTTGTCCACCTGTTGGAGCACACGCTGCATGGAATAATGGACAGGGCACTTGAGGCAGAACAGAGGGAAGAAGAGGAGGACTTCCTTACCTCTCAAGGCCCCCTTTATCTAGACAGTGTGCCCGTCAATCACACAGGAAGATGACGAGGAGGAGGATTGTGTCAGCATGGAGGTGGAGCCTGGCACTCAGCATCAGCAGCAGTCTTTAAAAGTCTTCTTACAGTCCGAAGAAACCGATGGACTTGTACATGGCTGGGAGAAGGTGGCTGCGGATCATGTCCTCCTTAGTGACCCAGAGGACTCTGGACCGAATGCCTCAGCAAACCTACGCTGCATGGCCTCCCTGATCCTGCAAAGCCTCGGAAGGATCCTCGTATTCGTGGTATCAAGGAGAGGGATGATTACTGGCTGGCAACCCTCCTTGATCCACGTTACAAAGGTAAGGTTGTGGACCTTATCTTGCCATCGCAGAGGGAGCAGAGGATGAAACATCTTCGGGAGGCCTTGCAGAAAGGTTTGTGCAACGCGTTTCAAGAGCCTGGGAGGTTACAATTTCCTGGTCCTCCTGGACAATGTGTTGCTGAGGCTTCGGTCAGTCACAGAAGGAGCGGTGGAGAAGGTGGCCGTCTGACCGATGCGTTCAGACAATTTTTTAGTCCGCAGCCCCAAGGCCTGATCGGTTCCAGCAACCATCGCCAGCACCTGATTCACATGGTGCAGGTTTACCTAGGGACAAGATCTGACTTGGACACCTTTCCCACCGAAAACCCTCTGGGTTACTGGGTTTTGAGGATGAATCACTGGCCAGAGCTTGCATAGTATGCAATTAAGCTACTGGCCTGTCCTGCATCCAGCATTCTTTCGGAACGCACATTCAGTGCTGCTGGAGGCTTTGTAACCGGTCACAGGGTGCGCCTGTCCACCGAATCGGTCGATCAGCTGACCTTCATAAAAATTAATCAGTCTTGGATCACCAGCTACCAAGCACCTGATGCTGATGTAACTGATTGATTTTTTTTAATGTGAGATCCCTTCAAGACTGCCTATGCTGATGCTGAGTGACTATCCTGTTATGCTGAGTCACAATCCTCTTCCTCCTCAATTTTCATGCTGATAGCTTGTAAGAACATTTTTGGTTCTGGGAACCGCCACCAGTGGCCAAGGCCCACTTTTTCTGCCCCTGTTTAACAGGGGCATGTAATTACAATTTTTGATGCAATACTTTGCAGCAGGGCTCATTCCTGCGCTCCAACTAGAGTATCTGTGAGGGGTTGCAGTGTTGTGGCACCAGCACCAGTGCCCAAGGCCCAATTTTTCAGCCCCTGTTTAACCCTTTTATGACTAAGCCTATTTTTGAAATTTGGTGTTTACAAGTTAAAATCCGTATTTTTTGCTAGAAAATTACTTAGAATTCCCAAACATTATATATATTTTTTTAGCAGAGAATCTAGAGAATAAAATGGCGATTGTTGCAATATTTTTTATCACACGGTATTTGTGCAGCGGTGTTTTAAACGCAAATTTTTGGAAAAGGGACACTTTCATAAATTTTAAAAAATTCAAACAGTAAAGTTACCCGAATTTTTTTGTATAATGTGAAAGATGATGTTACGCCGAGTAAATAGATACCAAACATGTCACCCTTTATAATTGCACGCACTCGTGGAATGGCGACAAACTACGGTACCTATGAATTTCCATAGGCGACGCTTTAAATTTTTTTACGGTTACCAGGTTTGAGTTACAGAGGAGGTCCAGGGCTAGAATTATTGCTCTCCCTCTGATGATCACGGCGATACCTCACATGTGTGATTTGAACACCGTTTACATATGCGGGCGCGAACTCCGTATGCGTTTTCTTCGCTGCGCGAGCTCGCGGGGACAGGGGCACTTTAAAAAAAAATTTTTATTTATTTATTTTATTTATTTTTTTACTTTATAAATTGTGTTTAAAAAAATATTTTTTTTTTTAACTTTTATTGCTGTCACAAGGAATGTAAACATCCCTTGTGACAGTAATAGGTGGTGACAGGTACTCTTTATGGAGGGATGGGGGGTCTAAAAGACCCCCATCCCTCCTTTACACTTCAAAGTATTCAGATCGCCGAAAATGGCGATTCTGAGCACTGTATATTTTTTTAAAACCAGCGCCATTGGCAGCCGAGTAAACGGGAAGTGACGTCATGACGTCGCTTCAGCATTTACAATGAGAAGGCTGGAACGAAGCTGCCCACAGCTTCGTTCCAGCCCGCCCCCAGCCGCCAAAGGCAAACGATTGGACACCGGGCCTCCCGATCGCAGGGAGGCCCGGTCAGAGCAGCGGGAGGCGGCGGGAGGGGGGGGGGGATGTCCCCTCCCGCTCCTCCAGTATAACAGCCGAGCGGCTTTTAGCCGCATCGGTTGTTATACTCGGGTAGCCGATCTCCCGCTGGAAACAACGGTACCGGGATGATGCCTGCAGCTGCGGGCATCATCCTGGTATAACCTCGGAAAGCCGAGTACGCATATCTGCGTACGGTCGGCGGGAAGGGGTTTTTAACAGGAGCTTATAATTACAATTTTTGATGCAATACTTTGCAGCAGGGCTCATTCCTGCGCTCCAACTATAGCATCTGTGAGGGGTTGCAGTGCTGTGACACCAGTGCCTAAGGCCCAATTTTTCTGCCCCTGTTCAACAGGGACATGTAATTACAATTCTTGATCTAATATTTCACAGCAGGGCCCATTCCTGCGCCCACCAAGAGTAACTGTGAGGACTTAGTGTTGTGGCACCAGCACCACCACCACCACCAAAGGCCCAATTTTTCTACCACTGTTCAACAATGGCATGTAATTACAATTCTTGATCTAATATTTCACAGCAGGGCCCATTCCTGCACCCACCAAGACTTACTGTGAGGGCTTACAGTGTTGTGGCAACACCAACACCTAAGGCTCCAATTTCTGCAGAGTATATAGGGCAGGCCCCTACTTTCAAACATCCAACTTACAAACGACTCCTACTTGAAAACAGAAGGAGACAACAGGAAGTGAGATGAAATCTACCCCTAGGAAGGGAAATTCTCTCCTTTAAGAGTTATTATGGGGAAAACGTGTCTCCTCTTCACTGATGCTTTATCACCAATCCTGGTTTCACTAAAAACCCCAAATTTTCAAAAAACATCTGTCATTGGGATAGAAAGTGAGGTGAAATCTTCTGAAGAGGTGCACAGACAGCAAAACGAATGTTACAGGGGTGATAACCCTTCCCCTATGTTTTCCAAAAAGGTTAAAAATAGATTTTTTGGCTGGAGCTACACTTTAAAAATGTACCCGTTCAAAATTACAAACAGATTCTACTTTACAACAAACCTACAGTCCCTGTCTTGTTTGCACCGCCTGTATACTGCTATTTAGAGTATATAGGGCCTGGGGGCCCCACGCCTTTCCTTTTTTTAATTTGGGTGCGGGGTTCCCCTTAATATCCATACAAGACCCAAAGGGCCTGGTAATGGACTGGGGGGTGGGGGGTACCCATGCTGTTTGTCTCACTGATTTTCATCCATATTGCCAGTACCCGTCATTACATTAAAGCCGCAAGCAGTTTTAAATGACTTTTGTTCCTTTAAAAATGTCATTTTGTGCAGGGACTGTTCTAAGCACGGAAAACACGCGAAACTTTACAGGCATACTACAGACACCCCCCAGGTACGATATTTAAAGGAATATTTCACTTTTTTTTCACTTTAAGCATCATTAAAATCACTGCTCCCGAAAAAACGGCAATTTTTAAAACTTTTTTTTGCATTGATACATGTCCCCTGGGGCAGGACTCGGGTTCCCAAACCCTTTTTAGGACAATAACTTGCATATTAGCCTTTAAAATTAGCACTTTTGATTTCGAACGTTCGAGTCCCATAGACTTTAATGGGGTTCTAAAGTTCGCCCAAACTTTCGGTCCGTTCGCAGGTTCTGGTGCGAACTGAACCGGGGGGGTGTTCGGCTCATCCCTACACTGGGTATATGGAAGGATTTACAACCACTTTAATGGAGTGCATGAACGCTATTTTGTCATATAGCAGTCATCCTGATTGATTAAGTCCTCCTCCAATTTGGTGAAGGGGACCAGAAGAAGTGGTCAACAGAGAGAAATGCAGGTCAACGAACAAGATCTTAAATTACTGCAAGAGAGAAGTTTCAGTAAATTAGTTGTCAAGACTTACTGTGTGTTTCTTTTATTCCAATTTCACTATTTAAACAATGTTGGCTCAAAAGCTAAAGCATGAGGAAAGAGAGAAGCTGTTAAGTTGTGAGAGGTAGTGAGTGGTGGCAGAGAGAAGGGAGATATGTGGCTTCGCCAAAAGAGGACGCCCTGTTCTGTGCATTCTGCTGAAGTAACAAATCACTGGTGTGGAAACATGTCAGAGTTAAATTATGCCAAAGTTGTATACAGGCTGCACAGGGTGGGTGAACACATGGGTGTGTAATGAAAGTAGGGTGATCAGATGCCTTCAGTTTCTGTCCCTGATTTGGTTAAATATCTTGTCTCTGTCTCAGATATGGTGTTCCCAGAACAGGGGCGCTGGGCCAAAAACCTGCCTAGCAACTTGTGTTTAATCTGCTGCCTGCATGAGTAGGAGGAAGGAGGGGTACATGCATTACACCCAGCATTGCTGACTAATGATACCTGTGTTACTCCTATTTAGGGATGAGCCGAACACCCCCCGGTTCGGTTCGCAGCAGAACATGCGAACAGGCAAAAATTTAGTTTGAATATGCGAACACCATTAAAGTCTATGGGACACGAATGTGAAAAATCAAAAGTGCTCATTTTAAAGACATATATGCAAGTTATTGCCTAAAAAGTGTTTGGGGACCCGGGTCCTGCCCCAGGGGACATGTATCAATGCAAAAAAAAAAAAGTTTTAAAAACTAACGTTTTTTTCGGGAAAAGTGATTTTAATAATGCTTAACGTGAAACAATAAAAATGGAATATTCCTTTAAATATCGTGCCTGGGGGGGGAGGCTTGTCCGGATGTGAACCGAGGAGGGACGTACTGGCATAGAGCTCCGCAAATCCTGCCACAATCCATCGCCATCCTTGCCACAGACAACCCTGGTGAGCCTCCAAATCTGCCCTACCTGTCCCTGGGCATCCCCTACCTCAGCCCCAGCCTGTATTGAAGAGCCCGGCCGGCCAATAGGGTCTCCACCCGGCCCGCGGCCAGCTCTACACAGCTGAGGTCCGCTCAAGTGAGATATGGAGATGGAAACATTCTAACTCCAGAGTCTTTTCACACCTGTCCACAACCCACAAATCTGGCTCCAGAATTGATTTTGCGTTTGGCAGCGCTCCAGCGCTTTCTAAAGTATCTGGGGCCTCGTATCTCCCAGCGGGACTCTCTGACCACTCTCCGCTTGAAATATGCTTCCGGTTGGGTAGACGGAAAGATCCGGGCACCTGGAGGCTAGCTCCCAGATGGATTAACAATGACAGTGTGCCTGAGCACGTATCTCCACAACTCGAAGATTACTGGTCTCACAATACGGACACAGCTCCTCCTGCGGTGGTGTGGCATGCCTTCAAGGCCACGATCCGAGGCTCTTATATTTTGGCCATCAAAGCTACCAGTACCGATTGCGCTTCTGAAACCTCAAGACTAGAAGGTCTGGAGGCTGACGCTTCTGCCTCCTTTGCTGAGCAATCTACACCATCCAATTATCTCCAACTGGCCCAAGCCAGGAGAAATATAGCTCTACACTACACTTCTCTAACCCAAACTGATGTCCGTTTGTTGTCTGGTAAAATATTTAAATCAGGGGATGAAAACGGACACCTGCTAGCCAATCTGGTGGCTGACCCGCAATTTTAAACTATAGTGCTCAAATTATTATCAGAGACCGGGACTAGTATTACTGATCCTGACGCAATTCTTCACAAATGTTATGGTTTTTTTTAGGAACCTATATCACCAACCCTACTGCCCTGCTCCTGAGGTTCTCGAATGTGAAGTAAAATTACATATCCCCAGCCTCCCATCTATAGAGATCGAGGTCCTGGATGCCCCAATAACAACCCATGAGATAGAGTTGACCATCGCCTCGCTACCCCCCTCCAAAACCCCTGGCCCAGATGGTCTCGCGTGTGACTGGTCTCCCACTGCTTAGAGGTCAACTCCTTACCACCCACTATGTATGGAGCCGACATTATTCTCATCCCTAAACCGGGCAAAGACCTGAAACACTGTGCCTCTTACAGGCGTATTCCTTTATTGACCTATGATCTAAAAATTCTGGCCAAGGTTCTCTCCACTAAGTTGGTCAGAGTTCTACCAGATCTGGTCGACACTGATCAAACCAGGTTCATGCCAGGAAAATCTACTGACATCAACCTGAGAAGAGTTCTCACTCATCTGCAGCTCCCAAACTCTCATTCACAAACCCGGGTATTGGTAGCACTAGATATTCAAAAAGCCTTCGATATGGTAACATGGCAATATATGAAATCAGTCCCGCAGACCTTTGGTTTCGGTCCCTCTTTTTGCAAGTGGATAGATATACTGTATAAATCACCAACAGCACAGATCAAACTAGGGGGTTTGCTGTCTGACACCTTCCCAGTGGAGAAAGGAACTAGGCAGGGGTGTCCCCACTCCCTATTTTTGTTTGCCCTGGTCATGGAACCCCTAGCCGCGGCCCTCAGAAACTCAAATTCTGTGAGGGGCATTAAAGACACCATCACTGAAAAACTCGCTCTATACGCGGATGACCTCATGCTGTTTCTCAATGACCGCGGATCCTCCCTCCGTGCAGCTCTGAGTATCATTTCTGAATTCTCCAAACTATTTGGGCTCAGAGTCAATTGGGAAAAATCCCAAGCACTATATTGACTCTCAGGCAAAACGTCATGCAGACCCCTCTGTCTCACTAGCCTGGACCTCCTCTATCCGTTATTTGGGCATTACCATTAACCCTAGAGTCTCTGACTTTGCTAAGTTAAATCTCTATCCCTTACTAACCCAACTCAAACTGAAACTTCAGCCTTGGAATAACCTGACATTATCCCTCATTGGCAGGATGAACTTACTTAAAATTAAATTCCTCCCAGTTTTTCTATATGCTCTGAGGCACTCCCCAATTCGGATCCCCAAAGCCTTCTTCCAAAAATTTGACTCCATTATAACCCCCTTTCTTTGTAAATCTCACCCCCATCCCAGAATAAACAAATCTATACTCAAAAGGCCCTGGACAGAGGGTGGCCTAGCCTGTCCGGATTTTCAAAAATATTTCTTTGCTGCACTACTGTCACACGCCCATAACTGGTTAGCCTCAGATGTAACCAATGCTGCTGTAGTCCTTGAGGCCACCCACCTCGGTTCCTACGAGGCGCTGAGTAATGCTTTATATAGGGGTGTCAGAGCCCCCTATCCTCTCACACCCTCCATGAAGGCGGTGATCAGGGCTTGGCAATTGATGATCTGTAAACTACAAAGGGACCCTGTATAAGAAAAAGGAAGGTGGGACTTTGAATGAGGCTATTGATTTGTGGCGGTGAGATAATTAGAAAGTATATTTAATTGGCTTATTAGATTTCTATCAGTAGGCATAAGAATGCATCCTATAAGCCTGATGCGTTTCGTGGCTAATACCACTCTTCAGGGGCAGATGCATGCAATTCTATAAGAAAACAACAAAACATGAGTAGACCAGTATGATCAAACAATATTCCCCTCAATGGGGAGAATGTGTGCAAGAGAAAAGGGAGAGAGTTACTCATCCCTCTGAGTACTTACATCATGATAAGTCTGGAAAATGAGGGACGAGGAATCAGAGGCTGTCCAAATTGTTTGTACCAGGAGCTGTGGAAGGAGCTCGCAGGAGAAGGACCAGGTGCACAAAACATCATCCCCAAGAAAAAAGAACGAAAGGCGGAAATCCAGGTAGTGGTATTAGTGGGCTTCATGTCTAAAAATATATATATTGGGTATACTATAAATATTCTATATTGTGGGAAGTAGCTAGAGCCCAATGCCAAAGTGCAGGTGGACAAGTGAATGTGAGAAAAAAAAAAAAAAAAAAGGGAAAAAAGAAAAAGAAGGAAGGAAAAAAGAAAAAGGAAGAGAAAAGAAAGAGAAGAAAGAAAAAAAGAACAAAAAGAAAAAGGAAAAAGGAGGAAGAAAAAAAGAAAAAGAAGACCATGAGACAGATATAGATGACAAAATCAAAAGTGAGCATGTATGAGTATAAACAGGAAAAGAAAAAAACATGTAATTACCTGTTTAGGATATAAAAGTAAGTGCCATGTAGTGTGCAGTGTGCACAGAGAGGTGCTGCCATGATGACTGGCTAGCACAGAGTGAGGATGTTAAATACACTCGGCACACACCCATGGGCCCCTCCCAACATCACACAGGTGCATCAAGAAAGGAAGAAAGGGGTCTATGCCCAAGCAGTAGACGCCGCCCATGAAGGCTGGAGACGCCCTCCTCCATGTGGTGACACCAGATGAAAAATTCAGACACACCAGCACCAGGAAGCCCTATGGGAACATCGTGTGCATGGCATGGAAGTGTGATGCCCATTTGCAGTAGAGGCAGGCCCACCCAATCCCCCGTATCACCCGATGCACAAATGGGGGGAGGGGGAAGGCGCCAGCACCCCAAATCGCAGCTCCTGGACAAAAGACAAAAACAGGAACAGCACATCAAATCCCAGTCCTGCAATAAACCAGACCCACACAATTAGTACAATGCAAAGTGTGCCATAGGAATTCATGTCAATAGTGCCGTCATGGCCTGGGTGTATGGACCCCGTATTTGGTACATTGACACCCAGGACATAGGTGGCCCCGCACATGGACGTCAGGGGAACACTGCCAATCCAATAATCACAAAATTGTATATGCCGTCGCTTTGATATGTATATGTAATGTATTCATGAGGTCAATACCACGTATGTGTGTGTGTATACATATTAAACCTTTGCTACTATGTGCATCATTGTTATGTATTGTCAGACTCAATATGCCAATTAAATATACTTTCTAATTATCTCACCCCCACAAATCAATAGCCTCATTTAAAGTCCCACCTTCCTTTTTCTTATACCTGAACCAGGGATGGAGGCACAGACCGTGTGCTTCATTTAAACCCCTAGACACCCCCCTGTGGCTCAACCCACATTTACCAGAGTTTCTGACTATCCCACACTCAGGGTTCTGGGCTGCTAGAGGTATCAAAAACCTAGAGAATATCTGTATTAGTGGCTCCCTTCTGACCTTTGATTCCTTCAAGGAGAAATCCGGGCTCACTAATCGGCAATTCTTTAGATTTCTTCAAATTCGTCATGCCTTCGCTACCCAATTAGTTCCCACCCCGGTACTTCTCCTCCGGTCCAACCTTGAATCCACATTAAGGGTTACTCCTCTGGTCAAACCCACCTCTACCATTTACAAAGCTTTATTGCCTTCAGTCCACTTTGGTCTGGAGGACTTGCTCTCTAGGTGGCAGGGCGAGATCCCAGATCTGGATTCAGAAGACTGGGAGGACCTGGGAATATCCTTTCTTACAGGTCATCTCTGTCAGAGATCGGTTGATACAATTTAAACTGATTCATAGAGTCTATTTGTCACCCCAAAGATTATCCAAAATTTACCCGAATTCCTCCTCCAACTGTTGGAAGTGTGATATGGCAAATGCAGACTTCAACCATATGTTGCAGTCCTGTCCCAGAATCCAGCCCTTTTGGGTGGAGGTCACAACCTTCATTGAAACCTTGACCATGATTCATGTTCCCCTGAATGTATCCATCTGTTTGCTTGGTCTGGTGGGCTCCTTGGCCCACTGCCGAGCAACTAGAACACTAATAGGACTTCTATTATTTTACGCTAGGAAGGCTCTACTCATTAAATGGAAACAAACGGAGGAACCTACTTTGAATACATGGAAAATCGCTGATCAACTCATCTGTGCCACTATACAAAGAGGCCTATCTCACCAGATGCTGCCCAGCCAAGTTTGACAAAATATGGCGCGTATGATTAGAATCAGACATCACGAACGCAACACAATAGGCATGGTCCCCGTTGATTGTCTACTTCAGCTAAAAGTCTTGTAGCAGTGAAGACCTTGTTTTGCCATTATCTGAAGGTTCTCCTAAAGGCGTTATCCTCAACCTCAGCAGCCCTTCCCAATGTGGTCACCTGAAATACATGACACACTATCCTCCCCCTGTCCACTCAATCTTAATGACACGAGTAGTTTAAGTTATAGAAGTTCTAGTATAAATGTATAGGATTGTTTTAATGGTTGTTACTTCAGACATGGTATACCCAGAGACTGTATTATGTATTTTTTTTTTTATTAATTTTTTTTTTTTAATGCAAACTCAATAAAAAGAATTTTCAAAAAAATAAATAAATTTACATATATATATATACAGTGGGGATGGAAAGTATTCAGACCCCCTTAAATTTTTCACTCTTTGTTATATCGCAGCCATTTGCTAAAATCATTTAAGTTTCTTTGTTTTCCTCATTAATGTAAACGCAGCACCCCATATTGACAGAAAAACACAGAATTTTTAACATTTTTGCAGATTTATTAAAAAAGAAAAACTGAAATATCACATGGTCCTAAGTATTCAGACCCTTTGCTCGGTATTTAGTAGAAGCACCCTTTTGATCTAATACAGCTATGAGTCTTTTTGGGAAAGATGCAACAAGTTTTTCACACCTGGATTTGGGGATCCTCTGCCATTCCTCCTTGCAGATCCTTTCCAGTTCTGTGAGGTTGGATGGTAAACGTTGGTGGACAGCCATTTTTAGGTCTCTCCAGAGATGCTCAATTGGGTTTAAGTCAGCGTTCTGGCTGGGCCATTCAAGAACAGTCACAGAGTTGTTGTGAAGCCACTCCTTCCTTATTTTAGCTGTGTGCTTAGGGTCATTGTCTTGTTGGAAGGTAAACTTTCGGCCCAGTCTGAGGTCCTGAGCACTCTGGAGAAGGTTTTCGTCCAGGTTATCCCTGTATTTGGCCGCATTCATCTTTCCCTCGATTGCAACCAGTTGTCCTGTCCCTGCAGCTGAAAAATACCCCCACAACATGATGCTGCCACCACCATGCTTCGATCTTGGTCTCATCAGACTAAAGAATCTTATTTCTCACCATCTTGGAGTCCTTCAGGTGTTTTTATAGCAAACTCCATGCGGGCTTTCATGTGTCTTGCACTGAGGAGAGGCTTCCGTCGGGCCACTCTGCCATAAAGCCCCGACTGGTGGAGAGCTGCAGTGATGTTAGACTTTCTACAACTTTCTCCCATCTCCCGACTGCATCTCTGGAGCTCAGCCACAGTGATCTTGGGGTTCTTCTTTACCTCTCTCACCAAGGCTCTTCTCCCCTGATAGCTCAGTTTGGCCGGACGGTCAGCTCTAGGAAGGGTTCTGGTCGTCCCAAACGTCTTCCATTTAAGGATTATGGAGGCCACTGTGCTCTTAGGAACCTTAAGTGCAGCAGAATTTTTGTTGTAACCTTGGCCAGATCTGTGCCTTGCCACAATTCTCTCTCTGAGCTCTTCAGGCAGTTCCTTTGACCTCATGATTCTCATTTGCTCTGTGAGCTGTAAGGTCTTATATAGACAGGTGTGTGGCTTTCCTAATCAAGTCCAATCAGTATAATCAAACACAACTGGACTCAAATGAAGGTGTAGGACCATCTCAAGGATGATCAGAAGAAATGGACAGCACCTGAGTTAAATATATGAGTGTCACAGCAAAGGGTCTGAATACTTAGGGCCATGTGATATTTCAGTTTTTCTTTTTCTTTTTTTTCAAATATAGTTTTTATTTATTTTTTCAGCATGCCCAACCTGGGCTTGAACAAAACATTACAATACAATACATGCACACAATAGAAGAGACTAGGGAGGGAAGGGGGGGGGGGAGGGGCACACTCAACCATCATGGGGAGGAAAGGGAAGGGGAGCACACCTCCATTTCAAAATTATTAGCATGTATCAGATAATTTCCATCAGTAAGGGGCGAACATAGAATATCTTCACACCCCTCTCCCCTCCACCAACCCCCGATCACCTCCCATCCCATCCAGGCCAAACCTCAATGCCTGGAGGGGGGGGGGGGGCATCAGACAGATCTAGACAATACATATGAGAAGGAGGGGGGGGGGAGAAAGAGGAAGAGGGGGAAAGGGGAGGGAAGTGAGACAGGAGTGAGGTAGGGGGGGGGGCTCTGGTTGATTCAGGACAACTCCACGTATTATGGTAACTGGTGAATTAAACTCATCAAGTAGTTCTAAGGGCTATGCCCTCTGAGGATAAAATAAATTGTTTCCACATTGCCCAGGTTTTTTGATATTGTTCCTGTTGGTGTCTCGCAGTGAGCACCAGGTCTTCCATTCTACCAATCTCCTCCACCCTCCGAACCCACTCCGCCACCGTTGGTGGAATTTGGCTCTTCCAGTGAAGCGGAATGCATGATTTAGCGGCATTAACCAAATGGCGTACGATGGATTTTTTATATCTTTTAATTGATATTGTATTTAAATGTAAAAGGAAGAAAGCCGGGTCATTTGGGATGTTGTATTCCGTGAACCTTTGGATGGTTACCCTGATAGTGGACCAGAAATGTGATAACTTCGAGCAGGACCAAAATACATGTAACAGCGTACCTCTCTCTACTCGGCATCTCCAGCAAAGTGCTGAGGTGTTTGGGTAGAAGGTATGCAGCGCCTGGGGGGTTAGATACCACCTCATTAGGAGTTTATAATTGGTTTCCTGTAGTTTTGTACAGATGGAGGATTTTAATGCTAAAGTTACCATACGCTGAGCCTGGCTCGAAGTTAACGTGCAGTTCAGGTCCCTCTCCCATTTACTTAAAAAGGTTAGATGTGTTTTATCCATCGGGGTGATCAAAAGGTTATACATTACGGACAACGTTCTCGCGAGTACATCCTCCCCAGAGCAATAGTCCTCAAACATAGTCAGAGGTTTGGCGAACCCCTGTGGGTTAGGTATAGTCGCGAGAAAATGTCTCAATTGTACGGATGTCCAGAAAGATAACCGAAAGGGACCCGTTTGATTGCTAAGTGTCTCTACTGAAGGCCAGGAATCATTTATTAGAAAGTGTCGCGCTTGTGTGCGTTTTAGGCTAATGAGGGCATTCTTAACCTGAGGGTCTAGGCCTGGAGGAAATTGTGGATTTCCTATAATGGGATATAGCGGAGAATTATATGTGGATAATGATTGTGAGAGGTAGGTCTGTGACCCCACCCTAAGCGTCGTCCCTATCAATGGGTGCCTTTTGTCTTGTGCCCGAAGGTGTTCATAGCACCATAAAGCTCCTTGTAGAGGTATTTGCATTTGGGCTTGTTCAAGATGTGTCCATAATTTAAGGTCCCGGTGACGGCACCAATCTATAATTCTACCAAGGTGAACTGCTTGGTAATATTTTTTCACATCTGGAATAGCCAGACCTCCAGAGACTTTCGGTAGAGAGAGGAGAGTTCGAGATAGTCTCGGTTTCTTATTTGCCCATATGAATTTGATGAATTGACTGTGTACTTTTCTAAAAAATGATGTGGGAATCGTTATTGGAAGTGCCTGTAGCAGATAGAGGAATTTGGGTAGGATGCACATCTTGACAAGATTGCATCTACCGAACCAGGAATGAAGACCCTTACCCCAGGATGTCATTAGGTTCCGTGTTTTGGATAATAAGGGAGGGAAGTTTAACTTAAAGGTAAGGTTGAGGTCCGTTGGGACTAAGGTTCCTAGGTATGTTAGGGCTGTAGATGTCCATTTAAAATTAAAACTGGAGTGGAGTGTTTGCAGTGTCTGTTGCGAAACTTCTATACTCATGGCCTCAGATTTGCTATAGTTGATCCTAAGATTGGAGATATTACCGTATTCCTCGAATTCCCTGAGGAGGTTTGGGAGAGATATAGCTGGGTTTGAGAGGGAAAACATCATGTCATCAGCATATGCTGAGACCTTGTACTGGGTATCCCCAACCGTTAGGCCTTGTATGTCTGGGTTATTTCTAATTTTGCACAAAAAAGGTTCTAGTGAGAGGGCAAAAAGGAGGGGGGACAGTGGGCACCCCTGCCTCGTCCCATTTGTAATTTGGAAAGGGTCTGATAGGATTCCGTTCACTTTAACCTGAGCGGAGAGGGTCTGGTATATTTGGGTAATCCATCCCAACATCTTCTCTCCCAGCCCTAGATGCCTGAGGACCGCAAACATATACCCCCAGTTGACCCTATCAAATGCCTTTTCTGCGTCCGTGTTTATAAACACTGAGGGTGTATGGGTCTGGTTGGCTACATGTATCAGGTTTAGGACTTTAATGGTACTGTCCCTAGCTTCCCTAGTGGGGATGAAGCCCACTTGATCTAAGTGTACTAGGGACTGCACATGCTGGGCTAAACGGGTCGCAAGAATCTTAGTAAACAACTTGAGATCTGTGTTTAATAGGGAGATGGGTCTATAGCTATTACAGAGTAAGGGATCCTTGCCATCTTTGGGTATGACCGTGATATGTGCCCGCGTGGTGTCGTTTGCAAAGGCTGCCTTCTGTCCTATTTCATTAAAAAAGGATATCATGTGTTGGCTGAGGGACGGGAATAGTGTTTTGTAGTATGTAAGGGTAAGGCCATCTGGTCCAGGGGCTTTACCAGGTTTGGTCGACTTAAGGGCTACTGTCAGTTCTTCTGGCGTTATTGGAGTCTCTAATTCCGCTACTTTTGCTGGTGTTAAGGTAGGTATCTGGCTGGATGACAAATATGCCTCAATCTGGGATTGTGCGTTTGGGAGGGTTGGTAAGTTGTACAGAGTTTCGTAATAGTCTTTGAAAGAGTTGGCTATCTGACGTGGTAGACTGACTTTCGTGCCTGTGGTCGTTTTAATATGGGGAATGTATGTTTGCATCCTCAGGTCTTTAACTGCCCTAGCAAGGATCCGTCCGCATTTGTCTCCTGATTCATAAGAAATGAGGCGACATCTTTGCAACGCTGCTTTTGCTTTATATCCGATGATGTCATTTATTTGACTGCGGATGGTATTAAGTTCAGCCTCCACTAGGGGGTCAGGTGAGATTTTATGTTGTGACGCCATGATGTGGAGTTTGTTAAGGAGTAATTCTAACTGTTTCCTATTCTCTCTCTTTATCCGTGCCCCGTGTTTTATGAATATCCCCCTGATCACCGCCTTGTGGGCTTCCCACACCGATCCCGGGGCGCAGTCTCCTGTCTTGTTTGTGGAAAAATAGTATTTTAGTTCCCTATTCACTTCCTCAAGGACTTCCAGTCTTTGTAAAAGGCTTTCGTTTAGTCTCCAGAAAGGAGTTTTATTTGTGAGAGTATTGCATAGCACATAGGTCAGAGTTATAGGAGCATGGTCCGACCATGTCCTTTGGCCTATAGCCGATTCCCTAACCGCATGTAATTGGCCATGGGGGATAAGGAAATAATCTATCCTTGTATGAAGTTTGTGGGGGGGGGGAAGGAGAACGTATAGTCCCGTTCGCCCGGGTGTTGGAGACGCCATACGTCGATCAGTTGATTTTCATGTAAGGCTTTGGTGATGCGTTTGCGGGCTTTAATCGGAATAGAGGATGGTCCCGAGGAGGTGTCTATTGATGGGGCTAAGGGTGTGTTAAAATCTCCCCCTAATATCAGCTGGCCTTCTTGGAAGTTAGCTAGTTTGGATAAAGTTTGTTGCATAAAAGTATCTTGGCCGTCATTTGGGGCGTATATGGTCGCTAACGTCAGGAGTACTTCTCCAATAAGACCTTTAATGAATGTATATCTGCCCTCTTTATCTACTAAGATATCGCGGAGGGTCCATTGTATTTTACTTGATAGGAGGATGGATGTTCCCCTGGATTTAGTTTTGTTGGTAGAATGGTAGGTGAGAAGAAAGAATCTATTCTTAAGGACTGGCAATTTGTCCTCCTTAAAATGGGTTTCCTGAATAAAGGCTATGTCAGCCTGGGCCCGTCTCAATTCAGTCATCAAGATACGTCGTTTTTCCGGCGTGTTAAGGCCTTTCGCATTAACCGAAAATATTTGTAGAGTGTCCATCCTCAACCAGAGCAAGAGAGGGAAAGGTAAAAGAGAGGGGGGGGAAGGGGTGACCTGCTGTAGATTGAAAAGGAAAAGTGACCTCTGACTTCTATCTGGGAAACTGCAGTTATTGCAGTGTATTGGTTTGGAGAGAGCAGGGGGAAAGACAAACAATAAGATGTGGTACAGTAGAAAACGAGAAAAAAAAAAAAACAAACCACAAAAAGAGGGGGGGGGGGGGATAAACTACTACAGCAAGCGAAATGCTTGCGTTGCACGTCACTGCCCCTAACAGACACGTGACGTGCTGGCCTATGTGGGGGAGTAACTGGAGAAGGCGAAGGGGGAGTGCTCCCGACCCATCCCGCCCAGCCCGAGCCCTAGGAGCAGTGTTAAAACGTCCCCCCTTACCTCCCCCACCCGAACCCCCGCAGCCGCCCCCAGTTGAAGGGGCCCGCAGGGAGGGCGGAAAGGGGAAGGAGGGACTGTAGTCTCTCACCCATGGTCTCCATTTGAAGCACCTCTAAAAATTGAAGTTATCTGCGCTGGGTATGGCGGTGTGAGAGAGAGCCGGTGCGTCATGACCAAGCGCAGGAAGTCATAAGCTAAGGGTTAGTCAAGAGCCTGTATATCCCCTACGCACCCGTAACCTTGTTTAACATACCTCCTAAGACAACAAAACATAAACTGTATAATCCACTGTATGGCAGATATATAATATCCTTATAAACAAGTAAAGGAAAGAAAACAAATCAAAATTGGAACATTAGCGTCCTTATACCGTGCGTAGAGTGTCCCTGAAGGCAGCGAAAAGAGGGGGGGTCCCCCATCTCTCAGGTCCCACATCGGAAAGGTTCCCCGTCTATTTAGGATCTACAGCCATAGATATCCATGGGGGGGAGAAAGTCTTATCCGCAACCATAATTGTTCCCACTGTGTAGCCAGTAACCATATCCTGGGTGAGACACATCTGAAGTGTATCGCCTCTAGAGGCGGTGGTAGGATAGTGAGAAATCACCCCCTCCAACTCGTGAGGTGTCTTGGCGCTGGACTGATCCTTCCAAATTTCTGGCAGTGGGGTTCACAAGGGGTCTGGGGGGGACCTCAGCAAGGCAAAGCCATGTAGTGATAGGAAATCGCTGGTATCAGGGGAAGGGAATAATCCCTCACGACTCACGTGTCCCATCTGGAGTAGGCGGCCTAGACCTCCGTCGTTGTCTTTGCGGTCTTGGTTGGAGATTCCTCTGCGAAGACTGTGGGCCGGATCGTCCTCATTTTTGTGGAAGGAATGTCAGCCAGTTCGGGATATGGAAGGGGGATGTCTCCAGGAACGCAGAGAGGGCCAGTAAGTCTCTCGGGGAGCGAAGTTGGAATGATTGTTGCCCTTTTTTAAAAAGCACTGACAGAGGATATCCCCACCGGTATGTGGCCCCCTGCCGGCGGGCTGTCTCCAGTACCGGTCGGAGCACGGCTCTTCTCTGCAGAGTGGCTCGGGAAACATCTGGTAAGATTTTGATTATTGCTCCGTCAAAGTCTATGTCCCCCGCCTCCCATGCTCGGCGGATAATCGTTTCTTTGTGGGAGTAATGATGGAGGCGGCAGATAACATCCCTCGGCCTGCTAGGATCCTGCGATTTTGGACCCAGCGCTCGGTGTATTCGATCGAACTCCATAGTTTGCGGGAGCTGGTCTCCTGGAAGCTTGCTGAAAATGGCCACTGCAGTGGCGGCTAGATCTGCCTGTCCTGTCGCTTCTGGGAGGCCGCGCAGATGGAGATTGTTGCGTCTGCTTCGGTCCGCCATTTCTTCCTGGTGGAGTTGGAGCATTGTAGCGGCATCAACATGGGCTTCCTGGAGGTGTTCCAATTCTGAGACTCTGCGTTCTAGGTCTGTCACTGAGGTCTCGCCCGCTGTCAGTCTAGTGGAGAGTGAGCTCAGTTCTCCGTTCACTTTCTGCATATCCTTACGGTGTTGTGCTTCTAAGCGGCCAATAAGGGATTCAATGTCCGCTTTAGTGGGGAGTGCTCTAAGAAGTGCCCATATCTCCGCATTTCCCTCGGCACCCCCTGAACCCAACAGGGGGGGGGTCCCCGAACCAGATTGCAGGGTGGCCTGGACATCTGAATAGGAGTCTGAGTCCATTGATGCAGCCGGGGACGCCGGGTGGCTCCCTCGAGTCTCAATCACCCCTCCACGTGTCTCCGCCATCTTAGATTCCATAGGAGGAGTCCAGGGCTGAGTCAAGAAGTGGTCTAAAGTTCCCCCTGAGTCTTTTGGTTTCGCTGGTTTGGCTCTCCCTCCTGTTCTCCTCCTCTTAGAGTACATGCCTCGTTCATCAGGTGTGTTTTAGAGCATAGTTGGCACGGTCAGCCGGGACGGAGTCGGGAGCTCAAAGGAGAAGCGTCCTCACCTCGACATGTCCAGGCCACGCCCCCCCAGTTTTTCTTTTTTAATAAACCCAAAAAAAAATGTCAACAATTCTGTGTTTTTCTGTCAATATGGGGTGCTGTGTTTACATTAATGAGGAAAACAAATAAACTTAAAGTGGGGTTCCACCCAAAAAAAACAAAAATACCTGAAAAATTCTAAAAAACAAAAAAACATTTGGATATATTTTTTTTTTTACTTGCCTCTAAATGCCTGTTGCTAGGTGGTCCCTTGTAGTCTGCCTCTTCCTTTGCCTGGGCTGGTGACATCACTTTCCCCTCGGCACAGGAAGGGCTCGGCTCTGCTCCCTCCCTCCTGTCAATTATCTGGGACCCATTACAGGTCCCAGGTGATTGAGCGGCCAATCACGGCGCGCGGCGCCGCTCGCGCATGCACAGTGGGTGCCAGGCTGTGAAGCCTCAGCCCAGCGCCCACAGTTGAAATGCCAGCGCCGACGAGCGGAGGGGGGACGGGGACGTGCGGGGCTTCGATCCCCCGCATCGCTGGACCCTGGGACAGGTAAGTGTCCAATTCAAAGTCAGCAGCTGCAGTATTTGTAGCTGCTGACTTTTAATGTTTTTTCTTTTAATGGACCCCCTGGGTGGAACTCCTCTTTAAATGATTTTAGCAAATGGCTGCAATATAACAAAGAGTGAAAGATTTATATTATATTTAATATATTTTATATATATATATATATATATATATATATATATATATATATATATATATATATATATATATATATATATAAAATATATTTTATATATATAATGCCTGGGGGTGTCCTTAGTATGCCTGTAAAGTAGCACATCTTTCCCATGTTTATAGCAGTGCCACAGCAAAATGACATTTCTAAAGGAAAAAATGTCATTTAAAACTGCTCGTGGCCATAATGTATTGTCGGATACTGGCAATATAGATAAGAATACCAAAAGTACCCAAAAAATGGAGTGGATGTCACCCCCAAAATCCATACCAGGCCTTCAGGTCTGGTATGTATATTATGGGGAACCCCGCACCCAATTTTTTTTTTAAATGGCATGGGAGTCCCCCTGGCCCCCAGGCACTATATACTCTGAACAGCAGTATATACTATATGGACTGCTATATATATACTCTGCAGAAAATTGGGCCTTAGGTGTTGGTGGTACCAGAACACTGTAAGCCCTCACAGTTACTCTTGTTGGGCTCAGGAACTGGCCCTGTTGTGAAATATTATATCAAGAATTGTAATTACATGCCCCTCTTAAACAGGGGCAGAAAAATTGGGCCTTTGTTGGTGGTGCCCTAAACCAAAAATATTGTTGGAAGCTAGCATCATCAAGATTGAGGAGGAATAGGATAGTCAGCATAGGCAGTCTTCAAGGGATCCCAGATCCATATCAAATTCAATCAGTTATATCAGCATCAGGTGCTTGATAGCTGCTGATCCAAGACTGATTCATTTTTATGAATGTGAGCCTATCAATGGAGTCTGTGAACAGGCGCACTCTTTGATCCGTTACAAATCCTCCAGCAGCACTGAATGTGCATTCAGAAAGCACACTGGATGCAGGACAGGCCAGTAGCTCAATTGCATATTGAGCAAGTTCTGGCCAGTGGTCCATCCTTAAGATCCAGTAACCCAGTGGATGCTCTATTGGAAAGGTCTCCAAGTCTACTCTTGCCCCTAGATATCCTGCATCATGTAATGCAGACGCTAGCGATGGTTGCTTGAACCGATCAGACCTTGGCGCTGAGGACTGAAAAATTGTTTAAAGGCATTGGCCAGCCGGCCACCTTCTCCACCGCTCTTCCTCTGACTGAAAGAAGCCTCAGCAACATGTTGTCCAAACACCAGGAAATTGTAACCTCCCAGGGTTTGAAAAAGCGTTGCACAATCCTTTCTTCAAGGCCTCCTGAAGATGTTTCATCCTCTGCTCCCTCTGCGAAGGCAGGATGAGTCCTGCAACCTTACCCTTGTAACGTGGATCAAGAAGGGTTGCCAGCCAGTAATGATCCCTCTCATTGATACCACATATCCAAGGGTCCTTTCGCAGACTTTGCAGAGTCATGGAGGCCATGCAGGGTAAGTTTGCAGAGGCATTCGATTCTGAGTGCTCTGGGTCACTAAGGATCACTAAGGACCTCCTCCCAGCCAAATACAACTCCTTGGGTTTCTGGGGACTGAAAACCATCCCTTAAAGACTGCTGCTGAGTGTTATCCTTTACATCCATGCTGACACAATCCTCCTCCTCTTCTTCCTGTGTGTTTGGCAGGCCTGCAGGAATACTATCTGGATAAAGGTGGCCTTGAGAGGAAAGGAAGTCCTCCTCTTCCTCCCACTGTTCTGTCTCAAGTGCCCTGTCCATAAAACCACAAAGCGTGTGCTCCAGCAGGAAGACTAGAGGGACAGTGTCACTGATGCATGCATTGTCGCTGCTCACCATCCTTGTGGCCTCCTCAAATGGTGACAGGACAGTGCATGCATTCTTGATCAGTAGCCACTGGCATGGCGAAAAGAAGCCAAGCTCCCCTGACCCTATCCTGGTGCCATACTCGCACAGGTACTCATTGATGGCCCTCTGCTGTGTGTGCAGCCACTGCAGCATTGCCAACGCTGAGTCCAACCTGGTAGGCATGTCACAAATGAGGTGGTTGGTGGGCAGGTTGCATTCCCTTTGCATGTCAGCCAGCCAAGCACTGGCATTGTATGGCCGGCGGAAATGACTACAGACTTTTCTGGCCTTCCTCAGGAGATCCTGTAAGCCTGGGTACTTGCTCAAGAACCACTGCACCATCAAATTCAGGACGTGTGCCAAACATGGAACATGGGTCAAGTGTCCCTGTCGGAGGGCGGAGAGAAGGTCGGTGCCATTGTCGCATACAACCATTCCTGGCTGAAGCTGGCATGGCATCAACCACCTCTGAGACTGCCCCTGCAGAGCTGACAGAATCTCTGCCCCAGTGTGGCTCCTGTCCTCTAGGCAGACAAACTCAAGCACCGCATGGCATTTTTTAGCCTGACTGCTTGCGTAGCCCCTTGAACGCTTACGGAGCACCGCTGGTTCAGAGGACAAATCTTCAGAAGAGGCCATAGAGGAAGAAGAAAAGGAGGGGGTGGAGGAGAGGGCTGTAGCATAATCACCACTAGCATTTTGGAGGCGTTGTGGCGGAACAAGCTCCTACAACACTGAACCCTGTCCTGCATCCTTCCCAGCTGCCAGCAGATTTACCCAGTGCACCGTGAAGGAAAGGCAACATCCCTGCCCATGTCTGCTGGACCATGAGTCAGCAGTAATATGAACCTTACTGCTGACCGCCCTGTCCAACGAGGCCAAAACATTGCCTTCCACATGCCGGTAGAGAGCCGGAATGGCCTTCCGTGAAAAGAAATGGCGCTTTGGAACCTGCCACTGAGGTACAGAACATTCCACAAATTCATGAAAGAGGGCAGAGTCTACCAGCTGAAAAGGCAGCGGTTACAGTGCTTGCAATTTGGCCAAGCTAGCATTTAGACGCTGAGCATGTGGATGGCGATTTTTTGTTTACGGTTCAGCAACTGGTGGTATAGTAGGGTTGGAGATCCCAGATGAGGATCAAGGAGAAGTCCGCCCTTTTCTTTAATGTGGGTCTTTCAAGTGCTGTTGCCAACGGTCTGCATGGCAGGTCGTAATATGTCTGGTCAAGCATGTGGTGCCCAAGCGGCTGCTGTTCTGACCATGCTTGATCCGCTTCAGACATAGGTTGCAAACAGCAACAGTGCAATCTGCTGCACATATGTTGAAAAAGGCCCACACCAAGGAACTTTTTAGAAGTCAGCAGGGAGTCAGCAGCGCCCTGCACCTGCAGAACTCTGCGGTGTGATGCAATAGGGTGGCTGCCCTTAAGCTGCCCCCTAGAGGACATCCTGCCTCGTTAGAAATGTGACTACTCCTCCTCTCTTCTCTCAGGCACCCAAGTACAGCCAGTGACCTCATCATCCCCTCCCTCCTCGTCACTGAAGCAAACTTGGCAGTATGCTGCAGCTGGGGGAACATGACTGCCAGTTTCTTGTCCTTCTGTGGCACCCCCTCTCTAGGCTCAAGTTACTCCCCTCCTCAACCCGGCAACCAACATCGGAGCCTTCAAATCTCTGCGCATCCTCCAGCAGCATGTACCCGACACTGTGGTTGAATAATTCTGGGGACTCCTCCGTGCATGATGGTGGGGCTATGGAAGAAGTGACTGTGGACAAGGAGCCAGTGGAATAGGTTGCTTTGGCAGCTGCGTTGGAAGGCAAAATACTCTGAGCCTGAGTGACTGTGTACACCACCAGAAGTGTAGTAGAAACTGTACACACAGTATTGGATACTGTGTACACCGTCTGCACTTTATTACAAACTGTACTACAGCTGCACTGTATGGTGTACTGTGTACACCACCAGAAGTGTAATAGAAACTGTACACACTGTATTAGATACTGTGTACACTGCCTGCATTGTATTATAAACTGTACTATGGCTGTGCTGTATTGTGTACTGTGTACACCACCAGAAGTATAGTTGAAACTGCACACACTGTATTAGATACTGTGTACACCGCCTGCACTGTATTAAAAACTGTACTACAGCTGCACTGTATTGTCTACTATGTACACCACCAGAAGTGTAGTAGAAACTGTACACACTGTATTATATACTGTGTACACCACCAGAAAAGTAGTAGAAACTGTACACACTGTATTAGATACTGTGTACACCACCAGAAAAATAGTAGAAACTGTACTACAGCTGCACTGTATTGTGTACTATGTATACCACCAGAAGTGTATTAGAAATTGTACACACTGTATTAGCTACCGTGTACACCACCAGAAAAGTAGTAGAAACTGTACTATGGCTGCACTGTATTGTGTACACCGACATAAGTGTAGTAGAAACTGTACACACTGTATTAGATACTGTGTACATTGCCTGAAGTGTATTAGAAACAGTACACCACCGAATGCACTGTAGATATAGGCTACACTGGATGCAGAGTATACACACACACACACACACACACACACGTGTGTATATATATATATATATAGATATATATAGATATAGATATAGATATATATATATATATATATATATATATATATATATATATATATATATATATATATATATAGATATATATATATATATATATATAGATATATATATATAGATATACACACACATACACGAGACTGTGTATATGTGTATATATATATATTTATTTATTTATTTAATACATCGCCTGAAGTGTATTAATAACAGTACACCACAGAATGCACTGTAGATATAGGCTACACTGGATGGAGAGTGTATATTATATTTATATATACACACACACACACACACAAAGACTGTATATGTGTATATATATATATATATATATATACACACACAGTGGGGACAGAAAGTATTCAGACCCCCTTAAATTTTTCACTCTTTGTTATATTGCAGCCTTTTGCTAAAATCATTTAAAGTTCATTTTTTTCTTCATTAATGTATACACAGCACCCCATATTGACAGAAAAACACAGAATTGTTGACATTTTTGCAGATTTATTAAAAAAGAAAAACTGAAATATCACATGGTCCTAAGTATTCAGACCCTTTGCTCAGTATTTAGTAGAAGCACCCTTTTGATCTAATACAGCCATGAGTCTTTTTGGGAAAGATGCAACAAGTTTTTCACACCTGGATTTGGGGATCCTCTGCCATTCCTCCTTGCAGATCCTCTCCAGTTCTGTCAGGTTGGATGGTAAACGTTGGTGGACAGCCATTTTTAGGTCTCTCCAGAGATACTCAATTGGGTTTAAGTCAGGGCTCTGGCTGGGCCATTCAAGAACAGTCACGGAGTTGTTGTGAATCCACTCCTTCCTTATTTTAGCTGTGAACTTAGGGTCATTGTCTTGTTGGAAGGTAAACCTTCGGCCCATTCTGAGGTCCTGAGCACTCTGGAGAAGGTTTTCGTCCAGGATATCCCTGTATTTGGCCACATTCATCTTTCCCTCAATTGCAACCATCGTCTTGTCCCTGCAGCTGAAAAACACCCCCACAACATGATGCTGCCACCACCATGCTTCACTGTTAGGACTGTATTGGACAGGTGATGAGCAGTGCCTGGTTTTCTCAACACATACTGCTTAGAATTAAGGCCAAAAAGTTCTATCTTGGTCTCATCAGACCAGAGAATCTTATTTCTCACCATCTTGGAGTTTTTCAGGTGTTTTTCAGGAAACTCCATGCAGGCTTTCATGTGTCTTGTACTCAGGAGAGGCTTCCGTCGGGCCACTCTGACATAGAGCCCCGACTGGTGGAGGGCTGCAGTGATGGTTGACTTTCTACAACTTTCTCCCATCTCCCGACTGCATTTCTGGAGCTCAGCCACAGTGATCTTTGGGTTCTTCTTTACCTCTCTCACCGAGGCTCTTCTCCCCCGATAGCTCAGTTTGGCCGGACGGCCAGCTCTAGGAAGGTTTCTGGTCATCCCAAACGTCTTCCATTTAAAGGATTATGGAGGCCACTGTGCTCTTAGAAACCTTAAGTGCAGCAGAAATTTGTTTATAACATTGGCCAGATCTGTGCCTTGCCACAATTCTGTCTCTGAGCTCTTCAGGCAGTTCCTTTGACCTCATGATTCTCATTTGCTCTGACATGCACTGTGAGCTGTAAGGTCTTATATAGACAGGTGTGTGGCTTTCCTAATCAAGTCCAATCAGTATAATTAAACACAGCTGGACTCAATATAGGTGTAGAACCATCTCAAGGATGGTCAGAAGAAATGGACAGCAATATATGATATATATGAGTGTCAGAGCAAAGGGTCTGAATACTTAGGACAATGTGATATTTCAGTTTTTATTTTTTAATAAATCTGCAAAAATTTCAACAATTCTGTGTTTTTCTGTCAATATGGGCTGCTGTGTGTACATTAATGAGGAAAAAATGAACTTAAATGATTTTAGCAAATGGCTGCAATATAACAAAGAGTGAAAAATTAAAGGGGGTCTGAATACTTTCCGTCCCCACTGTATATTAATACACTGCCTGCACTGACTGAATATCGAGTAAGCACTGAATATATAGTCTGTGCTAAATGGAGAGTATATATATATATATATATCAAATACGCTGCCGTTAACTGAATAACCTGCCTGCTTAATCTAACTCAAGCTCTCTGTCCACGCCAACAACACTACATACGGCCGCTGTGTAAGCAGCCTTATATAGTGCGGGGCGTGGACTTAGTCCCCCTGAGCCATGATTGGCCAAAGGCACCCTTTCTTTGGCCAATTATGGCTCTCTCAGCAGAGCGTGCTGTGATTGGCGAAAGCATGCAGGTCAGGTGCATGCTTTAGCCAATCACCATACAGCAATGCACTGCGATCTCGCAATGCATTATGGGGCGTTCCGCGGCACTCAAATTTTCCGTGAATGCCCCATAATGTTCGCTGTTCGACCCGAAAAGTGAGCTCATCCCTACTCCTATTCTTTGAACTCCAGGATACTTGTTACTGACTCAGGAACCCCACCTTATTTATGATCCCTGAAATCTGTATCACTTACTACTGACAACTGTGTTACTACTGATCTCTGCTTGGCTTACTACTAACCTCTGATCTCTTCACTACTTACTACTGACCTCTGTGTTACTTAATTCCTGACCATTGAACTCTGTGCATTAAAGTGGTCGTTAAAGCAGAAGATTATCTACTGCCGCCCCCCTAAGTACATACCTGAGCCCGTTCTCGAACCAGCGATGTGCATGAGAGCCAAGGCTCTCTCGCTCCTCATCGGTTCAGATACAGTGGTAGGAGCCATTGACGGGGGTGTTTTTGAAGCACCTGATTGGAGCCATAGGCTCTACTAGGCGTCAAAAAAAGGTGACCTGCGAGCGCCGTGATGGGCGCTCGCAGGTCACTCAACTGTGTTAGAAAAGCGAATGTGTATTTGCTTTCCTAACACTAAACCGCCTCTCCACCAATCAGGTGCTCGGATCTGTTACCTGTCACCTGATTGGACATCAGGCGTCCAATCATAGCAGAGGACGGGAAGAAAGAAAGGGAAGAGAGGACGGGAGAAGACATCGAGGAGCTGTCCCACCGAGACAGGTAAGTGCAGATAGCGGGCCGGCGGGGGGCACACTGGCAGCATTTGATATGGCACAGTGGCTAATGAGGGCCAAAAAGGGAATTTTTGAAAAAGTCAGCACCTTCATTATATTTATAATATAATATAATATAATAAAAAACTGATTTTTAAAGCAGCTTACCAGAGGGTCCCGGAGCAGAGAGGAGCAGGGGATCAGCGCAGGGACAGCATGACTTGTGTGGACTGCACAGTCACGCTGTTTACGCTGGTCGTTTGCCCCTTTAAGAATAAGGGAGGGGCTGGAGCAGAGGAGGATCCAAGAGAGAAATGTAGAGTGAAGGAGGGGGAAGTGACGCCAGTGGAGAGCGACGGGGGAAGAAGATTCCCACCCACCCTCCCTGAGGTTTTGGTAATAGGAGACGTTGGTGTTAGAGGGGCAGTGGTTTGGGTCTGTGAGGAGGAGGAGATTGATGGTATGGAGAGTTTACATGGTTGGTACCCATATATAATATGGGCTGTTTTATGTACCTTCCGGTTACGAGGGGTTAACCAGGAAGGGGAAAAGTTTGGTCACTGAGAAGGTTGGGTACTGTCTCACAGTCTGGGGTTAGCGACTGGAGGCCTTATAAAAGTTTAAGAGTTCCTATGCAGTGACCTGTGGGTGTATTCCCCTCCTAGACTCCAATAATTTCTGAGAAGTTATTATTAAAAGTTATTTAAAATTTATTTAAAAAATGTTATTTATTGATTTTATATTTTATTAATAAAAGGTCGGCAAGGCCATTTACTCCACCACCTTGTCGCGTCATTTGTGGGAGGTACTAGAGGGTAATGGTTATAAGGGGTAGCTTTAGGACTGAAGTTTAGTCCTTCACAGGTCATGTAAAATCCTTTTCTTTGAGTACATCACGGGACACAGAGCACCATAATAATGACTATGTGGGTTATACGCTTACGGTTCCTCCCATATAACCCCTCCTATACAGGAAGTGCCTCAGTTTTGTAGCAAGCAATGACGATCCCAAAAAAAGAGGGGAGGGACCTCTGTGTCCCGTGATGTACTCAAAGAAAAGGATTTTACAGGTAAGCTGTTTTAAAAATCCATTTTTCTTGATCATACATCACGGGACACAGAGCACCATAATAATGACTATGTGGGATGTCCTAAAGCAATGCAACTGGGGGGGGGGGGACATATTATCCCTAAAGCCCGACGGGCCTGAGATTACAAAGCAGCCTGCAACACGCTGTGGCCAAAAACAGTCTCATTTTGAGATCTCACACCCACCTGGTAAAACCTGGTGAACGTATGAACGGAAGACCAAACGGCTGCTTTGCAAACCTGAGCCATAGACACCTGCTGGCGTACTGCCCATGATGCACTAACCCCTCTAGTGGAGTGTGCTCTCAAATCCCAGGGTGGAACCAGGGTTGTGTTTTGGCCTAGGCCTAGGGCGGCATTTTGCGGGCGGCGGCAAAAAGGGCCGCCCCCCTGCATGAGATAAAGCCCCCCCACCCGTCTTGCTGATTCCCGCTGCCGCCTCCCGCACACTTGCAGCCCACAGCGGCCGGCTTTCTGTAGCGGCGCCACTGTGTATGGGCGTGCTTGGCAGAGGGTGGAGGCATGTATCTCACGCCCCCTACTCTCTGACAAGCACGCCCATACACCACGGCGCTGCTACAGAAAGCCGGCCACTTTCGGCTGCAAGTGTGCGGGAGGCGGCAGCGGGAGCCGGGAATCAGCAAGACGGGTGGGGGGGCTTTATCTCATGCGGGGGCCGGCGTGTGTCACTCGCATCCCCATAAGCAGCAGGGGACAGGTGGAGCCTTAAGCTCTGCCTACCCTCCCCTGCACTGCTTTCCTGCAGTGAATCTTCTCCTCGGCCCTGGGGCGGAATCTAGCTGTGACGTCAGGAGGAGAGAGAGGAGCACGAGGGAAACCCCCAAGACAGCAGGTACAATGATTGAATAAAGTATATTAGTGTTATGGGCACTGGCAGCATTTGATGGGCACTGGCAGCATTTAATGGGCACAGTGGCAGCATTTGATGGGCACAGTGGCAGCGTTTGATGGGCACAGTGGCTGCGTTTGATGGGCACAGTGGCTGCGTTTGATGGGCACAGTGGCTGCGTTTGATGGGCACAGTGGCTGCGTTTGATGGGGCACAGTGACTGCGTTTGAGGGCACAGTGGCTGCGTTTGAGGGCACAGTGACTGTGTTTGATGGGTACAGTGGCTGCATTTGATGGGCACAGTGACTGCGTTTGATGGGGCACAGTGACTGCGTTTGATGGGCACAGTGACTGCGTTTGATGGGCACAGTGACTGCGTTTGTTGGGCACAGTGACTGCGTTTGATGGGTACAGTGGCTGCGTTTGATGGGTACAGTGGCTGCGTTTGATGGGCACAGTGACTGCATTTGATGGGGCACAGTGAGGCTGCAATTGATGGGCACAGTGAGAGCCCCTCCCCCCCGTGATAGCATTAAAACTCAGCAGCTAAAAATACTGTAGCTGCTGACTTTTAATATTATGACACTTACCTGTCCAGGGATCCAGCGATGTCGACACCTTAGCCGATTTTCGGATTGGCTCTCGGGTTTTGCCACTATCATTCATGGTAAGGGAAACCGACCGGTTCCCTACTGCACATGTGCGAAGCGCGTTGCACTTTCTGAATGGCCCAATGGAGGAAGGAGGAGGGGGGGCAAACTTCAGAGGGGACAGCGCAGTCTCCCGGAAGTGGGGAAGGGTACCTGTCAGAAACAGGTACCCGTTCCCCCCTGAAAGGTGCCAAATAAGCCTAAAGAGGAAGGGGTGTTGTTTACAGATGATAGGGTGGGTCTTAAACAGGAAGAGGTGTGGCCTCGGCAGGATGGGGTGGGTCGTATTTAAATTAGGGGGGGTGCATGCGTTTAGTCAGGCCTAGGGCAGCACAAAACCTAAATACACCACTGGGTGGAACCCTGCTCTTTAATCCATACGCCTGGACAATTGAACTTGTTGCCGGCTGTCCTTTTTAGGACCCTCAGGCAAGACAAAAAGGCAGTCAGTTTTCCGAAAAGGAGCTGAAATTTCCAAGTAAACTTTTATCGCTCTCACCACATCCAGTGAGCGAATTTTCCTCCCTAGTTTTAGGGTTCGAAAAAAGGAAGGTAAAATGATATCCTGATTCAAATGAAATTTGGACCCTACCTTCGGTAAGGACGCATGACCACTCTGTCCTGATGAAGAACCATAAAAGGTTCCTTGCAAGAAAGGACGGCCAATTCTGACACCCTTCTAGCCGATGTTATAGCCACTAGGAAAACTAATTTCCTGGTCAATAGGACAAACGGAATATGCCTAATAGGTTCAAAGGGCTGACTCTGTAAGGCTGAAAGTACCAAATTTAGGTCCCACGGACACAAAGGCGGTTTAAGCGGTGGCCTCAGGTGCGTTACTCCTTTGACAAAGGTCCACACCAAAGAATGGGATGCAATTGGTCTCTGGAAAAAAACAGATAAGGCTGAAATCTGTCCCTTAATTGTCCCTAAAGCGAGCTGCAAGTCTACTCCTGTTTGGAGAAAGGCGAGAACTCTTCCAATCGTATACCTACCTACGAGGGTTCCATTTCCTTTTCTCACACCAAGAAATGTATGACTTCCATACTCTGTAATAGATAAATGCTAGAAAATCAGTTTCTAGAGCTATCAAAGTGGACAAGACCGAACCCATAATACAGCGGTCTTTCAATAGTCTGGTCTCAATAGCCAGGCCATCAAATTCAGCGATCGTAAAGAAGGATGGAATATGGGCCCTTGAGACAACAGGTCTGGGCGGCAAGGGAGGACCAATGGTTCCCCTACTGCCAACTTTACAATCTCTGAGTACCATGATCTCCTGGGCCACGCTGGGGCCACTAAGATCACTGGCTTCTATTCCTCCAGTATTATGCGTAGTAAGTGCGGCAGAATTTGGATTGGAGGAAAGGCATATATCAGAGAATACTGATCCCAAGGAACCACTAATGCGTCTATCCTGACAGCCAGCGGATCCTTGGTCCTGGATACAAACCTGTCCAGTTTGGCATTGAATCTGGATGCCAGCAGTCCCCCAGTATTGGCAGATCTGTAACACCTCGGGATGCAGGGACCATTCTACTGGTAACAATTTCTGGCGACTCAGGAAGTCCGCCTGCCAATTGTCCACCCCCGGGATAAACACTGCCGACAGAAAAGGCACATGTTTTTCTGCCCAGGTTAGAATATGATCTACCTCTCTTTGGGCTGCCCGACTCCTGGTACCTCCCTCATGGTTGATATATGCCACTACTGTGGAGTTGTCGGACTGGACTCTGACAGGAAGCCCTCGCAACCTGGACGTCCAGAATCGCAGGGCCAGACGAGCTGCCCAAATCTCTAGTAGATTGATGGGCAGAGTCCTCTCTGTCTGGGACCATACTCCCTGAACAGATGCTTCCTCTAGGACCGCTCCCCAGCCGAGAAGACTGGCATCCGTGGTTACCACTTTCCAGGCTATAGGTGGGAAAGACTTCCACTTTTTAAGTTGCTGGTTTTTAACCACCAAGAGAGGTTCCATAGAACCTGTGGAGATGGAACCATAGGCTGATCCAGGGTTCAAACTGACTTGTCCCAGGTTTTTGGAATACTGTTCTGGAACACTCTGGAGTGGAACTGTGCATATGGCACTGCGCTGAAAGATGACACCATCTTGCCCAGTAATCTCATGCACAGCCGAATAGAAAGGGCTAGTTCTTTTTTCACCTTCTGTACCAGTTCCACTATGGAGGCGACCCTTAAGGGCGGAAGTAACACCTTTTCTTGGGCGGTGTCCAAGACCAGACCCAAATACACCAAGGCTTGGGTCGGACAAAGAGCCGACCTGTCCAAATTTAGTACCTAATCTAGGCGTTGTAAGACGCACACTGTACTTGACACGTTTAGAATTAGTGTAGGGCGAGAGCATTTCCTTAGCAGTAGATCGTCCAGATATCCTATTATGGAAACTCCTTGAGATCTTAGGGAAGCCAACACTGGGGCCAGGACCTTTGTGAAGACCCTGGGGGCCGTGGCTAGACCGAAAGGTAATGCCACAAACTGGAAATGACTGCCTTCTACAGCGAAGTGTAAAAACCTTTTTGGCCCGAAGATCGGCACATGAAGGTACGCATCCTTGATATCTATGAATGCTAAATAGTCTCCTTTTCTCAGGGACCTTATGACTGAGCGAACCGACTCCATGCGGAAGGACCGGACGTCTACAAAGAAGTTGAGAGCCTTGAGGTCCAAAATAGGCCTTACTTCCCCATTTGGTTTCGGCACGGTGAATAGGTTTGAGTAAAACCTCTTGAATCTTTCCTCGTACGGGGCCTTTACGATTACCCCTTGCATCAGCAGATGGTGTAAAGCTAGGAATAGGCATCTTCTTTTTCCTGGATCCACCGGGACCCTTAAATGTAGAAAACGGTTTGGGGGAACCTCCCCGAACTCTATTCTGTAACCGTTCTTTACAGTGGAAATGACCCATCTGTCTTGAACCAGTTCCTCCCAGGCCTCCCCAAACAGCCGAAGCCTGCCCCCCACCCGTGAGGGCGGGAGCGTCCCTTCACAAGGTAGACTTGGAACTGGGCTTGGATGGCTTTTGGGCCCAGGGCTTTTTCTGACCCTGTGGTCTTTTAAACCCCGACGGCTGAGGCCGTCGATACCGCTTAGGGGAAGAGGCACCAGGCCCTGGGGGATTAGGAATTTTATAAGAGGGCTGCTTCCCCTTCTTTTTAATAGGAAGCAGAGGGCTCTTACCTCCTGAGATCTTTTAGATATATTTATCCAGATCATCGCCAAACAGGCGCTCTCCATGAAAAGGAAAAGCAGCAAGTAGCCTTTTACATGGTGTCTCAATAGACCAGTTCTTTAGCCACAATACTCAGCGCATATGACCTGATAACAACGCAAAACGAGACATCTGTTGAATTGAGTCTTTTAAAGCATCAACCGCAAAACACAAGGTATGAGGGATCTCTGATAGCTCCTCAGCAGATTCCCCCTGGGGAGGTATGTTCTTTACTACCCTCTTAAAGCGATCCTTTAGGGATTGACAAATCCCAATAGCCGCAATAGCAGGCTGAACTGCTGCACTGGCAACGCAAAATGAGGCCTTTAATAAGGACTCTAGCTTTTTATCAGCCGGATCCTTAAAAACCTGGGCATTATCCACTGGACAGGTTAAATTCTTATTCACAGAAGATATGGCAGCATCTACCAAGGGTGTGCTCCATTTCTTCCTAAACTTTTCCTCCATAGGGTATAACACAGAAAAACTTTTGGGAGGTAAGTATATCCTGTCAGGATGTTCCCAGTCCGCATAAATTACCTGCTCCAGTAACGGATGCAAGGGAAATGCTTGGGAAATTTGTTTAGGTTTCAAAGATCCCAAAAGTAGAACAAGAGAGTGCAGACTCCTGAGCCGGAGGTAACTTAAACCCAATTCGTACCATCTCCATTAGAGATTGGATAAACAATTTTTGGGAATGGGAGGCCGACATTGGTTCTTCAGAGCCAGAATCCTCATCCGAGGAATCCTCAGCCTTCCCCTGGCCCCTTAAGACCAATTCCTCCGCATCCTCTGCCCATTCTGGTTCCAAGTCACCTGGACCCATCTGGCTATAAGAGTCCTGGGGCTCCAGTGACTCACCACTTGGCCCAGGCTCAGGGGAGGGAGATCTATTGCGTTTCCTTCCCCCCTGTGTTACAGAAGCAATCATGCCAGCTATCTTGCCCTCCAGGCCTGCTAAGGCAGATGCCAAATCATCCTTAGTAACATAAGCCGAGGCAGGTACATCGGTATTGGCTACTATGTCTGACAAGTGCAATGGCTCAGCCAGGTCAGAAGCCGCAGGTCCTTCAGTAGAGACTGAGGCCGCATCAGTATGGGGTTGGTCTCCTGCTATTTGTGGAGGGACCTTTACCCCTGGGCTTGCCTTGTTCCCTGTTGCTCATCTTTTGGAAGACATTGCTTACATACGAGAAACACCAAGGAGTACTCCCCACAACTACACCCAGACTTAACCTGTCACCGCTGTCCAAGACCATCCGATTCACGTGCCCGCATTCGTTCTGCACATGCCAGGAGCTCCATGCTATAAACCCTAGCATGGGATCGAGCACGCGCCTCAGCGGCCGGCACCCGCCGCCGCACGGCGCATGAGCCGACCTGACGCACGCGGCGCCGTGACGTGGACAACGGCGCACGCGCACTTGCCTGTAGAAAAAAAACCACATTTTTTTCCCTTTTAAAAAAGCGCGCCAATCGGCCTCCTCGGACAACGGATCAAGGCCCACTGTGGCAGTTCTAAATAAACAGGGGAATACATATACATATACATATATATATATATATATATATATATATATATATATATATATATATATATATATATAATGAAGCCCCAACGGGGAGTACTCACTGTCACGAACGTTCGTTCCGTCCCAGAAGGCGGGCGCCTATGTGCATGCGCGAGTCACGGACCGCATGCACGAATGTGCACATGCGCACGCGTTAGACGCGCTTTGGCGCCCAATAGCCTTTAAAATATGCTCAATGGCGCTGCCCCTTGCGGTTTGATCTGCTTCCGTTCCCTGTGTTCCTGATTGTACCAGTACTCTGTTCCTGTGTTTGACCCGGCTTCCTGACCCTGCTTATGTCTCCAATCCTGACCTTGGCTAGTTTGACCCAGCTCTGTTACCTGCCTGATTGCCTGTTGCCAACACCCAGCCTGGACCCTCACTATTCTCTGCCTGCCGTTCCTGCTGTATTCCCTGATGTGTATGACCTGGCTCGTCTGACTCCGCTGCTCTGTAAACCTGCATCCACTGACCTGCACCCGCTACTCTGCAAACCTGCATCTGCTGACCTGCACCCGCTGCTATGCAAACCTGCATCTGCTAACCTGCATCCGCTGTTCTGCAAACCTTCATCTGCTAACCTGCATCTGCTGCTCTGCAAAACCTGCATCTGCTGACCTGCATCCGCTACTCTGCAAACCTGCATCTGCTGACCTGCATCCGCTACTCTGCAAACCTGCATCTGCTAACCTGCATCCGCTGCCCTGCAAACCTGCATCTGCTGACCTGCATCCGCTGCTCTGCAATCTGCACCTGCTGACCTGCATCCACTCTGCTGCTAACCTGCATCTGCTGAGCTGCAACCATCACTCCAGCTTCCACGCAAGGAGACCACTTCAAGCAGTAAGGACTCAGGCACCTTTACCTCACTGTGCTCTTACCGCCACTGTTCTCACTCCAGTGGTCTCCGAGCCAGGATGGTACGGGAGGTCTCCCTCCACACGTCAGGCTCACATCCCAGGTACATTATAGTATCAAACCGCCGTGTCTGAGCCTGCAGGAGGAAACTCGCCTATGGACTTTGTCTGTCAAACTCTCACAGCCCCCACTCAGGTCATGGAGACCCTGCAAAACAGCCTTGTCCGAATGGAAAAGCGGACACAAGATTTGACCATCTCAGCAGACCCATCTCCCGAGCCTAGGGTACCTGTCCCTGAGAAGTTCTCTGGAAATCGTAACCAATTCCGTGCGTTTCGCAACGCACGCAAACTTTATTTCTCATTGCTGCCAAGGACTTTCTCATCCGAAATTACCAAAGCAGGCTTTGTTATCACCTTGTTGCAAGGGGAACCCCAGGCCTGGGCCCACCACTTACTTGAAGTCCGCCATATGGATCTGAACTCTTTGTCATCCTTCCTTGATGCCATGGCCCGACTTTATGACGACCCCCAGCGGACTTCCACTGCCGAAGCTGCCCTCCACGCGCTCCAGCAAGTAGAGGACTATGTAACCGATTTCAGACGCTGGAGCGCGGACACTCAGTGGAATGAGGCTGCTCTCCGACACCAGTTTCGTCTCGGTTTGTCTGAGAGTTTAAAGGACGAATTGGCTTGGGTTGATGTTCCTGATGCTCTAGAGACTTTAATTACGCTATCCATCCAGATAGACCGACGACTTCGGGAACGCAGAGCAGAGAGGTCTACCCAGCAGCTCCGTCCAGCTTGGATGCTATCCCGGATGCCAACTTCCATGCACTCCATCAAACCAAAGCAGCCTGAACTGATGAAACATTTCCTGTCCGCCCAAGAACAACTTCGTCGGCAGCAGAATTATCTGTGCCTGTACTGTGGAGAAGCTGGTCACTACATCTCCTCTTGTCCTGCTAAGATGCGCAAGTTCCTGGCCACCTCTTCTTCTATTCATGCACCTTCCACTGCCAGTGCCACTCACCTGGCCATACCAAACTCATTCCAATTGCTGGAAAGAACTATACCAGTGACGGCGATAATCGACTCAGGGGCATGCAGTTGTTTTATCGATTTAGACTTTGCAACCCAACAACGCATTCCCCTTCAGCCCAAGGCCCAGGGACTCTCCATCTTCCTGGCAGACGGGTCCCGCCTCAGATCTGGAGTAGTGAACCAGGAAACCCCTCCTTTTCCTGTAGTCACCCCTGTGGATCATAAGGAACTTTTGAGCCTGAATGCCATTTCTTCTCCTTTGTTTCCAGTCATTCTTGGCTTACCTTGGCTTCAGGCACACAATCCCCAGATCGACTGGGGAACCGGAAGTGTTAAGTTCCAGTCACCTTACTGCCTGCACCATTGCGTGCCATCATGATCCTCTGGTCCTGCACCTCTGGTCCTTTGCTATGCCTGGATCCTGATCCTGAAACATGCTCTGCTGTGCCCAAACAATACCATGAGTTCTTGGCCGTTTTCAGTAAACGTGGGGCCGAAGTTCTTCCACCTCATCGTCCATACGACTGTCCAATCGAGCTTCTTCCCGGTGCTGAGATCCCTTTCGGACGTATCTTTCCTTTATCTGAACCGGGAACTAGGGGTACTGAAGGAATACGTTGATGAGAATCTTAAGAGGGGATTCATCCGCCCTTCCACCTCTCCAGCAGGAGCAGGAATCTTTTTTCTGGAAAAGAAAGACCACTCTCTCCGACCCTGTGTGGACTATCGGGAGCTGAAAAAGATCACGGTTAAGAACCGATACCCTTTGCCTCTGGTACCTGAACTCTTTCAAAGACTTAGAACCTCTTCTGTGTTTACCAAATTAGACCTGTGGGGGGCTTACAACTTGGTCCGCATTCGTGCAGGGGATGAGTGGAAGACTGCCTTTCGTACTAGGTTCGGCCATTACGAATATTTAGTAATGCCTTTTGGGTTATGTAACGCCCCAGCCACATTTCAACACCTGATTAATGATGTTTTTAGAGACTGTCTAGACATTTATGTAGTTGTCTGTCTAGACGATATTTTGATTTTTTCTTCTTCCCTTGAGCAGCATCGAGAGCATGTCAAGAATGTACTCTGTCGCCTTCGTCAACATGGACTATACGCAAAACCAGAAAAATGTTAGTTTGAGCGACAGAGTATCCAGTTCCTTGGCCTCGTGATATCAACAGAGGGATTCAAGATGGATCCTCAGAAGGTTTCAGCCATTCTGGATTGGCCTGCACCTTCAGACAAAAAAGGGGTGCAGCGCTTTGTTGGCTTCGCAAACTTCTATCGGAGATTCATCAAGGGCTTCTCTGCTATTATCTCCCCAATCACGTAGCTGACCAAGCAGAATGTTCGGTTCCATTGGACTCCCGAGGCACAGGCTGCCTTCACAGACTTAAAAGGACTTTTCACATCGGCTCCTATTCTGAGTCATCCTGATCCTGCGCTTCCTTACCTACTTGAAGTAGATGCCTCAGAAACTGCGGTTGGAGCTGTCATCTCCCAACACCAGGGTCTCAAGGACTTGATGCACCCCATAGCTTTCTTCTCCCGGAAGTTCACCCCATCTGAAAAGAACTATGACGTTGGGGACAGGGAACTACTAGCCATTAACCCGGCCCTTGAGGAGTGGAGGTATTTGTTGGAAGGAGCAGCGCACCCCATACTCATTTATACATTTCACAAGAACCTAGAGTATCTGAGAGCTGCCAAACGTCTGAGACCTCGCCAGGCACGATGGGCATTATTTTTCTCTAGGTTCTCATTTCACATAACTTACCGGCCTGGCTCCAAGAACACCAAACCGGACGCTCTTTCCCGTATGTTTGATGATCCGAAGTACCAGCCCCAGACACCATTCTATCGGAAGGTAACTTTTTACTTTTGCAAACTGACCTCATGTCCAGCTTGAAGCAAGCCTCTGCAGGTGTGTCTGGCCCTCCTGGAGTTACTCTGCTACTCAAGGATGGTCTATTGTGGAGAAACAATAAGATCTTTGTGCCTGAAGAGGTCCGAGTCACAGTGCTGAATTTGTGTCATGATCATCCTCTGGCAGGCTATTTGGGAATGCATAAGACTCTGGAACTAGTCCAACGTACGTTTTGGTGGCCGGATCTTGAGAAGAACTGCAGGGAATATATAAGCTCTTGTGCTACCTGTATCCCTAGCAAGACCACTAGAAGCAAGGCCTGGGGTCTGCTCAGACCTTTACTAGTCCCCGACCGTCCTTGGAAAATGATTGCCATGGATTTCGTAGTGGAACTTCCTCCATCAGAAGGTTATTCAGCTTTTTTTGTCATGGTTGACCGTTTATCTAAGATGGCCCACTTTGTTCCACTAAAAAACACACCCTCTGCCATGGAAACTGCCCAAGTCTTCATTAGAGAGATAGTAAGGCTACACGGGGTTCCTGCGGACATTGTTTTGGACAGAGGGGTGCAGTTCACCTCTCGTTTCTGGAGGGCTTTATGCAGGGCTCTGAAGATTGAACTGTCCATGTCCTCGTCCTATCACCCTCAGACCAATAGGCAAACTGAGAGGACAAATCAGACGCTCAAGCAATATCTTCGATGCTTCACCTCCTTTGTTCAGGATGACTGGGTATCATTACTACCCCTGGCAGAATTTGCCTTTAATAATGCCAGTCATTCGGCTACAGGTCAGTCTCCATTCTTTGCCAAATACGGGTACCATCCAACCTTTCTACCTGATCTCATCCCGGATTCAACAGTCCCGGCGGTCCAGAGTACTGTCGATTTCCTGACTCGTAATAGCAAGATAATACAGGAAGCCATGACCAGGGCACAGGCAACCAATAAGAAGATGTTTGACAGAAAGAGGAGGGGGGAGTTATGTCTGCAACAGGGCGATCAAGTATGGTTATCCACCACCAATCTTAAGATGGCCTGTCCCGCAAGGAAATTGGCACCCAAATTCATTGGTCCTTTTCCAGTAAAACGGAAATTAAATGACGTTTCCTATGAACTTGCCTTGCCGGAGTCTTTGAAAATCCACCCGGTATTTCATGTCTCATTATTGAAACCTACAGTGCCTGATCCCTTTCCAGACAGAGGATCAAGACCACCTGAACCTGTGATCATTGACGGAGATGAGGAGTTTGAAGTAGAGGCCGTCTTAGACTGCCGAGGAAGAAGGAATCAGCTACAATTCTTGATCAAATGGAAGGGTTATGGTCTGGAAGAAAATTCTTGGAAACCCCAACGGAATATTCACGCTCAAGAATTAATCCAGGCCTTTTTCCATAATCACCCCCAGGAAAGGGTTCTCTTGGGCACCCGGAGGTTGCCCTTAAGGGGGGGGGGGCACTGTCACGAACGTTCGTTCCATCCCAGAAGGTGGGCACCTATGCACATGCGCGAGTCACGGACCGCACGCACGAATGTGCGTATGCGCACGCGTTAGACGCACTTCGGCGCCCAATAGCCTTTAAAAGATGCTCAATAGCGCTGCCCCTTGCGGTTTAATCTGCTTCTGTTCCCTGTGTTCCTGATTGTACCAGTACTCTGTTCCTGTGTTTGACCCGGCTTCCTGACCCTGCTTATGTCTCCAATCCTGACCTTGGCTAGTTTGACCCAGCTCTGTTACCTGCCTAATTGCCTGTTGCCAAGACAGAGCCTGGACCCTGACTTTCTCTGCCTGCCGTTCCTGCTGTATTCCCTGATGTGCATGACCCGGCTCGTCTGACTCCGCTGCTCTGTAAACCTGCATCCGCTGACCTGCACCCGCTACTCTGCAAACCTGCATCTGCTGACCTGCACCCGCTGCTCTGCAAACCTGCATCTGCATCTGCAACCATCACTCCAGCTTCCACGCAAGTAGACCACTTCAAGCAGTAAGGACTCAGGCACCTTTACCTCACTGTGCTCTTACCGCCACTGTTCTCACTCCAGTGGTCTCCGAGCCAGGGTGGTACGGGAGGTCTCCCTCCACACGTCAGGCTCACATCCCAGGTACGTTACACTCACCATCCCAAGCAGCAGGGCCTGTCTTGCCAGGCCCAATCTTCCCCCATCACGGCCCCATACATTGGGGTCCACACCCCTGGACCTGTAAAGCACCCTTTGTGGTTTCCTTGGGCAAGGTTGACCAGCAATACCAACTTTTAACAAGGGTCCAGCGCCTAAAAAGGACACATTACAAGCAATACCTTGTTCTTGAGCCGAGGTTCGGGTACCATCCACTTTAGCTTAGTAAGCCATCCGAATGGATCCGATTATAATGTCCTCAGTGGGACATTTTTTTGAAGAAACTTGAAGAGCTTCAACAGCCATGATCATCACCTTCAAGACACATGTTGCGGATTGTCACTTGCCACGTCGCTTGTCACCAGATGCAGATTGTCACTTGCCACGTCGCCTGCCACATGTTGCGGATTGTCACTTGCCACGTCGCCTGTCACCAGATGAAGATTGTCACTTGCCACGTCGCCTGCCACATGTTGCGGATTGTCACTTGCCACGTCGCTTGTCACCAGATGCAGATTGTCACTTGCCACGTCGCCTGCCGCATGTTGCAGATTGTCACTTGCCACGTTGCTTGTCACCAGATGCAGATTGTCACTTGCCACGTCACCTGCCGCATGTTGCGGATTGTCACTTGCCACGTCCCCTGTCACCAGATGCAGATTGTCACTTGCCACGTCGCCTGCCACATGTTGCGGATTGTCACTTGCCACGTCGCTTGTCACCAGATGCAGATTGTCACTTGCCACGTCACCTGCCGCATGTTGCGGATTGTCACTTGCCACGTCGCTTGTCACCAGATGCAGATTGTCACTTGCCACGTCGCCTGCCACATGTTGCGGATTGTCACTTGCCACGTCGCCTGTCACCAGATGAAGATTGTCACTTGCCACGTCGCCTGCCACATGTTGCGGATTATCACTTGCCACGTCGCTTGTCACCAGATGCAGATTGTCACTTGCCACGTCGCCTGCCGCATGTTGCGGATTGTCACTTGCCACGTCGCTTGTCACCAGATGCAGATTGTCACTTGCCACGTCGCCTGCCACATGTTGCGGATTGTCACTTGCCACGTCGCCTGTCACCAGATGAAGATTGTCACTTGCCACGTCGCCTGTCACCAGATGAAGATTGTCACTTGCCACGTCGCCTGCCACATGTTGTGGATTGTCACTTGCCACGTCGCCTGTCACCAGATGAAGATTGTCACTTGCCACCTGCTAAGGTGGTCTCTTGTGTCCCAGAGACAGACAGCAGAGAGATGATGTTATCTCTCTGCTGCCGCAGCTGCCTGCATGGTGAGGGGAGAACTGCAGGGATGCAGGGCGGGCGCCGGGCGGTGAGAGATGATTTCATCTCTCTGCTCCCCCGCCCGCCGGCTCCCTGATTGGCCAGCAGCCCACAAACACATCGAGCGGCACATCTCACCAACTGAGCCGCCGGGCCAGCCCGCTGTCTCTCTCCTGCAGAGCCGCCTGGCGGCTCTCTCACCTGTGGAGCCGCCCGGCGGCTCTCTCACCTATGGAGCCGCCCGGCGGCTCTCTCACTTATGAAGCCGCCCGCCGGCTCTCTCACTTACGAAGCCGCCCGCCGGCTCTCTCACTTACGAAGCCGCCCGCCGGCTCTCTCACCTATGGAGCCGCCCGGCGGCTCTCTCACTTACGGAGCCGCCCACCGGCTCACTCACCCGCATTTCTCGGAGGGGGCAATTGCCCCGTTGCCCCCCCTGGATCTGCCCCTGCTCCCATCCTTTGTTGCGCAATGCTATGGCTGAGACACAGAGCTGAACTGGAGCCGAACACAGTATATAGGACAGACAGCACCAGTGTTGCCAACCTACCAGATTGAAATTTACTGACACAACACAGTTTTTACTGGCATTTCCAAAAATTACAGTTCTAAGTGCAAATTTTAGAATTTAGACTACAAACAAGTACAATATGCAATTAGCAATGAGATTTAAGGTAGATATTAGGGCAAAAAACATATTTCTTATTTTATTTTCGATATAGTAAGTAAGTAGCTCAGGGACAGGAGGGCAAAAAATTAGAATAGGAAGGCACACACACACACGAAGTTGATTCTCACAGTGACAATGACAGAAGTGTGCAGCAGCACAGATGATGCTGACTTCTCCCTGGCACCACATGTCCTCTCCTGAGTCACAGTGACAGTCTCTCTCCAAGCCAGGTGGTCCCTTCAGTTCACTTCAGTCTAAACAGCACTGACAGTCCCACAGCACTCAGAACCTGCCCTGCTCCTTTCCTGCAGAGCCCCACTTGAGGCTCTGGCCACTCTGCTTGGCCCCTTTGCACCGTGACATCACACGACATGCTCAGGCCCCGCCTCCACCAGAGCTGCCCAAACACACTATAGCAGGCACTTGGATGGTCTCGGCCAGCTCTGGACCGAGCCGAACATCACAGCCATATTTTTTACTGGCAACTTTGTCCTTTTACTGGCATTTACTGACAGGAGAAAATTGCCTGTTTTTTACTGACTGACAGTAAAATTACTGACGGTTGGCAACACTGGGCAGCACATACAGGTGGAACACACATGCAGCAAGCAATCAGCGTTAGCAGTAATGAACCCAAGGGAGCTCGATGACAGGTACACAGCGTCAGCAGTATATTTGAATAAACAAATTTTACATAACATAATATATACCATTACATAACATACACTATATCAGGGATATGCAATTAGCGGACCTCCAGCTGTTGCAGAACTACAAGTCCCATGAGGCATAACAAGATTCTGACAGCCATAAGCATGACACCCAGAGGCAGAGGCATGATGGGACTTGTAGTTTTGCAATAGCTAGAGGTCAGCTAATTGTATATCTCTGCACTATATTATAGAGTTATATAATATACACTATATTACCAAATGTATTGGGACGCCTGCCTTTACACACACATGAATTTTAACGGTATCCCAGTCTTATAGGGCGTACACACGGTCGGACTTTTTTCAGACATTCCGACAACAAAATCCTAGGATTTTTTCAGACGGATGTTGGCTCAAACTTGTTTTGTCTACACACGGTCGCACAAAGTTGTCGGAAAATCCGATCGTTTTAAACGCGGTGACGTAAAACACGTACGTCGGGACTATAAACGGGGCAGTGGCCAATAGCTTTCATCTCTTTATTTATTCTGAGCATGCGTGGCACTTTGTCCGTCGGATTTGTGTACACACGATCGGAATTTCCGACAACGGATTTTGTTGTCGGAAAATTTTATCTCCTGCTCTCCAACTTTGTGTGTCGGAAAATCCGATGGAAAATGTCCGATGGAGCCCACACACGGTCGGAATTTCCGACAACACGCTCCGATCGGACATTTTCCATCAGAAAATCCGACCGTGTGTACGGGGCATTAGTCTGTAGGGTTCAATATTGAGTTGACCCACCCAGCTATAACAGCTTCAACTCTTCTGGGAAGGCTATCTACAAGGTTTCGGAGTTTGTCTATGGGAATGTTTGACCATTCTTCCAGAAGCGCATTCATGAGGTCAGGCACTGATGTTGGATGAGAAGACCTGGCTCGCAGTCTCTGCTCCAATTCATTTCAAAGGTGTTCTCTCGGGTTGAGATCAGGACTCTGTGCAGGCCAGTCAGGTTCCTCCACCCCAAACTCGCTCATCCATGTCTTTATGGACCTTGCTTTGTGCACAGTCATGTTGGAACAGAGACAGGCCATCCCCAAAGTGTTCTCACAAAGCTGAGAGCATGAAATTGTCCAAAATATGTTGGTATGCTGAGAGTTCCCTTCACTAGAACTAAGGGGCCACGCCCAACTCCTGAAGACTAACCACATACCATAATCCCCCGCTACCAAATGATTTGGACCAGTGCAAAATAACTTTGGGATGAATTAGAGCGGAGACTGCGAGCCAGACCTCCTCGTCCAACATCAGTGCCTGGCCTCACAAATGCGCTTCTGGAAGAATGGTCAAGCCTTCCCAGAAGAGCTGAAGCTGTTTTAGCTGTAAAGGGTGGACCAACTCAATATTGAACCCTATGGACTAAGACTGGGATGCCATTAAAATTCATGTGTGTGTGTGTAAAGGCAGACGTCACAATACTTTTTGCAATATAGTGTATATTATGTAGCAATCACTCTCGGTGGAGCTGCTTACCCGCCTATAGTAAAATGACGTCCTCCTCTTTGTGGGGTGATATCTGAATGATGCTTGCAGCTAGATGCATCATTCAGATATCATTCTTTTCAGCTGCCGATTCTGTGCACGATAAGAATGATCATAGCGGCAGTTCCGCCGATTGATCGTTCTTATAGGCGACGGGAGGGGACGTCCCCCCCCTCCCGCCGCCATCCGGTGCTTCTCCGGGCTCTCCCATGCCATCGGGGGCCCGGAGAATGAATCGGCCGGCGCCGGATGTTGACGATAGAGATGACTGGTGACCAGATGGTCACCAGTCATCTCTATGACCGTGGGAGGCCCGGGCGCGTCGTTATGACGTCACGCCCGGGTACCCGGAACTAACCGAAGCCGATCTCATGCTTTCCAGCCTAGAGGAGAGATGTGGGGTCTTATTGACCCCACATCTCTCCATAAAGTGGACCTGTCACATAGATTCCTATTACAAGAGATGTTTACATTCCTTGTAATAGGAATAAAAGTAATTAAAAAAAAAAATGTTAAAAAAAAAGTGTAAAAATAAAAAAAATGAAGTAAAAAAAAAATTTAAATAATAAATTTTTTTTTTTAAAACGCCCCTGTCCCCGGTAGCTCGCGATCAGAAGCGAACGCACACGTAAGTCCCGCCCACATATGTAAACGCCGCTCAAACCACACATGTGAGGTATCGCCGCGTGCGTTAGGGCGTGTGCAACAATTCTAGCACTAGACCTCCTCTGTAACTCTAAACTGGTAACCTGTAAAAAATTTTAAAGCGTCGCCTATGGAGATTTTTAAGTAATGAAGTTTGGCGCCATTCCGTGATTGTGCGCAATTTTAAAGCGTGACATGTTAGGTATCTATTTACTTGGCGTAACATCATCTTTCACATTATACAAAAAAATTGGGCAAACTTTACTGTTTTGTTATTTTTTAATTCATGAAACCGTTTTTTTTTCCAAAAAAAAGGCGTTTGAAAAATTTTTGCGCAAATACCGTGTGAGATAAAAAGTTGCAATGACCGCCATTTTATTCCCTAGGGTGTCTGCTAAAAAAACATATATAATGTTTGGGGGTTCTGAGTAATTTTCTAGCAAAAAAATAATGATTTTTACATGAAGTAGAGAAATGCCAGAATAGGCCCGGTATTGAAGCGGTTAAAGCAGGCTGTTACCGTCACCTTCGTTACCTTAATTTCACCAGAACTGGGTCTAGGGTCCTGTTGAGTTTAGTTAGGAAACATCCACTGAAGCGTTCATCCATGGCAACAGAATATCCAGTTCTCCCGAAAGGTTTTGGCACAGACAAATAGTACCGAACAGCTTCACTGTACCACAGTTCCCGATTGGCCTCAATTTCCTGCATAATTTCCTGAGTAACGTAAGGAAATTCCAGACCATATTTTGTGGCAACGCGTTTGGTGAGCACTCTCTGTAAACGTGCAAGTTTAGGCAAAGATCTAATTTTCCCCAAACCAGGGGGCACACAAGAGTTCAGTGATTTACTCACCATAGATCCGACAGGTATCAGAAGCAAACTAGCAACTTTAGACACTGTCTCTTTAGTAGTACTGTGCGGCTCCACACAAGGTGATGTCTTCCCAGAATCCAGGGCTGTCCACTCTGAGAAAGTTAAGGCAGAAGCAACATCTTCACCCTGGGCCCACAACAGTTACTGTGACATTGTCTCAAACAAATCATCATCACCGGAGAGATCCGACATAAAATCTATCTCCGAGTCTCTCAACTCTTCTGCTGGCAAATATTTACAAAGAGTCCCAGATACATTCCCCTTTTGTCAGCAGGGTTCCGGTCAGCATAGCACCTGCAGCGGTACTCGTAGGGAACATCTTAGGTCCCATAGTTGGCGGTACCAACGGAAAAGAAGACATGGCTGCACTCTGATCTTCTCAGCACGATCACGAGGCCTCTCTTCTCCTCTGGCGCCAAACACACACACACACACGTCCCACGCGGTAACAAGTAGGTTAGGCTCCTCCCACTTGTTCCTCTGATCACATAGCTCCCGGGCTTTTACTTCTCACCCGCAGCCTACGTAGTCAGAAATAAAGTCCTGCACTTTAACCCCTTCTTCTCTCCAAAAAAAAATGACAAAGTCCAGAAACATATTCCATGTAAACTCCCGGTGAAATACTTCTCAGGGTTGCGGGAGGTTGACGGCTAACAAATCCCGGACGACGCCCCCACATGTAGCAATAACTCTCGGTGGAGCTGCTGGTTTAAAGCGGGCTGTTACCGTCACCTTCGTTACCAGAACCGGGTCTAGGGTCCCGTTGAGTTTAGTTCCAGACAATGTAGGCACCGGACACTTGAGTATCTTTTCCAATGCTTTAATAAATGTAGTTGAAGGAAGTAGCAGGAAAGAGATAGAAGAAGAGTCGCAGGGAAGTTCAAATACCTTTTCTTAGTGTAGTATTAGGAATTCGAATCTTGTAGGTGAATATACTCTCTTTAAACGTGTTGAATCTTTGCCCACCTGGATAAGTTTCTCTCACTAACCTAGCAGCCAGTACGCAGCACGAACAAAAGTCTCTGCCACAGACTTGATTTGAATAGAAACCCGTATGATCCCCTGCCACAGGATGTAATGGTTTACGGTGAATAGCAAACACAGCACTAGGACCTTTAAGCCAACCCGTCAATGCTATGCGGTAGGATGCGTCCTCCAACTGAGTCACCAGGCCCCTCTCCAGACCAGCACTCTGCATGGTCCCTCCATGATGGGTCCTCCCCTGGGTTCTCAGTTGTCCAGCTTCTTTCCGTAGGACAGACAGCCCAGGACCATTCCCTTGCCGCTGTGGTAAGCCCCAGACAGTCTTCTGGGCCCACCCACACGCTGCAGCAACGTGGGCCTCCCAGTCGGAGGACCACGAGGTAGTACTCCAAGCACATACCTGTCGGCCAGGATGGCCAGCAGGTGGAACGAAACGAACCCCAAAACATGGTGTCTGTCCCATAAATACCCTCTCCCAGAATGCAACTCGGAGGATCACCTCCACCGAGTTAACTCCGGGACAGAGGAGCACTCATACGCTTCAACGTGTTGCCTTTCCAACACTGACCCATGGCGACAACGACACCCACAGGCACAGTGCGAAACTACATGCAACTCAGCCAAGTTGGAACAGAGGCAAATCTGACTATGTATGAACAGATAACTCACTAAATTTACCTATAAGCAGTAGATTCAAAATCTACCAGCGCTACATTATATATCTCTATACTGTAATCAGTAGACCTAGTAACGCAAAATCTGTAAGGCAGGGCAGCCATGTGACACCCCTCACTCCCAACCATATAAACACACTGGGTCCAGGGCAACTGCCCCTACCCCCCTTTGTCCCAGCCCTGGTCCCCGTCTACATGGAAAACTGTGATAAAATGGCTGCATGTCTCATGGCATATTTTCTAATTATAGCTGGTTACATTGTGCAGGTCTTTTTGTTATAAATGATGACAACAATGTAATATGCCTGGACAATGTGCTTTAGCACCAATGACAAAGTCAGAGGAAGATTGACCTAGAATGTCCTAAAAAGTAAAAAACGATTTTAGGGACTTAGGAGCTAAATTGAGGAAAAGGACCTCAAAAGGTAGTATTCTCAGAAATACTACCAGTACCTCGAGCCACACCAGAAAGGCAGAAGGAGATTAAGGAAGTAAACAAGTGGCTGAGGAGCTGGTGTACAAAGGAGGGGTTTGAATTCCTGGAGAACTGGGGAGACTTCTCAGTCGGTTGCCAGCTCTATAGAAGGGACAGACTGCACCTAAATGGGGAAGGTGCAGATCTGCTGGGAGTGAAGATGGCCAAAAAGTTAGAGGGGCTTTTAAACTAGGTGACAGGGGGTTGGGTCCAGGGGTAGAGATAGTCAGCGCGGAACATATTCCAGAGGGTAGTATTGGGGGCATTCGTGGTAGGTTGACTAAAGCACCTAAACCCGAGGTAAGTATAGTAACAAGTCCTATTTGCAATCCCAGAGCACCCAATAAGGAGATAGTATACGACCGGTCTAAACTACGTGGCATGTTCACCAATGCCAGGAGTCTGGCAGACAAGATGGGAGAACTAGAGCTACTGTTGTACAAGGAGGATTTACCGTAGATTTTGTAGGAATTACAGAAACTTGGTTCGATAACTCTCATGATTAGCTGGGAACCATTCAAGGGTATTCCCTATATCGTAGGGATAGAGAGGGTAAAAAAAGGGGGAGGGGTATGGCTTTATATCAAAAATGATGTACAAGTAAATCTGAGAGATGACATCACTAAGGGAGCAAGGGAAGAGGTGGAATCCTTATGGGTAGAGCTACAAAGGGAGGAAACTAAGTGTCACGTACCTTACAGCGGAGCCCGAAATGATGAGGGTGGCCTTTTGCACGGTTCCGGTCCAAGCACCCCTGGTGGTGGGTACAGGGAGTGCGAGGGCAACGAAAGGGTGCAGGTGCCTGCAGGCAGGAGGCTGGAACTTGGAGATATAGGAACCTCTGCTGAGGAGATGTGGAAACTGATCACCAAACTTGTTCAGCGGGAGCCAGATCAGGATCAACTGCAGAATCAGGAACAGACAGGAGTCGGCAACAGGCTGGCAGCGGGGTACCAAGTCAGAAGGCAAAACCGTAGTCAGGAACAGGCAGGGGTTGGCAACAGACGGGCAGCAGGGTACAGAATCAGGAAGCAGAGCCGTAATCATAAGTTCAAGCCAAGGTCAGTATTGCAAATAGAGGCAGGTTCAGCAGGCAGGGGAGATCCAAGAGAATGGTCAGAAGATAGCCGGGTTTTCAGGAACAAGGTTAATCAGGCAGAGTAACAACAGGAACACAGGAACAAGCTGAAGACAATCCAGCACTGATGCTAGGCAGACTCTCTGTTTATATAGGGTGCTGTGTGCCAGGATTGGCGCCAGCGTACGTGCGTACGCGCATGCACATTAGCAACTTAGCACATTGGCACATGCGCGTTAGCACATTGGCACATTGGCGCATGTGCGTTAGCATATTAGCGCTTAGGTTCCTACATGTCTTGCAGGACAATTTCATGGGTCAGTTGGTAAATGCACCAACTAGAAACAAAGCGTTACTAGGCCTACTGATTACCAACAATACAGACCTGATCACAGATGTGGAAATACGAGGCAATTTAGTTTTAGTATAAATCACACAAATAGGAAACATAAGGGGAATACAAAGACACTTAATTTCAGCCAACTTCCCTAAACTACGATCCTTGCATGAAGGTAATTGGGATAAAATCTTAGGAACAAAGAACACAGAGGAAAAATGGGTATGCTTTAAGAGCATATTAAATAAGGTCATTAGCCAGTGCATCCCAATGGAAAATAAATTTAAAAGAGCTAATAAAAGTCTTGAGTGGCTTAACTCCTATGTAAAAATGCATATAAAAGCAAAGGAGAAGGCCTTCAAAAAATACATGGCCAACTTTACAAAGAATGCAACAAGTAATGTAAGGGTGCAATCAGGGTGGCTAAGTTAGAACATGAAAGGCACATAGCGGAGGAGAGTAAAAAAAAATCCCAAAAAATGTTTTATGTACATAAATAGTGAGAAAGGGAGGTCAGATAATATTGGTCCCATAAAGAATGATGAAGGGAATTGGGTTACTAAGGATGGAGAGATGGCGAAGGTATTGAAATATTTCTTCTCCTCAGTCTTCACGAGGGAAACCAGGGGCTTCAGTAACCAAAACTGTAATGTTTATCCTCACGACACGTCACAGGAAGCACCCTCATGGCTAACAGAGAACGGAATTAGAAATAGACTTGAAAAACTTAACATTAATAAGTCACTGGGACCAGAAGGCTTGCACCCGAGGGTCCTTAACCATTTGACAACTGGGCGCTTAAACCCCTTCCTAACCAGACCAATTTTCAACTTTCAGTGCTCTCACATTTTGAATGACAATTACTCAGTCATGCAACACTGTACCCATATGAAATGTGTGTCCTTTTTTCACACAAATAGAGCTTTCTTTTGGTGGCATTTAATCGCTGCTGGGTTTTTTATTTTTTTGGGCTATAAATGAAAAAAGACCAAAAATTCTGTAAAAAAATACATTTTCTTTGTTTCTGTTATAAAATTTAGCAAATTAAGAATTTTTCTTCATAAATTTTGGCCAAATTTTATACTGCTACATATCTTTGGTAAAATAGTCCAAAATCAGTGTATATTATTTGGTATATGTGAAAGTTATAGAGTCCACAAGCAATGGTGCCAATCACTGAAAATTGATCACACCTGAAGCACTGACGGCCTAGCTCATTTCTTGAGACCCTTTTTTTTTTTTCCCTTTTTTTTTTTCACAAAAGTGTCATTATACCAGGTTATTTCTCACACACGGCATATGCATACCACAAATTACACGCCATAATACATTCTACTACTCCTCCTGAGTATGGTGATACCACGTGTGTGAGACTTTTACACACCATGGCCACATAGAGAGGCCAAACATGCAGGGAGCACCTTCAGGCGTTCTAGGAGCATAAATTACACATCTCATTTCTTGACTACCCCTTGCACTTTTGAAGGTCCTGCAGCACCAGGACAATGGAAATGCCAAAAAAATTACCCCATTTTGGAAAAAAAAACAACCCAACAATCTATGAGGCATATCGAGTCTTTTGAATATGTCATTTTTTTTCCTGCAAGTTTTTGGAAAATGTGGAAAGAAAATGAAAACACTTTTTTTTGGCATAAAGTTGTCCATTTATACAATATTTCTAACACATAGCATGTACATACCAAAAATTACACCCCAAAATAGATTCTCCTATTCCTGCTGAGTACGGCAATGCCATATGTGTGGGACTTTTACACAGCCTGGTCACATACAGTGGCCCAACATGCAGGGAGCACCATCAGGCGTTCTAGGGGCATACATTTCAAATCTAATTTGAGTACCTATTACACTTTGAGGCACTGTAGTGGCATGGATGCGAACAAATGTGGCATGGATAAGCCGTGGATGGGGATGGCTAAGCATGGTTGAGCCATGAATGAGGATGGCTGGGTATGGCTGAGTATGGATGGGATGGCTGAGTATGGCTGGGTGGGTATAGCTGAGTATGGATGGGATGGCTGAGTATGGCTGAGTATGGATGGATGGATGAGTATTGCTGAGCATGGCTGAGTATAGGTGGCTGAGCATGGATGGATGGATGAGTATTGCTAAGGATGGATGAGTATTGCTGAGTATGGATGGATGAGAATTGCTGAGCATGGATGAGTATTGCTGAGTATGGATGGATGCGTATTGCTGAGCATGGATGAGTATTGCTGAGTATGGATGGATGCATGAATATTGCTGACTATGGCTGAGTATGGATGGATGGATGGATGAGTATTGCTGAGTATGGATGGATGAGTATTGCTGAGCATGGATGGATAAGTATTGCTGAATATGGATGGATGCATGGATGGATGCTGAGTATGGATGAGCATTGCTGAGTATGGATGGATGGATGAGTATTGCTGAGCATAGATAAGTATTGCTGAGTATGGCTGGATGGATGAGTATTGCTGAGTATGGATGGAATAGTATTGCTGAGCATGGATGGATGGATGAGTATTGCTGAGCATGGATGAATGGATTAGTAATTCTGAGCATGGATGGGATGGAAGGATGGATGAGTATTTCTGAACATGGATTGGGTGGGTGGATGAGTATTTCTGAGCATGGATGGGATGGATGGATGAGTATTTCTGAGCATGGATGGGATGGATGGATGAGTATTTCTGAGCAAGGATGGGATGGGTGGATGAGTATTTCTGAGCAAGGATGGGATGGGTGGATAAGTGCAGGAATGGGCCCAGATAAGCGCTGTGGGCAGTACACATCCAGCCCACAGAGCTGCAGCACTTGATCTCTCCCCTCTCCCCTCTCCCTGTATCAATAGGTACAGGGGGAGGGGAGAGAGGAACTGGACGTGACGCTGGTTTGTTTACAAGTGATCACTCCGTCATTTGACGGAGCAATCACGTGGTAAACGGCCGCTGTTAGCGGCCATTTACCGTGATCCGTGATGCGCCAGGTCCTCTGGACCCGGCGGTCACGGATATTCCCATGTGCGCGCCCCAGGGGGTGCGCGGGAGCAAGACTCTGTGAGGACGTCCATGGACGCCCTCTCAGAATAAGCCGACTGCGCTGCAGCCATCTTTCGGCTATGGCCCGGTCGGCATGTGGTTAAGGAACTCAGTCACTCAGCATTTGATACAGTTCCCCATAAAAGTTTACTGTACAAAGTAAGGTTCGTTGGCATGGACCATAGGGTGAGTACATGGATTGAAAAGTAGCTACAAGGGCGAGTTCAGAGGGTAGTGATGAATGGGGAGTACTCTGAATGGTCCGGGGTGGAAAGTGGGGTCCTCCAGGGTTCTGTCCTTAGACCAATCCTATTTAATTTATTCATAAACTACCTGGAGATGGGATAAACAGCTCAATCTCTGTATTTGCGGATGGTACTAAGCTAAGCAGGCAATAACTTCTCAGCAGGATGTGGAAACCTTGCAAAAAGATTTGAACAAATTAATGGGGTGGGCAACTACATGGCAAATGAGTGGGTGTGTCAGGAGCTACTCCAAAAAATGCTCACGGCAACAAAAATTGTTGTGGACTATCTCGGTACCCAGGGATTTAGACAAGGTAAATATAAAAATATTAATTTATTGAAAAAGAGAACATAAGTAAAGGCCATTGAATACAACAATAAGTAAAGTGGTTATTGCATACAGTTACAGGTGATTCAAAAAGAGAACAAGTAAACTCCACAGGTATATGGGGAGAAAAGATGTAGGCCCAAACGTAAACGTAAAGATGTAAGTCCAAACTTAATCCTCTACATGTTTCGTGACAGAACTCGCTTCTTCAGGCGCAGTCGACCATAAACATCTATTAAGCAAAATTGTTATCCATACTTACCGTAATTTTCCTTTCCTGGATCCTCCCCATGTCAGCCTACTATGGGTGAGCTCCGCCCCCTCTGACCCCTCCAGGACCACCTCTTTTCTAGCCCATAAAAGGGAGGCTGTCTGCCCACACCAGTGTTCAAAAAAAAAAAAAAACCCGCCTCACGATGGATAAAGTGGGTGGGAATCCTCTGGCTGACATGGGGAGTATCCAGGAAAGGAAAAAAATTACGGTAAGTATGGATAACAATTTTCCTTATTCCTGGACCTCCCCATGTCAGCCTACTATGGGATGTACCAACCAATATTAAGAAGGGAGGGAAGACCAAAAACAAAAAATAAGTCAAACCCTCAATGCAATGCTACTCAAAATTTTTAATGGGCAACAGCCGCCATAATAACTGTAGAGCCAAATGTTTCCTCAGGTGGACAAGCCATATTAAGCTTGTAATGCCTAATAAAAAGGTGTTGGGCACGCTCCAGCTTGCTGCTCTGCAAACTACCTTAGGAGCAACCTTCGCGTATGCCAAGGATGCTGCCATACCCCTCGTCGAATGTGCTTTGATCTCTGAAGGAGGAGGAAGGCCCAGCGTTTTGTATGCAATATGCATGGTCTTGACAAACCAGGAAACACAACTATGGATGTTGCTGGCATACCCTTTTTAGACCCCATTGGGAAAACCTACAGCTGATCTTGTTTGGCAAAGCTTTTAGGTAGGTTGAAACCGCAGAGACCAGGTCTAACCTACTCCACTCATCAGCTGTATCCGCCGGAAAGGCTGAGAGAATGACCTCCCAGTTCATACGAAATTATGTGGCCACCTTAGGTAGAAAGCTCGGTATCGGCCTAAGGACTATCTTGTCTGGGAGCACCAAATAATATGGTTCTTTAGATGAGAAGGCGCACAACTCGGAGTCTCTTCTGGCCAAGGCCACGGCTAGTAAAAAACAAAAACAAAAAAACTGTTAAGAAATAATGAACAAGAGAAAGCTTGATCAAAACGGAGGAACCAGCAATGTTCCCAAGACTAGTGTTAAGTCCTCTTTTGGAAAAAACAAATTCAATGGAGGACTGATTTCTATGGCTGCCCCTAAAAAAATCAGATCACCGACGGAAGTAGAGCATATCTTGTACAAGACATAGCCGACAAGGCAGGGATTTGACCCTTCAGGGAATTATAAGCTAACCCTTGGAGACTACTCTGCAGAAACTCCAAAATGTTAGATACTGAAGGAGATCCAAGGTCCCAACCCCTTTCCGTGGTATTCCAGATCCGGTGATAGGTTACATTAGTTCTGACAATCCTTTAATAATGACATTAACTTTATCCTCCTGCGGTTCGGGTGTCAGGCCCCACTCTGCAGAAGGAGATTTTGACAAGGAGGCAGAGGGATTGGTGAGCCCAACTTTATCCTCCAAGCCAGTGGGAACCACAGCTCCCTGAGCGAGTAAGGTAGGACTACTATTGCTGTGACCCCTTCTCGCTGAATCTTCAGCAGGATTTTGAGAGCCAATGGAAGCGGCGGGAACACATACACCAAGGGGAAGTTCCAAGACCTGGCAGAGCATACTGACCCAATGCCTGTGGATGCTAGGTCCGGGAGAATAAGCAAGGCAGTTGACAATTCTCCAATGCCATGAGATCTATCGAAGGTGTCCCCCAGACCCTGAAGATTCTGTGTAGGTACTTGGGGTTGAGGCCCCATTTGTTGTGATCCCCAAAGCCTCGACTCAAGCGATCTGCTAAAACATTGCCAGGCCCTGGGAGTTAAGATGTTGTAAGAGAGCCGAGATTCTTCTCTGTGCAGAGGAAGATTGACATGCCACCTGAAGGAGAGGGTGACTTCTTGTGCCCCCTTGATGAGACACATAAGCCACCGTAGTTTTGTTGTCCAAAAGAATCTTGACAGCTCGACCTCGCAACATAGGTTGGAACGCTAAGAGCGCGTCTGACAGCATCCAATCCCAGGAAATTTGAACTCTTCGCCCCACAAAAGGTACCATTGGTGTTGAACCTGCTGTCCCAGGCAGTGTGCCCTGCAGCCTGCCAGACAGGCATTGGTCGACACGACTATTGGTTCTAAGGCCTTCAACGGAACTCAGCGGGAAAGATTGCGAGCTACTGACCACCAACCAGGGACCAGATTATCGGAATTGACAGATGATTCCACTGAAGAAGAAAGTTGCATTGAAACCTCCTTCTGTGCCACCTGACCCACAGAACTACTGGAACTGTGGCTGATAAAACCCCGAGATACTGCATGGATTCCTTCAGCATCATAGAAGGCCTGGCCATCACTGCTTTGTCTGAGACTGGATCTCCTGGATCTTCCTCTGAGGAAGAGAAACACGACGCTGATCCAACATTTGGGTCAGATGCATCTGGCTCTTCCAAAAGTTGATCAACCAACCGAAACAAGTTAGTGTTTTGCAGGTGAATTCACATGAACTAGAAGGAGCTCATTTGACGGACCCAGAAGTAGCATGTCATCTAGATAAAACATTTCATTCACTCCCTTGACCCTGAGAGTCACAACGACAGTAGCTTTAAAAACGTTCTCGGAGTCGTGCAGAGACCGAACGGGAGAGATTAAAAAAGAAAATGAGAGCCTTCCACGGAAGGCCTGAGAAAGCGATGATGAGATGCGTCTATGGAGACATGAAGATACGCATCCGCCAGATCGAAGGAAACCATCCAGTCTCCTGACTCCACAACCGAAACGATCGTTTCCAATTAATCCATTTTGAATGGTGGAACCTTCCTGTAAGAATTCAGGACTTTGAGGTCAAAAACTGGTCCGAAACCCCTTGAAGCCTCTGGGACCAAAAACAGAGGGGGAACATACTCTTTGACCCAATTCATGCCTTGGAACCGGAAGGATGGCCCTTGCTGCGAACAGCTCCCTTATATATCCTTGCAATCATTGCCTCCTTTCCAAATCCGTAGGAAGTCCAGTTTCTATGAACAAGGTCTGAGGGGGCCTTGTTCTGAACTCGAGACGATAACTTGATCGAATGACGGCTACAATCCAGGCATCATGTAATTTGTCCGCCCCAAACCCCCCCCCCCCATGAATTGGGCTAGTCTTGCTCCTACTTGAGAGGGTTAAGCGGAGACAGCTTCAGAAGGACTTATTTGAAGCCTTAGGCTCTATCTCCACTACTGTGAGTTGTAGTGCGACCTGACACATGCGAAGTCGCATGACAAGTCAAAACCCATGTATTTCAATGGTCCCCGTTCTAGCGACTCCAAAAAAGGTTTTTGCACTACTTTGCTCCGACATCTGTGCGATTTGTTCTCACATGGTTTTCACAGGTCGAAAGACATCGCATCACAAATCTCACAGCACAGTCGCAGTGTAAATCGCGCGACTCTGGGGACGCAGCAGTGGAAACACAGCCCCAGGAGCTTTGTTGGCCCTGGGCTTGGAAGGTTTCTGGAAGGTTGAACCAGCTCCCATCCACTGTCTGAAAAACTGTCTGTAAGCCCTGGCCTCTCTGAATCCTTCTTTGGATCTCTTGTTAAAACTAAAGGGCTGCTGTGTCTTTTTCTCTTCGGTGGGATTAGGCCAAATCTGCCGCTGGAAACCCGCTGAATTGCTGATTGTAAGTCTTAATGAAGCTTAGCTTTCCATCAAATGGAACAGAACACAGACTGTGCTGAGAAGCCTTATCGGCCGACCATTGCTTCAACCATAAGGCTCTGCGGGCTGTGACGGAATGAGCCATTATCTTTGCTGTCATCTTGACCTGGTCGACAGCCACTTCAGCCACAACTCTACAGCAGTCTGCAAAGGAGAAGAACTGCCACTGCACAGACTTTCATCCAAACATCCATCCACCAGCTCCGCTACCCACACTCTAAGGCTGGATTCACATCCATGCACTCCCAGCGCATTCCGCAGAACCCCACCACAGAACGTGTTCCATAGGAGACCATGATAAATGGATGGTAGTGCAAATCCGCAAAAAGCAAAAAGCACCAAAAAACGCACAGGTGCAAACCCAGCCCAAGTGCTACTGCCACAGGAGTGAGTGCTACCGCCGGTCTGCAGGCTGCTGTCCAAACTATACAACCTTTTTAGGTCTGCGTCTATTTTGCGATCCATAGGATCCCTAAAAGAGACCGAATACTCCAGCAGAAGTATAATGGGTCTGCGTCTATTTTGCGATCCATAGGATCCCTAAAAGAGACCGAATACTCCAGCAGAAGTATAATGTGGCGGGCGAATATACGTAATGAAGCATCCTCCTTAGGCATAGTGTCCCAAGGGGTACAGCTTCGATACTCAATTATGCACATTGAGCTTCTTCTCAGCCCCCCCCCCCACTCATTGTCAATTACTTTTTTAATTTCAGAAATTAAATGGGAAGGAGGGTAATGATTTCTTTAAATACGGGTAGTATCTTTGCTGTTTCTTTGGAGGCGACGATTCTTTCCTTAACAGCCTCCACCAAGGGTGGAACCAGTGCAAAAATCAAACGTATGCGATTCTGAGATCATCTCAGCCTCAGATGGATCCGAATCGCTATCGACTTCAGAGTTAAAACGCACTGAAAACACATGATCTGAATCTGCAGATGGTGAAGATACAGCAGGATGAGCAGGATTCCTTGAAACACACTTTAACCCTTCCTTGACTGCGTGCTTAATGTAGGATTTAACCTGGCGTGCTTTCGCAGCATTGTCCTGAGCCGTCTGATGTCTTGACCTCTTTTGGCTTGGGTCCGAGCGACTAAAGTGAGGTAAGAGCAAGGGAGATCTGGAATGCCGTGACAACAGGCATCTATTCAGCTGCAAGCGACTCTGCGATTTGTCATGCCTAGTCCCTTCTTTACTCTTTTGAGGCTGGAATGCTGATTTGGAACCTCTTTGTGGGAGTTTATCTCGCAATGGGCCCTTCTCTCTGTAAAACACAGAGGATGTGCTCTCTTTTAAAAAATAAAACAAAAAAATGTTTTTTTTTTTTTTTTTCAAAACAAAAATAAATAAATAAAATTAAAATAAATTTCTCCATCCAAATCTTTAGTGCTTAAGGCAGCTAGGCAGGCAGGCAAAATTCCGCAGTCCTAGAAGGTACAGGATAATAAAAATACTCTGACGGACAAGTAACACAGCAGAAAGTAATGAGAGACCTGGAAGGAGGCTTACCAGAGCAGAGCAGAGTAGCAGATTGACCAGCTGGAGACTGAGATCAGCCTAGAGGACAGAGGCTGCTGCAATCAGCATTGAGCATTCTGGTGTTTGTTAGGCAACCCAAAGGGCAAGCTACCTCTGACCTCACCTGTTCAAATCTGAGCTTCCTGAAAGGAATACATGTGGAGGCGGTGAACTACAAGTCCCAGCGAGCCAAACCACTGCCTGAACTCACAAAAACATGGAAGGAGAGAGTGCCAGCACCTGCCTAACGAAGGTATATACAGTCATTTATACTGCCAGTGACCTTTGCCAGTAATACACAGTCATTTATACTGTACCATACATTCCCAGCACCACGGGAAGGGAGCCCACCTCCCCAGGAGATTTACAGGCTATATGGGGGGGGTCTTCTGAATTGGGAGAGGCTGAACCCGACAGGAAGGATGGATGGAGAAGAAAAGAGAATAATAAATAAAAATGAACTTTAAAAGGCGTCCGGAGAACACTGGTGTGGGCAGACAGCCGCCCTTTTATGGGCTAGAAAATAGGTGGTCCTGGAGGGGTCAGAGGGGGCGGAGCTGACCCATAGTAGGCTGACATGGGGAGGTCCAGGAAAAAGAAATACAATCTTATAATTATGTACTGTAGTCACAGATGATACGCACAATAAAAAACAGGATATACAGTTTGCATAGATACAATAAATCAGATAATATTGGAGTGTTATAGTCAGGCATGGCTTACCCATGGGAACCCGAGGAAGGGCACCAGACGGCACAGTTTGAGCCACCCTAAACGGGTAATCCCCCTGCGGCACACACGGGAAAAATATGCTAGTGTGGGTCTATTTAGTCTATAAAAGGGAGGAACAGGGAAAGAAGAAGGGGAGGGGGGTAAAAGGGGGAGGAAAGGGGGGAGGGGGATTTCTATGTCCAAGAAGCTGCTTGGAACTATATTTCCCATGATGCTCATTCACTCTGCAGTGTAGTTGAGAATCATGGGAAATGTAGTTCCAAAACATCTGGGGTGCCAAGGTTCACCATCACTGTTCTAGGCAAATATGTAAGGCCCGACCCAGAATTGGTGTTCCGTAGAGCAACTACACTGGGGGACAGACTTACCAGTAGCCACTATAGGGTGAACCCACGAGAGATGGGGTGTCCCTGGGGCACCTTCCGGTGTGGCCACTTCCTGCGTTGTCCATGGATCCAGGAAGGTACAACTTTCATTCTTCCCAATGGGGAAACCATCTCTCCCCCAAAAATGCCAATTGTGGCACAAGGGTAGTTGTTTACCTAATGGTCTGTGCCTGCAATGCGATTTATGTAGGCAAGACCATTAGAGAATTAAGGCAAAGAATGGGAGACCACTTATATCATTTATCTAATGGCAAACGTACTACAGTGGGTGCCCATATAGGCCTACATCATATTCCAACCCGAAGTTGTCAAATTTCTGGTCCTGGAAATTGTTCCAGAAGACCCTCGGGGGACGATTGGGACCGAGCGATCCTGAGGCGTAAAGCTATATGGATCAAGCGGCTCAACGCCCTCACACCACCAAGCCTCAATGAAACCCTTTCATACAAACCCTACCTGTGAACGGCTTATTTCTTGATCCTGCCTTTATTTCTGTTCCTGACCCCTGTTTAACCGCTTGCTGACTGGCTCACGCCGATATACGTCGGCAGAAGGGCACGTACAGGCATATTAATGTACCTGTACGTTGCCCTTTAAGATGCGGCGTGTGGGCGCGTGCGCCTGCCGCAAGCTCCGTGAGTGTGATCCTGGGTCTCGCGGACTCGATGTCCGCAGGGATAGCCGCGATCGCCTCATGGAGAGGAAGAACGGGGAAATGCTGATATAAACAAGCATTTCCCCAATCTGCCTAGTGACACTGACACTGATCACAGCTCCCTGTATATTCAGGAGCGGTGATCAGTGTCGTGACACACAGCCCATCCCCCCCACAGTTAGAAAACATTCCTAGGACACACTTAACCCCTACAGCGCCCCCTCCTGGTTAACCCTTTCACTGCCAGTCACATTTACACAGTAATCAATGCATTTTTAATCGCACTGATCGCTGAATGGACCCAAAATAGTGCCAAAAGTGCCTGATCTGTCCGCCATAATGTCGCAGTCATGATAAAAATCACTGATCGCCGCCATTACTAGTAAAAAAAAAAAATTATTAATAAAAATGCCAAAAAATGATCCCCTATTTGTAGACGCTATAACTTTTGCGCAAACCAATCAATAAACGCTTATTGCGATTTTTTTTTAACCAAAAATATGTAGAAGAATACGTATCAGCCTAAACTGAGGAAAAAAAATGCTTTTTTATATATTTTTTTGGGATATTTATTATAGCAAAAAGTAAAAAATAGTGTGTTTTTTTTAAAATTGACGCTCTTTTTTTGTTTATAGCGCAAAAAATAAAAACTGCACAGGTGATCAAATACCACCAAAAGAAAGCTCTATTTGTGGGAAAAGAAGGACGTCAATTTTGTTTGGGAGCCACGTCGCACAACCGCGTAATTGTCAGTTACAACGACGCAGTGCCGAATCGCAAAAAGTGCTCTGGTCTTTTGCCAGCCAAATGGCCCAGGGCTGAAGTGGTTACTGTTCCTTGGGCCCTGGCTTTTTGTTTTTTGTTTTTTGTGTCTTGTTTTTTGTTTTTAGTTTGTTGCCTCATTGTTTACTTTATTTCCAATTTCCCCTGTTCCTCCCCCTCTTCACCTCACTCACCTATACCTATGATAACCATGACGAGTGTTGATTGTCAATTGGGTTTAAGCACTTATTCCAAAAATACTTTTTATTCAATTTTAGGATCCATTTGAAATCATGTGCGATCCTTTGTGGTGAGATTATGACTGCAGACAAATAATTTTTATCATAAATAACATGTTGTAATAGCTTTGCACATGTGTGTGCCCTAGGCACGGACTGCGATACAACTCGCGGCGGTCGCTTCCTTGGTACACACATTTCCTCGCTAACTGCTTTGTTTAACCAATGTTCCCTGTATAAACTCTGTTGTCAGTAGGGTTGCCACATCATCCCTTTAATCCAGGACACACATTAATTACACAGGTTCTGTGGCTGATTAAGGTGGTAATTAAACTCACTTGGTGCCTTATCTGCATTAAATCAGCCTCAGAACCTGTTTAATTAACATGTGTCCTGGATTAAAGGGATGATGTGGCAACCCTAGTTGTCAGGCTTGTTTTGCCATGGGATCTACAGCGGCCTGAGGCGTTGCACTCCCCCTAGTAGTGGACATGCGTCTCTCCATTAGGAGGTGGGCTTCCAACCTTTGGATTGACCTCCCCTTCTTCCCTTGATGACGGCCTTGTGCCATCCCTTGTGAGGGTCACGCGCGCGCAATGGCCATCCTTTCGTGAGGGTCACGCGCATGCGCATACCGCCCACACACAGTGGGCAAGATGAACTCGGTGACGTTGGACGCCAGCTTCAGCCAGCGTGGTGATGTGGGCTGGGTTGGAAACTCTTTAAAAGGATGCTCATTGCGGCCCTCATTTAGATGGCTGCTACCCAGGGACAGCCTCCAACACAGACATTCAAAGGTAAGACCGGCTTGTTTGGTTGCTGCCAGTGCGGCCTATGCCGCACTGGCAGCATTTGTGGCTGACACTTGCTGCTGCTTTTTGTTATGCTATGTGGCCATTGCTGCTGGTGTGGACTGGCGGTCCATTTTTTGCATATATTCATTGCATCTTTTTTCAGCCTAACGGCTTAGGGGACCTACTTGTTGGCCATGTTTGACCACTGGATATCGTTTTGTACAAACTAGCTTACCTGTCTTCCTTTGGGTTGAGCCCTGTTTCTGATCCCCGGGTGTTTTTACTGTCTACATGCTATCGGGTGGGTTAGTCCTTAACTGGATCAATGTTCCCCCCCTCCCCCTCCCCTCTCCCCTTCTCCCTACTTCCCCCTCCCCCCTTTTCTCCCCCTTTTACCCCCCTTACCCCCAACCCCTTACTCTTTCCCTGTTGTCCCTTTTATAGACTATGTAGACCCACACTAGCATATTTTTTATATATATTTTTTGATCTTAGTTATTGCCCCTTTTACTGCTTCCCGTGTTCGCCGCTGGGGGATTACCCATTTAGGGTGCCTCAAACTGTGCCCTCTGGTACCCTTCCTTGGGTTCCCATTGGTAAGCCATGCCTGACTATAACACTCCAATATTATCTGATTTATGGTATCTATGCAAATTGTATATCCTGTTTTTTATTGTGCGTATCATCTGTGACTACATAATTATAAGATTGTATTTCTCTATAGATGTTTATGGTCGACTACTCCTGAAGAAGCGACTTCTGTCGCAAAATAAGTAGAGGATTACGTTTGGACCTACATCTTTTCTCCTCATATACCTGTGGGGTTTACCTGTTCTCTTTTTGAATCACCTGTAACTGTATGCAATGACCACTTTACTTACTGTTGTATTCAATGTCCTTTACTTATGTTCTCTTTTTAATAAATTAATATTTTTATATTTACCTTGTCTATATCTCTGGATACCGAGATAGTCCACAACAATTTTTGTTGTCATGGGGCATTTTTTGGAGTAGCCCCTGACACACCCACTCTTCATCATTCTAAGTTCAAGGATGATGGTGCCCGCCCTTTTTTTATTAATTTTTATTATATAGATTGAGGCATTACCGTATATCCTACATGGCAAATGAGGTTTAATGTAGAAAAATGAAAAAAATAATGCATTTGGGTGGCAAAAATATTAATGCAATCTACTCACTAGGGGGAGAACCTCCGGGGGAATCTAGGATGGAAAAGGACCTGGGGGTCCTAGTAGATGATAGGCTCAGCAATGGCATGCAATGACAAGCTGCTGCAAGCAAAGCAAACAGAATATTGGCATGCATTGAAAAGGGGATTAACTCCAGAGATAAAACGATAATTCTCCCACTCTACAAGACTCTGGTCTGGCCGCCCCTGGAGTATGCTGTCCAGTTCTGGGCACCAGTCCTCAGGAAGGATGTGCTGGAACTGGACAGAGTTCAGAGAAGGGCAACAAAACTAATAAAGGGACTGGAGGACCTTAGTTATTATGAGGAAAGGTCACGAGCACTGAACTTATTCTCTCGGCAGAAGGGACGCTTGAGAGAGGATATGATTTCAATGTACAAATACTGTACTGGTGACCCCACAATAGGGATAAAACTTTTCCGCAAAAGGGAATTTAATAAGACACGCAGCCATTCACTAAAATTAGAAGAAAAGCGGTTTAACCTTAAACTGTACTATAAGAGCGGTTAGGATGTGGAATTCTCTTCCACAGGCAGTGGTTTTAGCGGGGAGCATCGATAATTTCCAAAAACTATTAGATAGGCGCCTGAACGACCACAACAAACAGGGATATACAATGTAATACTGACATAAAATCACACACATAGGTTAGACTTGATGGACTTGTGTCAACCTCGCCTACTATGTAACTATGTAGCACAGCAGTTTATGGTTTCCTTTGGGAAAGTCTTTGACGGGGTGATTTACGGACAGGAGATTGTGGGAGAAAGGGGCAAAATGTTGTCACTGCACAACTCAAAGTACCCAAACAAGGACCTTTAAGTCAGTATCAACTCTATAAAAGCTATTTATTAAAAAAATAAAAAATAAATCCATGTTAAAGCCTGTATGAGATTTTAGTAGTTGGGTTTACATCTACTTCAACAAACTGTGCTTGAGTTCTGTGAATTGCAGTGCTGGGGAACTGACGAGAGGGCTTAGACACAAGGAAGCTCTCTTGTTACATTATACATAAGTATACTGTCCTAGAGACTAAGGATGAGCTCCAGCGTGTTCACACACCCCATATGCAGAGCCCGCCAGGAAGTCGGCACTGTTCTGCGCTAATCACAGGCAGTGAGACATTGTCCCGATGCGCTGCTGCAGAGATCAGGAAATGTCTCACTGCCTGTGATTAGCGCAGTGTAGTGCCGACTTCCTGGCGGGCTCTACACGTGGGGTGTGCAAACACACCGGAGCTCATCCTTACTAGAGACACTTCAGAATAAATTGACCAGCAGCAAGATGTTAGTTTAATGTATCCAGGTATAATAGAACAAACTGTGTATAAGGCAGGTTTGTTTTCTACAATAAAAATTACAGTGTAGTATATCAGATACAGGTGTGAAAAAATATTAAGCAGAATCAGAACATGAGCTGCTTAAACCGACCATAATGTGTGAACACAAGTCTGGTTTTTTTTTTTTGGTGCTAAGAAAAGATGCTAGTCTTTGTGTACCTGTGGACTGCAACCTGAAAGCTGCTCTGCAGGGATTTCCATCACCGTGGTTTACTAATGAATATCAGTCAGATCCTTCGATTATGAGCCTCAGGTTTTGAACAAATTGGAACTCTTGCACCATTTGAGAAGGTGCAGCGTGATTCAGGGGCTGACAACACAAGAGTCCAAGTGCAATTTAAAGAAATATATTATTTTTCTGTAAAAAAATATATATATATATATTATAATGGAAGTCCAGCAAAAACAAACAGGCCCAGCAGGAAAGCAACACGACCAGAAGTGCTCACAAGTGGTAACAGCAAAGCAGCAGTAGAATGGTGGACCAAAGGTGCCTGGCTAGTCTGCACCCAAACAAGGAGGCTTCCAGGAAGGATGATGTGCCCTATGCTTTCCCTACTCCTCTGGAGCCTTTCCCTGACAGGCACTAGCAAAATGCACACCAAACCCAGGACTCAAGGTCCTAAATAGACTCTGTGTGACCCAAGATTGCTGCTAGAGTCACATGGGGTGCCAGTATCCAATCGGATAGCTGCCTCCCTGTAACCAGAGAAACCATACAGGAACTAGGTTCTTCTTGAATTAGGATGGGTGCCAACTGCAGTAGAGAAAGTAAACTGCACCTACCTAAAACCACATTTTCAAAACAAGCCCAGGCAGACACAAGAGGGGAGCCCTAAGACGTTAAAAACACAAACAAAAGTTGAGACGCAAAGTGCAGAGAGTTCTTCTCTTCAAAAAAATTAATAAATAAATAAAATAGAGTTTCAGCCCTTTTTTCATTTCAGAGGTCAAAGGGAAGGATAGGAAGAAAGAGGTTTTTAGGTGCAGAAGTGTTGGCAGCAGCAAGAATAAGCAGGACACTCCAATCAGTAAATAACGGGCAAGTGTAACTTTACCACCAGTGGCATTCTTTGCCGTAACCACTTCAGCCCCGGAAGAATTTACCCCCTTCCTGACCAGAGCACTTTTTGCGATTCAGCACTGCATCGCTCTAGCTGACAATCGCTCGGTCGTGCGACATTCCACCCAAACAAGGGGATAGATTCATAGCATTTTTATTTTTTTATTTTTTTACTAGTAATGGCGGCGATCTGCGATTTTTATTGTGACTGCGACATTATGGCGGACACATCGGACAATAATGACACATTTTTGGGACCATTGGCATTAATACAGCGATCAATGCTATAAAAATGCATTGATTACTGTAAAAATGTCACTAGCGGTGAAGGGGTTAACACTAGGGGGCAATCTAGGGGTTAACTGTGTTCCCTGGGAGGTGATTCTAACTGAAGGGGGAGGGGACTGACTAGAGGAAGTGACAGATCGTGGTTCCTAGCTAATGGGGACACACGATCTGTCACTCCTGTCAGAACATCAGAACAGAACAGGGAAGTGTGTGTTTACACACACTCGTCCCTGATCTGTGTCTCCTGCTCACGATCGCTGGTGGCCGGCGGTCATCGAGCATTGGCAGCCCCGAGCATCTGCACGCTCCTGCTATCCTGACCCTGCGAGCCGACGTATAGCTACGACAGCTCGCGCAGGGGAACCAACCTGCTAAGAGACATCAAACGTAATGGGATTTTTCAAGTGAGGAAGTATTTTGAAGGAATAGGATTTAGCTTTTGATAATGAACCTGAATTTTTGTGATACCACTTTGTTCTTAGTTGAGAACCACACCGAGTAACTAATCTTGAACATTGGAAATGAGCAATTATGTTGAGGATGTCAGATTACCGTCAACCTTTTTCCAAACCTGGGGAAAGCTTCAAACCACGGCGGTGGTACAAAGGACACTGGAAGACAGAGTGGAAAATTAGCAGAATTTCAAATGAGGAGGAATGAGGGTGACTATTATGAGCGAATTTGACCCATGGCAATAGGGGCACCCAATTAGGCGTTGGTGATGGGATATTCACAGAGATGGCCCTCCACACTGTGATATATAGGTGACTGCACTGTAATGCCCTGTACACACGGTCGGACATTGATCGGACATTCCGACAACATAATCCATCTGATTTTTTCCAACGGATGTTGGCTCAAACTTGTCTTGCATACACATGGTCGCACAAAGTTGTCGAAATTTCCGAACGTCAAGAACGCGGTGATGTACACCACATACGACGAGACTATAAAAGGGCAGTTCAATACCAAGCGTGCCACCCTTTGGGCTCCTTTTGCTAATCACATGTTAGTAAAAGTTTGGTCAGAGACGATTCGCGCTTTTTCAGACTCATGGTTTTCAGATCGTTTTTCTGCTGTTCAGTTTGTGCTTGTGGGTTTGTATCTAGTCTTCAGTGCGTGCAGTGAGTTCCCATTGGTTTATTCAGTGTGTTCTTGTCCGCTCGTTACTGATTTTCAGGTCGCTCTTCACAGGCCTTGCTGTTCTTCAGTGCGTTCTGTTACTTCGTTCTGACCAGCCGACCGTTTTGAAGCCACGTTGCGTGTACGTACTCATCGTAGAGTTCGTGCTCTGCGGGGGCTTGGTGTTGGGGTTCTTACTTTGACACAAGCCCAGTCCATGAACAGGGTCGGGAGGAGTTCATGGACCAAGAATTGATTGCTCCAGCGTGACCAATTCTGTCACATGCCTTTGCTCCGTGAGATCCGTGAGAATAATCCTGATGATTTCAGGAACTTTCTCAGGATGACGGACCCCGTTTTTCACCGTTTGTTGGCTTTGCTGACCCCTTATATCAGCAGGCAGGACACCTGCATGCGGCAAGCCATTACTCCGGAGCAGAGGCTAGTCGCCACGTTGCGGTACTTGGTGACGGGGAGAAGCTTGCAGGACCTCAAGTTCTCAACAGGCATCTCCCCCCAGGCTCTGGGGATCATTATCCCAGAGACCTGTTCTGCCATCATCCAGGTCCTGCAGAAGGACTATATTAAGGTAAGATTCATCCTTTAACATCACATTTTGTTGTATTTAATGTTTGATAATATATTGTATTTCTTTCATCATTCCCTAATTGCCATGATTGTAATATGCTGTGAATGTCCCCTTTGTCCTCATGCATGCTGGATTTTTTAAATGTTTTTTTTGTCCTTCATGCATATTTGCCTTCACTTACCTCCCCAGCATGCTCTCCTGGGCCCATATCCACCTCGCCTAGTCACTTAAGAATGTATTTTGTCAGCTCCATTGTAGTGATTTACCCTAAACACCCCCTAAAACTCATTTGGAACCCTCCCTCCCCCCAACCGCTAAGTCAACCCATACCAATCCTCTATCTGCTGACTTTGCCAAACCCATACACACTATACCTACCTCTTTTGTGGTCAGATTTCTGTATAAATTCCCCAAAGCATGTAGTGCAAGGGCCTGCCTGAATACTTTCAAATGGTACTGTTTAAAGTTTTTGTCTCCTATTATTATCTTGATAGGTAATTGCAGAATGTTAAAATTGTGCTCCAATTTGGACAGTGTGTACTCATAATATTTTTGTATTATGACACTTCTTACCTGTCCAGTGGGCTGCCAATAGTGTAAGAAAGGAGGGGCTGGCCAAAGTAACACACAGTATTTAGGCATTCATCTCTCAATGAAGTGGAGAGCATTACCTATCCAAAACATCTCTCCCCCTCCCTAAAATTTTTACAATGGGCCATCAGAGGGGGTGATGAATCTGATAGGTGGACCTTATATTTTTGTCTTTAAATACTCCCTAAAATAAATGTTATACTGATGTTGGCCAAGAATGTTTGTGTCTAATCTGCTTTCAATGTTTATGTGCAAAATGACTATTTTTTTTTCTGGTTTGACTCCACAGTTTCCTTCCACGCCACAGGAATGACAGACTGTGGCCTCCCACTTTGCCCAGCGGTGGGGCTTTCCCAACTGCGGAGGGGCAATTGATGGGAAACAAGTCCACATAGTCCCACCCCCAAAACGGGGTCATACTATTACAATTACAAGGGGTTCAATAGTATTGTGATGTTGGCATCGCCCAGACCAACTTCTACAGGCGTCTCCAGAACGGCAACTTGGGCTTGCCACCTCCAGAAGACAATGCGGAAGGACTCCCATTCGCCTTTGTTGCGGATGAAGCGTTTGCACTGGGGGACAATCTTATGTGGCCATTCCCTATGAGGACCCTCACCCCGGACCAGAGAGTTTTTAATTACCGGCTGGCCAGAGACAGAAGGGTGGTGGAGAATACGTTTGGAATAATGGCCAGCCGGTTCAGCCTATTTCTCACACCGATACACATGGCGGAATATAAACTCAATCACATCATCCTGTCTTGCTGTGTTCTCCACAACTTTTTAAATAGAAATTCTTTGAACTATGCTGCCTCAGTTAGGCCTGAGGCCGAAATTCAGAATGAACCAACCCTGACGGCGTTTGAAACTGGACGTCCTGGCTTGCCCCCCCAGAGGGCCCGCAAGGTCTGTATAAGATACATGGAGTACTTTGCGGGTAGGGGGGGCCATCGATATGCCAGACAATGTCTGAGACATTTTTGAAATAAAAATATATTTGAAACTGAACAAATATTTGCTTTGATTTACTGCTTGGCTTTCTTTTAGCTGTCTCCTTGGTTATCTTGCATTAATGTTATATTTTTTTTGGCCTTTTTCTTCAACAGTGCAAACAAAATTTTTTTGACACATGAGGTGACAATCTCTTCTTCGCCTAACTATTATTATAATGTTGTGGGTCTGCTACACACACACCTTGTTTGGGTTTTTAATGTATGTAATGCATTACTGATAAAAATATTCTGCATTTTTAGCACCATGACCGAAATTTGGGGAGTCATGAAAATGGCGTGATTGTGTAAAATTAGAAAACACTGTTGGGTGTTATTTACTAAAGGAAAATCCACTTTGCACTACAAGTGCACTTGAGACTACACTGAAACTGCACTTGTAGTGCAAAGTGGATTTGCCCTTAGTAAATAACCCTCATTGTCACTCAAAACACCAACTTTACTCCAAAAAATGCTTTTTTGAGCATTGAAAGAAGAAGCCACACATTGTTGATTATCATACTTTTTAATCAAAGCACAATCACATGTGCGTTTATAAAAGGGTTTTTGAACAAACCAACATGTTTGTTGTATAACATTTTTTTAGGTTACATTAATGATAAATGGCCTTTTATAGGTAAAACAGGCATGTTTAAAACCATAAAGCAATACACAACTCTGGAACTTACAAAGTTCAACTTTTATAAAGTGAAGGCAATATCAGACATGAGTATGTACAAACTGTGTTTGATACTGCGTTTAGCAGATGGGGTGATGTCACCCTTGTAAAAGAGTTGCACACAAATTGCTTAATTTCAACATGTGCTAGCTGCCATCATGGGGGATCAATGGACGTGTTTGTGGGTGCAACCCCTTCCTCTCAGCTACTTTATTATTGAGGAAGGGGTTGCACTCACAAAACCCGTACATTGATCTCCCGTGATGGCAGATAGCACATGTTGACACACTGTGTGCATCTTCTAAATTTGGCTTTTAACATATGTAAAAAATTAGTCATAAAAAAAACGGAAGAAATTTAGGGATTTCTGGGTGTTTTAGATTCTCCCTAAAACATCAATGATGTTCTTTATTTTGTTTTGAACATCATTGATTACACCCCATTATCTCACCGATGAGGATCTGGACGCTTTCACTGGTGAAATTACATTCCTCTTCCACAACATCCCGATCACCTACAAAAAAAACAAAAACAAAAGCTGTGTATTATAAATATGCAGGCATCCATCTATTACCTGAGGCTGTGGTCGCAGACACTCACTTGTGGTGACAATTTCTACAAGGTCTCCATCCTCCTCCTCTGGTTGGGTTTGGGGGATTTCCCCTTCTTCCTGAGGTGGGGGGTCCCTGGTGTCCTCTGATGAGTGGTGTCTTCCGAGTCTTTTCTCCCCATGTGAACAAAAATAGGTATACTTAGCACAAAGATATTTGATGGCAGAAATAGGAATATGAAACATTGCATGGAAGTGGGGTACAATTGTCTGTTTTGGCAGAGTTCCAAGCTGAAGAATTTTTTTTTGTCCTTTGTAAAGCTTGAATACTTACCTGTTTTATGCAAGCTTCATAGATGGAGACACCCCTAGTGTCCACTGGAGCACCTGTGTGGGGCCCCCTAATAAAAAGGGTGTTCTGGTGTCCCACACTAGTGCTCCAGCGTCCAGATGTGTAAACGGCTGCTGGGTGTCCTCTCCTTACACAGAATCTAGTTTGCATTTCATTCTAGTTACAAACCCATCTAGACAACAAACTTTTTTAATAGAAGTAGGCCAGAAAAACGGTATTGAACTGCATCTGGCCAAAACATTTTATTTTAGTGGCTGAACGAACAATGTTTCCTACGAACAATTAATGTGCCCATGAACATGAAAGTTGCCATTTTAAACTGTACAACAGTAAAGAAAAGCTCATGGAGCAGCACGAACATATTTCAAAATAAAGAATAGGAACACAGGACAACTACTTACTTGCGGCACTCTCCTGATCCATCTATACTGATCGTGCTCCCTTGAATTTGAGGTCCGACCACCGTTTCCTCAGTTGATCCTTGGATCGACATACCCCAAAATACCTGTGCACACTTTTCACAAATTTAGTCATGATCTTGGCCTTTCTGACATTTGGGTTGTGGTAAGGTCCATACTTCCCGTCATAGTCAGTCCTTTCGATCGTGACGTTTCTGGCTCTGGGCTTTCCTCCTCCTCGTTGCTGCTATTATCATGCACCTACTGTGTCTCCGCCATGTGCTCTCCTCGACTGCACCGAAAGAGAAGGGGTGGGTAATAGACTAGAAAGAGCGCCAGGGGCTGGCGGAGTTTCACGCATGCGCAGTGTATATAAAGTGTAACACGCGCACGTCGTACGTATGATCTGTGAGTGGAGGAAGGAGTATCAGAAGCGCCAATCGTGAAAACGAAGGTACAATTTTAACTTGGGCCTATACTGCTTATAGATTGAGGCTTATGTTGGGACAAGATTAGGAGAGTTTAACCTGACATTAGGGTTTGTTTTGTGTTGTGTCTTGCAGAGAAAATGGATGGCTTCAATGATCACAACTTCCTCCCCCTGGTCATAGACAAATACAGGGAGCTGCCCTGTCTGTGGCAGGTCAAACACCCGCATTATAATCATAAACAAAAGAGGCAGGCAGCGCTGGAGAAACTGCTGGAGTTGGTGAAGCCGGTGGTCCCCACAGCAACCATCCCCTATTTAAAAGCAAAAATTGGTGGTCTGAGGAGCACTTATCTTAGGAAGCGCAAGAAGGTCTAGTATTCCCAGAGTTTAGGAGCAGCAGCAGATGACGTTTATGTCCCCAGGCTCTGGTACTATGAGAGACTTTGTTTTCTGTCAGACCAGACTGAAGTCAGGGAATCCCTCTCAACCATTCCTTCCACTCTTCCTTCCACCCTATCTTCCACCCTAGCTGAGGCTTCCGATGTCCAACCTGGGACTTCCAGCTAGGAAGAAGTGGAGGAGCCAAGCTTGAGTCAGGTATAGCATTGTTCTACATATTTCTTGGCAAAACATAAATGATGTTTCCTAGATGTTATTGTTGATCACTAATTGCTGATTTAATAAAGGCGTTTACATATCAATAGACAGTAGTGGGCAAAAATAATTGGGACAAGAATAAAAAATGCTGGGCTCAGAATGATAGTCTTTTTTATTTATTAACATTCAATTTGCAACAGTCATGAGATGTGTGATTGATGAAGAAAAAAACTGCCCTTTTTTTAAGCTGACGGGTAATTACGGTAGTGCCCTTTATTTAAGCAAACAAGTAATTACTGTAGTGGCCTTTATGTAAGCTGACAGGTAATTACGGTAGTGCCCTTTATTTAAGCTGATGAGTACTTACGGTAGTGCCATTTATTTAACTTGACGGGTAATTACGGTAGTGCCCTTTATTTAAGCACACAAGTAAATACAGTAGTGGCCTTTTTTAAGCTGACAGGTAATTACGGTAGTGCCCTTTATTTGAGCTGACATGTAATTACGGTAGTGCCCTTTTTTTAAGCTGACAGGTAATTACGGCAGTGCCCTTTATTTAAGCTGATGGGTAATTACGGTAGTACCCTTTTTAAAGCTGACGGGTAATTACTGTAGTGCCCTTTTTTTAAGCTGATGAATAATTACGGCAGTGCCCGTTATGTAAGCTGACAGGTGATTACGGTAGTGCCCTTTATTTAAGCTGATGGGTAATTACGGTAGTGCCCTTTATTTAAGCAAACAAGTAATTACTGTAGTGCCCTTTATGTAAGCTGACAGGTAATTACGGTAGTGCCCTTTTTTTAAGCTGAGGGGTAATTACGGTAGTGCCCTTTATTTAAGCAAACAATTACTGTAGTGTCCTTTATGTAAGCTGACAGGTAATTACGGTAGTGCCCTTTATTTAGGCTGATGGGTAATTATGGTAGTGCCCTTTATTTAAGCTGATGGGTAATTACGGTAGTACCATTTTTAAAGCTGACGGGTAATTACGGTAGTGCCCTTTATTTAAGCAAACAAGTAATTACTGTAGTGGCCTTTATGTAAGCTGACATGTAATTACGGTAGTGGCCTTTTTTAAGCTGACGGGTAATTACGGTAGTGCCCTTTTTTTAAGCTGACGGGTAATTACGGTAGTGCCCTTTATTTAAGCAAACCAGTAATTACTGTAGTGCCCTTTATTTGAGCTGACATGTAATTACGGTAGTGCCCTTTTTTTAAGCTGAGGGGTAATTATGGTAGTGCCCTTTTTTTAAGCTGACGGTAATTACGGTAGTGCCCTTTATTTAAGCAAACAAGTAATTACTGTAGTGCCCTTTATGTAAGCTGACAGGTGATTACGGTAGTGCCCTTTAAGCAAACAAGTAATTACTGTAGTGCCCTTTATTTAAGCAAACAAGTAATTACTGTAGTGGCCTTTATGTAAGCTGACAGGTAATTACGGTAGTGCCCTTTATTTAAGCTGATGAGTACTTACGGTAGTGCCATTTATTTAACTTGACGGGTAATTACGGTAGTGCCCTTTATTTAAGCACACAAGTAAATACAGTAGTGGCCTTTTTTAAGCTGACAGGTAATTACGGTAGTGCCCTTTATTTGAGCTGACATGTAATTACGGTAGTGCCCTTTTTTTAAGCTGACAGGTAATTACGGCAGTGCCCTTTATTTAAGCTGATGGGTAATTACGGTAGTACCCTTTTTAAAGCTGACGGGTAATTACTGTAGTGCCCTTTTTTTAAGCTGATGAATAATTACGGCAGTGCCCGTTATGTAAGCTGACAGGTGATTACGGTAGTGCCCTTTATTTAAGCTGATGGGTAATTACGGTAGTGCCCTTTATTTAAGCAAACAAGTAATTACTGTAGTGCCCTTTATGTAAGCTGACAGGTAATTACGGTAGTGCCCTTTTTTTAAGCTGAGGGGTAATTACGGTAGTGCCCTTTATTTAAGCAAACAATTACTGTAGTGTCCTTTATGTAAGCTGACAGGTAATTACGGTAGTGCCCTTTATTTAGGCTGATGGGTAATTATGGTAGTGCCCTTTATTTAAGCTGATGGGTAATTACGGTAGTACCATTTTTAAAGCTGACGGGTAATTACGGTAGTGCCCTTTATTTAAGCAAACAAGTAATTACTGTAGTGGCCTTTATGTAAGCTGACATGTAATTACGGTAGTGGCCTTTTTTAAGCTGACGGGTAATTACGGTAGTGCCCTTTTTTTAAGCTGACGGGTAATTACGGTAGTGCCCTTTATTTAAGCAAACCAGTAATTACTGTAGTGCCCTTTATTTGAGCTGACATGTAATTACGGTAGTGCCCTTTTTTTAAGCTGAGGGGTAATTATGGTAGTGCCCTTTTTTTAAGCTGACGGTAATTACGGTAGTGCCCTTTATTTAAGCAAACAAGTAATTACTGTAGTGCCCTTTATGTAAGCTGACAGGTGATTACGGTAGTGCCCTTTAAGCAAACAAGTAATTACTGTAGTGCCCTTTATGTAAGCTGACAGGTAATTACTGTAGTGCGCTTTTATTTGAGCAGACATGTAATTACGGTAGTGCCCTTTATTTAAGCTGATGGGTATTTACGATAGTGCCCTTTTTTTAAGCAAACAAGTAATTACTGTAGTGCCCTTTATGTAAGCTGACAGGTAATTACAGTAGTGCCCTTTATTTAAGCTGATGGGTAATTACGGTAGTGCACTTTTTTTAAGCTGACGGGTAATTACAGTAGTGCCCTTTATTTAAGCAAACAATTACTGTAGTGCCCTTTAAGTAAGCTGACAGGTAATTACGGTAGTGCCCTTTATTTAAGCTGATGGGTAATTACGGTAGTGCCCTTTATTTAAGCTGATGGGTAATTACGGTAGTGCCCTTTTAAGCTGATGGGTAATTATGGCAGTGCCAATTTTTAAGCAAACAAGTAATTACTGTAATGCCCTTTATGTAAGCTGACAGGTAATTACAGTAGTGCCCTTTATTTAAGCTGATGAGTAATTATGGTAGTGCCCTTTATTTAACTTGACGAGTAATTACGGTAGTGCCCTTTATTTAAGCAAACAAGTAAATACAGTAGTGCCCTTTTTTAAGCTGACAGGTAATTACGGTAGTGCCCTTTTTTAAGCTGACAGGTAATTACGGTAGTGCCCTTTATTTAAGCTGATGGGTAATTACGGTAGTGCCCTTTATTTAAGCAAACAAGTAATTACTGTAGTGCCCTTTATGTAAGCTGACAGGTAATTACAGTAGTGCCCTTTTTTTAAGCTGAGGGGTAATTATGGTAGTGCCCTTTATTTAAGCAAACAATTACTGTAGTGCCCTTTATGTAAGCTGACAGGTAATTACGGTAGTCCCCTTTATTTAAGCTGATGGGTAATTACGGTAGTGCTCTTTATTTAAGCTGATGGGTAATTACGGTAGTGCCCTTTTTAAAGCTGACGGGTAATTACTGTAGTGCCCTTTTTTTTAAGCTGACGAGTAATTACGGCAGTGCCCTTTATGTAAGCTGACAGGTGATTACGGTAGTGCTCTATATTAAGCTGATGGGTAATTACGATAGTGCCCTTTTTTAAGCTGACGGGTAATTACGGCAGTGCCCTTTATTTAAGCAAACAAGTAATTACTGTAGTGGCCTTTATGTAAGCTGACAGGTAATTACTGTAGTGCCCTTTATTTTAGCTGACATGTAATTACGGTAGTGCCCTTTTTTTAAGCTGACGGGTAATTACGGTAGTGTCCTTTTTTTAAGCTGAAGGTAATTACGGTAGTGCCCTTTATTTAAGCAAACAAGTAATTACTGTAATGCCCTTTATGTAAGCTGACAGGTGATTATGGTAGTGCCCTTTATTTAAGCAAACAAGTAATTACTGTAGTGCCCTTTATGTAAGCTGACAGGTAATTACTGTAGTGCCCTTTTATTTGAGCTGACATGTAATTACGGTAATGCCCTTTTTTAAGCTGACAGGTAATTACGGTAGTGCCCTTTTTTTTAAGCTGATGGGTATTTACGGTAGTGCCCTTTTTTTAAGAAAACAAGTTATTACTGTAGTGCCCTTTATGTAAGCTGACAGGTAATTACGGTAGTGCCCTTTATTTAGGCTGATAGGTAATTACGGTAGTGCCCTTTTTAAAGCTGACGGGTAATTACTGTAGTGCCCTTTTTTTTAAGCTGACGAGTAATTACGGCAGTGCCCTTTATGTAAGCTGACAGGTGATTACGGTAGTGCCCTTTATTTAAGCTGATGGGTAATTACGATAGTGCCCTTTATTTTAGCTGACATGTAATTACGGTAGTGCCTTTTTTAAGCTGACAGGTAATTACGGTAGTGCCCTTTATTTAAGCAAACAAGTGATTACTGTAGTGCCCTTTATGTAAGCTGACAGGTAATTACGGTAGTGCCCTTTAATTAAGCTGATGGGTAATTACGATAGTGCCCTTTTTTTAAGCTGACGGGTAATTACGGTAGTGCTCTTTTTTTAAGCTGATGGGTAATTACGGTAGTGCCCTTTATTTAAACAAACAAGTAATACTGTAGTGCCCTTTATTTGAGCTGACATGTAATTACGGTAGTGTCCTTTTTTAAGCTGACGGGTAATTACGGTAGTGTCCTTTTTTAAGCTAAAGGTAATTACGGTAGTGCCCTTTATTTAAGCAAACAAGTAATTACTGTAGTGCCCTTTATGTAAGCTGACAGGTGATTATGGTAGTGCCCTTTATTTAAGCAAACAAGTAATTACTGTAGTGCCCTTTATGTAAGCTGACAGGTAATTACTGTAGTGCCCTTTTATTTGAGCTGACATGTAATTACGGTAATGCCATTTTTTTAAGCTGACAGGTAATTACGGTAGTGCCCTTTATTTAAGCTGATGGGTATTTACGGTAGTGCCATTTTTTTAAGAAAACAAGTAATTACTGTAGTGCCGTTTATGTAAGCTGACAGGTAATTACGGTAGTGCCCTTTATTTAAGCTGATGGGTAATTACGGTAGTGCCCTTTTTTTAAGCTGACGGGTAATTACAGTAGTGCCCTTTATTTAAGCAAACAATTACTGTAGTGCCCTTTAACTAAGCTAACAGGTAATTACGGTAGTGCCCTTTATTTAAGCTGATGGGTAATTACGGTAGTGCCCTTTATTTAAGCTGATGGGTAATTACGGTAGTGCCCTTTTTTAAGCTGACGGGTATCTACGGTATTGCCCTTTATGTAACCCTTTATTTAAGCTGATGGGTAATTACGATAGTGCCCTTTTTCTAAGCTGACGGGCAATTACGGCAGTACCCATTTTTCAAGCTGACGGGTAATTACAGTAGTGCCCTTTATTTAAGCAAACAAGTAATTACTGTAGTGCCCTTTATGTAAGCTGACAGGTAATTAGTGTAGTGCCCTTTATTTGAGCTGACTTGTAATTACGGTAGTGCCATTTTTTAAGCTGACAGGTAATTACGGTAGTGCCCTTTATTTAAACAAACAAGTGATTACTGTAAGGCCCTTTATGTAAGCTGACAGGTAATTAAGGTGAACGGTGTAGGAATTACAACAGTTTGTATATGTGCCTCCCACTTTTTAAGGGACCAAAAGTAATGGGACAGATTAACAATCATCCATCAAACTTTCACTTTTTAATACTTGGTTGCAAATCCTTTGTCTGGAAGTCTGGAATGCATAGACATCACCAGACGCTGGGTTTCATCCCATGTGATACTCTGCCAGGCCTCTACTGCAACTGTCTTCAGTTCCTGCTTGTTCTTGGGGCATTTTCCCTTCAGTTTTGTCTTCAACAAGTGAAATGCATGCTCAATCGGATTCAGGTCAGGTGATTGACTTGGCCATTGCATAACATTCCACTTCTTTCCCTTAAAAAAACGGTTTGGTTGCTTTCGCAGTAGTATGCTTCGGGTCATTGTCCATCTGCACTGTGAAGCGCCGTCCAATGAGTTCTGAAGCATTTTGCTGAATATGAGCAGATAATATTGCCTGAAACACTTCAGAATTCATCCTGCTGCTTTTGTAAGCAGTCACATCATCAATAAATACAAGGGAACCAGTTCCATTGGCAGCCATACATGCCCAAGCCATGACACTACCACCACCATGCTTCACTGATGAGGTGGTATGCTTTGGATCATGAGCAGTTCCTTTCCTTCACCATACTCTTCTCTTCCCATCACTCTGGTTCAAGTTGATCTTGGTCTCATCTGTCCATAGGATGTTGTTCCAGAACTGTGAAGGCTTTTTTAGATGCTGTTTGGCAATCTCTAATCTGGCCTTCCTGTTTTTGAGGCTCACCAATGGTTTACATCTTGTGGTGAACCCTCTGTATTCACTCTGGTGAAGTCTTCTCTTGATTGTTGACTTTGACACACATACACCTACCTCCTGGAGAGTGTTCTTGATCTGGCCAACTGTTGTAAATGGTGTTTTCTTCCCCAGGGAAAGAATTCTTTGGTCCTCCACCACAGTTGTTTTCTGTGGTCTTCTGGGTCTTTTGGTGTTGCTGAGCTCACCGGTGCGTTCTTTCTTTTTAAGGATGTTCCAAACAGTTGATTTGGCCACACCTAATGTTTTTGCTATCTCTCTGATGGGTTTGTTTTGCTTTTTCAGCCTAATGATGCTTCACTGATAGTGACAGCTCTTTGGATCTCATATTGAGAGTTGACAGCAACAGATTCCAAATGCAAATAGCACACTTGAAATTAACTCTGGACCTTTTATCTGCTCCTTGTAATGGGACAATGAGGGAATAACACACACCTGGCCATGCAACAGCTGAGCAGCCAATTGTCCCATTACTTTTGGTCCCTTAAAAAGTGTGAGGCGCATGTACAAACTGTTGTAATTCCTACACCGTTCACCTGATTTGGATGTAAATACCCTCGTAGTACATATAGGTACTATGTACATAAGTACATATATTTAACTCAGGTGCCGCTCATTTCTTCTGATCAAAGTGCCTTTTTTTTTCAGCTGACGGGTAATTACAGCAGTGCCCTTTTTTTAAGCTGATGGGAAAAACGGTAGTGCCCTTTATTTAAGCAAACAAGTCATTACTGTAGTGCTCTTTATGTAAGCTGACAGGTAATTACTGTAGTGTCCTTTATTTTAGTTGACATGTAATTATGGTAGTGCATTTTTTTTAAGCTGACAGGTAACTACGGTAGTGCCCTTTATTTAAGCTGATGGGTAATTACGGTAGTGCCCTTTATTTAAACAAACAAGTGATTACTGTAGTGCCCTTTATGTAAGCTGACAGGTAATTACGGTAGTGCTCTTTATTTGAGCTGACATGTAATTACGGTAGTGCCCTTTTTCTAAGCTGACGGGTAATTACGGTAGTGCCCTTTTTTAAGCTGACGGTAATTAGGATAGTGCCCTTTATTTAAGGAAACAAGTAATTACTCTAGTGCCCTTTATGTAAGCTGACAGGTAATTATGGTAGTGCCCTTTATTTAAGCTGACGGGTAATTACGGTAGTGCCCTTTATTTAAGCAAACAATTACTGTAGTGCCCTTTAAGTAAGCTGACAGGTAATTACGGTAGTGCCCTTTATTTAAGGAAACAAGTAATTACTGTAGTGCCCTTTATGTAAGCTGACAGGTAATTATGGTAGTGCCCTTTATTTAAGCTGACGGGTAATTACGGTAGTGCCCTTTATTTAAGCAAACAATTACTGTAGTGCCCTTTAAGTAAGCTGACAGGTAATTACGGTAGTGCCCTTTATTTAAGCTGATGGGTAATTACGGTAGTGCCCTTTATTTAAGCTGATGGGTAATTACGGTAGTGCCCCTTTTAAGCTGACGAGTAATTACGGTAGTGCCCTTTTTTAAGCTGACGGGTAATTACAGTAGTGCCCTTTATGTAAGCTGATAGGTGATTACGGTAGTGCCCTTTATTTAAGCTGATGGGTAATTACGGTAGTGCAGTTTATTTATTTTTTTTAATTCCTTTATTTTATTTTCACACTGAGTGGGTACAACCAGTTACATATTCATTTGTATAACAGTGTCAGAACCAGGCGTACAAAATACAAGAGTAAATTTATAACCAAAGATATCAGAAACAATAGGGTCAAAATATATAATAACTGACATTTGCACCACAGTCATAGTTTGTGGGGATTATACCCCGGCATAACACTACTGCCAAAGTATGGGACCTTGGAGGTGCACTAGGATCTTCGTTGCTTGATTCGATACTGACTCCCTTAAGTGTTAGATTGCATCACTCAGTGATAGATAATGTTTTCTCTTAAAGATAATAAAAATAATAGGGTAGGGAGCTGAATGGCTATGAAGCCCAGACATGGGACCACATGAGAAGGTAGATGATTTTAGGATTTTCTTTGTATCTGGCCATAGAGAAACCCATGTATATAGAGACTAATACCCCCGGGGGGAAATGAGGAATGTGGCCAGGATAAGGGGGGGGGTGGCAAGGAGGGGAGAGGGAACAGGAAGGGGAGTAGAAGCGGGAGGTTAAGATATTAGAGAGAAAGAATGCAGGAGATATGAGAATATGAAATATGAGATATGAGGTGCATTGACCCCTGCCTGAGGTGTAGAACTAGTTCATTCAGTTAGCTGGATTGCGCCATTTCCTGAAAATATGCTTCCGTGTATATAACGTGCTGCCAGGGTCTCCAGGTTTCCCTGAAGGTCTCCTCCCTATTGTGTGGGGTAGCCGTAAGATCTTCCATGTCCCTTAATTCATTTACTTTAGTAAACTACAGGGATTTCGCCGGTGGTCTCTCCGATTTGCAGCACAAGGGAATGCATGCCTTTGCGGCATTCAGAAGTTGGATGGTGAGAGAGGTCTTATATTTTTTAATGGGTCGTTCTGACAGATGGAGCAGACAGGCTGCAGGGTTCCCCTCCAGGGAGACACCTGTGAGGTGTCCGATTGTGCAGTCCAAACGGTTTAATTTATTGCGTGATCACAATACAAAAGGTGCAACGTTTCGGAGTCGCGCAGGACCCCTTCGTCAGGCATGCCTGACGAAGGGGTCCTGCGCGACTCCGAAACGTTGCACCTTTTGTATTGTGATCACGCAATAAATTAAACCGTTTGGACGCCACCGTGTGCTGATCCTTGGTGTGCTGGCAAATATCTACATTGTGACTTGAACCAGTATCCAGCTGGTTGTTGCTGCAGCACCCGACCTTTAAGAGCTTATACCAGGAACGTGTGCGATGGGAATATGAAACATCGATTGTGCAGTCCACCCCTAGCCAGAAAGGGGCAAGTTTGGAACATGACCAGAAGATGTGCAACATCGTCCCCTCCTCAGCACCACAGCGCCAGCAGAGGCTGGGTACCTGAGGGAAGAAGCGATGTAGAATGGCAGGGACCCTGTACCAGCGTGTCGTGATTTTGTAACAAGTTTCTTGCACCCTAGTCGCAATGGAGGATTTCTGGGCAAAATAGAGAATTTTTTGTCTCTGTACATCGGTGAATTGGATTCCCAGTTCCTCCTCCCATTTAGTGAGAAACGGGGGTACGTATCCTTCCTCTGGTTGGGTTAGGGATGAGTATATCAGTGAAAGGCAGTGTCGTATCGGTTCCCCACGATGGCAAATGAGCTCCAGTTCAGTTAGTTTGCGGGTAATGCCTGGTTTCCGTAGATAGCTGCGTAGAAAATTCCGCAGCTGTAAGCTGCTCCAGAAATCTAGGGGGGGTCTGTCACCAACGTCCCGACATTTAGGGAAAGTTGGCCATTGGGTTCAATGAAATCATGTAAGCACAGCCTGGTGCTCATTGCGAGTCGCTTAAATTGAGGGCTCTGTAATCCAGGTAGGAACTGGCACCATGGGGGACGGCTGCGGGGATACAGATGAGCGCCGAAAAGCATCTCTGGCCACCGTTAAGGTACTGCCAAGAGTGGGGTGTTCAATGATACCCTTGGGTAGTGGTGCTGTAATCCAGGGCCAACTCCTGGCCAGACCCCCGGAGTCCTCCTCCTCCATTGCAACCCAGTGTTTCGCCTCTGCATGGCAGTGCCAATCCACCAGCCTAGTTAGGTGGACTGCTCTGTAGTAGGCCTTAATGTCCGGCAAGCCCACCCCACCCCTACTTTTCGCCAAATGAAGAAGTTGGAGTCGTGGTTTGGGTGGGACCAGACAAATGCCCGGAACATGGAATCAATTCGTTTGAAGAACGCTGGAGGCAGTCGGATGGGGAGTGCCTAAAGCAGGTATAGCACCCTTGGCAGCAGAGTCATCTTCAGGGCACTGCATCTGCCGAACCACGTCAGCGTCAGGGAATGCCAGTGTAATAGGTCAGTTTTAAGGCGTAAAAGTAATGGGTCAAAATTGGCCGAGTACAATTCCGCTGGGTCGGACGTGATGTCAACTCCCAAGTAACGTATAAGCTTGGTTGCCCATTTCAGCTGAAAGGTCGAACGTATACGTTGTGCAATTCCTGTGTCTACCGTTATGTTGAGGATGGAGGATTTGGTTAAATTGATCTGAAACGAGGAGAGAGTACTGTATTCTTGAAGGGATTGTAGCAGATTGGGGAGAGAAGAAAGTGGTTCCTTTAGAAAGAAGATGAGGTCATCCGCAAAGGCGGCCACCTTATGGGAACCTGAGGGTTTCGGGTAGCCTACAATGTCAGAGTTCGCCCTTATTGTGCACAACAAGGGTTCCAGGGACAGGATAAAGATCAGAGGGGAGAGGGGGCAACCCTGTCGGATACCATTTCGGATATCAAAGAAGTTTGATCTCGTCTCGTTCACCCTAAGCGACGCAGTGGGGTGGGTATACAAAGAGAGTATCCATTGTAACATGGATGAGCGAAGACCTATGTGCTCTAGAGTTGCCTGGATAAAGGACCAGTTGACGCGATCGAAGGCCTTCTCCGCGTCGGTTGACAGCAGAAGGGCCTTTTTGGTGGTCTTTGCCGCATGTATCAGATTGATGACTCGAATCGTGTTGTCTCTGAGTTCACGTAGCGGCACAAAGCCTGCCTGGTCTCTGTGAATCAGATTCGGTATGTGGGGAAGCAACCTATTAGCTAAAATCTTGGCAAAGAGTTTAAGGTCCGAATTCAGGAGTGCAATTGGACGGTAGCTCCCACAAAGTGATGGGTCTTTACCCTCTTTCGGAATAAGGGAGATATATGCCCTTAGGGTGTCTATTGGGAAGGCATTCCCTTCCGTAAGGGTGTTAAGGGCAGAGACCAAAGGTTTCGACAGCATATCAAAGAAGGTTTTGTAGTACACTGGGGTTAGATCATCAGGGCCAGGGGCCTTTTTCGGTTTCGAGGAGGCCAGAGCCACGCCCAGTTCTTCAACCATCAGGGGTTCCTCCAGCTCCTCCCTCACATCCTCTGGTAATGATGGCATGCCTGAGGCAGCTACATACGTTTGGGGGGACTGCCTGCCCTCCAAAGGGGAGTCCCTAGGTTCCGTTCTTTCTAAGTTATAGAGGCCTGTATAGAAGGAGCAGAACTCCTCTGCTATGTCTGAGGAGGTATTTAGCTTCCGCCCTGAGGATGACTGTATGTGTGGGATATATGTTTTCGTGCGAGGGCCCTGCAGGGCTCTGGCCAGGAGTGATCCGGGTTTGTTCGAGAACTCGAACATAGTACGTCGCGCCCACGCCAGTTTCTGTTTGGTCTTATGGAACAACAGAGTACAGAGTTCCTCACGGGCCTTCTGTAGATCCCGGAGGGTTGCGCGGGCAAGACTAGCTTTATGTATTCTCTGTAGTTTGCGAATTGATGCTAGGAGTTCCTCTGTACGTTTCAGTCTATCTCGTTTGAGGCGGGTTCCTATTTTGATCAGTGCACCTCTCACAACCGTCTTGTGGGCTTCCCAGACCACAAGGGGGTTGGGGACCGACCCCTCATTGAACGCGAAGTACTCCCGCAATGCGTTCAGTATCTCCACGCGGGTTTCCTCTGATTGAAGCAGTGCTTCATTCAATCACCAGGATGGGGGAGACCTATTCATTGACCCCAATTGAAGAGTCAGGTGGACCGGTGCATGGTCAGAGAAGGATATGACATCTATGGACGTTGAGACCACCTTGTCAAGATCCTTATGTGACAGCAGCAGATAGTCTAACCGTGAGTAGGTGTGGTGCACCTGGGAGTAGAATGTATAATCTCTGTCTTGGTGGTGAAGCAACCGCCACGGGTCTACTAGGTGTAGGGTGTGAAGGTCCGTCTTGAGGCGCCTCAGACGAGAGTAGGACATGTGTGAGGCTCCTCGTGAGACGTCTAATGCCGGGTCCATGGCAAAATTAAGGTCTCCGCCAAAGATCAGCATCCCCTCTGAGAACTCCAAGAGCTCAGAGAGGAGCCTGCGCAGAAACTGAGGGTGATTCACATTGGGGAAATAAACATTTGCGAATCTGACCTGCACATCAGACACCCTTCCCTTTAGAAGAAGAAAGCGGCCCTGCTCGTCTGTCCGCTGTGCCTCAAATACCCAAAGAACCGACCCAGCCAGGATGATGCTGACCCCTTTTGACTTGGAAATCGGAGAGACACTATGGTATGCTACAGGAAAGGCCCCATTAGTCAGCCTAGGTATAGAACCTGCACGGAAGTGCGTCTCCTGCAGAAAAGCTACATGTGTTTTGCCCCTACGCAGGTCAGCCAGTAGCTGCAAGCGCTTTTCCGGTATATTGAGGCCCCGCACGTTTAGAGAGGTGATCTTAAGGTGACCCATCGTGTCTTCTGGCAGGGAAATGGTTGGCAGTATATGTATGGTAAACTCCCACAAAGAGAACCCCCTTCAGGCAGAGGCCAGAGAGAGAGGGGAGTAGAACAGGTAGAGGAGAGTAGTAAGGTGAAAAAGGGGGAGGGGAAAAGGGATGAGGTGAGGAGGGTGAGCGATTCCTGTCGTAGACTAACTATGGGCCCCTGTTGCACACTAAACGTGTCCAATCAGGGGTCCGCCCTAATGTGGGGGTGGAAGGTGCGTCGAGATCTACTCGAAAATAAATAGAATTTAGGCAGAAGTCTGAGTGAACATAGAATGTGGAGATGTGGGGGGATAGCGCCTCTGAGAGTCATGTTATTTCTAATATGAGAACTAACACAGCTAAACATAGCTAAACATAACTTTTGCTGGAGGGCACCTACAGCGGTGTTGCCGGACACCCTCCGCCGCGACCACTTAGTGACCGCGTCTCCGGGAGGCCCGCGGATGCCACACCGGACCCCATCACTAGTGCAATCACATGATATTGCCGGCATGGTCCGGAATGGTGCCCTACGGTGCAGCCCGCAGCGCAGAACCAAGAGTCCTTTACCTTTGTATCAAGGAGTACCGAAGTGAGCCCTGAAGGGCGGAGTCAAAACCAATATTATAAATGTAAAACAATAAGATGATAACATAATTAAATAATCCGTTATAAAAGTATTATAACAGAGCATAACAGGTAGAGCATGTTGCCTGCAGTTGTCACATCCCCAGGGTTGTTATACATTACTAAACCATGAAACCATAAAGCTACCCCCTCCTCCCCCTCCCACTGCGTAGTTACCTGCATATCCTCCCAGAGGGAGCTAAGGGGTGGAAAGGGTCCTAGGGGAACCCCGGGTGGCCGACAGCGCGTCCAATGAACCAATAAACTATTGGGGGGGGGGTAGCAGGGAGACAGACCGGGCCTCCAGGGCTAATATCTAAGGTTGTGGAACCCATCTGTCTAAAGATTAACATCTTGAGGTGTCGGGATTAACAGCCCGCTTACCGTCCCCCCCACTCCATCCGCCCCCCCCAGCCGGCCACCAGTAGTGGGTCCGTATGGGAGCAGCGGCGTGCAGGCAAGCAGGCCCGGATTACTAGTAGACTGAATTGACCCATCACCTCCCCGAGCAGGCTAGCAAGAGTCAGTCGACAATCTGTCGTTCCCCAGAGGGGTTCAAAGGCACATCTTGGGGACACGAATCCTGAGAGTGTTATGTATGGCAGTCAACTCAGGCCTGGGGTGTTGTCTATCGAAACGGTTTCCCCGGCCTCCTGTAGGGGAGGAACTAGAGTTCTTGGGGTAGCCGGGGAGGTGATGTAGTGTGAGCGTTCATCTTGTCTTACCAGTCCTTGGGATGAGATGGAAGGTTAAGCTTCGGAAGACCTCGGGTGAGGTCTGACAGTCTCTCGGCTAGTGGCACGCGAGCGCGGTCTACGGACTCGTTGCGGCCTGGGCAAAGGTGGGCCCAGGGCCTCCAAGGATAACAGGTAGTCAAACCAGTTGGGGACACTTACAGCCGGCTTGGCAAGGAAGCTGAACAAGTCTGGGAGTTGGTCCGGTGAGCGTAGGTAGAATTCTGCTCCTCGCCTCCGCACGATGAGATGGAAGGGGTGTCCCCAGCGATACGTCGCCTCCGCCGACCGGATTACCTCCAGCAGTGGTCTCAAAAGGCCTCGCATTGCTCTTGTCTGCCTGGAGACGTCTGGATAGATCCTGATCAATGCTCCATCAAAGTCAATTGGGCCACGTTCCCATGCCAGGCGCATGATCTCCTCTTTTATAGTAAAAAAGTGTACTCTGCAAAGGACATCTCGTGGAAGGTCTGTGGCATCAGGATCCTGGGAATCAGCAGGGGGTGTCCTGGGTCCTGGAATACGGTGGACCCTGTCCAGCTCTAGCTCTGCAGCAGGTGGTTTTCCGAGCACCTGATTCACGATAGCTGCCACAGTTGCGCGTAGGTCTGA